>BSBN01000204.1:0-2400000 GCA_027924645.1 Cunninghamia lanceolata | reverse complement strand
AAAGGGGTAGGCTACATTACCATTTTGTTGTTACCCTTTTAATTATGTATACCACTGTTGTTATATACATACCTGACTGCCTTTATTGCTTGCTCCTGCTGTGTATTTTTCTAATACTAAATATTGTTTGTTTGATGTTGTGTATTTTTTCCAATGCTAAATACTTCTTGCTTGATGCTTTCTATTATATATTTCAATGGTAGATTTGTAGGTGTGAATCTGATTAATCTTCTTAAACTTATCTTTTTTCCATGTATATAAGAGCGGATTTGAATATATCAAAAATGCATATATTTCAAACTTAGAATATATCCCTTTTTTGCCAATCACAAAACAATTATATATCTTCGAAGATCCAATATATACAACCTTTTTCAAAGAGACAACTCCTCCTAAATCACAGCCTTTGGTGATTAATCGTTGCCTCTTCATTAGTTACTATCTTTACTAATTCCTACCTTATGTATATATAATAATTTGACTTTTTATTTATCTTTTGTCTTATATGCTGTCAAAATTTTGTCTTATTACAAATGCTAATTGCATTATATATCTCTACGTAGGAATAAGGTACTCCGTATTAATTATTAAATATGTTATAAATTATAATTTGTTATTTATATTTATTTTTATATAATATATACTTGGTTTATAATATTATATTCAAGTATATTTAATTTATAATAAATATTTATGTATATAAAAGTATATCTAATTTATATAATATTTAATTCAAATATATTTGATTTGTAATATAAATTAAATATTTTCTATTTAAGCCAAATATAATTATTTTTATCTTATTTTAATTCGAATATAATCAATTTACAATTTATAAATAGATTCAAGTGTCATTCATATCTTTAATTTGAATGAATAATACATAACTGATTTAATTATAGGGACATGACAATGAGTAATTTGGTAGATGGAAAGAAGATTGGTTGACAAGGAAAGGTACACACAATACATTATTGAAAGTACCCTCACCAATATCAATAGTCCCTTTACCAATTGCATGCATGTATGTATTGTTACCCATCAAAATAGGTGGCAAAGTACATGACTCAAATGAAGAGAACATCCCTTGCGAAGATGCCATATGATGAGAAGCTCCAGATTCAAGAAGCTATCTCTTTGACTGAAGACTTGTAAAAGAGTGCTTGTCATTTTCCCTTGTTTGTCCCATTAGCAGTGCATGTTGTCCCTGTCTGTGTAGATGATGATGGTGTCGAAGAAGAGGATGGATTAGGTGACATAGATGATGGCATTTTGATATTGTGTTTTTGAATAATGTGAGTCAACTCATCAATTTTCTTCTCATAACATCTATGCTCATCGTGTCCTAGTTTCTTGCAATATGCACACTTTGGTCTCTCCTTCTTAGATGATTCCTCCTTGGGAAAGGACTTAGGTGAATTGGTTGACTCTTTTGCTTGCTCATTGTTATTGAAATCCTTATTTTTCTGTTTCTTGCCTTTGATAGTTGAAGCCTTTTGATCCTTTGTACCTTGATTAACAAGAAGAGCTTGAGGTCTAGGAGACTTTAATGTGCCCATGTGTACTAACTTAGCTTGTTCCCTTGTGAGCGATGTGGCAAACTCATCAAGTGAAGGCATTGTGAAAGTTTTCCCAAGTGCATCCATAGTAGCATAAAAGGTAGAAACAAAGACTGAATAGTCAAGACCAAGCTTGGCGAGGATTGAAAAAATCGAGTGTTCTCTTTCTTAATTCCACATTGTTTGAGCTGCAATCTAAGTGACTTTAGCTTTCTGAAAAAGCCTTGGATGCTTGCCAAGTCAGTTGGATTCAAACCAATTAATTCATTCTCTCATTTAATCTCTCTTGTGCTTTCATAAAGACCTAGATCCTAGGTGGTTCCAATCATAGTCAACTCTAACATTTCACCCTCAAGCCTCTTTCCCAATTCACAAAACTTATGGTGTGTATTGAACTTTTTTAAATCAGCCCCTCACCATAAGGCAAACAACGATTTTATATTATTCTCAACACCATGAAACATTTGCTATCATGGAGGAGGAATAGCAAGTGCAAGAAACTAAACTATTTCAAGCTTTTTACCCTTTTAAGCCTCTTTCCCAATTCACAAAGCTTTTGGTGTGTAGCGGTAAGATGTTTAATTCAACATTTGTAATATTTAATTAAATCGGAGTAGTACAATGCGAGCAATGATTTTATATTATTCTCAATACTATGAAGTAGCTATTATGGGGGAGGAATACCCAGTGCAAGAAACTAAACTATTTAGGGCTTTTCACCCTCGAGCCTCTTTCCCAATTCACAAAGCTTATGGTGTGTATTGAACTTTTTAAATCACCCCCTCACCACGTGACAAAATGAATGTGGGATAATTGCTCAAACCAAGCAACATGCAATAAGATGTTTAATTCAACAGTTGTAATATTTAATCAAACCAAAGCAGTACAAGGTGAACAACAATTTTATATTATTCTCAACACCATGAAGCATTTGCTACATTTGTAATATTTAATCAAACTGAAGCAGTACAAGGTGAACAACAATTTTACATTATTTTCAACACCATGAAACATTTGCTACATTTGTAATATTTAATCAAACCCCGAAGCAGTACAAGGCAAACAACGATTTTACATTATTCTCAACACCATGAAGCATTTGCTATTATGGGCAAGGTGAACAACAATTTTATATTATTCTTAACACCATGAAGCATTTGCTACATTTGTAATATTTAATAAAACCAAAGCATTGCTACATTTGTAATATTTAATCAAACCCCGAAGCAGTACAAGGCGAACAACGATTTTACATTATTCTCAACACCATGAAGCATTTGCTATTATGGGGGAGGAATAGCCAGTGCGAAAAACTAAACTATTTCGAGCTTTTCACCCTCAAGCCTCTTTCCCATTTCACAAAACTTATGATGTGCATTGAACTTTTTAAATCGCCCTCTCACCACGTGACATAATGAATGTGGGACAATTGCTCAAGCCAAGCAGCGTGCAGTAAGATGTTCAACATTTGTAATATTTAATTAAACCGGAGCAATACAAGGCAAACAACGATTTTATATTATTCTCAACACCATGAAGCATTTCCTATTATGGGGGAGGAATAGCCAGTGCGAAAAACTAAACTATTTTGAGCTTTTCACCCTCAAGCCTCTTTCCCAATTCACAAAGCTTATGGTGTGTATTGAACTTTTTAAATCACCCCCTCACCACGTGACAGACAATCCCTAAATCAGATACTTCTTCCTCGCAATTTTTTTTTTAGAAGCTCTAGATAAGACAATAGACTTAGAAGCTACAGCCTTTACTACCTCCAAATGGGAAACATGCTTAACTTGTATAGTCGTAAGGCCACAACCATTGTTCTTGGCATTTACTTCCACATTTTGTTCTTGAAGCAAAGCACCCAATTTGTGCGCAAGCACTACTTGTTCTAGAGATATAAGTTCTTTGGTGCTAAGAATTTCATTCTCTCCAACATTAGCTTCACCAACTCCTTAGAAACTTCAAGATTTGATGGAATCTCTTTCAATATTTTGTTTCCCAATGGTAGCTTACTAGCTTCAAGTTTAGTATTTGTGGAACTACAGGTATCTTTCTCTCCATTCAATTTAGAACTAGATTGAGTGTTGATTTCAAAACAACCTTCGTGCAATCCAACCTTTCCATCCAAACCCTCGAGATTTTTTTATTTATCATTGCAAGCAATGCCTAGTGCATCTCCATTCCAAATCCTAGACTTGCATCTATCAACCCTTAGTTTATCCAATGGGATAGAATTAGAAAGTTGAGAAACCTCCTAAATGCACTTTTAACAATTTTCGAACTTCTCTGTCTCCCTCAAATGCAATTGCAAAAGATGTAGTTATGGTATTACTTAAGCCTTTTTTTATTATGAGGACTCTCTCCTTCACATGAATGGTTAGAAGTGCTAGGGTTGCTCTTCGTAATCACACCAAGTGGTACTGCCTTAGCAATAGTTTGTGATGCCTTTTCTCAACTTTCTTCAGCTCTTCTACATCTAGTCCACAAGGAATTCATGCCCTTGCTAGGATACAACACCGAGATGCTTCTACCAAAGTAGTTTTGTTAGTTTTCATAGCTTCTTTTGCCGCGACGTATACTACACGTTTTTCCCTCTCGACTTGGGCAATATAATGTTTGAACCCACCAAAGTCTCGTCTATGATGCCTTTATTCCCTTTGCTTCCTGCAACATTTATGTCTTCTTACACGGAAACCAATTCAACGGATATCTTTTTTCGTAAGGAGTCTTAGTAATTTTTGAACCTAGACATTAAGAACCTAGGCTTTGGACATTCCCGTCTATTCTCACAATCTTGTCGGTCTTTCCCATATTTGATTTGTTGATAATAGTCTTCAATACACCAAGGGATATGGATGTATTATGTACAACATCATTAGCTTCCCAAATACACAAGGAGCGCCAATGTTATGCTTATTGCTGGAAATAAGACGTGGAATTACGAATTGTTTTTCTTGAAAACATTCTAAATGAATTTCATTTCCCAACATTCCTTTAAAATTTCAATTTTCCATAGACTTGATTTCATGGGAATGTTGCTCTAATTTTTCCAATTTTTTACATGTTCCAAGTGGGTTTTTATTGCGATCTTCCCTACTTGATATTCCAAGGTTTGAGTGAAGATACTCATCAAGGTTTACTTTCTTCTTTTTTTTCGTTTCTTTGTGTTTCAAGATTACGTAAAAAATTTCCATCCATTTGGTCATTCAGCCTCCATCCATTTGGTCATTCAGCCTACCTCTAGAACCACCAAGCTTACCTTCCTTGACCTTCAGAATTTTTGCAAGCCATTGCTCCATTGCTAAATCTTCATCAGCAAAAATTGCCTTTGCTCCTCTATTTTTAGATACTCATCAAACTTTGTCATAGGTTTCTTCAAAGATTCTATATTTGTCTTAGCATGTTTTCTTCTTTTTATTTTTCAATTCCTTTTAGTCTCATGTTTAGGTTGCTTATCTTTCAATTTAGATTTTTTTCAAGTCATATCTAAAAAATCTTTTTCAGTAGAAATTCCATCATTTGCAAGTACGTGCCAATCTAGTTTCTCTTCCATCTCTTTTGTACCAACAGTACTTGCAAATGCAAAACTCTTTTCCCACATCAACATTGGATTCTCCCTAATGTCTACTCCTCTACATCTATCATGACTAACATTTAATGTCTCTTCAAAGCTCTAAAATCCAAGCTTCCTCATTGTCTCGTCTCTCAAATGAACTATTGTCAGGTTCAAAGTTTTCACACCAAAGCCTAATTTATTTTGTTGTCCACTCCTCATTCCAAGGCTTGTGTTACTAGTACTCTTAACCATGTTACTACTACTCTTAACCATGACTACCTTTCTATTCCAGGAAGCTCTAACTATTGAGATCCCGATATTATTTGTCGTGCTGCAAGTACTCTCACCAAGGTCATCTAAACTCTCGTGTTTATTGCTACCCACTAAATTACTGTCACTCTTCATATCCATGAAATTTGTGCCACTCTTCATATTCATGAAATTTGTGAAAGGTGTTGCATTTTAGACCTCTATAAGAAGATTCCTATAATCTACATAACTCGCATTGATATCTTCTTGTATCGAATTTTGAAATTCCACCATAGGAACTTGTCTACAAATGAAAGTGGGATGTAGAGGTGAAATTTATGCCACTCTTCATATTCATGAAATTTGTGAAAGGTGTTTGTAAGAAGATTTCTATAATCTGCAGATGTTCTCTATGTGTGATTGTTTTGGTTATTGTCATTGGCTCCTGAAGTGCTTGCCTCACCACTTCTGGAAGCATTCATATCATTTTGCATCATGTGGAGCATCTAACTCAACATATCTATCATTGTGTCAATATTTTTCTTTATCAACATCCATCTCCTATTATTAATAATTCCTAATGAGAAGAATCCTTAGTTTTCCCGACAACTATTCTCAAATAATTCATATAACCTTCACGCTTTCCATGTTTTCTGAAATTGTTCAAATAATGCACCTTGCAATGGTCACATTTACCCTGTATTCTTATTCCTATTCCCACCATAATATAAAGGATAAAGAAAAAGGTGAGATCTATCTTTTCCAAGGAAAAGCCCATCTTAAACAAAATAAAAGAGCGTAAATCACAATAGCTATTCCATTAACAACAAGTGAACTTTGAAAACAGGGTTTGTTTAGACGCATTTAATGAATGAGAATCATACTCAACTTTTATATACCGCTTTCTCAAGTCCAAGAATTTCATGACGCTTTTACCTTTGGCTTACTTTCTCACAAGCTGGCAAGATGCAACTTCGATACCATCTGTAATGTCCTGGAACTAATATTTTTAGAGAAATGCAATTAACTACAGCTCAATGAGCAACTCTGTGACTGCTATTTTGAAAATATTGGAATATTGTTTTAGGCAAATAATGTTCCCTTTGATGGACTGCAGCCAGGGCCCTCTTAAGGCTACACTTCCTTCCCAAAATGCTACGATTAGGTAGCAGCAACAACAATCGGCAACAAATCAGCACCTCACCATATTAACAATGTTATAAAGTAGGACGGAGCCCATAGGATAATCGATTCCTTCTAAAACTACCCAATTCTTCATACAAGAAAAAAGAAAGAATTAATATTGTCAAGGGGACAGACCAAAGTTGGTGTCAGATCTTAATATAAGCACCAGCATCCCCTTTGGACCCCTTCTTTCAATCAATAATAATATTAAAATTCAATATTTATTCGACTTTAGGTGGTAAGGAAATATGGCATGATTATTCAACTCAAATAGTAATGAAGCTACAACACCTGCTAAATGTTTAGCAGCAAATAATTATTAAAAAGGTACGGCCTATAAAATAACAATTGTGACCCTTGAGTATGACAGTCATAAAACAGCAAGACTGTTGTCCTTTATTAAATGACGACATAATATCCAATGGTACGACAGGTGGATTAAGTAATATAAAAAATTCCAAAACCATATAATATCTGGTCCAAACTTATCTGAATATAATAACAGCACCCTATATATATATAAAAAGTAAATAACTTTAGGGAGAATGGCCCCTTTGTTAATATGTGCAAGGTCCATGTTGCCATTAGCTGAAGTATGTTTTACAACAAAAATACTAAATGGAATGGAATGATGATCTGTGAAATTCAATTGCTATTTTGTTCTTTTTGTGTGTGTACCACATTCACAAACTCTTACTGTAGAATGAAGAGCAAAAGCACAGAATATAAAAAAAATGCAATTGATGTTAAAGGCTAGCGACTTGCCGTAGGAGAGTAGTGATCAAGTCTCTGAGAAAACCATTGTTCGTTTTGGATCAAGTAGGCTCCGGAGTTGTTGTTATGCCTAAATCTGAACCCCAATGAAGATGCTAACTCTGCTATAACCCCACCACATATGTATGTGATGCTCACTACGGAAAAGAACAACTTGATAACCATTATCTTGAAAGCCTAAATCTTCTGTATCAAAAACCCACTATAGCTTTAGAGTTTTCCTGTGCTGTAGACTTTGGTTTCAGGATATTATGAAATTTTCTTTACCATACCCTTTATGGCTTTAGAATTGTACTCTCGTGTTATCTGGGATACAACATGAATTATAAAGCCCCTTCTCTACAATTTCAATGAGGAATTATTCACTTGCCCTACTTTAATGGGCATTAGAGTGGTTTTATTTATATTATGTGCAACTGTACATTTAGGCACACACATTGCTTACACAGAGAGTGGCGATGGAAATAGAGGAGAATGACCAAATTTACTCACCTATGTTTTATTTTTCTATTTTCAACAGCAGCCACAGCAAAACCCCACAGCAGTCCTAAAAATCACAATCCAATATTTATTCTGATAACAAACCAACCCAGTAAATAGCTAATTATTTTACCAGTATTTATTTTTCTGGCACAGAATTTCTTTTGGTGGCATGCGACACATCTGGCCAACAGCAAGGCTGGAGATCAATTATTACCAACCACAAGAAGAAGACGAAAAAGAAGCACCTCCACCAACAGGAGGAAGACGATTAACACGCCCTGCCCTCATCCTATATGCCACAAAATCTTATCCGTTACCTGAAACAGAAGCAGAAAAAAATTGCCAATGGAAATGGCTGCTCTGCATGACTGCTCTTGAATTCAAGCTTTTCTAATCAAATCTACAACATACTTCAAAAGCCAATTCCTCCGCACTTCACCCACTCAAAATTGCAGGGAATGTCACCCTCTTTGAAACTACATATCTCAACATGAGAGATTGAGGATTTTTATATTTATCACTGAGCTTGGATACCTTTCAAATATCAGAGAATCAATATTAAGTGATGGATTCTAATCAACAACTATTGTTTCTGCCACGTGTTGGATATAAGCATTCAAACCGTAGGTAAAAGTAATAGTCCGGTGGGAAGTGAATTTTATTTTCCGGCACTGAATTTTTAAGAAGCACGAGACAACACTTCAGGCAGTTTTTGAAATTGTAAGTCCACAATAAAAGCCTGTATACTAATTACCGAATTGAAACAACATATTACAATTATTCAAAAAAATAACTGATTTGTGCAACTTGTGTCATCCTAGGTAACTTGCACATTAAAATCCAGATGGGAGTCCCAGAAATCTCTCTAAAAAAAGCTAAACTCTCTGCCTTGTACAAAAGCGTCAACACCAATTGGGAAAACATCAAACTTTCACTTGTTAAAGGTCAAGTATGAAGAAAGTAAACAGGTATGAAATGAAATGGTCTCGACCTTTAAGTGGTCAAGTATCAAGAAAGTAAACAGCTACTAAATGAAACGGTTTCCACCTTTGCCAAACTTCTATAAGCTAGGTTCTGAATGGGCCTCCAGGAGTAACTTGGGTAAGTGTTTCATCAACTTTTATCCTGAATGGAACCAATAACAAAGATCAAGCCACAGCTTTAAAAGAAGGTTTTAAAATGGCCCTGACATTATAAACTAAGTTCATAGTTGTGGAAGCGGACTGTCAGATCATAATCAATGCTATGAAACAAAAAATTTACACCATGATGGAAGCTGGAAAGTATCCTAAGCGAGATTTATGACTTGATATCCACATTTCAATGAATCAATTATTGCCATTGCTATTTGAGTGCTATCTTGTGAATTTATTCACAAATGCCTGGAATGACCAAGGCCCACTCACATTTTCAGCACAAGTATCAAGGAGTGGCAGGGTTGAAGTACCTTGTTGCTCAAGTTAGCACCCACAGATCATAAAAGGTCAATAAAATAATCGCGATATTAATGTTTCCATGACAAAGCATAAAAATAAGAGAATTGCTTAAAAAAGGTCGCTCTGCTTGCAAGCCCTGAAATTGTATCAGATGACAATACTCACTTTTGCAAGGCCTCAGTTTTAATTGCCAAATCAAATATGATGAGACTAGGTGTTGTGCATGCACATGATGTCACTTGACCTCTCCTAGCCTATTCCTTTTATGACCTCTCTTTCCTTTTTTATCAGTTCTCCCTACCTCTGTTCTTTTCTGTGGTGCCATCTCTCTCAGAATGACTGTGGCCAGTGTAACTGTCTGCAGAATGACGAAGAAACATGAGAATTGCATCCTAGATGTGATTAGCGTTGGGAAATCTATAGTTATCACACCATCGTTTATATAATAAGTATGCATAATAGGTTTAATTATAAAAATTTATTTATGTGTGTGTTGAGTGGGTATAGCACTCAACTAAGGATAGGAATAAGTGGAGCGGGCAATTCAGCGGGCTTTTAGAGATGGAGGGCTAACCCTTTTTCGCCCCCCGCTTAACATCTATTTAGCCATGTTGCTGTAACTGTGTTTGTAGCTTCCTGGTTTTGTAATTAGATGGAAATACCCCAAAGTTCTCTCTGTATCCAGAAAGAAGCCCCCTTCCGTGGGACCACTAGATAAAAACCCCTCTTATCAAGAAAAGTGGATGAGAATAAGGGAAGAAAGCTAAATCTATCAAGTCAATGAAGTTGTGGCTATGGTGCAATGTTGTATTCTAGAAACCTAACGAAGATTCAAACCCTCCCGCAGCAATACGTCGGCTCACTACAGAGATCCAAATTCGTATATCTTCTGACTAAAAGAATACAATGACTAGGTATCAGGCATTAATAGACCAAAAACTAAGAACACTACCAGAGATTATCCTGGGAAAAACCTGTTTCTCCTGGCAAAATCAAAGAAAACCCAAAAAAAATACCCAAAACCCTTATATGAAAGCATTCATTACATTATGAAGTTGGTGAAATGAAGCCCCCATCAAGAGACGAAGCCAAACCCATTGCAGAAAAACAATACTAAATTTAAAAGCTTGAACATACCGTGAAATAGCAGATTTTGAAGAGTAGCATGGGTGCGTGAAGGAAGGACAGGGTTGTGCAGGAAGGAGTATAGGCCTTGGAGGGACCGGTAAAATTAAAACGATCCTGATGCAATCTAATTTTACCTACCCACCAAGGCCTGACGCCCCTCATACTGCAAGGCATCCCTGTCATACCCACACTGGATCCTCCTCTTCTTGCCCTGCATTCAGAGGGATCAGGATATTTTTATAGGGACAGTGCACATTCATTCCAAGCTACTGTAATGAAACCCTAATCCTTGTCAGGCACGAAGAGATTATCCTGTCTATAATTTACTTTTAAAGTTGATTAAGATTAAAAACATGATATTTTCACAGTTAGTTTGGTAGAGTGTATAAAAGGACTTGAGAAAACTGTGTAAAAAAAATTAAGGGTAAGATTTTAATTTATGGTGGTTTTGATTTTAAATGAATTATTAAATTTAACTAGGTTATTTATAGCCAAATACTAATTAGTGATTAAAATCAATATTTAAATATTCATAGAAGATTTAAATGTTTAAGTTATATGTTTGATATTATGTTTTATTTAAATAAATTTTCATTAATTATTTATTTGTAAAAGAAAATAAACTTTTCTTTGGATATAGTCTAGGTTTATATCTATTCATATACATAATCACAATTAATTTAGATTAATTAACAATTGAGATTGATAAATATGATAAATAAAATAGCTATTTTAAGAAAATAAGTGCAAAAGAGAAGTGCTTAATTATGTTACAAAAAATGATTGTTTTGCTCAAGATAAGTGATGTTTGTTATATAATTAGTGTCTCTTTATCAATAAAATGCCTTAGTATCTATAGTGGATTTGTGCTCTATCAGGGATTAAATCTATAGGTATGAGTCAAGTCTATGGTCATAGTTTTGTCCTTTACATATGGACTTAGACCTATGCAATTTAAAACTCTACTCTATAACTCACCTAAATGATCTTTGCTTATTATGTTCTTTTTTTATATCTCAGGGTTCACAATATTTATAAATACCTTGGTAGGGTTGTTGATTTGCTAGGGGACACATTCTCCTAAGTCAACCAACGAAAAATGTCTATAAGTGATAAAAAAAACAACACTCTTTAAATGTGCATATGCTCCTAGAATGCTCATACAAATCTAGATTTCTTTGAGTGCACCAATCGAAGTGTTGTAATGTGAAGGGAACCTTCACTATTTAATGTATGAAAATGAATGCATTAGATGTTTTTAGATACTAACGCATAGCACCAGATTTTTCAAAACATGTACTTAGTTGGCTCAAGGTGGAAAAATAAAGGGGGCCAATCAATGAAAAAATGAATTTAAATTTTAAAAAGGTAGGGATCAAATTTGTGACTACAAGGTCAACCCCATGACTGCAAAAATGACCCTTGGTGAGTAAATGGTCAAATCTAGGTAGTTAACAACTGTATGGAGGTAGGTGTAGAGATAAATGTGATAAATGTATGGAGAAGGCGAATGTATGGGAATATGTATAAGGATAAGGTAGGGGCTAAGTGTATAGGAATATGTGTTATTGGAATAGGTAAAGGCTAGGTGAATGAGCCCAACTTCAAAGAAGATTTTGTCATTTGTAAATATGGGTGTGTATCAAGAATATCCCAAAATGGGCACAAAACTAAATGGGAAATGGAATGGGTATGTAATTTTCACCATTATAGTCCACCCTCACTTTGAGGTGTATATGAATCCTAGAATGATATGATGCATCTTAAAGTATACAGTACTCACAAACATGCATGTAGAGCAAAAATCTAGACATCAAAGAATATGAAAGGGGGTCTATGTGATGTAAGAGCATCTAGCACCCTTTCTTATTGGGACCCACATGAATTAATTTTGGCTGGTGGTTAAACGTTGATTCCTTGCAAAATTAAGCGGCTTTGGTCATTTTTCAAATAACAATTATTCTTTTCTATTCCTAGGTGAATCACTTCTTGATAGTGGCCTTTTCATTTCTCTTGGAGGTTAAAATAAGACATTTTGTCTATGTGGCGCAGGTGGCATTCAGATCTTCTATTGATTTCTCAAAGGCATTGACTTATTGTATTAATATCCATGACTCTAGAGGTGGCTCACCATAATAAATAATCACTAAGTTTAGCCCTTCGATTTCCATATATATAGGCAGTAAATCGTGAGACAATAAGCAAGAAATCAAAAAGAAGAATAATGTTTTTGAGGAAGTAGAGAATCAGACTTCTTGGAGTCAAAGAGAGTTGAGTTTTTAGGCAAGGTTGTGGTTTGTTTTCTTAGTCGAATTAGAGCCCAGAGTCATGTAAAATTTGGGTTGAGGTTTGCAAACTAGAGTTGAAGTCCTTAGCATTGTAAAAATTTCTATTGGTATATCTTTGATTGTTAGGTCGAGGTTGTGTATCTGAGATCCTATGAGTTTGGCATCATTGTATTGTTGGGTCAATGTTTTTTTATTGGAAATGCTTGAGTGTGGGAAAGATAGTAAAGGTCTAGTTACTGTAGGGTGTGTTGGCGATAGTGGTGTCCTGTCATATTCTAGTTTTGTAGAGAAGATTTAACATAAAATGTTGTCATTCTAAATTATGATGTCATAGAAAGAGTCTTGCAATTCTAAATATTGTTATTCCAGATTATGTCTTTTGGAAAAGCTTATCCTGTTGAAGAGGATTATCCAAGTCTCTACTGGTTATGTATGCATCATTGGCACTTGGAGTTGTTCTAATTTTAAATATATACATAATTTTTGAATATCCTTGTCAAATCTAGTTTTCTCCTTGACGAGCTTCTTGGATGGGTTGTCCTTCATTGGATTCCCCATCCTTGATTACATCAAATGGTATCAGACAAGGTGGATCATGGGATATGTGTTGAGAAGATAGAGTTGATGTTGATGAGAGAATGGTGATAAAAAGGAGTAATGTGTTGGTTGTCCTCCAACAAGAGTAGTGTTGGGAAGAAGATGTGTTGACTTCCTCCACTTTGTGGAAGTGAGTAGAGGAGTTTTAGAGAGTGTACATCTTCCAACAACATTGTTGGGTAGAGGATAGTTGTTGAATGTGAGTGAGCTTGTTGCATATAGTTGAAAGTGAATATGTATTTGAAAAAGAGGATTAAGATAGTCTTGAAGAGGCCAGTTGAGTGGGCAGCTATGGGAGGACTATTGAAGGAAGAAAACCCTTGAGATAATGATGGACATTGGTTTGAGATTGGATAGGTTGGAGGCTATGAAATGTAAAGAATTTATACAGACAATGGGAGAAGAGGTCTTCATGAAAGAAGAAAGTGAAAAATAAAGAAGTAATCATCCTGTAAGTGGCACATAAGAGGGCAAGAATGAGGTTGCAGCAAAAGCATGTCTTTTGGAAGGCATCACGAAGAAGATAAAGAATCTGGATGTCGAAGGAAGAAATGTTGCAGTAGCAACCAAAGAAAATATGGATAAGGAAAGGGAGTTCTGGCATGTTGGAGATGTAATAGTGAGTAGAGAAAGTGGTGTTGAAGCTAAAATTGATGAAGAGAAAGAAGTTGCATCCAAGGAGAAGGGGAAGATTGTAGTAGTAGTAGTAGGTTCTTTGAAGGACATGGAGACATTGGGTAATGTGGAGCAACAAAGTAGAGAAGAAAACAATGAGGTAAGGATAAATGTTATCCAACTAAGTGCAAAAGAGGATGATGAGAAGATTATAGATGTTGTACCTAAGATATCTATAGAAGAGAAGATATAGATGTTGTACCTAAGATATCTATAGAAGAGAAGATGAAGGAAGGGAAGAAATATGACAAACTTTTAGATTATTATTATCTTTTTTATGTTGATTTATACACTTGTGTTGTAGGGAGATTATTTATGGTGGTCATTCATTTGAATGCAGAAAGAATAAGGTGTGAGAAAGGGGTGGCGAGTGTAGGAGGATGGTATGAGGAAATAAATATGGAAAAAATTTATGATGACAATAATGTTGATTTGTGGTTAGGAAAAATGGAGAATGAAGAAAAAGAGATGTCTCACTTAGCTAATGTCATCATGAAGATTGAGTCAAGATTTGAGAAAGGTCTTATAGTTGAAGAAGAAAAGTTGTGGGGAATATTTACTAAACTTGCAAGGGAGAAGGAGTGTGTAGAAGAGGTAGTGAGAGTAGATTGGAGAGAAGGATTTTGGTCGAGGAGGTTGGACAATGGTGGGTCAAATCCCATTAAATAAGAAGATGGGTGAAGAAATATTTGGTGGAGGAGAAAAATGAAGAAAAAGAGGTTAGTTTATCGTGGACAGAAGATCACGAGAGAAGTAAAAGTTGAAGAAAAAATTTGGCTAAAATAAGTAGGATTTATTCTAGCCAAGTGTTGGAAGAAGTGAAGGAGAAAATCTACTAAGTTGTTTGTTGTGAAATGTGGAGTTTTATCATTAGCTAAAATTTGTGAACTATGCTTACAAACTTCTTACCCGATGAGTCTAATGCGGGAGCATCCAGCACCCTTTCTTATTGGGACCCACATGAATTAATCCTAGCTAGTGGTTAAATGTTGATTCCCTACAAAATTAAGTGTCTTTAGTGATTTTCCAAGTAGCAGTTATTCTTTTCTATTCCTAGGCGAATCATTTCTTGACATTGGCCTTATTCATTTCTCTTGGCAGCTAAAATAAGACATTTTGCCTATGTGGTGCGAGTGGTATTCAGATCTTCTATTGATTTCTCAGAGGCATTGGCTTATCATATTAATATCCATGAATCTAATGGTGGTCACCATAATAAATAATCACTAAGTTTAGCCCTTCAATTTCCATACACACACACACACACACACAACAAATCATGATACAATAAGCAAGAAATTGGTAAGAAGAATAATGCCTTTGAGGAAGAAGAGAATTGAACTTATTAGAGTCAGAGAGTTGAGTTTTTAGGCAACGTCATGGTTTGTTTTTTGAGCCAAATTAGAGCCTAGAGTCATGTAAATTCAGGTTTGACATTTGTAAACTAGAGTCGAAGTCCTTGGCATTGTAAAAATTTCTATTGTTTTATCTTTGATTGCTAGGTCAAGGTTATGTATCTGAGATCCTATGAGTTTGGAATCATTGTATTGCTGGGTCTGAATTGCTTGAATGTGGGGAAGCTAGTAGAAGTTTAGTTACTGTAGGATGTGTTGCTAATAGTGGTGTCCTATCATATTCTAGTTTTGAGAGGAGATTTTAACATAAAACGGTGTCATTCTTAATTCTAATATGTCACAAAAAGTGTCTTTCAACTCTAAATAATATTATGTTCTAGATTATGTCTTTTGGTAAAGCTTATCCTATTGAATAGGATTATTCAAGTCTCTACTAGTTATGTATGCATCTTTGGAAGTTACAGTTGTTATAATTTTAAATATATACATAATATTTGAATATACTTGTCAAATTTAGTTTTCTCCCTAAGGAGCTGCTTGGATGGGTCATCCTTCACTAGATTCCCCATCCTCAACTACATCAAATGGTATCAGAGCAGATGGATCATGGGATATGTGTTGAGGAGACATAGTTGATGCTGGTGAGAGAATGGTGATAAAAAGAATGAGTAATGTGTTGGTTGTCCTCCAACAAGAGTAGTGCTGGGTATAAGATGTGTTGATTTCCTCCACTATGTGGAAGTGAGTAGAGGAGGTTTAGAGAGTGTGCATCTTCCAACAACATAGTTGAGTAGAGGATAGTTGTTGAATGTGAGTGAGTTTTTTGTAGATAGTTGAAAGTGAAGATGTATTTGAACAAGAGGATGAAGATAGTCTTGAAGAGGCCAGTTGAGTGGGCAACTATGGAGGAGTATCGAAGGAAGAAAACCCTTGAGATAATGATGGACATTCATTTGAGATTAGACATATGAATGTGGAGAAGTTGTACAAACAATGGGAGAAGAGGTCCTCGTGAAAGAGGAAAGTGAAAAATAAAGAAGTAATATCCTATAAGTGGCACTGAAGAGGGAAAGAATGAGGTTGCAACAAGAGCATGTATTTTGGAAGGCATGGAGAAGATAAAGCATCCAATTAAAGAAGGAAGAAATGTTGCAGTAGCAACCAAAGAAAATATGGATAAGGAAATGGAGTTCTGACATGTTGGAGATGTAATAGTGAGTAGAGAAAGTGGTGTTGAAGCTAAAATTGATGAAGAGCAAGAAGTTGTAGCCAAGGAGAAGGGGAAGATTACAGTAGTAGTAGGTCCTTTGAAGGACATGGAGATATTGGGTAATGTGGAGCAACAAAGTAGAGAAGAAAACAATGAGGTATTGATATCTATGTGATCTAGTTACGTACAACAGAGGATGATGAGAAGGTTATAGAGGTTGTACCTAAGATATATGGAGAAGAGAAGATGAGGCAAGGGAAGAAAGATGACAAACTTTTAATTCTTTTTATCTTGTTTATGTTGATTTATACACTTGTGTTGTAGGGAGATTATTTATGTGAGTTTTTCATTTGAATGCATAAATAATGAGGTGTGAGAAAGGGGTTGTGAGTGTAGAAGGAGGATGTTATGAGGAAATAGATATGGAAAATTTTTATGATGACAATAGTATTGATTTGTGGGTAGGAAAAATGGAGAATGAAGAAAAAGAGATGTGTGACTTAGCTAATTTCATCATGAAGATTGAGTCAAGATATGAGAAAGGTCTTACACTTGAAGAAGAAAAGTTGTTGTGGGGAATATTTACTAAACATGCAAGGGAGGAGTGTGTAGAAGAGGTAGTGAGAGTGGATTGGAGAGAAGGATTTTGGTCGAGAAGGTTGGATGATGGTGGGTCAAATCCCATTAAAGAAGAAGAGGAGTGGAGATATTTGGTGGAGGAGAAAAATGAAGAAGAAGAGGTTAGTTTATGGTGGATAGAAGTCCCAAAAAAAAAAGTTAAAGTTAAAGAACAAATTTAGCTGAAAGAAGTAGGATTTATTTCATAAAAGTGTTAGAAGAAGCAAAAGAGAAAATCTACTAAGGTGTTTGTTGTGAAATGTGGAGTTTTATCATTAGCTAAAATTTGTGAACTATGCTCACAAACTTCTTACCCAGTGAGTCTGATGCAAGAGCATCCAGCACCCTTTCTTAATGGGACCCACATGAATTAATCTTGGCAAGTGGTTAAATTTGCTCATAAAAATTCTAAAATTGTTGTAAAAACCTCCTAAAATGATGTGGCAACACTATAGCAATAACATATAACCTTCCAAAGGATGAAATCTTCAACAAATCACTGTAGCAACAATGTAACAAGCTAAGAAATGTCAAATCCTCAACAAATCAACACAAATTGTGATCCTCAGATAGAATCACCCAAAATCAGAAACAAGGGTTTTCATCCTTGATCCCAAATGTGGAATCTAAGAGGGTTTTCGTCCTCTCAAACCCCAAACAAACCAAGGGTTTTCTTCGTTGGATGCCCTAAATTGAACAGATTGTTCAAATCTAAAAATTGGATGCAAAAGGATAACTTGAATAATTACTCAAATGAAGATAGATGCCTTCTTGATATACCATTTCAGATTTGGCCATTGGGTTCTAAATTTCCCTCCAGTATTTAAAAATATATTTTTTAATTTTAATTTTAAATATTTAGAATTTTTTTTAATTTATTTTAAAGCTAGTATTTAAAAACACCTTTTATTTTAATTATAATAGTATTATTAAGTTGCCCTTAAAATTAGATGTTATTGGGCCCAACTTAAGTAATATTATAAATTATTTTAATCCAAAAAAGGGGACATGACATTATGGCACTCAACTAAGGATAGGAACAAGTGAGAGATAAGCAATGAAAATCATAAGCTTTGACTCCTTGAAAATAGAATCAAGCTATTGTATAATGCCTATCATATTTGATGTGGTTTTCTATGTATGTATGTTTCCAACATGTGGTAGTAGAGAAGCCAGTGAATGAGTGATTACAATAGATGAAATTGTATTTCGTGTGCTATTGTTTGTCTTCTTTGTGTTTTGTTGTGTAAGTGGGTCAAAAAGAAAAAAATATAGGAGAGAGGAGTCGGAACGTGCGCACCCAATTTTTGACGGTACATGTGGAATGCCACATGGACCAGTAAAAAAATTACAAATTATTCAGATAAATAAATTCATAATATACAATAAAAAATTATTATTTTTAATTTTTTGAGCTGCATTTGACACGTGAGACAAGGGGATTCGTCGATCGTAAAAAAAAAAAAAAAATTTGCCATGCAACCAAAATGTGGGCGGTCGAAGTGCCAGTTGGTGCGTGGCACGACATACAAAGTGGAAAGCCCTACCATGTTACCAAAAATCACTCCGCCACCATATCACTCCACTGCCTCACATTAATCTCTTGCCTCCCCTTCCAATTCTTTTGTACACTTGTATTTACTACACGTCCCATCTTACTGCTTCCATGACATCCCGCGTAAACTTTGAGCCAACTTGCATTCAATGCTCCCAATACCTCACACAACTCGCTAACTTTAGAGCCTTTCAATCTACCATCTTCTCAAATTTTCCTAACTTGTCTGCCACAAGGTGCTCGATTGAGGTCTCTGTAACTTCCATCCTGCCACCACATCATGCTATGCTCAAACTCCAAACATTGCTTAGCCAGGTGTCAATTTTTGAACATCAAATCTAGCTCGAGCTCCACCATGCAATGTCCCGCATTCGGTAGCACCATGCAGGTGAAGGAGATTTAGCTTGTGTTTCCATTATTTTTATTAATTTGGGTCCAAACAGACTGCTAAAGGGTTTCCATGTAGGGTGCTTCCACAATAATGGGTTACACTTTCTGGGACATCCTAATTTTTGTTGAAATCACATATTTTTAGAAAATATAATGATTTAAGCCTTGAAAGGTTTCATTTAAAGGATTGTAATTGAAGAGGGTTTGATCAAACCCTCTTAGATTCAAACCCCCTTGGATAGAACCCCTCTAGTTTTAAACTATACCTATAATGGAGTCTCCTCTACACCTATCAAAATGCTGATAAAAATCCACTTTTGATTTACCGTTTGGGGGATCAAATGAATTCATTTAAAATTTATGTTTTGTAAGTATGTGGTCCTTATTATAAGCTTCCCAAAAATTATAATTTTAAATATATTTAATTTGATTATTATATTTATTTTTTATTTCTTGTAAATGTAGGTTTTTCACCGAACAAAGTTATATGTTCTACACACATGGAAAATTAGTAAATTAGTGAAAAAAAATTCTAAAAAAATCTATGCCCTAGGTATTGATGTCTTTGTTTCAACAAAAAAAGAATAATTAAATTTCGATACATATAGAAAAAGTTATGTTTTACGGAATACACCTATGTCTAAATTATAATTGGTTTGACTTCAAAACTTAATTAAAAAACAAATATTCAACAAAACATTATGAAACCAAATGCATGCCCTATATATCGGTGTTACCAATCTAAATTTAAAAGAATTATAATTTTATCCCTTGTAGAAAAAAAGTTATGTGCTACGGAATACACATCACTTTAAAAACATGTTTACTATTAAAAACTAGTTATCAATGGAGACACAAAAAAAATTTACAATTTAACTCCAAATTTTTTTAAGAAAATATATTTAGAATTTACAAAAAAAATCTCACAAATCACTAGTTCGCATCATCTTCAAATTCCTAACAGATTAGTGGCTATAGGTGTCAAAAAGTGAAGATTTAGTTCAAAATGTTGATTTCAATGTCAAGTTTGGCCAAAAAGTGTAACCCATTATTGTGGGATGACCCTGGCACAGGGGACGAAGCGTGAAGGCGGTTGCGTGCTCGTGAATGTGTGCAGGGGTAATCCATTCGACCCAGGTGAGCAAGCTCACTAAGGCCTCGCCATTATTCTATTTTCACTTCTTTACTCTGTCTTTGCATTTTTTTTTAACTTTTATCTGTTGCAGAATTCATTGTTGGTATGAAGCTTTTGTGTTTTTTAACACTATGGAATATGTGTTCATAAACACACTAATTCTATGGAAATTAATCTTCTATTCAAACATTGGTCTCTTTAAAAATGAGGTTGTTTTTTATTTCATTACAGTAATAAATAATATTGTTGGTTGTTTCGGTGCCTTAGATAAATCTGAGGTTGTTTTTTTGACATTACAGAAACAAATTTTCATTATAGTAACAAATAATATTGTTGGTTGTTTCGGTGCCATAGATAAATCTAGGGTTGTTTTTATTTTCATTATAGTAACAAATAATATTGTTGGTTGTTTCAATGTCAGATAAATCTAGGTTTGTTTATTTTTCATTAGAGTCTCTTTTTATTAGGTTTTTGTTTCATCTTTTTCATAGGTTATTTTATAGGTTACATTGTTTATTTGTCATAAATCTTTTTCATTGTTTATTTCTCATAAATTTGTTTCCCTAGGGTTTATATTACAAATATTACAGTCATAGTTTAGCATTTGTGTTTCCCTAGGGTTTCTATTATAAATATTACAGTCAAAGTTTAGCATTTGTGTTTCCCTACAGTTTATATTGCAAATATTAGTCATAGTTTAGCATTTGTGTTTCCCTAGGGTTTATATTACAAATATTACAGTCATAGTTTAGCATTTGTGTTTCATAGGTTTTGCATTATCATTCTCTCTGGTTATCTTATTCTCACAGGTTCTACATCATCATTCAGTTAGGTTTTCTTTGATGCCAGTCATAAATTTGGGGGTTTCTCTTTTTATTAGGTTTTTGTTTCATCTTTTTCATAGGTTGTTTCATAGGTTATCACTATTTATTTGTCATAAATCTTTTTCACTATTTATTTGTCATAAATTTGTTTCCCTAGGGTTTATATTGCAAATATTATAGTCATAGTTTAGCATTTGTGGTTTCCTAGGGTTTATATTGCAAATATTACAGTCATAGTTTAGCATTTGTATTTCCCTAGGGTTTTTATTTGTTGACAGTTTTAAATTTATGACAACTACAAATGCAGCGTCACTGTTTTGATTTGCAATGTTTTCTTATCAAATTACAATGTGTGTTGTATTTATGCTTCTTGTTTCTACCTATGTTCGATTGGCAGTTTCTAATTTTTAATTTTTATTTTTGATTCAATTTGCAATCATTCACTTTGGTTATTATATTCTCATAGGTTCTGCATTATCATATAGTTAGGTTTTCTTGATGTCGTAGAAAATATTAGGGTGTGTTCTCTGTTACATAAACCAAATATAATTTTGTGGATTTGTCTTTTAATTAGGTTTTGCTTCATTTATTCAGTGACTTAAAACATGTAGGTTTTTTGGTGCCATAAATAAATATTGGGGTGTTATCTTTTTCGTGGGTTGTGCTTCATCAATTTAGTCATGCAAAAAAAGAAGTTATCATGTAACTTCACAATTATTTATCCCTGCCAATGAGTTGGTCATGCACAAAAGATGTGAGATTAGTTAAACTCTTATTGTTTTCCATTCATAAGCTTTATATTGATCTTCATTACAGCCATTACAGTCATAGGTTAGCAGTTGTGTTTCCCTACAGTTTATATTGCAATCATTACAGTCATAGTTAAAAAGTTTATATTACTTTGGTGCAATAATTGTATCAATTCAGTAATGCAACATAGATAGCTTTTTTAGGTGCCTTAGATAAATTTGGGGGTGTCTTATTTTTCATAGGTTCTGCTTCATCAATACAGTCATGCAACTATTGTAGCTTTTTTTGGTGCCTTAGATAAATTTGGGATTGGTTCCATTGATTAATATGGGGGTGTTCTCCTTTGCATAGGTTGTGCTTCATCAATTCAGTCCTCAAACTATTGTAGCTTTCTTAGGTGCCATTGATTAATTTGCCACAATGGTACGTCGGTCCTCCACAAGTTAGGAAAAAACTCTTGCATAAAAAAGCACGATGAGATCAAACACAAATCAGATATTAAATGCACATTTAGTTGTATATATTTCTCAACAAAACAAGCTAAGGTTGGCAACCAAACAAGTGTAAGTGTTTTGAAATTGTATCTGACATAGGGGAGAGGAGCTGGAACGTGCACACCCAATTTTTGATGGTCCACATTAAATTCCATATGGACCAGTAAAAAAATTTGCAAATTAGGGACATAAATAAATTCAGAATAAACAATAAAAAATCCAACTTAGAAATAAAACAACCATATCATAAAAGCCCCATAAACATTCAAACCCAACTATCACACCAATCCAAGTGTCACTTATAGATTAATCACCACTAAACAACAAAATAGAGGGGCCGCGTCAACACAATTCAAACCCATGTGTCCCATCTTTGACTGAAATACTAACCCACTACAACCATGTTACCCATTATAGCATAACCTAAACAATTCACAAATGCATCCGCTTATCTCATCAAACATGAGACCTACAAAACATATCAGCAGGAGTCTATCCCATCTCGCCAAGTAGGGTGCACACGTAGTGGCTCCTTCCTCTAAAAACCCACCTACATCGAAAAATACAAGTTGCAAGGCCGCCATTATTCATAGAAAATTTATGGAAACAAATGCAAACAATAAACCAAACCAATCAACTAAAGAATTAATGGCCCAAATCAATCAAATCTATAATTCATATCACCTAGAATTCAAATTCCAAACAGGACAGGGATTTAATTCACCACATTAAACAAGCATCAGTCAGATTCAAATAATTCCCAATTCAAATAGTCGTTGATTAATTTTCTTCACATTGATGCCAGAATGTGTTGGCTTAAGGTCTCTGCAACTTCAATCCTGCCACCACTACATGTTACACTCAAAATCTGGTGTCCCTTCCAGCTTCTTTTTATATAGGTATATGCATATGTATAGACATATACATATACATATATTACTTCCATGACATCCCGCGTAAACTTCGAAACAACCTGCATTCAATGCTCCTAGTGCCTCGCACAACTTGCCAACTTTAAAGCCTTTCAATCTACCATCTTCTCGAATTTTCTTCACATTGATGCCAGAATGTGTTTGGGGGTGTTCTCTTTTGCATAGGTCCTACTTCATTAATTTAGCCCTGCAACTGTTGTATTATTTTTAGGTGCCACTAATTAATTTGGGGGTGTCATCTTTTTTATAGGTTCTGCTACATCAATTTAGTCATGCAACTATTGTAGCTTTCTTAGGTGCCATTGATTAATTTAGCGGTGTTCTCTTTTGCATAGGTTCTACTTCATCAATTAAGTCCTACAACTATTGTATTGTTTTTAGGTGTCATTGATTGATTTGGGGGTGTTATCTTTTTTATAGGTTCTGCTACATCAATTCACACATGCAACTATTGTAGCTTTCTTAGGTGCCATTGATTAATTTGAGGGTGTTATCTTTTGCATAGGTTATGCTTCATCAATTCAATCCTCTAACTATTGTATCTTTTTTAGGTGTCATTGATTAATTTGGGGGTGTTCTATTTTTTATAGGTTCTGCTACATCAATTCAGTCATGCAACTACTATAGCTTTCTTAGGTGCCATTGATTAATTTGGGGGTGTTCTCTTTTGCATAGGTTCTACTTCATCAATTTAGTCTTGCAACTATTGTATTGTTTTTAGGTGTCATTGATTGATTTGGGGGTGTTACCTTTTTTATAGGTTCTGCTACATCAATTCACTCATGCAACTATTGTAGCTTTTTTAGGTGCCATTGATTAATTTGGGGGTGTTCTCTTTTGCATAGGTTATGATTCATCAATTCAATCCTCTAACTATTATATCTTTTTTAGGTGTCATTGATTAATTTGGGCGTGTTCTCTTTTTTATAGGTTCTGCTACATCAATTCAGTCATGCAACTATTGTAGTTTTCTTAGGTGCCTTGATTAATTCGAAGGTGTTCTCTTTTGCATAGGTTTTGCTTCATCAATTCAATCTTGCAACTATTGTATCTTTTTTAGGTGGCATTGATTAATTTGGGGGTGTTCTCTTTTGCATAGGTTCTGCTTCATCAATTCAGTTGTGCAAGTATTGTTTTTTCATCAAATAGTGATAGACCTTGAAAGATGTCTATATGTTCAAGACATATGTGATCTACCATGGATGTATTGATCCATGGACATCATGTATATCCTGGACAGATAAGACTTCTATTTGTGTGTTCATCATTACACAAACTTTCACACTACAAATTATTTTTAATATTTGTATGGATGGAAGTTAAAAGTGTTTTTTATGGTTCCAAGATTAAGGTCTACAATACAACCACCCCCAAAATTATCTATGGCACCATTAAAGAGTATAAGTTGGCCACCTTTTCACTCCATTGGCTTACATTAATCTCTCACCGCCCTTGCCAATTCTTCTATACAGTCATGTTTAATGTGCATCCCCTCCTATTACCTCCACAACGTGCTGCACAAATTAGAGAGGAGATTTGTTTAATTTTGACTTACTATTATTTCATCCCTTTGAGTTTGCAACTATATGAATCACTTTCACATTGTCTAGGCATTGGCACTATACTGCTAATAATTCATTGCATATATCGACATGTATTACCATAGAACAATAATCAACAAATGGACTTTGTTACAACATGTATTACCATTACTAAATGTAACAGTTACCAAAATCCATTCATCCATGTCACATTATGAAGTATTACCATAGAACAATAATCATCAATTGTACATGTATTACCATAGAACACACAACACCCAACAATATTATTTGTTACTGAAATGAAAAATAAACAACCCTAGATTTATCTATGGCACCAAAACAACCAACAATATTATTTGTTACTGTAACGAAAATAAAAACAACCCCAGATTTATCTATGGCACCGAAACAACCAACAACACCTATAAAAGTTACAATAGTTACATGACTGAATTGAATGACAGTAGTAAAATAGATATGTATAAAGAGGTATATACTTATACATACATGCATGTACATTGGTCACTTGCATTATTTTGCTTACATTGGACAAACCAACAATATTTATATGTCTGAATTGAAGAACAACAACAAAATATAATAGTGTAAACATATATATACATATTCATATATATATGTATATGTATATATATGTGTATACATATTCATATATATATGTATATGTATATATATATGTGTATACATATTTACACGACTGAATAGATGAAGCAGAACCTATGAAAAAGAGAACACCCCCAAATTAATCAATGGCACGTAAAAGAGTTACAATAGTTGCATGACTGAATTGAAGAACAACAACAAAATAGATTTATGTACATATATGTATATGTGTATGTGTATGTATATGTATATACATATACATATGTACATATATATACATATGTATAAGTCTATGTATATGAATATGTATATACATATGTAAATGTATACATATACATATGTATATGTATATACCAAATGCATAAACATATACATATATGTATATTTAACAATATAAAGAAGCTGGAAGGGACATTGGAGTCTGAGTGTAACATGTAGTGGTGGCGAGATTGAAATTGCAGAGACCTTAAGTGAGCACATTCTGGCATCGATGTGAAGAAAAGTCAAGAAGATGGTAGATTGAAAGACTCTAAAGTTGGAAAGGTGTGCGAGGTACTGGGAGCATTGAATGTAGGTTGGCTCAAAGTTTATGCGGGATGTCTGAAAGGAAGCTAGCTATGTAGAAATCGCTTCCTACACTAATCTAATGAGGGGAGGAGAGTGCAAATTCAATTTTATCTTTACAATTACAGATTATGTTAACCCACTAATAGAGTTATTGCAGCAAACACATACATAAGAATGTAAGACAGAAGAAGAGAGACATAAGATATACGTGGGGAAAACCCTTACAGGTGAAAAACCCCACACTTCAAAACACAACTCAAATGTATTTCATAAACAAAGAAGGTTACAATACAATCACAGAGCCAATGCTCTTGCAGGAGTCTTTGACACTCGTATCTGGAGATGTTCCCG
Source organism: Cunninghamia lanceolata (assembly GCA_027924645.1). Classification (NCBI taxonomy): domain Eukaryota; kingdom Viridiplantae; phylum Streptophyta; class Pinopsida; order Cupressales; family Cupressaceae; genus Cunninghamia; species Cunninghamia lanceolata. The sequence continues at coordinate 2,373,721 of BSBN01000204.1, read as the reverse complement.
CAGCATAACAGTACCTATCAAACCTGTAGTGTTTTTCCTCTCCAAAGCACCTATTTTTAAAGAGAATACAAGGCAAAAATGACTCCACATTGAGATGGGCATCCAACATGGCCTCATGGCCCAAAACCCACGCATATGGACACTTGTCCAACATTGTAGGATGCTCCTGACACTTGTCAAGTCACCCCATCCCAAGGAGGTTGCCTATTTCCAAAATGGGCTATGACAAATGCTCTTACAACTCTTACAACTGTCATAGAATCTATCATAGTTGTCATAACTTACAGCTATAAGAGAATCTATCATACACAGGGTATAAAAAACATATTCTCTTACAATATGTCATAGTCCACCTTGGGGTGCCCAAAGATGCCTTTTTCAAAGATGCTTCTCAACACATGTCTTCACCTGTCATAGGATCTTCTATTTCTGACTCTTACATGTCATAACTTTGTCATAAGAATCTATCATGACCGTTTCGGTCAATATTCCCTTACACACATTCTAAGATGCCGACACATGGAAAAATATTCCTACCACTAAGTGGGATGCCTATCTCCTCATGTGAGGACAAATTTACATGTGGCCATATGCCATGTAGGATGACACATCACCGTGCCAACTCCAACAATATGACAACATAGGATTTGCATCTAAATTATACAATAGGCAATAAATAAATAAATACAATGAATTAATACAAGGAACCTAAGTTGAGACACCTTAATTCCCAACATTCTCCCACTTGTCGAACACCTTGTAAGAGCCAATAGAATTAACAGGATTTAACTGCTATAGGCCGAGAGGCCCATAGACTTCGAACACCATCTGAACTTCTCTGTGCCCACTAGTTTCGTCAATGCATCTGTAACATTCTTCAAAGTATCTACCTTCTCCAAATTTACCTTCCCATCCTCTACCATGTCTCGCATGAAGTGAAACTATACATCAATATGCTTTGTTTTGGCATGGAAAGTTGGATTCTTCGCAAGGCAAATCGCACTCTGACTGTCACAACAAATCGTAATCTGTCCTGCATCAACACCAATATCTGAACACAATCTCTTAAGCCAAATGGCTTCCTTGCAAGCATGAGTTGCTGCCATGTACTCAGCTTTTGTCGAGGACAAAGAAACCATAGGTTGTCGCTTACTCATCCAACTAATTGCGCCACCAAACATAGTGAATACATAGGCACTGGTGGATCTCTTGCTGTCAATGTCACCTGCCCAATCAAAATCCACAAATCCATGAATACAAACTGAATGCGGAGGTCTTGTAGCATTACCATGATAGCATATGGAATACTCAAAAGTACCCCTCAAATATCTTAACACTCGCTTAATTGCATCACAATGTACCGGTTTAGGATTAGCCATAAATCAACTAAGGATTCCCAGTGCTTGGGCAATGTCTGGTCTTGTGTAGACCATAGCATACATCAAACTACCAACAACACTAGCATAAGGTACTCTGCTCATGTCCTCCACCTCACTAGGAGATTTTGGACAATCACTAACAGACAACTTTGTCCCCAAAGAAATAGGAACACATAATGGTCTACAATCTGCCATGCTGAACTTATCCAACACAGTCTTCACATACTTACTCTGGCTTAACCAAAGTTTTCTATTAGCTCTATCTCTTCTGATTTCCATTCCCATAATATACCTGTCTACCCCAAGATTTTTCATCTCAAACTGTGCTGACAACTGATACTTCAAATCAAAAATCATATTCTTACCATTCCTGATTAACAGCATATCATCAACATACAATGCAATAATGAGAATGCGATCATTGTCAAATTTGTAATACACACAATGATCTGATTTTGATCTCAGATGTCCAATCAACAACACAAAGGCATCAAACTTCAAATACCACATCCTAGGAGACTGCTTCAAACCATACAAAGACTTCTTTAACTTGCAAACCAAAATTTCTTTACCTTTCTCTATGTAATGCTCTGGCTGTGACATGTAAATCTCTTCCTCCAAATTACCATGAAGGAAAGTTGTTTTCACATCCATCTGTTCTACCTCTAAATCATAAGCAGATGCAAGAGATAATAGAAATCGAATGGATGTCAGCTTTGCAACAAGAGAGAAAATTTCACCATAATCAATTCCCTCCACTTGTGAATACCCTTTCGCAACCAATCTAGTCTTGTACTTTTCAACACTACCATCTGCACCGAATTTCTTCTTGAACACCCATTTGCATCCAACGAATTTCCGTCCTTCGAGCAAAGGCACCAAGTCCCATGTTTTATTCTTCTCCAAAGAAGCCATCTCATCTTCCATGGCCTCCTTCTAGGAACCTGCATCTTTCATGCCCTCTTTCATAGTTCTAGGCTCATCAATGTTAGTAAGTAAAGCAAAAACACAACTAGAATCAAGTAATGAATAACCAAACCTATCAGGTTGCTTTCTCGTTCGTGTAGACCTCCTCAATGGCTGAGGTTGAGGTTCTGCTTCTTCTTCTGAGCTTTCAAAGCTGCTAGAACTCTCCTCATCATTAGGTCTCACAGGGTCTGTCTGTTCAGTCTTCTCAGGGGTAGAATGAAACTAAACCGCATCCTCTTTCTTTTTTGTCTGTTCTGGCTGTAGAACAACGAAAGAAGTGTTAGCTCTTTGAAGATAACACTTCTGCTATACAACACTTTTTCAGCCACATGATCCCAAAGCTTGTATCCTTTCACACCGTCACCATAGCCAATGAAGATACATTTAACAACTTTGTTCTCTAATTTAGATCGTTTCTCCCTAGGCACATATGCATATGCCTCAAAACTAAAAACATGAAGATGTCTACCTAAAGGCTTCTTACTAGACCACACCTCCATAGGTGTCTTACCAACAAGAACTAATGTAGGAGACCTGTTTACGAGGTAGCAAGCAATGGCAACAACTTCAGCCCAAAACTTTTGTTCGAGGCTTGCTCCACTAAGCATACTCCTAGCCTTCTCTATCAGTGTCCTGTTCATCCTCTCTGCAACTCCATTTTGATGCGGGGTGTATGGAGTTGTCTTATGTCTTTCAATCCCTTGCTGTTTACAGAACTTATTGAACTCTGCCGAACAAAACTCACCACTGTTGTCAGTTCTCAAACACTTAATCTTTTTACTAATCTAATTTTCAGCAAAGGCTTTAAACTCTTTAAACTGACTAAAGACTTTAGTCTTGCTTTTAATAAAATAAACCCATGTCCTTCTACTATAATCATCTATGAAAGATATAAAATATACAGATTTGGAAATCAAAGGAACATTAACTGGACCAAACACATCAGAATGAACAAGATCCACCACACTAGAAGACTTGTGAGAACTAGAGTAAAACTAAACATGGTTTTGTTTTCCATATACACAATGTTCGCAAAAGTCAAACTCGAGATTACAATCATTTAACCCCTCAACGAGGTTTTTTATTTTTCAAGGTTCTAAGACCCTTCTCACCAATGTGGCCATATCTCAAATGCCATAACATAGTCTTTTCAGCAGAAAGCTTAGCTTTCATAGCATGTGCACTACCATCAGAACTAGTTACAACATATTTCTTCACTGCTCATTTAGATGGTGGGGATGAAGTGACTGCAACTCTTTTCTTTGAGTCAGAAGAACTATTGCACTATGAAGTGCATGCCTCCAACTAAAACAGAGTACCTCTCTGAGTACCCTTCGCAAGAACCATAGATCCTCTAGTCGTCTTGCATCCATCCTTCAAAAAGACAACTTGCACACCTGCATCATTCAACATACTTACAAAAAGCAATTTTCGTGCTACGCCTAGGAGTGCATAACCCCAGTGATCCCCTTCACTCATCCATCAGGGAATCGGATTGAGACTCCTCCATGACCAACAATCTTTAGATGAGAGTCGTCACCCAGGTACACTCTTCCACCATCAAACTCTTCATACTTCGTGAACTAGCTTCAATGCGAGGTCATGTGGAATGATGCACCAGAATCAATCAACCACACATTATCAGATGCATGGGTGGCCAAGGATGCAAATGAAGGCATCACCATCATCTTGTAACTTGTTAAAATATGAATCAGGGGCGGTCTTCTTTTTCTTTTTCTTTTCTTCTTTGCATTCCTTTCGAAAATGGCCATTTTTCCACAGTTCCAGCAAAGAGCCTTGGACTTTCCAGGAGATTTGGATCTCCCATGGGATTTAGATCTGCCCTTTTCACCTTTCTTGTCCTTCTTCCCTTTCTCTTTGGGTCTTCCACAAACCGCAAGAGCCTCTTTGGCCGACTCGGATGTCTTCCTTCGCATTTCTTCATATAACAGCGAGGACACCACATCTTGCATCTTGAAGGTGGTAGTGGTGCTTCCGATAGCCATGACAAGATAATCCCACAAATTTGGCAAAGAACAAAGTAGGGTCATACATCGATCCTCCTCTATTTTCACACCCACAGATGTCAATTGTGAAACAATCATGTTAAAAGCATTCATGTGGTTCGGAACAGATCCTCCATCTTCCATCTTCAGAGCGAACAACTTCTTTTTCAGAAAAAATTTGTTTACCAAGGACTTGGCCTGATAAACATCACCCAGCTTCTTCCAAAGATCTTTTGTGCTCTTCTCCTCATGGACATTCAACAGGACAAAGTCAGCTAGACAGAGTCTTATGAGAGCCTTAGCCTTTCGATCTTTGAAGTCCCAATCAGCTTGTGACATTGCTGTAGGTTTTACACCGGATATGGTTTCCCATAGGTCACGATCAACAAGTAGGTCCTCCATCTTGAGTTTCCACAACTCAAAATTAGTGCCATTAAATGTCTCCACTTCTAACCTTCCAGATGTGGTTGCCATCTCCTTCCTGCAACAAGACACAGAATACTCTGCACAAACTCCCACTCAACCTAAGATTAGCTCAAAAAATCCCTACCCAGCAGCTAGAACCAAAACTGGTCAGGCTCTGATACCAACTAAAAGGAAGCTAGGTGTGCGGAAATCGCTTCCTACACTAATTTGACGAGGGGAGGAGAGTGCAAATTTAATTTTATCTTTACAATTACAAATTATGTTAACCCACTAATAGAGATATTGCAGCAAACACATACACAAGAATGTAAGACAAAAGAAGAGAGACAAGATATACGTGGGGAAAACCCTTACGGGTGAAAAACCCCACTCCAAAACACAGCTCAAATGTATTCCGTAAACAAAGAAAGTTACAATACAATCACAAAGCCAATGCTCTTGCAGGAGTCTGTTGGGTCTAGGGCATACAACTGAGAGGGGGGGGTGAATCAGTTGTATAAAACTTCTTGCTCTTTCAAACACTTGATTCTTTGTTGTTAGTTAGTAGCATATCAATTAATCATCCATGGAAGCATAATACATAAACACAAGAGCAGATAAGCATCATCACATTGAACACCAAGATTTTGACGTGGAAAACCCGGTTAAGGGAAAAACCACGGGGTGATTAACCCAAGAATTATTCTTTGTTAGAAGAATAAAGAAAAATGAATGGCACATGCCAATTAGGGCTCACTGCCCGAGCACACTGCTCACAAAGAGGCCCACTGCCTACACGGAGACACACTGTCTACAAAGTGATAAAAATCACAGTCTTGAACTGGAGAATGACATCTCTACCATGTCCGGATCAGTTCCAATTAAGCCCAAAAACCTCTGTTCTGCCTTTCGCACTTCTCTTCGCTATACCACACTCATCCACACCCCACACACCGAAATGAACTCACAGACCGTTATTTATACAAGACATCGACTTAGGATCAAACATCTAAGTCGGCAAACAATCATAAGAGTATCCGCAAGATGAATAACACATCCGGTCGGCCACCACAAGAACATTCGCAGGATGAACAACTCATCCGGTCGGCTAAACAGAGCAAGAACTTCATCCGGAAGAATAACTTCAATTCCGGGCTCTACTATCAATGCGGATCAACAACACAACCTCAACACGATCCAGAAAACTTAACAAGCCTGCCTGAATGTCCGGATACATCCGCACTTCCTTTACTTGCTGGAATCTTTTGTCTTCCTCATCCAGAACTTCAAGAACATAGTCTGTCGCCACTGTCATAATGCAAGAGGTACTTCCGGACCTCAAAATCATACACAACTCGAGATGGCACATCACAAGGACATCCCAAATACTCTTTGCAATCTGCAGATTAGGATTGTACAATTCCGGACCTCACCGGACCTTTCTGTGATCCTCTGTCACCTCTAAGCACTTGCCGGAACCGGTTCCACACAGACAGCCATAACTTCTTCAGGTCTTCATGCGGACCTCTGAAAACTTGACTGAAGCATCTCAAGACTCATATCTGCAAACCCTTTAATCCGCATCCTCCGGTTCTCAACCTATCCAATATATTTGCCTTCTTCTCATCACTGTTCTTCACTGTTCCTGACTGAGGGTAATTTTCTCAATATCCTCAACACACAGCTCATCAAATCCTTCTTGTCGATGTAATATGAGTATGTTGACATCAATGACAACACTTGTTCACCTCATACTTGCAACAATCTCCCCCTTTGTCATTGATGGCAACATGTGATGTGAAAAACCATCAAGACAAGAACTTCTCCTTTCTGTCACAGCTCCCCTTATCAACAACAACTTTTTACATGTCTTCTCTCCCCCTTTGATCATTAACCACTTGTTTTTCACATGTCTTCTCTCCCCCTTTGACATCAATGGCAAAGGGCTCATACTTGCAATTCTAATACATCAGAATCATACCAGCTGCTCCCCCTTAGTAGCAGCTCCCCATCATCAATCCGGATCACAAGATATGACTGTGATATCCACCGGACTGATGCACATCAGTGCATCTTATTTTATCACCGGAGGGGCCATGACCCCTAACTTCTCCCGGAGATATTCAAAAGAGTCCTTGGGAAGAGGTTTTGTAAAGATATTTGCAATCTGATCCTTGGAGGGAACATACTCCAATCTGACTTCTTCCTTGTTTACTTGTTCTCTCAAAAAGTAAAATTTGATAGATATGTGCTTAGTCTTAGAGTGCAATACCGGATTCTTAGAAATATTAATTGCACTTGAATTATCACAGAAAATTGTGATAGGCTCCTCATATTCAACTTTGATGTCTCTTAGCATCTGCTTCATCCATAAGATTTGAGTGCAACTACCTGCTGCTGCAATGTATTTTGCTTCAGTTGTAGACAGAGATATTGCATCTTGTTTCTTGCTTAGCCAAGAAACCAATCTCTTCCCCAAAAAGAATGCTCCACCACTAGTGCTCTTCCGGTCATCCACATCTCTTGCCCAATCTGCATCTGTGTAAGCACGAAGAGAGAAATCCGGATCTCTAGGGTACCATAGACCATACTCAACTGTTCCTTTCAAGTACCTAAAAATTCTTTTGATTGCCATAACATGAGATTCTCTAGGATCAGCCTGGAATCTTGCCACAAGACCAACAGCCTGCATTATATCTGGTCTAGTTTGAGTGAGATACAACAATCCACCAATCATTGATCTATATTTTGTCTGATCTGCCTTTGGAGAGTCATCATCTTTGCTTAACTTACATCCGGTTGCCATAGGAGTGTTCATAGGTTTTGAGTCTTCCATACCAAATTTTCTTAACAATTCTTTCACATATTTGGTCTGAGAAATGAAGATCCCTTCTTTTGTTTGAGTAATTTGCAGACCCAAGAAGAAATTCATTTCACCAAGCATAGACATTTCAAACTCACTTTTCATCTGATTTGCAAAAGTTTTGCACATACTATCTCTTCCTCCAAAAATGATATCATCCACAAACACTTCAACAATCAATATGTTTTCATGATCAATTTTGAAATATAAGTTACTGTCAGCAGTACCTTTGTTGAATCCAATCTGCACAAGATGCTTATCCAACCTTTCATACCATGCTCTTGGGGCTTGCTTCAATCCATACAAAGCTTTCTTCAACTTGCAGACCATATCATCATTATCAAACAATTGAAATCCATCCGGTTGTTCAATGTAGACTTCTTCTTCCAGATCACCATTTAGGAAGGCAGACTTGACATCCATCTGATATACCTTGAAGTCTTTGAAGGCAGCAAATGCAAGAAGTAATCTGACTGCTTCAATTCTTGCCACCAGAGCAAAAGTCTCTTCAAAGTCAATTCCTTCTATTTGAGAGTAGCCTTTGCAGACCAATCTAGCTTTGTTTCTGATTACTTCACCAGCTTCATTTAGTTTGTTCCGGAAGACCCACTTGGTTCCAATTACATTCCTGTCTCTAGGTCTGGGAACAATATCCCAAGTATGATTTTTCTCAATTTGCATCAATTCATCTTCCATTGCTTTGGTCCAGTTTTCATCATTGCAGGCTTCATTTATTGTTTTAGGTTCAATCTTTGAAATCAGACAACATTCATCCTGATTTTGAGCAACATTCCTTCTAGTTTGTACACCTTTGCTTTTGTCACCTATGATCTGATCTTCAGAGTGGTTCAGTCTTACATATCTTGGAATTTTGGGAGTATCCTGCACTGCTGCTTCTTGATCAGGCTCATTCAAACCTATCTCTTCTTCCTGATTTACCGGATCAGGCTGACTCTGTCTCACCGGAGAGGATTGAGGTCCTTGAACACTGTCTTGGTCATCTTCATCAAACTCATAAAATCTTGAAGGCTTCTCAATTCCTTCATCGACTTTCACATTGGTGCTTTCTATCATCTTCCTCAATCTCTTATTGTAACATCGGTATGCTTTGCTTTGAGTGGAGTAACCCAAGAAAATTCCTTCATCACTCCTAGCATCAAACTTTCCTAGATCTTCATCTCTTTTAATATAACACTTGCTACCAAATACTCTGAAATATTTCACAGTAGGAGTGATGCCAAACCAGAGTTCATAGGGGGTCTTACCGGTGTTGTTTCTGATTTGAACTCGATTGAGAGTGTAGACTGCAGTGCTGATAGCTTCCTTCCAAAACATTTGAGGAACATTTGCTTCCAACATCATTGTCCTGGCAGCTTCCTGAATGGTCCGGTTCTTTCTCTCAACCACTCCATTCTGCTGTGGAGTCCTAGGAGCAGACAACTGTCTCCTTATACCCTGCTTCTCACAAAAATCAATGAATTCACCAGATGTAAATTCACCACCTCTATCAGACCTTAGACACTTTAGTTTCAATCCGGTTTGATTCTCTACCATAGCTTTGAAGATCTTGAACTTCTCAAATGCTTCTGATTTTTCTTTTAGAAAGGTAACCCACATCATCCGGGAATGATCATCAATTAACAACATGAAATATCTATCACCTTGCAGACTCTTGATTCTTGTCGGACCACAGAGATCAGTATGTACTAATTCCAACAGTCCGGTAGAAGACTGATCTTTGCTTTTGAAAGAGACTCTGCTTTGTTTACCTAGCTGACATTCTTTGCACAAACTATTTGTAGGTTTCATCAATTTTGGAAGATCTCTTACGGCCTGAGTATTGCTTATCTTGATGATGTTATCAAAATTTACATGGCACATTCTTCTATGCCATAACCAACTCTGATCAATTTGAGCAAACAAACAACTTTTATTTGAACCAACCAGATGAAAGATATTACCTTTTGTCTGAGTACCGGATGCAATCTCAGTTCCGGAGTTTGTAAAGATTCTGCATTTTCCATTTTTGAACCGGAGATCATAGCCTTTGTCCACCAACTGACCAACACTAAGAAGATTGTGCTTCAATCCTTCAACATACAGTACGTTACCTGTTTTGCTCTTTCCATCGAAGGAAATAGTTCCCCTGCCTCTGATTCTGCCAGCAGAATTGTCACCAAACTTTACCATTCCTCCTTCATACCTTTCCAAATTCAAGAACTTATTCTTGTCACCAGTCATGTGGTGAGAACATCCACTGTCAATAACCCAATCATCCTTTTCTTCCACTTGAGCAGCCAAAGCTTTTTCAACAACTTTGTGATTGACAGATTCAGAGAGTATTGAGTCTTCTTCCTTGATGGCAATAAACACCCACTCATTTCCGGATTTGCTTCCTAGTTCTAATTCATCATCTGTTACTCCTTCATTGTCATCTTCTTCATGAACATAATAGCAATTCTTTTGAAACCTTTGTCTGTTAGTATTAGACCTTGCAGATCTTTCCGGACATCTTGAAGCAAAATGACCAATCTTATTGCAGTTGAAACACTTAAAGGGTAGTTTTCCTTCATACTTACCGGATCCTCTTGGCAGTCTCTTTGCAATGAGGGCTTCAAGTTGAGCTGTTTCTGCTTCTTCTTCTTCCATGTCTCTTCTTGCTTGATCATACCATGACATTTTCCTTGATGAGTTTTCTCCCGGATCAAATCTCTGTTTGCCTTTCACATAGGCACTGGCTTTGAAAGCAGATTCAGTCTTGGGAGGATCATCTCCAAACTCGGTCATTTCAAATGCAGCTAGTTTGCCAGCCAGTTGTTCTCTTGTGACAGTTGTGTGGGCTCTGAATTCATCAATGGCAGCAACCTTGATTTTGTAGGCAGCAGGAAGAGATCTTAGGATTTTGCAGACAATCTCATTTTCATCTAAAGTTCCACCAGCATTTCTGATTCCACATATCAACTCATTCACTCTTGGCATAAAGGTAGTGATGTTTTCATCATCTCTCATTTTCAATCTTTCAAATTTCCCTTTCAGACTTTGCAACCTTGCACTTTTGACAAACTCATCTCCTTCATACAGAAGTTCCAGTTTAGTCAGGATCTCATATGCAGTTGGTAGGTCAATAACATTCGAGAGATCTGAGTCATTCAATGCACTTAGAAGAGCTTCCTTGGTTCGCAGATTGTTTTCAGCTTCTGTGATTTCATTTAGAGTTGTCGGACCACCTTGTGGAGGTACATATGGTTTTGAAACCATAGCCAAATATGTTTTTCCCATACATTCCAAGTGACACTTCATGCGACCTTTCCAGAGAGTGAAGTTGGTTCCATCGAACTTCGGACTATCCTTCTTGTATGACGACATCCTGGATCTCCTCAAGCGGTTAAGCTCCTATCAGAGGAACTTAGCTCTGATACCAATTGTTGGGTCTAGGGCATACAACTGAGAGGGGGGGTGAATCAGTTGTATAAAACTTCTTGCTCTTTCAAACACTTGATTCTTTGTTGTTAGTTAGTAGCATATCAATTAATCATCCATGGAAGCATAATACATAAACACAAGAGCAGATAAGCATCATCACATTGAACACCAAGATTTTGACGTGGAAAACCCGGTTAAGGGAAAAACCACGGGGTGATTAACCCAAGAATTATTCTCTGTTAGAAGAATAAAGAAAAATGAATGGCACATGCCAATTAGGGCTCACTGCCCGAGCACACTGCTCACAAAGAGGCCCACTGCCTACACGGAGACACACTGTCTACAAAGTGATAAAAATCATAGTCTTGAACTGGAGAATGACATCTCTACCATGTCCGGATCAGTTCCAATTAAGCCCAAAAACCTCTGTTCTGCCTTTCGCACTTCTCTTCGCTATACCACACTCATCCACACCCCACACACCGAAATGAACTCACAGACCGTTATTTATACAAGACATCGACTTAGGATCAAACATCTAAGTCGGAAAACAATCATAAGAGTATCCGCAAGATGAATAACACATCCGGTCGGCCACCACAAGAACATTCGCAGGATGAACAACTCATCCGGTCGGCTAAACAGAGCAAGAACTTCATCCGGAAGAATAACTTCAATTCCGGGCTCTACTATCAATGCGGATCAACAACACAACCTCAACACGATCCAGAAAACTTAACAAGCCTGCCTGAATGTCCGGATACATCCGCACTTCCTTTACTTGCTGGAATCTCTTGTCTTCCTCATCCGGAACTTCAAGAACACAGTCTGTCGCCACTGTCATAATGCAAGAGGTACTTCCGGACCTCAAAATCATACACAACTCGAGATGGCACATCACAAGGACATCCCAAATACTCTTTGCAATCCACAGATTAGGATTGTACAATTCCGGACCTCACCGGACCTTTCTGTGATCCTCTGTCACCTCTAAGCACTTGCCGGAATCGGTTCCACACAGACAGCCATAACTTCTTCAGGTCTTCATGCGGACCTCTGAAAACTTGACTGAAGCATCTCAAGACTCATATCTGCAAACCCTTTAATCTGCATCCTCCGGTTCTCAACCTATCCAATATATTTGCCTTCTTCTCATCACTGTTCTTCACTGTTCCTGACTGAGGGTAATTTTCTCAATATCCTCAACACACAGCTCATCCATTCCTTCTTGTCGATGTAATATGAGTATGTTGACATCAATGACAACACTTGTTCACCTCATACTTGCAACAGAGTCTTCGACACTCGTATCTGGAGATGTTCTGGTAGCATAATAGTACCTATCAAACCTATAGTACTTCTCTCCAAAGCACCTATTTTTAAAGAGAATACAAGGCAAAAATGGCTCCACATTGAGATGGGCGTCCAACATGGCTGAGGTGCAAAACCCACGCCTATGGACACTTGTCCAACACTATAGGATGATCCTAACACTTGTCAAGTAACCCCATCCCAAAGAGGTCGCCTATTTCCAAAATGGGCTATGATAAATGCTCTTACGACTCTTACAACCGTCATAGAATCTGTCATAGCTGTCATAACTTACAGCTGTAAGAGAATCTGTCATACACAGGCTATAAATAGCATGTTCTCTTACAACATGTCATAGTCCACCTTGGGGCGCCCAAAGATGCCTTTTTCAAAGATGCTTCTCGACACATGTCTTCCCCTATCATAGGATCTTCTATTTCCGACTCTTACATGTCATAACTTTGTCATAGGAATCTGTCATGACCATTTTGGTCAATATTCCCTTACACATTCAAAGATGTCGACACATGGCAAAATATTCCTACCACTAAGTGGGACGCCTATCTCCTCATGTGAGGACAAATTTACACGTGGTCATGTGCCATGTAGGATGACACATCACCGTGCCAACTCCCACAATATGACAACATAGGATTTGCATCCAAATTATACAATAGGCAATAAATAAATAAATACAATGAATTAATACAAAGAATCACCAAGGTTGAGACACCTTAATTCCCAACAATGTCATGGAAGCAGTAAGAAGGGACCTGCAGTAAAGACGAGTGTATAGAAGAATTGGAAGGGGCAACGAGAGATTAATGCGAGGCAGTGGAGTGATATGGTGGCAGTGTGATTTTTGGTAACATGGCAAGGCATTCCACTTTGCACATCATGTCACGCACCAACTGGCATTCTGACCAAGCACGTTTCAGTCGCATGGCAAAAAATGGCATTCTTTTAGGATTGATTAATCCTGTCGTCCCACGTGTCAAATTCAATCAAAAATAAAAACTGAAAATGAGAAACTATCAATTGAACATAGGTGGAAACAAGAAGCATAAATACAACAAACATTACAATCTGATCAGAAAACATTGCAAATCAAAACAATAACGTTGCATCTGTAGTTATCATAAATTTAAAACTGTCAACAAGAAGGGTGCATTTGTAGATATGAAAACTTATAAACTGTCCAAAACATCAATTGCATATAAATCAAAATAAGGCTACATCTAGCTACTTTGATATAGAAATGGTGGTAGGCTGCTTGGGGTGCCACTGGCCATGTTCTTGTCCCATTCCAGTCGATGAGTGTTGCTTACATGACTGGGAGTTGGACTTGAAAACTGGCTACAAGTGATGTGTTAGGGGTGGTGGTGAACACATTTGTACATCCCAAGTGGCAGTCTGATTTAGATAATGAGTGCACCTGAAGTCAGATTGGGAGATGGTTGAATAATTCATTGTTGTGGAGAAGTGCGGGATATTGATGTTGAGAATATCATGGAATACTCCATTACTTTGAGACAAGGGATTAGCAGGGGCCCTTAACCACCTTTCTCTTTGTAATGCCCTCTGCACCTCCTCAATCTCTTTTTCCTTTCTCCTGTTCCTTCTGAAGCATCTCTTGCTCCTTTTTGGCATCTCTATCCTTCTTCTGTTGTATTTTCTATTGCTCTTTTTCTTTACGATGTATTTCCCTCTCTATTTTGGCCTGCTCCTTCAACTCCTTTGCCACATTTCTTGCTGCCTTTTTCTCCTCATTCTCTTGTCTCTTTGGGCTTTTATCTCCTCAACCTCTTTCTTCCTTTCCTCTTGCTACATTAATTGATTCATGTAGTCATTTGTCATCAATAGTTGAGACTGTATGCTCAACTGAATTGCACCACCTTTGGATTTTTTTTATGCACAGTGTGCACATGCAACTTGAGGAATTTGCTAATGTGTGGAACTGTTTCCATTTGTTCTATCTGATCCAACTATGAGACAATATTCTCCTCCACTGCCTATGAGTCCTCGATGAAATCTTGATTGCCTCCAAAATCTGAAGTGCAAGGAGTATAGTAATGCACAACTTCAGATAGGTCAATTATAGGTGGTGGTGATGGGAAACTATAAGTACCATGTTGTTCTCGGACATGAAAATCAATGCCTTGATTCATTGCTCTCTCCACCAACTAGGATGGAGCAATTCGTTGTGATGGAAGACATAAACTATCATTGAATTGGTCAACGGGGATGTCCACGATGGGAGGAGTTTATTGATCAGCCACCACTTGTGCAACTAAATCAACAGGATGGCTATCGGGTGGCTGTTGTGATTTTGTCATAGACTGCAATTGTCCATTTGAAAGAGTGGACTGTAATTGTGCTACATTGTCTCTTGACACAACAACTCTTGAAAGGCGAAGAATGTTTTCCACTACAGAAGCAGCTTCGCTAACCTCAAATGTGTCGTTGGGATGCATGTCGTCCACGAGTGTATCCGGATTGAGTGGCCATATCCGAGTCCTTTTAAATCTTATTTTGATATTCTTAACTATCAAAGCTCTTATCTGTGCTTTACTGCCTAACATTGCAAGTTCTGTACTCCTCACTTCAATGTTTGGAAACCTTGCCAAAAATGTTGTACGTTCTGATTTGAAGTAAGATTTAAAAGGTGAAAAGACACTCACATCCAATAGTTATAGCTTATGTGACTTGTGTGTGACGACAATGTTAGTAAATCTACACCCAAATCTCTTACTTTTTGAATGGTTTCGAGCGCTACATGGCTTCCATGACCGTCAAAAATCAGCAAGTGCCTATTGGTGGGAGACACACCGCCTGGAACTGAGCTTTTAAAGTGTGTCAACCAATCTATAAACAAGTCTTTAGTCATCCATGCATGGGGCTGGGCTGCCATGCAAGCACCTAGTTCGTAGTCTAAAATATAATTTTGTATGTTCTATTGCCCTTTGAACAAGTAAAATCTTGGAATGCTCCACCTGACAGCATTGACACAACATAGAATGGTTATCCATTCACAACTCTTTGGAATAATGTATGAGACATTCCTACTACCTTTTCTGGCCAGCACCTTCATGGACCCACTTCTGCCTGCCTGGATGCCAGTTTCATTCCAATTCCAAATGCGATGAGGACCATATGGCAGTGTTTCATATGTTGCAGACAATGTATTGTAGAAAGCTGCTACAACAACATGTCTAAGGTTGAGTGCCCTATCTTTGTCTAGGCCTTCAACAGTCTGCAACGCAAGTTCAGGATTTCAATTCTTAAAACCTGTCCACCAGGACTTCCTTGGGAATCCATTGCTGAAAGTGTTTGGCCTATTTTGACAAATATGGGCAACCTCTGACTTAAGATTGACTATCTCAAGACCATGGCCAACCTCAACCATTTCCTTGCACCATTCCACAATTAGATGTTCTTCCTCTTCAATGGGGACTATTGGCAGACCCTTCTTGGATGTTGTTGTTAGTTCGCCTAGCCATTTGGAGAGTGTGGCTGTTGGGATTTTATATTTTTTGGAAGCTCCCCTTATTGACATGTCATTTTCCTCAACATCATAAAGTGCCCCTTTCATGTCCTCTGAAGACTACAATTGTTGTTTCATTGTTACCTTCTACGGTATTCAAGGTGTAGGAACCTCATTCTGTGATATTTAAGGAGTAGAATTCTCATCTACTGGTGCAACATGATCTGCTTCTGGGGGAAATTTACAACCTCGTTTGTGGGAGGGCAACCATGTTGTGGCTCTTTTCTTTCTTTTGGTTCCAGTACGGGTCACAACTGCATTACCCTTAGCCATTTGCACAAAATAAGTACAATCAAAACATCATATATTTACTTCTTTTGACAAAAATAGGAAGGCATTTCCATATTGAATGACAGTTATCTTTATGTATGAAGACAATGATGCTTGAATAGAAGATTAATAGTTTTTGTATGTGTTTTCCTTTTAGTTTGTTGCATTAACATTCAAAAATATTGTTAATAGTTTACAGACTTACATTTACTTTGGAGTGAGCGACAAGGAAAATAGAAGTGACAAGCACAAAATTACATTGTATGCCAGGAAGTTAGAGTTTAACAGTAAGTTAGAGTTTAACAATATCTCTTATCTCTTAGGCATGTACAACATAAACATAGTCATGCACAACAAACTGGGAACCACACTCACATTTTAACTATGACTAATTATTGCAATATAACCCGTGTGGAAATACAATTGTAAAACAGTTAAAAGCTTACAAATGTAAAACAGTAAGGTTGAGCTTAACAGATCTCATATCCTAAACATAGGGAAACACAACTGCTAACCTATGACTGTAATGGTTGCAATATAAATAGTAGGGAAACACAATATAAAGCTTACGAATGAAAAATAGTAAGAGTTTAACTAGAATCGAAGAAAACATAAGTGAATGATAATGCATAACCTATGAGAATAAGATAACTAGAGTGAATGGTAATGCAGAACCTATGAGAATAAGATAACTAGAGTCAATGATAATGCACAACCTATGAGAATAAGATAACCAGAGTGAATGATAATGCACAACCTATGAGAATAAGATAACCATAGTGAATGATAATGCAGAGCTAATGAGAATAAGATAACCAAAGTGAATGATAATGCAGAACCTATGAGAATAAGATAACCAGAGTGAATGATAATGCAGAACCTATGAAACACAAATGCTAAACTATGACTGTAATAAACCCTAGGGAAATAGAAATGCCAAAGTGACACTGTAATATTTGCAATATAAACCCTAGGGAAACACAAATGCTAACCTATGGCTATAATATTTGCAATATAAACCCTAGGAAAACACAAATGTACTATAATATTTGCAATATAAACCCTAGGGAAACAAACTTATATATGGCACCAAAACAATTTGTTACTGTAATGAAAAATAAACAGTAAGTTGCCTATTCAAAAATATCATATCTTAAAGGCATGTACAACATAAACATACCCATGCATAGCAATTTGGGAACCACACTTACATTTTATGAAATGGAAACACAACTGTTATTTTATGACTTTAATGGTTGTAATGAAGAACAATATGAAGCTTAGAAATGGAAAATAGTAAGAGGAATACCTGGAACAATAGGGAAGTTGTTGGACTGGATTTTGTGCTTGTCACTTCTCCTTTTCTTATGTCGCTCACTATAGAATAAGTGAATACTTGAAGGTTTTCACGGCTATTTGAATTGGGAATTATTTGAATCTAATTGATGCTTGTTTGGTGTGGCAAATTAAATCCCTGTCCCATTTTGAGTTTGAATTCTGAGTAATATGAATTGCAGATTTGATTGATTTGGGCCATTAATTCTTGAGTTGATTAGTTTGGTGTATTGTTTGCATTTGTTTCCATAATTTTTTTTAAGAATAATGGTGGTCTTACACCTTTAATTTTTGGATGCAGGTGGGTTTTTAGAGGAAGGAGCCAGTATGTGTGCAGATTACATGGCGAGATGGGACAAACTCCTACTGATACGTATTGTAGGTCTCATGTTTGATGAGACAAGCATATGCATTTGTGTGTTGTTTAGGTTATGCTATAGTGGGAAACATGGTTGTAATGGGTTAGCATTTTGGTCAAATATGGGACACATGGGTTTGAATTGTGTTGACGTGGCACCTCTATTTTGTTGTGTAGTTGTGATTAAGCTGTAAGTGACGCCTGGATTAGTGTGATAGTTGGGTTTGAATGTTTATGGGGAAGGGTGCAAACTTTTATGATACAGCTGTTTTATTTCCAAGTTAGATCTTTATGTTGATATGTCAAATACAGTTTCAAAACACTTACATGTGTTTGGCTACCAGCCTTAGCTTGTTTTGTTGACAAATATATACAATTAAATGTGCATTTAATATCTGATTTGTGTTTGATCTCATCATATTTTTTTATGCAAGTGTATTTTCCTAACTTGTGGAGGACCGGCGTGTGAGTGTGGTGTCATGCCTACATTTGCCATGTGGTTATGACCTGATAACCACATGTCATGTCCACATGACATGACATTTGTCATGTGGACATGACATGAATTATCAAAAAAAATTCCCATCCGACTCTAAAACCCCCTTGCGTGCAACATGCATGCTCGGTGACACACGCATGTAACGTAGTTGTATCCGCAACCAACGTTAGGCACGTTGCACAAAGGCGATGAAGTCAATCACAATATAGGGTAATGTAAAACTCCTTTTGCAATACCTACGAGACGATAACCACTGAGGGGGTGTGCATTGTGAAAAAGTGTCGCTATGAATCCAACCCTAGGGTTTATTAGGTGAGGTGGTACGATTTCAATATGAGTCGAAATCTAACCCTAGAAGTAACTACTAACTTAAAACTAACATTAAATTAATTCAACTGACATGATTTCCAAACTTAAAATATTTAAACAAATATCTAAGACGGAAAAATAATTATTCAAATTAAATTAAATCAAATCCCCATCTTT
Organism: Cunninghamia lanceolata; assembly: GCA_027924645.1. NCBI lineage: Eukaryota > Viridiplantae > Streptophyta > Pinopsida > Cupressales > Cupressaceae > Cunninghamia > Cunninghamia lanceolata. The sequence continues at coordinate 2,354,873 of BSBN01000204.1, read as the reverse complement.
AATCTAGGAAAAAATCAACAGCATAACAAAACAAAAGGAAATAATTCTCTAAACATTTCGACAACATAACATTATCTCATCAACTATGGGAGAAAGGAAAAATAACTAAAATATTAATTTTCACTAAAAACCTTTTTAAAATTTAAAACGAATTAAAATGATATTCACTAAATACTTTCTAAAATTTAAATCGAAATTAAATAAATTAACTAAATTAAAGTGCACCAACATTCCAACATTTAACTAATAATTTGAACATAATGAATATAGGGTTTATTTAATTATTTCTCTAACATATAAATCCATCACTTTGTCCAAAGGGGTTTAGAAAGAATAAATAAAGTAAATACAATACAATTAATAACTCAAACACTAGATTCCAAGTAAATACCCATCCCACTCACTAAGTGGGTTTAGTTAAATAAGTATGGTTAAAGTTCACTAATCATTCTCCTAATCTTTAGGGCACCAAAACCCTAGAATAAGGTTTATAAAAGCAAGATAAAAGCCTTATTTGCTCGCAACTAATTTGGTTTGTTTTTGGTTGGCAAGTTCAAAAGCAAGGGAGAGAGGGAAAATTTATTTCCCTAAGTGGGAAGGCATTTTCCCATTAAAGTTTCCTAATATTCTTTTTTTTTGTGTGTGTTTTCAATAGACTATATTTTCATCTTTTCTAGCATGCTATAATTTTCTCACTTCATACTTGTTTGCTACAGGTTGTAATTTATTTTCTGACCATTTTCTTTTAATTTCTAATTTGTTTTCATTGTGTACAGGTCTCTAAAATGCTAGCTAACCCCTTTTTTTTCCTAATATTATCTTTTCTCTAATTCTCTATTCTCATGTTCTAAGGATGAAAATTTATCAAAAACTAAATAGTCTTCTAAAACCCAGCTCCTGGTTATTTTTTTAATATAAAAGTTTGACTCATTTTACACAGAGAATAAAATTCTTGCCTAGGAGTATATATATATATACTACCATTTATACACAGTAAATATTTGAAAACTCACAGTAGATATATTATGCACAGTGATTAAATATTTAAAACACAATGGCAAGAGGTTATATTATATATATATATATAACCCTACAACATAACATAAGGCCGAATATACGGCGGACTGTGTTTTTAATACACAGAGGGTTTAAACATCAAATAGAGCCAAACAAATGTTATACAGAGGCATTATTAAAAAATTGCAAGGCTGAACATAAATTACAGAGGCAGAATATTTCAACGGCAACAGCCGGGGCAAACCTCGGCTCCGCGAACGCCACACCACAAACCCCGGCACTGCAAACCCTAACACCGTGAACAAAACCTAACCCTATTTCTAATTTCAGATTTACTTCATGGAAATTTCTTAATAACAATTATTTCTAAGATATATTCAATATCTATAGTTTTAAGGTATAACTAATATTATATATTATATATAATATTCTTTCTCTATATATTTTTTTGGCAGAGAACAAGAATAATTAAAATAACAAGCAACAAATATATATATATATAAACCCACAATTCTTATTATAATATAGGAATGTACAAAATCTTATTCTATACCATAAAATAAAGAGATAAAGGCCTTTTTAATGGATACAAATGTGAACATAATTCTTTTATAACAATAGGGACAACCTTTAGTGTTATTCCTATATATATTCAAAGGCTTAATAACCATTTATTTTTCTCAACATAGTATTGTAGGCATCCTATTTCTCTTTCTTTTCAAGAAAAATTATATGCATTTTAATAGTGAAATCTAGGGGGGGAGAGAGAGAGATTTCATTTCATGCAAAGCATTTTTCTTCCATAGGAGTAAGGTAAGGAAAACTTGTTGCCATTATAATATTTAAAGAAGGATAGGATATTTACAAGGAGCTTCAACACAAATAACTCCTAAAGAGACATTAACTCTCATGACTACTACATTTTTACAAGCCCAAATAGGCCAAGGCAACATAATGCCTTCATTTTACAACTCAACACATAAACCAATATTTTCTTCATGACTCCAAAACCTCAATACTCCTCCAAGAGTCACAAAACCTATCAAAACACAAGAAAATTCTCCAAGCCCATGGAGAGCTCACCTCCCAACCTTAGGCTTGCAAGCAAGCCATCCCCAAACTAGGAGGCCATTCAAATAACCGGTCTCATACTCAAAACAAGGGATTCCAAGCACACAAACACTCATGCAAAGCACAATAACACCCTCCCATGGAGATACACAAAACAATTCTATTCATATGGATTTTAGGGGGTGAGAGAGTGGACATCTCTCTAGTCAAGGGGAAACCACAAGTAACTCAACCAAAATATATTCAAATCTCAAGGCCTCTTGCCCTTATAAACTTATTACACCCAAAATATCTCAAAGGCACTCTCCTACAAATGCTCTCACACATGTGTGAGAGCATAGAGGAGAGGTCTCACACACATGAAGGCTTTGGAAGCTTTCAAAGCATTCAAGATAAGGATAACCTTACCCAATGTGAGTGGGGTTAGTCAAGATGGGATGGTGACTTGCCACCCACCTTTTCCATCTCCCAAATTCGTCATTTTACTCAAGGGCCAAAATAAGGTGACCATATAAGTGTTACACCAAGAGTTAATATGCTAAAAATGGCCCTAGACCCTAGGGGTATGACCTAGGGTCATTAATTAACCCTAATTAACACAAGGGAGCTTAGTAATCCACTTAAAAAGGGCTCATAAATATTTAGCACCAAAATTGTGCAAACCAAAACAATACAACATTACAACACTTCAAAGAGATCAAATAAAATGGTGAGACCTTACAAAAATATCATCAATTAAAGGCAACACAATATATCATACTCAATCACAAATAACCTTAGTCCATTTTAGGGACTAGGTTGGCTTTACATGGCTAAAACTTAGGGTTATTTGTTTGACCTCTAATTTTCCATGGGCAATGGAAAATACTTGCACACTACACAAACACGTCAATAACATAAGATATATATAGCCGAAGCGAAATGAATTACACACACAAAAGATCGCATAAGCACATCTATATTCTCAAATATAACACATGCTAACATTTACATGATTCTCAAATCATTCGCATTTCATGAAATACAATCATGATCATACATAAGGGTTCATCAATTCAATCATCACTAAACATTTCAATTGCATCCAATTTAATATAGCATTAACATCATAGAATCAAGTGTAATCTAACATGCAAGCTATACCATCATCATATCATAATCCATCTAACTAATCAAAGCATAAGATATAGTCAATGAATGTCTAGATAACAGGATCAACAGTCTCCAAAATGTCCACATGTCCATCATATAGTCTATACGATAAGTATCATAAGCAAAAATAGGTGAGATAAAAGTAGGCCTCACATACATAACCACCTTATACAAAAGATCCCCAACAACACTACTTTGTCTCTAAGATAGGGTCACACTTCCCATAAATCAAACCCTTAGCTTTGGCGAAGCAAAACAACATGGTCTAAAAGTGCAACTAATCCAGTCGCACAAGGGTGGGCCTCACATGTGGGCCCCAACATGCGCCAATCCTATCATGCGTTTAGGCCCTCGCTCACATTCCAGCTCCTCTCCCCTATATCGTTTGCAATATAGACAAGGCAAATAATGAAAACATCAACAAAGTGGCACCTATGGTTTGGCAAGATTTAGCTTAGTTGTGAATGTGCAAGTTGTATTTGCAAAGTTTATAAAGTTCTAAAATTTAATATTTAGAGCTGCATTAATTTAAAGTTAATAAAATTTCAACTTTATCGCTTAATCAAATATTTCTATATAGTGGCCTAGAATCGGATTACCTTGATTTCTTCTTCACCTGGTTAAAATTTTCCATGATTTTATGCTAGATTGTGTCAAATATCATTCTATAACACCGTCCAGAAGCATTTCATTTAAGCTCTTAAAGTGCTTCTTGTTTAATTGTATACTTATGCTAGCCTGGAGGAGCGCTATTAATTGTCTATCACTTGATCTGACGATTATTTCTTGCTGAAACTTTGTCAATATGGGAAAAATGACACTAAGAAACAATTTGTAAGAGGATCTTATTCTAGCTCTCAATGTTTGTGAGATTTTAATTAATTTCCTGCTTTAACTTCATTGATGTTTTCTTTGTAAAATCATTTTGTGACAAGTTGCATTTCCTGGAAAACCCAACACCCTAGTTTTAATTAAAGGGGGAAGTCTATCGATGGAGAAGCCAAATTTTGTTGAAAAGCTTGAAGGCAGAGGCTTCCATACCTAGCAAGTTAAAGTTCAAATTGTCTTGATTGAAAGGGGTCCATGGGATATTGTCAAAGGGAAAAACACCAAGACTAACGAATACTATTGAGCCAATAAAATGGATCGTCAGTGATTAAAAAGTTGTGGCTTGTTAGTAAACAGTTTTGTCACTCTGAAAAATAACTGACTTGCCCAATATGCAACAACAAAATTCACCAACAAATGGAGAAATTGTTGTGAGGCCAATGATTTTCCTCTACATTTGAGAGGGGCAGCTCCCTCGTATGATGAGATTTTAAAATTTTTGAGTACTTTTAACCAAAAAGTACAAAAAGGAAAGAAAAAGAAAAACAAGAAAAAGAAATCCAACCACGAACATAAGAAACGTAGCAAAGATTTCTTGAATGAAGAGAAGAAAAGGGAAGTCAGATTAAACTAAAATTAGGGACACAAAGTCCTTGAATCATTTGTATGCCAAGAGCAAGGAATGATGAAATAAGCATAAAGAGAACTAATTGAAGGTAAGAACAACCAAACTTCAGGAAGAAATGATGACCTAAGAACAACGATTCTTCATAAATGTTAAAATGAATAGGAGCCCAAAGTCTTCAATTATTCCCCTTTACAAAGCTCTTAGTTTTCCAAAGTAGAAAAAGATCCCCCTAATATATTTAGATTACATATTTATAGATTTTTCCCTCCTACTAGAACATAACCGCTTCTTGAAAACTAGTTACAATAAATAAACCTTTCCCCTTCCTGTGCACACACTATTTAACTCATAAAATTAGTTAAAACATTATTAAAATGAACTTTATAAAAAAATGATATGTTTCAACTCAAGATTGACTGGCAAATGACTGTCATGGCATCCTACATGGGTTGTAGGTGTTTGAGAGAAATATATGTGCTTGCATTTAACTGTTCTATTGAGATATGGAGATTCTCAAGGGGTGAATACCATGTCTCTTCCTGACTAATGTTCTAAAAATATCTTGACTATTGAATCTATTTCAACTTGGGTATTTGAGAAAGCAACCCCTGTCAACACTATCCTTGAAAGCACTTGTAGTTTTAAGAGTTCATTTAGGTCTTTTATGTTATTCCTAACAACATAACTCAGGCATCTCCTCAAAGCAATAAGTACAGACAAGTATGTTCCTCTTACTTCATGTCTCATGTTGTCTTGACCATCACATATTTCAGCATTAATTATGAAATCAAGGTTTGCTTCAAGATGGTCTTGAATGGCATCAAGATATGAGTGGCCTTGCAGTAGACTAAAATTCTATATATAACTACAGCAGATACCTCTGATATATAGACCGCCAATGATAAGTTCATCTTTGAGATATTCATATTGGAAGCTTTCCAACCACTCAAATTCATTTTCCATAGGCATATTATTTTATGTGCTAAAACTTGAACTATGTTGTTCTAGGCGATCAATGATTCGTAGCCATAGTTCTGCTCAAACATCCTTGGTCCAAATAGATGTTGGTAGGATAAAACCAGTTACAACCAATGAAATGAAAATTTTTGGTCCATCTGCCTCTTTGAAACATGGAGGAGCAAGTGGGGAGTTATTCTGAGTAATATGAACTTGCCACTTTGTTGTTTTGTGTTAGAAAATTGTTTAGCTTTATTAAGCATACGAACTAACAATTCAAGAACATCTACTACAGAATATAGAATAGATGGCATGGAGTCATGTGCTTTTAATTCTAAATCTTTTGGCGGAACGACTAGCAATAGCAATGGAAGATAGAGGCCCTCTTTGAGGATTGTTTCTCAGTGCTCATCATCTTCTATGTAATTTTTCAAACATCTCAAAACTACAAAGGAAGATGTTGGTCCTTTCGGCATATTTGCAAAAGCATCTCCTGCAGTAGCACGCAAAGCCCACCACAAGCCTTTCCTCCATCTTATGTCATTCTGCAGGATGCCTCTTCTATCCCTGGTTGAGCAAAGGAGCTCCAAAATAAGTAAAGACTTTGCTATTGGAGATTCAAGGGTTGAGTTGCACATTGACTCTGGAAAAGTCAAACCATTTTCCAAATTCGTTCCAAGTGAAAGAAGAGTAATTGAGAAGCCCAAAGTTGCTTGAGGAACTTCCATGCTCCTCAACTTGCTAGCACAAAATATTTTCAAGATCTTGCTTACCCTATGTACTATGTCAATTATAATATGTGTGGTGTCATTTTTATGATCAAGGCATGTCTTGAGAGCAGGTGTAGCCAAACTAATCACCATAGATTCAAGATCATCTGGTAGATAATCGATTGGACACCTGTCCAATAAGTATGCCTAAGCCTGTAGTAATAAATGAATTTGATGTATTTATTTCCTCCATAGAGAGCTTGAGGTAGAAGATGTACTGGCATTTTGTACATCTACTGCAAATCTCCTTAAATCCTTCATCAGACAATGGAGAAAACCAACTGGATCAATAATTTGATAGTTTGGAAATTACTCCAAATCAAGTAGATTTTGTAGATAAAATGGTTCAATAAATGTTGTCTCTGCCAACTCAGGATACTCCAAAGGAGGTTTCGAAGAGTGAATAAATAAAACCAAGGAATCTGATGCACAAAACCTAACATTGGCTCCAACTCATTTGTTAGATGCTCAAGTAGTCTCTCTCATGTCTGAATTCCAAATCACCTCTGGAGCATTACTATCAAAATCCAATATTGTCTTAAATGTGCTATCATCCTCTAACATGAGTTTCAAAATAAGCCCTTGTGGCAAATATGAACCAAGAATACTACTATCCCATGGAGAATGTTCTTTAGCTTGAGCATAATCTTCCTAGTTAAAAGTTGATTTCGCACCCTGAGGGAAGGCAATACTCTTAACTCACTAAAACAATAATAGAAAATTCCTTTTCAATGAAAAATTGCTTCCTGTCATCTCTATTGCCTTTTGATATATATGAAATTATTTCCAGTATTTTCCCAAAAACTGATAACTTTGCCCAGAGAAGTATCTGCACAAGATGACAAAGAACTTCTTCCCTAGAAAGGATGCAACAAGTTGCAGACAACGGAAAGCTCTCCATGTTGGTGTCACCTCCTGAATTCTTCAAAATAGCTTCCAATAATCCAATGCTAGACTAGGTTGAACTTTATTTGGAACTCTAATATCTTGCCAATATATGGCTTCTCGTACATTCAAGCTCCCACCTTGTCCAGCTTTCTCTAGAACCTCTCGAGCTCTCCCGACTTCGCATTACCTATGTCACCCCATTGTATCCAACAAATTGAACTATCTCAATCCCTCCTTGAGATTTTGTAGATTTTGTGTCCCGTGGATCAGATTCAAATAAGTACTTGTCCTTGCAACACTTTGCTAAAGATAGAACTACCAATGGAACAAGAACTGTATGCCTCTAGCATGGTCAATGTTACTACATATTGCTGTTTACTCCATGTTTGTCTAAGAAACCACTTAACGAGTAAACATTTGGCGTCGTTGCCTGTTCGAAGTTGGGTTGGAAGGTGACAAGGGGTCGATGACGAATTGAGTCGTTGGTGATGAATCTAATAGTCAGCGCAGATTGAATAGTCGGCGACAAGGGGGAGACGATGAATATGGCATCATAATGGGTCAGCCTATTCAATCTAAGGAAGAAACACAAACTAGAAGAGAAGTGGAAAGGATAGAACGGGCGGAAAATGACAGAGAAGATAACAAACGAGAAAGGAATGATCGAGAAGATGATCTAACGCAAGATCTCGTATTCCTGTGGCAATTGGCGGTTGGACAGTACGTGAGGAATGAGCATCCGCAAGGATATTCCAAAGGAAATAATTGGAGATAACTTAGAAGTCAATAGAGAGGTAGATAACCTTCTCAATCACATACCCAGACTTTTGGTACAAAATTTGCTAATTCTACAAGATATTTGGGAAGAAAGAGACAGAGAGCAACATCGACAACAAATACTCCATAGGTATGAAGAACGCATGAAACGTGAAGAAGAAAAGCGCGACGCCAACCGTCGGTGCACGCCTTGCAATTAAGGCCTGTACGATTGCCAATTAATGCCCATACATCTCAACAAAGACAAGAATTGAGTACCAAGTGGGAAAGAAACACTAGAGGAAAGAATACGCAGGTCATTGAGATTAAAGGAACAAGAAGATCGAAGAAGAAGACTAAAACAAATTGCTGAGGAAGCCAATGAACATCATCATGAAATAAATCCTACTGATTTGCACCAAAACCCCGTCGACGAAACCGACGAAGGAATTATCAAGACACTGATGACAAATAAAGAAAAAGGAAGAGATAATGAAAATGAATTGACAAAAGAACTTGAAAACAACATATGACGCATCAAAGAGTTATCCATATCAGACAATGAAGGGGCGAGGATTGGAGGACCTGAATCAAAGACCCCAAGGCAGAGGGAGTACCGGAACGAACCCCAAGAGACTCAAAGTGTAGAGGTGTTGAGAAGGGACATGTGAAAGACCCGTACATGGATGAGAGTGCAAGAGAGGCATTGGAACGTCATGGGAGAACCAGTCCAATTAGATCCAATGCACAGGGAGGGCATCGAGGAAAAAACATGGTGACTCCACCAGCCAACGAGAGGCAGAAACTATCAAAATTCATGGGGAACGGGTTAGAGGATCCTGAACGACATTGCAAGGCCTGTGAGACCATATGGATAGCCAATGGGTAAGAAGATGAAGACTATTGGCTGAAAGCCTTCCCAGCGACGCTAAGGGGCATAGCCATAGACTGGAACATAGAACTTGAAGTGGCACAAAAAGCGTCATGGCAAGTATTGAAGAGAGCATTCAAGAACGAGTTCAAACTGCTCAAAGATGACAATGAAATTATAGTAGAAATCTACAACACTAAACAAGGAAAACATGATAATGTGAGAGCCTATAACCGTCGACTCAAGGAGTTAGTGAAATTGGAGACTTAACCAACCGACAGCCTAAAAAAAGGATGGTTCATCAAAGGGTTGCTCTCGTCATTGAGGAAGAAGATGAAAGTCGTACCTCCATCATAATACGTCGAAGCATACAATCGAGTGATGGATATAGAAAGTGAGAACAAAACATCCTCCAGAGGAAAGTGGAAGACGAATGATGAGGAGAGTATCGACGACAATAGCGATGGTGAGTCAAAAACTGTGCAAGCATTAAGGAAAGACATGATGTGGATGATGAAAGAATTGAAGGCTGACAAGGAAAGTACAAAAGAAAGCTAGAGAGTTGTGGTGCACCGACTGTAACAGGGAAGGACATACAAAAGCAAACTGCCCAAAGAAGCTATTTTGCGATATCTGCCAAGTGATGGGGCATTCCATCAATGAATGCCCATACAACCTAAAAACAAGAAGTGCACAAGTACTCTTCACACAAGAAGAGCAGTCGACCCTGGCAAACACACCATCGAAACCCCAGAACAACACCAATGCGTCCCCTGGAGGATATAAGAATAATAGAAGAGGTAACAACAACAGCCCTAGAAATAAAATACAATATGATAGCAAAGGAGGCCCATGATACAATGTCAGAAGTGCAACGAATGGGGCCACTTTGCAAGGGAATGCCAGAATGGTCAAGGTTCGGAGGAAGACTATGCAAATGGTGTGGACCAGGCGATCATGAAGACAACAAATGCCCCAAACAAAAATCCATCAATATGTTAAATGTGGAGGAGAAAAACCAAGAAGTATTGGCGGTCACCACCAGGGCATAGGCGAAGAAGGTCGTCTACCCAAATCCATGTACAGAGAAGCAAAGAATGAAAGAAGCAAAAGCAGAAGTGGAGCGGGAGATGACAAAGGAACAAAAGACTACTCTAGAAATCCCAAATACCTCCTGTCGGTCAGAAGTAGAAAACAATATTGTATGGTAGGTACTGTTGACCACCGTACACATCAAGGTGACCGACCTTCTCCAGGTTATGCCACAACTTGGAATGGCAATCACGAACATAGTCGGTGACGACCAACATCAGCGATAGGAAGGTCGAAAGAAGGAAATAATAACAAAACCACCATTCCAAGGCGAAGAAGCCATCGACCCAATGTTGCTGATGATAAACATCGGGAAAAGCCGACAATCGTACAGATGGAGATTGGAAGAAAAATCCTAACAAACATGATCGTCGATGGAGGATCGATAGTCAATGTACTTACCAAAGACACATGGAGGGGTCTCGGGAAACCTACACTCTAGCCACTGACATTCCAATTGGTGGGCGTCGACCAGCATGACATCAAGCCGTTGGGAACATTGATGGCACAGAAGGTGACCATTGGAACACAACCGTTCTTACTGAACTTCATAGTCATTCTGGTGTAGAAAAAGACATATGACACATTACACAGAAGAGGATGGCTCGTGGCAGCCAAAGCAGATCATAATTGGAAAAGAAACACACTATCCATAGAGAGCAATAGAAGAAAGTATGTGATCAATTTGGTAAACCAGATAGTCAGTAAAGAGCTGGCATCATTAGATTCAGAATGTGAAGGAGGATGTGGAATGGAGGAAGAAAGAGGAACCATAGAGCCTAATGACAAAGGTATTCTAAACCTCCATGAATGCCTGGAGGATGAGACAAGTTCACTGAATGGATTATTCCACTGGAAAATGGAGGACTATGAAGTATTTCAGCAAGATTGTAACATGTTGCAAATCTAAGAAATAGAAGAGAAAGGAAAAGATGGAGCATCAACATTCCCTCCAAAGTACAAAGAATATAAGGAAGGAGTGGCTAGAGTAGATGACACACCAGTACGAGGAACCGAGTATGAAGAAAGTTAATTTGGGTGAAGAGGATAACCCTCGTACAATCCTAGTTGGAGACGATTGGAATCCAATATTAAAGGCAACAACATTCAAGATCTTCATGGAGTACAAGGACATCTTTGCATGGACATACAAGGACCTCAAAGGCGTACCTCCAGAATTATGGGTACATAGAATTCCACTAGTACTAGGGGCACAACTCGTACAAAAGAGACCCTACCAGATGAATAGAAATTATGCCGCGAAAGTGCAAAAAGAAATTGAAAAGATGTTGGATGCAAGAATTAAATTCAAGGTAGAAGTGAGTGACTGGGTGTCACCGATCATGATATCATTGAAGGGAGAATCAGGACATATCCGCATATATGTAGACTTTTGATGCCTCAATGCAGTAACAATAAAAGATCTATTCCCGATTCCATTCAGTGACTCAATATTGGAAGAAGTTGCAGGTGATGAGATGTATTCATTCATGGATGGGTTTTCGGGGTATAATCAAATAAGCATAGCTGAGGAGGACAAACATAAGACAACATTCGTGGTTGAAGACAGAGCATATGCATACAACCAGATGCCATTCAGTCTGTGCAATGCCCCAACAACCTTTCAAAGAATAATCTTGCACATATTTGACAAGATTTCAACAAGGAACTTCAAGGAATTCCTGGATGACTGGTCTATCTTCAACAATGAACAAAAACACCTGAAGGCCCTCCAAGAATGCATGGAACGTTGCAGAACGACATGATTGGCACTCAACCCCAAGAAGTGTCAATTCATGGTACCTCAAGGGATGTTGCTCGGGCACATAGTCTATAAGGCTAGACAGAAGCCCGGCCTCGACAAGACCCGAGTGATCAAATAGATGGAACCACCTCATGATGTCACTGAAGTGAAATCGTTCCTTGGACACGTCAGCTACTATAGAAGGTTCATCAAAAACTTTGCCTAGATCTCATATCCATTGGACATACTTACAAGGAAGGGGCAATCATTCGTATGGACTGAAGCACAAGAAGCAACCTTCAAGGAACTTAAAGATCGGTTAATCAGTTCACCAATACTAGCATACTGGGATTGGAATAAGGAATTTCATGTGCATGTCAAACGCTTCCAACTATGCAATTGGAGCGACGCTGGCACAAGTGGGTATACATGGGCTAGACCATCTAGTGTTCTTCGCTAGTTAGTTATTGTCCAGAGCATAGAGGAATTACAGTACAATGGAGAGGGAGGCACTAGGAATGGTGTACTCTGTACAGAAATTCAGGCATTATTTGTTGGCGACTCCCTTCACATTCTATGTGGACCATCGGGCATTAATGTACTTGGTGAACAAGCCTATCATTCAAGGGAGGGTAAGCATATGGCTCTTGTTGTTGCAAGAATTCACATTCACCATCATCATGTCATTGCCGACCAACTATTAAGAATCTGGTCTGGTGAGCCACCTAACCCGAAGGAGTGAACGAGGATTTTCCAGATGCACACATTTTCCAAATAGCAGCTCTACCTTTGTGGTATGAGAAGATTGGAGAATACCTCTTAACATCGTCATCCCTAAAGGATATGCCACATGCCGAATGACGGAAACTAGTACTGAAGAGCAAAACATTCCAACTCATTAGTGGGTTTCTGTACAAGATAGAACCTGATCAAGTACTCCAAAGATGTGTCATGGAGGAAGAGATTCCCAGCGTACTGAAAGAAGCTCACAAAGGACTAGCAAGGGGCATATGGGGCACAACACCACATCTCAGAAGATATTGTTGGTAGTGCTTTGGTGGCCCACAGTGCATACAGACGCTCGAGAATGGGTGGTGGGATGTGATACGTGCCAGAGATTCGGCAAACCACTGAAGAGAGATTTCATTCCACTCTTTCCATCACACCACAAGAATTGTTCGAATGGTGGGGGCTAGATTTTATAGGACCATTAAAGGTGAGTCAACTGCACAAATACAAATACATAGTCGTCGCCATAGAGTACTTAACAAAATGGGCAGAGGCTCAAGCATTACCAAATAACACTGCAGTGAGCACGACACGGTTCATGTATGCTCAAATCATCACGAGGTATGGTATTCCAATCCAAATTACAAGTGACAGGGGAAGTCACTTTGTCAACCATGCCATTCGACTGATGACGACAAAGCTCAAAATTCTGCACAACTTTTCTAGCTCGTACTACTCGAGAGCCAATGGTCAAGCAGAGTCTACTAACAAAGTGCTTATCTCAGTCATTCACAAGTCATGTGGTGTCAAGGAGGCAGATTGGGAAGAAAGACTATCTATTGTGCTATGGGCATACCGTATGACTTACAAGGTAACCACTAGTCATACACCTTTTCAACTCATGTACGGTTAGGAAGCAGTCGTATCGGTGGAGTATATGGTGCCAAGCTTGTGAATTGTAGTAGAAAATAGACTTGGTGATATGGAAAGCTTGAAATAAAGATTGTTTTAGTTAAACAAGTTGGATGAATGAAGAGTACTTGCACAATGGGTGACTGAGGTAATGTAGAAACGGAGGAAGTATTGGCACAACAAACATCTCCGACAAGCAAAATTCTAGTCAGGGCAGTTAGTTCTAAAATATAATGATCATAACAAATTAAAGCCTAACAAGTTTAAAGTAAGGTGGTTGGGGCCATTCAGAATTCACAAAGTTGGAGAAAACAGAGCAATCACATTTGAGAGATTAGACGAGACTATACTAAAAGATCTGATCAATAGGTTTAAGTTGAAAATCTACAGTGAAAGAAGAGAAGAACCAATACAAGTAAACATGTTTGGATACGCAGTTAAAAACCAATGTGGGATAGAAGGAAGAGACAAACAATCTATGGAATTGGATACAAAAAGCAAGATTGATGGAATGGTTTTTTCGAGCATGCACTTCAAACCAGTGACCAAATTCTTTGGACCTAGAGCACTACAAATCGAAGCCAAAGAAGGCATAATCGATGATGACAATGGTGGTTCGTGGGTAAACAAAGAGAATCAAGATGAAGAAGAAGAGGCGTGGAAGGAGTGGATAAAAGAATGTAATAAGTTGCGGTACAAGTTCAAGTTTTTGTTACCAAAAGAGGTAAAGGCCCCGCCAAAGCGAAAATACTTAGCAGAAAGCATGTTTATTGTCGAACGATCAGCCTATTGTGATGAAATTTTGGAGCTAAGGGAGAAAAACCAGCCAGATGGAGCACCTCGTGCGCAGCTTCCTAGAAGTCGAATTTGGAAAGCGAAATATAGAACCAAGAATCTGAAAATGAATATGGACAGTAAAACCTTTCAATGGATTCAAGAACCTATGGGATGGAATTTGATGAACATCAGGGACCAATCCGTGGTATTTGATCAAATATTTGAATTGGAAGAGGTCGACCGATGTTGTTCCAACGACTATCTCCGAAAGAAGTATCTGAATTGTAGTTTTTGCCCAATGTCTGAAATTGAAGTCTTAGAAGAAAATGAAAGAGTAGTGGAGTTCGGAGCCATGTCCAGGAACTGAGGTAAAGAAAAATAGATTTTCATATATATATATATATGAAAAAAAAAGGAAAAAGAAAATTTTAAAAAAAGAAAAGAAAAGAAATTAAAATAAATAGGGGTCGTACGGCCTAACAACACAAAGTAGACTAGACAGGAAAAAAGAATAAAGGTCGTCAGAGAAAGTTTTAAACAATTCCCTTTCATAATAAGCAAATACTTAGGCGAGCATGGGCGGAGTAAACCGGAATAAAGTCAACATTACAAAAAATGCAATTGCCAGACATAAAGAGTAGTGGTTGTATGAGTAAGGGTTATTGCAATTGAAAGATGTACGACTCAAAGTGTTGGGCTAAGCCATCGACCTAGTGAAGTAGAACAAAACCCTTGGAGAGGAAGACGTCACTATCGAAAAATAGAATCAATCGTACGGGTGAAAGAAGAAGACATCCAAACCGTCGTATGATTCAACCAAGGGTCATCGACAAGAGTTGAGAAAGGGAGCCGTACGACTGAGCATATAACCATACAATTTCAAGCATTCAAGGAAAGTCTATAAATTTTTTTCCCACTTAGTCGTACAAGTTATGCAAACAAGCGAATCAATCATACGACTAAGCAAATTTAGGCCATACAAACTGAGTTCTATATTGGTCGTACGGACTAGGGTCTGCATTAACCGTACAAGGAGGTATTAATTGTCTTTTCTGCCGTATGGTAGCCCTCCTTATCCATACGAATCCCAACAAGAGTTTCTGGTATTTTACTACAAGGGAGAAAGCGACAATTGCAATAACATTTTTTTGAGCATACAAAACACTGAGTGCCGAAAATTGCCAAAGAAATTTCAAAATGGACAAAGGAAAAAAAATAGCACACTACAGGCTGAAAATTACATCCGCCAAGAAAAAGAAAATAAGCAAAGACACAGGATTTGATGCCATCACTTGGGAGAGCTTAAAAGGCAATGAGTGTAAACATTGGTGGAAGAGTACTGAGGACAATCACGCTCTAAAGGTTGCATTGAGGCACACGCAGGTAGACAAGGCAGTTTTCTTGCCATTCTTTAAAGCTCAGGAGTTCGAGCCATATTTGAAGGCCATGGTGTAAAATTACTGCAAACATTCACATAAGTCAATACTTGACTACAGAGGATGCATAGTCATAGTGTCATTCTGACCAAAAGACTTCGCCAGAGTATTAGGCATTCCCGCAACAGGCTCAAGTGTCAACACCTGAATGCATTTCCATTTAGGTGTTGCTAAAAAGTTTTTTTGTAGCCCTCAATTACCTGAGCTCCAAATACTATCTTTTTACTGTTGTGTGAGATCACTTCTGCACACTCTCCTTACGATTGCTTGTGTTGTTGTGTCATCTTGCTAGGTTTGTTGACTCTTGAGCTTGTTGTGGGAATGTCCAATACTTTGGCAAAGTCTTTTGGCTAGAATAACACTGTGACTGTGTATCTTCTGTAGTCAAGTACTGACTTATATGAATGTCTACAGTAATTTTCTACCATGGCCTTCAAATATGGCTCGAACTTCCAAGCATTAAAGAATGGCAAGAAAACTACCTTGTCTACCTGCGCGTGCCTCAATGCAACCTTTAGAGCATGATTGTCCTCAGTACTCTTCCACCAATGTTTACACTTATTGCATGTTAAGCTCTCCCAAGTGATGGCATCAACTCCTGTGTCTTTGCTCATTTTCTTTTTCTTGGCAGATGTGATTTTCGGCCTGTAGTGTGCTACGTTTTTCCTTTGTCCATTTTGGAATTTCTCTAGCAATTTTCGGCACTCCGTGTTTTGTATGCTCAAAAAACCGTTATTACAACTGTCGCTTTCTCCCTTGCAATAAAATACTGGAAACTCTTGTTGGGATTCGTATGGATAAGGAGGGCTACTGTACAACAAAAAAGATAATCAATACCTCCTTGTACGGCTAATGCAAACCCGAGTCCGTATGACCAATATAGAACTCAGTTTGTATGGCCTGCAACTTGCTTAGTCGTACAATTGATTTGCATGTTTGCATAACTCGTACGACTGAGTGGGAAAAAAATTTACAAGCTTTCCTTGAATGCTTGAAATTGTACGGTTATATGCTAAGTTCGTACGGTTATATGCCTAGTCATACGGCTCCTTTTCTCAACTCCTGTCGATGACCCTTGGTTGAATCATACAATGGTTTGGATGTCTTCTTCTTTTCCCTGTACGACTGATTCTGTTTCTCGATAGAGACGTCTTCCTCTCCAAGGGTTTTGTTCTGCTTCTCCAGGTTGATGGCTTAACCCAACATTTTGAGCTGTACAGCTTAAAACTTTCTCTAACGACCTCCTTTATTCTTCTTTCTTGTCTAGTCTACTTTGTGTTGTACGATTGGGTGGGGGGTCGTACAACCCCCATTTATTTTAATTTCTTTTCTTTTTTATTTTTTTCTTTTTTTTTGAATCTATTTTTTCTTTACCTCGGTTCCCAGACATGGCTCTGAACTCCACTACTTTTTCATTTTCTTCTAAGACTTCAATTTCGGACATGTGGCGGAAACTACAATCTAGATACTTCTTTCAAAGACAGTCATTGGAACAACATCGATTAACCTCTTCCAATTCGAATATTTGATCAAATATCACGGATTGGTCCCTGATGCTCAACAAATTCTATCCCATAGGTTCTTGAATCCATTGAAAGGTTTTACTGTCCATATTCATTTTCAAATTCTTGGTTCTATATTTTGCTTTCCAAATTCAACTTCTAGGAAGCTGTGTACGAGGTGCTCCATCTGGTTGGTTTTTCTCCCTTAGCTCCAAAATTTCATCACAATAGGTTGATCGTTCGATAATAAACATGCTTTCTGCTAAGTATTTTCGCTTTGGTAGGGCCTTTACCTCTTTTGGTAACAAAAACTCGAACTTGTCCTGCACCTTATTACATTTTTTTATCCACTCGTTCCAGGCCTCTTCTTCTTCATCTTGATTGTCCTTGTTTGCCCACGGACCACCAATGTCATCGTCGATTATGCTTTCTCTGGCTCTGATTTGTAGTGCTCTGGGCCCAAAGAATTCGATCACTAGTTCGAAGTGCGTACTCAAAAAAACCATTCCATCAATCTTGCTTTTTGCATCCAATTCTAGAGATCATTTGTCTCTTGCTTCCATCCCACATTAGTTTTTAACTGTGTATCCGAGCATGTTTACTTGCACTGGTTCTTCTCTTATTTCCCTGTAGATTTTCAACTTAGACCCCTTAATTGGATCTTTTAGTATAGTCTTGTCTAATCTCTCAAGTGTGATTGCTCCGTTTCCCCAACTTTGTGAATTATGAATGCCCCCAACCACCTTACTTTAAATTTGTCGGGTTTTAGTTCGTTACAATCATTATATTTTAGAACTAACTGCCCCAATTGGAATTTTGCTCATTGGAGATGTTTGTCATGCCAATACGTCCTTCGTTTCTGCATTACCTTCGTCGCCCATTGTGTGAGTACTCATCGTTCATCCAACTTGTTTAACTGAAACAATCTTTCTTTCAAGCTCTCCATATCACCAAGTCTGTTTTCTACTGCAATTCACAGGCTTAGCACCATGTACTCCATTAGTACGACTGCTTCCTAACCGTACATGAGTTGAAAGGGTGTATGGCCTATGGTTACCTTGTAGGTCATACGGTATGCCCATAGCACGGCAGATAGCCTTTCTTCCCAATCTACCTCCTCGACACCACATGACTTGTGAATGACCAAGATAAGCACTTTGTTAGTAGACTCTGCTTGACCATTGGCTCTCGGGTAGTATGGGCTAGAAAAGTTGTACAAAATTTTGAACTCTATCGTCATCAGTCAAATGACATGGTTGACAAAGTGACCTCCACTGTCACTTGTAATCTAGATTGGAATGTTGTACCTTGTGATGATTTGCTTGTACATGAACCTTGTCGTGCTCACTGTAGTGTTATCTGGTAATGCCCGAGCCTCTGCCCATTTTGTTAAGTACTCTATGGTGACGACTATGTATTTGCATCTATGTAGTTGACTCACCTTCAATGGTCCTATAAAATCCAGAGCCTATCGTTCGAACAATTCTTGTGGTTGTGATGGAAAGATTGGCATGAAATCTCTCTTCAGTGGTTTGCCGACTCTCTGGCATGTATTGCATCCCACCACCCATTTTCAAGCATTCGTATGCACTGTGGGCCACCAAAGCCCTGCCAAAAATATCTTCTGAGTTGTGGCGTCAGGCCCCATATGCCGCCTACTACTCCTTCATGAGCTTCTTTCAATACGTTGGGAATCTCTTCCTCCATGACACATCATCGGAGTACTTGATCGGGTCCCATCTTGTACAACAACTTGTTGATGAATTGGAATGTTTTGCTCTTCAGTACTAGTTTCTGTCATTCGACAGGTGGCATATCCTTTGGGAACAACGATGTTCAGAGGTATTCTCCAATCTTCTTGTATCACAGAGGTAGAGCTGCTATCTGGAAAAGGTGTGCATCTAGAAAATCCTCGTTCACTCCTTTAGGTGGCTCGCTAGACCAGATTCTTAATAGTTGGTCAGCAATGACGTGACTTTTCCCTAGTCGCACGATGATGGTGAATGTGAATTCTTGCAACAAGAGTCATATGCTTACCCTCCCCTGAATGATAGGCTTGTTCACCAGGTACATTAATGCTTGATGGTCCACATAGAATGTGAAGGGAGTTGTCAGTAAATAATGCCTTCATTTTTGTACGGAGTACACCATTCCCAATGCCTCCCTCTCCGTTGTATTATAATTCCTTTCTACTCTAGACAGTAACTGATTGGCGAAGAACACCGGATGGTCTAGCCCATGTGTACCCACTTGTGTCAGTGTAACTCCGATTGCATAGTTGGAAGCATCGACATGCACATGAAATTCTTTATTCCAATCCGGGTATGCCAGTATTGGTGAAATGATTAATCGATCTTTAAGTTCCTTGAAGGCTGCTTCTTGTGATTCGGTCCATTCGAACGATTGTCCCTTCCTTGTATGTCCAATGGATATGAGATCTAGGCAAAGTTCTTGATGAAACTTCTATAGTACCCGACATGTCCAAGGAATGATTTCACTCCAATGACATCATGAGGTGGTTCCATCTGTTTGATCACTCAGATCTTGTTGGGGCCGGTCTACAGTCCAGCCTTACAGACTATGTGTCCGAGCAACTTCCCTTGAGGTACCATGAACCGACACTTCTTGGGGTTTAGTGCCAATCGTGCCACCCTGCAATGTTCCATGCATTCTTGGAGTGCCTTCAAGTGTTTTTGTTCATTGCTGAAGATAGACCAGTCGTCCAAGAATGTCTTGAAGTTCCCTATTAACATATTGTTAAATGTGTGCAAGATTATTCTTTGAAAGGTCGCTGGGGCATTGCATAGACCGAATGGCATCCAGTTGTATGCATATACTCTGTCTTCAACCATGAACGTTGTCTCAAGCTTGTCCTCCTCAGCTATGCTTATTTGATTATACCCCAAAAACCCTTCCATGAATGAATACATCTCATGACCTGCAACTTCTTCCAATATTGAGTCACTCAATGGAATCGGGAATGGATCTTTTATTGTTACTGCATTGAGGCATCAAAAGTCTACACATATGCAGATCTGTCCTGATTCTCTCTTCAATGATATCATGATCGGTGACACCCAGTCACTCACTTCTACCTTGAATATAATTCCTGCATCCAACATCTTTTTAATTTCTTCTTGCACTTTCGCTGCATAATTTCTATTCATCTGGTAGGGTCTCTTTCGTACAGGTTGTGCTCCTGGTACCAATGGAATTCTATGTACACATATTTTTGGAGGTACACCTTTGAAGTCCTTGTATGTCCATGCAAAGACGACCTTGTACTCCATGAAGATTTTGAATGCTACTGCCTTCAATACTGGATTCCAATCGTCTCCAACCGGGATTGTACGAGGGTTATCCTCTTCACCCAAATTAACTTTCTTCATATTCGGTTCCTCGTTCTTGATCACCTTGTCTTTTTCAAAGTGATGTGCTGGTGTGTCATCTACTCTGGGCACGCCTTCCTTATATTCTCCGTACTCTGGAGGGAACGCTGATGCTCCGTCTTTTCCTTTCTTCTGTTTCTTGGATTTGCAACATGTTACAATCTTGTTGAAATACTTCATAGTCCTCCATTTGTCAGTGGAATAATCCATTCAGTGAACTTATCTCGTCCTCCGAGCATTCATGGAGGTCTAGAATACCTTCATCGTTAGGCTCTATGGTTCGTCTTTCTTCCTCCATTCCACATCCTCCTTCACATTATGAATCTGATGATGCTAGCTCTTCACTGACTGTCTGGTTTACCAAATCGATCACATGCTTTCTTCTATTGCTCTCTATGGATAGTGTGTTTCTTTTCCAATTATGATATGCTTTGGTTGCCATGAGCCATCCTCTTCCGAGTAATGCGTCGTACGCCTTTTTCTGCATCAAAATGACTACGAAATTCAGTAAGAACGGTTGTGTTCCGATGGTCACCTTATTTGCCATCAATGTTCCCAACGGCTTGATGCCATGTTGGTTGGCGCCCACCAATTGGAATGTCAATAGCCAAAGTGTAGGTTTCCCGAGACCCCTCCATATGTCTTCGGTAAGTACGTTGATTGTCGATCCTCCGTCGACGATCATGTTTGTTAGAATTTTTCCTCCAATCTCCATCTGTACAATGGTCGGCTTCTTCCTGATGTTTACCGTCAACAACATTGGGTTGATGGCTTCTTCACCTTGGAGTGGTGGTTTTGCTATTATTTCCTTCCTTCGACCTTCCAGTCGCTGATGTTGGTCGTCACCGACTATGTTCGTGATTGTCATTCCAAGTTGTGGCATAACTTGGAGAAGGTCGATCACCTTGATGGCTACGGTGGTCTGTTGTACCTGCCATACGATATTGTTTTCCACTTATGACTACTAGGAGGTACTTGGGATTTCCAAAGCAGTCTTTTGTTCCTTTGTCATCTCTCGCTCCACTTATGCTTTTGCTTCTTTCATCTCTGCTTCTCCGTACGTGGATCTGGGCAGACGGCCTTCTTTGCTTGTGCCATGGTGGTGACCGCCAGTACCTCTTGGTTTTGCTCCTCCACATGTCACAAATTGATGGCTTTTTGTTTGAGGCAGTCCTTGTCTTCATGATTGCCTAGTCCACACCATTTGCACAGTCCTCCCCCTGAACCTTGACCATTATGGCATTCCCTTGCAAAGTGGCCCCATTCGTTGCACTTCCAGCATTGTATCATGGGCCTCCCTTTGCTATCATATTGTATTTTATTTCTAGGGTGGTTGTTATTATTCCTATATCCTCCATGGGACGCATTGGTGTTGTTTTGGGGTTTCAGTGGTGTGTTTGGCAGGGTCGACTGCTCTCCTTGTGTCAAGAGGACTTCTGCACTTCTTGTTTTTAGGTTGTATGGGCATTACTTGATGGAATGTCCCATTACTTGGCAGATATCGCAGAATAGCTTCTTTGGATAGTTTGCTTTTATATGTCCTTCCCTGTTACAGTCGGTGCACCACAACTCTTAGCTTCTTCCGTACTTTCCTTGTCAGCCTTCAATTCTTTTATCATCCACATCATGTCTTTCCCTAATGCTTGCATAGTTTTTGACTCACCATCGCTGTTGTCGTTGATACTCTCCTCATCGTCTGTCTTCCTCTTTCCTCGGGAGCATGTTTTGTTCTCACTTTCTATATCCATCGCTCGATTGTACGCTTCGGTGTACAATGATGGAGGTACGATCTTCATCTTCTTCCTCAGCGATAGGAGCAACCCTTTAATGAACAATCTTTTTTTCAGGATGTTGGCTGGCTGAGTCTCCAATTTCACCACCAACTCCTTGAGTCAACGATTATAGGCTCTCACGTTCTCATGTTTTCCTTGTTTAGTGTTGTAGATTTCTGCTACAATTTCATTGTCATCTCTGAGCAATTTGAACTCGTTCTCGAATGCTCTCTTCAATACTTGCCATGACGCTTTTTGTGCCATTTCAAGTTATGTGTACCATTCTATAGCTATGCCCCTTAGCGTCGCTAGGAAGGCCTTTAGCCAATAGTCTTCATCTTCCTGCCCATTGGCTATCCATATGGTGTCACAGGTCTTGCAATGTCGTCATGGATCCTCTGACCTATTCCCCATGAATTTCAGCAGTTTCTACCTCTCGTTGGCTGATGGAGTCACCATGTTTCTTCCTTGATGCCCTCCCTGTGCATTGCATCTGATTGGACTAGTTCTCCCACGACGTTCTGGTGCCTCTCTTGCACTCTTGGGCATGTACGGGTCTTTCCCATGTCCCTTCTGAACGCCCTCTGCACTTTGAGTCTCCTGGGGTTCGTTTTGGTATTCCTCTGCCCTGGGGTCTTCGGTTTAGGCCCTCCAATCCTCAGCCCTTCGTTGTCCGATATGGATAACTCTCTGATGTGTCGTATGTTGTTTTCCAGTTCTTCTGTCAATTCATTTTCATTATCTCTTCCTTTTTCTTTATTTGTCATCGGTGTCTTGAAAATTACTTCGTCAGTTTCATCAACGAGGTTTTGGTGCAACTCAGTAGGATTTATTTCATGACAATGCTCATTAGCTTCCTCAGCAATTTACTTCAGTCTTCTTCAATCTTCCTGTTCTTTTAATCTCAATGACTTTGTATTCTTTTCTCCGGTGTTTATTGCCCACTTGGTACTTGATTCTTGTCTTTGTTGAAATTGTATGGGCATCAATTGGTAATTGTACAAGCCTTAATTGTAAGGTGTGCAATGGCGATTGACGTTGTGCTCTTCTTCACATTTCATGTGTTTTTCATACCTCTGGAGTATTTGTTGTCGGCGTTGCTCTTTGTCTCTTTCTTCCCAGAGATCTTGTAGAATTAGCAAATTTCGTGCCAAAATTTCGGGTATGCGATTGAGAAGATTATCTACCTCTCTATTGACTTCTAAGTTATCTCCAATTATTTCCTCTAGAATATCCCTATGGATGGCTTCGTTCCTCACGTATTGTCCAACCGCCAATTGCCACAAGAATACGAGATCTTGCGTTAGATCATCTTCTTGATCATTCCTTTCTCGTTCGGTATCTTCTCTCTTTCCGCCCGTTCTTCTTGTCTTTCTTCTTCTATTCTTTCCACTTGTCTCCTGGTTTGTGTTTCTTCCTCCGAATTGAATAGGTTGACCCATTATAATGCCATATTCGTTATCTCCTCCTCTTCACCGACTATTCAATCTACTGACGATTCAATTTGTCATCGACTACTCGCCGACTATTAGATTGTTAGTGACGACTCAATTCGTCATCGACCCCTTGTCACTTTCCAACCCGATTTCAAACATGGAACGACGCCAAATGTTTACTCGCTATGTGGTTTCTCAGACAAGCATGGAGTAAACAAAAATATGTAGTAACAATTATACAACATAAGATTCATACTAGAATTGCACAGAATAAAGCATTGTTTCCATTCATTGAATATATCAACAGTACATCAAAATGTCACACATGATCCCCGACTACAAAGTCTTGACTCAATATATAACTTGGCCAAGGTTTGTTGAGATACCAACCGTTGGCAACGACTACATAACTATCCAACCGTCGGGGTTAATTCCCGATAACACTCCTAAACTAACTGTGCACAAATATTATTTAATTCACGATTATTTACTTGGCCGACTATGGTTGACTATGATTATGACCGACTACAAACAAAATGAAGAATGTTGTTTTGCCCCCAATTTCTACTAATACTAGAAGAAATGCAATCAGTTTGAAAACAAAGACCTGGTGTATATTTGCACATTTCACATACATGTTTGTTAGGGCATTTAGAATTGCAACATCTAATAAAATTCTTCTATCCATTATGTTGCAATGGAAGTCTATATGATGCCCCAAATCTCTCATTCTAGCATGTGCAAGGAGGATACCGGTAATGGTTGTGGATTATAGTTTTACACCTACATATTGCACTGACTTGAAAGTTTCTACAGTCTCTTCAACAAATCCATTTTGTGTGTATCTTATGCTATTACATTCCAAGAGATAAAATTTCGTTGAGGCATCTATCAAACAATTCATGCGCCTGGTTTATATTTTCACATCTGCTAAAACGTTTTAAACTGTAATACCCTCTGGTGCTGATCAAAAGCTCCGATTGAGCATACGTAGGAAGGACGCTAACAATTACTGTAGAATTTGGCATTACACTTGCCAAGTGCATTTGCTTATGAGTTTTTAACGCCTTTTCATAGATCCATTTTATGCAGGTTTGAAGAGTTCACAAACCCTAAAAATCCCTGAAGAAGTAAAGCTTTTGATGATTCGAGAAGTTCTCGAACCTTAAAACCCGCTGAAAACAATGTTTCAGGTATTCGACACTTTTTCTAACTTACTAACAGTAACAATAGACTGCATTTTTTGAATTTCGGATATTTTACTTTCTAACTTATCCTTCAAAGTGAATTTTGAGATTTCGGTGAACCTGCTAACTTACTAACTTTTTAACTCAACCGAAGGTTAATTTCGGGATTTGAGTTTTCCTAACTATCTAACTCTTCCACAAAGGTGACATTTCAGGATTTCAGTAAGAAATCCATACCTTCTGTTCACTACGATAATCCTATTTTGTGAGATGTCGTCCCATTCTTTCACATGATCAAACACTTTACAATATCAACCAAACTTCTGCACTTGACATACAAAGTTGTGCATGTAGCAAATGCAAATGGCTAGTGAGCAATGAAAGACTGGAGTTTTTATTGTGAAACCACGTACACTTTATGTTTCTTATACCTTAAGATGACGACGATCTTAAACAATTAATGCAGTATGTTGAACGAGCTTGGGAGAGGATACCTTTTAACTAGAAGCATATTTTCGCTTGAAAATTGGCCACATCATGCAAAATAACCCCACAAGGTCCTCTGTAAATTTGCTTTGCTCTAACCTATTTGAAACTCACAATTTAATTGTTTTTGTAACTTGCTAGGCAGAATCCTGTAAATTTAATATCTACCAAACGAAAAAGAGTTGTGCCTTGAAAATTTGTCATATTGCGTTGAATGGAGTCATAAACATCCCTATAAAATGGTTTTATCCTAGCTCAAACGGATCTCCCAATTTAATTGTTTCCATGAATCCTGATCAAACTGCACAACTGCTTCTATGATCTCAAATGAAAAGATGGATGAAACTAGCGTACGACTTCTTCAGAGTTTGATACATTAGCTTACATGAACATGATCAAATACAACATTTCCAAGATTGGCAATTATGATAGCTTGATGCAGAAAACATAAAACGCCAATGTCTTGCGACTACAAATGCGGATTGAGGACCTCGATTTGACGAGTGAATTGACGCTTGAGGGTGACCAGGGTATTGGAAACTAAGACTGACTCAACAAAGGTGTTCAACACATGCTGATGCTATCGATTTGACATAAAAAGTTTAAATTTTGTGGGATCAAAACGAGGCCAACACGGCTATAATTGGCTTGGGGTCCGTGCATGGCTTAAATTTGACAATCCACCTTCCCTGTTGGTGCAGAAGCACCTCGAAGACATTGAGAATCTGAAAGATTCCCTACATTTTATGTAATATTGTAAGGCCTTCATGCCCCATGGAGTCATACATGGCCAAGTAACGGCATAATGTTGAGTAGTTTGTATACGTGTCATTACCATTTGTAACCGAACTGAATGTCTGAAAGGTTTGTAACCGATTGGCAGGGTGGTTCGTTTTCCACCATGTGTAACTGTCAATTGAGAGTCTTTATATAGTTGGTCTCTGTTCGTGTAGACGGGGAGAGAAGTGAACGAACAGAGTTAAGAAGAATTGTATTTTATTCTGAAATAGAAGAAATAAAGAAATTCTGTGTTTTCTGGTCAAACTACAGAGATACCGTTTGGAGTCATTCCACTGATGGATTTATTTGAAATCAACGGAATGACCTCCATGTAGGTAGATTCATTTCTGTTCTGTAGGTTTGTAGTTTTCTGTGTGTGTTGTGTTCGATTACAATGGTGACAGAGGAGGGATCGTGCATTTTATGCGTATGGTGAATATTTTATGTATGTCCTGCATTAGTGTGAGAGTCTAGCTGTAGAAGGTCAAAGAATGAATGTACGAAGTCATCGGCTTTAGACAGCCCATCGGAGAAGAAGAAGCAAGTCCTACCGATGACGAAGTTGTTATGTAGCCCGTCGGTGTGAGTATCGCCATCGGAAGAAGAAAGTTACACGGGGCCGATGGTAGGATCTCTCACCGATCGGGGTGAGAACTAAGAAGTCTCGCCGATGGAAGGCTCATCGGTGGGAAATGTGTTGTCGGGGGATGCGGAAAATGTGCTGCCGATGGTCCAAGTCTTACCGACAGCTATGTGTTAGACTCATCGGCATGAGTGATGCGGTCGGGGAGACATTACCCTTGGCGACCGACGAAGTTTGTCTGGCCGATGGACACATAAGAGAAACCGCTCATCGCTGAGAGATGACATATCGGCGGGAGAATATTGAAGGTGACCGATAGTTAGAGTCTTGACGAACCACTACGGAGATATCGGTGAGAACTTGGCCGTCGGGATAAACAAATGAGGAATGACCGATAGTTCATGTCTTCCCGATAGAGAAGTCATTCTTGGCTTCGGTGAAACATTGGGAGACCTCTTGTCGATAGGGAAAATATAGTCAAATTTCATTCGCTTCTGCTGGCACTCTGCATCACCTGTCAAGGAATTTTTTCCTAAAGTTTAGTCTTCAGTATTGCCTGTCACGTGACAATTAATTTTTTTAAATGCATGTCAAAATTTTATATATAAAGTTGGAGCTTTCTCAATTCAAAACCTAAATCAGTGAATGCTTTACCAAGTGAATATAAAGTGCATCTGCATCTGGATTCTGCACAGTCGTCTGTGGGCAGTGGGACATTGAACGCAAAAGAAGGTTTGATAATTTCATTACTAAGTAAATAGAAAGTAGGTAGAACATATGATGTTCCCGAAAAAATTGTTCTTTGAACAAATTATTTACTAAATTACAAGCTTTAAAGTATGCCGAAATAAAACATGTAAAAGCATTATAAGTTAGACTATGCTGTGGCAAAAAGGAATTAAGGTGGAAATAATTTTAAAAAATGTATTTATTATCCAAGTTCATCGCCTTATAAAGAAAAGCACTTTGTTATTTATAGAAACCACTAAACCTAGACATAAATTTAATAGAAACTTCTATCATAATTTTTTTTTTGATTGGTAAAAGGTCGAGGCCATTAATATATAAAGTCAGTAATAAAATACAATAAAATACAGCTCTGTTCAATGCGGGAACAAAGCAAAGAAAACCTCCGATCTAGCCCGGAACTTTTGCAGTCCAGTACATACTGTTTATGAAACTTCTATCATAATTACAATCTGTTAAAAACATAAAATTATTTGAAGAACTCTAACGCTTTTGAATGGAAGATAAAATGGTTATGTATATAAAATGAGGAAGGAATAAAAGAATAAGAAAACAGGCATGGGGTAGTCTTACCTCTAGTCACACCCCTCGGCAGCGGGCTGCAGTCTTAGTCACTTCCTTATTTTCTTTTCAATTTGCGATTCTCCTCCAAAAACCAAAGCATTCCAGACTCGAGTGACTTATAATACTTGTTCAATTACAAGTATAATATTTAGTTGAAATCCGGTAAGATTTTGTGCTCTTTGGGCTATGTTGGAAATTGGAATTGATTGGGAATTTGGGTCTAAAACTTCAACTTATTCTGAAGGACAAATTAGAATCACACATATATAAGATATTTTAAAAAGGTTCACTATTTTTGATGTGCAGTAAAAGCTTAGAAAGCTCTGTTGAAAAAGCCTAGGATAAATAAAATATTTTATAAAAAAAAGCAAATCTAAGGAATTTTTTTTTTTAAATAATATAAGTTCCTATTAAAAAATTTAAAAATAAAAGCAAAAAACTAGAAATTTAGAATGAATATATTCTATAAAAAACAAATTTATTTCTTAAATAATAGAAGTTCCTATTAAAAAATTTAAAAATAAAAGCAAAAAACTAGAAATTTAGAATGAATATAATCTAAAAAAACAAATCTATTTCTTAAATAATAGAAGTTCCTATTGAAAAATTTAAAAATAAAAGCAAAAAAACTAGAATGAATATATTCTATAAAAAATAAATCTATTTGGGAAATTTTTTCTTAAATAATAGAAGTTCCTATTAAAAATTTTTAAAATAAATGGAAAAAATATATATATATATTATATAATTTAGAATGAATGCCGATGACGGCATGGTTCGGTGGTTAAGTCGCTCGGTTGTAGTGGCAGCGACTAGAGTTCAAACCCCCGTTGGGCCAACGAGCTCGCAGGGTTTACGCTTTCGCTGGGCCAACAAGCTCGCGGGTTTGAAGTGTTCTTACTAGGGGACGAGGTCCCCCGTGTTGTGGCCTCACTGGTTCATTGCTCCGGGCAAAAGCATTCGTGTGGAACCAGAGGGCGTGTCGCACCAGCGTCGCCGGTCACGTTAAAAAGTTTACCAGGCGTATTACCTTTAGAAATATATATATATATATATATATATATATATATATATATATATATATATATATATATAATTTAGAATAAATATATAATTATATTCATGAAAAACAAATCTAAAAGATATATATTTAAAATGAATATATAATTATATTCATAAAAACAAATTTAAAAATTTGGAATATATTCTATTAAAAAACAAATCTAATATATATATATATATATATATTTATATTTTGTTAGATTTTCATATTGATTGTTTTTTTTACAGTTTTAAAAATAAATTACTTGTATATCAATACAGTCAAATATTTATTTTTATTGTATTTTACAGCTAAAATCTTTAAATTCAGCGATACAACTGTCAAATTTAAGTCCTGGGTCCGTGGATCACTCGAGGGGCGCTTTTGCCGGGTTTCCTTCATTCACTAGGCTTTAGTGGAAAGACTATCTTCAATAAATTGCTTGTTCACACTCGCTCACCAGCAAATCTAGAATATATGGCCCATATTAGAATGTCCCATATTGTCTGTAAATGTGATCTTTGCTTCGGGAGAAGTGTTTCCCACAATTGGGCAAGGAGAGACTAGATGATTGGCACAATAGATACCTGTTAATAATTTTGCAGTTATTTGATGCATACTTGCATCATGTAGTGGTCTGGGATGGACTTAGCAGTCTGCTCGGTTCTCAAGAGACAAATGCAAAGATGGCTTTGAAGCAGAGAGATTGTTTTGCCTAAAGATGGAGGAGCAATAGTGAAGTGCAACACATAAGTAAGTTTCGTTCCCTGCAGATCAGTTGGTATAAAAGCTAACATAGAAGATGATGATACTAAAGTAATTTTGTTGAATAGCACGCCTGCTAACTACTCCTATACTATGTTTACACCGAGCAAGATTAATCCAAGCATGAAAAACATAATCTGTTTACACCAAGCAAGATTAATCCAAGCATGAAAAACATAATCTCTTTCTTGATTGATGAGAAGAATATTCGAGCTAAGAGAAAACTACAAAGGTTGTAAAAAACAAGCCTAGTGTCTATTCCAAATTTAGCCAGAATGTCTCATACTCAAGTGCAAAACAAACAAAGAACAGGTATGCATGTTTCTACTGCAAGCAACAAGGACATGTGATAATGGATTGTATTCAAAGAGCAAGAGACTTGATTGATAGCAAACTGAAGAAAGGGAAGGCCCTTTTCATGGGTGATAGTGAAGACAAAGGTTGTCGCTTTGGTAAGCAGAGTGAAGACCCTGCAATGAGGATATTGTGAGGGGGATTTTGTTTACTGACTTTAAAAATGTACACGTCACTGAATCAAGTTTAAAAGGTATGGTTGTTCGGTGGAATTCAGTTCACTAAAGAGAAGTTGTTGTGGTGTGGCCATCCACCTTGTGGGAGAGATAGTATGTTCTACATTCACTATTGTGTATAGTGAACAGTTGGGTGTAATGTCCCTTTTTAATCTAAGCATTGAATGGAGTTTCTGTCAGCAAGTAGTTAGAAAATAAGGTGTTGTCGGTAGTTAAGTCAGATTTAGGACTAAGTCTTCAGTATTTAGCTAGAATAAGGCAAAATTAGTTCCCAATTAGCATTGTCAGTTTTATTTCAGTTAGATACCCGGTAGGTTTCAATTAGACACCACCAATGGTGGAATTGACAAACATTGTCCGGATGTAGTTGTCGTCCCCATCTGCGAATGAGATAGTAACTGAGCAGTTAACTACCAGAAATTATGGATATATATGTTCAGTCAATTTTAGTTAGATATCCCCAATAAAGGAATTAACTTCCATTAATTGTGGATTGCTGGAGTTAGAGGATTATATAGGTAGTGCTGGGTGTTGATGTTTTTGGTAGCTTCGGGAGGTAAGCCTAAAATCAAGTCAGCCAAGAAGAGTAAATTAATAAAAGGCTGACCTCCCTTTGTGAATAGTCACCTCTCCTTGAAGGATCACCTCTCTTGGGTGAAGAGGCATTTGAGGAGATATAAAAAGGAGATGGAAAGGGAGTTAATAGATTAAGCAAGAAACAAATATACAACAATATATCTGATTTGGAAAACTAACATGGTATCAGAGTAGGTTTAGAAAAAATCTGATCAGATTTGGAAAATTAACAGTGATGAAGTATTTGGTACGACCAATTACTATGATTATTGCAGTGCATAATTACACTTCATTAGCAGTAGATGGTGGGGATACGCGTCTATTGGAGGCTTCGCTCACTGGAAATCAAACCATAATGTCGAAGAAGATTTCAGATTTATACTGAGAACCAAAAGTCAAGATGATTGTAGCGATAGCCTTCAATTTGATGAGTTTGTTGATTTATATCACTTCATCTTCAACCACGAACAAGATGAAGGAGAAAACCAGTCAGACGATTTGATGGAAGCATTCAAGATTTTTGATCAAAATGATACATCTCTTGTGAAGAGCTGCAACAATTGCTGTCCACGATGGGATTAATCCCACAAACCCAACATCCACAACAATGCGAGCAAATGATTCGCAGATTTGACACGAACTGCAACGGAGTGTTAGATTTCTCTGAATTCAAAACTATGATGTTTTCTGAACTTTCTGCCTGAGTAATCAGGAGAAAGTGTATATACAGACAAAGTTCCAGAAATATGGTTGTTTGCTTTCGGATTTTTTCAGTTCGAGAGGAACTAATAATTGGTACATTGGCATCTGGTATGCACGAATCTCTCCAGAGACCATAGTTTGAGTGGCTAACAGATAGAATCCTGTCAGAAGCATGCCCGGTGTTCTGAAATTTTCAAGCAACAGTCGTCTCAGATTGTTTGATAGAAATGCCGGTCAGTATGGTCAACTGATATTTGCCTGAAAGGATCGCGGGCAATGATAACGAACACTGGTAATTTCATTATGCTGGGTCATGGCCACAACAGGTCTATAAGATTGTTTGGGAGAGTTTCGCTCATCTGGGAGATACATGGTCCCCTGGCATGATGATGTGGAAACACATGAAGCTAACTTCGTGGAAGAGTTCTGTAGATCCTGCAATTGGACTTTTCTCTTTTTTGGCTGGTCCATGTCTCCAGGAAAGACGCAGATGGTGACGGTCTATAACAACATTGTTCCATATTGGTCCACTGGAGAGTGGACTGCAAATTGTTTCCCCAAGATTTCGGAGATGTTAGATAATAAGACATTCCAAATGTGTTGTGTGAGGGTTTCTCCTTCAAGCATATACTTTAATTTTAGCGTAAACCTGGTAGCTCATACCCTCACCGAGTGGATCCTGTTAGACGAGAACAGCGAACTAAAACTTTACTACTTGATTGATAACCTGGAAGCAGTGAGGATGATTGCAATGGAAGTGGGCAATCATGTTGACGATGATGGTTACATGCCAGTCATTTGTGGCCTCTCCAGATGCAACAAGGTTGACATTCTCAGCAATGCTGGATGCTTCAAGGAAGCCTTTAACTTTATCAGAAAGATGCAATTAGAAGATCTTATTTTTGTGTGGGGGATTTTGCTTGGTGCTTGCAAAATTCACTGCAACATTGAAACTAAAGAAAGTATGCCTAAATGTTTGAACTCGTAACGGTAGAGGAGTCACAAGTAGATCTTCTAAGAGAATTGGAGTCTGGATCAAGTGGATCAGCAAGAAATATACCTTTGACAGAGATAAGTCAAGGCAAGGATCTTGCAAGGGGTTGTGAAGTCTGGGACTCACAACTAAGAGGGAGTCTGACAAACCAACAGACGCAACCTTGAACGAGGAGGTCAAGAGGTTGATGCTAGTACTTGGAGCTTCAGAGGGAGTCACATCATCATGAAGATTCCTTGTTAATGCATTTTTCTCTGGAACGGAGAAATTTGAGGTGAAAGCCTTGTTAATGCATTTTTCTCTGAGACAGAAAAATTTGAGATGAAAGCCCTTGTTAATGCATTTTTCTCTCAGACGGAGAAATTTGAGGTGAAAGCCCTTGCCCATCTCTGAGACGGAGATGTGGTTCTTTCCACCCTCTGGGAGTAGCCATGGTGGACGTCATGTTGAGCGACTCCATGATGATGTATTTTTTTCACTAATGGGAGTAGCCATTGTGGACATCACGTTGAGAGACTTCGTGATGATTCTCTTGTACTTGTGTTTATCCACTCTCTAGGAGTAGCCATGGTGGACGTCATGTTGAGAGACTCCATGACGACATCACGTTGAGTGACTCCATGATGGGCACTTGTACACATATTTCTTTCAACCCTCTGAGAGTAGCCATGGTGGACGTCATGTTGAGTGACTCCATGACGATGTATTTTTTCCACTAATGGGAGTAGCCATTGTGGACATCACGTTGAGAGACTCCATGATGATTCTCTTGTACTTGTGTTTATCCACCCACTGGGAGTAGCCATGGTGGACGTCATATTGAGAGACTCCATGACGACATCACGTTGAGAGACTTCATGATGGGCATTTGTGCACATGTTTCCTTCCACACATGAGAGTAGCCATGGTGGACGTCATGTTGAGTGACTCCATGCCAATATCACGTTGAGAGACTCCATGATGGGCACTTGTGCACATGTTTCTTTCCACACATGGGAGTAGCCATGGTGGACATCATGTTGAGTGACTCCATGACGATATCACGTTGAGAAATTCCGTTATGAACTATTTCACAAATGGGTGTAGCCATTGTGGATGTCATGTTGAGAGACTCCATGACATGGATATCTGAAAGGATACCTCCCTAGCTAAGAGGGAGTGTTAATGTTTGTAGCTTAGGGAGGTTACAGATTTCATGGCCGAATGGTTCTAGCGCTAGAGAAAACAATACAGCCATTGGCCAACTCCCTCCTTGTGCACTCCAATGATAATAGTTAATGATAATAACTATTATTGATTATAGAAAACCGATTTGGGAAAGCAATCGGTCAAATAAATTAAAGATAAACAAATCGATTCCATGAAATGGCGCCTTTTTTGAAAGGGTAGTGGCTGATGGTAAGAAAGCAACCCTTCAAGGCACATACGGACTCAGTGGAGACTTTGCTATACCTCGCTAGCTAAGAGGGAGTGTTGATGTTTTTGGTGGGAGGTAAGCCTAAAATCAAGTCGGCCAAGAAGAGTAAATTAATAAAAGGCCGACCTCCCTTTGTGAATAGTCACCTCTCCTTGAAGGATCACCTCTCTTGGGTGAAGAGGTATTTGAGGAGATATAAAAAGGAGATGGAAAGGGAGTTAATAGATTAAGCAAGAAATAAATACAACAGTATATCTGATTTGGAAAACTAACATTGGGAAGAGGAAATGCATTTAATTGATCATTACAACACAAACAAACTTGAATCTGTTTCAGATTGGACACTGCTACAGCAGCAAGTTTGCTTGAGACAAAACCCTCAAGCTCCTTCAAATCAGCATCTCATGAGGATGGAAACCCTCTGACTCGGTATTACAGGACTGCATAGAAATATGCAGAGAAATGGGTGAGTATAAGTAGTATAAATTATTGTATTGTTTTTCAGGTTTATGTATTTTCAGAAAAAAAAAATGAAGAAAATATTTATATGTATACAAATATCTGCTGTTAAGATCTTCTTTGGGTTTACCCTTTGTGTGTTATTAGTTTAGAATATTTCATTGGGTGTGTCTTTGTTCACACAAGAGTAAATGTGTGAAGTAATGAGTGTATCCTGGTTCATTTGGTGTATCTCAATGGGTGATGGGTTTGTCTTCAGTCATTGATAGTTTGCAGGTGTAGTTTGGCTTTTCCCACTATTATGTGTAAATATGATGAATTGTATGTTTGTCCTGATTCACATCCAAAATACATCCTCTCTTTCGAACCATGTTGTGTCCTGATTCACATACAAAATATATCCTCTCTTTCGAATTATCTTGGGAAATCTATGGTTACCACACCATAGCTTATTATATATATGATAAATATGCATAGATAAAAGTTTAATTATAAAAACTTATTTACAAGTGTCCATTGAGTGATTATTGTCCTCAACTAAAGTTGGGAATAAGTGAGAGATAAGTGAAGTGAATGATAATCTTTGACTCCTTGGAAATAGGATCAAGCTACTGTATAAAAACAAATGGCTCTGATATTTGATGAATAATATATCTGGAGTATGCAAATCTTTGTCTTTTGTGTGTGCATGTTTCCAACATTTAGGCCTACATTTAGAATGTCCCTTTAATACAAAATATCTTTAGTTATTGCAATGGTTCGGATAGTTCTAGGGCAGGGGAATTTGTTTGATAATGGATCTATTTTATCTAGTTCGGCCGCAGAAACAATAGACCAATTGCATAAATACGATTCGTGCTTGTGTAAGGGGCCAGGACAGGCTTGGGTTCACTAGATGTAATGTCCCTTTTAAAATTTTCCTTATTTTCCTTTAATTATAATAAAATATTGATTTCGGCTGATAATCTTTCCAACTCTGCAATGATTTATCTTGAGTAAATTGCCTTTGAAATGTCTTTGGGTCTGCTTGAATCAGGGGGTTTTCGTCCTTTAATTTCAAACCTTGAGGGGTTTCATCCTCAGGTTGCTGAACAGTTCATGCTCCTACAATGAGTAATAATAAGATATAAATTGTCTTCTCAATGATCTCTCCTCCTTGATGGATCTTCCTTATATACCTTATCCATTCATGAGACACAATCCTTCATATGCCTTTTGACTCATTGATTAAGACTAAGGTTTATTTATCTTCAGTTTTATAATAATAATCATCTTGCCTTAGGCACTTCCCTAATTACCATTTGCGGCTACTGATTATGATCTCATTTATTTGTATAAAGGCAGCTTCTTGCTTCATGCCATCTGATCTTTTAGTCACCAACGACCTTTTGACTCGGGTGAGTTAAGATATAATTCCTTTATATCTGAATACGTCTGGCATCCTCCTTTCAAACTAGACAATTGCCTTGGTAATTCTTTGACTGACAATTAGACTTGTATCTTAATTTTAGGCGGGGGCATTACAATCTACCCTTCTCAAGATTGTTTGTCCGTAAGCAATTGTAAATTTAGACGCTGAAGAACTTCTTCACTCTCCCATGTGGCATTGATATGATCATGGAAAAAGTGATCAAGATGGCTCTCTGTAAATTCAAATCGAACTTATAATTTCTGACTTGGATATTTTCTGAAAGTTGGATATTTATATTGCAGACTTAACTTATTACTTTCTTTTGTATTTCAGATGCAATTTCCACTTCTCATACACTTCCGATTTTTGTGTCAATCCATGGTATTGCAGGGCAAAGACGTTGTTATATATATGAGTGACAGTAGGAGTCACATCTATGATAGACGTGACTCCTCAAGGAGTCACGCCTATCACAAGTGTGACTTTGTCACCTTTCCATTTCTTTAGCAATTGCTAATCACCGTTTGTAGTGGAGTTTATACTTTGGTAATATATCATTCGATCATGCTATATTCATGTTTATTTTAACATAATTTATATATTAAGTATGAATATATAAGTAATACTTAATATTACTTATATATTCATATTTATTATGATCATAATAAATACATTATCTAATCGAAGCTACAAACAACTCAACACTCCCTCTTAGCTCGGGAAGATAACAATATCACAATAATCTTTGTGAATATCAATTATCTGATCTGTAATGAATTACTAAAAGTAATTAATATCACATAACTCATGATATATAGTATCACCTATCTCGTGATACGTAGCATCACCTACCTCGTGATACTAAAGGATATACTATACTCGAGAACATTACATTCTCCTTATATATCCTAGTTATGGTATGTGCACTGACATTAAGTCGCATAATGTCTACCATAACTTAATCATGATAACTCCATGATTCAGACAAATATCAAGTCACATGATATCAGTCTAATAAACATTAAAAAATCGTCACTTTATAATGTTAGGTACAAGTGTAGATTATCCAAAAGATCGTCACCTTTTAAAAATAAACACAGAATGGGTAGGCCCATAATGTCATAGAGTCACACATATGACACAAGATGTTTACACATTAAACATATTTAGTATATTAGTACAAATCAATTAGAATCTTACATTTCAATCATACCAAGATTTTTCCTTAAGTATTCAACTTTCACCTTGAGGAGTGATTTGGTAAGAATATCTACAATTTGATCTCCTGTACTGATATACTCCAACTGAATCACATTCCTTTCCACCATATCACGCACATAGTGATGAGGAATCTCAATATGTTTAGATCTATCATGGAATACTGGATTCACGGATAGCTTAATACAGCTTTGATTGTCGCAGTGGATGATAGTTGGTTTCAGAGGTTTACCAAATAATCCCACAAGCAGTTTTCTAAGCCATACTGCCTCTCTAGCAGCCATAGAAGCTGCAATATATTCGGCTTCTGTAGAGCTCTGAGCAACTGAAGACTGTTTTCTGCTGATCCACGATATCATTGCTGACCCTAAACTGAAACAACATCCGGAGGTGCTCTTCCGGTCCGTTACACTTCCAACCCAATCTGAATCTGTGAATTCATGTAGATCTAAGTTAACCTTTTCATATTTTAAGCCATAATTTAGAATACCTTGAAGGTATCTCATTATATGTTTCACAGCCACAAGATGTATCTCCTTGGGCTCACACACAAACTGACTTAAGGCATTTACAACATAGCAGATATCAGGTCTGGTATTGACCAAATACATCAAGGATCCAATTATCTATCTG
Source organism: Cunninghamia lanceolata (assembly GCA_027924645.1). NCBI lineage: Eukaryota > Viridiplantae > Streptophyta > Pinopsida > Cupressales > Cupressaceae > Cunninghamia > Cunninghamia lanceolata. The sequence goes on along the minus strand of BSBN01000204.1, from coordinate 2,317,052 downwards.
TACAGAGTGGGATCTGCCAACGAAGAATCTGTTGCTGCTTCCTTCAATTTATGAAGATTTGTTTCCATGGGGGAAGACATAGGTCTACATTCCATCATACCAAACCTTTTTAATATATCAATTGTGTACTTCCCTTGATTTAGAATAATACAGTCTGATTTCTGCCATACTTCCAGTACAAGGCAGTAGTGTAATAGACCTAAGTCCTTCATGTCAAATTCTGAAGCTAGATCTTTTTTACACTGATCAATAAGGTGATCTTCTCCTGTAATCAATTGATCATCAACATATAATATCAATATTAACATATCACCTTTGCTTTGTTTTAAGTAGAGATTTGGATCTGCATCATTCTTTGAAAAGCCTAATCTCAAGAGCTAACTGTCAATTCTTTCATACCAGGCTCTGGGGGCCTGTTTAAGTCCAGATCAATGTCTTCCTTGAGTCCTACTCAAGGGTATCATGTCTTGTCATGGATTCTCTCAACATGATGTCCACCATGGCTACTCCAAGAGGGTGGGAAGAATTTATCACGGAGTCTCTCAATGTGATATCATCATGGAGTCACTCAACATTATGTCCACCATGGCTACTCCCATGAGTGGAAGAAAACAAGTGCACAAATGCCCATCACGGAGTCACTCAATGTGATGTCATCATGGAGTCTCTCAACATGACATCCACCATGGCTACTCCCAGAGGGTGGATAAACACAAGTACAAGAGAATCATCACGGAGTCTCTCAACATGATGTCCACAATGGCTACTCCCATTAGTGGAAAAATATATCGTCATGGAGTCACTCAACATGACGTCCACCATGGCTACTCCTAGAGGGTGGAAAGAACCACATCTCCGTCTCAGAGATGGACAAGGGCTTTCACCTCAAATTTCTTCGTCTCTAAGAAAAATGCATTAATAAGGGCTTTCACCTCAAATTTCTCCATCTCAGAGAAAAATGCATTGACAAGGAATCTTCATGATGATGTGACTCCCTCCAAAGCTCCAAGTACTAGCATCAACCTCTTGACCTCCTCGTCCAAGGTTGCCTCTGTTGGTTTGTTAGACTCCCTCTTAGTTGTGAGTCCCAGACTTCACAACCCTTTGCAAGATCCTTGCCTTGACTTAACCTAATTTGATTAGGTCTTTGCCATACTTCCAGTCCCAGGAAGTAATGCATGAGGCCAAGGTCCTTCATCTCAAACTCGGAGGTTAACTCTTTCTTACATTTGACAATGAGGTTCTCTTTTCCAGTGAGAAATAGATCATGCAGCACAACATCGGTGTCTGGTGCATATCCTACAGCCTTCGTTTGCGCTTCCAACCTGGCCAAAGCTGCATAGATCTCTTCGGTTTGTGGATGTGATTTGTCCCCCACAAGAAATCCATGTTGCAAGTTCTTGACCTCAATCCAACTACAACCCGGTTTCTTCTTTATCCCTTTATCATTCATAATTGTTCTCGCCCTTTCAACATCAGCCCACCGGCCTATTGCAGCATAAATGTTTGAAAGAAGAACAAAAGCCCCAGTATGAAGCGATTCTAATTCCAGTATCTTTTTGGCTGCTCATTCCCCGAGCTTTATATTTCCATGCATTCTACAAGCACCAAGTAATGCACCCCAGATTATCACATCGGGCTCAAATGGCATTTTGTTAATGAAGTCTTGTGCATCATCTAGATGTGCTGCCCTACTAAAAAGATCAACCATACAGGCATAGTGTTCAGGTCCTGGTAGAATGCAATAATCTCAGCGCATGGATTCAAGATATAGCCATCCTTTCTCAACAAGCCCAGCATGGCTGCATACATAGAGTACGCTGAGAAAAGTGACTCTATTTGGCCTCATTCCTATTAGTAGCATTTCTTCAGACAATTGGACTGCATCTTTCCCAAACCCATGTTGGGCATACCCGGTAATCATTGCATTCCATGATACTATATTTCTCTTTGGTATTTTCTGAAACACATGCGTGCATCGGTTATGATTCCACATCTGGCATACATATCGAGAAGAGAGAATTCCCCATAGATTCATCTGCCTGAAATCCACATCTAAGTACATAACTATGGACACACCTCCCATGTAGCAGATTTCCTAGATTTGCACGAGCCACAATCATATTCACGAGAGTAACCGAACTAGGATTAATGTCTTCCAATTGCATGTCTTTGAAGATTGGCAATGCTTTATGTGCGTAACCATTCTTGATGCAAATATCCTAATTGGGTGCATGCCGCGAGCACATTCACTATGGTAAAAGAATTGGGGATCTCTTTTCCCAATTGCATCTTAAATATCTTCAAGGCTTTTATGCCTTGCCAGCTCTATACATACCCTCTGAGCATGGCAGTCCACGAGACTACATTTCTTTCAGGCATCTTGACAAACACTTGTTGTGCATCCTCTATACTTCCACATTTAACGTACATGTCTACAAGCAACAACTATTCCAAACTCCAATCCCTTTCTCTTTACTATATGACTATGAATTTTCTTTCCCTCTTGCAGAGCCAATGGGCTGGCACACACCTTGAGAACAATTGAAAAGTCATGTTATCAAGCACCATATCTGTAGTTTGCATTTGGTTATAAATCTCAATAGCTTCCTCCACTTGTTCTTGATTTTCCATCAATGGCGGCGTTAAAATAATGCATTCTTTGTCGTTACTAAACGCCAGAGCTTCTTGGAAAATTGGCAGATTCCAATATCTTTCCGGTATATGCAGCCACTCTCGTACCACGCTAGGAAGTCTGCTCAGTCTTGATATCACTCTCAACATTTCACCATTTACATTCATCTCTCTTATGATCCTCGCCATCACACCCATTTGAAACACCACTAGACCATTTAAGCATTGTCCAGCACAATTAAACTACTGCAATGACAAATAGTAGAATGGTCTGGTTACTAAATAATAGGTCTCAGAAGAAATGAAAGCTGAGAGAGAATCACCGTCATCGTCTAGTATGCACCAAAATTCATGTGAAAGGAATTCCCACCTAGAAGCAAATTAGCAGGTGAAGGGCAAGCTCTCCCTCTCCGATGAAATTAACGCCCCACCAATGCCTTAGCTCCATGACTTGGTTCCTTGCGACCCAAGCCAAGTTCCCTGGACAGAACTGTTCCTTCAGTGCAACCTTCAACTCATCCCAGTTTGAGAAATGAGATGTATTAAATCTGAATTTCTCAAGTTCAATTTTCTGCTCGGATTCTGCTTAACTTGGCTCTGATACCATGTAAATTCAAATCGAACTTATAATCTCTGACTTGGATATTTTCTGAAAGTTGGATATTTACATTGCAGACTTAACTTATTACTTTCTTTTGTATTTCAGATGCAATTTCCACTTCTCATACACTTCTGATTTTTGTGTCAATCCATGGTATTGCAGGGCAAAGACGTTATATATATGAGTGATGGTAGGAGTCACATTTGTGATAGACGTGACTCCTCAAAGAGTCACGCCTATCACAGGTGTGACTTTGTCACCTTTCCATTTCTTTAGCAATTGCTAATCACCGTTTGTAGTGGAGTTTATACTTTGGTAATATATCATTCGATCATGCTATATTCATGTTTATTTTAACATACTTTATATATTAAGTATGAATATATAAGTAATACTTAATATTACTTATATATTCATATTTATTATGATCATAATAAATACGTTATTTGATCGAAGCTACAAACAACTCAACACTCTCAACCGGAAATGGTTTATATAAGAACTTCTTGCTTGCAGTAGTTGTAAAACATTGTGCGCCCCATGCTACTTGTCTATTCTTACAACACCTTTCCATTATTTTTGCTGATACAACTCTAGTAGCTTCATTAGTAATGCCTTGTAATACTACTTCTTTGCCTTCTAATTTGAACCTTAGCTCCATAGTTTGATAATTCTAAGTAAATTCTCCCAAGGAGTGTAGCCATTCACTTCTAAAACCACGTTTGTTTCCCCCATGCTTACCACAAAGAAGTCATCTCGCATCTTGTGTCTACCAAGGGTGATCTCCAATCGTTGAATTCTCTTGGTATATGGAATGTTAAAACTGTCAGCCATTATAACCTTGAATCCGTCAAAATTTTCTGTTTGCAATTTTTTTCTAGCAACCAACTCTTCATCTATGAAGTTGTGTGTTGCTCCACTATCAATTAGAATTATAACTTTGTGCCCTTGTAAGACTCCTCGAACTCAAAAAGGGTGATATTTAGGAGCCCCTGACAATGTTGCAAGTGTGCCATTTGAATTTTTATTTTCTTTTATTTCTAATTTAGTTTTATCTTCATCTACTTCGGATTATGATTCTTCCTCCCCGTCAGATCTTACTTCTATGTAATATACTTGGCCTTTTCCCAAACAACGGCGTCTCGGTTCTCATGGCTTACATAATTTGTTTCGACGTAGCTCATTTTTGGTTACTTCATCAATATTGTTCTTCGGTGGTAAGGTCTTTTGTTGAGAAAAACCTTTTTGAGAAGGTTTCGTATTTGGCGCTATAGGAGGAGTTTTTTGAGAGAACTTATTCTTGGTTACGGAAGTTTCCAAATTCAAATCTCTTCTAATAGTATCTTGAAAGGTTAATGGATCAAATGCCTTGATTAAACCCCTAAGAGGTTCATTTAGCCCTTCAATAAAAGGGCAATCAATCTTTTTCCCAAAACATCTGACACCATTACCAATAAGTTTTGAAATTCTTCTACATATGTCTCTATTGTTCCTTGTTTTAGTTGTACCAACTCTCTAAAGTGGATTTCCCTGTCCTTTCTATCAAACCTCTTGATCAACCTTTTGCAAAATTCATCATGTGCATCTTAGTTCATGACCTTGGGTAACCAATCCATGGTACCACCATTTTTTAGCTTATCCTTCCAACTGTAAGGTTGCAAATTTTATGGCACCATCCTTGGTCATTGGTTTCAATGATAGGTATGTGTCTAATTTCTGCATCCATGCACGAGTAGTACACTTATTAGATCCATCAAATGTAGATAATGTTACCTTACCCAAAGCTTGTTGATGTTCATTTTGTCTTGGTTGGGGCCTAGGCTTCATTCTCAGCCCATTTCTACTTCTCTTCATATTCATGTAATTTGTGAGACATTGCCTCTCTAATTTCTTCGGGAAGATGGTGATATCATCTTGCATTGAGTTTTGTGTTTCAAAGGAGGCTTCTTCTCCCCTTTGAATGAAATTGGGACGAAGGGGTCTATCGACAAATTCAGTCTTAGTTCTTTGTGTGGAACCTTTTTGTTTATTGTTACTATTGTTAGAGGTTTCCCCACTATCTTAACTATGCGACTTTTCTTCATTATTTACTTTATATAACATTTCCCTCATCATTTCTATTATAAGGTCAAATTTTCTATCAATTTTATTTGCATAATCATAGTTGTCATTCTCTCTATCTATGTTTTCTTCTACTACCTCAAATTCCAAAAGAGTTTCGATCACTTTGTCCTTAGAAATTTGAGTTTTCCTAAGTTCTCTTTGATAATATCTTCTGGCTCTGTCACTAAACTGCATAAGAAGAAAGACTTCACAGGCTGGCAAGATCCTGCTTTGATACCATTTGTAATGTTCTTTTTAAAATTTTCCTTATTTTCCTTTAATTATAATAAAATCTTGATTTCTGCTGATAATCTTTCCAAATCTGCAATGATTTATCTTGGGTAAGTTGTCTTTGAAATGTCTTTGGGTCTGCCTAAATCAGGTGGGTTTCGTCCACTAACTCAACAATGGAAATTAATAGGTTTTCATCCTCAAGTCGCTGAACCACAGTTCATGCTCCTACAAGGACTAATAATAAGATATAAATTGTCTTCTCAATGATCTCTCCTTCTCCTTGATTGATCTTCCTTAAATACCTTATCCCTTCATGAGACACAACATGCCTTCCGACTCATTGATTAAGACTAATCTTTATTTATTTTCAGTTTTATAATAATAATCATCTTGCCTTAGGCACTTCCCTAATTACCATTTGCAGCTAGTGATTATGATCTCATTTATTTGTATAAAGGCGGCTTCTTGCTTCCCGCGATCTGATCTTTTAGTCACCAGCGACCTTTTGACTTGGGTGAGTTAAGCTATAATTCCTTTATATTTGAATACGTCTGGCATCCTCCTTTCAAACTGGACGATTGCCTTGGTAATTCTTTGACTGACGAATAGACTTGTATCTTAATTTTAGGCGGGGGCATTACATGAGAGCCCGACCCAAGCAATCTCCGTGGATTTTGTTTGTTTCATGTTTGTGTCGTCTAATTTTTCGTCATGGTTGTGCCCCGACTTGCTTGTCATGGAATGGCAAATCACTTGCCCTTTTTAAAAAACTCCCTAATTTCATTTAAAAAACCTCCTCAATCAATCACTAAATTTCATTTTTTAGGTCACATACTTTGATGCATTTTAAATATTTGGCAGAGGAATAGTGGAAGGGGAAGGAAAGCGGGGGGCTCTCGTACTGTTTCATATTTTTCAGAGTCTTTTTTTTTAAATTCGTTTGAAACAAATGAATTATAAGGATTTTGTTTTTTTGCTAAGTTACCAATCCTGGTAGGAGTTTGGGTTAGGGTTCGGTTGGTGGGTTCAGTTAAAAAAAAATTGGATGTGGGTTCGTTTTGGATTCATCCATACAAAAACATATAAAAGTCAGAAATATATACATATTTGCAATCTAATAACAAAAATATCAGAGGCAATATACATGTTTCGTTTATGAACCTTATTAAATAGTAACAAAATTAATATATAATATAATAATAAATTATAAATAAAATTTATAATAATATTAATAAAGTTAATTTTACAATTTAATTAACATTACATTAATATAGTGTACTAAGCATTCTAAAATTAAGTATTTCTTGCTCGATTTAACTTATATTATAAATGTTAATTATGAATGTTAACAGGCATTTAGTAAGTGTGGTTTCATAGTATTATAGTAGCTGACAATTGAAACGACAGATCAAAGGCCAGAGGCTGAAATTAATGGCTTTGAATCTAAGCACTTGGCTTAGAGACCAGACTGCCTTTAACTACATGATCATAGGTGTTTTTTTTTTTCTTACCATTTCCAGAGAGGCACGCTTCTTTTGTAAGGTATTAACACTGTATAGTGTTTTGATCAATCAATTGGCCTGTGATTAATTGAATGGATTTTATATTGATGCGATTATATTCTGCTGTGGCACTTTGGATTCCGCTCATGACATTGCAAAAAAACCCTCAAAATTCGTTGTGGAATAAGAAAAAACCCTCGAAATTCGTCACAGCAAAAGCAGATGGCATCAAAATTGGATTCTGCTAACGTCGGCAGAAATCACCACGGGTTTCTGTCTGGTTCGCCTGGACTCGGGCCAGTACCCAACTTCTGAGCGAACCGGTAACTTAATTTTTTTTGCAAATTAAGAATATTTTTTATATATTATATATTTTGCAAATTATATATATACACGAATCTGTACCTGGGGGAAAAATGCTGTACTGGCATACTTGAACCCTGAACCCATTTCCATCCCCATACCAGGACTGGCAAAAATGCTGTACTGGCATACTTGAACCCTGAACCCATTCCCATTCCCATACCAGGACTGGCAACTTAGTAATGGATGTAGGAGGAGGATTTTACCAAGATAGGCAGATTTTGCCTTCAAAACAACACTGCTAATTAAGTTGGGGTTTTGTTTCAGTAGGTCACTAGCAAGAATTCTGTAGTTGAGGGTCCCTCCAATATTAAAACTGTCTCACAAGCATAAGGTAAGCAAACGATTGCAAAGGAACAGAATAAAGTAGAGGAATTTGCAGGTGTCATGGCTGACCAAAGATTCATGTAGGGCAAATTTGAAGCAGTGAAAAGGCACTGCTAATTAAGTTGGGGTTTTGTTTCAATAGGTCACTAGCAAGAATTCTGTAGTTGAGGGCCCCCTCCAATATTAAAACTGTCTCCCAAGCAGAAGGTAAGCAAACGATTGCAAAGGAACAGAATAAAGTAGAGGAATTTGCAGGTGTCTTGCAGGTGTCATGGCTGACCAAAGATTCATGTAGGGCAAATTTGAAGCAGTGAAAAGGCACTGCAATGTGATGATAAAATAGATCAGCAACCTGAAGGTGAGGATGGATGGCAAGCTATTGAAGGTGTTTCTCTCCCAGCCACTGCCCATGTCGAGACAAAGACCAACTCTATAGCCAAAAATCATGATGTAGGCATGGAATAACTTGAGGTAAAGTGTCAAGCATCCTGGAAAAAATCCATCCAAGCAGAAGTGTGAGGCCAGCTTGAGGCAGAGTGTCAAGCACCTTGGAAAAAATCCATCCAAGCAGAGCAGTGAGACCATTAAACTATCTGCTTACCATATCCAATCTTTAACAGGCCATTTTTACAAAAGTTGAACTGCTCGCCCATTACTATGTGTGGGAAGATGAAATAGAGATGTTTCTTTAAATGTTCAAAGCTCAAAGTAAGAAACAGGACTGTTGGGCCAAAGCTGGTCTATCTATGAAAGATCAGGGTAAGGAAGACATGAGACCTTGCTCCTTCTTCGGTAGCTGTAAGATGACAGGGATAGGGCTCAACCCAACCCTTGGTTGCAGAAGGGCCCCCTGTTTGCTTTAATTTTACAAGTTTAGGTTTCTTTAATTTTTATTTTGTTTTTTGTTTGGTGCCCCACTGCCCTGGTTCAAAAGCCTCCCTTTGACCCCTATTCAGAAGTATAGTCTTTGTAGGCAGCTGAAAGATGTGGATAGCTATATTGCTAGAACTGTGCAATTAGAATTAAAACTATTTTTCTGTAAGACTGATTTTAAAGACTTGTTTCAACCATCTCATTAGATTTTCAGTACGTGGGAATGTATAAGTTGGCCTCCCAAAATAATATTTTCTTGGGCTCGGGAGCAGTTAAGGCCAGATCCCATGAAGGTGTCTGCCACTCCTAATATTGGCTGCCCCGATAGCTACAGACAAGAATCATAAGCTTAAAAAATGTAATGGACAATTCAGCAGATTTTAGAGATGGAAGGTTGACCCTTTTAAGCCCGCTTAGTGCCTATTTAGCCAAGTTGTTATGACTGTGTTTGCAGCTTCCTGCTTTTGTAATTAGATGTAAATACCCCAAAATTCTCATAGCATCCGGAAAGGAGCCCCCTTGCATGGGGCAACTGGATAAAACCCTCTATTATCAAAAAAAGGGGATGAGAATAGGGTAATAAAGCTGTGTGTATCAAGTCAAAGAAGTTGTGGCTATGGTGCAATGTTATATTCTAGAAACCTAACAAAAATTCAAACCCTCCTACAGCAATATGACAGCCCATTACAGAGATCTAACTTCGTATATTTTCTTAACTGAATGAATACAACGGTTAGTAGACCAAACCTCAAAATACTACCACAGATTCTCGCTGGATAAAACCCGTTTCTCCTGGCAACATCAAAGAAACCGAAAACAAAAAAAACAAAACCCTTATCTGAAAGCGTTTATTACATCATGAGGTTGATCCAAAGAACCCCATCAAGAGAAGAAGCAAAACCCATTACAGAAAAACACAACCAAATTGAAAACGTAAAACATACCATGAATTAACAGATTTTGAAGAGATAAAAAAAAACCATCAAGAGAAGAAGCAAAACCCATTATAGAAAAACACAACTAAATTGAAAAGGTAAAACATACCATGAATTAACAGATTTTGAAGAGTGATCTGGCACGGTGAAGGAAAGACAGGGTTGTGCAGGAAGGAGTATAGGCATTGGAGGGACCGGCAAAATTAAAATGATCGTTATCCAATCTAATTTTGCCTACCCACCAATGCCCGACGCCCCTCATACTGCAAGGCATCCCTGTCGTACCCACACTGGATCCTCCTCTTCTTTCCCTGCATTCAGATGAATCAAGATACTATTAGGTATAGGAATGGTGCGTTTTTTTTTGAATGAAACCCCATTCCTTCTCAGCCAAAGAGATTATTATATCTATAATTGACTCTCAACCTTCAAAAGATTCCCTCATGATAGTGGTTTTTGGCTTTGTGTAAAGCCACTTCAGTGATAGATATGGGAGGTGATGGACCCCTTTGTTTTTAACAACTGGACGTAACTCCGAGGTCACGAATGGGGAATCCAATTCTAGGACAGCAAACAACCAAACTTCAATTTGAGAAACAATGGCAAAGGTAAAAACAACTTATAAATGGGAAAGGACATCACAAGATGGAAATGGGAATGCTACACACTATGGGTAGAATTATTAGGGTATTGGGTTTGTGTAACATTTATGTGCAATGGTATCCGAGTATGCCCAAATTTACCATATGTAAAATCAGATCAAAATTAAATAATAAAATATATATATTTTTTAATAAAATAACATAATCAAATATTAAATTTAATGTTTATCCAAAACAAATAAATTAAACAATGGATAAATACAATGATTCTACAGTTATTTATAATTACAACAAAGTTCTATTTACAATAGTTTTAGTTATGACTACAAAACTTAAATTAATTTACATTTATAGATACAAGTTCATTCTTGTTGAAGTCATACTCAGAATCTGCAAAGGACAAGAGAAAGAATCATCAAGGTGATATCCACCTTACCACAAAGCTTAAAGCTTCCCCGTACTACTTCATTGGAGAAGCCCAACCCATCACGAGGATCTAGCAATATGTAGCGAACATGCATGAAGGAATCTGGTGCAGCATGTAAACCATTGACAATCTAACATACCTATATGTTCATGCTACATATAGCTAATGCACATGTCCATTGATAAACATGCTATGGGAGAGACTATAAATCAAACAAAATAATACACTTATGATTGATTTCAAGTTATGACCATAACATCTTTTTTGTAGGAAGAACAACCTACATTCTCTGATTTCCTATAAATGACAATCGTCCATACTCATTTCTCAAGTTAACAAATAAAATGTAGTAAATACACTAGATTTCAACACATGCAGTTTTTAAAATAGATCCATAAATACATGCTATACAAATCAACGGTCATCTAGGGTGGTCGAACTGAAGTGATTGATTAGGAGTAAAGAGATTAAAAACACAAATAAAAATTCCACAACCTTTGCTAGTATCTTCTTCCCTACCATGTAGGCATTCGACAACAACAACTGTCTTAAAACAAAGTATAAAGGATAAGGGAATTTTTCCATATGTTGCAGTCAAAACTGCCTGTAGATTTAAAGAAGTGAAGTCATTTGGGTATTTCCTCTAAGAGGCGTGACTCGTGGTGTAAGTTTAGGATCAACACCATATGGATTGTCAAGGAGCATATAGAAACTTTCGTGCAAAAGAATTTGGTGGATAAAGAACCATTTTCATTACTATACGTGGTTGAATTAAAAAGTTTGCAACATGATCATCTTGGAACCTAACAATTGTCTTTATTGTGCATGGAAATTTGACAATCACCGGTGTATGCATAATTATGGGTACCTAACTTACCAAATCTATTCTGCCTAAATTTCCTCTTTTAAAGAAAAAATAAAACCTTTGAGGCATACTTTGAATTTAAGAAGCTGTGTTTTACATACACAAATTTGATGATTGGTTGTAAGGTCCAATATATATACTTGGTGATTTTTTCTTCAAAGAAATAAATTTGGATTTTAAAAAAATAATCATGAAAAATGAAGTAACTTACCAGAGAAATCATAAAGATAACGACTTAGCTAGTTGTTTGGTAAATCCTTTCCTTATTAAGTTCCAAATTCATTCTCATGGATATTATTGAGAATCTTTACATCCTCCTAGCATACACTCAATCAAAACAAGAGTTGTGTTGCAACTAGAGTCCCGTCTCCACATATCCCACTAAGACTTAGGAATTTGTGAACGTCAAAGACTATCCTCATTGGCACTGTATGTCTGGAGCTAAGATAGGCCATGCTTGAGAGTGTGAGTAAGGTCAAGAGCAGAGTGAGCATGTGACCATCCACTTGCTTTGGGAGATGAGATCGATGAGTGAGATTCCAAGTGCTCCAACCTCTCCAATCTATCCTGGCCTCTAATAGCAAATGCCTCGCCTGCTGATACATACCTAATAAACTTCCTTCCTGCATTCACAAAATTACACTGAGGTCTCTCAAATTCAAATTGCTTACAGTCTTGTTGAAAATCTAGATTACTGCTTAAATACCAACTTTCAAGTAAATGCAACTAGTACCTATAAAGTCGAAGCCTACAACTTTCACCATCATCTTACCTCTTTTATCTACCAAAGGATAAAAGAAAAGGGAGGTTTTACCAAACATTATCATTGTAACTGTCCTGGTAGGCATGTGTGAAAAGTGTGGAGGCATAGACAAGCCACATGAACTATTCTACAAAATGCTCCCATCCCACATTTTGTTGCACTCTATGTGCCAGATGTTGAAGAGAAAAAAACCTCCTCATAATCACATGTAAGTACAAGGAGAAGAATCTCAATTATGTAGAGACCTTAGAATCATTGAAGTTGAGACAGTAGAAGGTAGGCATGAGCGTGAAAACCCACTACCATCCTAGAGAGAGTGTCCTTGTTGAGAAGGCATTCCCTGTAATATATATATATATATATATATACAATTAAGTAAATATTAACTTAATTAATTTAATTTACACAAATGCAACCTAAGCTAAATGTGCCTAGGTGAGTGTGTGAACAAATTCCATCATGATAGGTTGCCTTCAAATGGATAGACAACTCCTCCTTGATGATACTCTCTCTACAACCTGAGAGAGATTCGATAGTTTCTGTCACACTCACGAAATAGAAACACATAATTAGTAATCATCGTAAATTGATATTTATATATAAATTTGTAAATGATTAATCATTACTAGAATCACTTCAATTACACCTCTAAAGATAATTATCATTTACACTTATCTTTCCTAATTGTTTGCTATATATATATATATATATATATATATATATATATATATATATATATATATATATATATATATATATATATATATATATATATATATATATATATATATATATATATATATATATATCACATGCTTTTTTACCTCCTAGTTTAGCTCCTAAGTCCCCATGTTTACACTCTACAAGCAAAATATTCATCCCTTGAAACCCATGTCAAATGGGAACTAGGGGCCCATTTAAATCTTAGGTCCTGACCAAAAAGGCCCCTTGGGACTTGGGTGCCACCCTGATTGGTCAGGGAAAAATATAAGGATGTCGGCATAAGAATTTTAAATGGGTCCTCCCTTGACAGCTCTTTCAATTAATTTGTGAAAGTTTAACGGGATAACATATATAAACAAGTGTTTGAACTTATTTTCTTACAAGTTGATGGTAGCAAGGTTATGATATTAAGAAAAAGAGCATTCAAGGCATTCATTGTGTCATTGTTGCAAGTTTGTGTTAGTATCGTGTTTGTTGCAAATTTGGAATCATCATCAACATCCTTATGAGTTGAAGAATCTTCATCCTCCTAAGGACTTCACCTCCAAGGTGACATTATCATTGTGTTTGAATCATTTCATCATCATTTGGTTTATCTTTAGCCTCTATCCTGCAAGGACACATGCTCTCTCTCTAACAAAGTGTTGGGAAAGCTTGAATGCTAACCCAAGATTTGACTGAGGCAAATCCCTAAACACCACAACCCCCAAACCCCTTTTCTTCTTATGTGCAGGTTACAAATGTGGGAATTGCAGAAGTAAAGGTACAGGGAGGTTGCTCAAGGGATAAAGATTCAAGATCTGAAAATAGAGTTTGGAAATTCATTTGTAGCAGACTTGGGCGCTAGCACCAATATCCACCACCTAAATCAAACCTTAGATTCAGCTTCAAAGCATCATTTACGACATTTTTCTAGTTTTGATCTTTCGAATATCAAGACTTTCTAGACTCAAGCGCTAGCACCAGAGTCTTTCAACTTTTCAGCTTCTGAGGAATAGGTTGGAACATCTCACTGATCATCCTAGTACTTTCAGATCCTAACTTTCTATTGCTATTTATCCATTATAAGTTGATTATCTCAATTCTAGGGTTTAGAGCATTGATTGGCCTAGGGTTTGACAAAAGGCTTGGTTGAATCACATCTTTCCTCTGCAAACAAGAGTACAAAATCAGTAGCTGAGTCCTCTTCCATCTTGTAGTGACTTAGCTCAGTTTTGTCCTTGAATGTTGTAGTGAAAGGAGGGTTTGATCTAGTGTATTTACATGCTTGCATTCAACTCTTTCTTTTCCCTACTTAACTATATATATATATATATATATATATATATATATATATATATATATATATATCACCACTCAAACATTACACTGGTGTTAGCTCATTAACAAAAATAAATAAATAACCTACAAAAATTTTAATGGATGGATCAATTTCAATATCCAACATTATTAAATGCAAAAGCAATCATATTATGATTTTAAAAATGTCACTATCAAAGTCATACAAATAGATAATATCATTAAGCTCAATCACAAACTTGATCATATATCATTCATGAAATACATGTACTCCCACCCTAAGTCATTTATAATATCCTTAGACATCTCTACTTTAGTCATAACTAGAGAGTAAAATTGCACATAACTAGATTTCAAAATCCTGGAGAATAATAAAATATACTAAATAATATCATGCAGGTGCATCTCCTAAGATTCTCCACACATACTGATATTGAGATTGTCATTTTACTTATCTATAAAAACATGGTTTAAGTTGTTATACAACTAATTTATGCTCTCAACCCATACCTTTCTTTCTACAATAGATTGGAAACAAGTCTTATGATGAAAATCAAACTATCACATACAAAAGTTTATGTGCAATTGCATACATTTCCACACAAAAGAGAAAAATGGCTAATATGTTCTTGTCATACATACCTACTCATATGTGACATTTCAATTATGTTCATCTTGTCATACATGCCTATGTGAATGTGACACCTGAACGGTCATCACTGACTAAGTGTTTACATCAATAAAATCATAACACGCACATAAGAGGAGAATAAATATGTTCATCTTGTCATACATACCTACTTGTATGTGACACTTGAACATATATGAAGAGTTTCAAGATACTTAATTGGTGCAATCATGGCCGGAGGATTCACAGAATGAACTATCCAAACCATGCAGCTAGAGTAAACACAACGGAAACAACACAATCATAGAATGCAATGGAAGATTCATATATTAGAATATCAAAGAATTATAATGCTCATATGCTGGCAACATGCGAGCTACAATCAAAGGGCTCACAAGCCTTCTTTCCGGGCTACAACAAATATGTAAGATATGGCATTATAGTGCCTTCCCGAAAAGAAATTTGAACTCTAAATCACATTCTAAAGCTACTGACTTCCTAATGCATCTAGGAGATCTATATATATCATTTTCAAGCTCATGAAATCCTCTACATTGGCCACAGAAGGTTACAAACTCCAATGAAGGATGTAATGTGTAGAAACAAGTAGATCGGCCTCCAACATCTAGTATTGCTCTGCATATGCATGAAACTTGGTGCAGACCTCAAGGAAGGTCTATCTGATCCATATGTGTCATTTATGATGTTTCATTTGGTTATGTAAGTCACGGAAGTGCTCCACAAGCCTTCTCCTTCAACTGAGAGTCTGGATGCTCTGTTTTGTGAAAATTGATGATCTTTTGATAGTGATAACTTTTAGCATACAAATCTAAATGACCTGAATTTTGAATATGATGTAGATGACACTGTGAAGATGCTAAGTCCTGCTCCATGAGCTCTGATATGAAGATGTGGTGAAATGCAGTACAAAATGTTGAAACTACAAATGACTGAACTGAACTGAAAATGCAAGAAAAGAAAGAATGCAAATATTTTTGGTTGGTGCAAGATTTCTCTGCAACCTGGGATGCTCTTGCATCATTAATGTTCATAACCAGGCCACAATTTCTCCCTGGCTCACTACCAACTGCGATGACATAGGAGCATCCCATACAACTTGTAGTCATCACTGGAAAGTAAATCAACACAAAATTGTAATAGAAGAGCATCTACATTAAACTGCATAAGGAAAAGCTTTAAAAGCTCAAATAAAATTGCATAAAGCATACTAGCTCATTAAATTGCATGGCCTCAACATACCATCTCATAAATCCTCAAAGAAATAATATTTCTAAAAAAAGCTTGAAATATGTAAGGCTTAGTCAAAATGTTCAATTGCAAAATCCAAACCAAATGGCTATCATAAATTTCAAGTCAACACTGCACACAGAAAAGTCTTAATCAAAATTGCAATCATGAAAGCTTAAGTACTAAATCACACATAATGATGGGTTTAATCAAATTGTAGTCTCAAAAATGAACATAACATAATAGGGTCCTGATCACATCAATTTCTTACTCATATATAGCACACAAGAAAATCATAATCACATAAATGCATTGGTCATAAAAATATGCAGTGTTCAAGTATATTTTCAAAACAACAATAATCAAAGACAAACATGACTTTGAAAAGTCCCATCTTCTCTATGACGTCTAAATTTTATGATGTTAATTGTGGCTCCTAAATCAACTAGTGCGTTAGGGATTTCCACCTCATTAATTACTACAGTTATCATAGGACTACTAGGATCACTGTACTTTGGGGGAAGAATTTCCCTAGAAAGAAGATTATCCAAATAGCCATTAATATACATGGTGTTAATTTGCTTCTTTTTCCTTCCTGGTGTTTTATGCATGATTGTTTAACTAATTGGTTTAATTCTGGAATTTCTCTGATTGCTTACAACAAAGGTATCTCAATGTTAAGTCGTTTAATCTCTTGAATTAGAGTAGTTTCAATTAGCGTTACTACTTTTGGAGGACTCTTTGAAAAGACTTCTTTTAGTCATTCTATAAAAGGAGCTTGAGTTTTTCCTTTCATGTTGGAGTCATCCTTCAAAAAAGGTGGTGAATGTTGCTTTTCTGCTTTCTCTAGAGGTGGTTCTGGGGATCCGTTGAGGAACTTTTATAGGGGTTTTTTGGAGGATGATGCTGGTACTTTGGAGGAAATTCCTGGAATATCAGTGGACATGTTTTGGTTATTCTCAGGAATTTTCTTCATAGGCATGGTGATCGTTTATGTTTATTCAAAAGACATCTCCTTTTTATCATCTGTAATTTCAATGATGGTAGGTTGTTGAAGTGTCTTCCCTGACCTTAATTGTAAGTTACCACAATAGATAACATTAATCCCAGCCATGTTTTCTTGCTCTATGGAGTATACCGGTGCAACCTGACAATTGTTCTTTGGATTAGCAACTGGTTGTGCCGGCAGCTGGGGTTGATTTACTTGCTTAGCTTATTGATTGCTCTAAGGGGATGGTAAGAGGTTTTGTTATGGATTTGGCATTTGTCATGGTCCATGATAGAATTGATTAATAGATTGATTCCATTGTGGTGTAGGGTTCTGACGATACCATTGTTGTTGTGATTGATTTGTCCATTGAGGATTCATCCAGGGCTGATTTATCCATTCTGGGTGTCCCCATGGATAAGGTCCCCAGTTAGGCGGTGCTTATGACCAAGGTTCCGCCCATTGATTATTATTCCAATTATTTTGAGGTCACCAGGATGAATTTGAATTTTAGTCATAGGAGAAATTCCCTCGTGGCCTTTGTCCCATGTAATTGATTTCCTTCTCTACTTGAGGAATTTTTTTTTTGAAATTTTTAATCACATTGAGTATTTCACATTGGTCAATGGGGTGGTTCTTTTCACAAATATGACAATTGTTACTTTTATCTAGTGGACACTCCCTTAACAGATGTTTATTCCTGCATCTAGGACAATAGATGGATAAAGTTTTAGGATTACGCGTCTTAGCCTGTATTCCATCCAAGGTGGTGTTTAACTGAACAAGAATGTCAGTTTTTAGGTTTACAATTTCCTCTCTCAGTTGACTAATTTCATTTGATCCTCTCATCAAGATAAACTTCTTGATTCCCCCTCAAGTTCGAGAAAAGCTTCTGCATAATTCAGAGATTTCTAAGAGGTCAAATTTAGCTACATCTCCTTTTTCCATCAAGTCTAAACTCCTTCAAGCATCCTCATCAAGACCTTTGATGAATATGGTCCTAAAGATCTCTTGGTTCATTGTTTCCTCTCCACAACATTTCACTACAAAGATGAATCTATCTAGAAAATCTTCCAGGCTTTCATCATCTTTTTGTTTGAGTCTAAACAATTCTTCCTTTCTATCACTAACCCTGCAATAATTTTGATATTTGTCCAAGAAGATATTTTCCATATCATCCCAAGAGTTGATTGATTCTGAGACCAGGCCCATGAACCATCTCATATCAGAGTCTCGTAGGGTAGAAAGAAATAGTTTCAATTTTTTATTATTGATTTTGTAATCATATGTTTAGCATAGGACTTTAAATTCGAAGAGAAACTGGTTGAGATCTTCAGAAGCCAATCCTCTAAAGGTTGGTAGGATAGAAGGTGAAATGTTTTTCATCGGTGCATCTTCGTGTGGATTGAGAGCAATGGGATAGGTAAATGTTTGAGATTCTCTCCTTCCATTTTGGTTATCATCTTGGTTGTTTGTTGCTCTCCTTCCATTATGGTTATTGAAAGGGTCATTATTGTTATCAGCCATTATATCTAAAGGAATGTATTCCTTCCTAGGTTCTTGTTGTAATGGTTGGGTATCTGAGGTATTTTGTGATGTCTCAGGTTGGTCCTCACTAACAAGTTTGTATTGAAAAAGTTCTTTGATTAAGGCTTCTACCTCCCTTGAGTCAGTGGTTGGAACAACTAATTGGGGGGTTTTTTCTATGAATCTTCCATGTGGGCCCCTTTTCTTGACCATGTAGAAAAAGGAGTTGAATATCTTTTTGGACTACTATATAAGAGTTACCTAACTGCTCTCCTAATGACACAATGTGGATCCCCAACAATGGCGCCAAAAAAGTGACAAAGTGTTGTTAGACCTTGTACTTTAGCTAAAATATATTAGTTTATTGATCGGGTTGTGTCCAAGGCTATATGCAATAGGAGATTCAAGTATCTCATTTTAGTAGTGATTTCTTGATTTTTTAAATGAGATTTGCAAAATAAATTCTAACTAGAAAGCATGGAAATTTAGGCTAAGAAAAACTTCAAGTAAATAACTAAAAATCATTAATAGCCTATACTAGAGGAAACTGATGAAACTAATCTATGAAATTATAAGAGAAACTAATCTATGAAAGCATGAGGAAAAAAAAGTCTAGACTTTGCTTCAAAATTTTCATGAAATTACAAAATTTAAACCACATAAGAACTCTGGAACTTCTCTACCATAGAACAGTGAAAAGAAGCTTCAAAACTCTGAAATATCTTAATCAACACCTATGGAATATTGAACTACAACTGAATTCTAAATTTCACCTAAACAATAATCATGACACAAATCCTGTAGGTTGACACAAATTAATCACCACATTTTGAAAGGACAAAACAATTTTGTAACAAAAACAATGACAATAACGCATTCACATAACACCAAAACAAATACTTATCTATCTCCTTTCCATTCGAGTGACCAGCTCTTCAGAATATTCTAACTAGCTCAAATCATATCAAACAGTAACAACATGAATCCATTCCCATCTCACATAAGCATGTATATAGAAAACTTATTGAATTCAAAGCAACTTTCAAAACTCTATTATCATTGTGTGTTCTATAAAAATATAAGGTTTTCTTTTTATCTACCAAATATCCAAAAATCTAGGGCGGCTTATCATTATAGCTTAAAAAGTCTTCTAACAGGAAAACATAATAAACTGCCTTAAAAGAGTTTGACTTGCAGTGAAATAAAGGGGGCTCCGAGTGGAGCTTAAATGTATCTGGTGTCTTTAAATAATAGAAGATAAAAGAGAATGCTATATGGATAGAAAAGCATAAAGCAACTGAAGTCCTCAAATACTAGTCTTCTTCATTTTCGGTGCTTCTAACTTCTAGCACTGTTGACTTCAATATTCATTAAATAGTCACTTTCTCCACTCCATTGTTTCCAAGTCTTGTTTATGAAATAACAGATCTTTTCACAACACTTCACCAATGTTAGTGGTCAAAATTCAATCAAATTAAGAACAAAGCCTTATACACTATTCCTTCATAAATAAACAACATTTATCATAAGATTTTAACAATTTGTCATACTTTGAGTCAACCTGTCAGTACAAAGGGGGTAATTGGGTCAATATTAAGATGAGGTTGTTTTTACCTCATCAGTAGGCCCTAACCTAGGTCCCCTTCTCCAAGGGTATCCTCTACAATTTTGGCATACTAATTTTCAATGCTTCTCGGGGTGCCTACTTGCTAGTTACCTTGGAGTTGATGACTCAACGCATAAGTCTCACCTCTTTTTACCCACATTTATTTAAGTTGATTCCCTACTGCCACTATTTTATTTGATCTCCCTTTGTTGTGCTATTGTTATATTGATATATTTTGAAAAACTTGATTGGCAATGAAAGCTTTTCCATTTTTTAACCACACCCATTTATCTTCATTCTTGTTGTCCTTACTTTAAACAATTTTCCCCTTCTTTCCTCTTCTTGCATTAAAGTCTTCATCTAGAAAACATGTGAACCTTTCAAAAGGCTCCTATTGCTTAGGATTTGGTTCTTGTCCTCTATTTTCATCATTATAGCTTTAATAGGCCTACTAATTTCTTTTCTTATCTTTTCAATCCTTCTTGCTTGAAAATTGTCCTTTCCATTATAGTTTGTCTTTGACAAATTCTCTCTTTAGATTTATTATGTTTTCACTTCCACCATAGCCCCTTACCCATCTGATAATTAAGTTTTTTAATCTATCATATCTTGTTTTGTGTTCTATTTATTCCATATTTCCTATTGAACCTACCACCACTTGTGCCCATGATTTGACCTCTTTTGAATGGATTTTCATGTTACTCTCATTTACCTTCATATCCCACATGTTTGTTTGTTCTGATAATTGTGTTCCTTCCCTTGCAACTTTTGGATTTTTAAGTCTATGTTCGTTCAAGTTGATTCTTGTTTGATTTTCCAAGCTTGTTTCATGCTTTTTCATTCATGTTTATCTTATTTTAAGGTCTATTTAAGTATTATTGCTTGGTTCTTTAACATTATATTAGCCTCTTCTAGTTTTTGGTTTGTTTCTAGGATTCCACAAAGCTTGTAGTTATTTTCTTGCTCCCTAACTTCCATGTATTCCAATCTGCATTTGACGTTCAATAAGTTTTGCGTATAAAAATGTGTTGACCAGTTAAGGGAGGTTGATGTTGGGTTGTAGACCTCTTCATTTTCCTCTTAGTCCGCTTCCCCTTATTTTTTGTCTCTTTGGAATGTGACCTATCTGTTTGAATTTTTACACTTTGCACTTGCTCAATAATTTTCTTATTTTATGCCTATTTTATTTTTGTCTACTCCATTTTCCATGGGACAACCTACACTTTATTATCCCATGGCATTGCCTTTATAATATAAGAGGTGAATGAAATATTATTTTTCTAATATAAGTACAAGGTGAAGGAGTTAATTTGGAATGAAAGTCATTTGTTAGTGTGTGTTTTAACTTTGTTAAAGCTCTAGGTTAATCACCCAAATGAGGATTTCATCCTTGCCATGAAGATATTTTCTTCCTTTCCCTTGAAGAGAATTGAATATAACACTGTAGATGTCAAACCTACCCCTACGTGTTGTTACACCATATACCCATATGCAATCTTCTAATTTCTTTTCCAACCGCAAAGTTTAGCATATAATGGTTTTGTAAAGGAAAATAAATTTCCATTAAGTTTAGTCTACAACAATATACTAAAATGCACACACATGAGTACAATTAACTTAGAATAATTCATTATGATAATTAGGACTGATAATCTAATAATATGCAACAACTATTTTAGGAAATATAGATGCAATAAGTGACAATCCTTAGCTTTGTTACCGAAGAATGAATGAACCATATGATGATTCTAGAATTTGTGAAATCTTAGTGTAGACACCTAAATCTGACTATGTCCTAACAACACCTGATTCATCCTACATATCTCCCCTTCCAACGTTAATTAAATAAAACCACTTATTTAATTAACCATTCTAATCATCTTCCTAGCATTGATTAAATAAATTCTAATCATTTATTTAATTAATTAATCACATTTATCCATTTTGTAATGTTCCAACCCTTAATTCATAAAATCAGTAATTATTCAATTAAATCATCCACCCCTTCATCATTACCACAATAAATAAATAAATACCCAACATTTATTTAATTTATCCCATTTTCTCCCCTTAAATCATTAGCTGATTCAATCAAACTAATTAAGCACTTGCATATTCCAAATCCTAATTAGACAAGTCAACCTTGCACATGGCTCCATGCCCCAAGGCTCCAAAAAAGGACCTTTTGATCCTCACCCTCCATTTTTTCTTAGAAAATATGTACCCCTGCATATCATCTCAATCCAAACCCTAACCATGCACACCAACTACAAGCTGACACTTGGAGGCTTTTCATCCATTCCTTCCTCATTCAACCCTAGCCCTTGATTGCAAGAATGAATCCCATCCATTGGTCCTCCATCATGAAAATCTATAGATAGCTCATCCCTTGAGCACATTTAATAATCATCTACTTGAATGAATTGTTATGCTACTAGTTTAAGCAACCTACATCCTCTCAACAACACAAAATTCCCTTGAGCACATCCACTTTGGTTCAACAAGGATTGGTGTTGGTGAGAGATTTCTTATTTTTCATTAACTTTTCTAATCCTTTGCTTAATCTTAAGGTGTTTTGATTTAGTATAGGGTTAAATAGATTTGTTTATATGCTTTCTATTTATGTTTTTGCATCCTATATTTTATCATATACATTCTAACATGCTCGGTGAGACCCAAACCCATGTACTAATCTTTGTTCTTGGAGTGTTATGTGTTAACTTCTAGGTGTGAGGTGCCTGCACCCCGTGTAGAAATGTTTGCATCAAGTAGAAGCATTTTTCATCATTGTATAAGTGTCTATGTCATTGTAGAGATGTCTGCACAGTTATGTGTATTTCAGGACCCTAAACTTGTTTTTATAGGTCCTCACCTCTTGAGAGATTTATTTGTTGTGATTTGTAGCACTAACATTTTATTTTGTAGGCCTTTGCATCATTTTAATCTCCAATAAACCTCTTTTTGTGCATAGGTCCCTCTCTTGGAATTTTGGTTCAAATCATGTTGCATGTTTGCTTCACTATTGTCATTTTTCATCTAATTGACTAACTTGGTTGCAAGGGAAGTATTTTATAACCTCCTGTGCTCACTTTCTTATAATAATTTGAGTATATTTTGTGCTTTTATCATGCTGACATTTTTTAGGCCCTAAGCATCTCTACCCTATCTCAAGTGTCTCCATAGTCTTTGAGGCATCTACATGTGTTTAGTCTACACAAATGCCTCTACTTGAGGTGTCCATGCCCATCTCTCTGCACAAATGCCTCTACTAGAACTATCTGTGCTTGCCACCTCTCTGCATAGATGCCTCTACTCAAAGCATTTTTGCCTACCTCTCTACATAGACGCCTCTACCAGAGTGTTGGGAAAAAGCAATTGTGAACAAGGTAAAATTGCAGTTATGTTGCATTTAATTGCTTTCATATCTAAAAATTAATCACGTGTGGTATTGCAAATCTAAAAATTACTTTCGGTATTATCTAATTTAGATGTATTAGTGTTTAGCAAATTTAATCTTTAAGGTATGAAGAAATTAATCAAGGAAGTTGACATAGAATTTACGTGGAGAAACCCTTGCAGGAAAAAAAACTCCACACCCAAAGAGATATTGTGCTTGTATTAATTCTTCTAATCAAGTTTACTTTAACACTAAAATTCTTTCTGAATTTTGGTAGCACTTCATAACTCCTTCAACTTCAAAAACCTGTGACAATTTCTACCAACCAAAGGCATCATTATATAAAAGCCATGGATCTCAAAATACAATGAATTGTATCCAATAACAAGAGAATATTCCTCATGCAAAAACCATGCACTCAATATTGTGAACTCCAATGCTACATAGTAGAAATCACCACTAAATTAAAAGTCTCAAACATGGGTGCCCAAGAAGTCCCAATCAAACTTAGCCAATTGAAGTACTCCAACTCAAACCAATGTCATGCAAACAACATGCATTACTTGGCGTCCCCAATATGGATCTGTGACAACCTGTTTGTAGTAATCAAGAGTCATGCAAAGTTGATCCTGAGTTAGAGTGACATGCAAGACACATACTGTTGGTTCCCAAAATTGCAGCTTGCTAATCCTAAGGGTATGCCAGATCCTATGGTCAGATTAACAAGGTTTTGGCCAACGAAATGGAGTGACCCTATATGGTTTATTACTCCCTGCACTTCAGGTTCTACTAGACCTAGGTAGGTGCACCTTGATAATAAAGCAGATTTAAGGGTTGAAAAGTTGTGTGTACTTTTGACTATGGCAATCTATTTCTTAATGCCATGCAAATGTGAAATAGATGTAAGGCTAACAATTAATCCAACTACTAATGTTTGAAATTTGAATGTGTGAATAAGGTTTCTATGAAGTATTGCTTTATCATGAATATGACTAATGCTTTCTATCTACTTTGGGCAATGGAGTCAAGATTTGTATGATAAATGTGTCCTCCCCCTTAGCTTAACTTGAATTATTTGGCACTTTTCAAATGTTTATACTTTGTATAAACGTGCAAGGTTGTCAGTTATCAAGCTCTTCTTACAAATCCCAATGATATCTCCCCAGGTTATTGTGACTATTTGAAAGGATTTTAGTCCTTGCTGGAAGGAAACCAATTAAGATGATTTATTTAAAAGGATTTTAATTCTGGGTAGAAACCAATTACAAGGAATTTAATTCACTTATTGCAGAAACCAATCAAGAAAATCACACAGAGGTAGCAAATGTGTCTTGACAAATTAAATATATTTTTGATACACTTAATTTGAATAACAAGAAAAGACCACTCTGGAGACAACAAGATAACACATATGAATTAATTTCAACAAATAATTAAACATCAAAATGTCAGCCACCAGATTATAACATTCTTCTCCATTAAATTGCTTCAAAAGATTTTACAATATGCATCAGAAGTCTTCATTTTCTGGTATATTCTACCTGTTATTGAACCCTACTGATTGCTCCTACTGATGATGATGATTCTTCCTCTTTGATTTTTATCTTTGATATATACATTATATTTTCAAGGGTTATAACCCTTCACATTTCTATCCGGTGCAACTCTTCACTTAATTAATTATCCAGATCAAAATATTTTAATTTTAATTTCCTTGATCTTTGCACTCCCATGAAAATGATTTTAATGATTATTATAATCCTTCCTTTGCTGGCAATTTTCACTTTGCTTTTACTTGTATGTATTTTCACCCGTAAAATGGTCTTTGGGTAAAAATAATTCCTCACTTTGGGTTTTATATATTTTTTACCCTCCTCGGTGAAATGCTTCACTTCCAATTATATGCACTTTCACATAATAAAAGTATTCTTTAGGTAAAATAATTACCTAATTGTTTAATTCTTCCGGGAAAAGTATTTCACTTCCGAATGAAGATATTCTCAACTATGATTATTAAAATCTTCACTTGGTATATTCATTATGTCCTTCGGGTAAAATAATTATCCACCTTATAACCCCTTCAGTGAAAATGTGAAATTTACATTTTCATCTCACTATAGTCACACTGTATTTAATCTTTTATTTGCACTTTGGCCATGTGCATTTGTTGTATCGAAGTGACTAAAATTTTACTCTTGTCGATATTTATATCTCTCCCCGATGATAGTGTTTGTATGCTTATTCCGGCTATTGAAAGGACTTTGTGAAATGTATCACTGATATAATAAAGTTTGTTTGATGATGTATTTATATACCTTTTCAGCTCATCGAAGCGACAAAAGGAAAGGTCATGCCAACATAGTAAAGTGTCTTTGATGCCTTTTGCCTTTGGTGTATATCGACATATCGAAGGGACAGGATAAGATGTCCTGCTGATATTAGCCATTTTCTCTGATACAAATGCGAACTGATCAACCCATTTGGTGCATCTTGATGAGGTTTCATTTCTTTGAGGAACTTTGCCAAACAGTTCCGGTTCCTTGTCCATGCTTACACATTCTTCATACATGTCTACTAGAACATTTCCAACTATAATATCTGATACAAATCCTCATTCCATTATGCTTTTATGGATGTCCATTTCTTGTTCAAAAGCTCCTATCTCAGCACAGACTGGGAATATGCTTGCAAATGTGAATATATTTTTTGCATATGATGAAACATTGTGACTGTTTCGTGAAGGTACCGTGTCCTCAATATGCTGCAATAATCATGTGTCATGAGACTCTGTCTTGTTCTTTCATGTAGTCAAAACACCATGCTGATAAGTTTCATTTTGCAAAGCTGTGTGTGTAGCCAATACAAATCACCTGAGTGGTGGAAGAATGAAGATTTTCCCCTTTTGGAAATGCTTTCTTGAATATACGGGTTTGCAACAATTGAAGATATGTAAATGAGCCTTCATGTGCAGCGCCTCCTTCAACTGGCCCTTTCTACATAATGCTATGAGATTGAGATGAATATCCGATGGCAATGGCACCTTATGATTATAATTGGAGTGTAGAAAATGCGCAATGTTCCCACAATAGTTTCTTTTGCAACAGCCGTGGAAATAGATTTTATTGCATTGTGGCAGTTAGCACATACTTGAGGATTCTTAACAACTACAATAGTTGTTTCAGGGGCACACTAAACAAACCAAATGTAATTACAAACTTTTCACTATGGTAGTGAAAAGACATCTCCTTTTCCTCACCCGCGGCAGCTAGTCCATCTCTGTTGTTTCCACATACTCTTTATCTTGCATAGGTGTCTGCTAGAGTATTTCCAATATAATATTTGAAATGTAAACCAACCTTTTGAAATGCCATGTGTTCCTCTGTTATAGCATCACAATCTTCCATTTCCTGTTGCACAGCGTTTGTGGATTTTCTTGGGTATAAACATCTTAAACAAAGAAGAACCTAGAAGAGCTCTATCTTCTTTTTGGAGGCATATTACTAATGAATAGCTCATATAAGCCCATTCCAAAATGAGAAGACATAGACCGGCCTCACCTGCAACAACAATTATGTGACACATGTCAAGTCCCCTTGTGGGCCCGACTAAAAAAAATTATTTTGAAACAAGTTTTTTTTATCTTGGATTAATCTGAGACTACCTATGTATGCTTCTGGGTTGATAAAACGAGATGGGTAACAGTTAGAATTTTCTTTCTGGCACTTTGTATCTATGATCAAAACAAGCCCAATGGCTTGCAAAACCACCCTAAAAAACTGATCAAACCATCTCCTAGAGTCATGAAAATGCACAAGCATGTAGACATTTGAACCAAGAATTCAGTGCAGCAAACGGCTTGGAAAAACTCATCCCGAGGTGCAAAATATCAACATTCAAAATGGCCCACTTGGCCTTTTCTAGAATTGCATCTGTCGAAAACCAATTAGGGTTCACCAAGTCACCATCCTGAAAAAATACCAAATCTCCTCCTGGGAAGCTGCCACTGGAAACGCTAGATCATTTAGGTCCATTGAGCATGTGTGCAAAAGGGTTTCTTTCCAATCCACTTCTTTCATGAAATATAAAAAACCAAAGTTGACCCCCCTGAAACTTTCTAGAAATGCAGTCATCAAAACTGTATAAAATCCATTTGCTTTGATTTTGAAAAAATACCAAATGAGATGTTGGGACCTTGAAAATGGACATGGAAGTAGATTATCATAGGGAAAATCTGAGACACCAAATAGTTTGACATGTAAATCATCTCACTCACAAATATTAGCCTTCAAAGTTGACCTCCCTAGTAGATTCAACACTGCGCAGACAACAAACCTTTTCAGAATCCTCCAACTTGATGCTTCAAAACCCTATCAAATCTAATCATGGGAGGCTAAAATCAGACATGCACACTCACATATAACAGATGAGTATGCCTACCAGGTGATTTGGCATGAAAGTGAATAGGTTTTGAATTATGACCCTCTAAAGTAGGTCACTGGGGCAGATTTTTTAGGTACATTTCTGAGTGCTGAAATAAATTTTTTCATCATGGGACCTTCAAATTTTGCCAAAATTTGAGGGTTCCAACACATACATCAACATATAAGTACATGAAACTGATATGCAATTACATGCAACTCAAATGCAACAACATGCAAGTACATGCAACAACATGCAATTCCATGCAAGTTCATACAAGTGATATGCAACAACATGCAATTCCATGCAAGTAACATGCAACAACATGCAAGTCCATGCAAGCTCATACAAGTGACATGCAACAACTTGCAAGTCCATGCAAGAACATGCAACAACATACAGGCTCATACAAGCTCATGCAAGCAACATGCAAGTATCATGCATCTCTAACTTCAATGTTAATTCCCACATAAGACTCATGCAAAGTATATACAACATTATCCACTCATGCAAACAATAAATCTAAATGCAAGTCCACATTGGATTCTCCTCCAAAGTGGGTGCCCCTAATGGGTCCCACCTCCTAGAAGTTATCTCCAAGTCAACACGGACTTCTAGAAAGCAACTCCAAGTCTCCATGGACTCCACTTCCAAAGTGGGCACCCATAATGGGTCCCACCACATAGAATGTATCTACAACATGTCCAAGTGAAATAATTAATAAATAATTTGTCCCTCAAGTGTCTATGTGTTCAAGAACACTTTTCAAGAATAATGGAGACACATAAAATAACTTAGGACAACAATGTTAATGGAACCTTTTCCTAACACAAAGACGCCTATGCCTACCTCTCTGCACATATGCCTTTACCTAAGATGTTTGCACCTAGTTTGGTCTTTGTATTTTCTATGAGTGTTTATGCATGCTATGAAGTGTCTATGCCCTGTCTGTAGCAACTACACAATATCTTAGTCTTGCTAACATCATTTTTTTATCATCTTTTACTAACCTTTGATTGACTTGTGGGCTTGATTACATTTTGGAGTTATCACTAACTATTTGTAGGTTCAATTAATGAAGACTTATATCTTTGAAACTACTAATGTTTATGGGTGTAGCATGCTTGTCAAAGATTTGTTTTCCCACTAGTTAAAGTTACACATTTGCATGTTTAAGGTCAATTAACTTGTGTGATTTATTTGCAGGAATACTTAGGTGTGTATGCTCATTCCTTGCACCAAAAGGTGATCTTGGGAATCAAAAGCACCTTAGTTATTAATTTTTGTGTTATCTCAAGGAGATTAGGTGTGTATGCTCATACCTCACACTGAAAAGTGATCTTGGGAATCAAAAGCACCTAATCTTTTTATTTTATTTTAGTGGCCCTGACTTGGACTTCACTACCAAGTGGATGATTTGAACCCACACATTTTTGTGGGGTATATAAATTGTGGTGAGAATCAAAAGACTTGCCTCAAAGGAGGACTATCATGTTTGGCACAACCTTATTGTCCACTTGAGTGGACAAGGTGAAGTGGGAAGGGATTTGACCCTAACCACATGCTTGTAAGTAACACTCCCATTCACAGACTTTGGCCTCCCATATTGCATTGTATATTGAGGACATCCCCTACTACACCTTGTTTAGCCTAGATAAGACCTTTTGGCTATATGTACTTGTGATGCACTGGTTAGCGGTTAGCATCGAGAAGTTACTCACCATGTGCCCCTAGAAACAAGATTGTAGGTTGTGTATGCTCTCCTCTTGCACCTTTATGTGACCTGGAGGATAAAAAATGGTTAGTGCATCCTCATGGGCCCTATGTTCTCTACCTAGACAAAGCATTAATGGTGGGCTTACAAGTTTATAAACTCCCACTTGAATAAATTAGGCTTGTTGGTGTGTTTCATGCATTTTCTATTTGTGTGAAATATGTGAATCACCTTACATAATCCAAAAACATTTGCAAAAACCTTGAAAATCTAAAAATCAAACAAGTCCAAAAGTTCAAAAATCCTCTTGAAGCCAAAGGTAGAAACCAACACCATGGAGCAAAATCCAAGCACCCTCACCTTGTGTGAAAATCCTCATCCAAATCATAAACCAAATCCGACATCTCCCTCCATTATCGAGTCATCCCAAATCAAACCATCAATCACAAAATCACCTCCAAAATCATAAAGCTCTAAAATTGAAATCAAACATTCCCAAAATAAAAAATCATGCCTCCATCAAGTACACTCAAAATTAAAGATCAAAATCAAACCATCATCTAAGGTTCCATACCTTAACCCAACCCACATAAACGATCAAAATCAATCTAATCCAACCAAGTCAATCAACCATCCAAATCAAATCAATCAAATTTCAACCATAAAAACCAAATCCAAATCTAATTGAATCAATTGTCATGAGTCCAAAACTAATTCTGATCCAAAATCTAATAAAATTAAAAACCAAACCTCAAGTGTCATGCATCCTTGACCTTGAACAAATCCACCATCAAGCTACTAAGGTCCTAGACCTTCCTTTCAATTGACACAATCAAATCCAGATCAATTCCACAAATCATTTGTCCAAACCATCCCCATCTAAATCAAATACAAATCAATCTAAATTAAACCAAACCCTAATTAGTTTTATACATAAATCCCAATCCAAACCCTAATCAACCCATCCTTCAAAATCTAAGCCCAAAATCAAATCATCACACTGTTGGGATCCAAAATCCATTATCCCCTAGGCCAGTTGTCCCAAATCTAAGATTGAGGTGTCTTCACCCTGTCCCAAGATAACTCTTGCACCCATGAACCAATAAAGGATTTGAGTTTAATGACATAATTAATAGGTTCATTAAGGTCCATTTTTACACAAATTTTGGCATACACAACCAACTCCTTACCCTTCCTCGTCATTGAGTTAAACACATACTCTCTAATGAATATCCAATTAATTTAAAAACCTCTTTAGACCAAAGTTCATTAGGGAGCTTGTACATCCTGATCCAGAGAGGAGCCACCTTTATTAATTCATTGGTGAGGTCAAAACTTGGAGACCAAGACCAAAAATATAGTCTTGAATTTACCATAAACCACGAGCCACCTTTTATAATTTTTTCTCTATCCTCCTCAAATTAAAATGGGATTTGTAAGAACCCTAGTGCCAGGAAATTAGTCCTTGATAGAGGTAATCTGGCCAATGCTAATCCTTCCATTCCTTGATTCAACTTTTGTAGGCCAAATTTTGATAAATTTTGCTATGATAGCCCTCCTTCTTAGAGTTTCTACTACTAGATTCAGGAGATTATCAGGAATATTGATAGTCAATTTTTTTGGGTTGATAGTCATAATAACATTAAACACTAATATCTTTTGAAGATTATGCGGTGCGTCGGTCTTCCTCTTCTATCTTTTTGTTTGCCTCTTCCACGAGTCTACCTAGATCTTGACTACTCTTAGCCTTGAGTGTTGGCCAAGTTGCTTCATAATCTTTTGTTGCTGAAGCACCTACTATCTCCTTTACATGCTTCCCTTGAGTCCCCTTTTGAACTTCCTCCATTCTTTTTTTCTTTTTCCGCCTTCTTTGCTCCATTTGCACGTCACCATTTTTCAATAATTTTGTGGCTCATATATTTTTATCTAATGTATAAATATTGTAATTAATTTATATCATTTAATTATCCACTAGATATTTTTAAGGTTGTTTATTTTCCTTACACTTAAAGTTCCTTTCAATAAACAATCATTATGAAAATTATTTTTTATAAATAATTTAATGAAACTTACAAAACACACAAACAACTTTCAACACTTATGAATATGACATAAATTTATATTTGTCAAACTCAAATCCCTTTCTTAAGTACGCTCAGGTGTAACCTAAGTGGCAACAAGGGGTGGAGTGTAATGGCATGACTATGTTCACAAAATCTATTTTTAGAGTCAACATTTGTTTTTTAAATATAGACACCAAAGTTTTAAAATAGCTCTAAAGTAAATAAAATATATAGTAAATAAAATAGCTCTACACCAAAATAAAGTAAAGACACCATATTTTTTAAATATGTAGTAAATAAAATATCTCTAAAATAAAATAAAGTAGCTCTAAGTAAATAAATCAAATACCTTTATGTCTTTTTCATCTATCTATAATTAAGTTTAACAAAAGAAATATTAAACAAAACTCTTTACAAGTCACAAATTAATATAACTAGCTATGTACTTAACAAAGTAATCTAAATATTTTAATACATCTATTTAAGATATGCCAAGAATATCAGGGTAAAAGTTCAAACATTTGTCACACTTTCGTCCAGCTAAATAGTTTCAAGCAAAAAAAATGGGCAAAACTTTTCTAACCAAAATAGTTACGCCTAAAACCACATGGCATCCACACGACATGTACATGGACACTAGTTTTTGGGTGGAAAGGTTATGCTTGAAAATTTTTCAGGGAAAAAAGTTCTTGCAAAATGGTTGAAAATTATATTCAAGATATAAATTGATAAATTGAAATTGAGCAACAAAGTTTCGACTGAAACCGAGCTGACCGAAAAATGTTTCAGCAAAACTGCTTATGTGGTAGCCCACCCCCCTTTTCAACAATTTAAAAAATCTTTTAACTTCACCTCCAGAATTCTTCAATCAAGTTGTATTTTTATGAAAATCCAAAAATAATCAATTGTAGAACTGGGAGTGTAAAATCTTATATATATATATATATATATATATATATATATATATAATGATAATTTTTTAAATTTATTGCAAGTAGGTTATTATAATCAAACATGAGGTTGATTAGATTTTTTTTTTAAATAATAAAATATATTTCAATTTTTTTAAAAATATATCATTCACTAGAGGAAAGAATCTTCTTCAAGAGGGTATGTTTTTTTAACAATAAAAAATTTAGACAAAAGTTGTCCCATGAAAACTATGATGTTTTGATTAAATATGATTTTAAAAATTATTAAAAATAAATATTCGTCAAAAATTAATTTTTGTTTTCCATGCACTAGATTTTCAAGTTATGTAAGTGGGAAAAAAACAGAGAAAAAAATTGATCTTTTTTTTTGGTGATGTCCCATCAAGCTCACTTTTTTAATTTTTTTTAGCAATTAAAATTATTCTCTTAACTTGTTTAAAAATTATATATTCAACTAATTTTTTAAAAATTTTAAAAATCATAAAGATAAACTATATTAAAAGTTCTACATTTTATTAGTTTATATCATTTTAAAATTCAAAACATAAATAGCAGTTTTAGGTAATCCAAGAAAAACTATATTTGTGTTGGCCATTTCCTTAATAAAAGTGTGACACAGTTCTAAACTTTTACCCTATAGACACTTATAAATAGTTATGTGCTTAACAAATTAATATAAATATTTTATTATATTTAATTAAAATATGCCAAATGATATTAGTTTATAGACACCTTGTAACATACACCCCTTGAGGTTAATTTTTCAACCTAATTAAATTTGATTCCAATCAATTGCATAGCACAAACTTAACATTATTAAATAGACTAAGAGGTTGAATACAAAGCTTTTGATCTGCTTTCAATGGCTTTCTAGGGTTTTTTAGGGTTTCTATTTTCTTTTCTCTAATGATGGAGGTTACTGCCTTGGGCAGTGCCTCTGAGAACCAGACCGCAGTAGGCGAAGATCCTTCCAAGGGATGGAAAGGGGTTTTGACAGGGAAGAAGATCTTCTCCCCTAAAGGAGCGTCTGGGGTTCCAGCTCAAAAGGAATCAGCGGAAGGTATGGCTTTGGAAATACCTGATGATTTGGTTGAAGAAATAGTGGCGGTCATGGATCTGGCCTTGGTCAGTAAGTTCTTCTCTCTCCATTCTACTATTGAGATGGTGCGGAAGTGGGTATCTAATCATTGGAGGATTAAAGGCAGCGTGTCTGTCATAGCTATGGCAAGGGGTTTGTTCTTATTTAAATTTACAAATAGGGAGGATATGTTAGTTGTTCTGGCGGGAGGGCCATGGATTTATGGCACCCATTCGCTCACCCTGTGTCCCTGGAAGCCTGGTTTCGATCCCAGTACGGATTTGAATCAGACTGCCCCAATTTGGGTGAGGCTCCCAAGGTTTCCATTGGAGTATTGGGACGAAAAGATATTTTCTGCTATTGGTAATACCTTTGGTCAGTATGTGACGTTGGATAATACCACTAGGGCTAAGTCCCGTTGTGTGTATGCTAGATTTTGTGTTAATGTGGAGATCCATCAAACCCTCCCCATGTCCATAGACTTAAACTCTAAATATGGGATCTAGACCCAGTCGATTCTCTATGAAAATGCTACTACATTCTGTCAAATCTGTAAGAAGAAGGGCCATTTAATGACCCATTGTAAAGTGAAGCAAATGGGAGGTAATGTTGATCTTAACAAAGATGAGGATGATATCTCATCCAAACAAGACATCCCTGATAATCAGGGAATGGGGGGTAATGAGGAAAAAGTTATCATAGAAGAATCTACAGAGATGGCTATGGAGATAAGTTTTCTGAAGCATGATGCAGAGGATTACCAGCACTTTGCTCAACATAATACTCATATTGAAGAGGGTGAGATTCGTTCCCCATCAGTGGAGGCTGCTGTTGAAGACGATGAGCCCCCGGTTACTGTTGGACAGAATGCCCAACTCCCATAATCAAGCTGCATTAATAGGGATGTGACTTCCCAACCATCCTCTAAGCAGCATCCCTCTCCTGTTCCAGACATAACCACGCTTGAGTTCACTGAGGAAGGATTTCTTGAGAATCAGGTAGCTATTCCCTCTCGATCCACTGGAATTGGACTGAGTGGTAGTGGTAATGACTAGGATGATTGGATTACCCCTAAGAAAAAGATTCGTACGGCTAAAAAGTCTGTTGATGTTGGAACAAACCCTAGACAAGGAAGACCGACTCTCAGAGAAACAAGGCAAAGAGAAATTGCCAAGGAGATTGCCAATGGTAAGCAAAAAACACTGGAGATCCAATCTCAAAAACCTTCTAAATGAGAATTCTTTCTTGGAATTTAAGGGGCTTCAATAGCTCCACCAAACAGTTTGAAGTGAAAAACTATATTATGGAAAATAAGTTAGATATTCTGTTACTTCAGGAAGTTAAGATGAATGAAGAGAACTTTAAGAGGATAGCTGATGAAATATGGCCCAGGGCTGCTTACTGTATTAGCCCGGCTACAGGAGCCTCTGGAGGGATTGTTACTATGTGAATGTTGCCAAAATCCAGGGAAATCTTGTTGCTTCTAGTAAGCATTTTTTGGTTGTTAACTTCTCTTTGCCTTCTTTGAATTGGTCCCTGATCAATAGTTATGCCCCGAACACTAGGGCCATGAGAAAAACTTTGTGGACTAACTTGTGTAATACTCTTTCCACGTCCCCTCATTCTCGTTGGATGTTGGCTGGAGACTTTAATACTCCCTTATATCCTTCTGAGAGATTGGGGGGTATTCTTGATTATTTTGATAGTATGTTTGATTTTGCAGAATTTATCAATTCCTTTGGGTTGTTGGATGTGGAGTTGCAGAATCAGAACTTTACCTGGTCTAACAAAAGAAGCGGAGCCCAATTGATACAAGTTAAATTGGACAGATTTCTTATTTCTAACAATTGGGATAAACATCATAACATGAGTCTGAAGGCTTTAGCTAGAACCATGTCGGATCATAGTCCTATTCTCTTTAATTGGAAGGAGCAGTGGAAATGTGGTCCTAACCCTTTCAGATTTGAAGCAATGTGGATTAAACATAAAGATTTTAGAAATCTTATGGCTCATTGATGGCAACTTCCCATTTAGGGTAGTCCTATGTTTCGGCTAGTTAAGAAGCTCCTTCACATTAAACATGAAGTTCGTGGGTGGAACAAATATAGTTTTGGCAATGTTTTTAGCCAGAAGAAAACTATCTCTGGAAGATTAGCTGACCTTCAATAGCTAATGGCTCAAGGAGGTGGTACAGATGATATTATTCAAGAGGAAAGTGACCTAATTCTGAATGGAAGAATCTTATGAGCAAAGAAGAAATTTTTTGGAAACAGAAGTCCAGGGTTTAGTGGCTCAAAGAAGGGGATAAGAATACTACTTTTTTTCATCTCTCAGCCATGAAGCATAGGAAAGCTAATTCTATTTCTAAATTATGTTTGGAGGATGGCAATGTTATCTCTGAGGATAATGAGATTGGGGATCAAGCTATGTTCTTTTTTCTGAATTTGCTATCAGAGCAAGTGGATTTTGCTGGCAATGGGTGGATTATGGACCAATTCCTAGATAAAATCCCCTCTTTGATTACTGAAGAGGATAACATTGAAATGCTAAAACCTATTTTTGAGGAGGAGGTTCGTACTGCTTTATTTTCTATGGATCCCTTCAAAGCTCCGAGCCTTGATGGTTTTCCTCCAATATTCTTTCAGGAGTATTGGGCTATTGTGGGCTTTGATGTCGCTACTGCTGTTAGGTATTTCTTCAAAACTGGTAAACTTCTAAAACAGATCAATAATACTTTTATTGTGCTTGTCCCTAAAAAGCCTAAGCCTATGCATCTCTCTGATTTCAGACCCATTAGCTTATGTAATACCATCTATAAGCTATGTACTAAATTGATTGTCCTAATGTTTCATCCTTTTTTGGATAAAATTATTTCCCCGTCTCAAAAAGGCTTTGTCCCTGGTCGACAAATTCTCAATGCTGTTATTTCCACCCATGAAACTATCCATTCTATGGATAGGAGCAAGATCCCTGGTATGGTTCTTAAGTTAGATATCTCCAAGGCATATGATAGAGTTTCATGGAATTTCTTGTTTAAAGTCATTAAAATTTTTGGTTTTAATGATAAAATATCCCTTCTCATTCGAGAGGCTGTTACTACTACAAAATTCTTTGTTCTGGTCAATGGGGTCCCTAGGGGTTTTTTCTCTTCTTCGAGAGGGCTTAGACAGGGGATCCTCTTTCACCATATTTGTTTATCATGATGGCAGAGGCCCTAGGGAGATATGTACACTCTAAGATTACCTCCAAGGAAATTGTGGGTATTAAACCCGCTTCTTCTCTCTCCTATATGTCTGTGCAGCAGTTTGTGGATGATACCATCCTCTTTGGTATCTCATCTATGGTTGAAGCTTGTAGGTGGAAGAATATTTTAAATGACTATGCCAAAGCTTCTGGTCAATCCATCAATTTTCAGAAGAGCAATGTGTATTTTTTTAATATTCCGGCTGATCTCTGGCATAAAATCATTAATATTATTGGCTGTGCTGAGGCTGATCTTCCTACTATTTATCTTGGCCTCCCCCTCACGGTTAAAGAGGTTTCTCAGGGATTTTGGAATGGAATTCTGGAAAGAACTTAGAAGAAGTTGGTTGGCTGTAAGGGGAAACTACTCAGTAGTGCTAGTAAACTACAGCTTTTATGAGCTTCTTTACAAGGTATTCCTACTTACTTCCTTTCTCTTTTTAAAATGCCTAGGTTTATTGCTGACAAGTTGGAGCAGATCCAAAGAAAATTCCTATGGACAGGTGTGGAAGACAAATAGAGAATGTCTTTGGTTAGTTGGGAAAAAGTTTGTCTTCCCAAATCTCATGGAATCTTAACATTAGATCTGTCAGAAATATGAATAAAGCCCTCCTTTCCAAAATAAACTAGAATTTGGTTCATAATAATAAAGAGTGGGGGGACATTATGCAAGCCAAGTATCTTCATGGAACTGATAACATTAGTTTCTTTCATCAGGAGGGGCTTCCTCAGGGCTCTGTTATTTGGAATAAAATGCGGAAGTCTAGAAGTTTACTTAAACAAGGACTTAGATGGAAACTGGGGAATGGTAATTCTATCAACTTTTGGGAAGACATTTGGTTGAATGATAAGGCCCTTGTTGCTCAAGGGGATTATGGAGTTGTTGCTGACATTGCTAAATAGTTTTTTGGGGCCAAAGTTTGTCATTATATCCACAATAATAATGGTATCAAGATTTAGAAAAATCTCCTGGATTGTTGTGCTTAATGCCCTAAGCTCACTCCTAGGACGCAGTCTATCCAACACTTGATGCTGGGGGTTAGAATCCCTATCTTTCCTAGGGAAGATGAGTTGTATTGGTGGCCGGATAAGAAAGGTCAGTTTTCTTTTAAGTCTGCTTACCATCTGCTGATCCCTAATGTGCATAAAAATGAGCAGCTTTGGAGGAAAGTTTGGAACCATAAACTTATCCCTAAAATTAATATGTTTTGGTGGGCCGTTGTTCATAACAAAATTTTAACTCATGACAATTTACAGAGGAGGGGATTCACTCTGGTTAATAGGTGTTTTCTGTGTTTGGAGAAGGAGGAAACTGTCTCTCATTTATTCCTCCACTGTGATTTTGCCAGGGAAATCTGGAATTCTATTTTAAGGAATTCTGGCATTCAATGGGTTTGTAATCCTGATGTTAAGGAAGTTATTGCCAACTGGTGCCCTACTTTCTCTCATCCTTGGCTTGTTGAGCTTTGGAACCAAACTTTGCCTTGTCTTGGTTGGACTTTATGGAAGGAGTGTAATAATAGAATTTTTAGGGAGATTGCTAGGGATACCTCTCAAGTCCTTCATTCTTTTACTAAGATCCTTATGGAAAGTGTGATCAATTCCCACATCAAAACTGCGGAAAAACCTCTTTCTCCAGAAGAAGAGCAAATTGCAACCAATTGGAGAATTCTAAACCAAATAGCTCATGATAATTCCAAATAGTTGTAGAGATTAAATACCAGATGGATCCCCCCGAAGCCCCATTGGCTCAAATTAAACTTTGATGGGGCATCTAAGGCTGATGGCAAGGCTTTTGGTGGTGGGATTATAAGAGATGACAAAGGATGGTTGGTTGCTACCTATGCTAGTGGGATAGGTTTTCAAAACAATAATTTTGCTGAAGTTGCAGCTCTTTTATGGGGGTGAAGTTGGCTATTTCACTCGATATCCAGCAATTGTATATTCAGGGGGATTCTAAATTGATCATCAATGTTGTTACTAACGTGTCGACTTGTGGCTAGAAACTGAAAGATATTATGGTTGATATCTAGATCCTTATGCAGTAGATCTCCATAGTTGATATCTCTCATATATATAGAGAGGGAAATGGGGTTGCTGATGCCCTTGCTAACTATGGCTAGTAATTTTCAAATTGTAGATGTTGGCACCAAGTTAAAAACATTCCCTTAAACATAAAGGATTTAATTCAAAAGGTGCTGACTTGTCAAGGATGACTCATCATACTAAGAGAGACAGGTTGTTTCATCAGTTTTGTTGGAAGAGGCTGACGTGTATCTCGAAGTACATGCTTTTATGTACTTCGTTACTCAATGTCACTTCAGTATTATTACTCCCTTGTGTTAAGGTGAGTTGCTTATTTGCTAATTATAGCAAATTCCTGATTATTATGTTCGAGCATGGGGAGGGCAGGCTTCAATTGGTTTTTCGAAAGGTGGCTCTAATTAATGATAATCCGTGCAGCCCTATTATCATAATTCTTTATCAAACTGATATTTTTACCTTTCTCAATTACTCTGCAAATTTTTGGTTTTGGGGGTTCTGTGTTATTGTTTGGAAGGCTAAAATGGGAGGGGATCGGATTCGAATAGAGCCTATTTCCTATTGTGAATTCAAGGACAATGCTGTGGTCTGGCACTACTGCCAAGGAAGGTGGTATCAACCCTTTTCTGGAATGACTCAATGGTTATGATGAGAATCTATCTGAACAATTTGCTCGCTCCTGGCAAAACCGTAGAGTCACTGTTGGGAGAATTGGATTTGAGATTTCTGAGAAAGTTATTGCTATGGCGACTTGTCTTTCTACTAAGGGGACCAAGCTGCAAAGGAAAGCGAAAGTGGTGGACCATTCTAACAAGAAGTTGTTCCTTGGGGAAGGTGAAGAACTTGTTCCCTACCAAGGAGGGTTTGAAAGGGCCAAACTGCTAGAACCGTGGGCTGAAATGTGTTTCCTCCTCATGAAATACTTCACCCTGGAGGGCCGGTTTACCAGGTTTTACAATTACCATCTTCCTTTGCTTAATCATTTTAGACGCAACCATTTTATTTACTATCTTCTCTTGAGCATTCGGTCTTTAGGGCTACTGCTAAGTCGACTAAGAAACCCGTGCCCCTGCACCAAGGTCTTATCCTTTGCTTATACAATTTTTATCTTGCTTTGGAGCCGCCTAAGCCTATCCAGACCCATAGCGGTGATATTTCTGCCAATCCTAATGATACTGCCGTCTCTAAAGAGCCCGAGCCTTGCCCTTCCCCTGCTTCTCATAAATTGAAAGGGGTTTCTTTTTCTTTGTCTAATGAGGAGACTACCATGGTGACTGTTACGCACACTTCAGCCTCTAAAGGGAGTGTGAAAAGTAAGAAGAGGAAAATAAGGGAGATGGAAGAGGATACTGTGGGGGATGCTGTGGGGACCCCTATAAATCTTAGCAGTATGCCTGTGGGACTTGGCAGTAAATCTACTCTATCTGCTAAAGAAAAGGAGGGTTTCTCTTCTAGGGTTAGGAGGTCGGGAAGGATCACTGGTAAGCCTACGCCCAAAGCTAAACTTATTGATTATTCTGAGAGTGCTTCTGAGCCCTCCACTCAGGGGGATGATACTAAGGACCTTGAAGTTTAAGAGATCTTTGAAGATGCTGAGGGAAAGAATGTGGATAAAACTGACTGATGCTTCAGGAGGTGATGTCGCTGACTCTGACGACAATGCTGACGAAGGGGGGAAGATGTTTGTGGAGGAAGCTGCTGATGAGACAAAGGAAGGTGATGGACACAGGCATGAAATTGTTGCCTTAAGGGGTCATGTGGAGAAGTTGGAACAATTAATAACAATGTGCTCAGGCATACTGTGTTGCTTAATCTTTCAGTGTTGCAGGATATTGGGACTACTACTGCTGATGACAAAGAGGAGAATTTCAAAAAGTTGGATGAATTTGTTGAATCTCTGGCTAAAAGATGGGAGAATGTTTCTCCCTAGTTCTGTTTTATATTATGCTATCTGTTCTTTGCTACTTTTTATCTACCGTCTTTAGATTGGTTATGTTGTCTATGTTGTTCATGCTGGTTAAGCGGGTTATGTTATAACTATTTCGAGGCTCTTTTATTCTTTTGCCTCTGGAGTTTCTTTTTGCTGTATTGAAAGGGTTCAGCCCCTTGTTTTAGGTGCCTTATTATATCAAAAACATACACCCCTTTTGGGTTTAGGTTTTCATTGCATGTTTTTGCATGTGTGATTTTTGCAACATTGACATAGAAAATGAAGCATATATGGAAAACTCAGAAAAACTAGAATAGATATCAACAAAATAACAAAGACCCAGATTGAAGGAAGCCAAAACATGAAGTTCTAGTACATACCCTTATCAAGTTTTACAACTACATGTCGGGGTCATTGCTGGACCAGCCATATGACACCATAGAAAAGCTCACAATTCCACCATATGAAGATACTTGGTATTACAATCAATAGCAGTAATAAATATGTATCTGGATGCCAAGATTTGAAGAGAGAAATGACACAAAACAAAGAGGAAATTGCATCTTTCAAATGCCCACGTCCCTCTGTACTTGGTACGGCTAGCTGGGGGTTTATAGCATCAGATAATGCGTAGAAATCCCTCTCAAAATCATTGATGAATGTCTGCAGTCCCTTCACACATTCCCACGTCAAGAATGAATGCTAAAAATGATTTCAAACCTCATCAAATGCAACCCTCTGAATGGTACAGCCTCCAAGGAAGGTACGACCTGCAAAGAATGGTACGGCCACAATAGAAATTGCTGCAGCAATAATAAACCTCAAGGAAAAATACAGAAATCTGTTCAGTATAATCTCATTTCCATCTGCAACAATACACTCTCAGATATCTCCATTTCAAGCCCAATTCTTCACCAAAATGGATCAACTGAATGCACAGATGAGACTCTTAGATGATGCCTCCAATAACCTCTCCTGATGCGATCTTCCACGCACGAGGAAAGGGATTAATGCAGGGGTTTTCATCCCAACACTATCATGATCAAACCCTAGATCCAAGCTCAAAGCCACAAGCACAAGTATCTGACAAAGAGAGAGCAATTGTCATAATCTTTGCATAATCAAAATGAGAACACTTTTTCCCTTTTATTTCCTCTCCTCCCCAATGCCCAAGATGAGAGAGTTTTTATTATTTTTAATTTATAAATTGACCCCTTGTCTCTCCATGAGGGTGTCCACTCCTAGGCATGTCACTTTTAAGTTATAACTTAAATTTATAAAGTGACATTATAATATAACTTAAAGTTATATTATGTCTTATAATATATCATAAGTTAAATCTTTAATTTAACTTATAATGTACCCATTAGTGCTCTAGACATCTTGAAACCATGAGTTATGTGCCACAGACCATCCACAACTGCCCTGCCCGGAATGACTTCCTAAACACCTCCATTAGCCTACGGAAATCAAATTATAGGCTAATCCTGGTCCACTGGTGCAATGAGCCAGATGGGGGACATTACAGTCTGCCCTTCCCAAGATTGCTTGTCCTCAAGCAACCTCAACTCGGGATGCTGCAATATCTCCTCACCCTCCCAAGTGGCATCCTCCACTGGTAAATTCTTCCACTTGACCAAGTACTCTCTGATAACCCATTTCCTCAAGTGTCTCTCCCAAGTGTCAATGATAGCCTCAGGTACTAGGATCAACTTCCCCTCCTCATCCAATGGTGGAAGTTCAGTTGAAGGAATTATGTTGTGGCCAAGAGCTTTCTTCAACTTGGAAACGTGGAATACATTATGTACTTTGTTGTCTAATGGTAACTCAAGCTCGTATGCCACTTCACCCACTCTTTTGATAATCTTGAATGGACCATAAAATTTAGGTTTCAATTTCTCTGCTCCACTCTTCTTGAGAGTGGACTGCCTGTAGGGTTGGAGCCTCAAATACACTATCTCCAACCTCAAAACTCCTCTCCACTAGGTGCTGATCAGCATACAACTTCTATTGATTCTGTGCCTGTTGTATATTCTCCTTGAGTTCCCTTAGAATGTCCTGGCTATCCTACAAAAGATACTTTGCCTTAGGCACTCGACTATCACCAAGCAAGAGATCTATAAAGCATGGGGTATCATAACCATACAGTGCTCTGAAAGGAGTCATCTGAATAGACATGTGATGAGTGGTATTGTAATAGTACTCCCCTAAGTGCAACCATCTGATCCAAGCTTTCTACTACCCTGAAACATAATTGTGTAGGTACCCCTCTAGCCATTTGTTCACCACCTCTGTTAGGCCATCTGTCTGTGAGTGGTAGCTGGTGCTAGGAGTCAACTCTGTACCACACAGTCTAAATAACTCCTA
Organism: Cunninghamia lanceolata; assembly: GCA_027924645.1. Classification (NCBI taxonomy): domain Eukaryota; kingdom Viridiplantae; phylum Streptophyta; class Pinopsida; order Cupressales; family Cupressaceae; genus Cunninghamia; species Cunninghamia lanceolata. Next base: position 2,273,618 of record BSBN01000204.1, on the reverse strand, counting down.
CCAAAATAAACTTAGGAACTTGATGTCCCTGTCACTAACTATACTCCTGGGTACCCCATGAAACTGAAATATCTCCCTGAAAAATAAATCAGCTACCTGACTAGCTGTATAGGTCACTAAAATGGCGAAGAAATGTGCAAATTTGGTGAGTCTGTCGACCACCACATAGATATAGTCCTTCCCCTGAACCTTTGGCAACCCTGTGATGAAGTCCATGGAGATACATTCCCATTTCTGATTAGGAATATGTAATGGCTGTAGTACACCTGCTGGAAAGGTATGCTCATGCTTATTTTGCTAGCAAATGGGACACTCATGAACATACTTCTGCACCTCCTCCTTTAGCCCTTTCCATGTGAACCTTTCCCAAATCTATTTATATGTCTTGAAAAATCTAGGATGGCCAGCCATTGGTGTATCATGGAAAGTTTTTATTACCTTATGTTTAAACTATGAATTAGGCACCAAGAATATTCTTTATATATAATCAAGTCATTCACCACAGAATATCTCTCATCCTTATTAGTGCCCTCAATGACTCTTGTTGCCCAAGAGTCCTTGGCATACTCTACGATAATCATCTCCCTCCAATCAATAGAGATCTCTCTAACTAAGCACAAGTGAGGTCTCCTCGTCAATGCATCTACAACTATATTCCTCTTTCCCTTGACATACTCAATGTCAAAGTCATAAGCAGTCTGCTGACCCACTTCTGTTGTCTATCATTCAGATCCTTCTGGTTCATAAAATATTTGATGTTATTATGATCCGTTTTGATTATGAATTTGCCTCCAACCAGATAAGGCATGAACTTGGCCAATGCATGCATTATGGCCAACATCTCTTGGTCATACATCGAGTAACTCCTCTCAACACCTTGAAGTTTCCTGCTCTCAAATAATATCAGGTGCTTCTCCTGCATAAACATTGTCCCTATTCCCTCTCTAGAAGCATCACACTGCAACTCGAATGGTTTGGTGAAATCGAGAATCGCAAGCACGGGGCAAGGAGACATTAAGTCCTTGAAATGATCAAAGCACTGCTGAGCTGAATCTGACCACACAAAGGCTCCCTTCTTTGTCAAATCTGTCAATGGTGCAGTTGTCTGTGAGAAGCCTTTTACAAACCTCCTATAGAAACCATAAAGTTCAAAGAAGCCCTTAAGTTGTGTGAGGTTTGTAGGTGGGGGCCAATCTACAATTGCCTTAATCTTTTCTGGGTCTACCCTGACACCATCTGCACTGATAATGTGGCCCAGTTAAAGCAACTCAGTCATGCCGAAGTCACATTTGGACTCCTTGGCATAGAGGGACTCACTCTCCAAAATACTCAACACCTCCTCCAGATGTCTCAAGTGCTCATCCCAACTCCTGCTGAAAATTAGTATATCATCGAAAAAGATTAATACAAACTTCTGAAGCTGTTGTCTGAAAATCTAATTCATACAACTCTGGAAGGTAGCAGGGGCATTGGTTAACCCAAAAGGCATCACCAAAAATTCAAAGTGGCTGTAATGACACCCGAAAGTAGTCTTCTCTACATCCTCTACCCTCATACAAATCTGATGGTACCCTGATCTAAGATCTATCTTAGAGAAATAGCAAGCCCCATGAAGTTCATCAATCAACTCATCTATGCGGGGTATAGGATACTTGTTTTTGATGTTTTTCTTATTCAGTGCCCTGTAATCAATGCATATTATGATTGTACCATCCTTCTTCTTCACTAAGACCACTGCAGAAGCGAAGGGACTCTTACTGGGCCGAATGTGTCCCATCTCCAACAACTCCTTGATGGTCTTCTCTATCTCATCCTTCAATCTCTTAGGATGACGATAGGGAGTAATCATGATGGGCTTAGTCCCATCCTCTAACTCAATGACATGCACTATGCCTCTATTTGGAGGCACTCCTGGTGGTATATCTCTAAACACCTTTTTGTGCTTGGACAAGAGCTTCTGAATGTCTAGATGATAGCTACCCTTTTATTGTGGTGGGGATTTGGCATAACGAGGCACTCTTCTGCCCACTCTACCTGGTCATGCCGCAATAATCTCTCCATCCACTTCAATGACACTACCCGGGGTCCACCATTTGACAACCCTCTAAGACATATTTTCTTTCCATTGAATTCAAATTTCATTTCCATCTTCTGTACATTCATGGTGAACTCTCCTAACTGGCTCATCCAATGCATGCCAAGTACCACATCTGTATCCCCAATGCCAACAACATAGAAGTCATCCACCAACTCATATTTGCCCATGATGATCTTCAATCCTGATATTTTTCTGTTGCACTGCATTTTGAATCCGTTGGCCACCATCACCTTGAGGCCTTCGAATTCCTCTACCTTCAACCCCCTACGAGCTACCAACCCCTCGTCAATAAAATTATGTGTAGCTCCAGTTTCAATGAGGGTGATGATATGCTGTCCATCGAGTACACCACGCACCCTGAAAGAACCAACCTTCTGAAAACTAGAGAGCTGGGCAAGAGTACCACCACTACCAACACTGTGCTGTGATGCTCTCTCATCTCCACTATCCTCATGGTCTGAAGGTTGATCTAAATGTGAATCAGATGCCTCTGACTATGACTCCTCAGCTGAAAAGTACTCTATCAACTTAGCCTTAGCCTTGTGTGGGCACTTATGTGAGAGATCCCATGGTTCTTTGCAATAGAAGCAAAGTTTTTTCCTTCTGTATTCATTGAGCTGTTCATTTGTCAACTTGTTTGATTTGTCTTTATGCTGCTCAACATCTCTATGGAAGGGTCTCCTATCCTTCTCCTTATCCCTCCTATGTGGGAAGCCCTTAGACTAAAATTTATTCCGCCACACTGATTGTTGAAGTTGATAAACCAACCTCATAGATCCCAATGAACACCTGCAAGCAAATAACCTGTCACATAAAGGAGATCAAGAGGCACAAAAATGGTGCTCTACAACCTTGAAGCAAAAAATGCATTAACAAGAATGAATAATTACAAAGAGATCAATCCTTAAGAAAGGAGATCAAAACCCTAAAGGTGAAAACCCTAAGATGAAAATTAATAATTAATTATTAATGAGCCTAAGTTTAGCTTAAGTGAAAAATAAAGTAAAAGTGACTTAATTAATTAATCAATATGATTAAATTAATTAAGTAATTAACCTATTACTCTAACACCCCCCCTTAAGATGAACTTAGGGAGAAGCTAAAAAAAACTAAGGACAAAATGCATGAAAGCAAAGATGGGTCCCGGCAACTAGGCCTGATGAGGTACCCAAGTACAATGAAATCTCTATAAAGTGGAGAAAAGGAGAAAACCCAGTGGGAAAAAACTCCTCTCCTAAAAGAGATGCTGAAAGAAAGTACAAATGAATGTCTCGAGAGACTCTCTCAAGAACATATGCAGATATACAATCAGATACCCCCCCATGAGAGAGAGTGGAGACTCCAAAGCCCCCCCAGAATGAGAGAACCCCTGCGCCGATGATCAAACCAATGTGACTCCCCTGAGGAAGAAACCAATCCAACGGTCGATGATGAGGAAAGCCCTGGATGTGAGGTGGAAATAGAAGTCCTAGATGATGCTCATTGGAGAACAGAAGTGAAGCATGAGTGTCTGAATGACATGATGTTGAATCAAATGTAGCAACATTATCTGAATGACATGATGTTGAATCAAATGTATCAACATCAAACAACTCAAGATGATCCTGAAAGGGAATCTCCAATGAAGGTGGGATAACAGATGTGCTGAATCTGTCATCTGTGAGGAAATGAATATCCTCTGATATGGCCTCAACAACTGCACAAGATGGCTCGATGAGTGGAGCTACAATGTCAGTCAAACCTGAAGAGGGATCCTGCTGAACAGATGTGGTCTCAACAAGAGGTGGAGGTGTAGAAGTCTCAACACTGGTCTCATGAATAGATGGAAGAACGCATAAGTTCAAGTGACCAAACTTCTCCTCAGATACAACATGCTCTCTTGGAGAGAGAGAGTGATACCCAGACAGTGGAGATGGTGGACCAAAGTGTGTGAATGCATACAATCGGGAAGAATGATCAACTGTCCCTGTTGCAACAATGTTGCCAGTCTGAATGTCTCTGATGTGCACTAAATCCGGTGTGAACTCAACTGTCTTCCCTGTCCCACTGTGAGCAATCTGATAAATGGAGAGAAGGTTGGTGGACAAAGATGGTACACATAGTACATCATTGAATGTACCGTCATCAATGTCGATAGAACCTTTCCCACATACACTCATATAAGTGTTATTACCCATCAATATGTGTGGTGAGGATGTAGCCTCAAAAGATGAGAACATGTCCTGAGAAGATGCCATATGGTGTGAAGCACTTGAATCTAATAGCCATCTAGATGAATGTGAACTGGTGGTTGCACATAATGCATGACCCTTGTGTGGAGTTTGTCCGTCTATTTGGAATGATGGTGAAGAAGAAGACCCACCTGATGTAGATGAAGAAGAGGGATGAATATTGTTCTTCATAAGAAGAGTTGTCAAATCTGAAACCTGTTGTGCATATCCATCTATCTTCTTCTCATAGCATTTAGACTCATCATGTCCTGACTTATTACAATAAGTACACTTAGGTCTTTCTTTCTTCGATGATTCCCCCTTAGGAGAATGAGAATCAGAAGTGTTCTGTGAACTGAAATCCTTCCCATGCTCTGTGGTCTTTGGTTTCTGTTTCTGCTTCTGCTTTTGCTTCCCTTGGGATGACTGAGCTACCAATGCATGGTTCTGTAATCCTGGAAGAGCATCCAACTGTGATAACTTGGACTGCTCATGGGACAATCGATCACAAAATACCTCAAATGTAGGCATGGTAAATCGTGGACCCAAAGCATCCATGGTGGAGTAGAATGTAGAAGAGAATATCTGAAATGAACCTCGGAGCTTAGATAGAATCAGGTAAATACTCTCAGTGTCAGTTTTGGTCTTGCCACAACCCTGCAAAAGTGATCTGAGTGATTTGAATTTCATCAAGAAATCCTCAATAGATGGAAATGAATCAGGTACCAAGGAAGTCAATTCTGCCTCAATCTGAAGTGCTCTGAACTCATTGATGGTGCCAAATAGATCATTGAATTTTGTCCACATTGCCCGAGGAGTTGTGCAACTCTCAAGGTGAAATAAAAGACTGTCTGAAACATGCAATGATATCAAACCCATGGCCTCATCCATTTTATTTCTATGCTGCAAAATCTCAAACTGACGTTGCAACTGAGGCTGAATATCATCCAAACAGGACCATAACCCCTTAGACATGAGAAGTCTGGTCATATGTGCTTTCCAGGTATGATAATTGTGTGGGGAAAGATGTTCAACTGATGAGGTGTCTGCCATGATGTTTGAGTTTTTGAAATGTGTTTAATGATAGAGGTTTCTAATTTCTGATGTGGATATACAGAAAGCAAAAAAAAACACCCCCCACAACACAAGAAACCAAACCCCAGTACAAATTTGAAAGCTGGAAAGCGTGAAAAAGCAAAAATTACTTCAGACTATTTTCTGTGTACCTGGTGAATTTTCTGATGAAATAATCTACAGATCTAGAAAGAGCACTGTAAGACCTTTCCAACGCCTATTCGTTTGCAAAAAACAGAGTCCGTATGCAAGAGTTATACCCCCGGAAGCACGAAAACAAGGTTTGACTTTGACTGGAAATAAATGCAGAAAAATAGAAAAACCAGGAAAAAATACCTATACCACTGGATCAGGCTCGGAACCAGCTTTCCGGTGATATTTCGTTTTCGAAAATCCGAGTTCATATGCAAAAGTTATGGCCAAAATACCAAAACTGCTCCAAAAGGGCTTTGGGGGAAGCCTGGCGGTTAACTAGCCGCTAACATTAACCGCTAGCGGTTAACTGACTGCAGCGCCTGTGCATTCTCTATTTTTTTATTTTTTTTCTTGGATTGCGTGCCGTACCAGGCCGTACGACCCAGAAATGAAAAAAAATACCTCCCGGAGTCACTGTGACTGATTTTGATGATTTGACAGTTGATTTTGGGGTTTTGGGGCGCTCTGAACGCGATGGTAAGGTCCGTTTGGGCTGAAAATGCTCCAAAAATTGCAGGTACCCTCTGGATCTAGAAACCCTCTCAAACTTCAAACCTTCATAGATCGGGCACCGTATAACCAAAATTGATGAAACGAAGGTCAATCTTGACTATTTTGAACCTTCTGGACGCAATGGTGAGGTCCAAATTGACTCAAGATGCACTGAAATGTCGCTTTAAGGCAAGATCCCTTAAAAAATGAACAAGAAGCTGCAGATCTGGAGCTCTGATACCATGTTGAAGTTGATAAACCAACCTCACAGATCCCAATGAACACCTGCAAGCAAATAACCTGTCACATAAAGGAGATCAAGAGGCACAAAAATGGTGCTCTACAACCTTGAAGCAAAAAATGCATTAACAAGAATGAATAATTACAAAGAGATCAATCCTTAAGAAAGGAGATCAAAACCCTAAAGGTGAAAACCCTAAGATGAAAATTAATAATTAATTATTAATGAGCCTAAGTTTAGCTTAAGTGAAAAATAAAGTAAAGGTGACTTAATTAATTAATCAATATGATTAAATTAATTAAGTAATTAACCTATTACTCTAACACTGATGACTCCATATCTCAGGCCTTTTTCATGGCCTCCTGGAGTGAAGCAGGGTCAAAACCCTTAACCCAACCATGTAGTGGGTTTGATAATCCATCAATGAATAGAATGACCAATCTGCGTTCTAAAATATCTGGGACCATAACAGATAGATCCTAGAACTCAGATATGTAGGAGTCTACTGATCTACTCTACCTTAGTTATGCCAACTCCTTAAACTATAACTCTGGGTCCTAATGTTGAACCTATCGATCAGTCTAGCAGTGAACTCCACATATCAAGTGATCTGATCGTGACCCAATGTGACCTTCCCGTTGCTCCACCACTTATGTGCAGTCCCCTCCAAGTGTAAAGTTGCATAGGTAATGGTGTCCTCCTCTGGCATGGGACTAATCTGCAAGTAGCTATCCAATTTATGGACCCAAGCTCTCACAGTGGTCTTACCTGATCCATCAAAGTAGGGAAGTGTCATTTTGCTCACTTTCTTCTGCAACTCCTGGTTCTGAGGTCTACCTCCCCTATGGGGTCTGTTCCTTATGCTAATGTCAGAGTACTCTATAAAGGTCATCTCGACCCTAAAATTTGCATTGGATGCTCTCAATCCCTCAGAATCTCCTCCTGAAACTCAACCTGTGTGGGGTCCTATTCAGGAACTTGGTTCCTAGGAGCAAAATTGGGTATACCAGGTCTATCACCTACTGTGAACTGTGAAGCCCTTCAATGGGTAACCGATCTCTGTACCTGTGTCTGTCATCTTGGTTCCTATCCCCATTATTCCTGTCTCCCTGGTTTTTGTCACCATGGTGTCTGTCACCCACATTATCCCTATTCCTATCTCTTCCATTGTCCTTGTTTCTATCACTGCCATTCGGTAAAAGCACAAAGTTGCGTCACACTTTTATAAAGGAATCAGCCAACACAAGCAAAAAGTTTCAACTTCGACCTCATAAAAGTGGCATTTATGTTTTGAATTTCAAAATGATGTAAACTAATGAAATGTAGATCTCTTGATGAATTTTATGCTTGTAATTTTTAAAAAAATTTAAAAAATTATTTTGACATTTTTAAAGTCAAACTTTACATAATGTGATAGTTTTCATTCCACGTCAACTTTCATATAATTTTTTATCATTTTCACATAACCAATTATACTCTTTTGGAGAGGACTCTTTCCTCTAGTGCACCATATAATTTTGAAAAAATTTGGATGTGTTTTGATATATTTTTTTAATTTCTAATCAGTGTCATCTCTGATTTTAACAACCTACTTGCAATAATTAAAAAAAAAATTAAAACTAATCAAAATATTAAAAAAAAATCCTATTTGGATTATGGACTCAGTTGAATGCCACATAGACAGTTTCAAGCGAGTTGAACTCGCCCGAGTTCAACTCGCCCAGATCAAAGTCGGGCGAGATCGACTCGCCCAAAATCATACAATTCCGACGACCACCATCGGTCGGTGGTTTGTTTGTTTGTTTGTTTGTTTTAAACTTAATTATATATATATGGCTTTATTTTTTTTGTTTTTTCTCAATTCAACTATCAAGGAGAAAATAGAAGAAGTAGAATTTTTTGCAATAGAGGCTAAAAAATATTTTTTAAATTTTTTTTAATTCAAGCATTTGGAGAAACCACACAAAAGGAGTTTTTTTGGCAAGAGAGGCTACAAATTTTTAGGTATGCAACATGATTCCCAACTTATTTACTCATTTTATCATGTAGAAATTGAACTTCATGAATTATTTATTAGGATGTATATGTGTGTAGGTGAATTAAAACAAGCAATTTGTGATGGGGAATAAAAGAACTAGATCAAGGTTGTATGACCGAAAAAGAGATGAAAAAACCCTAGGAACATCTAGTCAAGAACAACCCATTGAAATTATTAATGAACAAGTTGAAGGGCATGTTAATGAACAAGTACAAGATGAAATTGGTAGTAGTGATGGAAATTTTTTGCATGGAAGGAAAAATCTTATGGAGATGGATGAGAATGCTCTTTTCAAAAATATTTCACCTAAACATATGTTACCTAAAAGCACAATGAAATTGCACTCTAAAAGAATTTGGGATGAATTTTTTGAAGATAAATCTCTAATTGGAAGAGTACAATTATGTGCAAAGTTATTTAGGCAAAAAGAAATGACCCCTGTTTTGGAGTTGTTAGGAGTTGATAACAAGAAAAAATCTTCAAATTTAGTAAATCAGACAGTAATTGAAAACCTGCAAACAACATTGGATTGTATTCAAACCAAGAGTCAAAGTTCTAATTTAAGTGTTGCACGTAGAGCATTGATGACTGTAATTTCTAGTAACAAATTATCACATAGAAGACAAGTTAAAACAATTGCCCAATTAGTAAATATATCTAGGAGAACTGTTCAAAGATATATCAAGAAGAGAAACAAATTAGATGAAAACATTGAAAATAATTGGGTAAATATTTGTCGAGTCCCTCAGAGAAATAGAATTTCAGAAGATGTAAAACAAAGAGTAATTGGATATTGGACCAAGCACTCCTGTGTTTCTTCCAATAAAAGGGACACTATACAAATAAAAGATGAAGAGGGTAAAAAGATTTCTCATACAAAGCATTTTATAGATACAACACAAAGTGAATTTTTTGAAGCATTCAAGCAAGAATTTTGACAGGCGAAGATTTCTCAAAGGATGTTTGAGAATTTACGACCATATTTTGTATGTATAAATAAAGTACGTGAAACTTGTTGCTGTCGAAATCATGTTGAATTTCATCTACACCTACAATCATATAAAAAACTTATGGCAATAGTTAATCTAAATGTAGCCATCCTTGGAAGTACAACATAATTTGTGAAGTCTATCTTATGTGAAGAATCAGAAGATTCAGATGAATTCAATGTATAGTGTATAAGAAATATATGTGTAGATTGTGGAAATTTGACGAAATTTTTACCATTTGAGAATATTGATCATTCAATGTCAATTGTTTGGAAGAGATTTGAATATGAGAAATACTCAACAAAGTCAAGAGCTGAATCCAAAAAAAATGTTTTGAGAGAGAGTGAATTGCCTTGCAATGAGTTTATGAACAAATTTCGTAACTGTTAGGGTTAGCCGGCAGAAGATATCAATTAAATGCAAATAAAGATTAAACAAAGAAATGGAAATACACAGAATTAATAACAGCGAGAGACAAGATTTAACGTGGTTCACCCAAACTCGGGCTACATCCACCAAACAGAGAGTCCAATATTATTATCCAGTAAATCAAACCGATTACAATCAGCAATCCCTGCAACTCAATACTGCTGCAAATGCTACAATACTATGCTCAAACCCTAACCCTTGGCCACTTTTTATCAAGCCTTTTTGTCGGTTACAAAAATTAGGGTTTTCTTATGTCGGTCATAAAAAATAGGATTTTTTAAGTCGGCCCTAAAAAAAATTTTCTCGGGGGCTGCCGCCCCCAAACCCCCGCTCGAGGCCCGGCCCGGCCCCGAACCCCGGCGAGGATACATGGCTAGTGTACAGTACTTTCCTGATCAGTTGCCACCTACCAACAATCTCCCACTTGGAGATTGATCAGGCTCCACACCAAACAATCTCCCACTTGCAGACTGATCCTGGACGACACCGCTGCGCATGCAGCTCCCACTGGAAATAGGCACCCTAGACTCTACTGTTCAATTTTTATTGTTTTCAGTCGAGAAGACCAATCGAAGCTGAAGAGGAGCTCAACTTCTCCCGTGTTACTACCTTTGTAAACATATCCGCTGGATTTTCATCTGTATGTATCTTTTCCAGCCTTAACTGTCCATTATCCAACACCGACCGAATAAAGTGATACCTCAACTGTATGTGTTTGGTCTTTGAATGCAAAGCAGAATTCTTTGCAAGATGTATGGCACTCTGATTGTCTGTATACAAAGAACTGTTAGCCTGTGGTTTACCCAATTCTTCCATGAAAGATTGTAGCCAAATCATCTCCTTGCTTGCCTCTGTTGCAGCGACATATTCTACCTCTGTGGTGGATAAAGCAACCACCTTTTGCAACCTAGAAATCTAACTCACTGATGTTCCACCTACAGTAAAGACATAACCTGTAGTACTCCGCCTGGTATCAATATCCCCTGCCAAATCTGAGTCTACATAACCTGCTAAATCAGTATTAGAGCCCCCAAAACATAAGTGTTTATTAGATGTACCTCTCAAATATCTGAGAATCCATTTTACCGCATTCCAATGCTCAAATCCAGGATGACTCATATACCTGCTAACGACTCCAACAGCATGTGCAATATCTGGTCTCGTGCATACCATGGCATACATTAAACTTCCTACAGCTGAAGCATATGGGACCTTGGACATTTTTTCTTCCTCCTCTTGTGTCTTTGGACACATCTCCTTAGTCAATTTCAAATGACTAGGCAAAAGTGTGCTGACAGCTTTTGCATTCTCCATATGGAATCTCTGCAACACCTTTTCAACATAAGCAGCCTGAGATAGAGTCAATTTTCTATTCTTCCTATCTCTTCAAATTTTCATACCAAGGATTTGTTTTGCTGCCCCCAAATCCTTCATATCAAATGACTGTGATAACTGATGTTTTAACTCTCTGATGTGATCCATGTTAGACCCAGCTACAAGCATGTCATCAACATATAAACATAAAATAATGTAGCTGTCATTATCCAACCTCTTAAAATAAACACAATGGGTAGAATTACACCTGCTGTAGCCTTGCTCAGCCATAAAACTATCAAATTTGAAATACCATTGCCGAGGTGCTTGTTTCAGGCCATACAAACTCTTCTTCAATTTGCACACTTGTTTCTCCTTACCTTTGACCTCAAATCCTTGTGGTTGTGCCATGTATATCTCCTCCTCCAAATCACCATGGAGAAAGACAGTTTTCACATCTAGCTGTTCCAAATGCAAATCTTCAGCAGCCACAATACTTAAAACAGTACGAATAGAAGTCATCTTGACAACCGGAGAAAATATCTCATCAAAATCAATGCCCTGTTTCTGTGCAAATCCTTTTACAACTAGTCTGGCCTTAAATTGTTTCTTACCTCCATCTTCCTCTTTCAACCTGTAAACCCATTTGTTTGGTAAAGCCTTTTTACCTGCAGGTAACTTACATAATTCCCAAGTCTGATTCTTCAGCAAGGAGTCCATTTCTTCTTTCATGGCAAGCTCCCACTGAACTTGTGTATTCACTTGCATAGCTTCATCATACCCTTCTGGTTCACCAACATCTGTTAACAAAATAGAATACAAAGAGGGAGAAAACCTTTCAGGAGGTCTACTTATCCTTGTTGACCGTCTAACATTCACTGGAGTTTGTGGTATTTCTGGTTGTTGTTGCGGAGCATGAGGAGCCACTGGAACATCACTATTTGGAGTATCATCCAGCACCACATAATCCTTTTCTTTCTTCTCATGCTGCTGCAACTGATCTTTGTACAACACCTTCTCATTGAATATAACATCCCTGCTTCTCACAATTTTCTGATTTTCAAAATCCCAAAGCCTATAACCAAATTCATCAATGCCATATCCAATGAAGGTACATTTTTTTGATTTCACATCCAGCTTGGTTCTATTTTCAGAATCTATATGTGCAAATGCTTCACAGCCAAAGGTTTTCAGAAAAGAATAACTCACCTTCTTGCCAGTCCATGCTTCCTCTGGAATACCACAACCCAAAGGAACTGAAGGACCTCTGTTAATTAAATATACAGCAGTGTTGACAGCCTCTGCCCACATGTTTAAAGGTAGTCCAGCATGCAATCTCATGGTCCTTGCACGCTCCATTATTGTCCTATTCATGCGTTCAGCCACTCCATTTTCCTGTGGAGTCCCTGGAACCGTTTTCTGCCTACGAATTCCATTAAAGGAACAATAGTCTTCAAATTCTTTGCTGCAATACTCACCGCCATTATCAGATCTGAGACATTTTAATCTTTTACCTGTCTCATTTTCAACCAAGCTTTTCCATTTCTTAAATGTTTCAAATACATCAGATTTCTGTCTAAGGAAATAAATCCAGACCTTCCTAGTTGCATCATCTATGAATGTAACATAATACCGAGAGCCACCAAAAGAAGATACCTGAGCTGGTCCCCATACATCTGTATGCACAAGCTCCAACTTTTTATTTTTCTTTTGCTTCCCATCTCTGAGAAAACTGACTCTCTTTTGTTTTCCATACACAGAAATTTCACAGAAATCCATATTAATACATTTCAGACCTGGTAAAACTTTCTTAGAATGAAGTACCTTCATAGCTTTTTCACTCATATGCCCAAGTCTGTTATGCCACAGTGTTGTTTCAGAACCTGTAGCAACTTTTCCAGTCTCTTCCTGCAAACCTGCAGCAACTGTTCCTAAACCTGTTTGTTTTTCCTCTATAAAATCTAAAGTAGAAGGAACAGTATGACCTGTACAAAGATATAAGGTGCCTACTTTTACACCTTTTGCTACTACTAAGGCACCTTTTGAAACCTTCCAATTTTTATCAGTAAATATAATAGTGCAACCTTGTTCAGTTAGCTGCCCTGCTGAAATTAAATTCCTACTGAGCCTTGGAACATGCCTTACCTCTTGTAGTAGCCAATGATTCCCATTCTGCAACTTAATCTTGATTCTTCCTTTTCCAACAATCTGACAGGGTTCGTTATCTCCCAAATAAACCAGCCCAAAATCCCCTTGGACATAATCAAGGAAATAACTTCTATGGGGCGTAGCATGAAATGAGGCCCCTGAATCTAAAACCCATGAATCATCAGCATTATCTAAGGAAAGAATCAAAGCATCATCTTCAGACTTATTGCTTACCACATTTGCTTCCTTATTGCCTTCTTGTTTGTCTCCTTCTTTATTTTTTCGAGACCAGCAATCTTTCTTCAGATGACCTGGTTTTCCACAGTACCAGCAATCCTTCTGTCCTCTAGTTTGGGATCTTTTGTCCTTTGATTTTCCTCGTGACTTCCCATGACCTCCAGAACCTTTTCCTCTCTCCTTTGATCTGCCCCTGCTTTCTGCATTCAAAACACTGCCTGATTTGGATCCACTTGAGCTTTTCTTACGAATTTCGTCACTCAGAATAACACCAACAACATCATCAAATTTTAGGGTATTTGAACCAAAAACAGAGTTACTAACCGCCATTACCAAACTATCCCAGCTTTCAGGCAATGAACATAATATCAAGAGAGCTCTAACTTCTTCATCAAATTTTACATTTACAGAAGTCAATTGACTGACAATCGTATTAAATTCATTTAAATGACCTGTCACAGATCCACCTTCAACCATTTTCAAATTAAACAACTGCTTCATGAGAAATACCTTATTTGAGGCTGAGGGTTTTTCATACAATTTAGCCAAAGCTTTCATCAGACCATCTGTTGTCTTCGCTTCCGTTATATTGAATGCCACCGACGGTGCCAGGCACAACCGAATGGTTCCCAGTGCCTTTCTGTCAAGAAGATTCCAATCCTCATTAGACATTGTTGCCGGTTTCTTGGCTACTCCTTCCAACGGCCTCCATAAATCCTTTTGATAGAGGTAATCTTCCATCTGCATCTTCCATAACTAATAGTTCTGCCCATTGAATTTATCAACCTTCATTTTACCCTCGTCCGCCATTGCTCCCACTTAATCGTGAGACTTTCCTGTAGACGATAATTGAACACAACCTGCTCTGATACCACTTGTTAGGGTTAGCCGGCAAAAGATATCAATTAAATGCAAATAAAGATTAAACAGAGAAATGGAAATACATAGAATTAATAACAGCGAGAGACAAGATTTAACGTGGTTCACCCAAACTCGGGCTGCATCCACCAAACAGAGAGTCCAATATTATTATCCAGTAAATCAAACCGATTACAATCAGCAATCCCTGCAACTCAATACTGTTGCAAATGCTACAATACTATGCTCAAACCCTAACCCTTGGCCGCTTGTTATCAAGCCTTTTTGTCGGTTACAAAAATTAGGGTTTTCTTATGTTGGTCATAAAAAATAGGATTTTTTAAGTCGGCCCTAAAAAAAATTTTCTCGGGGGCTGCCGCCCCCAAACCCCCGCTCGGGGCCCGGCCCGGCCCTGAACCCCGGCGAGGATACATGGCTAGTGTACAGTACTTTCCTGATCAGTTGCCACCTACCAACAATCTCCCACTTGGAGATTGATCAGGCTCCACACCAAACAGTAACGTTGTATACCAACATATCCAACATTGTCAAGGTGCAAGATGGCAAGCTAAGCAATTTCGTGACTCAAAGAATTGTTTTCCACTGGGTTGTATTCTCTCTATTGTAGATTTTTTAAAAATTATACATTTAGTCCTCAAACTGAGATTTAAAGTCAATATTATCATTCAGAGCAAGTCGCAATCTTTGTACAAGTTTGTTATAGACATGCTGAGTTATTTGTAGATAAGGTAAAGAGTACCGAAGATGAATGAATTATCATCAAGGAGGTTCACTTTTATATCAGTGATGATACGAGTCATGATAGAAGCTATGTAGCACATTGCTTTTGAATGTTTTTTGAAGATTTGAGACAACGTGCCATTACTACATTACAACACTGGATTTGGTCTGATGGATGTGCTGGTAAGTGTTGATTTATTATTATTTTTTAATTTTTAATTTTTAATTTAAAAATTTATAAAATTTTAAGACTTGAATTTTTAACTAATTTTTAGTTTTCAAATCATTGTTTATATATAACTATTTATACAGGACAATTTAAGTATGCAAAATCATTTAATTGGTTAACGCAACAACATGCTAGATTTGGCATAAAATTTTTGTGGAATTTTTTTGAGAGTGGACATGGAAAAGGAGGGCATGATGGAGTAGGAGCATGTGTAAAATGTGCACTTCACCAATATGAACTTGTAGGTAATGTATTAGATATGGAATTTACAAAATTTAAAATTGTTGAATACTTCTACAATGATTTATGTAACTGATCTACATGTATTGTAATAGTTGGATGTACATGTGAACTTTTTTAAATTCTTACTTCTTACCTGGGCACTTCACCAACATGAAATTGCAGGTAACACCATACGAAATGCAAATCAAATTGTTGAATGGAGCAAAAGCCATTTTGGTGCCCGTGACTAAATATACAACAAATGCTATTTTTGGGAAGTTAAAGGTATGTTAATTGAATTTATGTTATTTGAAAACTTTAATATTTAAATTTAAGTACACATGTGATTTAATTGAATTTTAGTTTTAATTGAGATCTGCTCAAGAATTTGTTCATATGTGCAGATATTGATCGATCGAATCCATATAATTGCCAAGCAATTAATGGTGTTAGAAGTTTGCATCAAGTCATGACTACAGGACATAGCAAGCCCCTTGCTATTCAAGTGAGAGAGAAATCTTGTTTTTGTGTTGATTGCATTGAGAACAATGCAAATATTCTACAATGTCCAAATGTAAGGGATGGATATGTTTCACAATGGGAAATGAAAAAAATAGTATCAATGCCTCCTTTTGAAGATAGTGACATTGTAGATGTATATGATCCTATATATTTAGTTGATTACGAACATGTATCAGATTTAGTTGTTATAGGTAAATTACAGAATTGATTTATATTCTAGATTGTAATAAAGTTTTGAACATTTGATTTACATTGTTCAACTCAAATGTACAAACATGTTTACTTGTGGTGTGTACAAGAGATATTTTTGCTGTGGTTGTAGATCCTGACAATATAGAAGGTGTAGATTACTATCTACTAAGATGCACACAAGCAAAATCAAAATTGTTAGAATCAATGACAGATAGTGATGGACAATCATATCCCATTGGATCAGTTGTTGTTGAAGGCACTTGCTATCAACAAGTAAAGATAGATACAAATGGTATTATATTTATTGATTATATGCCAGGACAAAAGGTTCTACAGTACAGTCACTTAGTTATAGCAACAAGATTAAGTTTGGAAACTTTACAAAAAAGAGGACGTGGCCAACAAAAGTGGAGGTTGTCTATTGAAGATTACGAAAAGATTTTAGAGATAATAAAGGATAGAGAAGATCCAGATTATATGTACCAAGAGCTCTAACTACATTATTGAAGAGCGAGTTGAACCAATCGATACATGGTATGAAGGTATATGCACTTGAATTATCTATTGATCTATTGATTTATTTTAAAATGTACATGATTCTTGATAGTTATTTCCTTTCAAATTTTAATTTCAATGGTTCTTAGTTCAAATTTTATTATAATCAAACATGATCAAGCTACAAACGAGCTATATATTTATTTACACAGATTTTTGTTTTTGCAATTATGTAGATCTATGCCTATAAGGATTTCAAGTTATAAAATTAAACTTCATGCTTTGCAGGTATGATCTCTAAACTATATATAGATAGTCTTAGATGTCTTAGGTGTCTAGATGTGTCTTAGGTCTTACAGTTTCTTAGGTGTTTTAGGTCTTAGGTGTCTAGGTATCTTAAATGTGTCTTAAATATGTCTTCTAGACCTATCTTAGGTCTTATGTGTCTTAGATATATGTCTTAAGTGTCTTAAAGGTAGATTAGGCATCTACACCTTTCTTAGGTGTTTTAGGTGTCTTAGGTGTCTTAAATGTGTCAAGTAGATATGTCAAGTAAGTGTCTTAAAGGTCTTAGGTGTCTTACTATATATGTCTTAAGTTTCTTAGGTGTCTTAGATATGTCTTAATTCTTAGGTGTTTTAGAGGTGTATAGGTGTCTTATAGGTCTTAGGTTTCTTAGGTGTTTTAAGACTTAGGTGTCTTAAATGTGTCAAGTAGGCATGTCTTCTAAGTGTCTTAAAGGTCTTAGGTGTCTTAGTGTATGTCTTAAGTGTCTTAAAGGTCTTAGGTGTCTTAATGTATGTCTTAAGTGTCTTAAAGGTGTCTTCTAGGTCTTAGTTGTGTTCTAGGTCTTAGGTCTTAGGTTTTAGGTGTGTTAGGTCTTAGGTGTCTTAGGTCTTAGGTGAGGCCACTGAGCTTCCACCTTCACGTGGTTGGCCTTGTCAGTACAGAATAAATATTTCTCGAAGCTAAGGGAAGCTCTTTTTTTGTATCCTTATCATGTAGGGGTCTTGAAGATTTTGTGAGACTGGAAAAAGATGAGCAAAAGCTTGGGGATTCTCGTCAAGCTGCTGCACAAAGTGGCATGTCACGTTGTGACGATGGAGCTCAAAAGCAGCGAGCTTTACAAAGGCAACATGATTGATGTAAAGATATTTGGAATTGTGAGCTTGAAGGTATTACTTACACCACCAAGGTATGTATGTGGTTGTATGCACATTCATTACTTTTTTTTTCTTGTTCCTTATTCTTTGCCTTAAATGACTTTCTTTTACCCTTTTTGACATTTCTTTTCTTAGCCTTTAAATTTAACTATGGGATTGTTTAGGGCTTATGTAATTATGCACCTTCCAGAACTTTTACATACAAATAATATAAGCCATTGGTCATATCCATTAAAACCCTAGCAAAACAAAACAAAACAAAGAACCCAATTTCAAGCCAGGTGAAAGAAATAATGTGAGGGGTTGTGAAGAAAAGAAAGCCATAACAAAGAAAATTTTGAAGGAACCTCAATTAGTACATTAGGGTTTATCGAGGGTTTGAGATTTCATGAGGTTGGAAAAAGATGAGCAGAAGTTTGGAGATTTTGATGAAGCTACTGCACAAAGTGGTAGGTCACGTTGTGACAGTGGAGCTAAAGAGTGGTGAGCTTTACAGAGGCAACATGATTGAATGCGAAGATATCTAGAATTGCCAGCTTGAGGGTATTACTTACACTACCAAGGTATGTATGTGGATGTATGCACATTCATTACTTCTTTTTTCTTGTTCCTTATTCTTTACCTTAAATGACTTTCTTTTACCCATTTGCCTTTTCTTTTACCCATTAGTAATATTTGCACTGCGAGTGGTTGTCGAATGTAATATTTGGTCAAGTGGTTAAAGTCTAGGAGAGCAAACTTTTGAGAATGACTTTGTATTTTTTCATAGGAATAATATCTTCACCCTTCCGCTTAGATGCCATCACCCAATGATTTGTACATTTAAGCACGTAACATGGGGACTTAGACACGGGTCGCCATTATGAAAAGCCCCACTGATTTGCACTTCAGCTCATGCTATTGTCAAACAATGATGACCCTATTAGAAGCTTTCTTTTGGCTTATATAATTATTTATTTGTTTATTTCTTTTGGGTTTCATTTCAAAATACAGCACTTGCATATTATCAGAGATAGTTTCATCTCTTGCCGTGATATAGTCACTTCATGTTCTTGATATTCTTTGCACATTTTTCATAGACAATTGGTGCAAGAGTCATGTTTTGTTTTTCTTTTCAATAAGGCTTTTAAGCCACATCATGTTTGTAATAAGGTTTTTTTGTCAATTTGGTCACTAGACCTATGTAGACCATGTTTCGATCAAGTTTGATGTAATCACACAATGAAAACATGTAGTTTTCTTGTGTTAGGAGAAACCCAACGGCTAACTGACTTTCAAAATCAGTTTGTACGGTTGGGAATGATGTAAACTACTGTCTCAAGCCTCTAGAGGCGAAGAAGCAAGATGTAATGACAGAGAGAAGCATGCATGAATGAATGAAGATCTAGATTTTTGGGTGTGTTGAAACATTGTTCGTTCTAAGTATTTTTCTGTAAGATTCATTCTGTACGGATAGTTAATTGTCTAAAACCAACTGGAAATGTTCCTGTGTTGAAGTAGATTTTATTTAGAAGTAGTCTGGTGTCTTGAAGTGTCATAGTCAGTGAGAGATTGTTCCTTTTGCAAAGACTGGTCTGAAAACCTAGAAACTAGGGTTTGGTGAATAAATGGACTGTTATTCCTCTGTCCATTGAAAGCAAGATTCTCATTTTTAGTGTGATGGAGGAATACAGTGTAAATTTTGTGTTTTCTGTGGTTTTGGTCAAACACCCAAGGACCCAAGGAGTTTGGGCATGAGTCGACTAGGCATTTCTATGTGACTAGTCTTTGAAACGATAGACTAAGTGTTGTGAGCGGAGTGACCAAATTGATGGTGATCAAGTGTTTACAAAGGATTGTAGACCCTTTCCATTCTGTCAAGTTTTGTCTCTGTATATTGGTTTGATGTCTATGAGTTATAGAGTTGCCATCGGCGTAACACAGCCCTCGAAGAAACATACATCGGCGCAAGTTTCGTATCGGTTCACCGAATGTACATTGTGAATGTATATCACAAAGCATGTTGAGAATTTATCTTGAGAATGTATCTTGAGAATGCATATCACAAATGTATGTTGAGGATGTATATTGTGAATGTATCTTTCATCAGATACAAAAGGTGACCAGCCGTAATGGTGAAATAGAATGTATGTTGAGATTGCACCTTTCGTCAGATGCAAACGATGACCGGTCGTAGCGGTGAAATCAGGGTGGAGAGACTTTGGTCTACCGGTAATAGCAAGTCAAGTAAAGCATATTCTAAGTTAGTAAATCGGCGTATTGGGAGGACATACAAGGAGTTTGCCGACGAAGGAAGTCTTGCTGACAAAGTCACGACTAACTACCACGGTTAAAGCAAGTGGAAACTTAACTACCATCGGGGTACCGACAGGAGATTAGAAGATGCCGCCGATAGAGAAAGTCTCTCCAAAGACAAAGTGGAGTTGACTGTCGGGGAGAGTTGAGAGATCGGCCAGAGAAATAGCAAGGTGGCCGACAGGGTATGTTTGGCCGATAGGAGTTGATCGCCAAGACATAGGCCACCCTCTCACTAATCAAGTTTGTTGATCAATTGTGTGCTTCCACTAGGCACTCTGCATCATATTGGTATCAGAGAAATATTTGAATTGGAGCCGTGTATGTCAAATGAGGAGATAGAAACTAAGGCTAGCACAATGCCTCCCAAGTCTATGAGCAAAGAAGCCATCAAGAAGATGGTAGAGGAGATGCTTGAAGCAAGGTTGAAAGAAGAGAAGTCCAAGGGTAAGAGTAAAGAGGATGGAAGTGCTTCTGATGCAGAAGAAGAAGAAGAGGTAGAGGAGAGTCCTCAAGGACCAGATATGTCTATAGACCAAAAGGCATTCTTGAATGCACTCAAAGGTGCTCATGGAGATAGTGACGATCCAAAGATGGATGTTCCTACATTCAATGGGAAACTAGATGGAGATGCCCTCATGGATTGGATTGAAGCCATGTGCAACTATTTTGACTTCAAGGAGTATAGTGATAGCAAGAAAGTCAAGTTTGCTAAGACAAGATTGAGAGGTTCTGCCCTAGTTTGGTGGAACTATATGCAAGGTGAAAGAGAGAAAGTTGGAAAGAACCCTATCACCAAATGGAGTAGAATGGTGGCCATGCTAAGAGACAAGTTCATGCCATCTGATTATGAGTTGCAAACCATTAGGAATTTTAATCATCTTAGACAAAAGGATATGGATGTGGCTACATCTATTGAAGAATTTCATAGATTGAGCATGAGAGCCAATCACAAGGAGGAGGAGAAAGAGATGGTAGCCAGATAACTCGATGGTTTGAGGTATAACATACAAGATGAATTCAGTATGGTGGTTCCTGAAATAGTGAATGAGTGTTTTTTATTAGCCTCTAGGGCTGAGGAGAAGTTGAAAAGGAAGAGTGATCAAAAAACCAAAGGAAGAGGTGGCAGAAATAATAGGGGAAGAGGCAGTTTTGGCAGAGGACAGTCAAGTAGAAATGAAAATCCAAGTCAGCAAGAGTCTCATTCTAATGCAGAACATAGAGGTGGTGGTTTCAGAAGTTGGAGAAGACCAAATGGCAAAGGTAGAGGTGGTGGTGCAGGCAGAGGACCCAGAGTTTTCACTGGTAGATGCTATGGCTACAATCAAGTAGGCCATACTATGAACAAATGCCCTAAGAAGGCAACTAGTTCCCATGATGGTGGAAGAAGGAATCAGTTGTTGAAAGATGAGGATTGCCAAAGTGTGAATTCACCCATTGGTAGTGTTGCACCAGTCCTTGAAGGAGAGAACATGATGATCAAGAGGACCTTGATGAAGATGCCATTGAAATAAGAGCCCCCACAAAGGAAGACTCTCTTCAAAACCCAAGGTATGGCATATGGTAAGCTTTGTAAAATCATTGTTGATTCAAGTTCTACTGAAAATGTAGTGTCTACTAAAATGGTAGAGAAATGTAAGTTGAAAAGGCTGCCCCATGTTAGTCCTCATAAGATCTATTGGTTGAATAAGAATCAAAATTACATGATAGAAGAACAAACGTGGGTTGAGTTTCAGATAGGTGATTATAAAGACAAGGTACTATGTGAGATTATTCCTATGGATGCTTGTCACCTTCTTCTTGGACGTCCATGGCAGTATGATGTGAAGGCACAACATGATGGTGAGAAGAACACATACCTCATCACCAAGAATGGAAGGAAGTTTAGGATGGATCCTATGCAAGAGCAGATTGGAGAGAAGAGTAATGACACCAATGTCATGATGGTTAGTGGCAAAGAGTTCTTACACCTCATGAAGGAGAAGGATACCCAAGAGTATGCCTTGGTAATGAAGCCTAAAGATGAATCAGGTTAGCAAGACAAAAAGCAGAAAGAGATTCCACTAGAAGTGCAACAATTGTTGGATAAGTACCAGGATCTTGTGGTAGAGGATACTCCTAACTCCTTACCACCCATGAGAGATATAAGTCATCAAATTGACTTGATCCTAGGTGCCACATTGCCCAATAAGGCTGCCTATAAACTGACACCACAACAAAATGAAGAGGTGAGTAGACAAATTCAAGAACTCTTAGAGAAAGGATTGATTAGAAAGAGTCTTAGTCCATGTACAGTCCCTAGTGTACTTGCTCCAAAGAAAGATGGGAAGTGGAGACTATGTATGGATTCAAGGGCCATAAATAAGATCACAATAAGGTATAGATTCCCTATGCCAAGGATTGAGGATCTTTTGGACTATCTTGGAGGGACATGTTATTATTCAAAGATTGATTTGAAATCTAGTTATCATCAGATCATAATTAGGCAGGGAGATGAATGGAAGACTGCCTTCAAGACAAATGAAGGTCTCTATGAGTGGCTTGTCATGCCATTCAGCCTTAGCAATGCCCCAAGCACATTCATGCATTCGATGAATGAGGTACTTGTTGAATTCATTGGCAAATTTGTAATTGTTTATCTTGATGACATATTTATTTTCAGCAGGACAAAAGAAAAACATGTGAAGCATCTTGGACAAGTGATGAAGAAGTTGCATGAGAGTAAGTTGATGATCAACTTGGATAAGTGTGATTTCATGAAAACTGAACTTGTATACCTAGGTTTTGTGATTTCAAATGGTTGTTTGAAGATGGACCCCACAAAGGTTGAAGCCATTCTCAATTGGCCTACTCCTAAGACAATGGGAGATGTTAGAATCTTCCATAGCTTGGCAACTTTTTATAGGAAGTTCATTAGAGGATTCAGTCACATAAGTGCTCCTATTCTTAACACCATCATGGGTGGCATAAAGTGCAAATTTCAATGGACAACACAAGCAGATGATAGTTTTGAATTGTTAAAGAAGAAAGTGGTTGAATTACCTACATTGGTGCTCCTTGACTTTGACAAAGTTTTTGTAGTGGAATGTGATGTAAGTCAGCAAGCAATAGGTGCTGTTCTTAGTCAAGATGGACATCTAGTGGCCTTTTTTTCAGAGAAGTTGAATGAGGCTAAACAAAGGTATTCTACCTATGATCTAGAGTTTTATGCAATGGTGCAAGCTCTCAAAAAGTGGAGACAATTTTTGCTGCCCAAAGAGTTCATTGTTTTTACTGATAACCATGCTCTTAGCTTTTTGAATAGTCAAGAAAAGTTGAATCATAGGCATGTTAAGTGGATGGAACAATTGCAGGCCTATACCTTCACTATTAAGCATAAAAAGGGTGTTGCCAACAAAGTGGCTAATGCTTTAAGTAGAAGGATGCTTGTCATACATGAAGTACAGATGGAAAGTATGGGGATAGACTGTTTGAAGGAGTTATACAAGGAGGATGTAGATTTCAAGGCTGCTTATGAAGTTTGTGCTAGTTTGGCTAACACTTTTCATGGTGAATATTCAGATTTTGTGTTGCAGGAAGGTCTCTTATTCAAGGGCAGTTTCCTATGTGTTCCTAAATGTTCAATGAGGAAGAACATCATCAAAGAGAAGCACAATGGAACCTTAGGAGGACACTTTGGGTTGGACAAGACTTTGGAACAAGTCACTAGATTCTACTATTGGCCAAAAGTATAGTTAGATGTAAGGAGATATGTTGCAAGTTGTACCATATGTCAAAAGGCCAAAGGTATGTCTTCTAGTGCTGGTTTATACGAACCCCTCCCTATTCCCAATAGGCCTTGGGAGAGCATTAGTATGGATTTTGTACTTGGTCTTCCTAAGACATCCAGGGGTGTGGATAGTGTTTTTGTCATTGTGGACAGATTTAGTAAGATGGCTCATTTTGTGCCATGCAAATGCACGAATGATGCATCTCACATTGCTGGTCTCTTTTTCAGAGAAGTGGTCAGAATCCATGGTTTGCCTCTTTCAATTGTCACTGATAGAGACTCCAAGTTTGTTGGTCATTTTTGGAGGACCTTATGGAGAAAATTGGGAACATAATTGTCTTTCTCATCAGCCTGCCATCCCCAAACTGAGGTTAGACTGATGTTGTTAACAGGTCCTTAGGAAACCTTCTCAGATGCCTTACCAAGCAGCATGGGTTGGCATGGGACTTGGTGATCAGTCAAGCTGAGTATGCTTACAATGATTCGGTGAATAAAAGCACTAGGAAGAGTCCATTTGCAATTGTTTATGGTTTCCATCCAAGAGGACCACTTGAACTCAAAGACCTACAAGGTTGGGATAAGAGGAGTGCTCTAGGAGAAGATTTTGCTGCCACCATGAAGGAAGTTCATGATCAAGTCAAAGTTTAGTTGGAGAAAACAGTCTCTAAATACAAGGACAGAGCAGATCTCAAAAGGAGAAATGTACAGTTCAAAGTGGGAGATTTGGTGATGGCCTATCTAAGGAAGGAAAGGCTACCTAAAGGACAGCCAACCAAGATTCTGATGAAGAAAATAGGATCATGCAAGGTAGTGCATAAGTTTGATCCAAATGCTTATGAAATAGAACTACCATCTGGTCTTGGTATTTCTCCCATATTCAATGTTTCAGACCTGTTTCCATACAGACCTCCATTGAATGCTGAAGATGGATCAGATACTGTGATTGAAGATGAAGACTGGGTCAGAGATCTACCTCCAAGTAATCCTTTACAATTGGAATGCATCTTAGATTCCCAGATTGTCAAAAAGACAAGGAAGGGTGTGTACAAGGAGTACTTGGTCAAGTGGCAGGATCTTCCTGATTCAGAAGCTACATGGATGAGTGAGGTAGACATCTTGAAACATGGGAAGACACTTCAATAGTTAGCAACTCAAGGGACTTGAGTTTTTCCTGCAGGGGGAGTATGGTGCAGGAGCACCTTCTCTATGGTGCAGGAGTCATGTTTTGTTTTTGTTTTCAATAAGGCTTTTAAGCCACATCATGTTTGTAATAAGGTTTTTTTGTCAATTTGGTCACTAGACCTATGTAGACCATGTTTCGGTCAAGTTTGATGTAATCACACAATGAAAACATGTGGTTTTCTTGTGTTAGGAGAAACCCAACGACTAACTAACTTTCAAAATCAGTTTGTACGGTTGGGAATGATGTAAACTGTTGTCTAAAGCCTCTATAGGCGAAGAAGCAAGATGTAATGACAGAGAGAAGCATGCATGAATGAATGAAGATCTAGATTTTTGGGTGTGTTGAAACATTGTTCATTCTGAGTATTTTTCTGTAAGAGTCATTCTGTACAGATAGTTAATTCTCTAAAACTGACTGGAAATGTTCCTGTGTTGAAGCAGCTTTCATTTAGAAGTAGTCTGGTGTCTTGAAGTGTCATAGTCAGTGAGAAATTGTTCCTTTTGCAAAGATTGGTCTGAAAACCTAGAAACTAGGGTTTGGTGAATAAATGGACTGTTATTCCTCTGTCCACTGAAAGCAAGATTCTCATTTTTAGTGTGATGGAGGAATACAATGTAAATTTTGTGTTTTCTGTGGTTTTGGTCAAACACCCAAGGACCCAAGGAGTTTGGGCATGAGTCGACTAGGCATCTCTATGTGACTAGTCTTTGAAACGATAGACTAAGTGTTGTGAGCAAAGTGACCAAATTGATGGTGATCAAGTGTTTACAGAGGATTGTAGACCATTTCTATTATGTCAAGTTTTATCTCTGTATACTAGTTTGATGTCTTTGAGTTGCAGAGTAACAGAGTTGCCATCAGCATAACACAGCCCTCGAAGAAACATACATCGGTGTAAGTTTCGTATCAGTTCACCGAATGTACATTGTGAATGTATATCGCAAAGCATGTTGAGAATGTATCTCGAGAATGTATGTTGAGGATGTATATTGTGAATGTATCTTTTGTCAGATACAAAAGGTGACCGGCCGTAACAGTGAAATAGAATGTATGTTGAGATTGCACCTTTCGTCGGATGCAAACGGTGACCGGCCGTAGTAGTGAAATCAGGGTGGAGAGACTTTGGTCTACTGGTAATAGCAAGTCAAGTAAAGCATATGCTAAGTTAGTATATCGGCGTATCAGGAGGACATATAAGGAGTTCGTCGATAAAGGAAGTCTTGCTGACAAAGTCACGACTAACCACCATGGTTAAAGCAAGTGGAAACTTAACCGCCATCGGGGTATCGGTGGGAGATTAGAAGATGTTGCTAATAGAGAAAGTCTCTCCTAAGACAAAGTGGAGTTGACTTTCGGGGAGAGTTGAGAGATCGGCCAGAGAAATAGCAAGGTGGCCGACAGGGTATGTTTGGCCGATAGGAGTTGATCGCCAAGACATAGGCCACCCTCTCACTGATCAAGTTTGTTGATCAATTGTGTGCTTCCATTGGGCACTCTGCATCAACAATGCAAGGTTGTTATTGATTCTTCCATCTGTTGGACATAAAAAAAATTGTGATTTAGTGTTTTTTCTAGTGTTCTTTTCCATGGAAATTATGCTGTAGCTTTTAAGTCGTAAGCCAAGTTGGGTGTTCCCACTAGGCGGTAAATTAATTGGTGGGCTAGTCCTCCCATCAAGGACATCAGCTGTATTCCTACTGTATAAGAATAAATTTGACCATTATTTTTGGGGCAATTGGTTGGTTGTAAAGCTTCCTCCTTCCTGCTAGTCTTTGTATCTATATAAGATAATACACGAGTTAAAATTTCTTGTTATACCACATCATGGTCTGATAGTACATAGTGAGGCAAGAAGTCTTTGTGTATCATTATTTTTGCCAGCTTTTCTAAAATTTGGAAAAGATATCACGTGACAAGATAGGCCCACAAATATAAGCAAAAGAAAACAAAAAACCTAATTTCAACCTAGGTGAAAGAAATAACATGAGGGATTGTGAAGAAAAGAAGGCCATAACCAAGAAAATTTTGAAGGAACCTCAATCAGTATATTAGGGTTTATCAAGGGTTTTCAAAACTTAACAAACCTACATTAGATAGATCTATCTAGTTCATAATTTACATGTTCAAAGAGGGTGTGCTTATGAGTTCTCTTCTAAGAGTTCTTTTGTATTTTGGATTTTAACATGATGATTGTTATTTTAACTGAAGTTTAGGTAGATCTTTAATGGTATTTATATGCTCTAGCTTTTTAAAATATGTACAAATTTCTTTAATATTTGATTACATTTCATTTATTACTCAAAATATTTAAGCATTGAGATATCTTCATTTGCTATGTACTACTTCAAAATATTTATATGTACTACTTCATTTGCTTAGATATCTTCCTATATTCATTTTCTATTTCCCAACTTAATCTTATTTTAGATTAGGAATATGGCCTAAATAGGACACATTTAAAAATGTAGATAAAAGGAAAAATAACACTGACTTATTGGGTAGAGTAGTTACTTATGTTTGCTTTAACTAAATAAAACTCTTTTTATGTTAGATTTATAGTGGAACATTAGGGTAGGTAATTGAAAATAATTTACCACATAAAAATAAGTATTTTACCTTTTCCCATTCACACAAACATTATGCATCATTTATAGATTTATTTTTTCATGTGAAATATTGTGAACTTAATCTTCTCTTTTAGGGGACAATGTGATTACTTTGATACCTATTCAAACATTGAAAACATTATGTCATTTACAAGGGAGGATCCTACATTGTTTCATATCATACCAACATCAAGTAGATTAAACATGACACTTGGTTATCCTTGGATTGAATAATACCAAGCAATTATATCTATATTACATCAATGCATTAAATTTATTCATAAAGGGGAAAGTAATTAAATTTCTTCACCAAATAAACAATGGACATCCAAATGTCCAAATAAATAATATAAAGCATGTACCTCATAATATAAATTTTGAAATGTAAATATAAAGCATGTGACTCATAATAAGAACATCTCTAAGATATTAAACATAAGTGTATATAATGTCCAAATATAAAACATGTGACTCATAATAACAACGTCTAGATATAAAAGTTCATGTGACTCATAAAAATGTCTAGATAAAATATAATAACATGTAACTCATAATGTCCAAATGTACAAATATAAAACATCTGAATCATAATAACAACTCATAAATGTCTCGCTCTGTGAGTGGATTGAGCCACGCTCTGTCTCGAGCTGTGTCCTGATCCCTGATTGGAGCCCTTGACTGATCCGTGACCCGAGCGCTGTGTTGAGTTGTGGGTCGGGGTCTGCACATGAAACACTATAAAATTTTTAAATTCTATATATATACACACAAATAAAATTTGTTTTGATTTTAAATAAATAAATAATACTTAACAAATCTAAATTACCTGACATACATGGTCTACATCATGTAGAGGAGTCTCAATAGAAGCATGACCTGTTCCTGCAACCTATATATGATGTGTTCATACAATATATAAGCATATGTGTATTTAGTTAGAAAACTTGTACACTTGATGTCTGTATGTAGAAAGTTAACTTGATATATGTGTACACTTAAATCAAACTTATATGTACACGTGACATATAGACTTGGTTTTTAAATACCTCATGATGATGACTAGGATCGCCAGCATGATGCAAATCTCCATATCCAAGTTGTAAAATAGTAGCTTGTGTCTAATACACATGTACATTTAAGATTTCAATCAAGAGTTAGAGCTTTAATGTATGTGATTTAATTTAAAATTAAACATATAATTTTTAAATATATAATTTATGAATTTAGATTATAATTTTTAAATAAATTATACCTCAACTACACCAGCAAAGGCCCTCCCAATCCCACCGAGGTCAGAATCATGGAGAAACAATGATACACGTGTAGATGGTGCAGTCTCAGTGCCGAAAAGAAGCCTGCTATACTCACCTCCCATAACATCATGTGCAGTAACCTCAACCTTAGGACTAACTGGAACATGCAGAGGGGTGGAGCCTGTAGGACCAACTGGAACATCCTGATGTCCCCCCAAACCCTGTGAACCTGACTCACCATGGCTCCTCCGTCTACCAAAATATCGTTCAAGATGTGAGGATATCACATCAAGTGGGATCCCAAACTCATCGTTGATGAAGTGGTATGAATCTAATTACTGGCCAGGCATCTAGTCATATTCCACAAAGCACTTTCTTCACTAATCTATACCACATCATGTGGCGATGGTATATCAACATGAATGTAACGATCTGAATAGCTAGTCGATGTGGCCTCAGTGGAAGGAATGTCAATCCTCGAGCATAACAAATATCTGCCAACATAATCGATGACAACCGATCAACCTCAGTGGCAATAGTCGTTATGCTCTCAAAAATCATGCATCTCGAGGGGGTCAATGTTGGTTGGGCGACATTTGCTAGTTGCACACGTTTTGGAAGAACCAAAAGGTGTGGGCCAACTAAGGACCTCTTGTTCTGAAGAGGTGGTGTATCTGGTCTTCTATACTCAAGTCTCTCTGCAAACCTCCCTTTCCCCTGACCAACATGTTTAGGGAAAGATGTATAATCGACAAATAAATGTAAATGGAACTCTGCATATAATTATTTGCAAAAATATAATGGCAACTCATCATTGTTTGGCCATTTGTGATGAGTTGCCAAAAACCTAGGATAGATGAAAGGACCAACAACTGCATCCACACACTTGGTGGGAGAATAGCCTCTCACTCTCTCTTTTCCCCTATAAGAAGGGAACATGCTGAGAACATTATCTACTGAAATCAGCCTAGAAATAGATAGCCATTTCTCCTAGCCAACAACACTCTGAGAAAGCGATGCATAGAAATTGTCAACACTAATCTCATCATAGGGATTGTATAATCGAACAACTTTGATCATACGTGTTATCTCATCTCTAATCCTAACCAACCTGTCTCTATTTGACAGGTTTGGTGTATTGTGTATTTACTGTTGAGTTCATCCAAAGCTTTTTCAAACCTCTGAATGGTCTCAGCATAGAACATAGAATTATCATGATTGTTAGGTTGACCTGACTGATGTGAAGATTGGTCATCCATGTGTCTAAATTTATCTGCAACATGATAATTAAATTTTCTGTCAAACATATTGTATGTCACAATGTAAATAAGCCCACATATAAATTTTCCAACTACTACATATATCTTTAAAAAATCCATGATATAAATATACACGTGCTTCTCAAATAAACCTGCACCTTACATGCTTGCAAATACATAAATAATAGGCCTATCAACCAAATTTGAATCAACCATAAAACATAGAACTAGGAATGCATACAAACTCCAAATTTGAAGTCACAAGTAGCATGTAGCATGTTGACATGACAGCCATAGGAATTTATATAAATCAGATTTTATCATAATTCAAAGCCATTGGAGTAGAGCGAAAAGCAACTTTCCTTTTGAGTCACATCAATGTCCTCCAACTCAAAGGATTTAAGATAATGAAGTTACTGTCAAAGAGAATGCATCAATTCATCATAATATAGTTTTTATTGCCCCTCATGTTGAAGCAACAAAAATTACAGTTGGACAGAAAGAAACAGAAAAGTCATCTATCTTGGAGCAGTATATGGTACATGAGAAATTTTAGCGACAAACATCACAACTTCAATTTGTAAAATTGAAAAAACTCATAGAAATGGTATATTAGCTCTCCATAAATGAAGAATAATATGTTCAAGTTAAGTTTTCTCAAGAAATTTCAAAAACTATGCAAGTTGAGGGAAGTTAAATCCAATCAATCATAGTACAAATAAATTTGAAGGCTATATAATATGGACAAGATGCAATTCTTGCACCAAGAGATTTAGGCTCGCATTTGCAGCTTTAAATTATGAAGCATCAAAAAAAGCACTAACAATTGGAATTAACACAGTTGTAGATCAAGAGCAACTGTCACAGCCATCAAGCAATGATGATGATTAAAAAGGAACATAAGTATCTCAACATGAAGATTAGCAGCTTAAAAATAAACAAGTAATGATTTGATAAGAACATAGGAACATATCTAATTTACACGATAGATTCTCTCATCCATTTGTGTGATACTACTAAAGCACTCATCCATTCTTTACCATGTAATTGGACAAGTAGATGAAGGTTACATCATTCCAACAACAATCCAATCTGGTTTTCATGTTGAAGATAAGTGGCCTCTAGATAGAGATAGATTTTTCATAGAAGGCTAAGGAATCAAGTTCTTACTGAATATTTGGTGCAATGGAAAGATCTTCTTGTAGATGATTATTTGGAATGAAATTATGCTATTTTACACTTAATTGAAGAATGACTATCTTTAAAATTGAAAATGGCTAACCTGTGAGCTTGGGTCGTTTTAATTGTTGGTTGTAATTAGATCAGAGTTTAAATGCCCTCATTCTGCCATAAAAACATATTCTATTTTGAACCCTAAAAATAATATCTTAGTTTTTTAGGTACATTTTCATTTCTAGAACTGTAAGTGTCAAAATTTTGGAATCTAATTTGGCTCATAACAATCATGCTTTTGACAAATTGATGCATAAACCCAACAATGCACCTAGTTTTCGCACCACCTAACTCACAGCTACCATTTGAGTTAGAAACCGATGCAAGAGATTATGCTATGGGGATTATTCTATTGCAAGGAGCTCAGTTAGATTGCTATCATTTTGAACCTTTTCCATGGAGCAGATTTGATGTATCTTACATATAATAAAGAATTACACGCACTAGTTCAAGCAATTTATATGAATCACTATATGATGGGTACATAAACCTTTGTTCACACAGATCACCAACCTCTTCAATACTTCCAAACACAATCAAAGATGTAGCAAGCAAGTTATTACAAATGGATCGCTGTTAAGGAAAATTCCATTTTACTAACAAGGAGGTTGATACGTTGTCTAGATCATCTTTTGATTTCAGCTTTGGGAACAATAACTTATCTTGAACTATTTGTCCATGAAGCATATGATGAGGAGTATGCACAAGTTGAATATTTTCAAGAGATACATAAGCTCTTACAAGGGGGAAAGCTATAATTTCTTACAAAAAAGACATCTCAAAGATGAGGTACCCTATAGTAGTTGGAGTCATAAGAAGGTATATTTCCAATCTAGAAAAAAATCATTCGACAATCTAGAAAAGGTAGACTCTATTTAACATTCTAGACTATTATATATGTATATATAGCTAGTGTACGTTGTTTCCTTCTTTAACCATGTTATTCCCTAGCATTTGATGGGCAGATTTGAATGGATAACCTTACAAGGGATAAAAGTGCATGTCCTGCATTGTTGTAGCACTTGATTTGACTTGTTTTATGTGTGAACTAACTCCCACCTAGCAGCCATCAGCCACTTGCTACTTCTAATCACCACAACCTTTCCAATAACTTTTGCATAAATTCTTTCTTGAATGGTTTCAAATTATGATTAATTTTCCATCACCACAACCTTGATAAAAACTTATGCACAAAATTCAATAAAGAAGAATTTATGCACAAATTCTCTCTGGAATGATTTCAAATTTTGATATTTTTTTTAGCTTATATTGTGTGGATAAAATTTGATGTTCCTTGTAGTTTCCTATTGCGTCATGGTATAGGGTAGGTGTGGCTCTGTTAACTCCTTCATATCCATTCAGATTCATAGATGTATTGATGGATATGAGGGAGGATGCTGACAAAGGTTGTGGAATTTGGCTTTACACCAGCCAATTGCATTTGCTTTAAAATTTCTAAAGACTTTTCAACAAATCCATTTTGTGCATATCCTGCAATCATTGCAGTCCATGAGACCACATTTTGTGCATATCTTGTGGGTTTTTGTCAGATGTATCAGTTGCAAGCGCCCTGGCAGACCTGTATAAAAAATGCGGAAGCATAGACATGATGCCTTTAAACTCTTTTGTGCATATACTATAGTTCTTTGAGACATTTTGTCAAACAATTCATGTGCCTTCTCTACGCTTCCACATTTTGCATACAAGTCTAGCAGGGTTGTTGCAACTACAACATCAATCAAAATTTGTACCCATTCACAAATTTTAAACAAATTTTACCCATTTTGCACATTGAAATCAAAGACATACAAACCCATTTTACTTGCATACAATCATATAAGGTGCATGTTTATTTCAAACACTTCTATACATTGTGCCATACAAAATGTTTGATAGAAAATGCTAAGGTGAAGATGGCATACCTGGTTCAAGGTGATGAGACTGTTGCAAAAGGTGGTAGGGATGCCCTTCGCATGCAAAACTTTCAAACCCTACCACTGTCACTGTTGGAAAACAGTCGCCATGAAATGTGGCAATTTTAATTTTTTTTGTTTTTAACTGCATGATTTCAGGTGAAATCGACTCGCTCGATATCGACTCGCCCGAAAATATCTTGCCACATATGCACCACGCAACGGCCATGTGTTTTCGGGCAAAATTGGCTCGAGCGAGTCAAACTCCCGCGAAAATGACTTGCTCTAAACTATTTTGTTGGCCCAAAGTGTGACACAGCTTTGTGCTTTTATCCCATTGTACCTATTCCTGTCACCTCCATTTTACCTATTCCTGTCATGGTGATTATCCATGTTATTCCTTCCATCTCGCAACTGTTCGAGGGTATGTGCTATCTTTGCCTGTGATTCTCTCAGCTCCTGTCGAGCCTCCCTCAATTCTCTTTCTAAGGCCAATGAGCTCCTGTTGAGCACATTCAGGATCTCGTGCATGCTAGGTTACTCGCCTTCCCTGTCACCCATTTCTCCTGTAGGTTCTGTAATTGGTAGTAGTTTACTTGAAAAGGGGTCCATTCGTAGAATTTTGAAATCTTCCTCACTATACAATATTGTTGGTTGCCCTTCAGTAGCTGCAACCTCTATCTCTGACTCAAATGGATCAATCTGTGGTACTTCTCCCTCCTGTATTCTCTGTGGGTTCCATGTTCCTAGTCTTGGTCTAAAATTCTATTTATCTGTGGGCTGCATGTCTCATTTTTATCATCTGCATGACATATTTAACCTCATAGGATGGTAAGATTTTCTGCTCTGATACCACTGTAACATACACCCCTGGTATATGTTTGCTCTGTATGTGTTTTTGTGTTCTTTTGATGGTTTTGGGTTTAGGTTTTCATTGCATGTTTTTGCATGTGTGATTTTTGCAACATTGACATAGAAAATGAAGCATATATAGAAAACCCAGAAAAACTAGAATAGATATCAACAAATTAACAAAGACCTATATTGAAGGAAGCCAAAATATGAAGTTCTATTACATACCCATATCAAATTTTACAACTTCATGTCGGGGTCATTGCTGGACCAGCCATATGACACCATAGAAAAGCTCACAACTTCACCATATGAAGATACTTGGTATTACAATCAACGACAACAATAAATATGTATCTGGACACCAAGATTTGAAGAGAGAAATGACACAAAACAAAGAGGAAATTGTAGCTTTCAAATGCCCATGTCCCTTTGTACTTGGTACAACTAGTTGGGGGTTTATAGCAGCAGATAATGGGTAGAAATCCCTCTAAAAATCGTTGATGAATGTCTGCAGTCCCTTCACACATTCCCACATCAAGAATGAATTCCAAAAATGATTTCAAACCTCATCAAATGCAACCCTCTGAATGGTACGACCTCCAAGGAAGGTACGACCTGCAAAGAATGGTACGACCACAATAGAAATTGCTGCAACAATAATAAACCTCAAGGAAAAATATAGAAATCTGCTTAGTATAATCTCATTTCCATATGCAATAATATACTCTCGGATATCTCCATTTGAAGCCTGATTCTTCACCAAAATAGATCAACTGAATGCACAAATGAGACTCCTGGAGGAAGCCTCCAAAAACCTCTCCTAATATAATCTTCCATGCATGAGGAAAGGGATCAATGCAGGGGTTTTTGTCCCAACATTGTCATGATCCAACCATAGAGCCAAGCTCAAAGCCACAAGCACAAGTATCTCACAAAGAGAGAGCAATTGTCATAATCTTCGCATAATAAAAATGAGAACACTTTTGCCCTTTTATTTCCTCTCCTCCCCAATGCCCAAGATGAGAGTTTTTATTATTTTTAATTTATAAATTGACCCCTTGTCTCTCCATGAGGGTGTCCACTCCTAGGCATGTCACTTTTAAGTTATAACTTAAATTTATAAAGTGACATTATAATATAACTTAAAGTTATATTATGTCTTATAATATATCATAAGTTAAATCTTTAATTTAACTTACAATGTACCCATTAGTGCTCTAGACATCTCGAAACTATGAGTTATGTGCCATGGACCATCCACAACTGCCCTGCCAAAAATAGCAACCGCTCGGCTTTTGACTTATGATAAATAGTAAGTCCCCGAAATGACTTCCTAAACACCTCCATTAGCCTATGGAAGTCAAAATATAGGCTAATCCTGGTCCACTGGTGCAATGATCTAGATGGGGGACATTACACACTTCAAGGTGACTTTTATATATGTAAACATTAATCTTTACAGGTTAATTAGGTTAACCCATTTAGTTTTCAATCCAGGCAGTTTTCCTGTATATGGCAGTTAAACTATTCTTCACTGCCCATAAATAGAAATGTAATTCTCCCTTTATAAATGATGTAATGAGGGTGTGGTTGTGATGTAATTAACTTAATCATATAGGTTTGGTTCACAAATTTCAAGGTTTTCATATACTTGCTTTAGAAACAGGTCTAAAGCCTTGTAGCCCTACCTAGAGGGTTTTTTTTCCACTTATCTTTCTCAATTTTAGCCCACTTGAAAAAATAAGAATTGTTTTGGATACCCATTTCCCTTTTATTTTACATATCTCCACAAGAAGGTAGGGTGTTTCAAAGTGTTTGTCTCAAAAATTGAAAATGCAGTTTGCAAGAAGGGCTAATTAGGCCTAATTAGGCCACCTCCATTAAGGAACTTGTAGCAAACTTGGACTTCTATCTCCCAAACCACCCAAGAACTTTGAGGCATATAAAAAATGACTTGATTTGGCCAACCACACCCTCAAATTCACTTTTTATCTCTTAAACTTATTACTGTCCACTTTTCAGGCCTAATACATGGGTCTTATTAGGCCAAAGTGTAGTCAAACTTGTTCAAAACCTCCTTCTCTAGCTTGCAAGGTGTTGTAACATCTAATTCTATAATAAAATAGTCTATTCCACTGGTTGGAGGGGTTTTAGGTAGTGGAATGGAACAAAATTACATTTTTTGTCCCTTAGGAACCCTAGATCAGGGTTTAGAGTAGTTTTTAGTAAAACGGGTGGTTCTCCTCCAAATCTTAATGGATTTTGCTCAAACCAACTGCAAATGAAAGGTGCCTCACTCCCCTATCCTTTCCAAGTGGTTTTGTGTCCTTACAGTACCATACAAGTGTTAGATTTTAGGCAGACAACTGAGAGGGGGGGTGAATCAGTTGTCCAAAACTTTCTTCCAATTAAACACTTAAATCCACTTTATAATTCAGCAGCATAATAATAAATCAATCATAGAAACATAATGCATTAAATTAAGAGCTGAAACACATTAACACATAAGACACCAAGATTTTGACGTGGAAAACCTGGTTAAGGGAAAAACCACGGGGTGACTAACCCAATATTGTATTCTCTGTTAGAAGAATAGAAAGAACAAAATGGCACATGCTAATTAGGGCTCACTGCCTGAGCACACTGCTCACAAGAGGCTCACTGCCTACAAGAGACACACTGTCTACAGAATAATAAGTATCACATATTTGAACTGAAGAATAACATCTTCACCATGCTTGAGTCAGATCCATTTAAGCCCAATACTTCTGCTCTGCCTTTCGCTCTGCTCCTCTCTACCACACTCTCATCTCCACAAGACAACCTTAGAAATGACTTTACAACTCTTTATTTATACAAGACATCAACTTAGGAATTATCATCCAAGTCGGCATACATTACAGAGCAAGTACATAAATACAACATGACTTATTACAAAAAGACTTCACACGGATCAACACACTATTGGCTACACAGATCTGAGACTTCAATCTTTCTTTGGGATCACGCCATTCTTCACAAGACACCTTCCAGATCATCCGTAGGATGTGTAACTCATCCGGTCGGCCAAACTTAAGAAGAATGCCATCATTTGGAAGTTATTCTTCAATTGCGAGCTCAAACTCCCATGCGGACCACCAACACGAACTGGACATGATCCAAAGACCTCCACAAGCTTGTCTGAATCACCAAGAACATCCACACTACATCTGCTTACTGAAATCCTTATCTCCTTCATCTAGAACCTCAAGAACATAGTCTGTCATCACTGTCACATTGGAATAGATGCTTGTGGACCTCTGAAATCTTTACTGGATCATCTTAAGACACATATCTACAAACCCTTTGATGCACGTCCTCTGATCTTTATCTTAGCTAGGATCTTTAGCTCACTATCTTCACTATTCTTCTCTGTTCCTGATTAGGACTAATTTTCTCAATATCCTCAACACATAGCTCATCCAATCCTTATCATCAATGCAATAGGAGTATGTTGACATCAATGACAACATCGGTTAGAGCCATACTTGCAACAATCTCCCCCTTTGTCATTGATGGCAACATATGATGTGAAAAATTGTTTTAACCATCAAGACAAGAACTTTACCATACTGTCACAACTCCCCCTATCAACAACAACCACTCACATGTCTTCTCTTCCTTTACTACTCCTCCTTTGATCAGCAACCACTTGTTTTTCACATGTCTTCTCTCCCGCTTTGACATCAATGGCAAAGGGCACATACTTGCATTACTTCAGAACCATATCAGCTACTCCCCCTGAGTAGCAGCTTCCCAAACATCAATCTGGACCACAAGATATGACTGTGAATCCACCGGACTGATGCACATCAGTGCACCTTAGTTCAGCACTGGAGGGGTAATAACCCCTAACTTCTCCCTGAGATACTCAAAAGAGTCCTTAGGTAGAGGTTTGGTAAAGATATCTACAATTTGATCCTTGGAAGGCACAAACTCCAATCTGACTTCATTCTTATTCACTTGCTCTCTCAAAAAGTTAAACTTGATGGATATATGTTTAGTCTTTGAATGCAACACCAGATTATTTGATATGTTTATTGCACTTGAATTATCACAGAAGATTGTGATAGGTTCCTCATACTCCACTCTCATGTCTCTTAACATTTGCTTCATTCACAAAACTTGAGTGCAACTACCTACTGCTGCAATATATTCTGCTTCTGCAGTCGATAGAGATATTGCCTCTTGTTTCTTGCTCAGCCAAGAAACCAATCTCTTCCCCAAAAAGAATGCTCCACCACTGGTACTCTTCCGGTCATCCACATCTCCTGCCCAATCTGCATTAGTAGATGCATGAAGAGAGAAATTATGATCTCTAGGATACCACAACCCATACTCAACTGTCCCTTTCAGATATCTAAAAATTCTTTTGATTTCCATGACATGAGATCCTCTAGGATCAGCTTGGAATCTAGCAACAAGACCAACAACATTCATAATGTCAGGTCTAGTTTGAGTGAGATACAACAATCCTCCAATCATTGACCTGTACTTTTTCTGATCAGCCTTGGGAGAATCATCATCTTTGCTCAACTTACATCCGGTTGCCATGGGAGTACTCATTGGCTTTAAGTCTTCCATCCCAAATTTCTTCAATAATTCTTTCACATATTTGGTCTGAGAAATGAAGATTCCTTTCTTTGTTTGAGTGATTTGTAGACCAAAGAAGAAATTCATTTCCCCAAACATGGACATCTCAAATTCACTTTTCATTTGATTTACAAAAGTCTTGCACATACTATCACTTCCTCCAAAAATGATATCATCAACAAACACTTCAACAATCAAGATATTTTCATGATCAATTTTGAAGTACAAATTACTGTCAGCAATACCTTTGTTGAAACCAATCTTCAAAAGATGCTTATCCAATCTTTCATACTAGGCTCTTGGGGCTTGCTTCAGTCCATACAGAGCTTTCTACAACTTGCAGACCATATCACCATGATCAGATAATTGAAATCCATCTGGTTGCTCAATGTATACTTCTTCTTCCAAGTTCCCATTCAGGAAGGCAGATTTGACATCCATCTAATATACTTTGAAATCCTTGAAGGCAGCAAAAGCAAGAAATAATCTGACTGCTTCAATTCTTGCCACCAAAGAAAAAGTTTCTTCAAAATCAACTCTTTCTACTTGGGAGTAACCCTTGCAGACCAATCTAGCTTTGTTTCTGACTACTTCACCATCTTTATTCAGTTTGTTCCGGAAGACCCATTTGGTTCCAATCACATTCTTGTTTTTAGGTCTGGGAACAAGATCCCAAGTGTGATTTTTCTCAATTTGCATCAGCTCTTCCTCCATTGCTTTAGTCCAGTTTTCATCATTGCAAGCTTCATTCACTATCTTAGGTTCAATCTTTGAAATTAGACAATACTCTTTTGAATCTTGAGTAATCCTTCTTCTTGTTTGCACACCTTTGCTTTTATTGCCTATGATCTGATCTTCAGAGTGATTCAGTCTTACATACTTGGGAACTTTGAGAGTTTCTTACACTTCTGATTCTTAAACAGGTTCATTCAAACTTATCTCTTCTTCCTAATTTACTGAATTAGTCTGAATCTGAATTTCAGAGGGAGCTTGGAGTTCTTGAATAAAAACATCATTTTGATCATCTTCATCATATTCATAAAACTTTGAGGGTTTTTCAACACCTTCATCAACCTTCACATTTGTACTTTCAACAATCTTCCTTAATCTCTTGTTATAACACTAGTATGCTTTGCTTTGAGTAGAATAACCCAAGAATATTCCTTCATCACTTCTAGCATCAAATTTTCCTAGATCTTCATCTCTTTTAATGTAACATTTGCTACCAAAGACTCTAAAATACCTCACAGTGGGAGTGATGCCAAACCAAAGTTCATAAGGAGTCTTACTGGTATTGCTTCTGATTTGTACTCGATTGAGAGTATAGACTGCAGCGCTTACAGCTTCTCTCCAATAGATATGAGGAACATTTGCTTCCATCATCATGGTTCTAGATGTTTTCTGGATGGTCCAGTTCTTTCTCTCCACTACTCCATTCTGCTGTGGAGTCCTAGGAGCAAACAACTGTCTTTTTATTCCATGTTTCTCATAGAATTCAATGAACTCACCGGATGTGAATTCTCCTCCTCTATCAGACCTTAGACATTTTAATTTTAATCCAGTTTCATTCTCTACCATAGCTTTTAATATTTTGAATTTCTCAAGAGCTTCTGATCTCTCTTTCAAAAACGTTACCCACATCATCCGGGAATGGTCATTAATTAATAACATGAAGTATCTATCACCTTGCACACTCCTGATTCTTGTCAGACCACATAGATCAGTATGAACTAAGTCCAATAATCTGGTAGAAGATTGTTCCTTGCTTTTGAATGAGACTCTGCTTTGTTTACCCAACTGACATTCCTTGCACAAACTATTGGTAGGTTTTACCAATCTTGGAAGATCTCTTAGAACCTGAGTGTTGCTTATCTTGATGATATTATCAAAATTCACATGACACATTCTCCTATGCCACAACCAACTCTGATCAATTTGAACAAATAAGCAACTCTTACCAGTACCAACCAAGTGGAAGATGTTACCTTTAGTTTGAGTACCGGATGTAATCTCTGTTTTGGAACTTTCAAAGGTCTTGCATTTTCTATTTTTGAATCGGAGATCATAGCCTTTGTCCACAAACTATCCAACACTAAGAAGATTGTGCTTCAGGCCTTGAACATATAGTACATTACTGGTTTTGTTCTTTCCATCAAAAGAAATAGTTCCTCTACCCTTGATTCTACCAGCAGAATTATCACCAAATTTTACCACTCCTTCATACCTTTCCAAATCTATGAATTTATTTTTATCACCTGTCATATGGTGAGAGCATCCACTGTCAATGACCCAATCATCCTTTTCCTCAACTTGGGCAGCCAGAGCTCTTTCTACAATTTAATGATTGACAGATTCAGAGGGCATTGGATCTTCTTCCTTGATGGTAATAAACACCCAGTCACTTCCAGATTTGTTTCCTGTCTCTGATTCATCATTTGTTACTCCTTCATTATCATCATCTTCATGAACATAGTAACAATTCTTCTGGAACCTTGATCTGTTAGGATTTGGCCTTGAAAAGCTTTTTGGACACCTTGAGGCAAAATGACCAATCTTATTGCAGTTAAAACATTTAAAAGGCAATTTCCCTTCATACTTACCAGATCCTCTTGGCAGCCTTTTTGCAATAAGGGCTTCAAGTTGAGCAACTTCTGCTTCATCTTCTTCTAGATCTTTTCTTTCTTTCTCATACCATGATAGCTTCCTTGAAGAGTTCTCCCCTGGATCAAACCTTTGTTTACCTTTTACATAGGCACTAGCTTTGAATGCAAATTCAGTCTTGGGGGGGGCATCTCCAAACTCAGTCAATTCAAATGCAACCAATTTACCAACCAATTGATCTCTTGTGACACCTGAATGGGCTCTTAATTCTTCAATGGCAACAACCTTGTATTTGTAAGAATCAGGAAGGAATCTGAGTACTTTGCCAACAATCTCATCTTCATCCAAGACTCCACTAGCACATCTAATGCCACACGCAAGCTCATTTACTCTAGGCATAAATGCAGTGATATTTTCATCTTCTCTCATCTTCAGGTTTTCAAATTTTCCTTTCAGACTCTGTAGCTTGGCACATTTCACATACTTGTCTCCTTCATGCAGAAGTTCCAATTTTTGCCAAATCTCATATGCAATTTTTAAATCAACAACATTTGTCAGTTCTGAATCAGATAAGGCACTTAGAAGAGCTTCTTTAGCCCGTAGATTGTTTTCAGCATCTCTCATTTCATCTACAGTGCACGGACCATTCTATGGGAGATCTTACTTCTTTGAAGCCATAATCCAATACTGCATTCCCATACATTGTAGGTGGCATTCCATGCAACTTTTCCAAAGAGTGTAATTAGATCCATCAAACCTTAGACTATCCTTCTTGTATGATGACATCCTGGATCTCCTCAAGCGGTTAAGCTCTTGAGAGGAACTTAGCTCTGATACCAATTGTTAGATTTCAAGCAGACAACTGAGAGGGGGGGTGAATCAGTTGTCCAAAACTTTCTTCTAATTAAACACTTAAATCCACTTTATAATTTAGTAGCATAATAATAAATCAATCATAGAAACATAATGTATTAAATCAAGAGCTGAAACACATTAACACACAAGACACCAAGATTTTGACATGGAAAACCTAGTTAAGGGAAAAACCACGGGGTGACTAACCCAAGATTGTATTCTCTGTTAGAAGAATAGAAAGAACAAAATGGCACATGCCAATTAGGGCTCACTGCCCGAGCACATTGCTCACAAGAGGGTCACTGCCTACAAGAGACACATTGTCTATAGAATAATAAGTATCACATACTTGAACTGAAGAATAGCATCTTCACCATGCTTGAGTCAGTTCCATTTAAGCCCAATACTTCTGCTCTACTCCTCTCTACCACACTCTCATCTCCACAAGACACCCTTAGAAATGACTTTACAACTCTTTATTTATACAAGACATCAACTTAGGAATTATCATCCAAGTCAGCATACATTACAGAGCAAGTACATAAATACAACATGACTTATTACAAAAAGACTTCATGTGGATCAACACACTGTCGGCTACACAGATCTGAGACTTCAATCTTTCTTTGGGAACACACCATTCTTCACAGTACACCTTCCAGATCATCTGTGGGATGTGTTACTCATCCGGTTGGCCAGACTTAAGAAGAACACCATCATCCGGAAGTTATTCTTCAATTGCGAGCTCAAACTCCCATGCGGACCACCAACACAAACTGGACATGATCCAAAGACCTCCACAAGCTTGCCTGAATCACCAAGAACATCCCCAATACATCTGCTTACTGAAATCCTTATCTCCTTCATCCGGAACCTCAAGAACACAGTCTATCATCACTGTCACAATGGAATAGATTCTTGTGGACCTCTAAAATCTTTACTGGATCATCTTAAGACACATAGCTACAAACCCTTTGATGCGCATCCTCTGATCTTTATCTTAGCTAGGATCTTTAGCTCACTGTCTTCACTATTCTTCTTTGTTCTTGATTAGGACTAATTTTCTCAATATCCTCAGCACAGAACTCATCCAATCCTTATCATCAATGCAACAGGAGTATGTTGACATCAATGACAACACCGGTTAGGCCCATACTTGCAACAACAGGTCCGTGGTACGGCCTGGAACAGTTAAGAAACAGTAAAAAATGTAGTTTTGATAGTCTCTAGAAAAAAATGTGATTACTCTCTCATAGTTTGATGAAATGGACTCCAATCAAGTGCATGTGGTAGGTAAATTGCCCCTCTACCTTTCCCCAATGGTTTCCCCTCTTGACTATACCATACAGTAGCAAGGTATGGTCGGGAACAAATTGTTTGCAGAAAAAAATCAGAAAATACAGTTTTCAGATAAATTAGTTTTTCTCTTTTATTTCTTCATGGATCAGGCTCCTACCAAGTGCAAATGGGAGGGGATTCGATCCTTTATCAAATTCAAATGATTTCTTGCTCTAACAAAGTCGTGCAAGTCCTTGGTACGGTAAAAAAAATAGTGTATTTGTAGAAAAAAAAAGGAAATTTAAGCTTTTATTCATAAAATTGTTTATACAAAATTGCTTTCCCCCTTTCCTTGACATGGCAAAGGCCTTAAATATCTATTTACATTTGTCTCCCATCAGTGGTGACTTGTTTTTAATTGGACATGATCATTGGGAGCCTCTTTCATTATGTTTTGTTAAGAAATATACAAAATTTACAAGTGTTACAAGTATGTTTAGACTTGTTTAACCAAGACTTGTACTCCTATGGCTCTAGACTTATGAAGTTTCTTTCTTTTAGGACCTTGTTACATGAGTGAAGACTTAAGACACTCTCTTTATGACATTCTTTGGTCTTATTGATCAAGCCACAATAGGCCTAAGTGCTTCTGCACCAATAAATACAATAATAGAACAACAATAATGAATATGAACTTTCATTGAATATTTTCTTCTTGTTCATTCTGTCAATATTTCCTTTGCATTTTATTCCTAGGCCTACTATGGTATCAGAGTAGGTTTGTGAAAGAGAAAGGAAGATGGTAATTATGAACAGTTGAAGGAAGCATAATGGCTTGTTCTTTGATGATAGTTCACATATTATAGTGTAGCCTATGATACT
The DNA here is from genome assembly GCA_027924645.1 of Cunninghamia lanceolata. Lineage (NCBI taxonomy): Eukaryota > Viridiplantae > Streptophyta > Pinopsida > Cupressales > Cupressaceae > Cunninghamia > Cunninghamia lanceolata. Next base: position 2,229,117 of record BSBN01000204.1, on the reverse strand, counting down.
TGGCGGGTCATTCTATATATTCTATGGCTGCATAAAGATGCAGGAGCATATCTGGTATTACTTTTTCTTATATTTGTTGTTGCTTTTGTCTTATCTTCCAACAATTACCAAGCATTGTGGTATCAAAGCAGGTTTGTGAGAGAAAAAAGAAGATAGTAACTATGAATAGTTGAAGGAAGCCTAATGGATTGTTGTTTGATTATAGTTTACATTTTATACTGTAGCCTATGATACTTGGTGGGTCATTCTATATATTCTATGGTTGCATAAAGATGCAGGGGTGTAAGGTGTAAGGATATGTCTAGTATTACTTTTTCTTATATTTGTTGTTGCTTTTGTCTTATCTTCCAACAATTGCTAAGCATTGTGGTATCAAAGCAGGTTTGTGAGAGAAAAAGGAAGATGGTAATTATGAACAGTTGAAGGAAGCATAATGGCTTGTTGTTTGATTATAGTTTACATTTTATAGTGTAGCCTATGATACTTGTTGGGTCATTCTATATATTCTATGGCTGCATAAAGATGCAGGAGTGTAAGGTGTAAGAATATATCTGGTATTACTTTTTTCTTATATTTTTTGTTGCTTTTGTCTTATCTTCCAACAATTGCCAAGCATTGTGTCATCCATTATTTTAGAATCCACCAAGTCTTTGTTCAGTACAATTGCTTGTTCTTTGTATTGCTAGGTCAAATGGAAGAAACTCCAAAATACTTACATACACTAGGATCTTTAGATTCATTTTTTATTGCTACACTATTTGGAGGCACTTTAGAGATAACAACATTCCTTTCACCCACTTGTCTTGCATAAGCCTCTTTGAAGTGTGATAATGTGAGAGATGTCTAAGGTAACGACTACCATTGTTTTGGTTAGAAACACATAAAAGAAGAGCATGGCTTGCTGGAAAAGTCACAGATGTGGGTCCATCCAACTTGCATGTACACTATGTAAATTATATTATTAGCCTTGTCTTCTGAGGGGTAAGGACACAAGGGCAATTTTTGTTGTGTAGAGGAGTCTAGCCTATGAATTCAATAATTGCCATACTTTTGTGTTAAATCAGTTGCTGCCAACATGAAAGATCTATGTATCATGAAGATTCCATGAGAAGGCTGCTAACACCATAATTTTCTTGCCATGTCACTATGTGTGTTGTAGTCAACCAACTCTTCTACCAACACGAAGGACTGCTAAAGACATCTATGCTTTCATTTGACGTCTATCACCAATCTTGGTAATCTATTTGTTACAATCACTATTCCCAACCACTATTGTCATTCATTATAGTTGGTGATGCAGGAGCATCCAGTGGTGTAAAGGCAATCTTGCATCACCCAAAAAGATGTTGATTCAAAATCATTGAAGTTGTTTTCATTTGTTTCCATAATTTGCATTTCTGGTTCCATAATCACTTGAATAATGATGTAGGAATTTTAGTTTTTTCCAAACTGCTAAAAATAACAAATTGCTATTTTTGGAAAGTTTAACTGTCATTTCAGGAAAGTTTGCATTTGGGCATGGATTGAAGCAAAAATTTATAGGAAGCTTCATAAATGAAATATAAGACCTTTGGCGAAGGAATCGTGTAAAGATCATTTGTGAGGTGAAAGATATTAAATTTTTCATTTTCTGAAAAGCCCCTGAAATTTTTTGAAATCAAATATGAGGCACTAAAACATCCCATAACACCTCGAAAAGTTGATTGAAATATGTTTACAAATTTCCAGGGTAATAGTTCACTTCACGAGATTTCTAGTGCTTAAAATGGTTTGTCAATCAGACACCCGGATCAAAAGTTATGCTTCCCGGAAGTTGACCTACTTTTGGAGGGAGTTGCAATTTCGAAATTTAGTTGGAGGCCACCAAAAAGGCTATTTATGACTATTTTTGGGAACCCTGGGTAGTAGTAAAGATAAGGGCGATAGTGTAGAGTCAAGAATAGGTGGGAAAATAGAAACCCTAGTTAATTTGGGGTTACAGAAAGCTGAAGATTCCAGAGTCTTGTGATAGGAAGCTATAATGTGTTGCAGTCTGTGGAGGATTGATTCCTCTAATTGTATTTGAGCTTCTGTAATGTAATGTTTTTCCCATATCAATAAAAGATCATTCTATTTTCTGTGTGAAATTTCTGTTGTTGTTTGTTTTGTTATTTGCCCCCTTCACCAAGTGGTATCAGAGCAAGGGTTCCTGAGTGTGTAAACAGATCGCTGACTGTGAGGCAGTTTGCACCAAAACCTGAGGTTGTGGGTTTGTTACAGAGATCAAGATGCCTCCACAAAGAAATCATGTTGGAAGAAATGCTTTGAAGAAAGAAGGTTTTAGAGCCCTGCAAAGGAAGATTAATGAATTGCAAGAGGAGCTGTGAAGAGGGTTTGAGTCGAGAACAAGAGAAGAAAGTGAGGATAAAGCTGAAGAAGAGCTATTTGAGGAAGAACAAGAAGCTGCAGGAGATCCTGCAGAAGTTAGGTTGTTGAGGACCATTTCAAATATCGAAAAGAGGCCTAGGATCGAAGTTTCTACCTATTCTGGAGATTTGAATTGAGAACAACTTATTGATTGGATCAATGACATGGAGGAATATTTTGAGTATGAAGATGTGGAAGACCCAGATTAGGTCAAGTTTGTGAAAACAAAGTTGAAGGGCCATGCCAGTATTTGCTGGAAGGAGGTCTAGTTAGAAAGAAATAGAAGAGAAAAAGGAAAGATTACCAGATGGGATCATATGGTGGAGAAACTAAGGAAGTAGTTCATTCATTTAGACTATGAGATGGAGTTGCTAAAGAAGCTACAAGGATTGAAGCAAGGTAACAAGTTTGTCAAGGAGTATACATAAGATTTTTATAAGATTACTAGCAGGACAGGCCATGCAGAGGCCAACAAGGAGAAGGTAGTCTGTTACATTAATGGGTTGAGGCCAAGTATTCAAGAGGAGTTGAGCTTGGTTAGAATGACCACCATAGAAGATGCGTACCAATTTTCCCTGAAGGTGGAAGAGAAGCTAAATAAAAGATTCGAAAGAAAGCAAAGGGGAAGAGGTCAAGGCGAAAGGACTGGTGGAAGGTCCTATGGAGGCAGAGATGAAGATCCAAAGAAGAGTGAAGAAGCTGGCACCAGTCAGAATCAAAGAGGTGATCATGCCTATCACCCTCATGACCAAAACAATGGTGAATAAAGAGGAAGAGGAAGAGGCAGACCTGGGTAAGGACCTGGAAGAGGAGGTTTCAGAGGAACCTATTTCCAATGTGAAGAAGAAGGGCATCGAGCATACGAGTGTTCACAACATCAAGGAAGGACAAATAGAAGACCTGAAGGGAATGCACAAGTTGCACATGTGGATGAAGATGTATAGCCTAAGCGTTCTGAAGATGCTGAAAGGGGAGAAACCCTAGTTGTCAGAAGAACTTTTTTGAATGAGGGGAAAGAACCCAATCAAAGGAAGAATTTATTCCACATAAGGTGCAAATGTGAAGGTAAGTGTTGTGATATTATTATTGACAGTGGAAGCACTGACAATCTTGTTTCAGATGAGATGGTTGACAAGTTGAAGTTGACAATAAGAAAGCATCCACATCCATATGAGATTGCATGGTTGCAGAAGGACCATTGAGCTTTGGTCAATGAGTAGTGTTTAGTGAAGTTCAAGATTGGGGACTACCATGATGAGGTGCTATGTGATATCATACCGATGGATGCATGTCATATGTTGTTGGGGAGGCCGTGGAAGTATGATAGGTGTACTATCCATGATGGCCGTGCAAACACATATTCCCTAACAAAGGATGGAGTTCGTCATAAGTTGAAGTCCTTGAAGGAGGTGGAAAAAAAGGTATGTAGTACTACTAGAATTTGCTTGGTAGATGGTAGGAAATTTTTGGAGGGTATGAAGCATGAACGTCATTGCTTTGTATTGATTCCTAAGATTAGTTAAGAGAAATGTGAAGATGTCCCAATAGAAATCTCAGATCTATTGGAGGCATTTCAGGATATTGTCTCTGATAATGTACTAGAAGGTTTACCACCAGTGAGGAAGATAAGTCATCAAATGGATTTGATACCAAGAGCTAGTTTGTCAAGTAAGGTAGCCCACAGAATGACCCCTGCAGAGAATGAAGAGCTTAATAGACAAGCTCAAGAGTTGTTGAGGAAGGGATTGATAAGGGAGAGCCTAAGTCCATGTGTAGTACCTAAAATACTAGCACCGAAGAAAGATGGAGAGTGGAGGATGTGTACAAACTATTGATCCATCAATAGAATCATGATCAAGTACAGATTTCCATTGCCTAGAATGGATGACATAATGGATTGTTTGAGTGGAGCCAAGTACTTCACGAAGATTGACCTGAAGAGTGGGTATCACCAGATCCAAATTAGAGAAGGAGATGAATGGAAGACAACCTTTAAGACAAAGGAAGGTTTGTATGAGTGGTTAGTCATGCCATTTGGGCTAACCAATGCACCGAGCACATTCATGCGGCTCATGAAGGAGGGATTGAAAGAATTTTTAGGAATTTTTGTTATTTTTTATTTAGATGACATTTTAATTTTCAGTAAGACTTGGGATGAGCATCTGATGCATATCAGAAGGGTTTTAGAGAAGCTGAGGGAGGAGAAGTTGTTGATTAAGCTGAAGAAATGTAGTTTTGCAAAGGAGTTGGTGTACCTGGGATTTGTTGTCTCAAAGGAAGGTCTTAAGATAGACTCAGAAAAGGTAAGGGCTATCATTGAATGGCCTACACCAAGGAATGCTACAGAGGTAAGATCTTTTCATGGTTTGGCAAGTTTTTACAGAAAGTTTATCAGAAATTTTAGTAGCATTTGTGCACCCCTAACTGAGACAATGAGAGGGGATAGAAAAGAGTTTAGATGGACTACGGGAGCAAACAAAGTTTTGATACATTGAAGCAGAAAGTCACAGAGCAACCTATATTGGCACTTCCATATTTCAATAAGGTATTTTAGGTAGATTGTGATGCAAGTGGCAATGCTATAGGAGCTGTTTTGAGTCAAGAAGGTAAGCCCATTGCTTATTTTAGTGAGAAGCTTAGTGATGCCAAGAAAAAGTATTCTATTTATGATTAGGAATTTTATGCAATAGTTGAACCTTTGAAGAAGTGGAGACATTATTTGTTGCCAAAAGAGTTTGTTTTATACACTGATCATCAGGCTTTACAATATCTTAATAGCCAAGGAAAGTTGAACCAGAGGCACTTAAAATGGGTTGAGTTTTTGCAGAGCTATACTTTTGTTTTGAAGCACGGGAGTGGGAAGTCCAATAGAGTTGTAGATGCCTTGAGCAGAAGGCAAAATTTGTTGACAGAAATGAATATAGAGGTTGTTGGGTTTGATGAGCTCAAAAGTTTGTATCCTAAAGATCCAGATTTTGCAAAGGCCTGGAAAGCTTGTTTGGAACCAGTTACTTTGGACATGACAAAATAGTTAGATTTCATAATCTAGGATGGCATGTTGTTTAGAGGAAGCCAGTTGTGCATCCTAAGGAGTTCCATGAGAGAGAATCTGATAAAGGAGAAGCATAGTGGGGGATTAGCTGGACACTTTGGTCGAGATAAGACAATTGCTATTGTTGGTGAGAATTATTATTGGCCACAACTGCAGCAGGATGTGAAGAAATTTTTGTAAAGTTGCAGAGTGTGTTAGATAGCAAAAGGAACAAGTTAGATTACAGGGCTATATCAGCCATTACCTATACCAGAGAAGCCATGGGACAATATTAGTATGGATTTTGTTCTTGTTTTACCAAGGACACAGAGAGGACATGATTCCATTTGTGTGGTGGTGGACAGATTCTTGAAGATGGCACATTTTATTCCTTGTAAGAAGACTAATGATGTTGTTCATATTGCAAAGTTATTTTTCAGGGAGGTGGTGAGATTACACAGTCTACCAAAGAGCATAGTTTTAGATTGAGATACCAAGTTTGTTGGTTATTTCTGGAGGGCATTATGGAAGAATTTGAAGATAGATTTGAAGTTTAATTTTGCACACCATCCACAAACTAATGGATAGACAGAAGTGGTGAATAGGAGTTTGGGTAACCTGCTACGATGCTTAATAGGAGATAAACCCAAGGGATGGGATTTGATTTTACCACAGGCAGAATTTGCTTACAACAGTTCTATCAATAGGAGTATTAGTAAATCGCCATTCCAGATTGTGTATGGGAATAGTCCAAGAAATGCTTCAGAGTTAAGGAAGATGGACAAAGGAGAAAAGACAAGTGGTGAAGCTGAAGACTTTGCCGAACACCTGAGGAATTTGCATGAAGAGGTGAGAAAGCACATTAATAAGATGAATATTTAGTACAAGGCTAAGGCAGATCAGAAGAGAAGATATAAGGAGTTTCAGGTAGGAGATGAAGTCATGGTTCACTTCAGAAAAGAAAGGTTCCCAATTGGAACATATAATAAGCTGAAAATGAAGAAATTTGGACCATGCATAATCCTAAAGAAGCATGATTTAGGAAATGCATATGAGGTAGAGTTGCCAAGAAGGATCAATATTTCACCTGCGTTCAACATTGCTGATTTAATAGAATATCATGAAGGTGGCACAGAGGATGGACCAACAGAAGAACAGTGGAGTATTCTGGCATCTACTTTAACGGAGGAGATAGAAGAGATCTTGAATAGTCGTGCAGGAAGAAGTACTCAAAACAGAAAATATGAAGAATATCTCGTGAAATGGAAAGGAAGGCCTATTGAAGATTCTTCTTAGTTGTCTAAGGCAGAGGTTGACCGTTTGGGTTTTCCTCAAACAAACACCTGAGACGTGACAGGGTCACTTCTCAAATTACCCTGGGTGTCTAATGTAGGAGCATCCAGTGGTGTAAAGGCAATCTTGCATCACCCAAAAAGATGTTGATTCAAAATCATTAAAAAAATTTTCATTTATTTCCATAATTAGTATTTCTAGTTCCATAATCGCTTGAATAATGATGTAGGAGTTTTAGTTTTTTCCAAACTGCTAAAAATAACAAACTGTTATTTTTGGAAAGTTTAACTGCCATTTCAAGAAAGTTTGCATTTGGGCACAGATTGAAGCAAAAATTTATAGGAAGCTTCATAAATGAAATATAAGACCTTTGGTAAAGGAATCAGGCAAAGATCATTTGTGACCTGAAAGATATTAAAGTTTTTGTTTTCTAAAAAGCCCCTAGAAATTTTTGAAATCAGATATGAGGCACTAAAACATCCCATAACACCCTAAAAAGTTGACAAAAATCTGTTTATGGATTTCCAGCATGATAGTTCACTTCATAAGCTTTCCATCGATTAAAACGGTTCGTCAATCGGACACCTGGATCAAAAGTTATGCTTCCTAGAAGTTGACCTACTTTTGGAGGGAGTTACAATTTTGAAATTTAGCTGGAGGCCACCAAAAAGGGCTATTTATGACTATTTTTGGGAACCCTGGGTAGTAGTAGAGATAAGGGGGACAATGTAGAGTCAAGAATAGGCGGGAAAATAGAAACCCTAGCTGATTTGGGGTTACAGACAGCTAAAGATTCTAGAGTCTTGTGATAGGAAGTTGTAATGTGTTGCAACCTGTAGAGGATTGATTCCTCTGATTGTATTTGAGCTTCTATAATGTAATGTTTTGCCCATATCAATAAAAGATCATTCTATTTTCTGTGTGAAATTTCTGTTGTTGTTTGTTTTGTAATTTGCCCCCTTCATCAGTTGGATTGCAAAGGTTAAAAGAACATCGTGCTTTCTAAATATTGCTCCAATCGATGATACAATAAAGAAGATAATTAAGTAAAATAGTTATTTTATTCAGTTTCTCTACCTATTTGTTATTGCTTGGTTCAATGAAGATTTCAAATGCTGGAATGGCCTAGTGCTCAAATAGGAATGGAGTTTAATATAGATTTTAATAAATGATGGAGTCATAGCTAATATCAAGCAAAGAGAACCACAATATTTGATATTGTTTCTAGCTTAATTGTGAGGAGTATTTAGCATTGACATTTTTCAAAGTGGATTATCTCCTATATTTTTCATAATTTTATAGTGTATGTAGTCTTTTTGTAGCACTAAGGGTGTTTTGTGAAGAAATAAGGGTGTTTTGTGTAATCAAAGTTGTAAGGAGTAAATTGTGAATCATGTTTTGTTTGACTGTGATATAAGGTTAATACCTATCAAACTATATATTTAGATTTTTGAGCATTATTGGTTGAGCCCACATTATGGGATCTACTTTGTATGGAGATGGAATTTTATCCTTATGCATTAAAATTGACAACTCAAAAGAAGATAATCAAATAGCAGAGTTTTGGAGGCAATTTCAACCTACCTTTATGCAATTTTGTATAGTTTTGTGCTCGATATATTTTACTATGACAATAGATAGATAGGTTACAAGATTAGACACCCAATGCCTCAAAACATACAAAAAAGATGTTAAGTAGAAAGATGTTGTCAACAATGATGTTCCTCCTTCTAGTAGTTCAACGTAGAAGGTAAGGAAAAACAAAATATCTTTGAAGCAAGGTGTTGTGTCTCCTCTTCTGTCATAGAGGTTAAATGTTGTATCTATGCATGTGGCTTTAAAATACCAACAACCAAAGTCATGAAAGAATAAACCAATTGAGTCTAAATTTGTTACTTCATTAAAACCTAGTGAGAGAGTCTAGGAATCTCAAAAAACAATGGAGGAAAATGTGGTCTTGGTTATAAAGGGTTTTGTTAGTTCTTATGTGCTAGAGTATTCTAAACCCATCAAATTCATATTAGGACTTATGAATAAATGTCACGTTGAGTCTTCACTTGTTGGTCATTCTTGTGAATTCAAAAAATTTGAGTTGTCAAAATAGCTAAAAGCAATTTGTAGTGAATCCAATAATGTCCAAATTTATTCTCATTATGGACATCAAGGTCATATTTCTAGTAATTACTTCGATCTACACCCTTTTATATCATGTGGTCAATATACTCATTATGTTAAACATTGTTATCTACAAAATTCACCTCTAAAGTCTATGAGGCATATGCATTTTGGTTGGATATATCATTCCAGATGGAGATCCAAGGTTCATTGTTATTATAAGAGAATTCAATCTATTATTGATAATTATTATTTTTTTACTCATGATGGTGATGTTTCTATCCATCTCGATACTTGCAATGATGATGAACATAGTCTTGTAGATCTTGTTGAGCCTACATTGACTAGTGTTGATGTTAATATTTTTGAGATGTCCCTTGGCATATTTGATAAGCAACTACTTGTTGAGAAGATTACATAATTGAATGATTCCCATAAAGAATGATTTCGCTAAGTAGTGTGATTTTTTTTAGTATGTTAGATACACAACTTGTGATGATGTTGGTCCTTATTTATGTATTCCAATTATTTGGGCTCTAGAGCTTGAGATGTTACCTCTTGTTGATTCATTAGGGTAACTTAGGCACACATTTTATGCAATTGAGTTGTAAGTTGAAAACCCAAAAGGGTAGATTCCACAATCTTCTCACTAAGTTGAAAACCTGAAAGGGTGGCCTAATGGAGACTAATGATCAAAACCCACAAGGATGCCATTTAATTCTAAATCTATTTATATAAATTTTCACATGATGATCCAAGTTGTTTTCACTTACTTCCCATTCAGGGTGGGTATCTGCTCTCTACACTTTCTCCATTAGGGAGACCTTGTTGGCATTGTCCTTTCTCATATGCCAAGGGAAATTTTATGTGTGCTAGATTTGAGTGGAAACTTTATAGAGATGATAGATGTGTGTACTTCAAATTCTTTATGTAAATTTGTTGCTTATATATCATTATTGATGTATTTAGAGTTTGCCATTTTTTAGCCATAGTTTGTTGAGGCCATGGTTGGTGCACTTACATTCCAAATTTTACATATGACTTGTTGACACCTTGTTATTGATGATATTACACTAGCATTTTGAATGTGCACTTGATGATATGGTGCATTTGATGATGTCTTGTAACATGTTAATTGCAGTTTTATTGGTGGACATTTAATGTATATATGCCCCTCTTTATTGTATTGATTACATTTAATGAGTGCTTGTGTCTACTCTAAGAAATATGCTACAGTTGGTTGGATTCCAACTTGGTGTGACATATTTTAGCTATTATTTTTTATGATTGAAATACAATTATCCTAGAAGACTAATAAATAAGGACTACTAGCTCCATGAGTGCCTACTCATATTGGCCATCGAGGATTGGTCATTTTTTCAAATTATTACATTTTTCAACATTACAGATAGAGTGACAACGTTGATGATTAGAGAGTGCGTATTCACCATTTTGAGAGATGTCCAATGATAGAACCTGTCGTCATATTTGAAGATACATTATATGTACATTGGACCATAATAGAGCTTCTACTCAGAAAATGGAAAATTATGGTCTAATGTTTATTTTCACTAAATTGCTTGGCTAAGAGAAGTTTGAGTAGTTCAAAGATTGTTTGATTTAACCATAACTCATTTAGATTAAGGGGGAATGTAAACATTAGTTTATATAGGTTAATTAGGTTAACCCATTTAGTTTTCAGTTTATGTATCTTTCCTTTATGTGACAATCAAATTGTTCTTCATTGCCTATAAATACAAATGAAAATATTCCTTTGTAAATACAATAATACAAAAATAATAATGCATATGAGATTTCATTGAATATTTTCTTCTTGTCTAATTCCCCATCCATTTCATCATGTCAATCTCTCCCTTGGATTTTATTCCAGGGCCTACAAGATAGATGTATTTAAAATATTTATACTATTTTTTTTCATTGAAATAGCTACTTAAGATATGTAGTAAATACATACATTGATAAGTGTTCCCTTGGTGAGGAGCACTAGATGAAACATATAGATTGATGGTCTAGATTAAAAGGACTACCATGAAATAGATCTTGGCCATTGATTTTTTCAAACAATAGCATAAATGATAAGAAACCAAAAAATAATAATGAATACACGATTGTGACTTCAAACCTTTTAATTTTGCAATAATTCTATAATAACATATGAAAAATGACAAGGGTCGCTGTAGTCCTCATCATTTAATTTAGTGAATGTCAATCCATGGTGGTGTCCATGGCTATATGCAAGAGAGAGGAGAGATAATTTGCATGACAATCCTTTCTACAAATGGAATTGAAAACAAATGCATGAAATAAACTCAGGTTTAACTCTGCTGCAATTAATTTCATCCTAAGAAAACTTGCAAATGGAAATTTTGAAAATACAACTAAAAACAAGGGAATGGAAAAACTATTGAAAAACAAACTAATCAATGAAACTACAAACAATTAACCTTCTTCCTCAGGATGAGAAGGCCCTTACTCCCCTTTCGAATAAGGTGAAACAAATTACACAATTGTTACCAAACTATTGAATTGTATTATTTCATAAAAACAACTGTAAAATTCTTTCTCTTTTCTTCCTTTCTCTGATGTTTTTTTTATAATGTATTTATAGAATACTTATTTTAATTTATTAAGTCAGTCCACCAAGAATGTGGATTTGAAATCCTATTCTTGGGGAGACAAACTACAACTATTTCCTTCAATCTCGGTCACATTTCTGTCAATCATTTTCTATCGTGAATTGTTCATTCATTTTAATGAATTTTCTAATATGGTTTTTGGGTTTTGTTCCCCTCATTTCAATATTTCTATGTAATTTTGAATTTTTGAATTTCATTGAGAAACGAGGGAGATATTGTTGTTTTACTGAAACTGTGTTGTTGACTTTTTTTCTCTTCTCTTCGTCCTTCTTTCTAGGAAATCTTCTGGCGCTTCAACTTAACATCAAATGGACTTATTATTTAGTCTACTAACTAGCAATTGGACCCATAGGTTCAATGGGCAGGCTAAAAACTTTATGAAGAAATTATAGAATTTGTTAGATATTTTTTATTATTTATTAATTTATAAGTTATTTAATCCATTAAATTATTTTATCAATTCTTATTGAAATTTCATCACATTAACTATTGTCTTATAGTAAATTTATTTTTACATTACATATTACATATTGAGATGAACAAACATAGTTGGGTTTGAGTTTGACTTTCACGAAGTCCTAATTCATTCATGGCTCTATGTTATTGAAACGAGTGAGACACATAAACTTAAAATTATTATCATGTCAATTCCTTATAGGTAAATAGTCCCTTTTGCATTACATATTGCCCTTACAAAACAAACATAATTTTTTAAGGATGAGATTCTAAAAATATGTAATTATCTCCCTTTCTTGTAGCATGGTATATGTAGTTGACAAGAATAACCAGCTTGCTACCTATGTAGGTCATAATCGTAAATGAAATGGTAGTTTCATTACTCCATTCATATGATGTAATTTTTAATTTCCAAACAAACACTCAAAATCAAACTATTTTTGTTAGCATAATAAATTCACATGGAAACATCTTGTTTTCAAAGTGGGCAACTTAATATAAATAATTACAGCAAAATCTATCCACAACAAAGTAAATATAAATAAAAATTCCAAGGGTAATTTATACTAACTTGCAGTGTGAAAAGCATGTCCTCAAACTGCTCTTCCTTGGTTAAGAAATCAATTACAACAATGAAAGAGAAGGATTTGTAAATTTATGAACACAAATGCTGCTTTTATAAGTAAATTTGTTACACTGTAGAATCTTGAAAGGTGGCAGAGAACAATAAATAACAGATGGTGGCATAATGTCTTGTTGGGCTTGATTTTCAAAATCTGTCAGCTTGAAGATGGCATTAATTTCATTTATATCTTATTTCACTGTGTAAATCAAATATGGAAGCATCTTGAATATTTCCAATGCAAATGGTAAGGGGTTGCGTTTAAATTTTTATCTGCATTAAATCTCATTATGTAATAGGTAGTCACTTCATTGTCTTGGTGGTTGCAGACACCTTAGGAGTTGACAATCTTTATGTGAAAGCAGTCTCCTCTATTTAAGTCTCTCTTTGCTTGAGTAAAGGTGCAAGTATAACATGTATTTAATATGAAAGGAGGTGTGATGATCTCATCAATCAGTCAAAGGAAAAATTAACAAAAGCATATTAAATTAATTAAATACCGCTTTCATTCCCCTGTGTTCAAAACATATTTATATTTAACACATTTAATTGTTTTAGAGTTTATTTTGTGTTCATTGCTCTATCACTAAATATCAGACAGTTCATCATAAGGTGTGTTTTATTAGCCTACGCTGCCATACAAGTCATTCTCAATAACAAACATAACAGTCTAGGTCTCTACCATGAAGTAACACATAACACAGGAAAACAAAATATATCCCTCACACTTAATCTAAGTAGAAGGGTGTGATAAGCCCAAAAGTCTTAATCATGATAACCATTTAAGAAAAATCACTAGGTACAATAATTTCAAAGGTGCCTCAAACGATGAAGAAATCCTTTTTCTTGGTAGTCATTTTGATTCTATGGGTTGTATGGCTTGAAAATTGTGGGTTCTATAATACTCCAATAAACATAATCTTTTGTATAACGTGGCACAAAAAGTTTGGAAGCATACAACAGTACTGTAAAATTTATGGTGGAAACCTTATTAGGGTGCTTATTGATGCATGTATGTTGTAATTTTCTCTGTCAACTGGACTATATTAATCGCCGCCATTAAATTTATAAATTTAGACAATGTACATGTACTTAATGGTAAAGGATTAAATAGAGTAAAGGAGGAGATCTAAATTTAAATCAAGAGAGACATATACTAATTACATATTATACAAAATATTCTAAGTGTAAAGCAAGTCCGTAAGATTTATAAGCACTAAATGAAAGTTGCCACGTCGAGTAGTGATGTTCCTTCCATGTACTACGTGTGACATGCCCACCAACTTGATATAAATTAAATGCAAAACTCAACAAATTGTGAACCTCCAGCATGCGATATAAAGTAAGCAATTTAAGTCTATTTCCCTATGCTATTTGGTGGAGGTGTGGGCCCACGCAGCAAATATGCAATTTGCACCGCCATTCCCATATCCTATAAAGTAGATCACATTACTCAAAAAGATATTTTGTAATTTTGTAATTTTTGCAAGTCCACTCCCCGCCACTCAGCAAAGATAAACACATGTAATAAAGTAACTCCTCTTTTCCCAAGATTTATTCTCAATCTTTTACTTGAAATTGACAAGACAAACCTTCACAAAAACACTAAAGAAATAAAATAAAGCATGTAGTGAGTTGTGAGACCAGCCTTTAAGATTTACCTTTTTTTTTTCTATTATTTATTATTTTTGTTTTTCATCATTTATGGTATAGATTGAAAAACAATCAATGGACAAAATTGATTTCATGGTAATCTTTTTAATCTAGGCTCTTCATCTATATAATCTATCATGTACTACTAACATAGGGAAGACTTTCAGCTTAATTACATAATTGCTGAAGAAAATGCAATATTCTAAATAAAGTCATGCATGGCACTAATCGTGTCATTTTAAACAAGGAGTTTATTTGATGTTTAGTTAAAAATATTTCAAACATACTCAAATCCAATTCAAAACCAATTTATTAAGAAGAAGTAGATGCTTTTATTTGGTTAAATATGAGACTGTTCATGGTCTCATCATCTCCCTATTATGTAAAAATAAGTTATCTAGTCTAATATACCCAAAACTAGGTCTAACCTCCTTCTACATGAACATTGGGACACAAATTGAGCTTGGCTACAACCCTGATAGGAGAGACAAGCTATAGGAGTTTTGTCCCTTTGTTGTATTTATGAAAGATTGAGATAAAATGACTTAAATATAGGGTTTTAACAATGAAATATACCAAAATAGAGATACCATGCCTTACAAAATTGGAAACCTAGAAAATAGAGATTGGAATAAGTAGAGAAGAGCCATTAGATGTTACTACTAGAAATTAGGGCAAATATGGGAGGACAAAGTTGACCAAGCACAGGTGCCCTAGGGTTTTACGCCCTTCAAAAGGGGTTTTCGAGATTCAAGGCTTATATTCATCAATTTTCTTCCGAATCTTGCATACATGTTCTTGATCTTCTGGAATCTACAAAAAACCAAGAGATGGAAGGGTTGTGGCTATATAGGAGTTTGCCTTGGTCAAACCCCCATTTTGGTATATCTACCTCATGGATAGCTAGATTTGAGAAGATCAAATAGTGTGTGCTACTAATCTTGTGTGCATCTAAGATTGCAATGAGTAGCAAACTAAAGGATTCATCACAAAACCCTAACCCTATATGACTCGAGCATATAGAATGATCTACTCAAGGGAAGTGCTTCACTCAAGGAAACACTAACCTTCAACTCAAGGAAGGTGGATTGATTTGAAGTCTATAGAATAAGAAGGTGCTACAACCATACACAATCACGATGATGTAGGTACTCAAGCCAAATGGTTCCAACCCTTCTCTCAAACATGCAAAGAGGAATAAGATAGACTTAAGATCTTGCTTCCAAATCCACCATAATTCTTTTCAAGAGCATTAGTATTCCAACAACAATAAAACCTGCAATAATTTAGAAGTCTACTATAATATTCAGATAGCTATTAATTCTCTAGAGGTCTTTTCAAATTCTTTTTTAAGTATGAAGCTCAAGGAGGGAAAATATTTGATTTTAGAGGCTGATGGAGCATGGGATCCAAAATGTCAAAATCGAGGTCACATCACACAAGACAAATTTGGCACTATTAAGGGATTTAAATCTCCGCAAGATACAGAAGGACACTAGAAGGACACTAGTGCTTGGGTACTAGTGTCCTAGTCAAATCACCCCAGCAAGTTAGCATTGCCTCGAGACATTTCCAAGACCTTAACATAGCCCTATGTTCTAGAATTTGATCAACAGAAACAATTTAGTAAAGTTTAGGAAGGTTTAGGAAGGTTTAGGAAAGTTTAGGAAGGTGAAGCACCTCTCTCAATTTGAGGGTAAAGACAAGGATAAAAAGTGGTCCTAAAAGTGGACTAATGAAGCGGATACTAAGGCGGGTGCTAAACAAAATGTGAAATTGTGCTTACACTATCAAGGAGCACAATTTATGACATAACATTTAGCACCCACTTTAGCGGGTGTATGACACTACGTGCATATACAAGATAAAGTACAGGAAAGTAAATACTGCAATCATAAAAAGGATACCCAAAAGGATACCATAGAGGATGCAGATCATCGTACATGAGAGGATGAAGCCCCCAGTCTATGTTCCTGCAAAACCAGTGTTAAGGACCGCAACTTGCAATAACACCTTGTTAGAAAAGTGAAATCATCCTACAAACAAACAGGTGAAGGTGTTAGTTCAAAAAATTCTAAAGGAGAATGAGATGAGACATGATCAAAGTGAAAACTTGCGGGTAGATATACACCCCTTGTTTTTGCTTGCTTTTTAGGATGTAGAAGCAGGGTGGCGATCTTTCCACATCAATTTTCTAGGAAAGCTTGATGAATATGCCTTTGATAGGGTCATTTTATGAAATATCTCTATGACATAAATCATATGAGTGAAGAGAGGGTGGATCCAAGATCTCGACACAACAAATGACACAAAAATCTAAGTTCGCTAGCCTGATTTGTAAATCTTTGAATTAAGAGAGGTTGAGAACTTTGATTTTTGACCCTAAATATCGAGATCGAATTCCATTGTTTTACTATAAGTAGTAAAAGGAATTCACATTCTCACCATTCATTTCATCGTGTTGCTTTTAGAGAAACTTGGAGAATCTCGAGCAACTTATGAGAGTAGTCATGACACATGGATGGACATATCAACCACCTAGGCTAGAGGCACTGAGGGATTGCGTAGCTCGCAGTGTGTAGGAGGACGAGGTGAGTATGGAATCCTTACTTTGCATTCAATTTATGATGTTTTTTGTTTTCTGTGTCAATCTAGGACCTATAGACTGTGAATGTCTACCTAGGGCGTTAGTGTCCCATTAGGGCTCTAGTGTCCTTCCTAGGCACTAGTGTCCATTTTAGGTGCTAGTGTCTTGGGAAAACTAGCTAAATTTTGCTGTTGAGATTTGTCTTTGATTCTTTGATGATGTGACAGTAACAAAATTTTATTTTGTGTGATTTCAAGTGCCCCGAGTGATGTGTGAGCATGTAGGTGGGAACATGTACACAATGTTGCATAGCCATGCCAAGACGCTATATGTTGCTGACAAGGCACTTCTTAGGCATGTTGGTTTATGGTGGGTTTACACGATGCCTATCATTAGGTATCATCATATGATGTTGATGGTGTTTACTCCCAAAATAACTGCAACCCTAAACCCTAAAACATTCCCAAATCATCTAAGCTAGGGATAGTCATTCTAGATGAATGGGAGAGGTTTATCAACAAGTTCAAGGTGATTTTGGGTAACCTATAGGAGTGGGTTAACTCCTCTACACTTTGAGCTCAGCTTAGACTCAGGAGGGATATTCCTAAGGGGATACCTGAACAGGTATTAGGTTCAAACCAGATGAACAACTAAAAATAATAGGACAACCAAACCCCAACTGCCTTCTAGGCCCCAAAGACTGTCACTGGACCTAAAACAACTGATTGTCACTAATAACCCCTAAATAGTTGATAAGAGGGCACTCCCATTGACAATGGAAAGTGCAGGTATGCTTGCTTGCAAGACATACAAACTAACTACTCACTTCACACAATGAATTTGTTTTGATTTTTTAGAGTGTGCATGATCATGGAAACTTTTAGATCGGTGCCTAATATATTGGGTTACAGAGTTCACAGTTCAACATAAGAAAGAAAACAACAAGAGAAATGAAACATGCACTTTCTGAATATTTAGATGCAAGAAGAAACAACAATCAATGGAGAATATGCTTAATAATCCTTCATCAAGATACAATCAATCATCCATAATCATTAAAGAGATCATCACATAGCACCTAATGTTTTAAGAATCTATTCATTCATCTGATTAATGGTTACAATCATACCACTAAGTGTGGCAAGGGAAAATCCTAAAATAAATTTAGGATTTCCTTAAAAGATTACATAAGAAGGATAAGTCCATACATTTATAGCTGAAAACAATACAAAAATATTTCATAACATGTGCCTTCAATGCTGAAAAACTGGAACCTTTCTATATTTTTGAAACCCTAGAGAGCTCTGCACTAGAATGCTTGAAAAATATCCAACCGACCAACCCTTTTTACATCTTTGATTCATGCATATATAGCCTCTAATTTTTCTTGCCCTAATCCAGGTTGTCAATAAATTCCCTCTTGCTGGCTATGTCAGAAAATATCATGGTGAGAAGGGATGTTCATCTACCAGTAATAACTACAACAAAATATCTTGAAGGGGTAGCTGAGAAAATCATCATTATTTGACCCCTAAATTTTCTACCAATTTAAACCTGTAATGTTTCTGCCAAGTGCGAAAAACCCCCACCATGTGGACCATCACTCGCTACCCCGCAAAGAGTTAGCATCTTGGAAAGATTCCCCACGGACAGGCGGGGAAGGAGTAGTATTCCGGAGCCTTTGATAAATTATGGGCTTTCTTTTAAAAATCTGCATCTCAGAAAGCCGCCACGTGTCGTGATCCCAAAGCTGCATGGAAGGAGAAGAGCCATCTCTGCTTGGGCCCTACATAAAGAATCCAAATCCTCCATGTGGCACCATGGTATAGGCACTAGAAAGAATGGTGAGTGAAAAGGTTAAGTCGCTAGGTCGGGGGTTTTTTGAACTTTCGAACCCCAAGTCGGGAGTTCGGAAGTTAGGAAAAATCCTGACTCAGTGACAACAAAGGCTTGAAAAGGCCGAGGTCGGGGAGTCAGGGCATCTTAGAACTTGCTAACCACAAGTCAGGAGTTTGAAAGTTAGGAAAAATCCTGACCTCCCGACAACAAAGGCCTTGAAAAGGGTTGTCGATGAAAGGCTTGAAAAGGCCTTGAGACAAGTCAGGGAGTCAGGCGGTTCACTAACTTTCAAACCTGCAGACTTAGGTTCTAGAAATAAAAAAAATCCTCAACAATAAAGGAAAATAAAAGGGGCCAGTCACTTCACAGTTTAAAAAGGCTTGAGTGAAAACTTAAGTGACCGGCAGTCGGGATAAATGGTCAACTAAGAAATATAACATAAAGTAGAAAAATGACCGCAAGCCTTAGGGTTTTGAGGGAAAAGTATGAAAATCTTTTAAGGGGATTAATTCAAAACCCTAAAACTAAAACATGTGTCAACAGATGGCTCTTATGGAGCAATAGAACATGTATAGCTCTACCTTTCGTCTTCCAATGAGAGAGATGATGGTCACATTGGAGGATGTGCACTGAAATGTACAGTTTCTTGTGCGAGGTGAGATCGTGAGGTTCATCAAGCATCAATCCTATGAGTGTGTTGAGGTAGGATAGGTATATTATCTCAGTCATAGAATGCCCTTGAGTACTACCAAGCACATTAGTATGTCATGGTTAGAGCAAGGTTATGTCATTGTACCAGTTGTTTGTCGCATCTTGATCGCTACCATCGCTCTTGTTGTTACATAGGATGCATGAGGAACACACCTTCATGGGGTCCTAGTGCATACTATTAGTGTGATAGAGGAGCATAGGACTGTATATTCATGGGGATGGAGTATTCTTTCTCATTTATACCATGATTTAGGGTGCTATGTGCATCACGAGACACATAGCTTGGTTGCTTGCACACTTCTTCAGGTGTGGATGTTCGAGCATATTACATGCACATGGCTAGTGAGGTTCTTGACAAAGTTTGCCTAGACATGTCCATGAGAACATGCCTACACACTGAGGAGACTATGGTGATGTGGTGATATATTGTATTGGAGAGTGCGATTCGACAGACTACAACTTACAGATATCCAATGGAGACCGTATAGGAGTTGTCGATCATGGGTTGGTATTTCCCAGTAGTTGGTGATGATATAAAGGGATTAGCTTTTAGCTGATTGACTTGATCACATTATCGTTCCCTTCTATTATGATCAAGTGATGAGGCAGTTTGGTCACGTGCATAGAGTTCCTGCACCTCAACCAACCTATGTGCACTCGACTCGTAGTGCGGTCAGGCTAGGAGATGAGGCTTGGCCTACCATGATAGACGTCGCTTTGAGAGATCCTCATGATGATGAGGAGGATGTAGATCCTGTGTCTAATGCTGATGACATTGGTGTCAGCACAACATACTTGATGTGGTGGAGCACCGCTCATCCTGCCCCCGTATTTCCCATAGAATACCCCACAGGCAATCCCAGGTTGTGGAGGAGTCGGGGAGATGATTCAGGAGAGGAGATTGATGATGATGACAATGATGCTGATGATTATGATGTATATGAGGAGTAGCATCCAACATCAATGATAAGAGGGAGACGGCGCCAGGGAGAGGTGAGTGGTGATGCCATGAAGGAGAGGCTTAGGGCTCGACCTCGTGCATTACAACCACTACCTACCGCTAGCAGGGTGCAGAGTCATTATGAGCATGGGGAGAGGAGTGGAGGTGCCACTATGGTGCCCCTAGTAGTTCAGGTGACTACATACTCAGAGGCCTTTATACCTCGGACCGTAGATCCTCGCTGGCGATCTAGGTGACGAATTTGTTTTATTGATTTGGTTTATATATATATATATGTTGAGCTTTGATCAATTTTGATCTATATGATTAGAGTTTTGATACTTCATTTGTTTCTATTTTGCAGTTGATACATAGAGATGGCTCGACTTTATGGGTCGGGTCATATTGAAGATAGTTCCTACCATGCAAGTCGAGTAGCCAGCATGGACCAATTCTAGGTCACAACATAGTGCAGGATGGCACACATAGGTGTTTGAGCCTATTGTATAGCTAACATAAGCTTATGAGGAGAGAACCATCGAGAGAGATCAGGCAATCAAGAAAGCATTTAGTACCAAGGTGGTGCAGGAAGCTCTTCAGAGACAGCTAGATCAGGATAGAGTTACATATGGGGAGAGAACCATTGAGAGAGACCAGGTTATCGAGAGAGCATCTAGTGCCAAGGAGACATAGGAGGCTCTTCAGACACAACTAGATCAAGCTAGAGTGGCATCAACACCTGGGGCAGGTCCTACTTTTATGAGTTATATGTAGGCAGAGACTAATAGGCTGCAAGTCGAGAAGGATCGACAACAACATATGTACACAGATTCGAGGA
The DNA here is from genome assembly GCA_027924645.1 of Cunninghamia lanceolata. Lineage (NCBI taxonomy): Eukaryota > Viridiplantae > Streptophyta > Pinopsida > Cupressales > Cupressaceae > Cunninghamia > Cunninghamia lanceolata. Next base: position 2,207,969 of record BSBN01000204.1, on the reverse strand, counting down.
CAAAGGTGGGAGAGCTTAGGGGTGAGCTTGGGGGCTCGTAGGTGTGGAGTGCTTCTAGGAGTCACTCATAATCTATAGCCTCACATAAGCATCCATCTGTTACTCATCCACCACCAAGTCCCAAGGGATTTGACTATCATGGTCCACAATCATGATTATATTGTACTTATGATGTACCACATTTTGGTGTAGTGGTGGATTTGCTCTTTATGTATTCAAACTCTTATATATGTATGTGATTTTTTGATCGATGATTATTATGTCATGAGATGATTTGTTTAGATACCACATGTGATTTACTTTTGTAACATATGGTGATTACAACATGTAAGCTACACTTAAATGCTATTGTGATTTGACTACACAACCTTATGTGATTGTTTAATAAATGCCACAATGATTTAGTTGATAGATGTATTGAGTTATCTAACTAAACACATATGTATGTAATTAGGCACAATTATCACACATGATGAATTAATGCAATTGTGATCTAACTAGACAATGTTGTCACATTGTCTAATTAGCTACAACAATGATTAATTAACATGGTGCACTTTTAATGAACTATATGCTAACATAAGTAATTGTCAAAATTTAAGAAAGCTACTTGTAAGAAATAAAGACAAATATATTATTTGTCGTAATCGAAGAAAACTATATTAAATAATTCTAACATAATTTGCTTTAAAAGAAGAATAATAGCATATAGATTAAAAGATGCAAGATAATTTGAAAGTAAAAGAAAAGAAATCTAAGCATAGTATCGACGCAAATGCATAGCATTAATAGGTTCTTTAAGAGGAGTATCTTCCATGTTGGATAACTTGTATGTGCTCAATCCGTAGACTTTAGTAATGATGTACAGTCCTAACCAGTTTGGGTTGAACTTTCCTTTTTCACCAGGTGGTGCATTTACATTTCATTAATTTTCGTAAAGTACCAAATCTCCAACTATGAATGAACGGTGGATGACACGTCCATTATAATAGTTTTACACATTCTTTTGATGGGCTTGGAGATGTTCAAGAGCGTTTATGCGTTGTTCATCAAGCATCTCAAGTTGTTGAAGTCTTTGTTCTCTATGTGAATTTTCATCTAGGATGCCATGGAGAGAAACTCCTAATGAAGGAATTTGTAACTCCAAAGGCATGATCGCATTGGCACCATATACAAGGTTGTACAGGGTAGTACCTGTAGCCGTATGAACACTTATTCGGTAAGCCTATAATGCATAAGAGAGTTGAGTATGCCAATCCTTCTTGTGTTTATTAATAGTTTTCTGAAGGATTTGTCCAATTATTTTATTACAAGATTCTACTTGGTCATTTGATTGTTGATAATATGGCGTGGAGAAGTGATGTTGGATGTGGAATCTTTCAAGGAATTTCTTTACATATTTGTTCTTAAATGATGAACCATTGTCGGTAACCAAAGCGGAAGGAAGTCTAAACCGAGAGATAATATTATCAAGGATGAAGTGACATATTACTTCAGCAGTCATGGATCAAAGTGGAACCACTTCAACCCATTTCTTGAAGTAGTTGGTAGCTGTGAAAATAAAATTATGTTCTTGTGAAGGAGGAGAGATTTTTCCAATAAGATCTAAGCCCCACATGGAAAATGGCCAAGGGGATATCTAGGCACGAAGTTCCTGGGTAGGAGCTTGAATGATATTGTTATGTTGTTGACATTGCAGGCACATTTTGATGAAGGCAAAATAACTATGTTCCATGCTTTGCTAATAGTAGCCCATGCGAAGTAATTTTTGAACCAAAGATCTTCCACTGAAATGCCCTCCACAAGCACCTGAATGTGCTTCCTCTAAGGCAATTAGGATCTCTGATTTGTTAAGACAATGAAGAAGGAATCCATTTTATCCTTTTTGATAAAGAACATTAGATAAAATGATGTAATGTGTTGCGAGCTTGCAGATGCGAACTTGAGCATTTCTAGATGTTGGATTAGGAAAGGTGCCATCAGTCAAATATTGAAATATATAAGAGTGCCATTCATTTGAATCAATGCTACAACAAAGGACTATATTATAAGTATTTTAAGATATGGAGGGTGATGTAATAGTATGAATGATGAATATATAGTCCTTGGATGAATCGTTAGGGGATATAAGGGAAGCAGTGCTTGCCATTGCATCCGCTTGTCGCTTATCTTTCCGTGGGATTGTGTCAATTGTGAAAGAGGAGAAATGCTTCAACAGTGATAAGGCTAATTCACGATACTGAGATAACTTATCCCACTTTGCTTGATAAGATCTAGTGACTTGTCCTACAATAAACTAAGAATCACCAAATATGTGAAGATGTTTGATATTAAGCGACAAAGTGGCATGTAAGCCAGCAATAAAGGCTTCATACTCTGCAATGTTGTTTGTACATGAAAATTTGAGATGATAAGATAGAGGAACTGGCTTTCCTGAAGGAGATACTAGTATAACACCAGCATTGGAGCCAGTTTGACACCTAGAGCCGTCAAAGAATAGATTCCATTATTGATCAATGTCGAAAGAAAAGATTTGATCATTAGTGAATGATTCTTGATTTAGAAAAGAAAATGGTGAAGGAGCTTTAGCTAAATGGTCAGTCAATGCTTGACCCTTAATTGCCTTTTGAGAGACAAATTTTAGATCAAATTCCATTAACATAACCCACTTAGCTAAACGTCCTAAGAGATCTGTTTTAGCAAAAAGGTGCTTCAATGGATCAAATTTTATAATGACATTAGTTTTAGCGTTTAGAATATAGTGTCTTAACTTTTGTGTTGCAAATACAAGAGTAAGACATTGCTTTTCAATTGTAGAATATCAGACTTCATAATCGAGCAAAGTTCAGTTGATGTAATATACAACATGTTCTTTGCTATCATCATCACGTTGTGCCAATAGAGCTGCAAGACAATTAGAAGAAGCTGATGTGTAGAGAAGAAAGGGTTGTCCAGAGATGACAGGATGTAATATGGGAGGATTAGCTAAATAACTCTTTAGGTTATCAAAAGATTTTTGGAAATCCTCGTTCCAACTAAAATGAGAACCTTTCTTAAGAAGTTGTGTGAAAGGGAGAGTTCTATCTACGAGTTGTGACACAAATCGACGAATGGCCTATATCCTCCCTTTTAAACTATGAAGTTGTGAGATGTTTTTAGGTGGCATGTTGACAATAGCATCAATCTTCTTTGGATCCACCTCAATACCATGATGCAAAATGATGAATCTCAATAGCTTACGGCTATTGATGCCAAAGACACACTTACATGGATTCAAGCACATGTTGTATTTTCATATACATTCAAAGATTTGACAAAGGATTTTGACATGATCCTGATTCAAGACGGACTTGGCCAGAATGTCATCAACATAGTCCTCTAAGATATTTTGCATGGAATCATGAAAGATAAGGGTCATAGCACATTGGTAAGTCACACCAGCATTCTTCAATCCAAATGGCATGACAACCCAACAAAATGTTCCCCAAGGAGTTATAAAAGTTGTCTTATATTGATCCTGAGGATTGATGAAACTTTGGTTATATCCAGATAATCCATCCATGAATGAGAGTAATGCATGGCCAATAGTGGAATCAACAATCATATCAATGTTAGGAGGAGGAAAATCATCTTTTAGAGATGCTTTATTTAAATCACAAAATTCAATACAAATTCGAATACGATTGTCAGGTTTAGCGACAACCACAATATTTGAGATCCAAGGTGAATAGTTAATAGGGCGGATAAACCCAGCATGTAAAAGCTTCTTAATCTCAACCTTAACTAACAGTGCCACCTTAGGATTCATCTTTCAATTTTTTTGTTTTACGGGCTTGGCATTAGGATGTAATACAATGTTATGTGTTACAACCTTTGAATCAATGCCAGGCATATCAGAATATGTCTAATAAAAAAGCTTGAGATAATCATGTAATAGACAAGTATGTTCGTATTGTTCTTTTGAATCTAGACATTTTTTGATTGGGATAACATTTTTGGGGTTATTAGGGTCCATCAAGACATCAACAATTTTCCCATTATGAGAGTACTATGATATGGGACATAAGGGGGATGAGGGATTCCATAGGTGTTTCATAAGATGTTGAGGTATCATCAGATAAATCAATGTCTTTCCCAAAGTATGCTTTGACATTTAAACAATAAGGAAATTTGTGATCATGATAGTAATGAGGCAAATGATCATAAACTCCTAGAAATTCAGCTAGAGCCTCATCCGTTGAGAAACTATCTAAAATACAGTCACTACAAGTTTTACTTGTGTTGATTAACTCAGGATAGATTATATTAAGTGTGGAATCAATTGAAATTGTGTTTACATTGAAAGAAGGATGACGAGAAGCTTTCATGGGCATCAAAGGGTAGTATCCAAGACCAAATGAAGAGCTATGCGGATTAGCTTCTAAAGAAATATTGATACCTTGTTCCTTTATACCACAACCATTGCCTCTATATCCTAATTGAGATAATATTTGAAAACCTCAACCATAAATGGAAGCCATTTATGTGGAAGAAGGTGGCTCACCATTAGACGCATACCGTATTGCGGACTATGTAGTATGCAACCGTCAACCTTCTGAGTTTTTGGAACCCTAACAAAAATATATATATATTTATCTTAAAACTTGCTCTGTGTCATTACTTCACATTCGATATTTACCTCTAATTATATATATATATATATAATCCTCTGGGTATATACACAGGTCTGTGTGTATGCACAGAGTTGTGTGTTAGCAGTTTATTTAAATATATATACTAGTAATATATATATATATGGAAAATATATATTCAAATATAAATAAGACACCTACTTTAATACTATTGTTTTAGAATATGTAAAGGAAAGAAGAATTGAAATAAGATTTTTAAAAATGAAGGCAATAACTACTCAAACAGAAATCTGATTACAATATGTTTATGATCTCAAACATTGTAGATTTAATAGAGATTGCATATGAAAATGAAATCACAACATGAGAATAAACACCATAGAAGAATAAACCATATCAACACTAGATATAATGTGGAGAAAACCCTTTTGGGTCAAAAACTCCACCAAGAAAAGAGGCTCAAGTTGTATTATCTGCAAAATTTGAATAACATAATACATGTACTTCCTTTGTCTCTCCAACCTTCAATTCGGTAGCACCTGTGTACAAAAATCTGTCATACTACAACACATACATGGTATTGTACTTATAGAATTATTTTCCCTCCAAACTAGGCATCCACTTTCTCTCACCTAGGAATCTTCAACATGTAATAAATGACTTCTTACAAGCTCATGACACTCGTCAAGAGTCAACCATGCAAAGTTGGGCACCCAAGCACAAAAAAAAGTCTCTTACAACATCTTATGACGCGTCATAACCGTCATAGATTCTCCCACAAAGCATCTTCCCAAGATGGACGCCTAGAGCCAAGAATAGCAACTTACACCTAATAATTATCCGGCATAAGTTGTCATATTGTCATAGAATCTTATGACAACTTGTAGCTGTCATAGAATCTTATGACAACTTGTAGCTGTCATAGATTCTCTTACATGTACTCACCAACTTTATGAAATGTGTCATACATACTAAAAATAGTTGATTCCTCCAAGGTGGCGCCTACCCTCAATTACTCTTGATTTTTACAATTGCCAACTATAAATGTTACTTCATAACTACCTCCGATAAATCTAAAATTACCACTGCTAGTGAAACTACCTCATTCCCTTATGAGTAATTACAAATAATAAAATGGAATAAATACAATATTGGGATTTACAAGGTTAATGGCACCTTATCCCAACATTCTCCCACTTGACATTATACATTGTAAATCAACACAAAAGAAATCAAATGAAAATAATCAGGAACTAGAAACAAGGCCCATGGCCTCTCTGCACCAAACAAATTTCTTTGTGCTCACAGGCTTGGTCAATGAATCTGCAACATCCTCCTGAGTGTCTACCTTCTTCAGCAAAATCTGTCCACTTGCAACCATTTCTCAAAAAAAGCGATATTAAAAATCAACATGCTTAGTCCAAGCATGATACATAGGATTCTTGGCCAAACAAATAGCACTCTGGCTATCACAACCAATCTGAATGACCCTGCAATCAAAACCAATACATCTACATAGTCTTCTCAACCAAATTACCTCCTTAGAGACATGAGTAGCATCCATATACTCTACTTCGGTGGTGGACAAAGCAACCGTGGGCTGCCTCTTGCTCATCCAACTCAATGCTCCTTCAAACAAAGTAAATGCATAGCCACTAGTGGACCTTCGACTATCCAAGTCACTTGCCCAATATGCATCAACAAATCCCTGTATGTCCAAAGTTTTATCAACACTATCATACCACAATAAACCAAACAATAATGAAGAGTACTTGCAAGATATTTAAATGCCTTCTTTGCATAATTTCAATGTTGTCTACTAGTGTTAGACATAAATCTGTTCAAAACTCCCACTGCTTAGGCAATATCTGGCCTAGTGCAAACCATTGCATACATCAAACTCCCTACAACACTGGCATATGGAACATTAGACATATCCTCAAAATCATCATTATTCTTTGGACACATATCTAATGAAAGCTTAGTACCAATGGGTAAAAAAACTCTAACTGGGTTACAATCTTGCATACTAAATATCTAAAAAATGGTATTCACATACTTACTCTAAGACAACCAAGGCTTTTTGTTACCTCTATCCCTCCTGATATCCATACCCAAAATATACCTGGTTGCTCCAAGATCCTTCATATCAAATGCACCTGAAAGTTGGACTTTTAGCTCACTGATCATACCCATAGTATTGTTGAAAAATAACATGTCATCAACATACAATGCAATGATTAGTATTGAATCATCAATACAATGAATGTAAATACATTGATCCTCCTCGCTTCTAACAAAACCCAATTTCAACAGAAATGAGTCAAACTTTTGGTACCACATTCTAAGGGATTGTTTCAAACCATAAAGAGACCTCTTTAACATGCAAACCCAATGTTCTTTCCCTTTTACCTCAAAACCTGTAGGTTGCTACATATGAATTTCTTCCTCAAGATCTCCATGCAAGAACGCAGTCTTAACATCTATTTGCTCTATTTCCTAATCAAAAGCTACAACAATGGATAAAAGAAATCTAATAGAAGTTAATTTAGCAATAGGAGAGAAATTTTCACCAAAATCAACTCCCTCTCTTTGGGAGTAGCCCTTGGCTACCAATCTAGCCTTGTACTTCTCCAATGAATCGTCTACTCCAAACTTCTTCTTGAAGACCCAATTGCAACCTATGGCCTTTTTTCCTTTGGGCAAACAAACACGATCCCAGGTGTTGCAAGAGTCTAAAGCCGTCATCTCCTCCTACATGGCTAACTACCAAGACTTTCTATCATCTGCATGGATAGCTTCTCTGTAGGACCTAGACTCATGGTCAGTACTCAATAAAGCAAATACATAATGAAAATCTGGTGGACTATACTTGTCAACTGGGTTCCGTTGTCTTGTGGCTCTCCTCAAGGATGGAGTAAGAGACTCTTTTGGTTCTTCTGGATGCTCAACTTCTTTTATAACAACAAAATCTTCCTCATCATAACTACTTCCACTTGAATCTTCTTCTTCTTCTTCTTCACCCCCCAATCCATCATTCTATTCTTTTGGTTGTGCATCTTCTTGTTGTAAATCAAAATGCACTACCTTTGTCCTTTCTTTCTCTTTTGGTTGTTCATGTTTAGAAATAGCTCTAAGTTCCCTAAAAATAACATCTCTAGAGAAAACAACTTTTCTGGTTAGAGGATCCTAAAGCTTATAACCTTCAACATTCTCACCATATCCAATGAAGATGCATTGATTTCTTTTCTTTAGACACATGAACAAAAGCCTCATAGCCAAAAACCCTTAAATGTGAAATAGAGGGTTTCTTACCTATCCACACTTCATAGGGTGTCGAATCAAGAGCCTTACAAGGAATTCTATTAATTAAGTAAAAAGCAATACACATAGCCTCTACCCAAAAGCATTTCTCCAACTGTGAATTACTCAACATACTTATGGCTCTTTCCATGATTTTTCGGTTCATCATTTCTACAACACCATTCTGTTATGGTGTATATGGAGTTGTCTTTTGTTTGATTATACCTACATGCTTACAAAACTCATCAAATTCCTTAGAGCAATATTCCCCTCCATTGTCAGATCTTAATATTTTTATCTTTAATCTGGATTGGTTTTCAAGTGAAAACTTCATATTTGTGTTTCATAAAATAAATTCATGTAAATCTGAATACATCATCAATGAAGGTGACAAAATAATGAGATTTTCCAATAGAGTCATTATCCATAGGTTCAAACACATCTGAATGAATAATCTCTAACTTCTCTTTTTCTCTATTACTTCCTAAAGGAAATGATCTATTTTGTTTTCTAAACATAGTGCTCACAGAAATCAAAGTGCTCATCAAAATAAGAGAAACCATCCAACAAATATTTATTCTTAATTGTTTTTAAAATATTATTACTTGTGTGGCCCAATCTACGGTCCCACAACATACAAGTGTTTTCAGAAGCCTCATAAATATAAGAGGAATTACAAATTGTAGTGGCATCTAGCCTAAACAAGGTTCCCAATCTTTTCCGCTTCGCTACCACCAAGTTTCCTCTCACCAATTTGCAACCATGCTTATAAAATGTTACATACATTCTCAAATCATTCAACTTCGAAACTGAAATCTAATTTCTAGGTAATCCAAGAACATGCAAAACACCAAGGAGGGTTTTAATTCTCCCATCACTAAAACAAAACATTACCTTGCCTTTCCCAACTATTGGATATGTAGAGTTGTCCCCAAGGTACACTTTACCTCCATCATACTCTTCGTATGTGGAAAACCATTCTTTATGCAGGGTCATATGATACGATCATCTTGAGTCAACCAACCAATGATCATTAGAAACAACATTGCATGCAAAAAGTAAAACATCTTCACCTGCATTCGAAGACTTATCAATAGCAGAATCCTACTATTTCTTCAAGTTTCTACATTCATTTTTCACATGCCCTCTTTTTCTACAATTCCAACACTTAACCCTATTCTTCTTTCTAGGAGTCTTAGATCAGCCCTTTGACTTGTCTTTAGCCCCCTTCTAATCTCCTTTTAGTCCTCTTTCCTTAGACCCTCGCCTCACATTGAGAGCCTCAATGTTAACCTCATAAGTCTTCTTCTTCATCTCCTATGCCAACAAAGTTGCAACAAGACGATCCAACTTCAGATCTTCAAGGTTAGCAGTAATAGAAAGGATAACATTTTCCCAAGATTCAGGTAAAGAACAAAGTAAAAGTATACATTTATCTTCCTCTACAACTATAGCATCTACAGAATCAAGTTGACTCAAAAGTAAATTAAAATTGTTCAATGCTATACAATGGAATCACCCTCTTTCATTTTAACAGAAAACAATTTCCACTTTAAATAAATCTTGTTTACCATGCTCTTGGCTAGATAAATCTCACCCAATCTCTTCTAGAGTTGGTATGCAGTATCTTCCTTAAAGACATTCAAGAGGATGAAATCTGCAAGACACATTCGGATAGTTCCCCGTGCCTTCTTATCCAACCTTTTCCATTCATTTGGACTCACATCATCAGGCTTCTTCTCTTTTTGAACAACCAACCACTGGTTTCTTTCTTCTAGCAAATCCTCCATTTTTAGCTTCCACAACTCATACCCCGTACGATTGAACTTTTCAATGTCCAAACGAGAGGTTGAAACAGTAGTGGATGTAGCCATGATATCTACACAAGATCTGCAAACACAAACAACCAAATCTCCCACTACAACTAAACATCCTTCACACTACCACCCAAGAGTCAAAACTAGCCAGGCTCTGATACCAAATGTTAGAAATGAAGGCAACAACTACTCAAACAAAAATCTAATTACAATATGTTTATGATCTCAAACAGTGTAGATTTAATAGAGATTGCATATGAAAATGAAATCACAACACAGGAATAAACACCATAGAAGAATAAACCATATCAACACCAAATATAACGTGGAGAAAACCCTTTCAGGTAAAAAACTCCACCGAGAAAAGAGGCTCAAGTTGTATTATCTTCAAAATCTAAATAACATAATACATGCACTTCGTCTATCTCTCCAACCTTCAATCCGGCAACACCTGTGTACAAAAATCTTTCATACTACAACACATACATGGCATTGTACTTATAGAAGTATTTTCCCTCCAAACTAGACATCCACTTTCTCTCACCTAGGAATGTTCAACATGTAGCAATAAATGACTTCTTACAAGCTCATGACACTTGTCAAGAGTCAACCATGCAAAGTTTGGTGCCCAAGCACAAAAAATAGTCTCTTATAGCATCTTATGACGCGTCATAACCATCATAGATTCTCCCAGATAACATCTTCCCAAGATGGGCTCCTAGAGCCAAGAATAATAGCTTACACCTATTAATTATCCGTCATAAGTTGTCATATTGTCATATAATCTTATGACAACTTGCAGCTATCATAGCTTCTCTTACATGCACTCACCAACATTATGACATGTGTCATACATGCCAAAAATAGTTGATTCCTCCAAGGTGGCGCCTACCCTCAATTACTCTTGATTTTTACAAGCGCCAACCGTAAATGTTACTCTGTAACTACCTCTGGTAAATTCAGAATTACTACTGCTAGTGAAACTACCTTATTCCCTTATGAATAATTACAAATAATAAAATGGAATAGATACAATATTGGGATTTACAAGGTTAATGGCACCTTATCCCAACAAAAACTAAACTTGACATGGGAAATAATCATCCCATAGGGAAGAGATTTCGCTAAGTCTCCAAGCACCAACTTGCAAAACAAAACATTCATTTGTGAGAGAAGATTAGTCTTGTTTTCCTTTTTACAAACTCCAAACTAGAGTTGAGAGTGTTGCCCTAACTTTTATGAAACTCTAACCCTGTTTTAAAAGACTAATCACTTTTAGGAAATAATTAAACTATTTTGGTAAGGTTCCTTAGTGTGAAGATTTAATATATTGTAAGATTTATTCTATTGACCCTTGAGGGGCCAATTGTAAGGTTGTAATGCCAAATGTTTATAGATTGTTTAATTAAATAAAAAGTTTTATTTTCTTTTGGGCAAGTATGAATGTTGGGTTGATGTTGAATTTAGTTCTTTAGGATTTTATTTAAATCGTATTTATTTCAAAAAATGTTAAATCTGAATGATTTTTAATTGCTAGTTAATTAATGTATTAAATAGGCATTAATTCCTAATTTACTTATTATTCCACAAACTTATTAAATGTTGAAAAGGATGTATTTTACTGTTTTAGAAAATGAAGTTTGTTTATTAGTTTCGTTTCCACATTATAATTAATTAAGTATTTAATTTAATTAATTTGAGTTAATAATTTTGGCTAGTGTTTTAGGTCCTACTTTTAAAGTGGGTTGTCTCTCACTTCATCATTTAGAAGACCCTCGAGGAACGTCACCTTATAGTAGGGACTCCCCTTAAGGCAACACACATTGTGTGTTCTAGCCCCAACTAGGTTGCCTTCATAATCAAAAGGGCGCGAAAGGAGTTTCACACTACCCTTCCTACATATTGTTCTTCCTCGCCATAGGGCGGCATGCCAGACATATGTTGCACATGTGCAATGACGTTAGGTGCACGTGTTCAACTTACACGTATGTTGCACGTAAGTGAGTTATGTGATGTTTAGAAAAAAAATTGTGGGTTGTGTTTCATGTCCACGTGTTAAATTGTGGACATGAAATAGTCAATATTATAAGTATAATCATCACATTGTATTAAAGTAATTTTAGGAGTGGATTGTGTAGAAGATATTGTAGATACCTCTGAGTTGTCCAGTTTTGATGGTGAGACTTTATACTCACCCATGAAGGTAGGTGTAAAATCTAATGAACCCCAGTCATCACCGAATAACTTGTTTGAAGATGATCCAGGTTCTTGCTCAACATTATCTGTGGCAAGAGGGACTGGTGAATCTATTTTTGATAGAGATATAATTAATGTGTTTATGTAGAAGGAAGAGGTTGATTTCCATCTTCAACTTGTAAACAACTATTCGAATTAGGATCAACCTCAACTGTATGGAGTTTGTTATCATAGATAAACTTTATTGAGCGATGGAGGGTGATGCAGAGGCATCCACACTATAACCTTACAATACAGCATGGACGTCTGCAGCCCATCATCATCATCATCATCATCATCATCATATTTTGCTTTACACTGTCAGCATCATCATCATATTTCGGACGAGCACAATTATCCTCCTGCCGACTACTGTTCACTTCCTCCGTTTTCCGCCTATCATCATCATCATGATGTTCAACTAGCGCAAACATCCTCCTGTTGCACTGTTCATCGGGCGCCAAGCTCCATCGGCATCATCATGATATGTAACACCCCCTTCGTCTGCAGGATATCCAATATCCTGTTGCTCCAAAGATCCTGATGATGATCACCTTCAGCACCTCCCCTTCGATGCCCCGATAGCCGACGATACAAGCAACAGCATCATGATATGATTTATCCGGTTCTCTTGAAACCTCCTGATGATGTTAACACAACTTTCTGCCGCGGACTTCCGCCGATACCTAAGCACTTAACGACAGCAGGATAAACTTGCATAGGGGGATATCTCAATATCCTGATGACGATGACGTCATATCCTGATGACGATGACGTCACCCAATATCCTGATGACCTCTTCAACACTTAGTTAAAAAAAATGAACTTTCACTCCCGCATCTGCTAGCGATACGCGGATGATGGGCACTCCCGAGAGATGATCCTGACGGTGATATATACGCTGAGTATATATCCGACTTAAAACATCCTGATGTACTTGCAACATGCAAACTTAAACAGTTTCATGACCCGATCTTCTACCTTATGCCGATGCACTCCTCTCCGGCAACTCCAGATGATGATCACCCTGACGCTCCTTCACTTCATGCAATCGAAAGCATCATGCTCTCCTCCACTTATCCGGATGACGATGTCCGAAGCGACTGCAGGATATTTGCAGAAATATCCTGATGATGCCGTTTTCACGAACTTTTAGCCTTAGCGAAATTTCACTTCGCCGATCCTCCAGAGACGACCCGATCCACTCTCAGGGTGATCTTCCAACTCAAACTTATCAACTCGACCTAGCACATGCCCATGCTAGGGTCTTCAACACCTTTCAACCGCGATCCTGCACACTTGCATGCAAACAAACAAACTAACATCTACCCTACTGTACATAACCATTCCACCGATCAGACGAATCAACCGGTGGAATGGATTAGTGAATCCATACAGCCACCAAACCAGCAAATCGATCAAGCAATGGAATGCAACAGAGGATGAACACAAACAGGAACACTTTATTTGATTTCAAAAGATGCAAATACAATGATCAGTTTCTCTCGCTGTCTCACTCTCTACAACCTAGCTCGATCGATTCATGATCTACAGTCAACCGATCCTCATGCTTAAATAGATTTGCCTGCGAGTACTACTGACCCGACTCCAAGCGGCTGGGAACTCTCCAGGCGGCTGGGAGATCCAACCGAACATACATCATGACAGCTGTTCTAACAAACTGGCTAAAAATAGCAAAGCGTGGTCAGCATGATCTTATCATGATCAGCATGACCTTATTACATGCATTGGTCTTACCAGACCTTCTTGGAAACATAAACAAGACCTAAAACAACTAACTGCCTTATCAAGACCAGCTGTCAGGTAGGTGCTCCTGCACCATACTCCCCAACAGAAAAGAACTCATGTCCCATGAGTTTAGTATGTGGAAGTCCTTCACCTTTACACCTTGCCTTTGCAATATGCTGATCTGTTCCAGCTTTGTCCTCTGCTGGCTCTTGGCTGCTCCAAGACTTCTGAACTATAACTTGCTTTCTGGCAAGTAAATCCTCATGCCTGTTGATGTAGGCCTTTCTCTCACATACCCTGTGTTTGCCAGGTTGTCTGACCAGAACCTCTGTCTGAACTGCCTCTTGAACTTCTACAATGTTCAATCCTATCTTCCTTTCAACCTTTATAGGACAAGCAATAGTCCCAACTATGACAACATCCTTGTCATTCCTTTCAACTGATTGCTGTTTGCGAACCTGTTTCTGCACCTGCTGCTGATCTCTGTCAGTCAAAACTAAAACTTTCTTCAATCTGTTGTCCTGAACAACTTCTTTTCCTGCAGTATCCTCAACTGCCTTTATGCCTGCTCCTCTAGGCATCTGCACATACTCCTTCTTTCCCATTAAAATGATTTTGGCTACCCCCTGTGCTGCAGGATCTGCCTGTAATGGCATCAACTTAATAGTCTTCCCATCTTTCTTGATGGTATAGGTATTAGAATACCCATCATACAGTACCCTTCGGTCAAATTGCCATGGTCTACCCAACAGTAGGTGACAACATTCCATAGGCAAAATATCACACAAAATTCTATCATGATATGCTCCAATCTGAAAATCCACATATGCCTGTTCAGAGACAAAAAGTGAATGACTATCACTCACCCAAGATGCCTTGTAAGGGTGTGGATGTGGAATCCTTTCCAAATTCAGTTTATCCACCATCTCCTGAGATACCATGTTGTCTGTTGAACCAGTATCAATGACAACCTTACATACTTTACCTTTGCTCTTGCATATGGTCTTGAAAAGAGCTCTTCTTTGTGGGGATTCTTTGTCAGGTACCTTCATGGTAGTCACTGTTTTTCTCATCAGCAGAGATTCTCCACTTTCTGGGTATCCACAATTATCAGCCTCCTTATCCTTGTGATAAGTGTTTGAACTCTGTGCACTTTGCTCTACTGTCTCTTCTTGTACCAGTTGTACTCTCTTGTCATTAGTTCTATCATTTCTGGATGATGAACCTTTGTTTTCTGGACATTTGAAAGATGGATGACCAAACTCACCACAGGTGTAACATTTTCCTGAAAATGTAGTAGAACCTCTACCACCTCCAAATCTTCCTCTATTACCTTTCCATCCACCCCTGAAATCAGACTGTCCCTGTCCTTTACCAGTGTCTTCTTGACCCTCATTGATTTGCTTTTGTGTAGGGGCTGCTCCTCTTCCCCTATGGTTTCCTCTTCCTCTCATGGACTTATCATGTCCTCTATTCATCTTTTCTTCAATCCTGATTGCCATTTGATAACAATCCTCCACATTCTTAGGGTTAGCTAACACTAACTCATCCTGTATGTTAAACCTCAAACCAGCCAAGTACCTAGCCACCTTTTCTACCTCATTCTCATGATGACCAGATCTCATACTCAATTTATAAAATTCCTCTGTATAGGCCTTCACATCCCTTTCCTTCTGCTTTAAAAATTGCAGCTTCTTAAACATCTGGATTTCATAATCCCTTGGTAAGAATTTACCTTTTATCCTTGCTACCATCTTATCCCAGGAAGTGATCTTTGACTTCCCTTGTTTCCTTCTCTCAGATTGTACATAATCCCACCATACCAAAGCATGACCTCCTAACTTGGTCTTTGCAATCTTT
Organism: Cunninghamia lanceolata; assembly: GCA_027924645.1. Lineage (NCBI taxonomy): Eukaryota > Viridiplantae > Streptophyta > Pinopsida > Cupressales > Cupressaceae > Cunninghamia > Cunninghamia lanceolata. Next base: position 2,192,374 of record BSBN01000204.1, on the reverse strand, counting down.
ACCTTCTGATCCTCAGCAACATCTTCACATTCAAAGTGATTATCAAGTGCAGCAATCCAATCCAACAACTCATCTTCATTCAAACTTCCAGTATACTTGGAAACATCAACCTTTACCTTAGGTTTATCATTCTGCACTGCCTTTAACAGTTTTGCCAATCTCTGGTCTTCAGCATCTAGATCTTCAGCTACCTCTTCATACTCTTCAACAGTATCTTCATCTTCTTCAGACTCACTGTCTTCCACTTCCCTCTTTTTGTTCTTTTCCAGGGCTGTCAGCCTGGCTTGAAGTGCTTCAGCAAGCTCCTTCATCTTCCTCATCTCTCTAGCATGTTTCTCCTTCATCTCCTGCAATTCCCTTGCAGTACCACTACCTTTCGGAGGCATTTTGTCAACCTCTTAATCAACACACAACACACAATTCAACTCTACCTCTGCCCTTTTCGTGACAGAATCAACACACAACAGCCCAGATGTTTTGCTGAGCTCTGATACCACTATGATGCAGAGGCATCCACACTATAACCTTACAATACAGCATGGACGTCTGCAGCCCATCATCATCATCATCATCATCATCATATTTTGCTTTACACTGTCAGCATCATCATCATATTTCAGACGAGCACAATTATCCTCCTGCCGACTACTGTTCACTTCCTCTGTTTTTCGCCTATCATCATCATCATGATGTTCAACTAGCGCAAACATCCTCCTGTTGCACTGTTCATCGGGCGCCAAGCTCCATCGGCATCATCATGATATGTAACACCCCCTTCGTCTGCAAGATATCCAATATCCTGTTGCTCTAAAGATCCTGATGATGATCACCTTCAGCACCTCCCCTTCGATGCCCCGATAGCCGACGATACAAGCAACAGCATCATGATATGATTTATCCGGTTCTCTCGAAACCTCCTGATGATGTTAACACAACTTTCTGCCGCGGACTTCCGCCGATACCTAAGCACTTAACGACAGCAGGATAAACTTGCATAGGGGGATATCTCAATATCCTGATGACGATGACGTCATATCCTGATGACGATGACGTCACCCAATATCCTGATGACCTCTTCAACACTTAGTTAAAAAAAATGAACTTTCACTCCCGCATCTGCTAGCGATACGCGGATGATGGGCACTCCCGAGAGATGATCCTGACGGAGATATATACGCTGAGTATATATCCGACTTAAAACATCCTGATGCACTTGCAACATGCAAACTTAAACAGTTTCATGACCCGATCTTCTACCTTATGCCGATGCACTCCTCTCCGGCAACTCCAGATGATGATCACCCCGACGCTCCTTCACTTCATGCAATCGAAAGCATCATGCTCTCCTCCACTTATCCGGATGACGATGTCCGAAGCGACTGCAGGATATTTGCAGAAATATCCTGATGATGCCGTTTTCACGAACTTTTAGCCTTAGCAAAATTTCACTTCGCCGATCCTCCAGAGACGACCCGATCCACTCTCAGGGTGATCTTCCAACTCAAACTTATCAACTCGACCTAGCACATGCCCATGCTAGGGTCTTCAACACCTTTCAACCGCGATCCTGCACACCTGCATGCAAACAAACAAACTAACATCTACCCTACTGTACATAACCATTCCACCGATCAGACGAATCAACCGGTGGAATGGATTAGTGAATCCATACAGCCACCAAACCAGCAAATCGATCAAGCAATGGAATGCAACAGAGGATGAACACAAACAGGAACACTTTATTTGATTTCAAAAGATGCAAATACAATGATCAGTTTCTCTCGCTGTCTCACTCTCTACAACCTAGCTCGATCGATTCATGATCTACAGTCAACCGATCCTCATGCTTAAATAGATTTGCCTGCGAGTACTACTGACCCGACTCCAAGCGGCTGGGAACTCTCCAGGCGGCTGGGAGATCCAACCGAACATACATCATGACAGCTGTTCTAACAAACTGGCTAAAAATAGCAAAGCGTGGTCAGCATGATCTTATCATGATCAGCATGACCTTATTACATGCATTGGTCTTACCAGACCTTCTTGGAAACATAAACAAGACCTAAAACAACTAACTGCCTTATCAAGACCAGCTGTCAGGTAGGTGCTCCTGCACCAGAGGGTAGGCGAGACTACCCTCATGGAATGAATCCACAGTCTACCTAGAAGAAGATTATATGTAAGAGAACCAGGCATGACATGAATAAGTGTAGATAAAGTCATAGGTCCAACCATCACAGGTAGTGTGATTGTACCTAGTGATTGTCTACCAACATTATCAAAGCCACGAATGTTAAGTGTATCAAGTTTTATAAGAGATGTATCTGGACCAATTTTATGTAACAGGTCTATGCCACAAACATTAAGACCTGATCTGTTATCAACCATAGTTTATTTTACTCTAGTTCTATTAATGATGATCAATATCATGAGAGGATCATTTTGGTTTTGAACTACTATGGAAGGTAATTCATGTTTTTGAAAGATAATGTCTAAATTTGTTGCATGCATACAATCTAACAATGATACAACATCATTTGGCTTAATAGGATGTGATACAATAACTTTCTATAGAGCCTCTTGGAGCATCCCATGGTATGTAGGTGATGTTTGTATCAACTCCCTTAGTGAGATCTTTTCTGGAGTAGCACAAAGTTGCTCAACAAGATCATATTCTTGACCAACCTGTTGAGGAATACGAGGGTCTTGAGGAAGAATAGGAACTTCAGCTCGAAGAGAAGCTAGAACACATGTTATTTGTTTTCTTTGTTTGTTGCTCCTAGCGTTATACATGTGAGCAACCTTGTGATGAATGGGTTGCTACGACACATTTTGATTGAATTGATTGTTTTTAGTAATTTGTTTTACAAATTTTAGAATGTATCCAGGAGGTCTAGATGGTTTTATCACACCTCCTATAGTTAGCACTTGTTTAGACTATGGTTGAGGAGTATCAAAACGTAGATACACAACAATTTTGGGTTTCTCAGGTTCTTTGTGGGAACCAGAAACATAAATTGTGTTTATTAATCTTTGAAAGATAGGTGGTTTAGGAGTTGTAGAGGATGATTCCATTGAGATGAAGTCATCAAGGGATTCATCTAACATATCAAAATCATCACTACTAAATGGCTCATTAAATACACTAAAATCTTGAATAAGAAGATCTGACATTGTTGCATACCTTAGTTTCTACAAACACAAGTACCTAATATGAAATAGATGATATATAAAAAAAAATTGTCTATAATAATTAACCAATTAATCAGCTAATTAAACATAAATAAGATTAGAAGCATTTTAAGCTCGTCAAGTTCACCAAAATATTATGTGAAAAGTGTTGGTAATATGTGTTATCATTGTGTTGTCATTGATGTCAACACTTAGAGTAAGGTCAACACTCAGTTTGTGATGATGATATATCAATATGGTAACAAAGATACAGTAGTGATGCTGATGTTCAAGTTTGCTAATATTCAGTGATGTTCCTAAGGTTCATAGTGGGTTGTTGATGTTCATGGTTGGATGTCATGCCCGGATTAATGTTAAAACAAGGTGTATTGAGCATGCTTGTGGTCACCAAATAAATGAGATGCAGTGATGTTCCTGATGTTCATGGTTGGATGTCATGTCCTGATCAAGTTGTTGGTCAGCAAAGATGTTTCCATGATGAAATATTAATATGGGAATTAGAAGCACTAAGATGAATGATGAGATGGGAATTAGAAGAACTAAGATGAATGATGAGATGGGAATTAGAAGCACTAAGATGAATGATGATACATTAAGCTATGCTGAGGATGAGAAGATGTTGTTGATGGCATGTGGCATGTTGTATGATCTTTCCTATTGTTCCTAAGGATGCATGTGTTGTTATATGAAACTTTTGGTCTCCGGAAGTTGGTGAAGGTTTCTACCACAGAGAGTTGCCTGGAAGACTGTCTGGTAAAATGCTCTGCATTCCTCCGCATTTAAAGATATGGTCATGAAATTTAGAATTTAAGTTTAGTATGATGTAAAAGTGCTAAATCCAAAGTTTTAGATCATTTGTCCCTCTGTAGTGAAAGTTATTTGAGATAGAGTTTCGGTCTATGCTTTGGCAGAAATAAGTGTTAAAGAAGACTATTTGGAATGCTCCACATTCCAAGTCACAATGATAGATATGGCTATGTGGTTTTGAGGATATGTTCACAATAATTTATGAGTGCATCCATATGCGTTTCATATATTTTGGACATCCGCAAGCTTATTTTTCAAATGACAGTTGTGATATAGATAGTTCTGGATGCCTAGCTATTCTCAAGACATGCTAATAATGTGCACAAACTTGGTGTGGCATGAAATCATACATAGAGTGATGGAAGATGGTCATGATGTTCTTGTGTTATCTCTAATTGCTCCGCAAGGTGTTTTTCTACTCTTTTTGGAACTAGTTGTGGTTCGGAATGATGATATTGCCAGGCTATGCCTCTGTCTGGCTGACTGGAGAATGTTAAAGGTATGCGCCACCATGTTGTTATTGTGCGGAGTTTAAGGAATGGTTGGAGATGTTGTATAGGTCCTGCTGACTCATCTAGAAGAAGAGCAAGCAATATTCAATCACTCATGAGTACCGCCAAGTTGAAATGATAGTTGTGCTACAAGCTTCATGTATTCTTGCTTAAGGGCGGCCTAATTCAAATTTGTGAAACGTACGGATGTTATTCCTTGAAGAATGATGCTGTGAAGATTATTTAGGACTAGACTAATCATGAATTGGGATCTGCAAGGCATGTGGTTCCTTCTAGAGTAGCATGTTGTTCATGATAGGGCTTGCCCTATGCATGTTTCATGTTGTGGTCTTTGGTTGACTTGTAAAATGTAATATTCTTGTTGTATTGGCAGACTTGTAATGAAATCAATGTAATGCCATGTATATATTGTAAACCTAGTTGGTCTAGGTGAAGCATCATTGCGAAAATAAAAATATGAAAGTGTAAAGAGTAGAGTATGAATATCATATGCATTGTGATGTGCGACCGAGGGAGAAAGAGCAAAAGTGTTAGAGGCTGTCTTGATTCATCTTGAAGACATTTTTGTGACAAGAGGGAAGTGAAGAGTGTGCCTAACTGATCCAATCATCAGAAGAAGAAAAATTGCAATCATCAAAGGTGTGACCTTCAATGTTAATTTTCAAGCAGTAGAAGGATTGTCATACTGTAATCATTTATGAGTTTGTTCTCAGTTCAACGACTAGTTGCTTCCTTGGGTGTGACCCTAAAACAAAGTCTACAAGGAGTAGTAGCTTCTTTGAGAGTGACCCTAAAATAAAGTTTTCAGGGAGTAGTTGCTTCCTTGGGTTGTATCCCTAAAATAAAGTCAGCAGTGAATAGTAGCTTCCTTGGGTTGTATCCCTAAAACAAAGTTGTAATTTTGATCTTCATATATTGTGAGTTAATCATCACTATGGTTTTTCCCTTCTTAGGTTTTCCACATATATATGGTGTTATGTGTTGATCTTTCATACTCATGTTGATACTATAATTTTTAAGTTTTAATCTGCTCTGAAGGATTTGAAGTTTGTTTAGATACTGATTCACCCCGCCTCTTAATATCATGGTGTGTTCAACAATTGGTATCAAAGCCAAGTTACTCAGAAGAAGATTAACTGCTTGAAAAAGGTCTGGGATGGCTCGTAATGATTCTCTCAAGGTACCCATGTTTGATGGAACAAATTATTCCTTTTGGAAGCTAATGATGGAAAACTATCTATCTTCTCTAGGGTATGGCATTTGACAATCAGTCAAGAAGGACTACACTATTCTTGGTAGTGATCCTACAGATACAGATGGGATCAAGTTGTATGAGAACAATGCCATGGCAAAAAGTGCTATCATGAGTGGGCTAGCTGATTCAGAACATGTGAAGATAATGGGTTGCAAATCAGCTAAGGATGTCTGGGTAAAACTTGAAAGCAGTTATGAAGGAGACGATAAGGTGAAACAAGCCAAGATGCAAATCTTTAAGAGAAAATTTGAGACACTAAGGATGGAAGAAGAAGAAGACATTGCCAGTTACATGCTCTGGGTGGATGAAATAGTTATTGGCATAAGAGGTCTTGGTGGAGAAGTAAAAGAAGATGAGATTGTGAAGAAGGTTCTGAGATTTCTTCCTAAATCTTACAGTCATAAGGTTTCTGCTATTGAGGAAAATCAGGATTTGGATAAATATACAGTAGATCAATTGTTTGGCTGACTCACAACCTTTGAAACGAGGGAATTTGACAAAGGTGCTCCAAAGAAGGAAGCAACACTCAAAGCAAGTAAGAAGACAAAAGATGAAGCAGTTGATCAAGATGATGACCTTGATGAAGTAGAAGCAAACTTTGTAAGAACCTTGAAGAAATGCATGTGCAAATATAGAGGTAATTTACCTTTTAAATGTTTCAATTGTGGAAAGATTGGTCATTTTGCTTCTAAATGTCCTTTTAAAGAATTAAGGGGTGGTAACAAAAAGGACAAGTTCAAAAGAAGCATGTATTCCATAGAGAGCAGTTGTTCTTCAAAAGATGAGGATCACGATGATTCAAATGATGAAACACTTTTCATGGCCTTAAATGTTGGTGAAAAAAGGATGATGTTGGAAAATGTGAAAAGACTGATGCCTTGCAAGCTAACCAAAACAATGATAGATCAATGGTTGTATGGACTACCTTTCATGCAAGAGAAGAGTCTAAGGCTTGGGTCATTGATAGTGGTTTCTCTAATCATATGACTGGTGACAAGGAGAAGTTTATCAACCTTGAAAAGTGGAATGGTGGAGTTGTTAAGTTTGGTGGTGATGAGTCAACACAAATATGTGGAAAGGGTGCCATAACTATTGATGGGAAGAAAAGGATTGAAGATGTCCTCTATGTCAAAGGGATAAAGAACAATCTTCTTAGTGTCAGTTAGATGTGTAGTAAAGGATACAATCTTACCTTTCATGCTAAAGGTTGTGAAATCAGGAAGGCATGGTCTGGAAAACTAGTTACAGAAGGCATCAAGTCATATGATGACATCTACCATCTAAAGGAGGTAAATGGAAGAACATGCTTATTGGCTCAATCCAGTGAGTGTTGGCTATGGCAAAAGTGAATGGGACGCACCAACTTTGACAATATGGTAAAGATCAGCTCTATTCATGTGGTGAGAGACATGTGCAAGATAACCAGGTCTGCAAACACATTATGCAAGGAATGTCAAATGGGAAAGTAGACAAAGGCAAATTTCAAGAGCAAGGAGTACTCTTCTTCAATGCCATTGGAGCTGATTCACACTGACCTATGTGGGCCTACAAGAGTAAAGAGTCAACAAGGTGAAAGGTATTTCATGCTACTTATTGATGATTATTCTAGAATGACTTGGGTTACTTTCTTAAGAGAAAAATCAAATGCCTTTGATAAGTTTAAGGTTTTCAAAGCTATGGTTGAGAATGAAATGGATACTAAGATCAAATGTTTAAGGTCTGATAGAGGAGGTGAGTTTAATTCAAATGAATTTGATAAGTTTTGTGAAGATCATGGTATTAGGAGATATATGTCATCTCCTAGGACCCCTCAGCAAAATGGGGTAGTGGAAAAAAAGAATAGGACTGTGCAAGAGAGTGCTAGGGCAATGTTGAAAGATGCAGATATGCCTGACATGTACTCGAAGTAGTTCACATTGTTGTCTATCTAATTAACATAGTGAAACTAAGGGTCAATAGCACTAAGACCCCTTATGAGCTATGGTATGGAAGACCTCCCACTGTCAGATACTTCATGATCTTTGGCAGTAAATGCTATATCAAAATTGATGAAGAAGACCTAGGCAAGCTTGTTTCAAGAAGTGATGAAGGGATCTTTCTTGGTTACTCAACCAGAAGCAAGGCCTATAGATTCTACAAATAGAGATTGGGAAAGATGATTGAAATCACAAATGTCAAAGTAGATAAAGATTTGTATCAGATCTCACAAGAATCAGAAGACTCCAGATCTTATGTCTTTCCATGAATTGAAGATGAAGAAGAATAAAAGAAAGAAGGCAAGGAATAAGAACCAGAGCAAATACCTAAGACTCTAGCAAAGCATGTTCAGAAGAACCATTCAACAGATCAGATCATTGGAGATAAGAATGAAGGTGTGCAGACCAGGAGAAGGTTTGCTAAGACATTGATGAGCAAGTAAACTTGTGTTTATTATCAAAAGTAGAGCCCAAAAACTTTGCTAATGCTAGCAAAGATGGTGGATGGATAAAAGAAATGGAAGAAGAATTGGATCAGATAGAGAAGAATCTGACATGGGAAATGGTTCCCAAACCAACCAACAAGAATGTCATAGGAACAAAGTGGGTGTTCTAGAACAAGCTAAATGAAGATGGTGAAGTTGTGAGGAACAAAGCAAGATTGGTGTGCAAGGGCTATTCCCAAGTTGAAGGCTTTGATTTTGAGGAGATATATGCTCTGGTAGCCAGGATGGAGGCAATCATGATGTTTCTTGCCCTTGCTGCTCATAAGAACTTCAAGGTCTATCAGATGGATTTCAAGTCAACATTTTTGAATGGTGATCTAGAGGAAGAGGTTTAAATTGAACAACCAGATGGTTTCCAGATATCAGAAGATATGGACATGGTGTGCAGACTCAAGAAAGATTTGTATAGTCTCAAGCAATCACCTAGGGCTTGGTATGCTAGGTTGGATAAGTACTTACTTCAACAACGCTTCAAGAAAGGTACTACAGATAGCAATCTTTACATCAAGGAAGAAGGAGATATGATATTGATAGTTGCAGTATATATTGATGACATCATCTTTGGTGGAGAATATGATATGTGTAAGAAGTTTGCAGAGGAGATGCAAAAAAAGTTTGAGATGTCTATGATTGGTGAGATGTCTTTCTTCCTTAGACTTCAAATTGCTCAGTTAGATGATGGTATCTTTATTTCTCAAGCTAAGTATGTCAAAGAGATGTTGAAGAAATTTGGTATGGAGGACTCTAAACTAATGAGTACTCCTATGGTTACCAGTTGTCACTTAAGCAAAGATGATGAGTCTCCAAAGGTTGATCAAACTTCCTATAGATCTATGATTGGAGGATTGTTGTACTTGACTACTTCTAGACTTGATATTATGCATGCAGTATGTGTGGTTGCCAGATATCAAGCTAATCCCAAGAAAACACATGAGAAGGCAATGAAAAGGATATTTAGACACTTGAAAGGAACTCTGGATTATGACTTATGGTATCCAAAAGGTAATGACTTTGATCCGAGTACCTACACTGATGCTGATTAGGCTAGTTGTGTTGATGATAGAAAAAGTACAAGTGGTGGTGCTTTCTTTTTAGGAAGCAGATTGGTTTCATGGCAGAGAAAGAAGAAAGATTCGGTGTCCTTATCAATTGCAGCGGCAGAGTACATTGTAGTAGCATCCTGTTGTACACAAGTGTTGTGGATGAAGCAAATCCTAAAGGATATCAAGGTATTGTATGATGAGCCTATTCCTATTTTGTGTGATAATACAAGTGCTATTAATATTTCTAAGAATCTAGTGATGCATTCTAGAACCAAGCATATAGAAATTAGGTATCACTTTTTGAGAGAGAAGGTTGCAGATAAGGAAGTAAAGTTGGAATATGTTCCAATAAAGGATCAAATTATAGATATTTTCAGAAAACCTCTTGCAAAGGATACTTTTGAAGATCTCTGGCAAAGGTTAGGGGTAATTGCCCGTCCTCCTTATTGCTAGATTAATAGTGGTGCATTTGTCCAAGGGGAGTTTATGCTATATCTTTTTCCTGGACCAATGATGGCTACCTCTTAGGGGGAGTAGGTAGTGGTTGTTGCTGATAGGGGGAGCCTTGAGTTTTTTTAAGAAAGAATGTATGAACTTCAAAGGTTAAGAAAATGTGCATCTTAAGGGAAAAGCTTATGCCCTAAGGGAAAGGAGTTGCCCTTTGTCCTTGATGTCAAAGGGGGAGAGAAAAAATGTACATCTAAGAGGGAGTATGTGTTGCCATCAATGACAAAGGAGGAGATTGTTGGCAATATGTGTTGTCATTGTGTTGTCATTGATGTCAACACTTAGAGTAAGGTCAGCACTCAGTTTGTGATGATGATATATTAGTATGGTAACAAAGATATAGTGGTGATGTTGATGTTCAGGGTTGCTAATATTCAGTGATGTTCCTGAGGTTCATAGTGGGATGTTGATGTTCATGGTTGGATGTCCCTGGATTCATGTCAAGACAAGGTGTATTGAGCATGCTTGTGGTCAACAAAGCAATGAGATGCAGTGATGTTCCTAATGTTCATGGTTGGATCTCATGTCTTGATCAATTTGTTGGTCAACAAAGATGTTTTCATGATGAAATATTAAGATGGGAATTAGAATCACTAAGATGAATGAAGAAATATTAAGATGGGAATTAGAAGCACTAAGATGAATGATGATACATTAAGCTATGCTAAGGATGAGAAGATGTTGTTGATGGCCTGTGGCATGTTATATGATCCTTCATGTTTTTCCTAAGGATGCATGTGCTGTTATATGAAGGTTTTTTTCTCTGAAAGTTGGTGAAGGTTTCTGCCATAGAGAGTTGCCTGGAAGACTATCTGATAAAATGCTCCACATTCGTCTACATTTGAAGATATCATCATGTGGTTCAAAAGTTAAGTTCAATATGATGTAAAGGTTCTAAATCCAAAGTTTCAAATCATTTGTCCCTCTGCAGTGAAAGTTATGATAGAGAGAGTTTCAGTCTATGCTCTGGTAGAAATAAGTGATGAAGAAGACTGTTTGGAATGCTTTGCATTCCTCTGTAGTAATAGATATGGCTATGTAGTTTTGAGGATATGTTCACAATAATGTATGAGTGTATCCATATGAGTTTCAGGTGTTTTGAAGGTCTGCAAGCTTAGTTTTCAAATGACAGTTGTGATACAGATAGTTTTGGATGCCTAGTTGTTCTCAGGACATATGCTAATAATGTGCGCCAACTTGGTGTGGCATGAAATGGTACATAGATTGATGGGAGATCATCCTGATGTTCTTGTATTATCTCCAATTGCTCTGCAAGGTGTTTTTTTCTCTTTCCAAAACTGGTTGTGGTTCGGAATGATGATATTGCATGGCTATGCCTCTATCTGGCTGACTGGAGAATGTTGAAGGTATGCACCACCATGTTGTTTTTGTGCGGAGTTCAAGGAATCATTAGAGATGGTGTATAGGTCATGTCGACTCATCTGGAAGAAGAGAAAGCAATGTTCAATCACTCATGAGTACCGCCAAGTTGAAATGACCATTGTGCTACAAGCTTCATGTGTTCTTGCTTAAGGGCGACCTAATTCAAATTTGTGAAATGTGCAGATGTTATTCCTTGAAGAATGATGCTGTGAAGACTGTTTAGGACCAGATTAAGCATGAATTGGGATCTACAAGGCATGTGGTTCCTTCTGGAGTAGCACGTTGTTCATGATAGGGATTGCCCTATGCATGTTTCATGTTTTGTTCTTTGGCCAACTTGCAAAATGTACTATTCCTATTGTATTGGCTGACTTGTAATGAAATCAATGCAATGCCATGTATATATTGTAAACCTAGTTGGTCTAGTGAAGCATGATTGCGAAAATAAAAAATATGAAAGTGTAAAGAGCAAAGTATGAATATCATATGCATTGCGATGTGCAACTGAAGGAGAAAGAGCAGAAGTGTTAGAGGTTGTCTTGATTCATCTTGAAGACATTTTTGTGACAGGAGGGAAGTGAAGAGTGTGCCTAATTGATCCAATCATCAGAAGAAGCAAAATTGCAATCATCAAAGGTGTGAGCTTCAATGTCAGTTCTCAAGCAGTAGAAGGACTATCATACTGTAATCATTTCTAAATTTGTTCTTAGTTCAGGGAGTAGTTGCTTCCTTGGGTGTGACCCTAAAACAAAGTCTATAGGGAGTAGTAGCTTCCTTGGGAGTGAGCCTAAACAAAGTTTTCAGGGAGTAGTTGCTTCCTTGGGTTATAGCCCTAAAACAAAGTCAGCAGGGAGTAGTAGATTCCTTGGGTTGTATCCCTAAAACAAAGTTGTAATTTTGAGATTCATATATTGTGAGTTAATCTGCTTCAGAGGATTTAAAGTTTGTTTAGATACTGATTCACCCCCCCTCTCAGTATCCTGGTGTGTTCAACAAAAAGAAGGTATCTAGTCTAATATACCCAAAACTAGGTCTAACCTCCTTCTACATGAACATTGGGACACAAACCGAACTTGGCTATAGTCCTGATAGGAGAGCCAAGCTATAGGGGTTCTATCCCTTTGTTGTATTTCTAAAAGATTGAAATAAAATGACTTAGATCTAGGGTTTTAACAATGAAATATACCAAAATAGAGATACCGTACCTTACAGAACTAGAAACCTAGAAAACAGAGATTGGAATAAGCAGAGCAAAGCTATCAGATGTTATTGCTAGAAATTAGGGAAAATCTAAGAGGACAAAGTTGACCAAGCGCAAGTGTCCTAGGGTTTCAGGCCCTTCGAAAGGGGTTTTCAAGAGTCAAGGCTTATATTTGTCAATTTATTTTTGAATCTTGCATACCTATTCCTGATCTTCAAGAATCTTCAAAATAAAAAGAGATGGAAGGGTTGTGGCTATATAGGAGTTTGCCTTACTCAAACCCCCATTTTGGTATTTCTACCTCACGGATAGCCAGATTAGAGAAGATCAATTAGTGTGTGCTCCTAATCTTGTGTGCATCTAAGATTGTAATGAGCAAAAAACTAAAGGATTCTTCACAAAACCCTAACCCTATATGACTCAAGCATATAGAATGATCTAGTCAAGAGAAGTGCTTCATTCAAGGAAACACTAACCTTCAACTTAAGGAAGGTGGGCTGATTTGAAGCCTGTAGAATAAGGTGTTGCAACCATACCCAATCGTGATGATGTAGGTACTCAAGCGAAACTCAAGTTGGTGGTGTTAGTAGAAAATGTGAACAATAGTATTAACAACTAAACAATCCAATAACTCAATGGAAATTGATGTAAATACAAGTAAACAAAGATTATACCTTTGAAGACCGTTTTACCTCTATGCTTCCATTGTTCATCTTTCTCTTCTTGATATTTATTGTAATGGAGCTCTCAGAAGTGTAGACTTCCTTGATGTTGAAGATGAAAAGAGTAGAACGGTTGTAGGTGGACAATGCAATGGAGATCACAAATACAATGCAATAATAATGGAGATGGATTGATGGAGACATGAGTGGATGATGATTATGATAATGAGGTTGTGTGAATGCAAATGGGGATAACTTTGCCAAAGGCACGCTAGTAGGATTCATGCAGAGTAAGGTTACGAATGCTTGAGTGGATATAAAATGGGTATGAAGACCTTGTTTATATAGGCTCAAGAGAGGCCAAATCCAAGTTCAATAGATCCATGATTGGAGGAATTACTTGTGAGGTGTATGGTTGAGAAAGCTTGAGGGAATGTGTGCAAATTAGAAGAGGACAAGTGTCTGAACCTTCTTCATGAGTTATGGGAGTTAACAGAATAGATTGAAGAGTTAACTGAGATGATTGATCAGTTAACTGGGTTGATTGGGGAGTCAACAGAATAGATTGACCAGTGAACTCAATTGACTAATTAGTTAACAAATTTGATTGATGAGTTAACTAATTTGACTGGAGGATAAATAGGACATGTGGGTGAGGGGATATTAGCTAATTAAATAGTAAAATATTTAATTATGTGTGCAACATGGTGAGGTGGAAAGGTGAGGTGGATTTATGAAATTAGGACTTTGGGATAGAGGAATTAAGGATTAATTAAATAATTTAGGATTATTTAATTATATGAGACATTAGAAGAATAAGGGAATTTAATTAAAAAAATTGATTTTATTTAATCATTGGAGGGATGTGAACCATTTAAATAAATTAGGATATTTATTTAATTGATAGAAGAATGAGAGTAAAATAAATATTAAAATATTTATTTAATTTGACTTAGCCATTTTTAGGTGTATACATTTTACCCCTCTTTGATGCAATGTGTTTTATCACGTTGTTTCAAAGAATAATTTTTTTTTGCATGATACATGCCCCAGTTTGCCCCTGGTATAGGTTTATGACGATAGGATGCCCCCTCGGGAGATTGGTCAGGTTGGACAGGATGACGAACGATCTCACAATTAGGAAGAATGATAAAGGATGGCTAAGAAAAATGGAGGATGCAAGATAAGGGATGGATGAAAGGGTCAAATGACACGTTACACAAGATAAAATGATAACACACACAAGCAAGCAAGCAAGGATGCACAAATGATACAAGAACAAAAAAGGTATTGCCCCTATCAGGCTGTAAACCAATGATTAATTGATAATGATTGATGATAGTGTTTCTCATTGCGAGGAATGATATATCCCTAGATCAACACAAAGACGCGGGAAAGATATATCCCACTGATGATGACTATTGATTGATTTGGTTCACGATAAGATTAGGATCAAGACCACTGATTGTGATTGGATAATTTGATAAGATTGATTTACTCAATCAGAATGGATTAAGGATGGACTTGCATTTGGATCATTGCTTGGACTAATTGGATTGATTTGATGATCATATGAATGATTGGATTGGTGATTGGTGATGTCCCAGTCACTCAAGAGCAAGGGTGACAAGGAAAGATAATGGTAAGTTAGTAAACAAAATGAATGATGATGATGATGTCCCTTCGGGAGGACAATTGGTGTGCTCTCAAAATGAAAAGAGAGAAAAGGGTGAGTAGATTAAGAGATGTAGATAAAGAAAGGACTTGGATCTTAAGCCACTTGGAAAATGATATGTATGAAATGCTTATAGATGGAATGAAATGCAATTTGGTATGTAGGATAGTGGATTTTGTCATCTTCTTATACAAGTTTTTGAAGTACTTTGTTTCATCATTGAGATTTTAAAATGTTGTAAGAAAATACAAGCATCAAGGAATAATTAAACCATGATGACCTAAGTATCTCTTACATGGATTTTAATTTAGCAAGTTAATACAAGCATCTAGTCAAAATTTAATCCAGATGACCTGAGTAATTCTTGCATATCAATAGACAAGGATTACACCTGTTTCATGTTTAAACCTCTGATGTCCTTGATGATCATTATGTTGATCATGTCTTTTAGACAAGGCTTCACATTACTAGAGATAAACCCACAAACAACAGACAAATAAAATGATTATGTTCCATCAATGCATCTCTAGTTTTTGACATCCTTGAGTAGCATAGGAGACATATAAAAAATCCTGATAATAAGACATTAAACAATCATTACAAACCTTCTTGCCATAGATATATGTTTTCTTGCAATAACTTGATAGAGTCATGTTGATGTTTTAGGCAGGCTGGGATTCACAGGTGTAGTTTAAATGTCTTCTTGTCAAGATGATGTTTAAAAGCTTGCTTGTTGTGCTGCTTACCATCTAGTGATAAAACCATGATCTGATTTGTTTATCCTTTGAGTTGTAGCATTCAAAAATCCAATTCTCTAACTAGGTCGAGGATTTTTCCCCCAGTCAAGTAAAGGATTGATTTATTATAGATGAATAGACAATAGACATGAAGAAATGGGCCTTAAGGGACTGACCTAGTGCCTCAGGGGCTCATTGATAAATGGGCTTGCCTATGTGATGACGTAGAGGCAACATAGTTCGGGGTATGGACTTTATGGACCTAAGACCTAGGTGATGGGGAATGGGTTGAATGGACGGCCAAAAGAATGGGTTTTATGGGATGAAATGGATGGGAAGCCTCGGGGGCTCATCAATGATGGCCTTGCCTACGTGATAGCTCAAAGGTGACATAGTTTGACAATGGTACTAATGATGGGGTTGTAGATGATTTGATGTTTTTGGGATTTTCTGGATTTCGCTAATGTTTTGATGTTTGTGGGATTTTTGGATGGCAAATTGAATAGCCTAAATGCTAGATACTAATGAAAAGGGAACATCATGGATGGGTAAATGGATGGGTAATAGTGGATAATGGGTGGGTAGGTAGAAGGATGGACAATAGGAGATAATGGATTAGAAATGCATGAAGGAGAGATGGACAGGAGAACTCAGGATATGATCTCCAAGGACTATGTCGCATAGGAATAACATGTCGTACTCAAGATATTGGACTCAAGATGTAGCGTGACAATGATTGCAAAGATGTGATAGTAGGATGTGTTTGGAAGTATTAGATACATCAAGAGTTGTCCAAAGCTTTGTTTCAATATTTTTCCCCTATCTCTATCAAGATCAATAGAATGAATGGAGGATGAAGTGGATCAAAGGGATAAGTACATGGACATAAAGGATACGAAAGATATGTGAGGAAGGGTAGGTAGAATAGTTGATAGGATGGGTAAATGAGACAACATGCCCCCAAGTGTAAGGTACATAGATAATCAATCTACGCATGACACTGTTTGCCAGGTTTTCATTGTGGTACTTATCCAAGGCGCTTGTTTGCCAAGTTTTCACCATTGGACGAAAGGATTTCTCTCTTTTTTTTGATAGGATAGGTGGCTATGGATAGGAGGGACTCAAGTGCCTAGTTCCATAAAGGTGATAGTGTCCCGTTAGAGATGTATGTCGGCACATGGACCATGTCAAATGTTGTCATAGATCTATGTTGGTAGGGGATTGCATGAAAGTGAGATGGAGAAGGTAGATAGCAGATTATGGAAGGTGAGATAGTGGATTATGATGCGGATTATGTAGGACTTATGCAAGGATGGAGGGAAGGATTATGCAAAAGCATGGACCATAGGAATAGGATGGGGAAGATATGTAGGATAATAGTGGAAGGAAGGGGAGATGGAGGTATGTGGAAGTTCGTGGGATGGAAGGGAACCATGACCAACGGTTGCACATACCATGATAAACATTGAAGCTTATGATGGGAAGGTGGTGTAGGAAGCAATGGAGATTTTTTCTTAGTGGATGAGTGATTTAGGCATTTAGGGACCCACATAGACTTACTATTTTTCTAATTTTTTCTTTTCATGTGGGATGGAAGGATTTGAGACTTTTGGATGGAATGGGATTTTTGGATGTGTTGGGTTTTTTCCCAAACTGGATGCTTCCCAGTTATCCCTACAAGGTAGCCTGTTGGCAAGAGACACTATGTGGCTTCATGATTGTTGTCATTGATGGCAACAAAGTCCATCCCACACATCTGCAGGACATGATGTGTCTATACTGGAAGTTAGATTGAAGAGTATTTTGGTCAGGTAAGCAAGAATAGTGTATGTAGCAAGGTCTGACAGACAGGTCTGGATCTCTTAGAGGAAGTATCTCAGTAAAGTGTGGACTTGGGGAAGTCAAGATGAGTACCTTGACTATTAGATTCTAGGAATTGAGCCTCCAATGATGAAAGAGTGAAGAGATGTGAGCACCTAAGTATTGGGTTCTTGTTTAGCAGAGCAGACTGTGGAAGAACTGACCGGCAGAGCATCAGACCTTAATCTGGATGAGATATTGATGGTGATCAAGGTTATTAAGGTATCATTCATGATTGGCTGACATGATTGATGACTTCTATGAGCATCTCTTTGATACACATCACTTGATAAGCAATGATTCAGCCGACAGACCAAGAGTTTGGGAAATTATTGAGTATTTCAGATGTTGACTAGAAAGTGGATGAAATCCTTGGTGTAGATATATATACCAGATTGATCTTAGTATGAAGGTGTGTGTTGTGTGTTGTGTTGTGCGAAGAAAAGCAGAAGAGCAGTGTGAAGGCAATAAGACTGGTTCGGTATGTGACAGGACAACAGCACCAAAGAAGAGGAAGAATGAAGTGCAGCAGATCAGTATACTGAGCCTAACCAGAACTAAACTCCAGCATATGTGGATGCTTCTCATCGGTTCAAGTATCTTGTTACTCTCTTTATAACTTGTAGACAGTAAGTCTCTTGTAGGCAGTGAGCCTCTTGTGAGCAGTGTGCTCGGGTAGTGAGTCCTAATTGGCAAGTGCCATCTTGTATTTCTACTCTTCTAACAGAGAATACATTCTTGGGTTAGTCACCCTGTGGTTTTTTCCTTAACAGGGTTTTCCACGTCAAAATCATTGTGTCATGTGTATTGATGTTATTTTTATTTTCACGGTTATGTTTGCTTCTATTGATGCTGCACTAATTGCTAAAGAAGATCAAAAAGTTAAAGTAATTAAGATAACTGATTCACCCCCCTCTCAGTTATCAACAATTGGTATCAGAGCCAATTTCCTCCAAACAGAGCCTAACAGCTTGAGGAAGATCTGGGAATTCAAATGGATGTGTATGGTATGAGGGAACAACTTTAGTCTGCCCTAGATGATCTTGAGCAATCTAACTCTGAAGTCAATGAATTGAAGTAAAGACTCAAACAGGCTAATGATTTCATAAATGAACTAAAAGGGAAACTGAGTATCTCTATGAAAAAGAGAAAGGATCTTCTTCAACAATTGGCAAGTTAAGGTGAAGCCAATGATACAAATGAAGATTTGAAGGAGAAAACCAAGCTATGTGAAAATTTATCAAAAGAGGTCATTATGGTAAGACATGAAATGGAATCAGGAGTTATGAAATTCACCCAAGAAATTGAAGGGAAAAGAAAAACTAAAGATGATCTAAGACAATCTCTCAATGAAAAATTAGAAGATTGCCACAAAATGGATAGAATAATCAGGCATCTAGAATCTGATCTTGAAGAAGCTAGAGATAATGAAGAACAACTTGAGAATCAGATTGACACTCTTAAAATGGATCTTCAAACAACAAATGAATACAAAGAGAAATTCAAGATAAGCTCTACTCAACTTGAAGTTCTTCTTCAAAGCCAAAAGAGGGTAGATGACAAGCAAGGCTTGGGGTATGAAAAAGGTGAAAGCTCTAGATCCAGTCAGAAGAACTCCAGATCAGAAAATCCAAGAAACAGGCCTAGAAGACCTCCAGTAAGGCAACCAAATGCTCAAAGATATCTTTCCTTCAATGGATACTGCCACAATTGCAATAACTTTGGTCATAAAGTAAATCAATGTAGAAGAAGAATGAATCAGACTAATTCATCCTTCTCCAGACAGTGCTTCAATTGCAAAAAGTATGGTCACAAAACTCATGAATGCAGAAATATGCAAATGAACAATTCATTCAATGGTAGACGTTTTGCATGCAATAGAATGGGACATATGGCTAATCAGTGTAGATCAAGAGGATATCGGTGAAATATGCAAAGAAATGTTGTTTGCTACAATTGCAATAGATCCAGTCATATTGCCAAATTCTACAGAAGTAAGAATCATGACAAAAAAGGTCCAATGCATCATAATCAAAACCAAGACAAAGGAAAAGGAAAAGTGAATGCGGATGAAATTCAAAGAGAGATGAACAAAATATGGGTGAAGAGAAGTACAGAAAATGATGGGGATGGATCCACACCAGAATCCGGTGTTGATATTCCTTCTGCAAACTAAATAGATGAGCTCTGGCTTAGGGGGAGTAACAAAAGAAAAACATTTTCCCCCAGCCAGTCAATAGGTGCCTAAAAATGGCACATGAAAGGTTGTGGATCAAAGGGTTCTCAGAGAAATATCTAAATAAGCCATGGTAAAGATATGGAAGATCCGCAAAGAAGTTTTGAAAAGATTAATCTTCCAAGATTGATCCGGTTCTATAGTCATCCGGTTAGAACAGGATTTTCACAGTTAGATCTGGTATGATTCAAATTTGAGGTATCTTGATCTACGAATAAATGGAATGATTGTGACAGGTAGATAGATTGCTAATATCCTCTGAGAATAACTTTAAGTGTATCTTAGTGATCCAGAAAAATCTCTTAGGACAAGGAGAACAAAGCAACCGGAATAACTTAAGGTATGCATTTATTGCAAACAAAATTAGGGTTTGTAGAGAAGTAAAAGGGTTCTTTGATTCATCATTTGTACATTTGCATTCGAGAAGAAGAGAAAACGAGCTCTGTAAACAAATTGTCTCAAGCCTCTCAAAGATCAACCGCAGAAGTCAATTCTTCCAGCAATCTGATTCAACTCATACCATGAAACCTAGAAGCATAAAAGGTATTTTCCGTTCTTGAATATCTCTCTGTAAATCTTCTTGAAAATGGCTACTCTGAATGTTGTGAAGATTACTGATAGACTGCACCCTAAATTTAAGAAGCATCCCTACAAATCTCTAGAAGTGGATCCCTCAGGTGCATTTTCCAGCATTCCGCATGGTATCTTGCATGTAGAAGATGTTAGGGTTTACATTCATGCAAATATTGAAGAATTTGGGGAATCCAAGGTAAGGGATATCTATCACAATCAGTTAATAGATGATGCTTTTAAACTCAAACCACAGTACAAGGCTATCCGGGACAACCACTTTGGACATTGCATCTATTTCCCCTGTTTACAGAAGATGAATGGGTCCGGTATGTTTTGAGCAGAGTGCATGACAACTTCATGTGGTTGAATAAGCCGTTTAAAATCACAAAAGATGCTATTAGGGCAGTAACTAGTTTGCATTCATCTGGAGGGTTAGCTGTTCTCAAATCGGTCAAAAACCAAACTGTGAGTGAGGCTACCAAATCAAAACTTGACAAGAGAGCAATGACAATAGAAGACATCACTGGTCCGGATGTCAAGTTTGCCTCCATGATAATTGGTTACAAAATATATCACTCTAGCAGGGAAAATTCAGTACCCGGAACTGCAATTTACACTGCTTATCAGATGTTAAGAGAGAATGCAGACTATGATCTTTGTGAGCTCCTTCTGAACCAACTTTTGGAGAATCTATAGAAGATAAAGAAGGATAAGAAGAATTCTTTCAAATACGGTGGCTTGATACTCTGCCTATTCTTTTACTACATGAATGAGCTACCCAGATCTAATGGATGGGTATGGCAAAATAACAGACTAGTTGCAATTCAAATTAGAGATTACTTGCATGGGCTTGGTGATGCCAAGGCACAAAACACGACACTATGGGTGTTACATCCCTCTTTTTGAAATTGATAACGCTATTTACTTTTCTTGCATAATATATTGTGGATGACATGGAAACTGGTGATACATTTTAGACAAAGTTAGTTCTATGAAATTTTGGAATCTATTGATTATGATCAATGTGATATTATAAAACTAAAATGCATTTTTGTTAGGAGAAAATGATTTTGTATATATTATGCTTTGGTTTGGAATATAGGTGCTTTGACCACAAAAATTGTATGTGAGACTGTCGTTGCAGGAACAGGTGGACCATGTTCGACAGGAAGAGAAAGTATCTTTGAGAGAGAGTATAGACTCTGGAAATTAACCATGGGTGTTTGTTACTAAAAACACCAAGCAAGTAGATAAACCTTGAAGCCATCAATTTAGTTATGTTTACGACTGAGATAGTTTGATACTAGATGTTGACGTCTGAAGATAAGGTTTAACACCCTTTTCGTAAGTCATCATATAGAATTTTGGAATCGACGTTGTTGTCACAAGTCCACCAAAGTGAGTCGTCTTATATAGATGATTATTATTTCGTTTGTAGGTAAATAGATGAACCTATTTGTGGCAGATTTGTGGATCATGTCTCGTAGTCGAAAGATGCGAGAAGTCATTTTGTGGGTCAAACGATTTAGAAAACTTGTGTTGCGTTACGCCCAATCCGTTGTGATTGCCATAGAAATGTGTTGATCATGTGTTGTGAATTTATTCCTTTTTGGAAATCGATGAATGTCAAATTTGAAGCCATAGCATGTAATAATTTGTTTTGGTCGTTGTTTAGCATGAGTCTTTTCTTCTAGCTTTGACCGCGAGATATTATGGATCTAACCTTGGGTTTCTTTATTAAGTTGGTCTTTATCTCTTTTTCGACCTTGGAGACACTTTGTGCATTTATTATTTATCACCTTGTAAGAGTTTCATTCCTCTAGCGGTGTTAGATTGCATTTTTTGAAGGTTAGAAGTCTTCTTGTGGAGGAAATTGACGAGGTTGTTATACCACGTCACCATTTAGAAACCTCCATCTTGATAGTGGCCGCTACAAGTGAGGGAATTGGGTAGCTGCAGTTATATCGACCTCCTCTTACTAAGGCATGTCACGGCAGTGGTTTGAATGCCCTATCTTCCATCACCATGGGTGGACGGGTAGGAAGTTATGCCATTGAGAATAAAGTGGAACGGTGAGCTAAATGCCATTTACTCCATCATCGAGGGTGTGAAAAGGTATCACTTGGGCTGTTGTTTAGAAGCTAAAAACTGTAGAGAAAGACCATTCATCTGCTTCGCTGTGCACGGCTAGAAGGGTAGTGAGGGTTTTAGAAACTGAAAGGGAGAGGAAGCACGTCTTATCTGAAGAGGACGTGGATAGGAGTGTGCAGAGAGTTGAGAGACTGAGAAAAGAATCTGCGGAGGTCGCCGAGAGCTTGGTGAGAACGAGCTTGCAACAACAGTCTTCAAACTTCGTCGACAGGTTCCATTCTCTCTTTTTCACAGTCTATGATCTGTATTGGTGTCTCTTCTCTGCAATGATAGTGTAATATGTTTACAACATGTCAGATGCAATGATAATGTCTTTTTATTGCAAGTTCTGTATGGGTTAAATTTTATTGATTAAGTATCATTGTTGTCTTCTTAGAGTTCGAACTCATGACTGTCTTCACAGAAATAATAACTTTGCATATCGTGAAAGAAAACATAATGATAATAGAACATAGTCTTCAAAGGTATACACACCAATGATCGATCAATGCATGATGCCAGATGTGAAACGGTATCCTACTAGCTATCGGCCTGAGGTATGCATTGAGTCAATATTATATGACTGTAACTCAGTTTAAAACTGTCTTGTGTGCACTTGAAATGATAGTTTCTGCACCACGTGCATGCCGTGTAGGAGTTTAAAACCTCAGATTTAATGCATGTTTCAACATAGATTTTAGTTTGTTTGACAGTCGGAGGTGTAGTTGTAACTGGCTGTGGTGTCGGGAGATAAAAACCAGAGGAAGATGAGGATTCAAAACATCTCTCGGGTCAAATAGATAAAGATTCTGAAAATAAGACATGGAACGTCGACAAATGTAACTAGCTAGTGTCTTATTCATTTTATACCCTTAGTTAGAGGTCGACAATGTGTTTGGTCATCTCTAGTGTCGTAAGATAGATTCCAAATCCTTTATTATCTTATTTTATGACTCTTACCTCATTGAACCATGTGAAACCATTTGATTTGGAAGGAGGTGTAGAGTTGTAGTAATAGTATTTATTCTTGGTCGAAAATCGTCATGATTTTGTAATGAAAAGATAAGGGTGGGAAACCCGCATTTTCAGTCTAAATTAAGTTGCATGTGATGATTCTTGTGTCGCTATTACCTTGTAGACCCTTATGAGTCTAAAACTTTAAATTCTGGGCTTACGGGAAATTGTATTATATACTTGAGTATGTTGTATAAACATATGGGAACTGAATAGCCAAGTTTGAAACCACTTAGGAGTGGGTGTTATTAAACGATGTTTTATATGAATATGGGATTATGAATCCATAAACTCGAGAATAGAGTAAACGTTTGCGCCATGTGCATTGCATGAGAAAATCCAAATACCTTGAGGTCATTGAGGTCAACATTTGTTTAAACCTTACAAATAGGAAACTGTAGGATTGCGATCAGTTCAAGTCGAGTTGGGTGGGTGAACTAAGTTCATGCATTCATACAACGCTATTTAAAAACAAATCCTTTGGCCAAGGTGATGCATGATCCTCAAGTGCATTGAATGTTCACTGTGACTGGATGGCGTTTCTTGTGGAGAGTCGTGCATGACTAGAGGGTATCTAGGGATCTACATGATAACAAGACATGTAAGTTACAACATCAGAGCTCAAATGGCAAACACTAATGGTTATCCTAAGTCTATCCTCTTGAGTAGGGTAGGGCCACTTCCAGTTAGGAAGGAGTGCGGGAGACCAACGGTTTGTGGTTGAAGGTTAAGCTCCTTAAGGATACTTTTTCTTCCAAATATTGAGGATTGCCGAGTCTTGAATGTGATGGGTCGACAATCGAGATGCATGATAATGGTATGTTTCCAATATTAAATTTGTTTCAAGAAAATTTCAAATTGTTAGAAAACAAAATGTTTATTGTATATCATTTCTTTTAGCTTTGTGAAAAATGAAATCATGTTTATTGTTAAAGTGAAAAATGTTATACTTGATAGTAGTTAAGTTCTTTTGTATTTGATTACATAGAAAAAAAAATTACCTATGTTAAACCCTAGTTTTCAAGTAAAATCAGATATGGATGTTACAATGGGGCAAATTCAAAAACTTCCAAAGCATGATGCAAGCTAGAGAGAGAATCCCCCAATCTCTAGTTAAGAAGTACAAAGATACAGTGTGCTTCATGGTAGACACTGATCAATGCCTAATGGAGGCAGTAGAGCCAAGAATAGTCTGGATCATGCCAATGGGGTATGAAGTTGATGAGAAAATTGTAGAGCTACATATTCAACACATGCTAAGTCAACCCAAGGATCCTAAGGCAGAAAGGTTTGGTAGCTACCAAGAGCTAAGTGTAAAAGTTCATGTTGAACTTAAACAACCTGAGATCAAGAGAAAGGTAAGAAGGGAAATAGAAGATTTTGCCAAGAGGCATGGAATTTCAAAAGAAGCACTTGATGCCAACAGAGAGAAGATGGAAAGGGCAGAGAAAGAAAAGGAAGAAGCAGGAAAAGAAAGTGCTCCGGTAGAAGCCCCCTCCTGGACTAGATCCTCTAAGAGCTCTGCACCTGCCACTACTAAGAGCTCAAAGGCATCAAAACTGGAAGCAAAATCATCTGGTAAAAGAGAAAAGAGAATAAAGACAAAGGCTACAAGATCATACACAAGCCTCAAGGATGATGAAGAAACAGAGACATATGAGGAAGTCAAGAAAATGAAGAAGAAGAAAGTATCTGGAGAATCCTCTACTGGTCTAGACAAGGAAAAAGAAAAAGGCAATTAAATGTGTTGAGAAGCCTACTCTTGACAATATCATCAAGGCAATCACTGTGGATGGAAACCTAAAACCAATGGCAGAATTCTATGATGAATGTAGTGAAGCTGACCAGAAGATCCTACAAGATGCCACAATCAGGTATCTGATTATCTACAACAAATCTTTCATTGAAATCATATCTCTAATTCCTAAAAACCTTGAGAAGGAACTTGAAATGAGAAAGTACAATGCCAAAGAAAAGGATATGGAGATCCGGGAACATATAGCTATTCATCTCTATTCTTCAATCACTTAGAAACAAATGAATATGATCTTCAAAGATTGCAAGGATGAGTTCTGGAGCAAAGCTAGGATGAATCAGCTTATGCTTGGAGAGACTGACAAAGTGGCAAAAGAAACAGAAGACATCCTCTGGAATGCATACAAAAGGTTCAATATTCCTTTTACAGAGGACTTAGGTGATGACACGTTGGCCATGGATGACAAAGAAGAATCTATTGAGAAAGTGACAGAAGAGGCAAAGTAGACAAGTGAAGAGAAAACTAAGGACCTAGATTTCTCTGCTCTGGAAGAGGAAGTCCATAAAGAAGCAAACATCTCTCCTCCGGTTTCCCCTGCAGACTCCAGATCTAAAGGAGAAGAAAGATTAGAGGAGAAAACCAGTCAAGAAGAAGAAGTAAAGGAAAAGGAAAAAGACCAAATAGAAAAGACCCCAAGAGATAGTTCTGAAACTGCAGAAGGAAAGAAGACTCTGTCTCTAGCAAGAGACACTGCAGAAACTATCCAAGATTTCTTGACCAAAGAGATGATGGAATTTGATGAACCGGAACTGCTTCAAGGTCCATTCAATTTTGATTCCCTCTCCCCGGTTCAAACCATGAAGCTAGCATCCTTTACTCAAGCAAAGGCAAAGGAAAAACTTCTAAAGTCTCACATGGAAGACTGTGAGCTCATAGAAACTGCATCCGGTGTATTGGAGAAGATCATGCCATCCTTCCAAAAGGCTCCTTCAGCCTCCACATCTAGTAATCTAAAGTCCCTTGTAAATTCTGTCAAGACACATTTTGTCTCTTTAGAGAAAGCAGCAGAAGAGAAAGTCTAGAAAGAATTTTTGGATAAAAAATTCTCTGAAGTGCAGGGTCTAATTTCAAATGATAGGAGAGTTATGGATATTGGGATAAAGAGCTTAGAAAATGCTCTCAAAGATGGCAGAGATTTTTACAAATTTTGTTTATCCTGGCCTAAAGTGACCAAGGATATTGAGAAGAAAGTAGAAGAGCAAGAGGATAAACTGTTAAGTTTATCTCAAAGTTTTGATCCTCTCTCCTCCTCCATAGTAAATCAAGAGTGTCAGACTATTGCAATAATAGATCAATAAAGACGCTTGAGAAGGAGAAGAAAAATAGAATAAACATGTTGAGTGAACTTAGAGGGATCATTATCCCTAAGTTAGAGGCCATGCATGAGGTCCTAACTGATGCACAGGCCACAGCCCGAACCAATGATCCGACAGATCTTAAGAAGGCAGAAGCTTTTGCATTCCTGTTAAGTGGTCACATCTCAATTTTGGACAGGATGAAGCAGAGTTGGGCAACAGAAGTTGTACAATTGAAGAATACTTTTGTAGATGTACTTCAATATATGTAAGTATAACATGTATATTCATTTATGCGGCTAAGTATAGTTGGATTTTTGGGATTTTTGGTGTGCAGATCCTAACCTTTGCCATTGATGTCAAAGGGGGAGTGACGAGCAGTGAAAAATGTGGAATCTAGCTAAGGGGGAGCTCCGATAGACTGTACATTAGAACATATCATCAACTAAGGGGGAGTGCAGTGTGACAGTCATTTTTCTCTAAGTGTTGCCATCAATGCCAAAGGGGGAGATTGTTGGCAAGAGACACTGTGTGGCTTCATGATTGTTGTCATTGATGGCAACAAAGTCCATCCCACACATCCGCAGGACATGATGTGTCTATACCAGAAGTTAGATTGAAGAGTATTTTGGTCCGGTAAGCAAGAACAGTGTATGTAGCAAGGTCCAACAGACAGGTCCGGATCTCTTAGAGGAAGTATCTCAGTAAAGTGCAGACTTGGGGAAGTCAAGAGGAGTACCTTGACTATTAGATTCCAAGAATTGAGCCTCCGATGATGAAAGAGTGAAGAGATGTGAGCACCTAAGTATTGGGTTCCTGTTTAGCAGAGCAGACTATGGAAGAACTGATCGGCATCAGACCTTAATCAGGATGAGATATTGATGGTGATCAAGGTTATTAAGGTATCATTCATGATTGGCCGACATGATTGATGACTTCTATGAGCATCTCTTTGATATGCATCACTTGATAAGCAAGGATTCAGCTAATAGACCAAGAGTTTGGGAAATTATTGAGTATTCCGGATGCCAACTAGAAAGTCAATGAAATCCTTGGTGCGGATATATATACCAGATTGATCTTAGTATGAAGGTGTGTGTTATGTGTTGTGTTGTGCAAAGAAAAGTAGAAGAGCAGTGTGAAGGTAGTAAGACTGGTCCGATATGTGACAGGACAGCAGCACCAAAGAAGAGGAAGAATGAAGTGCAGCAGATCAATATAT
The DNA here is from genome assembly GCA_027924645.1 of Cunninghamia lanceolata. Lineage (NCBI taxonomy): Eukaryota > Viridiplantae > Streptophyta > Pinopsida > Cupressales > Cupressaceae > Cunninghamia > Cunninghamia lanceolata. Next base: position 2,164,772 of record BSBN01000204.1, on the reverse strand, counting down.
TGATCCTAACCGGAACTGAACTCCAGCATATGTGGATGCTTCTCATCAATTCAAGTATCTTGTTACTCTCTTTATAACTTGTAGACAATGAGTCTCTTGTAGGCAGTGAGCCTCTTGTGAGCAGTGTGCTCGGGCAATGAGCCCTAATTGGCAAGTGCCATCTTGTATTTCTATTCTTCTAATAGAGAATACATTCTTGGGTTAGTCACCCTGTGGTTTTTCCCTTAACAGGCTTTTCCATGTCAAAATCATTGTGTCATGTGTATTGATGTTATTTCTGTTTTCATGGTTATGTTTGCTTATATGATTTGATGCTGCACTAATTACTAAAGAAGATCAAAAATTTAAAGTAATTAAGATAACTGATTCACCTCCCCTCTCAGTTATCAACATAGCCATCATTGACCAATAGGATTTCTGGGCCAGGGGCCAACAGTACAGGAGATAGACCCTATAAATATCTCCTCTCCTTCTTTAGGCTCTGCAAAACTAAGGGGGGTATTCCCTATTCAACATCCATAAGATATGTACATGAACTTACTGGGATGTTAACACAAAGCAGATATATCCTCTCTTATGCAAACCAAAACTGTGAAATAAGTGCAAAGGGGCTAGCTTTGGGCTTATGCTTAGTTGTGAGACAGAGGATTTTGGTCCTAAAACTACCTCTAATGTCCTAAAGGTTTATATTTGAAGTTTAAATTTGTATTTTGTATTTGGATGCAAGACTAGGACCTTGGGTTGTAACCTCAATACAAGACCAGACTGGTGCCTATCTCAGGGCTCAGAGTCAATAGACATACACATGTGAATGATTACCATAAACTTGAATCAATAACTGAGTTTCAAGGGAAAAGTTTTTAGTGTCTGCCTTACAGATACTTCCCAAGACTGAGTATTTAGTCATTCAAACTTAATGATATCCCTGTTGCAGCATACCCTTCCCAATGCTTAACCTAAAATATTTAATTTGCTCCTTGAACAAAGATAAGAGATTAAACATTCAACATAGCAAATCCATGCTCCTGAATCCCAAATAACCCTTAGCTATTTAGATTCAAAAGAAAAGATGCCCACAACTTGGAGACAAATAACCAAACACATGCAACAAAGTATTTCTCATACAAAAACAACATGAAACCAACAAAATTATGCATAAAACATACAACATATGATTCATAAACTCACAAGGCACCTAAACAGAGCCACCAACAAAATTGTATCTTATTACTCCACCCAAATTTTGTCGAGTCTTCAACAACCTGTAGAATCGCCAAGGATTCCTTTTTTCAAGGAGCACACAAGCTTCTGGCCACCTACACACTGACAAACTTCATAAATGCATAGATCATCCTCCCAAAATTTTCAACGAAACAATCAGATCTTCAATAAATTCAGTAGTTGAAGCGGTATTGAAAACTGCTGGCAGAAGCAAGCAGGACCTCAAGCAAACAAACAGATGTGATATTTTTTCCATCACCGTGCAGCAAGGTCGGTTGACTATGGAATGAGCACACAAAAATGGTGCCAAAAGATAGTTGATTGAAGCTTTAAATCCCAGCCACAAACTCGAGCTCCATGCAGGCAAGATCGACAGTCAAAATCCGCCCATATAGGTTGAAAATCCATGTCAGCATCTTTGAAAAGTCCACCACCAGTGAGATCGCGCCACATAGGCACCCTTTTTCCATCGTTGACTTTTCCCAGTGAACATACATTTTACCTTTTTCACCCATTTTGCCACTCTCGCCTTCAAATCTTTGTATATGCAAAAGCATGTACATACAATTGCTTTTGGACACGTGGCAGCCGCTGATTAGTTTTCCATCGCTGTGTATTTGTATCTCCATCGATCGTTGGAAAGACCCTGGAAGTGTCCGCCGATATGCATTGTCCTGCCGATGAGCCAATGTATCCATTCTTTCTATCAGATCATTGCATCAACCTTTGTATCTTGCATTTGTATATGCAATTGCATATACAAACAATCACAATGTATACAAGCGGCGGACCCCAAATTTTTATAAAACAAATTGAAATCGCATTCGGGTCCGGCTTGTATCTTTATTCTTTTGTACATCTCCTTTGTATATTGCACATACAAATGCAATATACATACAATGCGGATTCCATCACACATATGAGGCAGATTGGAATAAATTTGGGATCCGGCATTGTATCTTTTCCCTTTGTATATCGGCCTTGTATATAGCATATGTAATGCGAATATACAAGTAGAACTGTATACAATCACTTGTGCATTGCAAACATGCATTTGACCCTTGTATGTTAACGTTGTATATTCCTTTGTATCTGCCCTTTGTATGTCTAAACATACAATGCGAATATACAAGCGAAAGATGCATACAAACATGTCAGCCTTTATCAACTAAACTGCATACCTTTTCAGGTCCGAGCCTTGTATATTAGGAATGTATATCGCATTGTATATGCGATTGTATGTGCAAAGATACAATCACCTATACATGCAATTGGTAGGCCCCAGACTTTGTATCTCCTCCTTTGCATCTTGTCTTTGTATGTGTCCTTGGCATGTTTCCTCTTATATATCACCCTTGTATCTTTGCGATGTACATTCTGCCTTTGTATCTTGGAGATGTATGTTTCCTTTGCATATTGCCATTGTATCTACCCGTTGTATATCGAATATACAACGAAAATATACATGCAATCCCTTACATACAAGCACGGAATATTCTGGGAATCTGTGATATACAACCACCTTTGCACGCCCGGAATTGTAAATACAAGCCTGATATGCATACAACTAATTTTTGCACTTTTTGAAGCTGATTTGACTTATTTTTCGGGCCCGCAAATATACATTCATGCTTGCACATTCAAATGTACATACAAACAAAGATACATGTATGTAACTCAAGAGGCCAAGGGACTTAGAATTTTTGGTTTTTCTTGAAAAGTGCTTGCGAATTTAAATGCTTGAAATCTAAATTTTATGCAGGAACTAACATTGGCTCTGTCTGGGGATGCATGCCTCTTGCAAGCATGGTGAGAACCATAGATCTCTGGGATGCAAACCAATCCCTATATCCATTGGGCATAGAGTCAAAGATGCACCAACCTACATCATAGATCACATTTTTGAACACTATTTTGGCGGCCCTGGGGCAGCCAAAAATGAAAAACCATAATCTCCTCCTACCAAATGTTTGATTATGATTTGAACGACGCCAACCACAACTGAAGACATCTACATAATTTGCCCACATGTTGATCTTGTCAATTACATACTTCACCATTTTTGAAAACTTGCCTCTATCACTATGCATCTCACAATCAGACACAACCATATATACTAGAATATATTTCAGCATTAGGTAACATATGTAAGTTATATTCCTCAAATAGTATATCATATTGCACTTGGCGTTCTTCACTGTCTACCTAGTTGTTTTGCATTACCAGGCACTCATCTAGCTGATCCAGAAACTGAAAACATTCAAAATATATGAGACCGTCAATATCATTCATATCACTTATTGACAGTGATAACAAAACTTGATCCACACACCCATTGTTGCATACATCCGGAACAACTGAAGTTGAATGTTCATTATCCACAGTTTGCATATCCATATTATCTTCACAAGAGCTGAAGATCTCTGCCTTTGGTTCATATGTCCCTTCTTCACAAACTGATGCAACACCCAGGTTAGCTATTTCTTCATATTCATCATCATCTTCAAAAAGAGGGTTAATTCTGCACCAATGAAGATCATGACTCATAATGTTCAATGCATCTAAAGGCTCATCATAAAGGAGATTCATACTCATTGCAAAGGTCTCTGCTTCTTCTTCATGACAATCCAACTCTTCTTCAACATTACCAAGGCTAGAGTCATAAGAAGAACAAACCTGATACATAGACTGATCATGGATATCATCTTTATCACCTGATTGCCCCACATACAAGATTTCTGCTACTTCAATGCACTCTAAAACTGCACTATCTATATCACTTTCTAGCCCTCTAATGCTTCCTGATGAAACTGGAATTGACTCTTGGTCCATATGATCACAACTATGCATAACTGGATCATTTAAACATGAACGCTCTTTGCTGAGGACTGACATGTAAATATTACATGAAAAATCATTATTATCAACTTCATTTGCTGGGAAAATCAGGGCATCCTCCTCTATGACAGAGTCATCATTAACTTGGAATGACACATAGATAGGGAAAACAGGGGTGTGATTGCTTTGACATTCATCTCCAACACCCAAATTATATCTTTCATCAACATTGGGGACTGCAAGGCAACAGAAGTTTGCAGAGAAATAACCCTTTTGAATTCCATACCTCCAGTTGTTTTCAACATCCATTGCAAACCGATGTGCCTGATGCAATGTGGTGGGCTCCTTATCTCTCAATTTATAGCTCATTTTCTTATCAAATGCTCCTAGATAGACCACTAGGCACAATGCATCATTAGGTCTCATGCATTCTGGAATTCTTTTCAATGCCTTCATAAATCTAAGGTTAAAGGCTAGAATCAACTCATCCTTTTCTATATGGATGTATTTGAAATCACTGATAACTGCATATTCAGATATTCTTTCACCAAATTGTTCTAGAAATGCAGATTTAAATTCTTGCCAAGAGCTGACAGAGTAGGCTAAAAGATAGGAGAACCAGTCCCTTGCATCTTCAACTAGAGATTGAACAAATAATCTCATAACTACATCTTCATGGTCAACCTCAAAGTCATCTTTAACATTTCTAAACTGTTGCAAGTGTCTCTTAACTGATTCATCCTTTGCACCACTGAATTTGGGCAAATACTTTCTAATTTTAGCTGGAAAAGCATTTGGATAACCACAAATGCCATTAAAATTGATGGGCTTATATCTGTCAATGCTGAAACTTCTTTTATTACATGGTTGGGATTGATCACTATACATTGTTGCATTTGACACCTCACAAGGGTGCATGGGCTGATAATACATCTTATATGCCTTTTTTGCAACCCTCTTCTCAACTCAAATTTTCAATTAATGACCTTAGGCATTTAAAAATACAAATTGCTATTTCAGCTTGCCTAAAGTCCTCTAAATGAGTCCTTTCAACAATATTGCATACTTCTTTTGAAAATATAAACTATATGCTCAACAAATACAAAAGCATGCAAGCTTATCCCCAATATTTCCCCTTTTAACCAGTACTATTTCACCAAATAGGGAATCTCTTAAAACTTATAAAAATACCTAGATATGTTGCAGCTGCCGCAAAATCCTTTCCCTGACTGATTTGTATGAAAATTTAACACATCTTTGTATTCTTTTTCAGGTTCTTTTTGTGTGCAGAGTCGCCACCTCCTTGGCAGAGGAATGAGCTTCAAATAACATGAAGCTAAAAATTCATTTCTTTCCTTTCTGGGTCCTCCAACAGCAGAGCCACACATACAACTTTAAGTTTTCTGCAACAAAAGCACTTCTAGGTCTGAAACCCCTAACTAGGGAGGCAAAAATTACACTTTAAAATCAACTCCCCAGTGGAGTCGCCACTTTGTTGGTGACTCGAAAGGGCAAAATATATCTTTCAAATCACATCTCTAGTAGAGTTGCCAAATCTGTTGGGTTTTTTCCCAAACTGGATGCTTCCCAGTTATCCCTACAAGGTAGCCATCATTGATCAACATGATTTCTGGGCCAAGGGCCAACAGTACAGGAGATAGACCCTATAAATATCTCCTCTCCTTCTTTAGGCTTTGCAGAACCAAGGGGGGCATTCCCTATTCAACATCCATAAGATATGCACATGAACTTACTGGAATGTTAACACAAAGCAGATAAATCCTCTCTTATGCAGACCAAAACTGTGAAATAAGTGCAAAGGGGCTAGCTTTGGGCTTATGCTCAATTGTAAGACATAGGATTTTGGTCCTAAAACTACCTCTAATGTCCTAAAGGTTTATATTTGAAGTTTGAATTTGTATTTTGTATTTGGATGCAAGACTAGGACCTTGGGTTGTAACCTCAATACAAGACCAGATTGGTGCCTATCTCAGGGCTCGGAGTCAATAGACATACACATGTGAATGATTACCATAAACTTGAATCAATAACTGAGTTTCAAGGGGAAATTTTTTAGTGTCTGCCTTACAGATACTTCCCAAGACTGAGTATTTAGTTATTCATACTTAATGATATCCCTATTGCAGCATACCCTTCCCAATGCTTAACCTAAAATATTTAATTTGCTCCTTGAACAAAGATAAGAGATTAAACATTCAACATAGCAAATACATGCTCCTGAATCCCAAATAACCCTTAGCTATTTAGATTCAAAAGAAAAGATGCCCACAACTTGGAGACAAATAACCAAACACATGCAACAAAGCATTTCTCATACAAAAACAACATGAAACCAACAAAATTATGCATAAAACATACAACATATGATTCATAAACTCACAAGGCACCTAAACAAAGCCACCAACAAAATTGTATCTTATTACTCCACCAAAATTTTGTTGATTCTTCAACGACCTGTAGAATGGCCAAGGATTCCTTTTTTCAAGGAGCACACAAGCTTCTGGCCACCTTCACACTGACAAACTTCATAAATGCATAGATCATCCTCCTAAGATTTTCAATGAAACAATCAGATCTTCAATAAATTCAGTAGTTGAAGCAGTCAGATCCATACTGAAAACAACTGTAGAAGCAACCAGGACCTTGAGCAAACAAACAGATGTGATGTTTTTTCCATCACCGTGCACCAAGGTCGGTTGACTGTGGAATGAGTGCAAAAAAATGGTGCCAAAAGACAGTCGATTGAAGCTTTAAATCCCAGCCACAAACTCGGGCTCCCCATAGGCAAGATCGATGGTCAAAATCTGCCCATACAGGTTGAAAATCCATGTCAGCATCATTGAAAAGTCCACCGCCAGTGAGATCGCACCACGTAGGCGCCCTTTTTCCATAGCTGACTTTTCCCAACGAACATACATTTTACTTTTTTCGCCCATTTTGCCACTCTTGCGTTCAAATCTTTGTATATGCAAAAGCATGTACATATAATTGCTTTTGGACATGTGGCAGCCGCTGATTAGTTCTCCATCACTATGTATTTGTATCTCCATCGGCTGTCGGAAAGACCCTGGAAGTGTCTGCCGATATGCATTGTCTTGCCGACGAGCCAATGTATCCATTCTTGCTATCGAACCATTGCATCAACCTTTGTATCTTGCATTTGTATATGCAATTGCATATACAAGCAATCACAATGTATACAAACGGCGGACCCCAAATTTTCATGAAACAAATTGAAATCGCATTTGGGTCTGGCTTGTATCTTTATTCTTTTGTACATCTCCTTTGTATATTGCACATACAAATGCAATATACATACAATGCGGATTCCATCACACATATGAGGTAGATTGGAATAAATTTGGAATCCGGCGTTGTATCTTTTCCCTTTGTATATCAGCCTTGTATATCGTATATGCAATGCGAATATACAAGCAGAACTGTATACAATCACTTGTACATTGCAAACATGCATCTGACCCTTGTATGTTAACGTTGTATATTCCCTTGTATCTACCCTTTGTATGTCTAAACATACAATGCGAATATATAAGTGAAAGATGCATACAAACATGTCAGCCTTTATCAACTAAATTGCATACCTTTTCAGGTCCGGGCCTTGTATATTAGGAATGTTTATCTCATTGTATATGCGATTGTATGTGCAAAGATACAATCGCCTATACATGCAATTGGTAGGCCCCAGACTTTGTATCTCCTCCTTTACATCTTGTCTTTGTATGTGTCCTTGGCATGTTTCCTCTTATATATCACCCTTGTATCTTTGTGATGAACATTCTGCCTTTATATTCTGGTGATGTATGTTTCCTTTGCATATCGCCATTGTATCTACTCATTGTATATCGAATATACAACGAAAATATACATGCAATCCCTTACATACAAGCATGGAATATTTTGGGAATCTGTGATATACAACCACCTTTGCACGCCCGGAATTGCACATACAAGCCCAATATGCATACAACCAATTTTTGCACTTTTTGAAGCCGATTTGACTTATTTTTTGGGCCCGCCAATATACATTAGTGCTTGCACATTCAAACATACATACAAAAAGCAATGCATATACAAAGATACATGCATGTAACTCAAGAGGCCGAGGGCCTTAGAATTTTTGGTTTTTCTTGAAAAGTGCCTGCGAATTTAAATGCTTGAAATCTAAATTTTATGCAGGCACCAACAGGATGGAAGAGGAGAAAGTGGATGGTTGGGATTCTTGAGAGGTGGATGCTTCATTTAACTTGATGGCTTTTTACTTAGGTACCCAAACCATTTTGCTTTTAGACTTTACTTGTGAAGGTATGGGCTTGGGTATATGCAACTTTTGTAAAGCTTCTGAGGTAATTACTTGTTGCTTGGGGACCCACACCTTTTTCAGTTTTGCTTTGAGTTGTGTGGGTGTATGCAGCGTTTTAGATGGGTTTTTCTTTGATTCTTTGGATTGATTTCCTAAGGTATTAGGACCCTTAGGATTTTTGACTTTATGAAAGGATGCATCCCAATGTTTATTTTTGAATCCAATAGGTTTGGTGGAATGAGTGGAAGCTTCATGTTTAGACAATATGTGCATTTGTTGGTCATGATTCAAAATGTGTAGGAATGTGTGGATGGATGAATTTGGCGTTGGGAGAAGTGGAAGCAAAGTGGATGGAGGGATAGTAGGAGTTGGAAGGAGTGGAAGTAAAGTGGATGGTGGAAGGTGTATGGTCACATGCTTTTGACATTTGTAGGATGATGGAGGTGGAATGGTGACATATGTTTTGGGAATATGATAGGGTTTATGTTGGGAAGTGGTGGATTTAGAAGGCATGGAAGAAGTACCAACATCATGAGATTTATTTTCTTGGGGAGTATAACCAAGGCCATAAGAGGGCGGAGGGACTTCAACATGGATAGGCTACAAAATACCTTGTTCATGAAGGCCTAAGCCTTTACCTTGATAGTTCATATTTTGGAGTATGCAGTGGACAATGGGATTATGGGTGATTTGGACACTAGATGTGATCTCAATATTTGATGAGGAAGGTGAAGTGGTAGATAATGGTTGTTGCTCTCCTAAGGAAGAACATTCATGGATGAAGGTAGTGAAACCAAGGGGATAGGGTAATAGATTTGCAACATGGTCGATAATGGATGGTGGAGGATCATTAGGATCTTGATTATCATTATGCTCACTAAGATCCAAGTTATTGGTTTGATCATCTATGTGCACTTGGGAGGCAAGTGTCTCATCAAGGAAAGTGTGTGTTGTTGGATCATGGATAGGACTACGTGGAGGATGGATAGGAGTAATGGAGGTTTCTTGCTCATGGATGGTTATGTGGTTATGGATAGATGGGGTAATAAGCTCATGACCATGGAATACATAAAGTTGGATAAGAGGATCATCATGGTTCGCTTGATCATAGATAGGATCTTGATCATAGACGGGATCTTGATCATAGATAGGATTAAGTGTGATATGGATGGGATCAATTTGCTCGTGTATAGGTTCTTCATCAATAATAATATCTTGATCATAGAAAAGATATAGGTTATAGATGGGTTGGATCTAGATTTCTTTATCATGTATAGATATAGGATCAAGTTACTCATGGATATCTTCTTCATAGGTAATATCTTGATCATGGAAAAGATAAATGTTATGGATGGGTGGAGTGAAAGTGATTTGATCTTGATTAGGACTAGGACTTGAATGAAAGGAGATGATTCTTGAAAGGGCTATTGGTCAACAACATGAAGGTATGATGGGTATTGACTTGGGTCCATGATAGGAGGTTCTTCAATAAGCTCAAGGGGTTGTGGAATATATGAAGGGGTTGTAGGATTTGACATGGCATTGGAAGAGTCTTTTGTAAGGTCAAGGACTGGAATTTGGGGACATGGTTGACTCCCTGCTAGTAGCCCTGGGATCACATCCTTCGTAGGTGTATGGGTAGATGAATGAGGTAATGGATGGGTTGGTTTTGATTTCTCCATATCTTTTCTTTTGCTTTTAGATTTTGTAAAGATTCATTGGAGAAAATCATTCAAGGATTCTTTGGTTGATGGATTAGAGCTTGGGAAGTTTAATGGAGGTGTTGGTGTAGGACTAGTATGCTTTGGGATAGGCATTTTATGGGATGGTAATGGAGGACTAGTAGATGGAGGGGTATATGATTCTAAACTTAAGGTGGTATTTCCCTTCTCAGTAGTATCATTGAGACATGTTAAGGATGTGTGATCTTGGTGTCTAGAGGGGAAAGGTCTCATAACCAAGCTTTTATCAAATCGAAAAGGGGATATGTCCTTTAATGAATATCATTTTGTGGAAGATCCGGTTTGTAAATCCTCAACTTGTTGTTGTAAAGCTCGGATTTGTTGCATGAGTGCTTCTAATGGATTTGTCACGTCCTTAGCTTTCTTATTTTTAGGAGCTTTAGTTTCATTTGTTTGCCTTGTTTCTCTCAATTTTTCTATGTCAAAATCAGAAGGTAACTTTGCTCCTTGTTGTGCTAGCATAAGGAAGTACTTTTTGGGATCCATTGTGATGACTTTGTCCATTAGTTTTTGAAATTCGGGGTCTTGTTGAGCACTAATAATCTCTTCTTGGGTAATGTTCTCTTCCTCATCACTAGAAATACAGTGGCGACCATGTAGTGAACCCATTTCTTTTTCTTCTCTTGAATTGTGATCTAGTTTCAACCATATAAAGATTTGATGTGGGTGGAGTTGAATCTAAGTAGTAATGGGTACCAGGAAATGATTTTGCTTTTCTCTCAAACTGTTGGGAAATGCTCTCTGTTACAGATGCACAGGACTGCAGAAATTTTGCTTTTTGTTTCATTTTGTTAGTTTTGGCTTGTTTGTGCAAGTTTTTCCTAGGATGCTCTAAAGTTTGTGGTATTGTTTTTTACTTGAGTTATTGATAGAAAACACAGTAAACAAGAAGTTGTCATGATTTTTTTTCTTTTTTTTAAACAATTTTTGATAAATGAAAAATAAGCAAGTACAATCCTAAGGATGGCAAGGATAATATTCATTAAGTTCCAACTTGGATTTTACTCCAGCCACTTACATAAAGGTGTGACAAATAGTAACTTGGTAGCACTGGCTCCCCTCCACGGCACTCACTTCTCACGCATACCAAGTTACTATTCCTCTGAAGAGTTGAACTTTTGTGTCTCCACACTAAATGAGTGTATGACGTTAGACGGCTCCAGAGGATTACCCTCCTGTGTCAACAAATAGGGGTTTTTGGCTTTCTAAAACAATTATCTTTTTAGTTTGGGCATCTGTTTGGGTGGTTATACATGCAGCGATTCACACCAATAAGGAGGCTTCCCAGCTTGCGGAGGTTATGCTCTACAGGGTTTTGGGGGAAATATTCATCGGTATAACATAGCAGCACCCGTTGTTTGTGACTTTCGTTACAAACACAATTTATTTATAGCAACTTGGAAGTGGCTTGGCTTTAGCCCATTATTGCTCGAGGTCATCCCACTTGGAAGAAACACAATCCCAAGGGCATGCCTCTTCTAAAGGTTACACGAATAAAATGATGAGTTTGGCATTTTGGTCACCCAAGAAGGGGAGAGCATAGTCCTATCATCATTTTCAAGCTCAATAGACACTAGTTCTTTATCCCCCTAGAGTTAAAAACCAAAAAAAACTAGGTGTGTTTTACTCTACCAAGCACACTTCATTTGACAAGATAGCAAATACTTGGAAAAGATAGTATATTTTACCCTCCTAAACAAATCTATGTGAAGTTTGTTGTTGAAGAATCAAATAGGTTACTTTGCCCTATTTAAGCTAGATGAGAGTTTGTAATTGCCATAGTTGCTTGAAAGATTTGTTCAATATTATCCACCTAGGTTGGGACTATGTGCAAGTTGTATGCAACAACACAATTTACTTCCCCCTAATTAGATCTAGATGAAAATTTGCATGAAGATGTCAAATTACTTCCTCCTAATTTAAATCTAAGTGAATATTGTATGCAAATTGTATGATAATGCATAAACCAAGCCTACTCAACACTTAGTGTAAAAATGATTGTCTTCAATGGACGATATGCACCAAAATTGGATTAGTAGTCTCAATTGTTTATTATTTTCTTTGTCATATGATATGCAAAGGGTCCTGATGTCCACCTGTATTCCATGAAAACAAAAAAGAATCAAGAAGCTTGTAAATCAATTGCTTAGGTGAAAAACACATAATCTGGAAAATTTTTGAGAAATGTGATTTGTGATAGAAAAATAGATATTAAAATCAGAATCTACACGAAATTCTATGTTGTTTCATAAAAAATTTCATGAAAATTTGTTAAAAAATGTAAAAGTTATAGTCGTTTGAAGTTTCGAAGGTAAGGTTGAGTTTGATTGATAATATCTGATAACGTTGACCAAAAAAGTGCACAATACCTATACAACTGAAAAGTCTATCAAATTAGATTTCCAACAACTATAAATTTGTAAAAATCTGACCTGTTTCAAGAAAGTTATGCAAAAAAGAAAAAAAAAAGAGCCTATTTGGGCAATTGGAAGGTAAGCTAGGCAGTTTGATGGTTAGGTAACAGCTAATAGTTATTGTTCTGCTAGTCACATGGACAGTTCATCCTGGCAGTTAAGTTTTTGTAGCTGGGGGTTTGAAATAGGCCCCTAGTCCTCCACGTGACCAAGGGCTGAACGGTTCAAAAAAATAATTTGTTTTTAAAAAAAATTAAAATGTTTAAAATGTGAAAACCTAAGGGTTGTTTGTTTTGTTTTTGCTTTATGAATTAGGGTTTGCCTATTGTTTATGTCATTTTATTTTTGTTATTGTTTGGTTGTGCATTGTTTTGTGTGTTCAGGGTTTTGTAGGTGGTGAGCGGAGAAATGGAGAGGGTGGGCGAGTGAGCAGTAACAGTGGGGGATCGGCAGTAGGGAGCAACAATGGTGAGGGCAGCGTGTGGGGGGAGGAGGAACGGAAGAGCGTGGGAGGTGCAGGGGCTGCGTAGGGAAGGGGAGAGGAGCAGGGTGGTATGGAGGACAGGGGGTGGGGAGAGCAGAGGGAGGTAGTGGCGGCAAGGGAGAGGTGAGGGTTAGGCATAGGTTGCAGGAGGGAAGGGTTGTAGCAGGGATCGTAGGAGGGAGGCAAGTGTGGGAAGTAGGGTGGGGAGTAGGCAGGTGGAGTTTAGGTAGGGAGTAGGGTGGGGATCTTGGGGAGTGCAAGGCCAAGGGCCCTGCAATTATTTTTTATTTTTTAATTTTTTTTAATTTTGTGTTTATATATATATTTTTAATTTTTTTGTTTCTGTTTTTTATTTTTTATTCTATTTTTTTGTTTATGTTTTTTATTTTTAATTATTTTTATTTTTATTTTTTTCAGAAAATAATAAAGAAATGTGAAATGAAACAATAAAAGAGAGTTTTTTTAAAAATAAAAAAAAATTGTAACTCTAATTTGTGTAAACTAGACCAAAAAGTTTTCAAAAGTTTTCCAGTAATGAAAACTTGGGATGTTATATGATATTTTTCACCTACGAGGCCTCCCAGACTCAACTGTGGGGTCTGTTTGAGTGGAGGAAGTTGTTTGTGAAAGTTGAGTTCCTGAATATTTTTCCAAAAACACCTGAATCTGCAACAACACAACTCTAACAAACACTCACAAACAAATGGGGTTAGATCACGGTGTGTGCCAAAAATGTTAGTGGAAAAATGTGAATAATAGTATTAACAACTAAACAATCCAATAACTCAATGGAAATTGATGTAAATACAAGTAAACAAAGATTATACCTTTGAAGACCGTTTTACCTCTATGCTTCCATTGTTCGCCCATCTCTTCTTGATCTTTGTTGTAATGGAGCTCTCAGAAGTGTATACTTCCTTGCTGTTGAAGATGACAAGAGTAGAATGGCTGTAGGTGGACAATGCAATGGAGATCACAACTACAATGCAATACTAACAGAGATGGATTGATGGAGACATGAGTGGATGATGATTATGATAATGAGGTTGTGTGAATGCAAATGGAGATAACTTTGCCAAAGGCATGCTAATAGGATTCCTGCAGAGTAAGATTATGAATGCTTGAGTGGATATAAAATGGGTATGAAGACCTTGTTTATATAGGCTCAAGAGAGGCCAAAACTAAGTGTCAATAGATCCATGACTGGAGGAATTACCTGTGAGGTGTACGATTGAGAAAGCTTGAGGGAATGTGTGTGAATAGAAGAGGACAAGTGTCTGAGCCTTCTTCATGGGTTATGGGAGTTAATTGAATAGATTGAAGAGTTAACTGAGATGATTGATCAGTTAACTGGGTTGATTGGGGAGTCAACATAATAGATTGACCAGTGAACTCAATTGACTAATTAGTTAACATATTTGATTGATGAGTTAACTAATTTGACTGGAGGATAAATAGGACATGTGGGTGAGGGGATATTAGCTAATTAAATATTAAAATGTTTAATTATGTGTGCAACATGGTGAGGTGGAAAGGTGAGGTAGATTTATGAAATTAGGACTTTAGGATAGAGGAATTAAGGATTAATTAAATAATTTAGGATTATTTAATTATATGAGACATTAGAAGAATTAGGGAATTTAATTAAATAAATTGATTTTATTTAATCATTGGAGGGATGTGAACCATTTAAATAAATTAGGATATTTATTTAATTGATAGAAGAATGAGGATAAAATAAATATTAAAATATTTATTTAATTTGACTTAGCCATTTTTAGGTGTATACAGGTGGTTCCAACCTTCTCTCAAACATGCAAAGAGGAACAAGATAGACTCAAGATCTTGCTTCCAAATCCGCCACAATTCTTTTCAAGAGCATCAGTATTCCAACAATAATAAAACCTACAATAATTCATAAGTCTACTATAATATTCAAATAACTAATAATTCTCTAGATCCCTTTAGGTCTTTTCAAAGTCTTGTTTAAGTATGAAGCTCAAGGAGAGAAAATATTTGAATTTTGGAGGTCGACGGAGCACAGGACCCAAAATGTCAAAATCAAGGTCACGTCACATAAGACAAAGTCAACATCATTGGGAGATTTAAGTCTCTGCCAGATACGGGAGGACAATAGCGCTTGGGTGCTAGTGTCCTGGTCAAATAACCCCAACAAGGTAGCATTGCCTCAGGACATTTCCAGGACCTTAACACAACCTTATGTTTCAGCATTTGATCAATAGAAATAGTTTAGTAAAGTTTAGAAAGATTTAGGAAGGTTTAGGAAAGTTTAGGAAGATGAAGCACCTCTCTCGAGTTGAGGGTAAAGCCAAGGCTAGAAAGTGGTCCCAAAAATGGACTAATGAAATGAATACTAAGGCGTGTAGTAAATATAATGTGAAATTGTGCTTTCTCTATCAAGGAGCACAATTTATGACATAACACTGCCCCACACTTAAGATGTTATTGGTCCTCTTGCATTTCATAGTGAGCTTCTGGATCCAATCTCTTCACTTTTATTGTAGTTGCTCCAAAGATAACATTTTGAGAGGCGTTAGAGACTCTTTGGAGATGTTTTGAACTACTCCAGAGATGTTTTGTAGATATTGTTCTGAGAGGCGCCAAAGATGATCTAAAGATGTTATGTAGTAGTTTTTCTAAGAGGTAGTAGAGATGCTCTAGAGATGTTCTATAGTTGCTATTTTGAGAGGCATTAGAAATGTTCTGTAGTTGTTGTTATGAGAGGCACCGGATGCTCTAGAGTTTTGAATTTTTTTTTGGTGGACTGAGCATAGTGAAAGAAACATCTAGTTGAATAAGAGCAAAATAATAAAGTAGATACCTGATTCTATCTTAGTCTTACATGCAACCATCATGCATTAGTTTTAGCCTATATTTTTCAAGATGCATGCAAAGAGGTCTTTAGCTTTTGGGAGCTGTAACAAGATCTTTTATGTTGAATAACAATTGTATCAACCTTGTCTTAGTGAAATTTTCAAAACCTTCCTTTAAAATCAACGCTTCTCAAGAATGTTAGAACATAACAACATTTTGGAGAAAAATAACTCCCAAAGAATAAACCAAGCATTATCCTACATAGGCTTTCAATTAAGTTATAAATCCTTAAATTACATTTGATCCACTCTAAGGCTAATGAATGAAGAGGGCGAAAAGGGGTGTTAATTTTAAGTTTACATGAGACAAATAATGGCCTCATCATCTCCCCCACACTTAAGTCCTTGCAAGACTTCCTACAAGCTACTCTCTTCTTTCTCCATGTTAGAAATGAAGGTAAACAACTATCAATTAAAAATTGATTACAACTGTAATATAGTTATTAAACTGTGCTGAACCAAAAATGGAGATGGATGAAATCAATAGAAAGAAATAACAGAACAGGAGATCAAACACATAACATAGTATTTATGTGGAAAAATCCTTTCGGGAAAAACTCCACACAAGAAGAGATGCACTAGTCTGTATTAACTTCAATAGAGTTTACAATACAACACTAACAATCTCCTTTTAGGTCTTTAATCCTGCAATGCATGTAATACACATCCACAGCCGTAATACAATATCCTCTTAAAATAGTGTTGCCTTCTAGGAAAAAAACCCTAACATAATCTCCACTATCAGATCTGCGACCTAATGATGAACCATCCAGATTGACTATGAAATTGCAATATTTTACAAGGCAATTTTAAAAAAAATCTCTTCAGGGGCGCTGCCCTTGAACCCCCACCAAGGGGGCTAGGAAGTTGTCACCACCCACTAGACCCCCAGCGACAGTAGTGGGGGGAAAGCCTCCCCACACTCCACCATTGAGTATAAGGGTCCAAAGTGCGGTTGAAACAAGATTGCCACTAGGTGAATACTTCATCCCTTATGAATGATTTACAAATAATATTAGGAGTAGTTAAATACATAGGAGTTACAAGGTTGATGGCACCTTAATCCTAACATTCTCCCACTTGACATCATACATTGTAAATACATCCATAAGAAAACATAAAACAACTAAGCACTAAGAACAAGGCCCATGGCCTTCCTTCACCAGGTAAACTTTTCTGTGCTCACAAGTTTGGTAAGTGAATCTACAACATTCTCCTGAGTGTCAACCTTCTTTAGCTCAATCTATCCATTAGAAATCATTTCATGAAAAAAATGGTATTGCACATCCACATGCTTAGTCTGTGCATGATACATGGGGTTCTTGGCCAAATATATTGCACTCTAGCTATCACAACCAATCTAAATAATCCTGCAAAATCAAAATCAATACGTATACACAATCTCCATAACCAAACTACCTCCTTAGGGATATGAGTATCAACCATATACTATACTTCAATGGTGGATAAAACAACAGTGGGTTGCCTTTTACTCATCCAACTCACAACGCCTCTAAACAAAGTAAACACATAGCCACTAGTGGACCTTCGACTATCCAAGTCACTTGCCCAATCTGCATAAACAAAACCCTATATGTCCAATGTCTTATCCACATTGTTAGTACCAGAATAAACCAAATAGTAATCAGAAGTACCATGCAAATATCTTAACACCCTCTTTGCATAATTCCAATGTTGTCTACCGAGGTTAGACATAAACCTACTCAAAACTCCCACTGCTTAGACAATATCTAGTCTAGTGCAAACCATTACATATATGAAACTTCCTACAACACTAGCATATGGCACATCAGACATATCCTCTAAATCATCTTCATTCTTAGGACACATATCTAATGAAAGCTTAGTACCAACTGGTAAAGGAATCCTAACTGGATTGCAATCTTGCATGCCAAATTTGTGCAAAATAGTATTCACATACTTACTTTGTGATAATCAAAGCTTATGTTACCTCGATCCCTTTTGATCTCCATTCCTAGAATATACCTGGTTGCTCCTAGATCCTTCATGTCAAATGCACCTAAAATTTGAGCTTTCAACTCACTGATCATACCCTGGGTGTCACTGAAAAATAATATATCTATAACGTCATAAAATGTCCCCTTGGGGGCTTTTCCCTCATAAGGTTTAGCTCTTAGGTCTTTAGCATGCATTTAGGGTATTTTAGTTCATATTTTAGCATCCTGATGGAATGAGACCTAGGTTTCATGGCAAATGGGACCTAGGAGGAACCCTTGAGTTGTACCCTACCGAAAATAGGGGGACTTGGGTGCCCATGCCCTAGTCCTGCCCTATTTTAAGGTAGCCCCAATTTCTGCGTGTCAGTTTATGACTGTTAGTTGGTTCTTTTGCCAACACGGTAAAGTTTGATTTTTAAAATCTTGGCAGGAATGCTTGTAGGTGCATATATAAGTATGTTTAGGCATTCATTTGTAAACTATATGATCATTGTGAACTCTAGGCATTCTCAAGGTGATTCAAAGCTTTCTATTATGTTGCAAGAGCAGACTTGTATGTTTTATGTGTTGATATTTGCATATTTGAGCACCAATCTCCTCATGGTATGAAGAGTATCTTCCTCCATGAAAGCTTCACTACAAGGTGACATATCATTGTGTTTTTATCATTGATTCCTTTGGTTTTTGCCTCTACCTCACAAGGGCACGCACTCTTTGTCTGACAACGGTGTTCAGAGACTTAAGTGTCCTCTGGGGCTTGACTGAGGCAAGCCTCTAAAAACCACAACCCCTAAACCAAGTCTTGTGATTACAGGTTACAGGTATTGCATTTGGAAAAAGTGGAGTTGCAAGAAGGAGTGGCAGGCATCAAGGATTCAGGATCTAAAGAAAAGTCAGACAAAGGAGCACTTCCAGGATTAGGGCGCCCATAAAAGTGTCCACAGATAGATTTTGAAAAATAGAAGTTACATGGCTGATCAGTGTCGGAAGGAGGTCTAGATTCCCTAAAAAAGTAGGTACCTTGGACTTGGGTGCCTGCACCATAGTCCCCGACTATTCCACCTTAGAACCCCGAAAATAGGTATTCTGTGATTTGTTATTTTACTCCCGTCTGCAAGAGCTTTTTCTATTATTCATCAATTTGTTGTCGTATTTGCATAATTAGGGTTTTAATGGTTAATTGGACATAAGAGAAGGAAAAAATTGATAATTAATTCCTTAATCCAAGCTTTGTTGCAAGTATGAGGTGAGCCATTGTTGTCATTGATGTCAACATACTCACACTGCATTGACAAGAAGGATTTGATGAGCTTTGTGCTGAGGATATTGAGAAAATTAGCCTCAGTCAGGAACAGTGAAGAACAGTGATGAGAAGAAGGTAAATATACTGTATAGGATGAGAACCGGAGGATGCGGATTAAAGGGTTAGTAGATATGAGTCTTAAGATGCTACAGTTAAGATTTCAGAGGTCCGCATGAAGATCTGAAGGAGTTATGGCTGCCGGTATAGAACCGGGTCCGGCAAGTATCCGGAGGTGACAGAGGATCACAAAAAGGTCCGGTGAGGTCCGGAATTGTATTATCATAATCTGCGGATTGGAAGGAGTGTTTTATATGTCCTTGTGATGTTTCATCCTGATTTGTGTGTAATTTGGAGGTCCGGATGTACCTCCTGCATTATGACAGTGGCGACAGACTGTGTTCTTGAAGTTCCGGATGAGGAAGACAAGAGATCCCAGTAAGCAGAGAAAGTGCGGATGTATCCGGACATTCAGACAGACTTGTGAAGGTTCTTGAATCATGTTTAAGTTGTGTTGTTGGTCCGCATTGATGGCAGAGCCCGGAATTGAAGTTATTCTTCCGGATGAAGTTATTGCTCTGTTTAGCCGACCGGATGAGTTGTTCATCCTGCGAATGTTCTTGTGATAGCCGACCGGATGTGTTATTCATCTTGCGGATACTCCTATGGTTGTTTGCCGACTTAGATGCTTGTTCCTAAGTCGATGTCTTGTATAAATAATGATTTGTGAATTCATTTCAGTGATGAAGCATGTGGATGAGTATGGAGTAGCGAAGAAAGGTGCGAAAGGCAGAGCAGAGATTGTTGGGCTTAATTGGAACTGATCCGGACATGGTAGAGATGTCATTCTCCAGTTCAAGACTGTGATTTTTATCACTCTGTAGACAGTGTGTCTCCTTGTAGGCAGTGGGCCTCTTTGTGAGCAGTGTGCTCGGGCAGTGAGCCCTTATTGGCATGTGCCATTCATTTTTCCTTATTCTTCTAACAGAGAATAATTCTTGGGTTAATCACCCCGTGGTTTTTCCCTTAACCGGGTTTTCCACGTCAAAATCTTGGTGTTCAATGTGTTGATGCTTATCTGCTCTTGTGTTTATGTATTGTGCTTCCATGAATGATTATTTGATATGCTGCTAACTAACAACAGAGAATTAAGTGTTTGAAAGAGAACAAGTTCTATACAACTGATTCACCCCCCCCCTCTCAGTTGTATGCCCTAGATCCAACAATTGGTATCAGAGCTGAGTTCCTCTGATAGGAGCTTAACCGCTTGAGGTGATCCAGGATGTCGTCATACAAGAAGGATAGTCCGAAGTTCGATGGAACCAACTTCACTCTCTGGAAAGGTCGCATGAAGTGTCATTTGGAATGTATGGGAAAAGCATACTTGGCTATGATTTCAAAACCATATATACCCCCACAAGGTGGTCCGACAACTCCTGATGAAACCACAGAAGCTGAAAACAATCTGCGGACCAAGGAAGCTCTTCTAAGCGCATTGAATGACTCAGATCTCTCGAATGTCATTGACCTACCAACTGCATATGAGATCCTAACTAAACTGGAACTTCTGTATGAAGGAGATGAGTTTGTCAAAAGTGCAAGGTTGCAAAGTCTGAAAGGGAAATTTGAAAGATTGAAAATGAGAGATGATGAAAACATTACTACCTTTATGCCAAGAGTAAATGAGCTGGTATGTGGAATCAGAAATGCTGGTGGAACTCTAGATGAAAATGAGATTGTCTGCAAAATCCTAAGATCCCTTCCTGCTGTCTACAAAATCAAAGTTGCTGCCATTGATGAATTCAGAGCCCACACAACTGTCACAAGAGAACAATTGGCTGGCAAACTAGCTGCATTTGAAATGACCGAGTTTGGAGATGATCCACCCAAGACTGAGTCTGCTTTTAAAGCCAGTGCCTATGTGAAAGGCAAACAGAGATTTGATCCGGGTGAAAACTCATCAAGGAAAATGTCATGGTATGATCAAGCAAGAAGAGACATGGAAGAAGAAGAAGCAGAAACAGCTCAACTTGAAGCCCTCATTGCAAAAAGACTGCCAAGAGGATCCGGTAAGTATGAAGGAAAACTACCCTTTAAGTGTTTTAACTGCAATAAGATTGGTCATTTTGCCTCAAGATGTCCGGAGAGATCTGCAAGATCTAATACTCACAGACAAAGGTTTCAAAAGAATTGCTATTATGTTCATGAAGAAGATGACAATGAAGGAGTAACAGATGAGGAATCAGATCCAGGAAGCAAATCCGGAAATGAGTGGGTGTTTATAGCCATCAAGGAAGAAGATTCCTTGCTCTCTGAATCTGTCAATCACAAAGTTGTTGAAAAAGCCTTGGCTGCTCAAGTGGAAGAAAAGGATGATTGGGTTATTGACAGCGGATGCTCTCACCATATGACTGGTGACAAGAATAAGTTCTTAGACTTGGAAAGATATGAAGGAGGAATGGTAAAGTTTGGTGACAATTCTGCTGGCAGAATCAGAGGTAGGGGAACTATTTCCTTTGATGGTAAGAGCAAAACAGGTAATGTACTATATGTTGAAGGATTGAAGCACAATCTTCTCAGTGTTGGTCAGTTAGTGGACAAAGGCTATGATCTCCGGTTCAAGAATGGAAAATGCAGAATCTTTACAAGCTCCGGTACTGAAATTGCATCCGGTACTCAGACAAGAGGTAACATCTTTCATCTGGTTGGTTCAAATAAAAGTTGTTTGTTTGTTCAAATTGATCAGAGTTGGTTATGGCATAGAAGAATGTGTCATGTAAATTTTGATAACATCATCAAAATAAGCAATACTCAAGCTGTGAGAGATCTTCCAAAGTTGATAAAACCTACAAACAGTGTGTGTAAAGAATGTCAGTTAGGCAAACAAAGCAGAGTCTCTTTTAAAAGCAAAGATCAGTCTTCTACCGGATTGTTGGAATTAGTACATACTGATCTATGTGGTCCGACAAGAATCAAGAGTCAGCAAGGTGATAGATATTTCATGTTGTTAATTGATGATCATTCCCGGATGATGTGGGTTACCTTTCTAAAAGAAAAATCAGAAGCTTTTGAGAAGTTCAAAATCTTCAAAGCTATGGTGGAGAATCAAACCGGATTGAAACTAAAGTGTCTAAGGTCTGATAGAGGTGGTGAATTCACATCTGGTGAATTCATTGACTTTTGTGAGAAACAGGGTATAAGGAGACAGTTGTCTGCTCCTAAGACTCCACAGCAGAATGGAGTAGTTGAGAGAAAGAACCGGACCATCCAGGAAGCTGCTAGGACAATGATGTTGGAAGCAAATGTTCCTCAAATGTTTTGGAAAGAAGCTATCAGCACTGCAGTCTACACTCTCAATCGAGTTCAAATCAGAAACAACACCGGTAAGACCCCCTATGAACTTTGGTTTGGCATCACTCCTACTGTGAAATATTTCAGGGTATTTGGTAGCAAGTGTTATATTAAAAGAGATGAAGATCTAGGAAAGTTTGATGCTAGAAGTGATGAAGGAATTTTCTTGGGCTACTCCACTCAAAGCAAAGCATATCGGTGTTACAATAAGAGATTGAGGAAGATGATAGAAAGTACCAATGTAAAGGTTGATGAAGGAATTGAGAAGCCTTCAAGATTTTATGAGTTTGATGAAGATGACCAAGATAGTGTTCAAGGAACTCAATCCTCTCCGGTGAAACAGAGTCAGCCTGATCCGGTAAATCAGGAAGAAGAGTTAGGTTTAAATGAGCCTGATCAAGAAACAGCAGTACTGGATACTCCCAAAATTCCAAGGTATGTAAAACTGAATCACTCTGAAGATCAGATCATAGGTGACAGAAGCAAAGGTGTACAAACTAGAAGGAATATTGCTCAAGATCAGAATGAATGTTGTCTGATTTCAAGGATTGAACCTAAAACAATAAATGAAGCCTGCAATGATGACAATTGGACCAAAGCAATGGAAGATGAACTGATGCAAATTGAGAAAAATCATACTTGGGATCTTGTTCCCAGACCTAGAGACAGGAATGTAATTGGAACCAAATGGGTCTTCCGGAACAAACTAAATGAAGCTGGTGAAGTAATCAGAAACAAAGCTAGATTGGTCTGCAAAGGCTACTCTCAAATAGAAGGAATTGACTTTGAAGAGACTTTTGCTCCGGTAGCAAGAATTGAAGCAGTCAGATTACTTCTTGCATTTGCTGCCTTCAAAGATTTCAAGGTATATCAGATGGATGTCAAGTCTGCCTTCCTAAATGGTGATCTGGAAGAAGAAGTCTACATTGAACAACCGGATGGATTTCAATTGTCTGATAATAATGATATGGTCTGCAAGTTGAAGAAAGCTTTGTATGGATTGAAGCAAGCCCCAAGAGCATGGTATGAAAGGTTGGATAAGCATCTTGTGCAGATTGGATTCAACAAAGGTACTGCTGACAGCAACTTATATTTCAAAATTGATCATGAAAACATTCTGATTGTTGAAGTGTTTGTGGATGATATCATTTTTGGAGGAAGAGATAGTATGTGTAAAACTTTTGCAAATCAGATGAAAAGTGAGTTTGAAATGTCTATGCTTGGTGAAATGAATTTCTTCTTGGGTCTGCAAATTACTCAAACAAAAGAAGGGATCTTCATTTCTCAGACCAAATATGTGAAAGAATTGTTAAAGAAATTTGGTATGGAAGACTCAAAGCCTATGAACACTCCTATGGCAACCGGATGTAAGTTAAGCAAAGATGATGATTCTCCAAAGGCAGATCAGACAAAGTATAGATCAATGATTGGTGGATTGTTGTATCTCACTCAAACTAGACCAGATATAATGCAAGCTGTTGGTCTTGTGGCAAGATTCCAGGCTGATCCTAGAGAATCTCATGTTATGGCAATCAAAAGAATTTTTAGATACTTGAAAGGGACAGTTGAGTATGGTCTATGGTATCCTAGAGATCCAGATTTTTCTCTTCATGCTTACACAGATGCAGATTGGGCAGGAGATGTGGATGACCGGAAGAGCACTAGTGGTGGAGCATTCTTTTTGGGGAAGAGATTGGTTTCTTGGCTAAGCAAGAAACAAGATGCAATATCTCTGTCTACAACTGAAGCAGAATACATTGCAGCAGCAGGTAGTTGCACTCAAATCTTGTGGATGAAGCAGATGCTAAGAGACATCAAAGTTGAATATGAGGAGCCTATCACAATTTTCTGTGATAATTCAAGTGCAATTAATATTTCCAAGAATCCGGTATTGCATTCTAAGACTAAGCACATATCTATCAAATTTCACTTTTTGAGAGAACAAGTAAACAAGGAAGAAGTCAGATTGGAGTATGTTCCCTCCAAGGATCAGATTGCAGATATCTTTACAAAACCTCTTCCCAAGGACTCTTTTGAATATCTCCGGGAGAAGTTAGGGGTCATGGCCCCTCCGGTGATGAACTAAGATGCACTGATGTGCATCAGTCCGGTGGCTATCACAGTCATATCTTGTGATCCGGACTAATGGGGAGCTGCAACTAAGGGGGAGCAGCTGGTATTATTCTGATGCATGAGAGTTGCAAGTATGAGCCCTTTGCCATTGATGTCAAAGGGGGAGAGAAGACATGTGAAAAACAAGTGGTTGATGATCAAAGGGGGAGCAGCAAAGGAAGACATGTGAGGAGTTGTTGTTGATAGGGGGAGCTGTGACAGAAAAGAGAAGTTCTTGTCTTGATGGTTTTTCACATCATATGTTGCCATCAATGACAAAGGGGGAGATTGTTGCAAGTATGAGGTGAGCCATTGTTGTCATTGATGTCAACATACTCACACTGCATTGAGAAGAAGGATTTGATGAGCTTTGTGCTGAGGATATTGAGAAAATTAGCCTCAGTCAGGAACAGTGAAGAACAGTGATGAGAAGAAGGTAAATATACTGTATAGGATGAGAACCGGAGGATGCGGATTAAAGGGTTAGTAGATATGAGTCTTAAGATGCTACAGTTAAGATTTCAGAGGTCCGCATGAAGATCTGAAGGAGTTATGGCTGCCGGTATAGAACCGGGTCCGGCAAGTATCCGGAGGTGACAGAGGATCACAAAAAGGTCCGGTGAGGTCCGGAATTGTATTATCATAATCTGCGGATTGGAAGGAGTGTTTTATATGTCCTTGTGATGTTTCATCCTGATTTGTGTGTAATTTGGAGGTCCGGATGTACGTCCTGCATTATGACAGTGGCGACAGACTGTGTTCTTGAAGTTCCAGATGAGGAAGACAAGAGATCCCAGTAAGCAGAGAAAGTGCGGATGTATCCGGACATTCAGACAGACTTGTGAAGGTTCTTGAATCATGTTTAAGTTGTGTTGTTGGTCCGCATTGATGGCAGAGCCCGGAATTGAAGTTATTCTTCCGGATGAAGTTATTGCTCTGTTTAGCCGACCGGATGAGTTGTTCATCCTGCGAATGTTCTTGTGATAGCCGACCGGATGTGTTATTCATCTTGCGGATACTCCTATGGTTGTTTGCCGACTTAGATGCTTGTTCCTAAGTCGATGTCTTGTATAAATAATGATTTGTGAATTCATTTCAGTGATGAAGCATGTGGATGAGTATGGAGTAGCGAAGAAAGGTGCGAAAGGCAGAGCAGAGATTGTTGGGCTTAATTGGAACTGATCCGGACATGGTAGAGATGTCATTCTCCAGTTCAAGACTGTGATTTTTATCACTCTGTAGACAGTGTGTCTCCTTGTAGGCAGTGGGCCTCTTTGTGAGCAGTGTGCTCGGGCAGTGAGCCCTTATTGGCATGTGCCATTCATTTTTCCTTATTCTTCTAACAGAGAATAATTCTTGGGTTAATCACCCCGTGGTTTTTCCCTTAACCGGGTTTTCCA
The DNA here is from genome assembly GCA_027924645.1 of Cunninghamia lanceolata. NCBI lineage: Eukaryota > Viridiplantae > Streptophyta > Pinopsida > Cupressales > Cupressaceae > Cunninghamia > Cunninghamia lanceolata. The sequence continues at coordinate 2,138,695 of BSBN01000204.1, read as the reverse complement.
CGTCAAAATCTTGGTGTTCAATGTGTTGATGCTTATCTGCTCTTGTGTTTATGTATTGTGCTTCCATGAATGATTATTTGATATGCTGCTAACTAACAACAGAGAATTAAGTGTTTGAAAGAGAACAAGTTCTATACAACTGATTCACCCCCCCCCTCTCAGTTGTATGCCCTAGATCCAACAAGCTTCCCTTCATTTGCAAGTGACCTAGGGTATGATAGTGCTCGCCACTCGACCCTACATCCTTTAATGTTAGGGTGAAAAGAGGATTCAAACATCTAAAGAACAAGAGATTAATAAAATCCAATTTTACCCTAAACATATTGGTGAACCCATGTTTTTGGACTTAAATTGCAAATTGTTGAGTGTGTTTCTTCAGATTTGGTGTGATTTCATTCATTCATTTGGTCATTTATTTTATTGCATTGAGAAAAATTCAAAAAAATTGCATTGTTTAGCTTACTAAATTGCATCAATTCTTCCTAAATTTTCCTAATTCATGATTTTTGCATCAGATCTGATATAAACTACAAAAAATACAAAAAATCAAAAATTTACCTTGCATTTTCATCATTTAATTGCTAGGGTTTTGTGGAAATTTTGTCAATTTTATATAGCCTAGTAATTCCAAAATCTAGGGTTTGTAGGCAAAATCTTTTATATATTTTTCTACTAATTTTAGAGGCTCATTAAAATGTGCATTTTTCTGTAGTCTTGCATTTTAGTGTGAATTTGTATTTAGATTTAAAATATTTGCATTTTTACATAGAAAATTTCAACAAAAACTAGCAATCTTGGGGGATTTTCATTAAATTTGCATGGGTATTTTGCATTTTAAGGCTTGAAAATAATTTTCAGATCTAAGAGTAAGTCAATTTTATCATAAATTAGACTTCAAAACATTCACATAGAATTTTGTCTCAAGATTTCAAACCTAGGGCTTCAAAAATAATAATTTTCACTAAAATCGGCCTTATCGACTCTATAAACTTGCACTATAGGTGTGTTGTGAAGGATATTTTTGCATTAATTTTTTGTTATCAAGGCAATCATTTGCTTCCCCTCACAAAAATCTTCACAACACCCTTTTATTGGGCTCTTGTAGTGAAAATTTTGCAAAAAACTACACGTTTTGACCATTTTGGCCCTAGGGTTTGACCTAGTTTATACTTCAAGCATGTTGTGATAACTTTTAAGGATTGAGGTGACTGATATTATTTATATTCTTTTCTGTACTTCTTGAGATTCCTTATAACACCCCTTTTTCTAGGTCTTGGAGTTGAAAAATAGCTTATTTTTGCTATATTTTCACTAGGGTTTGATCATAAGTGGCGTTGAAATCATGTTGTACTGGGTATTTTGCAACCAAGTGGCTGTTATTACTAATATTATTTTCTTTCCATCATCATTTTCCTAACAACACCCTTTTTTATGCTCTTTTGCACTGAATTTTGGTGAAAAAAGTGCCCATTTTGACATATTTTCGCTATATTTTGACTTGGCTTTATCTTGGATTTGCATCAAGAGTGTGTTGAGAGTGATTATATTGTTGTTTTGGACTTCTATTAGACATATAACTTTCTTCTATTGACTGAAATCCTTACAACATCCTTTGTTTTGTTCATTGGCATTGAAAAGTATTGAAAAATCAAACATTTTAGGCTATTTTTTGCTCTTGTCTTGCACCAATTTTGAAAAGCTTTCAAAATCTGATTTGGAATTGGTTTGAGCATAAAAACATGGCCTCTAATCACAAAAGAAACAATAGGTTCCCTCCTATACCTTACATGAAAAGAAAGGCCCCTGAACCTGAAATTGTCTTCACTCCTCATGATAGAACAATCGGTGATTCCGAAGGATCTCTTTACATCACCATTCAGATAATGGGAAATAATATGGAGGGAACTCTGATTGATCCTAATTGCATGAGTAATGTTGTCACTGAAAATTTTCTCTTTTCAAATCAATTAATACAAGGTCCTTATAGCCCTTCAAGCTTGGTGATTAAGACACATAAGGGAACCTTTATCAAACCTTTGGGTAGGATATCATTGATAGTAACTGTATTTGAGAAACATGTTGAACAATGGTTTGATATTACTCCCGACTCTGATACCTTTGACATAAAACTCAGAATCCCTTGGTTAAAAGTTATGAAAGCAGTTCCTTCAACTATTTATAAATGTGTTAAATTTTCTTTGAATGGACAAGTGCATGTCATTCATCAAAATACATACAAACCTTCAATTACACAACAACACTTCACATTGGATTACTTTGCAACAAAAATACTAGCGACAAATTAGAGCTACGAACAGATTTTACATTTTTGAGCTATAGAAATTACAAAGTGAAATTGTTACATCCAGTGCCTAGTCCTCTTACACAAGAAATGACAAAAGATAAACAACCCGCATGTGAAGAGAGTTTTAGACCGAAAGGACAAGGTCCCTATGCTGAGGTTCCTCCCCCGAAATCCTTACAAGGATTGGGAGATCATTGTCAACAGTAAAGTGTTCCACCGCAACAAATGAGATTTGATCTTGGTGCTTCATCTTCTCATTTGCACAATCCTATGAAAGAGGATAGCCCTATCTTACAAAAGATAAGTGGTAAAACAAAATGAAATAGAAAAGCAAGAGAAAGAAGAAAAAGAAGACAAGAATATGCTATAAACCTTGCCTCTCAACAAGAAAACATCGATCCTAATATTCAATCAAACAAAGATGATCATAACGATGAGCAACATGATGAGCAAGATATGAATATGGCTATGGTACCATATGTCCCATTGTCCTTGAACATTAGGGAGTGGGAAGATGACGACGATGACTTGCTTATAGATAACTTCTAGCCCGAAAGCGGCCCTACATGAAGTATCTCTAACCCTTTATTTCTCTCGTCATGTCCTTCCCCCGTGATGTGTTATGTGTTGTTTAGGCCTCCTAGGATGACCTTGGATTCTCCCATAAGGTTTGGGATACCAGGAGACCGCCTCTGTTTGACCTTCTTCTATTTGTATCATCATTCTTCTAAATTGCTCTCTCTCTGATTTCATTGTTGTGTGTTGTGTCTTACAAACATAGCATTGTGGTTGGTGACTTGGGGGCACCTCCTACATGACTATCCCTAAGACACTTGTTTTCTCCTCTCTTATTTATTGTTTTCCTTCCTCTAGTGTTTCCATCTAGCGGGCAGATGACGACAAAAATCTATATTGATGCGGACCTAGTGTCCCTTTCGAGAGCAATAAAAAAATGGACTATAGTTCCTAATATGATGATGGGGTTGTCTATTTTATCCAATGCTTGGCTAGTGGAAGCACTTGTACTTTCCACCTAGTGAATTTGATGATGTTTCTGTCGCATGTACAAACCTTAACAATATTGTTGCTCCATGCACCTTTGTTTGCCTTTGAATCTAGCCTTGGTGGTACTCGATTTGGAGAGCTTCATGATATAGCCCTATGGTTATCCTCAAACTCTAAATTCATTGTATAACCTTGGCTCTTTGTATGGTTAATCATATGCATTGATGTTGTTGTTTATCATGATTTCATAGACACTAACATGTTTCTTGCAGGGATGTGTTTGTGGTAACATTTGGTGATCGTAAAGTACATGTCACCTCCGGGGGGCATGGGCTTTGTGAAAGTCAGTGTTCCCTTGTGTGTTTTATTCCTACCATGACCTTAAGGTGGGGGCATCTATAAGGTAAGTTGTCTGTTATAGATGTTAGCAATGTGTTTGACCTCAGATGCAGAGACTTGTACCCCAGAGTAGTGCATCGCGCATCCTGAGCTTGTTTGCAATCAATCAATCAATCATGTAAGCCCTCTGCAGAGGTGGGATATCTAACATATCCTTTTTTTTAAGCCCTCTGTGGAGGTGTGGATGGTGTATTTCTCGAAGCAGATTGCATCATCCTGTCATTTTCAAAAGTCCTCTACAGAGGTGGGGAGCGGTTTTGTGACTAACTCAACCCTTAAGCGTGTCTTTGGTGATTGTTATGGTGAATCCTAATTGTTAGTGTATGCCTGTAATGTGCCTGAGATGGTGTTGAACCTAGAAATAGGTACACTCCATCGCTTGTCTGCCATGTTTTCTCTGTGTCTTCAAGTGTGTGTGTTTTGGCGTGCTTGTTTTGTGTGGCATGTTTGTTGTCCCATATGCAGAGACCAGTGCCTTTGAGTAGTGCTTCATGTATTTTGGGAGGTTTTGCATGTCTGGTGTGTGTGTTGCCCCATATATACAGAGACCAACACCCCTGAGTAGTGCTTCGTGTATTATGGGAGGTTTGTTTACTTTCTAGTACTTGCATCTGCATTTCATATATATGAGAAAAAGAAAAGAAAAGATATCATTTATCTCTTCCATGCATTAATGTGCCTTCTATGCATTGACTGTCTACTTCATGTTCTATGTGATTGTAACTATCCTCTTCATGTTTTGCGTGCTTGTTACTGTTTTTTATGTTATTGGCGTGTCTTCTTTGTGCTTGGTGTGTTTGCAGTGTTTGTGATTTTACTTTAATGCATGTATTGGCCTCATGTTTATACATACATTAAAGTGGGGGCTAAATGTAACATTTGAAAATGTCCCCTTGGGGGCTTTTCCCTCATAAGAATTAGCTCTCGGGTCTTTAGCATGCATTTAGGGCATTTTAGTTCATATTTTAGCATCCCGATGGAATGAGACCTAGGTTTCATGGCAAATGGGACCTAGGAGGACCCCTTGAGCTGTACCCTGCCTAAAATAGGGGGGAGGACTTAGGCGCCCATGCCCTAGTCCTACCCTATTTTAGGGCAGCCCTAATTTCTGAGTGTCAGTTTATGACCGTTAGTTGGTTCTTTTGCTGACACGGTAAAGTTTGATTTTTAAAATCTTGGCGAGAATGCTTGTAGGTGCATATATAAGCATGTTTAGGCATTCATGTGTAAACTAGATGATCATTGTGAACTCTAGGCATTCTCAAGGTGATTTAAAGCTTTCTATTGTGTTGCAAGAGCAGACTTGTATGTTTTATGTGTTGATATTTGCATATTTGAGCATCAATCTCCTCATGGTATGAAGAGCATCTTCCTCCATGAAAGCTTCACTACAAGGTGACATATCATTGTGTTTTTATCATTGACTCCTTTGGTTTTTGCCTCTACCTCACAAGGGCACGCACTCTTGTCTGACAACTGTGTTTAGAGACTTAAGTGTCCTCTGGGGCTTGACTGAGGCAAGCCTCTAAACACCACAACCCCCAAACCAAGTCTTGTGATTGCAGGTTACATGTGTCACATTTGGAAAAAGTGGAGTTGCAGGAAGGAGTGGTAGGCATCAAGGATTCAGGATCAGAAGAAAAGTTGGACAAAGGAGCACTTCCAGGACTAGGGTGCCCGCAAAAGTGTCCTCCATAGACAGATTTCAGAAAATAGAAGTTACAGGACTGATCAGTGTCGGAAGGAGGTCCAGATTCCCTGAAAAAGCAGGTACCTTGGACTTGGGCGCTCGCACCATAGTCCCCGACTGTTCCGCCTCGAAACCTCAAAAATAGGTATTCTATGATTTGTTATTTTACTCCCGTCTGCAAGAGCTTTTTCTATTATTCATCAATTTGTTGTCGTATTTGCATAATTAGGGTTTTAATGGTTAATTGGACATAAGAGAAGGAAAAAATTGATAATTAATTCCTGAATCCAAGCTTCCCTTCATTTGCAAGTGACCTAGGGTATGATAGTGCTCGCCACTCAACCCTAGATCCTTCAATGTTAGGGTAAAAGGAGGATTCAAACATCTAAAGAACAAGAGATTAATAAAATCCAATTTTACCCTAAACAATATCATCCACATACAAGGCAATAATCAGAATATGATCATCAATACATCGAATATAGACACAATGATCCTCTTCACTTCAAACAAAGCCCAATTTCAAAACAAATGAATCAAACTTCTAGTACCACATTCTGGGGGACTATTTTAAACCACATAGAGATCTTTTTAACTTGCATACCTAGTGTTCTTTCCCTTTTACCTCAAAACCTGTAGGTTGTTGCATGTAAATTTCTTCTTCTAGATCTCCATGCAAAAATGTAGTCTTAACATCCATTTTCTCAATTTCAAAATCATAGGTTGCAACAATGGATAAAATAAATCTAATAGAAGATAATTTAGCAACAAGAGAGAAAATTTCACTGAATTCGATTCCCTCTCTCTAGAAGTAGCCCTTGGCTACCAGTCTAGCCTTGTACTTTTGTACCGAACCATCTGCTCCAAACTTCTTCTTGAAGACCCACTTACATCCTATGGCCTTTCTTCCTTTGGGAAAATGTATAAGATCCTATGTGTCACACGAGTTTAAAGCCATCATCTCATCCTACATGGTTAGCTATCAAGACTCACTATCATCTGCATGAATAGCTTCCCTGTAGGATCTAGGTTCATCGTCAATACTCAATAAAGCAAATACATAATAGAAATTTAATGGGCTATACCTATCAACTGGGTTCCATTGTCTTGTGTATCTTCTCAAGGGTGGAGTAAGAGATTCTTCCTCATGTTCTTCTATATTCTCAACTTCTTCTGTAACAATAGAGTCTTCCTCATCTAAACTTTCACTTGAATCTTCTTCTTCTTCTCCATCCCCTAATCCATCATTTTGTTCTTCCTGATGTGTATTTTCTTGTTGTAAATCAAAATGCACTATCCTCTTCCTTTCATTTTCTTCTGGTTGTATAAGATCAAAAATAGCTCTAAGTTCACTAAAAATTACATCTATAGAAAAATAAATTTTCTAGTTAAAGGATCCCAGAGCTTATAACCTTTTACATTCTCAACATATCCAATGAAGATGCATTTTTTTACTTTTGGATCTAACTTAGATTGATTTTCCTTAGGCACATGAACAAAAGCCTCACAACCAAAAACCTTTAAATGTGAAACAGAAGGTTTCTTACCTGTCCACACTTCATAAGGTGTTTAATCAAGAGCTTTACAAGGAGATCTGTTTAATAAGTAACAAGTGGTACTCACATCTTCTACCCAAAAGTGTTTATCCAACTGTACATCACTTAACATACTTCTTGCTCTTTCCATTATTGTTTGGTTCATCCTTTTTGCAATGCCATTTTGTTGTGGTGTATATGGAGTTGTCTTTTGTCTTATGATACTTGCATGCTTACATAACTCATCAAATTCCTTAGAGAAATATTCCCCTCCATTGTCTGATCTTAATATTTTTATCTGAAGTTCTGATTGGTCCTCTACTAAGACTTTAAACTCCTTCAACTTAGTGAAAACTTTAGATTTATGCTTCATAAAATAAATCCATGTGAATCTAGATACATTATTAATGAAGGTAACGAAATAATGAGATTTTCCAATAGAATCATTATCCACAAGTCCGAACACATTTGAATGAAATATAATTTCTAATTTCTCTTTCACTCTATTTCTTCCTAAAGGAAAATACTTTATGTTCTATTCACCAAACAAACAATGCTCAAAGAAATCAAAGTGCTCATCAGAATAGGAGAAACCATCCAACAACTTTTTATTCATAATTATTTTTAAAACATTTTCAATTGTGTGGCCCAATCTGCGGTGCCACAACATACATGTATTTTTAGCAGTTTCAGTTACATTAGTGGATCTACAAACTGTAGTGGCCTCAAGCCTAAACAGAGTTCCCATCCTTGTTCCACTGTCTATGACCAAGGTTCCTCTCACCAATCTACAACCATGCTTATTAAATGTTACATGCATTCCTGAATCATTCAACTTCGAAATAGAGATAAGATTTCTAGCCAATCCAGGAATATGTAAAACACCAGGGAGGGTTTTAATCCTCCTATCATTAAAACACAACTATACCTTTCCATAACCAACAATTAGATATGTAGAGTTGTCCCTGAGGTAAACATTACCTCCATCATATTTCTCATATGTGGAGAACCATTCCTCGTGAGGAGTCATATGATACATGCAACCTGAGTCAATCAACCACTGTTCATTAGACATAACATTACATGTAGCAAGTAAAGCTTCATCACCTACATTTGAGGACTTTTTGATAGAGGAATTCTACTGTTTCTTTGGGTTTATGCCTTCTTTCTTCACATGCCCCCTCTTACCAAAGTTCCAACACTTAACTCTATTCTTCTTCCCAAGAGTTTTAGACTGGCCTTTTGATTCCTTAGGCCCCTTCTGATCTCCTTTTGGTCTTATTTCCTTAGACCTCCCCCTAACATTAAGAGCTTTCATTGAGCTATCCATAGCCTTCCTCATTTCCTGTGACAACAGAGTTGCAACAAGGGCATCCATCTTTGGAACTTCAAGGTTAGCAGTGATAGCAAGAATGAAATTCATCCAAGACTTAGACAAAGAACAAAGAAGCATAATATACTTATCTTCCTCCTCTATCTTAACATCCACAGAAGCTAACTGACTCAAAATCAAATTAAATGTATTCAAGTGCTCAGCTATCAAATCACCCTCCTTCATTTTAAGGGAAAATAACTTTCTTTTGAGATACAATTTATTTACCAGGCTCTTGGCTTGATAGATTTCACCCAACCGCTTCCATAACGCATGTGCAATCTTCTCAGTAGAGACATTTAACAGGACAAAATCTAGAAGGCATAACCATATTGTTCCTCTTGCCTTTTTGTCCATCTTGTCCCACTCATCCTAACTAATAGTATCTAGTTTCTTCTGTTTTGTTGCAACCAACCATTGATCTCTTTCTTCAAGGAGATCCTCCATTTTTAGCTTCCACAACTCATAACATGTTCCATTGAATTTTTCAATATCCAATCGAGATGAGGATGCAGACATGGCTTCTACACAAACCTACAAAATAAAATCAACCAGAACTCTCACTACAACTCAAAAAACCCTCACACTTCCACCCAAGACATAGAACTAGCCAGGCTCTGATACCAAATGTTAGAAATAAAGGTTAAAAACTATCAATGGAAAACTAATTGCAACTATAATATAGATATTTAACTATGTCGAACCAAAATGGAGATGGATGAAATCAACAGAAAGAAATAATAGAACAGAAGATCAAACACATAACATAGTATTTACTTGGAAAAACCCTTTCGAGAAAAACTCCAAACAAGAAGAGATGCACCAGTCTGTATTAACTTCAATAGAGTTTACAATACAACACTAACAATCTGCTCTTAGGTCTTCAATCCCACAGTGCCTGTAATACACATCCACAATCGTAATACAATATCCTCTTAAAAGAGTGTTGCCTTCTAGGAAAAAATCTAACATAACCCCCACCATCAGATATGTGACCTAGTGATGAATTGTCTAGATTGACTACAAAATTATAATATTTTACAAGGCAATTTTCTAAAAATTCTCTTCAGGGGCACAACCCCCCCACACTCCCCCGTTGAGTACAAGGATCCAAAGTGTGGATGAAACAAGATCACTACTAGGTGAATACTTCATCCCTTATGAATAATTTACAAACAATAATAGGAGTAATTAAATACATAGGATTTACAAAGTTGATGGCACCTTAATCCTAACTCTCCATCTAAAATTTCCACATAGAGCTGAGAACTTCAAACACTTATATCTCTTTAACCATTGTTGCTATGTAAAAATGGAGAGAGTTTATTCATCATATGGCTAAGAGGAACAAAATCTTCTTTCAAAATTTGATTTGGAGCATTTTGAAATTTTGGTCATTTTCCAGGTGTTATGGTGCTGAAAATTTCAAATAAGGATATTTTTTAATGGTTGCTGCTATGTAAAAATAGAGAGAGGTTTTCCATCATATGGCTAAGAAGAACAAAAACCTCTTTCAGAATTTGATTTGGAGAATTTTGAAATTTTAGTCATTTTTCCTAGGCTTTATGTTGCTAAAACTTTCAAATAAAGATATTTTTTAATGGTTGCTACTATGTCAAAATGGAGAGAGGTTTTTCATCATATGGATAAGAGGAACAAAAACCTCTCTCAGTTTTTCATTTGAATTTCTATAGCTTCCTCTAGAGCTAGTTTGACACTACTTCACATACATAAAAAATACTTTTGGCCACTTCTTAGTGTATATGATTAGAAGATGAAAATAGGTAGATATTTCAGGGATTTGGGTCAAAAGTGGATTTTTGTAACTTAACATTTATAACTGCATTAAAAATTGAAGAATAGGATAAATACCTTAGGTTGCTTCCTCGTTGTCCTTGCTTTCATGTTATTAAAGTTCTAATGCTGAAACTAGAGCCCAAATTTGCAATAACCAGTCATCTAGGATGCCTTCAAATGCTAGAATATCTACAAGAGTTTTTGGGAGAAGCAATTTGTATAGAAAAGTGCATGTTTAAAACTTTAGAGAAGAGGAAATAGCATGTGCAAAGCACTTATTTGCAGAAAAGAAACCTACCCTAACCTACTCTACTTAGTGATGTAGAGATAGGTTACACAAAACCATTGACTAGTTGTGGAAAATAACTTCCTTTTCTCAAAATTTAGATCCATGCATTTAACTTTTTGAAAGAAGAAGAAAACCATGAGAAGAGATGACTACAAATTTGAACTCTGATGCTCCACCTTCTTTTGAAATGGCAGCCTTCTCCATAATTTATGATTCTGGTAGATACATGGGTTGATTGAAGAGATCTTAAGCCCTTCCTCGTGTTCTGGTGCATGCATGATTAGAGGCATCCCCTTGTTGTTCTTCAAATATCTAATTGGGCAATCCTCTTTGGACTTTGAAGGAATCCAAATAATACTCTGCCATACAAGCTCTTCTAGTGGAGACCAGATTTCTTCATTGTACTCATCACCTATTACAAGCAGTAGGCCATTAATGTCTCCTTCAATGAGTTTTTTCTTGCTAGGAATTGGAGTCATGGTCCTCCAATTGAAGAGGTTGAACAAGAGATGAAAATAAAAAACAACAAGATCTCTCACCTTCTTTGCATGAAAGAACCTTTCCCTTTGGATTTGTTGTTTAGGGGGGTTTTGGTAGATAAATCTCTCTTGAGGATCTTCTTTTATCTATCTATGTTGAACACTAGAACTTCAAAATGATAAACTTAAAAAGACTACCAAACTAATTTTTCCTTTGAACTAGAATGTTATGAGAGAACCCTATTTTAGACCTACTCCAATGGCACATGAAGTTTGAATTGTTGTCACTACAAGAAACTTCTTATCTAATCATGATTCTAAGTGAAAACTTACTAGTATTCCCCCACAAAACCAGTTCAACTGTAATTCCCTAATGACACATATCCCCGACAATGATGCCAAAAATAATGAGGGTCATTATAGTCATCATCATTTAATTTAATGAAAGTCAATCCAGGGCGGTGTCCATGGCTGTATGCAAGAGGGAGGAGATATAATTTTCATGACATTCCTTTCTAAAAAATGGAATTGAAAATGAATGCATGAAAAAAACTAAGGTTTAACTCTGCTACAATCAAATTTATCCTAAGAAAGCTTGCAAATGGAAATTTTAAATACAACTAAAAACAAGGGAATATAAAAAACTATTAGAAAATAAACTAAGAAATGAAACTACAAACAATTAACCTTCTTCCTCAGGTTGAACGGTCCCTTATTCCCCTTTGGAATAAGGTGAAACAAATTACACAATTGCTACCAAACTTGAATTGTATTATTTCATAAAAACAACTCTAAAACTATTTCTATTTTCTTTCTTTATCTCTCTAATGACTTTTTTTACAACGTATTTATAGAATACTTATTTTAATTTACTAAGTCAATCCACCAAGAATGTGGATTTGAAATCCTATTCTTGGGGAGACAAACTACAACTGCTTCCTTCAATCTTGGCCACATTTCTGTCAGTCAATTTCTGTCATGAACTGCTCATTCATTTTAATGAATTTCCTCAAAGATTTTCTAAGTTTTGTTCTCCTCATTTCAATCTTTCTAGATCAATTTTAATTTCTAAATTTCATTGAGAAACAAGGGAGATATTGTTATTTTATTGAAACTATGTTTTTGACTTCTTTTTTTCTCTTCTCTTCGTCTTTCTTTCTAGGAAATCTTATGGCACTTCAATTTGACATCAAATGGACTTATTCTTCAGTCTATTGATTACATAACTACTAATGGACATGCAATATTCTAAATAAAGTCATGCACGACATTGATTGTGCCATTTTAAACAAGGAGTTTATTTGATGTTTAGCTAAAAATCTTTCAAACCATACTCAAACCCACTTCAAAACTAATTTATTAAGAAGAAATTGATGATTTTATTTCGCTAAAGATGAGACTGTTTATGGTCTCATAAAAAAAATCTATTGACCTTGTAATTTTGCAATAAATCTATAATTGTGATATAGGGAAAAGATTTATTTGATTGTTCTTTCAATGATCTAATTACAAAATGGAATAAAATAAAATCTTTGATTTAATTTCCTAGTAGTTGGCATATCTTATTTGATCTAATTCTAAAAAAACTATTTCTCTTTATAAAATTCAATAAAGTTTTGGGAGGGATTCACCATCTTTAATTCCAATGGAGATCTCCTCTTCATTGTAATGAAATCGTAGATTTACCAATGAAAGAGTGCCTCCCTAGTCTTTTTGTGTTTTTCTATCTTTCTTTATTGTTTATCATTGATTAGATCAATGACGGTGAAAGTGGGAGCATCAAAAGTGGAGGAGAGGCCCTTGTAGTTGTGCGATCTGCTATGCATAATAATCTTCTAGCTATGGTTGATGTAAGACTGCACTGAACTCACCACTTGTTCTCTCTTTTGTGGTAGAATAAACACAACTAGTTTTGTATACCTCATATTTTGCATAGAAAACCATAGTAGAGGATCATATGTAGAGGAAGAAGTGGAAGTCATCAAGTTTGTGAGAACCTTTTATTGCAGGCATGATATGAGCCTTTGCTCATCTCGTGCAAATGTGGAGATGCTCAATAAAAGAAAAGCGGTGCACAACAAAATAATCCTCAACAAGCTCATGGTTACAAATACCTTCAAAGCCCCCATTCTACACCTCAAAGCAACTTTTGACACAACCACTCTTCATGTTGTTAAGCCAATGGTTCTATTTTTCAAAGGTGAGCACAAAATATGGATTGCAAGAACAAACTAATGTTAGAAGCTAATCTCAAAAGACTAGACAATTAAACTCATTCAGTCTTGGGAGAAATGTTAAGGATGGTTTGAATCATCACTGCTCAAAGTGCTTCATTTTATAGGGTTGGATTCTGTGAAACACTTCTTGATCAATCAAGAATTCGGCAATTGGACTTTGTTGAACATTTTGAAATGATAACTTGAGTGTTGCCATGAAATTCTCATTCCCTTGATCTCTGAAATTTCAATTTGCTTGCTTGTTATCAATTCATCTAGATTTTTTTTGTTTTCACTTCAACCTCAACTCTTTCATTATCAAACTTGGTAGCTATGAGGACATGGAATTCGTGTCACCTAAAATTTTAATGGTCTGGGGAGGAAGACAATAGCATTCAACATTGAATTTTTAGATTGGTTAGGGGAGAGGGCCCAATAGTGGTGTAGGATCCTATACTTGGTATAGAAGTTGACCAAGTGGGACCCAACACTAAACACTAACAAAAAGAAAAAATGTTAAAACTATTATAAATATTTATTCTTTATTCGACCACAAAAGGATCTATAAAGTTCATATTTTTTAGTCAATAGTTGCAATCCATGTTTAGATTTAAATTTCTTATTAAATGGTAAATGTTTTTAATTAAATAGTAAATGTTTTATCAAGATAGGCGAGAGAGAGTTGACATATAAATCTCATTTCCAATATTCTACATTAACATAAATTATACACATCTGCTATCTAGAAAATATGAGATCTCCTATTCTAATATAAATCTATATATAAAAAATGCATGTTAATTGTCCCAAATACATAAATAGTTTTTACCCATAAAAAATATTGTAATACAAATATATAATCCTTTAATAATAAAATGAATTATCAATTATCTCGTCAAAGAAACTTAAATGTTCCATATATCCACATGAACATAACATCTTCAAGTCATATTTGCCCAACAACTAGTCATTTCCACCATGAATGCTACAAGCATTAAACATCAACTCTGTAAGGCTCACCAATCAAGTTGTCAAAACAATTTGAAAGGATAAAAACCAACAAGAATAAATAAATGCATTCAAACTTGTGAATATAATTCAAGTGTTTCCAAATCCATCATTCCTCTATCTTACATGCTTCAATCTGAACAATTGAATATCATCCAATCAAATGAAAGTGTACAAATCACCAACAATTACTTTACTTGTTGACATGGCTACAAATGTATTCTTTTATCGACTAAATTTTTTTACAGCCCCAAATAGAATTTTTCTACACGTTGCTACAGTTTTTCTAGTTTTCTATCTACACATCATTATCAACAAGCTTCTATAGTGTTTCTAGTCTGCTATCTACCACTATAAGTTCAGATTATACTTATCACAACATTATCAACTATAAGTTTAGATTATACTAGTCATTCATTTCCTTTGGCTTACATTTCCTTCATTTCATGTTCATAGTTGCTTGTAAATGCTTTATATATTGTAAGTTCAAATTATATTTCTACATTTACTAAATTTCATGTTCCTAGTTGCTTGTACATGTTATATTTACTGTAACTTTAGATTATATTTCTATATCTACATTTTATGGGAATTAAAATTCAAATGGTCTCTTTTATAAAGGGTGTAGACATTTGATGTGAATTTTAAATTTGTTACTAATAGTGTTTTTTATACTAGAAGGTGAGAGACTATGTTTTAACTAACATATCAAAATAAAGTGGTTGATACCAATAAGTAACATAACTTGATAATATCTTACAACATAATAGAGAACACAAACAAAATCATGATAGGAGTTGCATTTTGTTGTTTCTTATATTGTTTTGATAAATAGGAGTTGCATTTTATCATTTCATATGTATTGACCCTAGTTAATCTTATGTTCCATCATTATTGTGAACTGTTAAACTCATGTTACAAACTCTTATTTGAATTCCTAGTCACATATATTTATATTTTTTGGATTATACTATTACTTGAATGGTAATCAAAAGTTTGGTTATTTGTGAAAGATATTATAAAGTTGTTTTCAATGGAAGTTATCTTTAAAGTCTTCATAAGGGGTGCTACATTGCTTGGTTGAATGTTTAAGACTTCTGGTAGACTTTCATTAGACCTTTATTGATTACATGTCTATCTCTTCACTTACTATGTAAAAAAACATAGTTTCTAGTATGGAGTAAAAAGTGTCCATATTTCTTTTTACCTCCTTGTTTAGCTCCTAGGTCCCTGTGATTACAATATACATTCTAAATTCTCATCCTGATGCAAAATTTCTTGATACCAATGTAAATTGGGAATAAGGGGCCCATGTTTTATCTTATCTTGGACCCAAAAGGAGCCCAAAGACTTCGGTGCCACCGCCCAAGTCCCTCCTGATTGGTTGGGGTAAAATCAAGTGTATGTCAGCTTGGCACCTTTCAAAAGGTTTCTCCTTGTTGGCTATTTTGGTTTAACTTCACGATTGTGAGTAGGAAAGCATATATAAGTGTGTTTTTGAGTTCATTTGTAAGCATGATAGAGATATCCAACTTATGATATTGAAGGAAAGCAAGCAAGACCATTCATTGTGATTCTAGAGAATATTTGTGTGTTGTTATTGTGTGTTTTTTGTAGGCATGAAGCTATCATCTATTCATCTTGGGAGTTGAAGGATCTTCACCTTTCTAAGGGATTCATCACATAGGTGATAACATTGTTGTTTATCATCATTTGATTCATCATCATTATCTTTATTTTCAGCCTTTGCCCTCATGAGGGCATGCATTCTCTATCAATCAATGGTGTTGGGAAGCTTGAATGCTATCCTAAGATTTGACTGAGGCAAGTCCCTAAACACCATAAACCCCAAACGCCTTCTTATCTTCTTGTGTGCAGGTTCTAGGAGCAAGATCTGAAGAATATGAAGATACAGGAAGACTGAGTGAAGATCAAGGTTTTGGGATCTGACAATAGTTATGGAATATTCCTCTGTCTGAAACTTGGGTAGTGGCGCCCTAGTGTTCCAACCCTTTCAGACTCCAAATCCGACATCACGGCAGTATCTACATCTTTCCAATTCAGACCTCGGGTAGATTCCTCCTATCAGGACTTGGGTGGTCCTGAAATAGTCCTCCAACACCTCTACTTCCGGGACACGGGTTCTATCATCTTCTTGATCCTCCCCGTGCAATTAGATTTTGGATTGTTGTTGTACATCTTCTGTTATAAGCATATCATTATCAAACTAGGGTTTTGTGCATTGTTAACCTAGGATTTGATAGAAAGGTTAAATTAAATCTAATTCCTCTATAGCATACCTGAGCACAAGACCTGTAGCTGAGTCCGCCTTCATTTGGTAGTGATTTGGCTTGGTCTTGTCCTTGAATGTTATATGGAAAAGGGTTTGATCTAGTATACATCCTAGTTGTCATCATTCACCTTTTTCATACTAAACAATTTGGTGAACCCGTAGATTCAAGCATTTGCATCTTGTTGATTGTTCAAATCAGATCTTACATTGATTTCATACATATTTATCAATATTCATTTGAAAATCTTGCATGATCTTGGAAAAAGTGCATATTTAAGCATTCAAAAAGCTTGCATTTTGGAAAAAAATTGCATTAGGGTTTCAAAAAAGTCTCTTGCATGATCATATTGGTTGCATTAAATATTCATAAAATCTGATTTGGCATAGTAATATTGCATTATTTCATATCTTTGATTTGAAAATCCATACTTTTTGCAATTACACATTATGTTTTTCAACATAAGAAGATAACATCT
Source organism: Cunninghamia lanceolata (assembly GCA_027924645.1). Classification (NCBI taxonomy): domain Eukaryota; kingdom Viridiplantae; phylum Streptophyta; class Pinopsida; order Cupressales; family Cupressaceae; genus Cunninghamia; species Cunninghamia lanceolata. The sequence continues at coordinate 2,121,831 of BSBN01000204.1, read as the reverse complement.
CTTTCACATTTTGCAAGAAATCTTAAAGAGGTCTATATTTGCCTTTGTAGACAACACTTTAACATTGGGATCACTTGGTTTGTAGTGACACTAGTGTGTTTTTTATCTTTGCAAAAAGCTTCAAAAACCCAGTTTCCTCAAACTAGTACCATATTGTACAAAAGACTCACATATATGGCACCTCCATTGCATTTCTCTTTGGTATCTTTGCATGAATACATCAAAGATCTTGGACATTTTTACAAATTCACTAATATACATCCTTATGTTTTAGACCATATAGCATCCATTTATGATATTGATCTTTTTAAATGTTCTTTATATGAAATACTTGGGTGCATATCTAATTTTGATAACTTCATAACCCTCATGGGTGAGCATCCTTCAATATTAGAAGATCTAACTAAATTCATCTCCATGAATTGTCATGAGAAAGAGGATGGGGTTAGTTGTTCTTCTACTTATACCACAATTTAATAATAATAAGGATCTAGTCTATAATGCATGTGATGGTGACATAGCTTTGTCTTTCTCGCCCTATGATTTGGATCCCTCTCCCAAAATTGTTCCCACTTGTGAAGAAATTTTGGCGCAAGAGGATGAAATCATTGATACATTCCTTAACATCACTCTCCCCTTTCTTCATCCCAATGCTCTCCCTTTGAAAGATGAAGCATTAATGGATATAGAAAGGCATCTCACATTAAATCCTTTAGGGATGGATGTTGAGCTTAATCAAAATAAAAATAATGTTAAACCAATCATCATTAATAGACTTATTCTACTTACTAATGTGCATGAGGTGGGTGCTCCAACACCACCTCGACCAAAATAAATGGGAAAATTTTCCAAGGTTCCTCCTCTGTCATCCTTACAAGGATCATGAAAAAACCTTTAAGAGTTAAGTATTCCATCACATAATCATAAAAATACTGTTGCTCCGGCCTCCTCTTCAAAGAATGTGGAAAAACATGAACCCTTGATGGAAGACAGAAACTTCCTTGGGAAATATAACTAGCAAGAATAGAAGAAATAGAAATGTGAGGAAAATAATAAGAAAGCATCAAGCCTCAGTACTACATTTTCATTTCAAGTAAGTATTTCTAACCTATTCAGCCACCTCTGATGTAGCACCTCTTCGAGTTGCTCTCATGGGTGGCCTCCTCATTTTATGTGTTGTGTTGTGTTCCTCCATGTAGTGTTAAATGTTTGTTTAGGTCTCCTCGGATGACCCTTGATACTCTTGTAAGGTCAAAGATACAGGGAGATCGCCTCCATTGTGATATTCCTTCTATTTGTTTCTCTATTCTTCTACTCTCCTCTCTTGTTGCAATTGTCTTGTGTGGTGCCTTGGGGGAATAACATTGTGGAGGTTGTCTTGGGGGCATCTTCCCACGTTGTGACCCTAAGTCACTTTTGTCTCCTCTCTCATTTTTCATGATTTCATTCTTATGTTGTACTTGTGGCTCTATTAGTCAGCAGATGACAACAACAAATTTACATTTCTAATAAGGACCGTGTGTCCCTAATAAGAAAATGAAAATGGACTTAGTCCATATATGAATGGGGGGATAATTTTTCAATTGGCAATTTACTAGTAGAATCACTTTGTGTTGTGATATGATCATGTATCGTATTGTGAAATTGTTGTAACAAGACTCTGCAATACTCTAAATCTACTTCTAGGCACTTTTAATTACTTTTGTCTCCTCACCTTGTAGATACACTCGATTCTGAGATACCTAAAGTATAACCTCACGGCTATACTCAGTTTTGAACCTGTAAGTATAGCCTTAGTTTGTATGAATGATATGTTTCATGAAATGATTTGGTTATTATCTTAGAAAATTTTTTCTAACCAAAGCTTATTATAGATAAATGGTTGTTAGTAAATGATATTAATGTGTTTCTATTGTGATTATTGGGAACAATTCAGCGATTGTAAGCACATGTCACTTTGGGGCATGGGCCTTGCGAAAGCTTTTGTTGCCTTGTGTGTTCTCAACCTTACCTTAAATGTGATTACTACTAGCAAGCGAGAGCAACCACTTTAAGGTGGGGGCATATATTGTGGTAAATGCTTGGATACCTTAGACATTGTGATTGCGTACACTTCCTTTTCACTGTAAGGCATCTCTGTGACGTAGGTGGGGTTGTGTACTTCATTATGTGTTTACGTATACTTGCTTTTCATTATAAAACACCTCCGCGATGTAGGTTGCGTTGTATACTTTTGAAAGCCTTCTGCGGAAGGCAGGATGACGTATACCCTTGAGTAGGTCACACATCCTTTTGGAAAAAGCCCTTTTGTGGAAGGCGGGATGATGTATACCCTTGAGTAGGTTGCACATCCTTTTGAAAAAGTCCTTTGTGGAGGCAGGGTTGGATCTTGAGTTATTCACCCTTAAGCATGTTTTTGGTAGTTGTGGTAGTGTAGCTCAACTGTCAAGTGTGTTTGGCATGTTTTAGATGGAAGAGCGTAGTGATGAGCTCCTCCTTATTGCCCATGTTTGCTTTGTATAAGACGTATAACATGTCAATGACACACACTGTGGTGCTTGTGTATTCCATGTGTTTTTCATGTGTTTTGTGTATTTTGTGGAGGTGCATAGCAGTGAGCTCCCCCCATGCTATATATTTTATGTGTTTTGTGGAGGTGCGTAGCAAGGAGCTCCCCCCATGCTGTGTGTTTTGTGTTGCAAGTATGTGCCTAACCAGTGTCATTGATGTCAACATATCAGTGTTGTCATTGGTGTCAACTGTGCTCTTGTTTTGATGCTTATTTGTAATGAGTTAGATGTTTTATATTTGCCTATATAGGTGTTGGAGATCATGGTATTGAGTATATCGAGAAAATTTGCTCCTCTGGTGGAAACAGTGTGTTGCAGAGTATCTTTGTCTATAGAAGAACAATCCAACAGATTGCTCTACATTCCCTGTAGAATGAATATCTTTATCTACAGATTAGAAGTTATTTAGATACATGTCTGAAGAAGCTATGCTCCAAGTTTGAGCCTCTGGTATGAAGATTTGAGTTAGTTAGGTCCACCAGAGTGAAAATTACTTTTTCTGTATGTTTGGTGGTGACAGGGAGAATGTATTATGCTCCACATTCCTCCGTAGTTAAGTATTTCAATCTGTGGTTCTAGAATCAAGCTAGTAATGATGATAACTGCATTCAACTCCTATGGTTTGTGATTTGGTGGTCCACAAGCAATCTTTTCTTTATGACAATGGCTGACAGTGTTGTTTAAGTGCTCCGGTTTGAAGAATCCTTTTGACAAATTAGCTAGAGGTTGTGCGGATGTTCTTAGCAATTATAATGTGCTTGTGGATGTCTCTTGATCATGTTCCTACCTTTGATTTGGTTTGCAAAGAGTAATTTAGATCGTGGATGAAGACTATTCTTAGAAGACTTAGTGAGAACACCAATCTTGGCCAACTTGGTCACTTGCATTGATTGCGGAGATAATTTGAAGTTTGTAGTAGCGTGTTGTAGCGTGGAAGATTATATTTGAGTCCCAGCTAATGTATACTGTGATCTGCATACATTTTTACATATTTTCCTTAGCAAATTTTGTATTAGGTCTAGACCTATTTCTATGTATGATTGTAATGTCGACCTTGGAGACTGTTCCAACGGTTGATTGTTTATTCCAAGGTTGATGAGTTGTATAAAAACATGTTTAATGTAGTTGTAAAAAAGGTATCCTTATGCAAAAATGTGAAGATAAGCGAGAAGTATAAGAAGAGAAAAGTAGAGAAGAAGTATTGCACTTCAATGGAATTGAATTCAGGCATGGAGTAGATGCTATCAAATCAGTTCGTAAATCCTTGGTAGTGAGCCACCCCTTGGCAGTGAGCCAATCTTTGTAGTGAACATTTTTTTGGGCAGTGAGCCTATAGGCACATATATATTTCAGTGGGCTAACACCCACCGTGGTTTTTCAGAGCCAAGTTCCTCGCAGGTAATCTTAACAGCTTGAGGTAGATCTAGGATGTCTTACAGGAAGAAGGCTCCACAGTTTGATGGAACGAATTATATGACCTGGAAGATACACATGAAAATCCATCTACTTTGTATTGGTTATAGAGTATGGAAAGCGACAAAGACTAAATATACCATGCCTCAGAATGGTCTGACAACTGAAGATGAAATCAAAGAATATGAGTTAAATATAAAATCTAGAGATGCTCTGTTAAGTTCATTGACTGACGCTAATTTGATAAAAGTCATGGACTATGAAATTGCTCACGAAGTCTGGGAAAAGTTGGAAAATCTATATGAAGGAGATAAATCAGTAAAGAGTGCCAAATTGTAGGGACTGAAAGCTAAATATGAAGGTTTAAAGATGGGTAAAGACGAAAACATAACATCCTACATGCAAAAGGTTGATGAACTTGTCACTGGAATCAAAGCTAATGGAAGGAACTATTGAGGAGAAGGAAGTTCTGATGAAAATTCTTAGGTCATTACCTAAATCCTACAGTCACAAGGTAGCTACAATTGAAGAAATAATGACTATGAAAGAGGTCACCAAGGATCAATTGCTAGGAAAGCTTATAGCCTTTGAGATGAGAGAACTTGGTGATGCTCTACCGAAGATTGAGATTGCTTTCAAAGCTAGTACTTCAGAGAAGATCTCCAGGACTAAAAATTACAAGGTGGAACCTAATGATGAGCTTGATGAAATTGAAGCAAACTTTGTTGATAGACTGCAAAGAGGTTCTGGTAAGTTCAACTGCAAATTACCTTTCAAATGCTTTACATGTGGTAAGGTTGGTCATTATGCTTCTAGGTGTTTGGAGAGAACTGAAAGGAATAGATAAAGATTTGAAAACAGACCTAGGATCCCAAATAAATGCTATTATGTTAGAGATCTTGATGATGAAGGTATGACAGATGATGAATCTGATGATGCTAGTACTAGTGCAAATGAATGCTTGTTTATTGCTATTAAAGAAGAACCTGTGTCTACTAATCCTGCTAGCTATGTGAAGGAAGAAAAACCAGTGGAAGAAAGTGCTTTGGCTATTCAGGTTGAGAAAGACAAGGATGAATGGGTTATTGACAGTGGATGCTCACATCACATGACTGGTGACAAAAGTAAGTTTATAAGTTTGGAAAAGTATGATGGTGGACTGGTTAGGTTTGGAGATGATATAGCTGGTAAGATTTGTGTAAGAGGATCTATTTCTTTTGATGGAAATCACAATACTGATGATGTTCTGTATGTGAAGGGTTTAAAGCACAATCTGTTGAGTGTTGGTTAAATGTGTAATAAAGGTTATGATCTGAGATTCAAGGACAATGGATGCAAGATCATGGAAAGCTCCAGAACTGTGATTGCTACTAGTAAAAAGACCAGAGGTAATGTTTATCATTTGAAAGGAACTAATAATTATTGTTTATTGGCTCAGACTTATGAGAGTTGGTTGTGGTATAGAAGGATGTGTCATATAAATTTTGACAATTTGGTAAAGATAAGCTCTGTTTAGGCTATAAGAGATCTGCCTAAGCTTGTGAAGCCTTCTAACACCATTTGTAAAGAATGTCAATTTGGGAAACAAACAAGAACAAGTTTCAAAAGCAAACAACAATTCTCTGTTGGATTGCTGGAGCTAGTTCATACAAATCTGTGTGGTCCCACAAGATCAAGAAGTCTACAAGGAGACATGTATTTTATGTTGCTTATTGATGATTATTCTAGAATGATTTGGGTCACTTTTCTAAAAGATAAATCAGAAGCCCTGGACAAGTTCAAAGCTTTCAAGGCAATGGTTAAGAATGAGTTAGAGTTGAATATCAAATGCTTGAGGTCTGATAGAGGAGGTGAGTTCACATCAAATGAATTTAATATCTTCAGTGAAGAACAAGGGATAAAGAGATAATTGTCTGCACCTAGGACTCCTCAGTAGAATGGAGTTGTTGGAAGAAAGAACATGACAGTTCAAGAGGCTGCTAGGACTATGTTGAGGGAAGCTGACCTTCCCGAAGTATACTGGAGAGGAGCCATACACACTGCAGTGTACATCCTAAATAGGGTTCAAGTTAAAGGTAACAGTGTTAAAACTCCTTAAGAATTGTGGTATGGAAAAGCTCCTATAGTGAGATATTTCAAAGTTTTTGGTAGCAAATGTTATATTAGAAGAGAAGAAGATCTAGGGAAGTTTGATGCTAGGTGTGTTGAAGGAATCTTCCTTGGTTACTCTACCAAGAGTAAGGCCTACTGTGCTACAAGAAGAGATTGAAGAAAATCATTGAGAGTGCTAATGTGAAGGTTGATGAAGACAAAGGAAGAATTTCAGATCTGAATGGCTATGAATCAGATGAGCCTACTACTATAACAAATGAAGAAAAAGTTGATCAATAAGACATTCAAGATGAAGAAGAAAAGACTCCAAAAAGCACTGCTAAGACTCCCAAGTATGTAAGAATTAATCATTCTGAAGATTAGATTATAGGGGACAAAAGAAAAGGGGTATTGACAAGGAAAAGAGCTGCTAAAGAACAGGTAAATTACTATTTGCTTTCAAAAGTTGAACCTAAAATTGTGAATGAAGCTTGCAATGATGAAAATTGGGTAAAAGCTATGGAAGAGGAGTTGATGTTGATAGAAAGAATCAAACTTGGGAACTAGTTCGTAGACCCGCTGATAAGAATGTGTTTGGCACTAAATAGGTTTTAAGAAACAAGATGAATGAAAATGTAGTAAGGAACAAAGCAAGGTTGGTATGAAAAGGATACTCTCAAGTTGAAGGAATAGATTTTGAAGAGACCTATGCTCCTGTGGCAAGAATTGAAGCAATTAGAATGTTTTTGGCATTTGCAGCATTCAAAGACTTCAAAGTGTATCAGATGGATGTTAAGTCTGCATTCTTGAATGGTGAGTGGGAAGAAGTCTACATTGAGCAACCGAAAGGATGTCAATTATCAAAACAGGGTGATATGGTATGCAGATCAAAGAAATCCTTGTATAGACTAAAGCAAGCCCCCAAAGCCTGGTCTGCAGGGCTAGACAAGTATTTGTTGCAATTAGGGTTCAGTAAAGGCGCTGCTGACAGCAATATGTATTTCAAAATCAATGATAATCAAATCTCGATTGTTGTGGTCTTTGTTGATGACATTATCTTTGGAGGCAACGAAGGTATGTGCATGAAGTTTGTAAGTGAAATGCAAAATGAGTTTGAGATGTCTATGTTTGGTGAAATGAATTTCTTTTTGGGTCTGCAAATTAATCAATCAGATAAAGGAATCTTCATATCTTAGTCCAAGTATGTGAAAGAGTTGAAGAAGTTTGGGATGGAAAACTCTAAACTGGTATGTACTCCCATGGTAATTGGCTACAAGTTGAGCAAAACTAATGAATCACCCAAGACTTATTAGAAAAGGTGGGTGTGTGCAAGAAGTTGAGTCCACTTTTTGGCCAAAACGTGGAAGTGTTTTCCCTAATTTTCAGAATTTGTCACATTTGACCTAAAAATTTGGAGCACTTAAAAGTGGAATCTTGAAACAAGTCAATAAATATAAAATGTAGTACTCAGAGTCTAGTTTCTAAATATGTAATTTTTTTTATTACCCAGATGATACAAATTGATTTTTAATAAGCGTTTCTAAAAACCACTGTTTAAAAGTCACTTTGTTTTACTATACCATGCATGTGTATGTCATCCATATTTTGACCTAATTAATCATATTTTTCTAAATCCTTTTGGGAAAAGATTTGTAACTCATTGAAGCATGTTTTCCATTTTGTAATTTTTTATTGAATTTTTTTTTGGTTAATTTTTTATTGGCCATTTTTGGTGTTTTAAAAAATCATCGTGTACGTCATGCATAAGATGACCTAAACTTATCATTTTTTGAATTTTTTTTCAAATTGAAAAGAATTGCCTGAAGTACATTTTCATACAATTTTTTTTACAAAAAAATATTTTAATAAAAAGTTATTAAAATACTAAAAAACCTTAATAATTCAAGTTTATGGACCTGTTTCATCAGAAATTAATTGAAAAATATAAAAAATAATCCAATTGTAAAAAAATTACATATTTGGAATCTACACTGTCTCATCTATAATGGGTTTTAATTTGATCAAAAAATTCTGGAAAAAAGGCCTTCAGACATATGCCCAAAGTCACTATTTTGTTGTGACATTGATAGGACCTTCAACTTGTAGGTCAAACCAGGTCCAAAGCCAAGGGTTGGGTTCCTAAGCCTTTTTTTCGACCCAAGACCCATAGCAAAAATTAGGTCAGAAATTCAAATTCTATGAAATGGGATCCCATTTCATAAAAGGTTAATATTTTAACCTTTTATGAAACGGGATCCCATTTCATAAAAGGTTAATATTTTAACTTTTTACGAAACGGGATCCCATTTTGAAACGTGATCCCATTTTAAAATGGGATCCCATTTCAAAACAAGATCCCGTTTTAAGAAAATGGGATCCCACTTTTGGCTCGGGATCCCGAAGTAAAACAGGATTTGTTTCATAAAAAGCGAGATCTCATTTTGGTTTGCTTGATTTCGGGTTTTTGTCTAAGTCTGAAACTTCCACCTTAAGTGGACTCATCTTTGTGCATTTACCCACGTACAGATCCATGATTGGAGGATTGTTTTATCTAACCCAAACCAAACCTAATATAATGCATGCAGTTTATCTTATTGCAATATTTCAAGAAGATCCAAGAGAGTCACATGTGATGACAGTTAAGAGAATCTTGAGGTATTTAAAAGGCATGCTAGATCATGGCTTATGGTATCCAAAGGATAATGATTTCACTCTCAGCACTTATACAGATGCAAATTAGGCCGGAGACGTTGATGATAGAAAAAGTACAAGTGGAGGCGCTTTCTTCATGGGTAACAAATTGGTTTCATGGCTAAGCAAGAAGCAAGATTCAATATCTTTGTCAATGGTAGAAGCAGAGTATATTGCAACAGCATGTTGTTGTACTCAAGTGTTGTGGATGAAGTATACTTTGAAGGATATAAGAGTTGTGTATGAAGATCCAGTTGCAATCTTCTGTGACAATACAAGTGCTATAAACATTTCAAAAAATCCAGTGATGCACTCAAGAACAACACATATATCTATAAGGTATCACTTTCTGAGAGAAAAGGTGACAAATAATGAAGTAAAGATGGAATATGTGTCCACAAAGGATCAGATTGTTGATATTTTCACTAAGCCTCTGCCTAAGGATACTTTTTTAGTATCTCAGAGAAAAGTTTGGGGTCATTACCCCTCTTGCTCTAAACTAAGATGCATGGGAATGCATCAGTCCAGTGGTGCTCAAAGTCCCATTCTTTGATCTGGATTGATGTTTTGAGGGCTACCTCTCAGGGGGAGTAGCTAGATGTTCTTGAGAAAGAAAATGTTGATAACAGAGAAAGTTCAATTGGATCAGAGCAGCAGAGTGCAAGTATGTGCCCTTTGCCATTGATGTCAAAGGGGGAGAGAAATCATGTGAAAAACTCATAGAATAAAGAGTGCAGATGTGTAAAGAGAAAGGGGGAGAATCTTGTCTTGATGGTCTTTATAGTTTTTCACATCATATGTTGCCATCAATGACAAAGGGGGATATTGTTACAAGTATGTGCCTAACTGGTGTTGTCATTGATGTCAACATATCGGTGTTGTCATTGGTGTCAACTATTCTCTTGTTTTGATGCTTGTTTGTAATGAGTTAGATGTTTTATATTTGCCTATATAAGTGTTGGAGATCATGGTATTGAGAAAATTTGCTCCTCTGGTGGAAACAGTGTGTTGCAGAGTATCTTTGTCTACAAAAGAATAGTCCAATAGATTGCTCTGCATTCCTTGTAGAATGAATATCTTTATCTACGAATTGGAATTTATGTAGATACATGTATGAAGAAGCTATGCTCCAAGTTTGAGCCTCCGGTATGTAGATCTGAGTTAGTTATGTTCACCAGAGTGAAAACTATTTTTTCTCTATGTTTGGTGGTGACAGGGAGAATGTATTATGCTCCGCATTCCTCCACAGTTAGGTATTTTAGTTTGTGGTTCTGGAATCAATTTAGTAATGATGATAATTGCATTCATCTCCTATGGTTCATGATTTGGTGGTCCGCAAGCAATCTTTTCTTTATGACAGTGGCTGACAGTGTTGTTTAAGTGCTCCGGTTTGAAGAATCGTTTTGACAAATTGGCTAGAGGTTGTGCGGATGTTCTTGGTGATTATAATGTGCTTGTGGATGTCTCCTGATCATGTTCCTACCTTTGATTTGGTCTGCAAAGAGTAATTCAGATCATGGATGAAGACTGTTCTTAGAAGACTTATTAAGAACACCAGTCTTGGCCGACTTGGTCACCTTCACTAATTGCAGAGATAATTTGAATTTTGTAGTAGCGTGTTGTAGCGTGGAAGATTATATTTGAGTCCCAGCTAAGGTGTAGTATGATCGGCATACATCTTTACATCTTTCCCTTATCAAATTTTGTATTAGGTCCAGACCTATTTCGATGTATGATTGTAATGCCGACCTTGGAGAATGTTCCAACAGTTGATGAATGTAATGCCAACCTTGATGTTCATTCCAAGGTTGATGAGTTGTATAAAAACATGTAATGTAGTTGCAAAAAAGGTATCCTTGTGCAAAAATGTGAAGATAAGTGAGAAGTATAAGAAGAGCAGAGCAGAGAAGAAGTAATGCGCTTCAATGGAATTAAATTCATGCATGGAGTAGATGCTATCAAATCAGTTCGCAAATCCCTGGTAGTGAGCCGATCTTTGTAGTGATAATTTTTTTGGGCAGCGAGCCTCTATTTTTTGGTATTGTTATAACATATGTATTTTTGTGGGCTAACACCCACCGTGGTTTTTCCCTTATAGGGTTTTCCATGTAAAAAATATGGTGTCTCATGTGTTGAATATGTTATTGTGTTAAACTTCATGTTTCATGCTTTCATGGTTAAATATTAATAACAGTGATTGAACAATTGAAGTATTGATAAGTGGTTAAAGTTTTGTGACAACTAATTCACCCCCCCTCTCAGTTGTCCTGCGCATATTAACACTTTGATGGTGGCGCGTAGTGTTGAGCTCCCCCATCGTCTGTTAGGGTAGTATAATTGTTTAATCATGTCTTCTCTCTATGTATACTTTGTGTATTGTGTGACTGCGTTCATGTCTTCTCCATGTATTACATGCTTCTTTACTGTCTTCTCTGTGTTTTGTGTGACTGTCAAGTGTTTGATGTAGTTGATGTGCTTTGACCATACTTTAATGCATGTACTAATCGTAAGATCATACACACATTAAATTGGGGGCTAAATGTTATGGAGTAAAAAGTGTCCACATGTATTTTTGCCTCCTTGTTTAGCTCCTAGGTCCCCGTTATTACATTATACATTCTAAATTCTCATCCCGATGCAAAATTGTCTGATACCAATGTGAATTGGGAATAAGGGGCTCATGTTTTATCTTATCCCGGACCCAAAAGGACCCCAATGACTTGGGCACCACTGCCCAAGTCCCTCCTAATTGGTCGAGGCATAATCAAGTGTATGTTGGCCTAGGACCTTTCAAAAGGTTTCTCCTCGTCGGATATTTTGGTTTAATTTCACGATTGTGAGCAGGAAAGCATATATAAATGTGTTTTTGAGTTCATTTGTAAGCACGATAGAGATAGCTAACTTATGATATTGAAGTAAAGCAAGAAAGAGCATTCATTGTGATTCTAGAGCATATTTGTGTGTTGTTATTGTGTGTTTCTTGCGGCCATGAAGCTATCATCTATCCACCTTGGGAGTTGAAGGATTTTCATCTTTCTAAGGGATTCATCACATAGGTGATATCATTGTCGTTTAACATCATTTGATTCATCATCATTATCTTTGTTTTCAACCTCTACCCCCACGAGGGCATGCACTCTCTATCAATCAACAGTGTTGGGAAGCTTGAATGCTATCCCAGGATTTGACTGAGGCAAGTCCCTAAACACCATAAACCCCAAACCCCTTCTTATCTTCTTGTGTGCAGGTTACAAGAGTGAGATCCAGAAAATATGAAGATATAGGAAGATTGAGTGAAGATCAAGGTTTTAGGATCTGACAACAATTATGGAATATTCCTCTACCCAGGACTTGGGTGGTGGTGCCCTAGTCTTCCTGCCCTTTTAGACTCCAGATCTGGCATTAGGGAAGCATCTACAACATCTTTCCAGTTCAGACCACAGGTAGATTCCTCCTATCAGGACTTGGGTGGTCCCGCAATAGTCCTCCGACACCTCTGCTTCTAAGACATAGGTTATATCATCTTCCTAATCCTCCCTCTGCAATTAGATTCTAGATTGTTGTTGTACATCTTCTGTTGTAATCAGATCATTATCAAACTAGGGTTTCATGCATTGTTAACCTAGGATTTGATAGAAAGGTTGAATTAAATTTGAGTCCTCTATAACATAGCTAAGCACAAGACCTGTAGCTGAGTCCACCTTCATTTGGTAGTGATTTTGCTCAGTATTGTTCTTGAATGTTATATGGAAAAGGGTTTGATCTAGTGTACATCCTAGTTGTCATCATTCACCTTTTTCATACTAAATAGTTTCATTAGCCCTTAGCTAAATACACTTTAAAAAATATTTAAACTATCCACACCCTACCTACATAGCAACACAATTGTTTAGTTCAAACAACATGGAATGTACAAGGCCATGTCAACCCCTAAAGTTAGTTTGAACCACTCTTAGACTCTCTCTCATAATCAACACTTTAACTATCTATCATAATCATAGTAAAGTTGGATTCACTTGTGATTATCTTGAAAGGCACAATAATGGATGATACATTGTCCACTTGAATTCTTAAGAGTCTTTGCTTCATTAGCCTTTGTACTGAAAACATTCTAAAATTCTAAAACTAATGTTGAAAAGTATTTGTTCCAATAGTTAATGCTTTTTGGAATGTAACATACCTTCTCATATTACTCAAAGTAACTCAATAATTTACAAGAAGTAAATAAACGTGGTAAACATGAGAGAGAAGCCTTTTTTTTTAATAAATAAACCATTTGCATAATCACAAGAAATAAAATATATCTTTCTATATATTTTCAACCTTGAAATCACAACATATTCAAAGATAGAATCATAGTGAAATCCTTTCACTTTCCATTTACAATACATAAATTGCACTTGGCATAAAGAATAATTTTACATCATAAATTTGAATATCATAAGTCATAACATGGAATACACTGCATCTGGAATATTGATATCTATCTTCACAAGTCTCGGCTTGTCTTCTGCTTGAGAGGGAGAGCATCATTCGAGTGCTTTACCTCTAACCATGGACCAGCGGTCCTTCGCACACCTTCCTTCCTAGAAGTAAACCTACCCTTCACGAAGAGTATAGATATATGGAATCAATAGGTTTTTTCCATTTGAGTCTCTAGTGTTGTGTCCTACATAACCAACACACTCATACAACTATAGACTCCTTCTAACTAAGTATGACACTACTGGATAGTTATACAGATCTGGAGCACAGTGAACCAACTAATGCATGCAGAGACAGATGAATTACTTTGTCCAAATATTCAATATGAATAGACATTTTGCAATGAATGTAGTCGTGAGTTCACACACCTATGACTCGACTTGGAGACTATCTCATCTTACAGTTTGACTTTCTTCATTTAGTAACTCTAGACACAAACTTGTCTATACTATAATCCATTCTAGTCAATCTAACTTAGAACTAATCCTAAATCTAGGATATACATGCAATAAATAGGTTTAGGTATTTTTAACCCTTCAGAGAGTCCCTCTTTGCATACTTGCAATTTCTAGGGTCTATGATTTCCTATCACTCTACTCTCTGACTCAAATATCAAACATCCTTGTGTAATATAACAAGTTTTGACTCTATCATAGAATCACTTTAAATCTATTAAAGTACTACTTAAACTTTTTATGTCTTACTCTATGGTTAACTCGACCCTACACTGTCGACTAATATATGAAAACAATGTCATATCTAACATGAGAGTTATAAGTTTTCTAAACCCTTCAGGTTATTATTCTAGTGTTTAACTTCTCTAACCCAATGCATGGAAATATCAATACCTTTGTTTTCCAAAGATATTAACATAAATATATATAATATAACATGGAATCAATTACCACCAGTCTTCCCTAGAGCACTTGGCTTTGTTTGATTCCGCATTCACAAAACATGAATAATTCTAGTATACGAGGTGTATCCTCGTTCATATAATTTCTTGATAAATACTATTCATATTTTATAACTAGTCTTTTGACTAAGTTTGGTCTTTCAACCCCAATAGGTTAAAATCATAAAAGATGGTAAAATATTTTGACCTCTTGGTCTACTTAAGCCTATCGGCCTTCAACATAAGTTAGGTTATGAACTCACATATATATCATCCTTGTAGTTATATGTCACATAAACCTTTATTAGCAATCTTGAGTACAACAATCATGTGGGGTGGAGTTTCAAATCTCCCAACATACCCAACTTGGTATAAATCATATTAGGAATACCCAATATTGGGTTAATTTATCTTCTGTGCACTTAAGACTAAAATAAGTTCTATCAATGAGAACTATAACTATCCATATCCTAGTATGCATGTACCCTTGAGTTGGTTAAATAGTTTCAATCTTGGGCCATAGGAGGAGTCAATTATATATGCTAATATACTCATTCTCTAGATGGTTTGTCACAAACAAGAGCTGCTAATCAAAAGGCTTTTAGGTTTCCACTTTCTTACTTGGAACCCCAGTAATAATAATACATCAAGAGAGTAGTACTCTCTAGTCTTCTCTAGACTACTTAGGCACCAAAAGAATCCTCGTTACTCAGAATACATAGAATATGAGTATACTAAGAATAATATAAACATTCTTGACTTATTCAGTCTTTTCCTTCGATAAGATTGAGTCGACATAAAAATAAGATAATTTTGACCATTAAAATTCCTCGAGTCCACTAACTCCCAATAAGGAAAAGGGTTTTTCTCTCACAATAACTTTTTTAGAGAAAGAATGGTAATACTTATCCTTATGTGATTTCAAAGATGTCATTATCTTCTAGATATCTCGAAATAAAAGGATAACTTATTACAGAATAATCTATTTGTAGTTATTAGAACTATTCATATGAGTCTTTAAGAGCTATATATATTTCTTTTTCCGTCATTTGACTCTTAGTGACTCCAATCTTGGAATACAAAGAACTCAAAAGGACTCCTTTCTAATTTCATAGATAAAGCATCATTTGTTGGCTTTATACTACATAAAGGTTTATATATATATGTAACTATCGACATTACACTACCTAGAGGTTAATATAAATATCTATCGACCTTATTTTACATCACTCGTCCTAATAATATAGAGTTTTATATATGGTCTCACATAACAAGTTCATCCTTTTAAACTTACATAGTTTGGCCTTTTAAGCTTACAAAGTTCAGCCTCCAAACTTACGTAGAGACAACCAAAAACCTTGGCCTACATACCCATAATGACAAAGTCTCTCTACCAGCAAATATACAATGATGACACAACATATACATAATGATGACACAGTCTTTCTGCCAACAAAATGAAACTTGATGGCTATATAACCTCAGCACTAGACTTATAGCCTCTTGGATTAGTATATTCATAACAGTCAACAAGGTTTGTCATCTCATGCATATATGTAATTCCATACTTAACTTATGGTCTAAAACACTTAAGAATTCATACACAAAAAGCATCAATATGTTCTGAACTATCATTAAGCTTTCAAAAGAAAGTATGAACCTAAAGAGTCCAATCTTCTCTCTAGGTTTAAAGACTTGCATGTTACCCATGTCCACATGCATGGAGGTCTGCTACAGACTGCCTATGTCCATTCCTCACTACCTCCATTATCAAAAGGTGACATCATTACTGTCTCAACCCCCAAACTCTAAGATGATATAGCATTCTCAGGGCTCCTCCACTCCTTTATCGCGAAGCTTGCACCCATAAGAGGTATAAGGAATATGCCGATAGGAATAAATGATGAGATTTTTTCTTTTAAAGATAACTATTCCCTGAACAGTATATGCTCACATATAAGAGCCTATCGACTCTCTTTTGTTATACCATAGAGTCCCATTCTCTCTCTATGAGAATCCATGTTCTTATCTTCCTTTCTCTTCCCAGAGTACCCCCCTTGAGATCCTTCTTCTCACTACCCCGTGGTCTATCAAGAGAAAACTTCTCCTGGAGATAACATCCCTTGTCAACTTTGCCTAAACAAAAGATTCAACAAAACATGTAGATTGGCAGGGTCTCCACCCATCAATTGAGATATCCCCCGAAGTGTATATTTTATGGAAGCATCTCTCTCTACTCTTCTCTTCACCTGAGAATTAAGAAACCTTAGTGCCTAACCACCTATTTGTTCACATGCAAATCAGATTAGCATAGTTGGTCTATTGCTACACCACCTTTTTCATGGACTTGCACTGTGTGAGGTTCAAGGAATACGTTGATTAGAACAACTGGCAAGTTTGAAAAAAAATTCCCAACGAAAAAACAAATTCTTGAGCACTATGTGCTCCTATATAAAAGATTGTGCTTCTCTTTATGATTGGCTTTCCTTTTTAAACTGTAATGCCTTCTCTACTATTTTGTATGGCATTCCTTGAATATGTACCATGGAGATCTGTCATAGCACAACCTATAACTACTTTTATTAATCCTTATAATAATGCTCCTTGAAACTACCATGAGGGCATGCAATTAAAAGGAGGTGGTAGTTATAACGAACCACTCCGCTCTCCTGTGGAATCATAAGAAGATTCCTTACACAAAGTTCCTCCACTTTCTCTCCATATCATCATGGAGTAAGGAGTTGAGCTCCACCTCTTAAGGAAAGTAGTTTGCATTCAAATGCAAGCATACCACGTTCTCTAGAGAGCTCACAATACTTTAGTATAAGTCAAACTTATACATCACATTAATATAAATTAAATATATAAACATATATCATCGTAATGTTTGCATATACGATGTTTACTAACATTGTTATTAGTCATTAGACAAGATGTATGAACGAGGTCAAGGTATTCTCCCCCTCACAATCTTGCGTATACCTCAAAAACATATAAATAGGATAACATAATGGTATTTCAACCGTAAATTACCAATTAAGAGATATTTAACCATCTAATAATATTATCTCTTGAATATAAACTATATTCATATCAAACAAGGACTAATGACTATCGACTAATCCTTGTCGACAGTCAAACTTTCCTGAACACAAATCGACAATTATCGAGTCGAAATCAACTTAGACTAGTTAGGTCAAATACAATTTACCAATCTCACAGATGATTCACAACTATAAAGGCACATGACTGAGATGGCAACAACTGTTCTTTCCCAT
The DNA here is from genome assembly GCA_027924645.1 of Cunninghamia lanceolata. Classification (NCBI taxonomy): domain Eukaryota; kingdom Viridiplantae; phylum Streptophyta; class Pinopsida; order Cupressales; family Cupressaceae; genus Cunninghamia; species Cunninghamia lanceolata. The sequence goes on along the minus strand of BSBN01000204.1, from coordinate 2,104,408 downwards.
ACATCTATTCACTTCTCTCAAATGATGCTCTCCCTCTCTTTCTCAGGGGGTAGAAACCTATTTCCTATGTTCAACTTGTAATTACCAACTGGGATTAGTGTATTGTTAGTCAATTCATAATCCTTATGAAATCATAACATCTCGAGATCATATAATCACATGTCAATTTTATCATATAAACATAAACTCATGAAATTATTGATTTTTTCTGACATTTTCACTAAACATCAAATCACTAAATCATGTGTAATCATCTACTTAACTACTTAAAAGTAAAAAGTAAAACGTAGTAAGAATTAGGAATGTGACATGGAATGAGGATGATTCTTTGCCATTTTATGTTTTTAATAATCAACGATGATGATGATTTTGTGGCTTTTAAATATTTGTAGATGAAGAACAAAGCCCAAATGAGGAATAGACATGGTACAAAGAGATTGACGACAACACTCCCTACACACAAAAGAGGCATATAATTCCCACCAAATAAAGAAATTGAAGATGTTAACCAGGTCACTACGCAACCAAGTGAGTCAACAAAGTTAATGTAGGTGCAATAACTATATTTCAATGCAATTAGAGTAGACCAAAGATGATGTGGATGGAGCATTTAAAGATGTTGATGGTAACAAATTCTCAGCAAGGGGTTCAACAAAGAAATGGGGAATCCCTACTAGCACATTGACCAAATGGATGAGTGGGTTAACTTCCACTTCAAAGAGAGGTCCTCCAATAGTCTTGAATGTAGAGGAAGAGAAAAATATTATGAAATGGTGTAAAGAGATGGTTGTAGTGGGCCATGGGCTTGAGATTATCAATCTCAAGGCAAAAGTTGCATAAATTTTCTAGACACAACTAAACCTATTTTAAGGTTGGGCTCCCAAGTAAATCCTAATGAACAAGGTTTAAAATGATTCACCCTAAAATTACATTAAGGATAAACAAAGGTCTTGATAGGGGTAGAGCACTAAACCTAAGGTCTACAATTGTGTTTGCATTCTTCATGACACTGACAAAAGTTAATGATGCTAATCCACATGGTCCTCACAGAATATGGAATTGTGATGAGACTATCATTCAAGCTAGGAGAAATGGATCCATGCATGTGTTGGAAAAAAGAGGTAGAAAAGGTGTACCATACATCATACCAAAGAGCAACGAATGGATAAGTATATTGTTTTGTGTGAATGGTACCAGGCAAAGCATACTAGGTTTTTATTTGTTCAATGATAAAAAGTAAGTAAAAAACTATATTGTTGGGTGTGAGCCAAGTGCATACATGTCTTCCCAAGCCCACACATGGATGGAAAAATAATTGTTTCTCAACTGATTGTATCACTTTGTAAGATTGGTTCTAGGTGGTGTTTCAACAACCAATAGACACATTGATTTTTCATGGCCACAAAAGCCATGTTGTTGTCACAATAATCCAAGAGGCAAGGTTAATAAGGATTAAATTGCTAACATTGCTAGCACACACTTCACACAAACTTCAACCACTTGATGTGAGTGTGTTTTTGCATTCAAATCATATTTCAAAACTAAAAGAGCATCATGTCTACCCAAGTTTCCAAATATAGAAATTAAGAGGGTAGAATTGGTAGTACTTGGTAGTAAAGCATTTCAAAAAGCATTGATTGTTATAAAAATAAAAGCAATATGCAAGTGAACAAGAATATGGCCACTTAATCTGGATACACTTATGGAGGACATGTATCCTAGTGACACATTTCAATTTAGTGTAGAGGATGATGCTTGTACAGTGCAGAACATTTCGAGTTTTTTAGGAGTTGATGTCCTAGAAGTAGAAATGATAAACAACTTTCTATCAAGCCTTGAAAGGGAGGAAATACTTCTTGAAACACTTTGATCAATGCTAGAGGAAATCAATGATGCAACAGAAAGTACTTATTTGGAGGGTCAATTTTGTGTTGGCATGGCTAAAACTTAGCATGATTGATAAGAAGATGGACTTAGTCTTCCCACTCAGCCAAGCCAACCATCATGGTTAATAGAGGGAACTGTTAGGCCCCAAAGTGATTGCAACACAAAACTCTAAATTATTTCTAAATCACCTAGGCTAAGGATTGTCATCACGGTGATAGAAAGAGGTTTATCAACAAGTTAGGGGTGATTTTGGCCAACTAACAAGAGTGGGTAGACTCCTCTGCTCTTTGAGCTCAACTTAAACTCTGGAGGGATATTCCAAGGGGTATACCTAAGTAGGTATTAACATCAAAACCAGATGACCAACTAGAATAATTGGACAACCAAAACCAACTCATCATCTTGACCCCAAAAGCTATCACTAAGTCAAGAACGACTAGACGTCACAAAAACCCTATATAGCTGATTCAACTGTGCAAATGTACATGCACAAGAAAGTTAGTTTTTCCCCTAAACCACAGGTGAATGATTTGTTTATTTTAAAAGAGTTATTGATCTCTCTCCAATGTTGGGAATTAAGGTGTCTCAACCTTGGTAATTCCTTGCATTTATTATTTGTATTGTATTTATTTATTTAGCCTATGTTGTAATTTTGTTGCACATCCTATTTTGTCATTTAGTGTGAAGTGACACGATGGGTTGTCACTCCACTTGTAAGATGACTAGGATGGTCAACTCACTCCATATGGAGATAGGAGTCCCCTTTGTGTGGTAGAGGTTTTCTGCCATGTGTCAGCATCTTGACTAGTGTGTAAGGGAATCATGACTCAAACGGTTATGACAGATTCCTATGTCAGAATCTATGACGTGTAACAGTCAAAAATAGAAGGTTCTATGACAGGTGAGGACATGTGTCGAAGAGCATCTTTGAGGGAGGCATCTTTGGGTGCCCCAAGGTGGGTGATGATGTGTTGCAAGTGGAATATGCTATTTATAGGTAGTTATGATAGATTCTCTTATAGTTGTAAGAGTTGTCAGTTATGACAGATTCTATGACAATCGTAAGATGCGTAAGAGCATCTGTCATTGCCTATCTTGGGATTAGGCACTCTTATTGGTATGGGGTGATGTGACAAGTGACATGACCATGCTACAATGTTGGACAAGTGTCCCTAGGCGTGGGTTTTGGGCCATGAGGCCAAGTTGGACGCCCATTCCAAGAAAGGTCCAATTTTGCCGTGTAATTTCTTTATAAACAGGTGCTTGGAGAGGAGATGTATTATGTGATTGACTGGTACTATTATGCTACTAGAATATCTCTAGATACGAGTGTCAAAGACTCCTGCAAGAGCATTGGCTCTGAAACTGTATTGTAACCTTGATTGTTTACTGTAATACATTTGAGTTGTGTTTTGGAGTGTGGGTTTTTTCACCCGTAAGGGTTTTCCCCATGTATATCTTGTCTCTCTCTCTCTTCTGTCTTCTTTCTGTGTGTATGTGTATTGCTACAATATCTCCATTGTTAGGTTAATAACACTATAATTGCAAAGGTTAAAAGAATTTGCACTCATCTCTCCTCTTTAGATTAGCATAGGAAGTGTTTTCCACACACCTTGCTTCCTTTCAGTTGGTATTAGAGCCTGGCCAGTTTTGGTTCTAGCTGCTGGGTAGGGGTTTTTTGAGCTAATCTTAGGTTGAGTGGGAGTTTGTGTAGAGTATTCTAAAATCTTGTTGCAAGAAGGAGATGGCAGGCACATCTGGAAGATTACAAGTGGAGAAGTTTAACGGCACAAATTTTGAGTTGTGGAAACTCAAGATGGAAGACATGCCTGTTGATCGAGACCTATGGGAAACCGTTAATGGCACAAAACCTACAGCAACTCCACAAGTTGATTGGGATCTCAAAGATCGAAAGGCTAAAGGTCTCATAAGACTTAATTTAGTTGACTCTGTCCTATTAAATGTCCATGAGGAGAAGACCGCAAAAGAACTTTGGAAGAAGCTGGGAGATGTTTATCAGGCCAAGTCCTTGGTGAACAAGCTCTTCTTGAAAAAGAAGTAGTTTGCTCTGAAGATGGAAGACAGAGGATCTATTGTAGATCATATGAATGCTTTCAACATGATAGTTGCACAGTTGACATCCATGGGTGTGAAAATGGAGGAGGAGGATCGATGTATGTACTTGCTTTGTTCTTTGTTGGATTCGTGGGATCATCTTGTAATGGCCATCGGAATCACTACAACCACCTTCAAGATGGATGAGGTAGTGTCTTCGCTATTATTTGAAGAGATGCGGAGAAAGGCAACCGAGTCGGCCAAAGAAGCTCTTGCAGTTCGTGGAAGAACCAAGGAGTGTTAGCACTTATTTTGACCTGGGGTTGATTTGTCATGATCAGGAGGTTTCTTCATCTGAAGCCTTCATCTTCTTGCCCAATTTTTCTAAGTGTTGGACCTCCTCAGCGTTTTTCAGCTGCAGCATCATATTTTTCTGAGGAGGAGGTCGTCATCATCATCTTGTCTTCGATGATGATCTTCATCAGCATGTTCTTCGTCGACTTGTTTTTCTCATCGTCATCATCATATTTCAACTATCGGGTGATGTTTGCTTATCATCCTGATGATACTGGTGAGCTACAGTGCGCCCTCAGTTGCTTGCGGGGGTGATTTTTCAAATATCCGGTGATCTTCCGAATATCACCTTGCTCAAACATGATGATGGTGTTGCCCCGATATATTGAAGGGGTTATTCTCTAAGTGTTCGACCTAACTTGTTTTTTCCTAAGGGTCGTCATCATCATGATATTTCCAGTTATCATCCTGCTGCTTGCGGAGGTCATCATATTTTCTGCCTTCGTGATATTTCGCCGGGGTGATATTTTTATCATCGGGTGATCTTGGTTATGATCATCCTGATGATGTTGTTGAAGAGTTCTAAGTGCGACCCGATATTCACTAAGGTCATCATATTTTGGAACGTCAGGATGATCTTAGTCAATATCATCCTGATGATGTTGTATCACTTCTTGTTCTTTGTTTCTCATCCTGATGATGCTGACGTCATCCGTATATCAGGGTGATATTTGTTTCTCTGCCTATCTGCATCATGATATTTCCGAAGGAGGGGGTGATATTTTCATATCACCCGGATATATGTTTTGTTCGAGCATCGTGATGATGCTGATATCAAGGAGATATCCGCCTGCTGGCTTCGCGCATTATCTCCGGGGGGTGATCTTTTCAAGCAGCATCATCATATTCAGTTATCGCCCCGATCTTACAGAGGAGCTACAGTGCAACCTGATGTTTGAACGTCAGGAGGATATTTCCAAATATCCGGTTGTCTTCCGAATATCATGATGATGTTAATATGATGATGACGTCATCAAGGTCCGCGGGGGTCATATTTCTAGCAAGTGATCATCTTGAAGAGACCTCCTGATATTTGCAAACATGATGATGACGTCATCCGGATATGAGGAGGTGCGCAGTAGGCAGATATGATGATGACGTCAGCAGTATATGATGATGACGTCATCAGGATGTTCATCGGCCAGACTTTTGTTATAAGCTCAGCAGGAGGATGTTCCTCCGAAGGATCAGGTTGTGCCGATCATCATGAAGGTTATATTTCAAATATCATGATGACGTCAGGATGATATTTCGAACAACAGGATATCATGCTGCTGGAGGATGATGATGATGAAGTCTATACTAGTGTCGTCAGGAGTAAAAGCACCGACATGATATATGCTCATGACCTAGTATATAAAGTATTATTGAGGTCATCGCGGGGTGCATGTGGGATAATGTTATCCTGCACTTTCAAATATCATGATGATGAATCTCGGCGGGAAATGCTTGCGATTGCAGAAATGATGATCTTCCCAAGGCCGCGGGTTGGTGCACCATTAATGGCGATTGTTGCAGAGGTATGGGCGATGGCGTGGGTCGATCTTGTACCCGACTGAGGGTGTACATCAGCGGACAGGGGCGCAGGGCTCGAGAAATCTTCCTGTCTCCTCCCCTACCTGCTGCATTCAAGTTTGGGCGCCAATCTGGTTGTGTTTGAGCGCCATTTTCCTGATACTGTGTATCTGGCGAAATTTTGGTCAATAATGTAATTAATTGCTGAGCGCCTACCTGGCTGTTATAAGCAGGTGGTCTTGCTCATTTGAAAGGTTGTTGAAAGTTGATGATTTTGGCTCTGTAATGCATAACAAGCTGATCTGGTTGCTCTGTACAGCTTACCTGTGAGTTTATGTATCTCTTGTTGTTTGTTTTTGGCATGAACCCACTGATTTCATGATTAAACTTATATGAGAAATGCTGTTTGGCATGTGTTGTGTTAATTCTGTCTCCAGTATTGCATGTATTCTTCTTCTGAATCTGGATGTTTGGTAATGTTTAGATTCTAGAGCATAGAATTCCTATGTTGACTGTCTGATCTTTTAACTTCTACTCAAGGGGTAGATTAAACTGTTTTCAGGTTGAACATTGGGAAGAGTATACTGCAGTAGGGATACCATAAGTAGAGATAACCTAACACTCTGTATTGGGAGATGCCTGTAAGACAGGCATCACATATATCCCCTTGAAATCCAGTTTTAGTTGTTCATGCTGATCATTCACAGGTGTATGTCTACTGACTCCAGGCCCTGGATAGGCACCAATCATGCTTTGTTTTGTGTTATAACCATATCCAGCTTTGCATCCACACTTAAACTCCAAAGCAAAATCTAAAACCAACATTAGGACATTAGAGTTAGTTTTAGGAACCTCAGTCCTCTGTCTACAACTGCAAATAGGCCCAAAGCTAGCCCCTTTGCCCTTATCTTTCAGTTTTGGTCTACTTACAGGAGGACTCATCTGCTTTCTGTCAACATCCCAGCCTTGCATGCATATCCTCATGGATGTTGAGTAGGGAATACCCCCCTAGGTCTTGCAGAGCCTGAAGAAGAAGAGGAGATAAAATATAGAGTCTATCTCCTACACTGTTGACCCCCTGGCCCAGAGATCCTGTTGATCACTGATGGCTACCTTGTAGGGAAATCTGGGAATAAGCATCCAGTCTGGGAAAAAGTCAACAAGGAGAAAGGGAAAAAGAAGGACAAGAAAGCTGAGAAGGGTAGATCCAAATCCTATGGGAGATCCAAATCTCCTCGAAAGTCCAAGGCTCTCTATTGGAACTGTGGTAAATCTGGGCATTTCTGAAAGGAATGCAAAGAGGAGAAAAAGAAGAAGAAAAAGAATGTCACAGATTCAGATTCTGACAAGTCACAAGATGATGGTGATGGGTTCATTACAGCCCTGGCCACCTATGCATCTGATGATGTGTGGTTGATTGATACTGGTGCATCATTCAACATGACCTCACATCGAGACTAGTTTATGAAGTATGAAGAGTTTGATGGTGGAAGAGTGTACTTGCATGACAATTCTCATCTGAAGATTGTTGGTGGTGGTAGAGTCTCAATATGATTCCCTGATGGATGAGTGAAGGGGATCACTGGGGTTATGCACATCCCAGGCTTGGCACGGAACCTGCTTTCTATAAGTAAGTTGAATGATGCAGGTGTGCAGGTTGTCTTTTCGAAGGACAGATGCAAGATGACTAGAGGATCTATGGTGCTTGAAAAGGGTACTCAAAGAGGTACTCTATTTCAGTTGGAGACATGTACTTCACAGTGCAATAGTTCTTCTGACTCGAAGAAAAGAGCTACAGTCACTTCATCCCCACCATCTGAACTAGAAGTGAAGAAATCTGTTGTATCAAACTTTGATGGTAGTGCATTTTGGGTACCCAAGGGTGCTCATGCTTTGGAAGTCAAGCTTCCTGCTGAAAAGACAATGTTATGACCTAAGAGGTTTGGCCACTTGGTGAGAAGGGTCTTAGAACCCTGAAAAATAAAAACTTTGTTGAGGGGTTAAATGATTGTAATCTCGAGTTTGACTTTTGCAAACATTGTATATATGGAAAACAAAACCTTGTTCAGTTTTACTCTAGTTCTCACAAGTCTTTTGGTGTGATGGACCTTATTCATCCTGATGTGTTTGGTCCTATTAGTGTTCCTTCGATTTCCAAATCTGTATATTTTGTATCTTTCATAGGTGATTACAATAGAAGGACATGGATTTATTTTCTCAGAAGCAAGTCTGAAGTCTTTAGTCACTTCAAAGAGTTTAAATCTTTTGTTGAGAATCAGAGTAGTAAAAAGATTAAGTGTTTAAGGACTGACAACGATGGTGAGTTTTGTTCGGCAGAGTTCAATAAGTTCTGTAAAGAACATGGGATTGAAATACATAAGACAACTCCATACACTCCGCAGCAAAATGGAGTTGCAGAGAGGATGAACAGGACACTGGTGGAGAAGGCTAGGAGTATGCTTAGTGGAGTAAGCCTCGAACAAAAGTTTTAGGCTGAAGCTATAGCCACTTCTTGCTACCTGGTAAACATGTCTCCTACATGAACTCTTGTTGGTAAGACACCTATGGAGGTGTGGTCTGGTAAGAAGCCTTTAGTGAGACATCTTCATGTTTTTGGTTGTGAGGTATATGCACATGTGCCTAGGGAGAAAAGGTCAAAATTGGAGAACAAAGTTGTTAAGTGTATTTTCATTGGCTATGGTGTCAGTGTGAAAGGATACAAGCTTTGGGATCCTGTAGCTAAAAAAGTGTTGTTTATTAGAAGTGTTATTTTCAGAGAGCTAACACCTTCTTTTGTTGTTCTACAGCTAAAAGAGACAGAAATGAAAGAGGATGTGGTTTGGTTTCCTTCTACCCTTGGGAAGACTGAACCAACAGAACCTGTGAGACTTGATGATGAGGAGAGCTCTAGCAGCTCTAAAAGCTCAAAAGAAGAAGCAGAACCTCAACCTCATCCTTTAAGGAGGTCTACACGAACAAGGAAGCAACCTGATAGGTTTGGTTATTCATTGCTTGATTCTAGTTGTGCTTTTGCTTTGCTTACTAACACTGATGAGCCTAGAACTGTGACAGAGGCTATGGGTATGAAAGATGTAGGTTCCTGGAAGGAAGCCATGGAAGATGAGACGGCTTCTTTGGAGAAGAATAAAACTTGGGACTTGGTGCCTTTGCCTGAAGGATGGAAACCTGTTGGTTGTAAATGGGTTTTCAAGAAGAAATTTGATGCAGATGGCAGTGTTGAAAAGTACAAGGCCAGACTAGTTGCGAAGGGGTACTCACAAGTGGAGGGAATTGATTATGGTGAAATTTTCTCTCCCCTTGCAAAGATGACATCTATTCCGTTCATGTTATCTCTTGCAACAACATATGACTTAGAGGTGGAGTAGATGGATGTGAAGACAACATTCCTTCATGGTGATTTGGAGGAAGAGATTTACATGTCACAGCCAGAGCATTACATAGAGAAAGGTAAAGAAAATTTGGTTTGCAAGCTCAAAAAGTCTTTGTATGGTTTGAAGCAGTCCCCTAGGATGTGGTATATGAAATTTGATGCCTTCGTGTTGTTGATTAGATTTATGAGATCGAAATCAGATCATTGTGTATATTACAAGTTTGACAATGATCGCATTCTCATTATTGCATTGTATGTTGATGATATGCTATTAATTGGGAATGGTAAGAATATGATTTCTGATTTGAAGTCTCAGTTGTCAGCACAGTTTGAGATGAAAAACTTAGGGGCAGTGAGGTACATTATGGGAATGGATATCAGAAGAGATAGAGCTAACATAAAACTTTGGTTAAGCCAGAGTAATTATGTGAAGACCGTGTTGGATAGGTTCAGCATGGCAGATTGTAGACCATTGTGTGTTCATGTTTCTTTGGGGACAAAGTTATCTATTAATGATTGTCCAAAATCTCCTTCTGAGGTGGACATGAGCAGAGTACCTTTTGCTAGTGTTGTTGGAAGTTTGATGTATGCTATGGTCTGCACAAGACCGGACATTGCCCAAGCAATGGGAGTCCTTAGTCAATTTATGGCTAATCCTGGATGGGTACATTGGGATGCAGTAAAGTGAGTGTTTAGATATCTGAGGGGTACTTCTGAGTATTCCATATGTTATCATGGTCATCCTACAGGACCTCCGCATTCTATATGTATTTATGGATTTGTGGATTCAGAGTGGGCAGGTGACATTGACAGCAGGAGATCCACCAATGCTTATGTGTTTACTTTATTCGGTGGTACAATTAGTTGTATGAGTAAGCAACAACCTGTGGTCGCTTTGTCCATGACAGAATATGAGTATAGGACAGCTACCCATGCTTGTAAGGAAGCCATTTGGCTTAAGAGACTGTGTTCTGATATTGGTGTTGATGCGGGACAAATTACTATCTATTGTGACAGTCAAAGTACGATTTGCCTAGCGAAGAATCCAACTTTCCATGCTAGAACAAAGCATATTGATGTACAATTTGGTTTCATACGAGACATGGTAGAGGATGGGAAGGTGAATTCAGAGAAGGTAGATAATTTGAAGAATGTTGTGGATGCATTGACGAAACTAGTGGGCACAAATAAGTTTAGATGGTGTTCGGATTCTATCGGCCTCTCGGCCTATAGCAATTAAATCATGTTATTTCTATTGGCTCTTACAAGGTGTTTGACAAGTGGGAGAATGTTGGGAATTAAGGTGTCTCAACCTTGGTAATTCCTTGTGTATACACCTAAAAATGGCTCGTGTCAATTTAAGTAAATATTTTAATATTTATTTTAATTCTTATTCTTCTATCAATTAAATAAATATTCTAATTTATTTGATTGCTTCATTATCCCAAAATTAAATAAAAATTAGTTTATTTAATTAAATACCCTAATTCTTCTAATGTCTCATATAATTAAATAATCCTAAATTATTTAATTAATCCTAAATTCCTCTATCCCAAAGTCCTAATTTCATAAATCCACATCACCTTTCCACCTCATCAGGTGTTGGTTTTCTTTCTGAATCAGCAAAGGGTTTACCAGTTCCAATGCACAGGCAGATTCAACCAACTAATACAGGAGGTTGCGTGAGCTGCCTCCCCTTCACTTCTGTTCTACCGCACCAAGGGGGGTATCCCTATTAGCTAAAGATTTAACTTTGACTCACCCAATGACAGAAAAGATTTAGCTTTACAACAACAAGCAGAATACTCTCATGTATGGACCAAGATTTATGTGATAAATCACAAGGTTGGCAACATTCTTGGACATATTTGTCTAGTTGTGGATGAGAGTATGCAGGGGTCCTAATCCTACTCTTACAACTAACAGGTTGGAATTTTGAAAGGATTGGTATTGATGTTTTGGATGCAAGACAGGGGGTTTTGGATCATACTACTACACAAGAGCAGACAGGTGCCTATCTCAGGGCAAGGAGTCAACTAGACGTATACAAAAGAATGGATTGCATTTTGGATTCAAGTTTCAAGGGGTTAGATTGATGCTTGCCTTACAAACATCACCCAAGGATAAGTATTTAGTTGTCTCTACTTACAAATATCCTTGCTGACATACAATCTTCTCCATACTTAGTCTAAAACAATTTAATCCACTCCTTGAATGGAAGTTAGAGATTGAGCATGTGATACAGAAAACCTATATCCTAGAATCTATGAAACCCTTAGGAACCAGATTCAAAAGAAGGAATGCATGCAACAAAGGAGACAAACATCTAAACACATGCAAAGAAGCATTTCTCATATAAAACAACAATGAAATTATCTGCAATGTACATTCAGATGCAACTCATAAACTCCAAAATGAGATAAAACAACAAGGAAATACTTTGTTTTTTGCTATTCACACAAAAATGCCCCAGTCTTCAACCCCCGAAATGAGTAACACAGTTTACATTTTATAGCAAGACTATGTACTCAACAATAATTACATGGCATTTCAAAATTTGTGCCATAATACAATGCACCATCTAAATGGCGCTCAAAATATTGAATGCTCCAGGCAGAAAGAGAAAGGAGAGAAGGTGGGATTGGAAAATGTGCCACCGTCTGGGGATTTTCTTCTTCAATTCGGTGGTTGGCCAGTCAATCAGACCCATACCCCTGCAAATTGCCATAAATGGCCAAGTAGCCTGCAGTCTCCCCTCAAAATTTGCAACAGTGTGTCTCTGAAGTTTTCCCATCTAAAAATAGCTACAAATGCATACAAACCCTTCGCCAGTTGAAAGTTTAAAAGACGGTCGTTGATTTCCCTTCTATCGCCAAGATCAATGGCGCTAAAACATGTTGAAAAGTCACCAACCAATAAGAACGTGCCACATAGGCACCCTGTGCTTCCATCGCTGACTTTTCCACCATCGCAACATGCATTTTGCCTCTTTTCGCCCCTTTGTATATGCAAAAGAACATGCATATACAAACAACTGCCTACATACAAAGTGTGCACCCCAAATTGTTATAGAACAAATTGAAATTGCAATCGGGTCCCGCCTTATACATCTCTCTTTGCATATCTCCTTTGTATATTGCAGATACAAACGCAATATACATTCTGCGGATTTCAAATTTTTATGAAGCATTTTGAAATCACTTTGAAATCCATCTTGTACCTCTATTTTCTTATATATTGGCATATACATGCAAGCCGCGGACACCAACTCTGAATTAACCAAAATTTGACTTTTGAATCAGGTCCGGCTTGTATCTTAACTTTTGCATCTTCGCAATGTATATCGGCACATACAAGTACCCAATATACATGCTGCAGACCCCAAACCTTTATCCGCCACAGTACATTTTTCTTTTCGCATCTGAGTTGCACGTTCTTCATTTGTATATGACCAATGTATGTCGCATATACAACGTGAACATACAAGCAGATTATACATACAAACAGCGGACTTCAACCTTATCAACCGGAATGCATGCTCATTTTAGATCCGGCTTGTATATTTGCGAATGCATATTTGATTGTATATGTGAACATACAATCACAAAAATATGCAATCGGTGGGCCCCACCTTTATGTATATCGTCCCTTTGTTCTTTTCACTTTGCATATAGCAAATGTATATTGCATATACATTCCACCTTGTATGTGAGGTAGACCCCACCAAATGTATCTCCTTCTTTAAATGTTGCCAAATATACAAGACCCCTTGAATCTTTGCAAATGTACATGTTTCTTCTTGCATATGCATCTTTCCGTTGTATGCGGCGAATGTATATTGCACTTGCATCTCGCACATACAAACCCCTTTCACTGTAGCGAATGCATGCTGGCTACGTACATTTCCTCTTGTATGTTGGCTTGCATCTTTGCAATGTATATTTCCCTTGCACATTTCCAATGTATCTTTCCATTGTATATCTGAACATACAACACAAAATATACATGCAACCCAATATACAAGCACAGAATATTCTCAGAATCTGTGATAGATTCCCAGATGTACATGCAAACCCGGTATGAATACAAAGATGAATACAACCTTTTTTACCATTTTCAAAGGCCGATTGAAATTTCTGCAAGCCCGCCAAGGTATATTTGCATTTGTATATACAAACCCCTTTGTATATACAAAGATACATGCATTTAAAACTATTTTTTACACTTTGCAACTGCAAAGACCAAAAGACTTAGAAATTTTTGGATTTTATGGAAGGGGCCTACATATTTAAATGCTTGAAACCTGAATATTCATGCAGGCACCAACACTGGCTTTGTCTAGGGACGCATGCCTCTTGCAGGCATGGCGAGAACCATAGATCTCTGGGATGTAGACTAGACCCTTGTCCATTGGGCACAGAGTCAAACACATACCAACCTGCATCACAAAACATATTTAGTTAAAATTTACTTGGTGGCCTCAGGCCACCAAAAAGGAAAAAACTAGAATTTTCCTTTGTCAAACACTTGATTTTCTTCTGATCTCACTGGGTCAAGCCTGAAGATGTTGCCATGATTTACCCACAAACAACCCTTGTCATTTGCATATTCAACCATCTTAGTTAGCTTGTCTCCGTCAACCTTATGCAAACAACCTTCAGTATCAAGCAACATGTGAATGTTATATTTATCAAACAATGCATATTCATATGAAATATAACACATGTTATCATCTGTATTAGCAATATGCATTGTATGATGATCTCCCAGCTGGATTGAAAACTGAAAACACTCATAGTCCACCATATAGCTAGGAGCATCAGGCTTCATTTTATCATAAGCTGGCATATCAAAGAAGAAACTTTCATATTCATATTTGTGCACATCATGCAAACAAACATCAACTGCACCAAACTAGAAAGGATCAGATTCAAGCACCTCTTTGCAACAACCCTCATGATATATGTTAGTCTCTCTTTCATCAGGATGAAAATCAGAATCCCTATCTATAACAGTGCTTGGATTATCACCATACTCAAACATATCTTCATCATTATATGTATCAAAAAGGGTTGATCTAAGTGTTTCAGCTTCATTATGGTATGCCACTGGTTCATGGGCAGCAAAACATGTATTTTCATTACCAATGAATTCCTTGTGTGGAGGAGTATCAACCTATGTGTTATAAACAAAACTATAATCAAATAAAGAACAATCAAGCTTAGCATCACTACTTATTTCAATCTTTGATTGCTCTTCATCATGTCCATGTGTCTGAGTAAAAGGCAATGATTCAAAAATGGGACTGCTCCTTTGTTTTCTTATTTCTTCTCTATCTCGTGCACAATACTCATAATTATCTCCACAAACCCACTCAAACAAGTATTCACTGCTGTCCATAACCTCATCATTGTTTTCAGAATTAGATACCTTAACCTCAACTTGGGAGTCATCATTGATCCTCTCACTTGCATCCCTCACTGGTGAACAATCTAGTTGAGCACTATTATCAGCATTATGTTCAAGTATAGTAGTCTCAACTTCTATATTTTCATTTTCACATTTGTCTTCAAATAATGCCATGATCACTTGGTCATTTGCAGCCATACAACTGTTATTCACACCAAATCCTGTGGACAAGGAATTCTGTATGTGCAGATTTCTCATTTTTTCTGTATCTCCTAAAAACTTGTATGCCATCTGCATACTTGTTATCTTGAATTCCTTCAACAATGCACTAGAGCCCTCCTCAAAAGCTTCAAAGAATATGCCAATGTAGGCTAAAGTATCAGGTCTGAAGTCTTCAAGGATTTGTGAAAGGGCAACTGCAAATCTATGACTGAAATCAATAGTGGGCTCTTCATCTTGTCTTCTAATTTCCATCAACCTTGCAACAAGATCAATAGGTTATCTTGCAAATTCTTTTTTGAAACAGCCAACAAGTTCATCCCAACAGGCAAAGAATCTCTTTGGAAAGCTCAAATACTAATCTTTAGCTCTTGCACTAAAGGATCTAACAAAAAAACCTCATCCACATATCCTCATCTCTGAATGAGTGTTTCTCCATGAAGCTTTGAAAGTTTTGGATATGTGCACTGCCATCACACACACTGTGTCCACTAAATCTAGGCATCTGATTGTAAATTTTAGCAGGCATACTTTCAATTTGATAATCAACCCATGACAAATCTAGTTGGTCATACAAAGGATAAAAAGAGCTAACAAGAGGTTTAGCTTTTTGACTGGCAGGCGCAACAGGGTTACTATTTAACTGAGCCTGCCTATCCTCTAAGGATATCAACCTATTCTTTATTTCTTTAATTTTTTTACACAACATTTCATTTCCCTCTTGGCTGAGCATGGGTGAATACATATTTGGATTCATATAAATCCCACTTTCAGACATCTTATATCTACCCAAGACCTAAGGCTTCCCCTTGGCATTTAACTTATGCAATAAAACAAATAAAAGTGGGAAGAAACTAGGTACCTTTTCTCATCTAGATGTCGAAATCTTGAACAAAACATTTTTTAGATCGCAATAACATACATCAGCCCTTTCATGTGCACTGAAGACTTTTTTGCAGAGTCGCCACCTCTCCAAAGAGGATAAAATTTTTAAACAACTGAAATCTCATCATAGAACAAATATTCTTCTAAGTTCATTCCACCAGCAAAGCACCATATTCACATGAAAGAACCGGATATGCAGCAATGATTTCACACTATTTGACTCTTGTTCCCCAGCAGAGTCACCATTTTGTTGGTTTTCTTTCTGAATTAGCAGAGGGTTTGCCAGTTCTAATGCACAGGCAGATTCAGCCAACTAATACAGGAGGTTGCGTGAGCTACCTCCTCTTCACTTCTGGTTCTGCCGCACCAAGGGGGGTATCCCTATTAGCTAAAGATTTAACTTTGACTCACCCAATGACAGAAAAGATTTAGCTTTACAACAACAGGCAGAATACTCTCCTGTATGGACCAAGATTTGTGATAAATCACAAGGTTGGCAACATTCTTGGACATATATGTCTGGTTGTGGATGAGAGTATGCAGGGGTCCTAATCCTACTCCTACAACTAACAGGTTGGAATTTTGAAAGGATTGGTATTGATGTTTTAGATGCAAGACAGGGGGTTTTGGATCATACTACTACACAAGAGTAGACCGGTGCCTATCTCAGGGCAAGGAGTCAACTAGACGTATACAAAAGAATGGATTGCATTTTGGATTCAAGTTTCAAGGGGTTAGATTGATGCTTGCCTTACAAACATCACCCAAGGATAAGTATTTAGCTGTCTCTACTTACAAATATCCTTGCTAACTACAATCTTCTCCATACTTAGTCTAAAACAATTTAATCCACTCCTTGAATGGAAGTTATAGATTGAGCATGTGATACAGAAAACCTATATCCTAGAATCTATGAAACCCTTAGCAACTAGATTCAAAAGAAGGAATGCATGCAACAAAGGAGACAAACATCTAAACACATGCAAAAAAGCATTTCTCATATAAAACAACAATGAAACTAAAAATATTTGCAATGTACATTCAGATGCAACTCATAAACTCCAAAATGAGATAAAACAACAAGGAAATGCCCTATTTTTTGCTATTCACATAAAATGCCCCAGTCTTCAACCCCCGAAATGAGTAACACAGTTTGCATTTTATAGCAAGACTGTGTACTCAACAATAATTACATGGCATTTCAAAATTTACAATCAGATGCCCAGATTTAGTGGACACAGTGTGTGTGATGGGAGTGCACATATCCAAAACTTTCAAAGCTTCATGGAGAAATTCTCATTCAGAGATGAGGATATGTGGATGAAGTTTTTTGTTAGATCCTTTAGTGCAAGAGCTAGAGATTGGTATTTGAGATTTCCAAAGAGATTCTTTGCCTGTTGGGATGAACTTGTTGGCTGTTTCAGAAAAGAATTTGCAAGAGAACTTGTTGATCTTGTTGCAAGGTTAATGGAAATTAGAAGACAAGATGAAGAGCCCACTATTGATTTCAGTCATAGATTTGTAGTTGCCCTTTCACAAATCCCTAAAGACTTCAGACCTGATACTTCAGCCTACATTGGCATATTCTTTGAAGCTTTTGAGGAGGGCTCTAGTGCATTGTTGAAGGAATTCAAGATAACAAGTATGCAGATGGCATACAAGTTTTTAGAAGATACAAAAAAAATGAGAAATCTACACATACAGAATTCCCTGTCCACAGGCTTTGGTGTGAATAACAGTTGTATGGCTGCAAATGACCAAGTGATCATGGCATTATTTGAAGACAAATGTGAAAATGAAAAGATAGAAGTTGAGACTACTATGCTTGAACATAATGCTGATAATAGTGCTCAACTAGATTGTTCACCAGTGAGGGATGCAAGTGAGAGGATCAATGATGACTCCCAAGTTGAGGTTAAGGTATCTAATTCTGAAAACAATGATGAGGTTATGGACAGCAGTGAATACTTGTTTGAGTGGGTTTGTGGAGATAATTATGAGTATTGTGCACAAGATAGAGAAGAAATAAGCAAACAAAGGAGCAGTCCCATTTTTGAATCATTGCCTTTTACTCAGACACATGGACATGATGTAGAGCAATCAAAGATTGAAATAAGTAGTGATGCTAAGCTTGATTGTTCTTTATTTGATTATAGTTTTGTTTATAACACATAGGTTGATACTCCTCCACACAAGGAATTCATTGGTAATGAAAATACATGTTTTACTGCCCATGAACTAGTGGCATACCATAATGAAGCTGAAACACTTGGATCGACCCTTTTTTATACATATAATGATGAGGATATGTTTGAGTATGGTGATAATCCAAGCACTGTTATAGATAGGGATTCTGATTTTCATCCTGATGAAAGAGAGACTAACGTATATCGTGAGGGTTGTTGCAGAGAGGTGCCTGAATCTGATCCTTTCCAGTTTGGTGCAGCTGATGTTTGTTTGCATGATGTGCACAAATATGAATATGAAAGTTTCTTCTTTGATATGCCAGCTTATGATAAAATGAGGCCTGCTGCTCCTAGCTATATGGTGGACT
Source organism: Cunninghamia lanceolata (assembly GCA_027924645.1). Taxonomy (NCBI): domain Eukaryota; kingdom Viridiplantae; phylum Streptophyta; class Pinopsida; order Cupressales; family Cupressaceae; genus Cunninghamia; species Cunninghamia lanceolata. The sequence goes on along the minus strand of BSBN01000204.1, from coordinate 2,086,139 downwards.
ATGAGTGTTTTCAATTTTCAGTCCAGCTGAGAGATCGTCATACAATGCATATTGCTAATACAGATGATAACATGTGTTATATTTCATATGAATATGCATTGTTTGATAAATATAACATTCACATGTTGCTTGATGCTGAAGGTTGTTTGCATAAGGTTGATAGAGACAAGCTTACTAAGATGGTTGAATATGCAAATGACAAGGGTTGTTTGTGGGTAAATCATGGCAACATCTTCAAGCTTGACCCAGTGAGATCAGAAGAAAATCAACTGTTTGACAGAGGAAAATTCTGGTTTTTCCTTTTTGGTGGCCTAGGGCCACCAAGTAAATTTTAACTAAATATGTTTTGTGATGCAGGTTGGTATGTGTTTGACTCTATGCCCAATCGACAAGGGACTAGTCTGTATCCCAGAGATCTATGGTTCTCGCCATGCCTGCAAGAGGCATGCGTCCCTAGACAGAGCCAGTGTTGGTGCCTGCATGAATATTCAGGTTTCAAGCATTTAAATATGCAAGCCCCTTCCATAAAATCCAAAAATTTCTAAGTCTTTTGGCATTTGCAGTTGAAAAGTGCAAAAAACTATTTTAAATGCATGTATCTTTGTATATACAAAGGGGTTTGTATATACAAATGCAAGTATACCTTAGCGGGCTTGCAGAAATTTCAATCGGCCTTTGAAAATGGTAAAAAATGGTTGTATGCATCTTTGTATGCATACTGGGTTTGCATGTATATTTGGGGAATCTATCGCAGATTCTGAGAATATTATGTGCTTGTATATCAGGTTGCATGTATATTTTGTGTTGTATGTTCAGAGATACAATGGAAAGATACATTGGAAATGTGCAAAGGAAATATACATTGCAAAGATGCAAGCCAACATACAAGAGGAAATATACGTAGCCAGCATGCATTCGCTACAGTGAAAGGGGTTTGTATGTGCGAGATGCAAGTGCAATATACATTCGCCACATACAACGGAAAGATGCATTGGTCGATGCATATGCAAGAAGAAACATGTACATTTGCAAAGATGCAAGGGGTCTTGTATATTCGGCAACATTTAAAGCATGAGATACATTTGGTGGGGTCTACCTCACATACAAGGCAGAATATATATGCAATATACATTCGCTATATGCAAAGTGAAAAGAACAAAGGACCGATATACATAAAGGTGGGGCCCACCGATTGCATATTTTTGCGATTGTATGTTCACACATACAATCAAATATGCATTCGCAAATATACAAGCTGGATCTGAAATGAGCATGCGTTCTGGTTGAAGTCTATTGTTTGTATGTATAATCTGCTTGTATGTTCGCGTTGTATATGCGACATACATTGGTCATATACAAAGGAAGAACATGCAACCTGGACGTGAAAAGGAAAATGTACTGTGGCGGGTAAAGGTTTGGGGTCCGCAGCATGTATATTGGGTGCTTGTATGTGCCGATATACATTACAAAGATGCAAAAGTTAAGATACAAGCCGGACTCGATTCAAAATTTAGATTTGGTTAATTCAGGGCTGGCATCTGTGGCTTGCATGTATATGGCATTGTATATGCCGATATACAAGAAAATAGAGGTACAAGCTAGATTTCAAAGCGATTTCAAAATGCTTCATAAAAATTTGAGATCCGCAGAATGTATATTGCGTTTGTATTTGCAATATACAAAGGAGATATGCAAAGAGAGATGTACAAGACGGGACCTTATTGTAATTTTAATTTGTTCTATAACAATTTGGGGTCCGTGCTTTGTATGTAGGTAGTTGTTTGTATATGCATGTTTTTTTGCATATACAAAGGGGCGAAAAGAGGCAAAATGCATGTTGCGATGGCAGAAAAGTCAGCGATGGAAGCATAGGGTGCCTACATGGCACATTCTTATTGGTTGGTGACTTTTCAACATGTTTTGGCGCCATTGATCTTGGCGATAGAAGGGAAATGACAGCCGTCTTTTAAACTTTCAAATGGCGAAGGGTTTATATGCATTTGCAACTACTTTTAGATGGGAAAACTTCAGAGACACGTTGCTGCAAATTTCGAGGGGAGACTGTGGGCTGCTTGGCCATTTATGGCAATTTGCAAGGGTATGGGTCTGATTGACCAACCAACAACTGAATTGAAGAAGAAAATCCCCAGACGGTGGCACATTTTCCAATCCCACCTGCTCTCCTTTCTCTTTTTGCCTGGAACATTCAATATTTTGAGCGCCATTTAGATGGTGCATTGTATTATGGCAGAAATTTTGAAATGCCATGTAATTATTGTTGAGTACACAGTCTTGCTATAAAATGCAAACTGTGTTACTCATTTCGAGGGTTGAAGACTGGGGCATTTTTGTGCGAATAGCAAAAAACAGGGCATTTCCTTGTTGTTTTATCTCATTTTGGAGTTTATGAGTTGCATTTGAATGTACATTGCAGATATTTTTAGTTTCATTGTTGTTTTATATGAGAAATGCTTCTTTGCATGTGTTTAGATGTTTGTCTCCTTTGTTGCATGCATTCCTTCTTTTGAATCTGGTTGCTACGGGTTTCATAGATTCTAGGATATAGGTTTTCTGTATCACATGCTCAATCTCTAACTTCCATTCAAGGAGTGGATTAAATTGTTTTAGACTAAGTATGGAGAAGATTGTATGTCAGCAAGAATATTTGTAAGTAGAGATAGCTAAATACTTATCTTTGGGTGATGTGTGTAAGGCAAGCATCAATCTAACCCCTTGAAACTTGAATCCAAAATGTAATCCATTCTTTTGTATATGTCTAGTTGACTCCTTGCCCTGAGATAGGCATCGGTCTGCTCTTGTGTAGTAGTATGATCCAAAACCCCATGTCTTGCATCCAAAACATCAATACCAATCCTTTCAAACTTCCAACCTGTTAGTTGTAGGAGTAGGATTCAGATCCCTGCATACTCTCATCCACAACCAGACAAATATGTCCAAGATTGTTGCCAACCTTGTGATTTATCACATAAATCTTGGTCCTTACATGAGATTATTCTTCCTGTTGTTGTAAAGCTAAATCTTTTCTGTCATTGGGTGAGTCAAAGTTAAATCTTTAGCTAATAGGTATACCCCCCTTGGTGCGGTAGAACCAAAAGTGAAGGGGAGGCAGCTCACGTAACCTCCTGTATTAGTTGGTTGAATCTGCCTATGCATTGGAACTGGCAAACCCTCTGCTGATTCAGAAAGAAAACCAACACCAGGTTGCACACATAATTAAATATTTGAATATTTAATTAGCTAATATCCCCTTACATACATGTCCTATTTATCCTCCAATCAAATTAGTTAACTCATCAATCAAATCAGTTAACTAATTAGTCAATTGAGTTCACTGGTCAATCGTCGTTCCACCTCACTATGTTGTACACATAATTAAATATTTTAATATTTAATTAGCTAATTTCCCTCACCCACATGTTCTGTTTATCCTCCAATCAAATTAGTTAACTCATCAATCAAATCAGTTAACTAATTAGTCAATTGAGTTCACTGGTCAATCACCTTTCCACCTCACCATGTTGCACACATAATTAAATATTTTAATATTTAATTAGCTAATTTCCCTCACACATGTGCTATTTATCCTCCAATCAAGATCAGTTAACTCATCAGTCAAATCAGTTATCTAATCAATCAATTCACTTAACCGGTTAGTCTATTCAGTTAACTCCTCAATCTATTCTGTTAACTCCCATAACTCATGAAAGGAGCTTGGACACTTGTCCTTTTTTGATTCACGCACATTCTCTCAAGCTTCCTCAACCGTACACCTCACAGGTAATTCCTCCAACCATGGATCTATTGACACTTGGATTTGTTCTCTCCTCAGCCTATATAAACAAGGTTCTCACACCCATTTTGTATGACTCAAGCATTCGTAATCTTACTTTGCAGGAATCCTACTAGTGTGCCTTTGGCAAAGTATCCTCATTGCATTTGCATAACCTCATTATCATCATAATCATCCAACCATGTCTCCATTATCCATCACCCATCTTCATTAGAGTTGCATTGTTAGTTTAGTCTTCATTGCATTATCCATTTATAGCCATTCTCCTATTGTCATCTTCAACAACAAGGAAGTACAGACTTTTGAGAGCTAAAATCATACACAAGATCGATATGAGATAGGCAACAATGGAAGCTATGAGGTAAATCCGTATATGAAGGTAATATCTTTGTTTACTGTATTTGCATCAATTTCATTGAGTTATTGGATATTTAGTTGTTTAATACTATTGTTCACATTTTCCTCTAACATTTTTGTCTAGCACAGCTACCTCTATCACCAAGATCATATGGAAAGCCATTACGGAACAAGGCCAAGTCATTGGAGACTTCTAAGGGTCCTTTCATTAGATGGGGAAACCTATTGGATGAGAGTGAGGAAAAATATGTCTTACAGTGGCTTTACAAAGATGAAGATAGCGAAACCACACCAAATGATTATCAACCAAAGCTACCCACTACACAATATGGTGAAGGGTTGTCTATTTTACAAGGATGGGATATGAAGGACATGGACCCATAGGATTAAGGAAAGACGGTCTCATAGAACCAATTCAACCCTCTACCTCCATAGCTCAAGATACTACTGGGTTGGGATACAAGGGTAAAGAGAAGATCAAAGGTAAGGAGAAACTCCAAGCAAAAGACAAACAAGCAGTTACCACTAACTTCACAGAATAGCTTCACTGACTATAGGAATGGAGTGAAATAGATTCTAATGAGTATGAATGGGACAACCTCTCATAAATGTCTTGTGAAGATAAAGAGGTTGACGTGGTTCAATAGTATAGCTCTACTTATATGACGCATGAGGGATATAGCTCTAGGGCTAGATCGCTAGAGTTTGATCCGCAATATGACGAACATGAACTTCATGAGGAGAGTATGATGTCACACTTGACGAACCAAATTGAGGAGAGTACCATAATAGACCTTGTCAATACCTCTACCTATTCAAACAACTCCTCCATTCTAACCATCACCACCCTTCAATTGGACCAACCAGATGATCCATTACCCCTAGTGCATCCTGAATTGATAGACTGGGATTTGCACGGCACCACCCCTGAACTAGATACATTCCAAAATGATGATGCTATCATCGATTACCTAGAGCTTAGGGACCATTTACCTGCAGGGGACCACAAGGCTAGCTTCACCATCGCACTTAACGATGTGGCATACTTTGGAGAGAGTGCCAATCTTTTCAGTCAAAAAAATATAAAAGTAAAAAGTAGATCTAATGGTGAAAACGACTCCGCGGCAGTGTTAGATCAATAAAAAGTAAAAAGAAAAGACGTATTTGACGGCGAAAACCTCTCTGAGGCACCAACAGATGAAGGGATTGACACTCTCCCCTACCATACACATTAGGAGAGATATTTAATATTGATTGAATCAGCTCAACCAATAAACATCGGCACAAAAGAGAACCCAAAGACAATTCATATGGAACAATCGTTATCTGCACAAGAAAAGTCAGAATTCACTGAATTCTTCAAGCAGAAATAGATTAACTTTGCTTGGTCATATGTGGATATGCCAGGACTGGATCTAAACCTTATAATGTATCATTTGTCACTATCTCTAGGAGTTAAGCCAGTTAAATAGAAACTGAGAAGAATGCACCCACATATAGCATTAATGGTCAAAGAGGAACTAAAGAAACTACTAGATGTGGGGTTCATCAGAGTGATTGATTTTTTGGAATGGTTTTCTAACATTGTACCTATTTCCAAACCAGATGGAAGGATAAGACTTTGCAATGACTTCAGAGTTCTAAAAAGGCTTGTCCAAAAGATGACTTTCCTCTGCCAAACATAGATATCATTGTTGATCTAATGACAGGGCACACCATGTTGTCATTAATGGATGGATTCTTCAGCTATAACCAAATCAAAATAGCACCAGAGGATCAGCACAAAACAACATTCACATGTCCGTGGGGTACTTATTGTTGGTGTATCACGCCATTTGGACTAAAGAATGCAGGGGCAACATGTCAGCAAGCAATGACTACGATCTTTCATGACATGATGCACACCATCATGGAAGATTATTTCGATGACATCCTAGCCAATTCACTCACTAGAGAAGGGCACCTACAAGTCTCGGACAAGATCTTCATGAGACTAGAGCAATTTAATGTACGGTTAAATCCAAAAAAGTGTGTTTTTAGAGTCACATCTGGTAAACTCCTTGGATATATCGTATCAGCTAATGGAATAGAGGCGGACTCGACCAAGGTAAAAGCAATCATGGAAATGCCGCCACCTAAGAATCTGAGTCAGTTGTGAACTCTACAAAGAAAGTTGCAGTCCATCATAAGGTTTATCTCTCAACTGGCAGATAAGTGTCATCCATTCACACATCTCTTACACAAAAATGTTCCATTCAAATGGGATGACATGTGTGAGCAAGCATTTTAGCATCTAAACGAGTATTTAATGAACCCACTAGTCTTGATGCTGTCGATTCAGGGCAAGCCATTGCTACTCTACATTTCAGATACACCCATAGCTCTTGGAGCTCTGCTAGCCCAAGAAAACCATGAAGGAAAGGAACAAGCAATCTACTACATCAACATGACACTAGTAGGTTACGAACTGCAGTATACACCAATTGAAAGAGCATGCCTTGTTGTTGTCTTTGCTTCACAAAAGTGGAGACACTATATGCTCACACTCTATCAAGCTAGTGGCAAAGATTGATCCCTTAAAATACCTACTCAGGAAAGCTACCCTAACAGGTAGAATATCTAAATGGGTCATGATACTCAGTGAATTTGATATTGAGTATGTAGATAGAAGAGCAATAAAGGGACAGGTCATTACAGATCAGCTGGCGGATGCACCTTTGACAGATGACATCCCACTAAGCTTTGAATTTCTAGATGAGTCTATCTTCAACATCACTACCACAGCCTGTAAACTTTACTTTGATGGGTCATATACTCAAAATGGATCTAGAGCAAGAATCTTTTTGGTAACACCACGTGGAGATACAATCCCTAAGTCATACAGACTTATGTTTCCATGTACCAACAATGTTGTTGAGTATGAAGCACTGGTTATCGGCATAAAGATGGTAGTAGATTGGAAGGTCAAGTAATTTCATGTGTACAGAGACTCACAACTCGTCATTAATCAAGTAAATGTTTATTATGAAACTAAGGATGAGAAGATGATACCATACAAGCATATGGTGGATGATTTCAAAGAGTATTTTGTTGTGATATCCTTCGAGCAGATACTAAGATTGGAAAACAAAGCAGCAGATGCAATGGCTACTATTGCATCCCTCCTTGACATGCCTGAAAATCATTCTCATTATGAGTTCTTGGTGGAGCCAGTTTCCCATCCAGCTTATGAAATCCCAAAAACCAGCACCATTTACCACATTGTAGGGTATGATTATACCTTATATGGCAAAGTTTACACCTATCTAAAAGAGAATATCCTACCACCTGACCTATCAAACAACCAGAAATGATCATTCATACGCCAAGCATCATGATATACCATCATCACAGACACCCTGTATTAACTAGGTTTAGATGGTACTCTCCTTAGGTGTTTGGATAGTGAGGAATATTAGACTGTTCTGAGTGAAGTACATGAAGGAATATGCAGGACACACTCTAGTGGTCCTACCTTGGTGAAGAAGCTCATGCGTCTCAGATACTATTGGCCAACTATGGAAAAAGACTCCTATCATTTTCTGAAGCGGTATAAGAAATGCTAGATTCATGGTAATCTGATATACACACCCGCTCAAGAGTTGCAACCCTTAACGATACCTTGGCCCTTCTGCCAATGGGGACTTGATCTAGTAGGCAAGATTCACCCTTCATCCTCCAACGGCCACAAATTCATTATCACAGTGACTGAGTATTTCATGAAGTGGATTGAGGCCGTTCCATTAACCATTGTCACAGGGAAACAAATCTCTTCTTTCATCCTTAACTACATCATATGTAGATATGGTATTCCATTATCCATTGTCACGAATAATGGGAGACCTTTCAAGAATCAGGATGTGAAAGAACTCTATGATAAATTCCACATTCAACATCATTCCTCCACTCCATACTATCTGCAAGGTAACAGCCAAGCTGAGGCATCGAACAAAACTATCCTGAAGAAACTTAAAAATATTGTTGATGATGCTAGTTGTGACTGGCATATACAATTGAACCCTGCTCTGTGGGCCTATAGAACCAGTATACGCACTCCCACAGGTGCGACACCATATGCCCTCGTCTATGGCTCTGAAGCCATCTTGCCTATAGAAGTGGAGTTACCTTCCCTCAGGGTGTCGTTAAAGGGTCTCATAAATGATGAGGAATACAGAGTATCAAGACTCCAGGAGCTAGAGCTACTAGAAGAATGAAGACAACATGCTTTCAACCATCTTAAGGCATACCAGCAGAGAATGTCGAGAAGTTATAATCACAGGGTCAAACCATGAGTCTTCCAAGTGGGTGACTTAGTTCTAAGAGAGAATCCAAGAAATCAACATGATAGAGAGAAAAGGGGGAAATTTGAACCCAATTGGTTGGGTCCCTATGTCATAGTTGCTGCCTATGGATCAGGTGCTTATCAATTGGCCACATCAGAAGGTGAATTGTTTGATGATCCCATCAACAGCATGCATCTTCGCAAGTTCTATACCTAAAACCCTAATGCAAGGGAGTCAAAAACATAAAACAAAAAAAAAGAAAATAGAAAAAAAATCATCCTCTAGTGAAAACTTGGTAAACAAGCACCTTGGATAGATACCATGATGAAAACTTGGCAATCAGACGTCATGTGTATTTTAACTATTGTGCAAATAAAAGCAAGTGGTGAAAACTTGGAAACAAACACCATTTGTGATAAACTGCTTCCTCCATCTTTTTAGACCTTATTCCTCATCCATCCCTTCTAACCGCAAACACCCAACCACTTCAGGATACCTACCATGGCTTGTTGTTTGCTCGTCCTTATTGCCTTATCCCACTAGGCTGTCGATCCAAACTTGCGTCCATCTTGTCATCCATCCTCAACCAGTCCATTTAACCATTGTCAAACTATGTTGCCTCTGAGCTATCACATAGGCAAGGCCATCATTGACGAACCCCCGAGGCTTCTCGTCCATTCCATCCCTTATCACCGATCCTTTTATCCATCCAATTCCACCTAATTCCCACCATCTAGGTCTTAGGTTCACATAGTCCACACCCTGAACTACGTTGCCTCTGCATCGTCACGTAGGCAAGGCCATCATCGATGAGCCCCCAAGGCACTAGGTCAGTCCCTTAGGGCTCGTCACATCGAGACTACCATCATTTTATCCCTATGTTTTATCCATAATAAATGAATCCTTTACTTGACTGGGGGCAAATCCTTGACCTAGTTGGAGAATTGGATTCTTGAATGTCACAATCTCAGAGGATAACAATCAGGATCATGGTTTTATCACTAGACAACAAGCAGCACAACAAGCAAGCTTTAAACATCATCTTGACAAAGAGACATTAAACTAAACCTGACAACACCAACCTACCTAAAACTATTAAACATGACTCAATCAGTTATTGCATGAAAAATATATCTATGGCAAGAAGGTTTAATGGTTGTTTTAAAGTCTTATATCATGATTTTTGTTATTATGTCTTTTTATGCTACTCAAGGATGTCAAAAACTAGAGGAGCTATGATGGGGGCATAATTATTTTATTTTGTTTGCTATTTGTGGATTAATCTTTAGTACTGTGACAACTTTGTCTAATGACATGATCAGCAAAAGATCGTCGAGGACATTATGGGTCTAAGCATGAAAGGGGGCAATCCTTGTCTGTTGATACACAAGCAATACTCAGATCATCTAGGTTTAATTTTGACTAGATGCTTGTATTAACTTGCTAAATCAAAATCCATGTAAGTAATACTTAGGGCATCATGGTTTAATTATACCTAGATGCTTGTATTTTCTTACAACATTTTAAAAGCTCAATGATGAAACAAAGTACCTCAAAAACTTGTACAAGAAGATGACAAAATCCACTATCATACATACCAAATTGCATTTCATTTCATCTATAAGCATTTCATGCATATCATTTTCCAATTGGCTTAAGATCCAAGTCCTTTCTTTATCTACATCTCTTTATCTACTCACCCTTTTCTCTCTTTTCATTTCAAGAGCACACAAATTGTCCTCTCGAGGGGGCATCATCATCATCATTCATCTTATTTGCTAACTTACCATTATCTTTCCTTGTCACCCTCACTCTTGAGTGACTGGGGCCTCACCAATCATCAATCCAAGCGTCAATCTAATCATCAAATCAATCCAGTCAATCCAAGCAATGATCCAAGTGCAAGTCATCCTTAATCCATACCAATTGAGTAAATCAATCTTGTCAAATTATCCAATCACAATCAATGGTCTTGATCTTAATCTTGTCATAAACCAAATCAGTCAATCGTCATCATCAATGGGATATGTCTTTCCCGCATCTTTGTGTTGATCTAGGGATACATCGTTCCCCGCAATGAAAAACACTATCATCAATCTGTCAATCGATCATTGGTTTACAACTTGATAGGAGCAATACCTTGTTTGTTCTTGAATCATTTGTGCATACTTGCTTGCTTGCTTGTGTGTGTTATCATTTTATCTTACATAACGTGTCATTTGCCCCTTTCATCCATCCCTTATCTTAGATCCTCCATTTTTCTTAGCCATCCTTTATCATTCTTCCTAATGGTGAGATCGTTCGTCATCCTGTCCAACTTGATCAATCTCCCGAGGGGGCGTCCTATCGTCATAAAACCTAAATCGGGGGCAAACTGGGGCATGTATCATAACCAAAAAAAATTTATTCTTTGAAGCAACATGATAAAACACATTGCATCAAAGAGGGGCAAAATGTATACACCTAAAAATGTCTCATGTCGAATTAAGTAAATATTTTAATATTTATTTTAATTCTTATTCTTCTATCAATTAAATAAATATTCTAATTTATTTGATTGGTTCATTATCCCAAAATTAAATAAAAATCAATTTATTTAATTAAATACCCTAATTCTTCTAATGTCTCATATAATTAAATAATCCTAAATTATTTAATTAATCTAAAATTATTTAATTAATCCTAAATTCCTCTATCCCAAAGTCCTAATTTCATAAATCCACGTCACCTTTCCACGTCACCAGGTTGCACACATAATTAAATATTTTAATATTTAATTAGCTAATATCCCCTCACCCCCTCACCCACATGTCCTATTTATCCTCCAATCAAATTAGTTAACTCATCAATCAAGACAATTAACTAATTAGTCAATTGGGTTCACTGGTCAATCACCTTTCCACCTCACCATGTTGCACACATAATTAAATATTTTAATATTTAATTAGCTAATTTCCCTCACCCACATATCCTATTTATCCTCTAATCAAATTAGTTAACTCATCAATCAAATCAGTTAACTAATTAGTCAATTGAGTTCACTAGTCAATTACCTTTCCACCTCACCATGTTGCACATATAATTAAATATTTTAATATTTAATTAGCTAATTTCCCTCACCCACATGTCTTTTTTATCCTCCAATCAAGATCAATTAACTCATCAGTCAAATAAGTTATCTAATCAATCAATTCACTTAACTAGTTAGTCTATTCAGTTAACTCCTCAATCTATTTCGTGAACTCCCATAACTCATGAAAGGAGCTTGGACACTTGTCCTCTTCTGATTCACGCACATTCTCTCAAGTTCCCTCAACTGTACACCTCACAGGTAATTCCTCCAATCATGGATCTATTGACACTTGGATTTGGCCTCTCCTCAGCCTACATAAACAAGGTTCTCACACACATTTTGTATGACTCAAGCATTCGTAATCTTACTTTGCAGGAATCCTACCAGTGTGCCTTTGGCAAAGTATCCTCATTGCATTTGCATAACCTCATTATCATCATAATCATCCAACCATGTCTCCATTATCCATCACCCATCTTCATTAGAGTTACATTGTTAGTTTAGTCTTCATTGCATTATCCATCTATAGCCATTCTCCTATTGTCATCTTCAACAACAAGGAAGTACACACTTCTGAGAGCTAAAATCATACACAAGATTGATACAAGATAGACAACAATGGAAGCTACGAGGTAAATCGGTCTATGAAGGTAATATCTTTGTTTACTATATTTGCATCAATTTCATTGAGTTATTGGATATTCAGTTGTTTAATACTATTGTTCATATTTTCCTCTAACACCTTGCATTTATTATTTGTATTGTATTTATTTATTTAGTCTATGTTGTAATTTGGTTGCACATCCTATTTTGTCATTTAGTGTGAAGTGGCATGATGAGTTGTCACTCCACTTGTAAGATGACTAGGATGGTGAACTCACTCCATGTGGAGATAGGCATCCCCTTTGTGTGGTAGAGGTTTTTTACCATGTGTTGGCATCTTGACTAGTGTGTAAGGGAATCATGACTGAAATGGTTATGACAGATTCCTATGACATAATATATGATGTGTAAGAGTTGGAAATAGAAGGTTCTATGATAGGTGAGGACATGTGTCAAAGAACATCTTTGAGGGAGGCATCTTTGGGTGCCCCAAGGTGGGTGATGATGTGTTGTAAGTGGAATATGCTATTTAGAGGCAGTTATGATAGATTCTCTTACAGTTGTAAGAGCTGTCAGTTATGATGGATTCTATGATAGCCGTAAGATGCGTAAGAGCATCTGTCATTGCCTATCTTGGGATTAGGCGCCCATATTCGGATGGGGTGATGTGATAAGTGTCATGACCATGCTGCAGTGTTGGACAAGTGTCCCTAGGCATGGGTTTTGGGCCATGAGACCAAGTTGGATGCCCATTCCAAGAAAGGTCCAATTTTGCCTTGTAACTTCTCTATAAATAGGTGCTTGGAGAGGAGATGTATTATGTGATTGACAGGTACTGTTATGCTGCCAGAATATCTCCAGATATGAGTGTCGAAGACTCCTGCAAGAGCATTGGCTCTGAAACTGTATTGTAACCTTGATTGTTTACTGTAATACATATGAGCTGTGTTTTGGAGTGTGGGTTTTTTCACCCGTAAGAGTTTTCCCCACGTATAACTTGTCTCTCTCTCTCTTCTGTCTTCTTTTTGTGTGTATGTGTTGCTGCAATATATCCATTGTTGGGTTAATAACACTATAATTGTAAGGTTAAAAGAATTTGCACTCATCTCTCCTCTTATATTAGCGTAGGAAGCATTTTCCACACACCTTGCTTCCTTTCATCCAATATGGACCGGTGCCTACTCCAATGGGCAACAGAGTCATAGAATGCAAGGAGGAAAGAAAATATGTAATAGAGGATCAATGGAACTAGACATACATTCAAATATATGACTTTAATAGATTTTCATGTGATGGACATACTTAATAATCTAAAAGAGAATTGCAACGACTCATATGCAACAAGAGAATGGCAAATACAAAGCCTTGAATTAACTTGGATGTTGTCACACACCTCCAAACCTTAGTTACAATTATACTAGCAAATGTGGTAAGGGAAAACATATAACTATGATTATACATTTTCTAAAATCATTACAAATTCCTGTGGAGACATTCCATTACATTCATATCTGCTTTAAACAACCTTCCTACACTATGCTAAATACATACCTTCACTTACAGACCAAACTAACATGATTTGATGCTAGAAAATACTCCTTGGGCACTTCCAGACCAGACAATTGGTTTAGTGACCAACCCTAAAAAACATCTTTTCATATGTATATATAGAAATCCTTTCTTACTATGCAGCCCAGGCTGTTGAAAACCAATCAACAAGAAACCCATGTTGCATTGAATATGGCCCATGGCCTCTATCAGAAGATCAATGGATTTTCTAGGCACCCATGCCCTGTGCACTGACTTTGTCCTTGGAAGGTATTGCAAAAAATATTGAACACTGAAACACTTCATTTTCCTCATTAAATTTGAGTACCTGTGCATTGAAGGCATACACTATTTCAGCTACCAACCTGACATTATCATCACTTCTGCATTCATGGTAGCTAGGGAGTACATGGGCACTTAAAATAAAAGGCCCACCAAAAGTGCCTGCAAAGCTCTTACAGTAGTTTAAAACTATTACATTTTACTTCATGCTTTACATCTAATTTTATATTTTAATTTTGCCCTATCGGCAAAATCCATCCAGTGCGAACCACTCCTCTTTGCTCCCTTTTTCGTCTTATCAGCAAATCTCACTTTTCACGAACTTGGCTTGTCTTCGCCTTATCTTCTCTATCAACTTCCTTTTTGCCTTATCGACAAATTTTCAATTTGGCAAACTAACCAACTCTACCTTTCTTTCTCTTTTTTCTATCTTCTTCTTCTTCTTTATCCACAATTTTCACCTTTTTCGAACCATGGAAGAAGCTCCCCTTCTTTGCTTTGTCGATCAGTCACCTTATCGGTGAAACTTTGGAAAACTTAAACTATTTGGCAAGTTTGATTTTCCTCTAATTTCCCAATAAAGCCCTTCCTTATCTTTTTCCATTAGCCATTTTCCTTCTTTTCTATTTGCCTTATCAAAAAATCTAGTCATTCACAAACTTTCCTCTTTCTCTACTCTTTTCTTCGCCCATTTCCTTCTATCTCTTTTGCTTTAATGGCCTTTCTCTGTGTCAGCGAACCATCCTTTTCCTTGCATCTTTGCTTTCCCCGCTTACTTTCCTTTTATCTTTGCTCCCCCTTGAATCAGTAAAATTGCCCAACGACGAACCTCTTGTCGGTGAAACCAGAGGTTCGCGAACCTCCACTTTTGCCTATAAAACTTTTCATTTTTCTTTTCTTTAGTCACTTTCTTTCTTTGAAGACTCCCTTTCTTTTTACTTAGAAATTTACTTGTTGTTGGCGAAGTAGCCATCGACAAAACCTTCAATCAGCGAACTCAGGGGTTTGCGAACCACCAACTTCACCAACACACACTCATCTTTCTTTTCCTTAGGAAATTTTTTCTCTTGCCATGGCTTTGTCTCCTTTCCTTCTATTGGCAAATCTTTATGGTGGCAAACTTGGTTGTTGGTGAACCAAATGGTTCGCGAACCAAGCCTTTCACCGATAGAAACTTTGCCCCTTCCTTCTTCTTCCTACCTTAGAAACTTTTACTTCCTGCGGGTCTCTTTTCCTTTCTTCTGTCGACAAAGTCCTTTGGCAGAGAACTTTCATATTGGTGAACCCAACAGTTCATGAACTAGAACTTTTGCTGACAAAGGGGCTTGCACTTCTCTTTCTCTTTATGCCTTGGAAAATCTTAATTTCCTTTGTTGTTGGTCTGAGCTATCGACGAAGTCGTCATCGGCAAAACTTTCCATCAGTGAACTTTCAAGTTCGTGAACTAAAAAATTTGCCAACAAAGGCTTCATCCCTTCATTCTTTCCTCTATCTTAAACTTCTTCTTTCACTTCATTGTTAGAAAATCGACAAACCAATGAAATGATGAACCCACAAACCAAGTTCATAAGTTCATGATTTTGCCGATTCACTGACAAAGGCCACAAATTGAACAAATTTTTCTAAGGAAAACACAAGGAACAAGGGGAAATTTTACTTAGAGTTTTTCAAAAGGAAATCCATTTAAGTAATCTCAGATCGGTTACAAATAATGGATTTAAGGGACAAAGGCACGCATGTGATTTTGATGGATTTTTTTGGGCTAAAATAAAGCATTTTGGGAGCTGGGTTTTTCATGTCCCAACACTGGCTCTGGTTGGTGACGTGTGGCAAAATTTGGCACAACGAGAATTGAGGACATCTCAGGACAGACCAAAAACACAAAACACATGAAGGGACACAACACAAAATGTATTTACAAAACAACATACAGTAAAAAATGATTGTATCCAAAATTTAGGACACTGCAAGCCAACCCTACAGAAAACTGGTGAAGCTATTTGCACCTGTCAAAGACAAGCCTATTGAAGGAGTTGATCTCCTTCAATCCTTTTATGTACTAATCCCAATATCAACAATAAAAGTATTTTGCATGCATGCACATACAAACTACATACATTCATATCATCATGCTGAAGATGGAAATAATTATCACCAGGACAAGGCAGCCATAGATAATATGGCTCATCATCATGCTGACTCACATAAAAATACTCACCTTCAAGTTCCATGTTAGCATGTTGCATTTCTGGATCTGCATAAATATCAACATGAAGAAAAATATCAAGCTGATAATTGTCTAGAACAGATGTGGTCTCATGTTGGGCCATGACACATGACTGTTCAAGTCCTTGTGACCCAGCTGCACTACAAATGCTAATGTGCTCCTCCATGATTGAACCAAAGGCTTGATTCAAATCCAATTTTCCATTATTGACATATAGATCAAAAATTTGAGGCACTTCAAGTGAAGACTCACAATCTTCAAGTTGCATCTTTGTTTTGTACTCCTTGACACACTTTGTTGTGTAAAAACTGCTGCTAAGAAAATCACTAATGACTTTCTCCTCTTCATCGTCAAAATACTTGTAGCTGTAGTAGTGCCTTCATGATGTCCAATTGAAGCATAATCCACATCATTCTCATGCAAACAAGTGTTAATGGCCTCAATGTCATCATCAAGGATAAATAAGGGTAACACACTAAACAAGAGGCTAGTCTCTTGTTCACCCTTAAGATCATTTTGTACACATCCCACCCTATCCACTTGGTGTCCACAGGTAGTCAGGTCATATAGCATATGATTCTCCACTTTCAAAGCTGACGGCTCAAATTCACTGAACTCTAAGTCATTTTGAAAAAGAGGATTATCCATGCACCAATGATAATCATGAATTATGCCACCTAATGGACTTGTATGTTCTTCATAAAGGACATGTGCCTTGTGCTCATCCCTTAATTATTATTTGCATCATCAATGTATGTATGCTCTATATAATCAACTAAATGAGTTGAGCTACTCAATTTTTAATCTGCATACATACCTTCTAGGCAGTCTACAATACTATAACAAGAAGCAGGGTCACAACTCTCTTCGCTAGATTGGAGATCATCATTGATTTTGTCATCTTCATCATCCGCTGATGATTGATCCAATTGAAGGTAGGTGCAGTCACTACCATTTTCATCTGAGTTACTGTCATACACTGCACCATCACCTTCCTTTGCCCTCTTGCACACAAAATCATCACTTGACATTGTGCTTGGATCATATGAAGCATCCATGTCCTTACTACCTACAACAACCTATTCATTACTAACCACCTTTGCATCTAAGGATAGAGATTTCACAATCATATCCCTCTTGACTCTATCAACATAATCAATGAACATGTATGCCTGTTGCATACTCATTAGATTGAACTCTTCCCGTATAGAACCTGAGCCTAAAGTATCATCATAAGCACTCAGATACATGTCAATACAAATAGGAAGACTAGGTCTGAAATCCTTTGGGATGTGGGACAAGGCCGCTACAAATCTGTGGCTGAGCTCCATGCTAGACTCTCCTTCTTGCCTTCTAATATCTTCTAGTTCATGGACAAGAAATACAGGGTCTAAACTACTTGCAAAGTCTTCAAATGAAACCACTAATTGATCCTAGGAAGCAAAATCCTGGTCAAGGAAACTAACCAGCCACTTTCTTCCCACACCACCTAGGGATCTAACAAAGAATCTCATCCACATATCTTCATCTTCGAATTGAAAATTGTCCATGAAGTCCAAAAATGCTAGAACATGTGCCTTCCCATCATAAACCTCACACCCATCAAATAAAGGCATCTGATAATAGATCTTTTTAGGCATGGATTGCTTTTCATAATTGACCCATGAGAGGTCCAACTGCTTGTATGTATTTTCATTTGCAATAGAAGGAGGCCAAGGAAAAGAGCAACTAGAAACAACAGGAAAGGGATCGGATTGAGGTCTGGATTGACGCAGTCTGATTTGGCTTTCTAATTCTTTTTCTTGCTGCAACAAAGACTCAAGTAACTACTTTTCTTTTTCAATTTCATACTATAGCATAGTCGACTCATTTTGATTATGCAAGGGTACAAATAGGTTTGGGTTTGTATAACTTGCAGGGCCATGATTGGAAAATGCATTGTTCAAATGGTCAAAAGCCATATAATTCCTAGGGTCTGCAACATAAGAAGATGCACAAGAAGGAGCCTCCCCAGGGTATCCATGCTCATACCAATTGGCCATGACTAACTACAAACCACTTGTGCAAGACAAAGGAAAGTGAACAACACATTTCTTTATTGAGAAAGAAACCATGGTCAAAGCTGGAAGAAAAACATGTACCTTAACTAGCCATAGTCTCTTTGAAACGTGCACACACCAACAACACTTTATTTTCTTTGACAATAGAGTCGCCACCTCACTAAATGAGGAAATCCCTTAAAGCGTGACTGATCTTCAAGGCTTCAAAATAAATTTGGGTTCTCCAACTAGTAGAGTCTTCAAATTCTTCTCAACCTAGCAGTAATCTATCCCCGACAATGGCACTAATCTGTTGGGTCCCAAAATGACTGCAACACAAAACTCTAAAACATTTCTAAATCACCTAGGCCAGGGATTGTCGTTAGGGTGATAGAAAGAGGTTTATCAACAAGTTAGGGTTGATTTTGGCCAACTAACAGGAGTGGGTGGACTCCTCTACTCTTTGAGCTTAGCTTAAACTATGGAGGGATATTCCAAGGGGTGTACCTAAGCATGTATTAACATCAAAATTAGATGAACAACTAAAATAACTGGACAACCAAACCCAAATCATCATCTTGACCCCAAAAGTTGTCATTAAGTCAAGATCGATTGGCTGTCACAAAACCCCTATATAGCTGATTCAACTATGCGAATGTACATGCAGAGGAAAATTGTTTTTCTCCCCTAAACCATAGGTGAATGATTTGTTTATTTTAAAAGAGTGATTGATCCCTCTCCAATATGGACCGGTGCCTACTCCAATGGGCAACAAAGTCATAGAATGCGAGGAAAGAAAATATACAGTAGAGGATCAATGGAACTAGACATTCAAATATATGACTTTAATAGATTTTCATGTGATGGACATACTTAATAATCTAAAAGAGAGCTGCAACGACTCATATGCAACAAGAGAATGGCAAATACAAAGCCTTGTATTAACTTGGATGTTGTCACACACCTCCAAACCTTAGTTACAATCATACCAACAAATGTGGTGAGGGAAAACATATAACTGTGATTATACATTTGCCAAAATCATTACAAACTCACGTAGAGACATTCCATTACATTCATATCTGCCTTACACAACCTTCCTACACTATGTTGAATACATTCCTTCACTTACAGACCAAACTAGTGCGATTTGATGCTAGAAAATGCTCCTTAGGCGCTTCTAGACTAGACAATTGGTTCAATGACCAACCCTGAAAAAACATCTTTTCATATGTATATATAGCAATCCTTTCTTATTGTGCAACCCAGGGTGTTGAAAACTAGTGAACAAGAAACCCATGCTGCATTGAATATGGCCCATGGCCTCTGTTAGAAGATCAACGAACTTTCTGGACGCCCATGCCCTATGCACTGACTTTGTCCTTGGAAGGTACTGCAAAAAATATTGAACACTAAAACACTTCATCTTCCTCATTAAATTTGAGTACCTGTGCATTGAAGGCATGCACTGTTTCAGCTACCAGCTTGACATTCTCATCAATTTTGCATTCATGGTAACTAGGGAGCAGATTGGCACTTAAAATAAAAGGCCCGCCAAAAGTGCCTATAAAGCTCTTACAATAGTTTAAAACTATTACATTTTACTTCATGCTTTACATCTAATTTTATATTTTAATTTTGCCCTATCAGCAAAATCCATCCAGCACGAACCACTCCTCTTTGCTCCCTTTTTTGCGTTATTGGCAAATCTCACTTTTCACGAACTTGGCTTGTATTTGCTTTGTCTTCTCTATCAGCTTCCTTTTTTCCTTATTGGTAAATTTTCAATTTGGCGAACTTACCAACTCTACCTTTCTTTCTCTTTTTTCTATCTTCTTCTTCTTTATCGGTAATTTTCACCTTTTTCGAACCATAGAAGAAGCTCCCCTTCTTTGCTTTGTCGGTCAATCGCCTTATTAACAAACTTTGGCAAACTTGAACTATTTGGCGAATTCAATTTTTCTCTAATTTCCCGATAAAGCCCTTCCTTATCTTTTTGCCTTAGCCATTTTCCTTCTTTTCTATTTGCCTTATTGGCAAATCTGGTCATTCACGAACTTTCCTCTTACTCTACTCTTTTCTCCGTCCATTACCTTCTATCTCTTCTACTTGAACGACCTTTCACCCTGTCGAAAAACCATCCTTTTCCTTGCATCTTTGCTTTCCCTGCTTACTTTCCTTTTACCTTTGCTCCCCCCTTTAGTCGGTGAAATTGCCCTACAACGAACCTCTGGTCAGCGAAACTAGAGGTTCGCGAACCTCCATTTTTGCCGATAAAAACTTTTCATTTTTCTTTTATTTAGCCACTTTCTTTCTTTGAAGACTCCCTTTCTTTTACATTAGAAATTTACTTGCTATCAGCGAAGTAGGCATTGGCAAAACCTTCAATCGACGAACCTGGGGGTTCGCAAACCACCAACTTCGCTGACACACACTCATCTTTCTTTTCCTTAGGAATTTTTTTCACTTTTCGCGGCTTTGTCTCCTTTCCTTCTATTGGCGAATCTTTGGAAAGTTTGGAAGTTCGTGATTTCACCGATTCACCGACAAAGGCCACAAATTGAACAAAATTTTCTTTAAAAAACACAAGGAACAAGGGGAAATTTTACTTAGAGATTTTTAGAAGGAGACCCATTCAAGTAATCTCAGATCAGTTATAAATAATGGATTTAAGAGACAAAGGCACAAATGTGATTTTGATGGATTTTTCGAGGTAAAATAAAGCATTTTAGGAGCTGGGTTTTTTAGGTCCCAACAGGACCTATGAATTTGGGAATTAACTTAGAATCCCATGAGGAATAACAAACACTTTCCTTTCCATCTCCACCATCGACATTGAATGTGTCTGAAATAGTATGTTACTATATTGATTATGGAAGTTGGGATACCGAAGATAATGGTGGAAATTCTAGTGAGGGTCAACATGGAAGTCATGTAGAATCAAATTAGTCATTGGGAGCCCAAAGTAACTCAAACATCAACTAATTCCTTAAACTTATTGTCCACATTATCAAGGAAAGACCAAGGAATGTAGGGAAAATAGAATTTGATTGAGCAGATAATGTCAACTTCTAATAGCAGATGATTACATGAACCTTTTGATGGAGCACTTTAGTAAAGGAAGAAAGAAGTTGAAGATTTGAAAGTAAGAAATAGAGAACAAATAGAGGAGAGAAAGACAACAAGAATTGTTTCAAGAGAAAGGAAGGAGTAACAAAAGTTAGATAGAGTCCTTCAACAACAACAAGAGAGCAATAGAAAATTGTACAAAGGCAAGAAAAAGAACAAAAAAAAGGAGAAAGAGAGGATCTAAAGGGAGTAAGAAAGAAGGGAAAAAGAACTTGAGTTGGCAAATAGGGATTTAGATAGGCCGAGGCATTTGAACAATCTATTAAACCCTTTATCTAAACATGGATTGTTTAGGGAGATGATGAACATTCATGTCCCTTGATATTTCACTGCAATGAATTCTGTAGGTCTTAGCCCATCTCATATAACTAACACTCCAATCTCACCAACAAGGGAGAACATGGGTGGGATAACTTTGTCAAGCAACCAAACAACACCAAGCTCAATGACATCAACTCAATTGTCTTTTCCCCCATGGTTTCAGTAAAATTGGTTCAGTAGTTTTGGGAGGCATGTTGCCATTTAGAAGACCATGTTTGATTGATGTATTTTGGGAAGCCTTTTTCTTAATCTCTATAGTAGGTATGAAGATAATAATTTTAGGTTAATGTACATAACAAACTTCTATGCCATTTTTGACTATAATGATTGTACACAAAAAAGTTTTATATACTATTCTATGAGGCACGTTTTGACATTTTCTCCATCAATGGTAACTATATCTATTATAATTTTTGTAATTTGGCTTACAAGTATGCCAATATATTCAATCAATATGAAGAAAAACATCTCCTGTTTTTAATGTATGATATATGTAATATAGGAAATGTTTATTCTAATTGTGTAGTGAATACAAATAATAGCATTTTATTTTTATGTCTACCATTCTTGAATAACAATTTTTTGTAATGCAGATAAAGAAAATCATTTCATAATAATGCAAGGGAATTATGAATCCCAAATCTAGAACATAAAACTTGTTTGTGTACAATCATAAGTGAAGGGGACTGATGGTGGTGCACACTAACTTTTAGGGTTCACATGGCCTTATATGTTTTTTAGTGTTTGAGAAGGCATTTCTTCATTTCACTCCTCCATCTAGCTATAAATGGAAGGTGAGGTGGTCATACCTTACTAAGGAAATAATCCACCTAGTTTTTATTTTTTATTTTTTTGCTCCTTTTCTTCTCTATCATGTATTGTTTAGGCTAGTGTTTATTTGTTGTTTAGTGTTTGAGAAAGCATTTCTTCATTTCCTCATGCATTTGCTTGTAAATAGAAGGTGAGCTTGGGGTTGACATGGTCTTATACGTGCCACACTGGCAAATATTTTATTCAACCACACATGCAGGGAGGTGGACAGTTTAAATATTTTATTTTTAGCGATGTATGACTCATTTTACACATGGACGAGGTTGAGGAGTGGAGACCATTTTTTGGCCTCAAAATTATGGTTTACCAAATGTGCTACATGTGGATCCCTAGTTGTAAAACACCATAAATTGACCATGTGTTCCCATTGACCCATTTTTGACATGCAACTATACATGTTTTAATCAAATACCAGGACATTTAACAACATGACTCCACACTAAACTCTCATGCCTCCGTATTTAGTAAGTGTGCCTCCATACTTGTGTGTATGGGATGGCTTGTAGATATGAAATGGTCCACTACCTTCAATGGTGCAATATGCAACATTAAACAATACACAACAGTTCACTACTGACCATCTTATTCCCTAATTCTTGTTGCATTTTCAATCTATAGGTGTTCACTTCTACTATGCTTATTTCATGGCTTTGAAGGGATTAAGTGGAGAGAATGTGGAAGTCTATGTCAAGAGATTGTTATAAGTTAAGTGATGGTTGGAGAGAAGATTAAAATTTGCAACTACAACAATGTTCATAAACACAACCATATGGAGGGTAGAATTCCATTGGTTTACTATTCTTGGAGATGTATTATTCTCCAACTAACAAGATTTACAAACCAAATCAAATACAACCTTTGTTTCTTTTTTAGACATTGGCATTACCAAACAATCAAATACAACAAATTTATGTTGATTCAATTCACCTTAGATAAAATCTAAATGATGGGTTACAATATTTTGGATTTACAAGAGTGCCTATCTTGCCACCATTGAATGGATGATCTCGAAGAAAAATTTAGGATCAGATTCTTCTGCACAAGTTTCTTGTTTGTCACAGGTGATGTGTCTTTTCCACAATCAAACCATCCTTGTATCCCTTCCCTTTCATTCGTAAAGTTGTTTGTGGTAACATAGCTCAGAATTCATTTGAGCTACTATACGTACTACTTTATCTTGCTCTGCTTTGTTGTTGTTCTTCTTTCATTTGATTGTTTATAGTCAGATTTGACTCGTGTAGAGGCAAAAAAGGAAGAGCACTTGTGTGGCACAACCCAACCAATGATGAAGTTTAATGACAAAAGCAGGCTACCAAAGAATTAACACTTTTTTTGGTAATCTAACACTTCTCTAGGAGTGATGCTCCCTCTAAAGAAGCCTATTAGCTAATTAATCTATTACAATTTACTCTTTGTCCCCTATTATTATTATAGATGATCTTTTATTACTAGTATAGATATCTTAAATACATCTATCTTAAAAAGGTCTAGAAATATTAGTTTAGAGCTATTTTATTTAAAAAACATATTTTATTTATTTGAGAGTTGATTTATTTTATTTTAAAACTATTTAATATGTTATTTTATTTTACTTAATCCTAATTTTTAAGTTGTTTTTTTAACAATATATTGGCCATGTAATTTTTATTTTTTAAAAAAACATAAATTTGCACACTCATCACATAAGACTCCATGATGCCACTACAGAATGCCTCTCAGAGTAACTAAGGGAGAGGTTTACTAGTAAGGAGTTGAGCGAGATCTAATAATATTATTAGTTGGAAGTATTTAAGAATAGTAAAATTCAATTTTTATAAAAAACAAGTGTTATGTAGGGGAAAGGACCCAATAGATAACCATGCCCCAATAGCCGCTATGGTGCTGCACACTTAGATCCCCAATTAAATATATGAAAAGAATAGTAGTTGAGAAATAATATTCTAGTAAAAATTTAATAAGGAACTAATACATGTGCACATATACACGTATAACAATACACTTCACATGTCACATCAAAGAAACAACCAATCATATGGTGACACATAAGGCGTTTGATAATAGGTGCCTTGGTACATATGTTTCGGTCTAACTTTTTTTGGGTGTTTTTGGACAACTCGGTGAAGATGTAGTTGGTTAGGCTACATCATTGATACCTAGAATCCCAAACAATAGATTTAAGCTCTTAACTTAGATACGCAGATACACTGAAATTTTCATGAAAATCTGACGTACTATTTAGAAGCTCGATATTCACGAAGTTAGGGTGTATGAGTATTGGATCCTCTCCCCTAATGACTAATCTTTACCTTTAATAGCTAATAAATTCCAATTTTTATATTTGAACTCTTAAGAATTTTACCTTTGAATTATGTATTTCAAATAAAGACTATGACACTTTTATTTTTATCTCATTTTGAACTTCCATATCAAGACAAGACACTTACCAACCCCATTAACCTTTCCCATTGCCATAAATTTTGACCGCGACCAAACTCTAAATCGCTTGATATGAAAATTTGACTATATATATATATATATATATATATATATATATATATATATATATATATATATATATATATATATATCCTTTTATTTTTAAATTCTTTAATAGAAACTTCTTCTATTTTTTAATAGGAACTTTTATTATTTAAAAGAAAAATCCTAAATTTTTAGATTTTTTTTAAAAAATTCTAAATACTCTTTTGAGTTTTTTCTTATAGAATATTTTATATAAACAATGGTCTTCCTTTCATTCTAACACACCAAACAATTAAATTTTTTGTTTGTACCAATTTAAGCAAGCTACGCAATATTTCATATTTCTTCTATTAATCTTGTTTTAGACTCAAATTATGATCGTCCAGAGTTGCAAACAAGCTACAAGAAGGAAAAATTCAGAAAACAGGAAAGAGATAAGGGCTTTTCAAGAAATGAGTTAGCAAGTTAGCAGTTGCCAATAACCAATTATCTTTTAACAAGTTACCAGTGAGTCTTTTCACACAATCATAATTTATGTTTATCTCAATATAAGGGTTATCTCTAGTATGTTTAAAATTTTATCTCTAGTATGTTTATTTAATTTTAAACACATCAAAGTAAAGGGAAGAGAAATCTTGCTATTAGTATTGAAGGATCTTATCCATCAGACCATCTGAACATATAAGTCCTTGTCCTGGGTATGCTGCAATTTGTATGCAATCCTATCCAAATGTGATGAATCCATTTCTTATTATTACCAAACTACCCTGCCGCTGAGTAGCACACTAGACACGGATGACACGCTACATCCCCTTTTGTAACTCATCCAAATGATTCAAGGAAAGTGTGAATAGGCACTCCAAAATTTCTCTACCAAAGAGTCTTATGCAACTCATTTGTGCTCCTATGTAGAGCATGGGCCATATCAAACATTAGGCATCCAGAAGCCCTGCCATAGTATCTAAATTTATTTCAAATACTTTGGTATGAATACATTAAAATCATTTGTATTTTTTTTATATTTCTTGTATAAAATTTGACTTGCAATTAAAAAAAATTAATTGGTAGGAAAAAAAATTCTTGACAGGTAAGGTGGACTCTGAAATTTTAGCCCTAATCGAGACTATACAAGTCACCACAACCAAACCTGACCTAATGGCCCAATTTTTTTTTTTTTTTTAATTCTCCATGAGGAGTTGGCCATCCAATCCATCCACCCCTCCACGAGAACCATGGATTTCGTGCAACATGCTCACTTCTTAACCCTTCATTGTTGCGTCACTGTAAAAACGTCATCGAGCCCACGTTGAGTACCTTCCATGCAATAATTTTGACCCTCTCCATACACATTACGGTGCAATAATGCAAAATTACAGGAAAAGCGTGCGTTTTTTTCAACGCTGTAATTCATGTCTACATAACTACGACAGCGGACTTTCCAAGTCAAACGGTAAGGGCAGCCCTTCTGGATATGTTTAGGACGAATGAGGTGTAAAATTATTATTTGTTTGGTTGGGTTATAAAGTGTGATATTTATATATATTGTATTGTATTTAGTATTTTTAGGATGAATGAGGTGTAAAATTATTATTATTTGTTTGGCTGGGTTATAAAGTGTGATATTTAAGTAGAATGGTATGGGATAACACCTTAATTCTCTATAAACATAGTTTAATACAACAAAAACTTATGTTGTTATACTATGTTTCACATCGATTAGGAATCCACATACGTGGTTGACCAATTCAAACGAACTCAATGCAATGCAACCACCATCAAACTAGTCAAAAGTAGCTTCTCCAAAAACAACTACATAAATTTAAACATCCATTTCAAAGTAATCCCATTTGTTTTCTTCCACAAAAATTAGGAAAGCCAAATGTATTGAATAACATAAGCAAAAGTCCACTACATAGAGAGGTTTTGTCCACGAGTTGTTCCATCTCTCTATTGCGTGTTATGGCAATTAATGAAGTCCATTTCTTTCCTAAATATTGAATGAGCTGGCTTTCACTAAAGGAACTCAAATTTTTGTCGATAAGGGCATGGTTCAGTGGTTAAGTCGCTCGGTTGTAGTGGCAGCCACCAGAGTTCAAACCTTCGCTGGGCCAACGAGCTCGCAGGCTTTACGCCTTCGCTAGGCCAACGAGCTCGCGGGTTTGAAGTGTTCTTGCTAGGGGATGAGGTCCCTTGTGTTGTGGCCTCATCGGTTCATTGCTCTGGGCAAAATTATTCGCGTGGAGCCGGAGGGCGTGTTGCACCAGCGTCGCCGGTCACGTTAAAAAGTTTACCAGGCGCATTATCTTAAAAAAAAATTTAAAAAAAAAAAAAAAAAAAAAGGAACTCAAATTTTTGAATAGTGTAAGGTGTACATTCTATTCATTCCCAAGAACTTGGATTGCATGTACGCCATCATGTACAAGAGAATTATTTGAGCCACTTTAAGCATTTTTACATGGATTTTAATTCCAATACACCCTTAAGGTACTTTTATGTTGAGATCAACTATGATACCATATTTCAAGCGGGATATAATTTAGTTCTAATAAATTTCATACATTTCGTATCATTTTCCTTGTAATTAAGGATTTGACTATAGAAAAATTATTTACCTCTAATAGAGTTTTAATATATATATAGGAATACATATTGCACGACTCTCAATTGCTCTTTCCAAGCTCAACCAAATCTCTTCTCCTTTTACAATTCATTGTCATCTATAAATGCATTCAATCTTGTTGTAGAGAGAGCTTTAAAGAGATAATCGACCAAAGTCTTTCTCACATCTCCTCCCATGTAACTCAGAAACACATGATAACTCTCATGGCTTTGGTAGGAAAGTTTAGTTGTGGGAGGCTTGTATTATTCCATAGTAGAGATGAATCTAAAGATGAAGGCTTGTTACCGATAGAGAGAAAATAGAGGATTCAACCCTAAATTTTATATATTGAACTCAACCATACATGTGTTTCAACTCCAATCACACATTCCTATGCCATATCTACTTCTAAATTGCAAATGATATCAGTCGTAGGGAGCCCTCTAATCTCCAAATGACTAGATGGATTCAAATGGAATATGATTTTCATTTCTATATTCGATTATATCTTTAATATTTCCATCAGGTCTTAGCCACGAACAAGTGCCATTATTTCTGATCTTTGTAAACTTCGTGCCTAGCTTGGTGGCCAAGACACGGGTAAGTGACATGAGCTCATGGGTTTCATCAATCCAAAGCAGTCTACACTTAAAATGCTAATGACTACTCAAACCAATTTTCAAGTAGGCAAGCAAACAAGCAAAACTGTTGCCGAACCTGACAAGTTCTCTTGAGCAATTGAAACTCGAATGATTACCATGCCATTTTTGTGTGTTTCCATAATTTACAATCAACTCTTTTAAATGCTTCATTTCAAATATGATAGGAGCTTAAAACATGCTCACTAATATTCATCATCTAATATCAAAAAAATATTACCATACCTATCGAATCTATGGATCCAATTGTTAGTTTAGATATGTACCTCGAGATTTAAGTATCTTTTAGATAAATGTATTTAACATATCTACACTTGTTAACAAAGTTTCGCGAAGTATATGCCTCATAAAACCTTCTAACCAAAATGCAACTTCGGTTTAGAAATGTTGTTTGAAAGGGGAGGTTTTCCCACCAATTTTATTTATTTATTATTATTTTTAAGAGGGGGTTAACTCCCTAGGTAAATATATAAAAAGGTTGTTTGAAAGAGAAAAATTATGTATGAACAGTTTTTTCCCTCCACATATGAAAGAAAGTGCGAGATTGTATTTTTTTAAGGAGGGGGCTGAACTTGCGAAGTACATGAAAAAGTTGAAAGCGAAAAGTCATGGATAAATTTTTGTTTTTTCCTCAATCTTCTGGGAGTATGAAAGTGTAGAAATTGTTTCGGAAAAGTCGTAGACAAACATTTATTTATTTTTATCTCAGACTCCTAAATCCTTCATACTCCTGAAGTGTACGAAAGTAATAAGAGAACACGGACAAAAGGTGTGGCGGAGATTCCATGGACAAAAAATAGAGCAGATCTTTTATACAGATATCTAAGCTGTAACGAGATTCATATCTAGGGGTTTCCATTGGAGCTCAGTTAGTATTCGCCTAGGCAAGGAAAGGACAGGAAATTAATGGTGTGGGTGTGTAGAGGGATGTCCTGTAGTTTGAGGGCTGTTGGAGTGAGAGGAGCGGGCAAAACTAACTAATGCAGGGTTCCTTTCATCTTTCATCTTTCTACTTTCTTTTAGTTTTCCCGGCTCCTCCCATTCCTCTAATCCTCACTACACATCCCTGCTCATTCTCCACAAGTCTACATCACACTATTCAAGGTATGCTACACTGCAAGTGAAATGGATCTATAGTGCTTTCTTTCATGCTCTTATATGATTCGTTTAAGCTTCAGATTATTTTGTTGCAGGGTCAAGTATGCAGTTGATTCCCATATTCTTGTTTGCATAGTTCTGAAGTGGATCTATAGTGCTTTCTTTCATGCTTTTATGTAATTCATTTAAGCTTCAGTTTATTGTGTTGTAGGGTCAAGTCCTATACAGTTGGTTCCTATAATCTTGTTTGTATAGTTCTAAAGTGTTTGTATAGTTCTAAAGTGGATCTATAATGCTTTCTTTCATGCTTTTTATGATTCATTTAAGTTTCCGATTATTGTGTTGTAGGGCCAAGTCCTATGCAATTGATTCCCATATTCTTGTTTGTATAGTTCTGAAGTGGATCTATAGTGATTTCTTTCATGCTTTTATATGATTCATTTAAGTTTCAGATTATTGTGTTGTAGGGTCAAGCCCTATGCAGTTGATTCCCATAATCTTGTTTGTATAGTTCTAAAGTGTATCTATAGTGCTTTCTTTCATGC
Source organism: Cunninghamia lanceolata (assembly GCA_027924645.1). Classification (NCBI taxonomy): domain Eukaryota; kingdom Viridiplantae; phylum Streptophyta; class Pinopsida; order Cupressales; family Cupressaceae; genus Cunninghamia; species Cunninghamia lanceolata. The sequence continues at coordinate 2,056,214 of BSBN01000204.1, read as the reverse complement.
TTTTTATGATTCATTTAAGTTTCAGATTATTGTGTTGTAGGGTCAAGTCCTATGTAGTTGATTCTCATATTCTTGTTTGTATAGTTCTGAAGTTGATCTATAGTGTTTTCTTTCATGCTTTTATATGATTCATTTAAGCTTCAGATTATTGTGTTGTAGGGTCAGGCCCTATACAGTTGGTTCCCATAATCTTGTTTGTATAGTTATAAAGTGGATCTATAGTGCTTTCTTTCATGCTTCTTATGATTCATTTAAGTTTCAGATTATTGTGTTGTAAGGTCAAGCCCTATGCAGTTGATTCCCATAATCTTGTTTGTATAGTTCTAAAGTGTATCTATAGTGCTTTCTTTCATGCTTTTTATGATTCATTTAAGTTTCAGATTATTGTGTTGTAGGGTCAAGTCCTATGTAGTTGATTCTCATATTCTTGTTTGTATAGTTCTGAAGTTGATCTATAGTGTTTTCTTTCATGCTTTTATATGATTCATTTAAGCTTCAGATTATTGTGTTGTAGGGTCAGGCCCTATACAGCTGGTTCCCATAATCTTGTTTGTATAGTTATAAAGTGGATCTATAGTGCTTTCTTTCATGCTTCTTATGATTCATTTAAGTTTCAGATTATTGTGTTGTAGGGTCAAGCCCTATGCAGTTGATTTCTATATTCTTGTTTGTATAGTTCTGAAGTGGATCTATAGTGCTTCTTTCATGCTTTTATATGATTCATTTAAGCTTCAGATTATTGTGTTGTAGTGTCAAGTCCTATGCAGTTGATTCCCATATTCTTGTTTGTATGGTTCTGAAATGGATCTATGATTCTATAGTGCTTTCTTTCATGCTTTTATATGATTCATTAAAGCTTCAGATTATTGTGTTGTAGCACTATGCAGTTGATTCCCATATTCTTGTTTCTATGGTTCTCACCAGATTGGCTCAAAGTTTTGTTTCTGTTATTGGGTTTTTGTGAGTTGCATGTGATGGGGATGATAGTTGTTTGGTCTCAATATTTTGGGTTTTAATAGATATATTGTGTAGTAGTTGTTTTCCCCTTTAAAAACCCATATGGGTTCTTTGTATAAGGCCCTGTATGATAGGGTGAAGTATATACATATAGAAGTCTTCATTGTGGTGCCACTCTTTATCTTGTAATCAGATTGATTTCTGAAAGAGATTAGTTTTAGGATCTGAGAATTTATCTTATCTGAAATAGATGATTTTTTGAGCAGCATCCGGACAGCTATTTAGAATTGTGCTTTGGATGTCATAAGCTTCTGAACGATATTAGTAGGGCCTGAAAAGTTGGGATTTTATTTTTCCCTTGTAATGTTCTATTTATCTCCTATAATGTTCTCAGGGGGGTTTTCAAACATTAAGCTTGCCATTTGCATGTACTTGATCTTTATTGCTCTAGGCATATACGCTGTTCTAATTTTGACCGCTGAAATTGCAGTTTAGAATGTTATGAAATAACATGTAGGCAAGGAAGTAGTTCTCAAATTACTCTCTCTGTAATCATAGAACCGATAAATCTATGGGAAGAATTGCAAGTGCTAGATACCTTGTCAGTTAGTTTCTTATCAAGACTACATCAACTCTGGAATGCTGTCATTTTGATAGAGAAGCAAGCTTTGTTGGATTCTTTCTATCCTTAGTTGATTAATTATATCTTTCTATTGATAGAAATTAAGCTTTGAAGCTGATTTCCTCTTCTCTGCAAGTAGTGATGAATATGTGATAATTTGGCCTACACAGATGAGACCCGATGTTAGAAGTGAAACTTTTGGATCTTATTCTATTTGTGTGAGTTATGGGGGAGAAAATATTTCACTGTACTCTTTATACTCTCTGGCGGATGGTAGTAAAAATATTTTACCCGGATCCAGGCAATAAACTATATGATATGTTTGTTATAATTTGGGACTGTCAGTGGAAACACGCCGAAGGGTTAAATCTGAAGTTGTGGACCTCTGGAAGAAATTCACACAGCTCGTTATACGTTGGAAAGTTGTGTACTTCCGGTGAAATAATAGATAGGAAGTCTTTTATGCGGCTGTCATTGTACCATTGCATTTTTCTTTGTTGCTGAAAATGATGAATTGCATTGAGATATGCTTTTGCCTGCCCATAAAATTTGTTTATGTAAGATATCATATTGGCAGGCATGCAAATATAGAACGGATTTAGGATTCTAAAGATTTCTTCACTGGGGTTTTGGCTACTGTGGTGAGCAGACATGGCTCTCATCAACATTGAAGTTGGATTGAGTTAGGTTGACAAGGAAGTAGTATTTGGCATCGTAGTTTTAAAAAGCCAAAGGTATCTCTTACAGAATTCCCAATCCCCAACCTAGGCTGTTCTGCTACTTACTATTGTGGACCAAAAGGGCTCGGTGGTCTTCATTTGCTGATTGCACTTTTCTTTGAACACCATTATTGGGGTTCATTTGCTTGGCAATTCTTGTGTAGTGGGTACCAACTATCTCGTGTTTTTCTGTTTTTTCTCTTTGCCCAGAACTCAGTTTGGGCAAGAATCCTGGACCCTTAGATGGTTCTTGACACTCCAATCTTCTGGGATGCCCAAGGTCTTTGGATTGGCTGCGCAACTGCTACTTGTGCTTCCAACTTGGCAGTGGCAATTGCCCTTTCGGTTCTCTTATTTGATACGCATGGCGATGTTCTTTTGTTCTTCAATTAGCTTTTGGACTTACTCTCAATTGGTATAGAGAAATAGACTGGGACCTCTAAAACCTGCTTCTATTTCAGGCCACTAGGCCTGCATCAGTTCCTTTGTTATTCTCTAGTGTGATCAACAATGCTGTAGTGCTTTCTTGGAGAGCCAGTCTGCCATGGTTTTCTTGGTAACTCTCAGGTCACTTAGGGTGCTCGACAGTGCTCTAATGCTTTTTTGAGAGTTTTATTTGTCATCAGATCGTGGCCAAAGGCGTGCTGGCTGCAGGCTTCACTTGGGAGCCTGGCACTTTTGTGGTCTAACAGTTTGCCTCATTATCACTGGCTGCCCAGATCTTCCAGTTTCTGGGTGTTCTTTGACTTAGCCAAAGCTCTGCCCATCCCAGCAACACAAACCCTGTTTGAACCTTTGAACAGCTTCTTTGTTCACTACACATGAGGCATTTTGGTTCTGAGAGCCCATTGTTAAAGTTTTTGTCTATGATACTGGGTTTGCGGGAACCCCTGCTGAACTTGGACTGGTCTGGGTCAGGTTCTGATTCCGGTCTGAATCCAGCTTTGGCCCGGACAGGGTCTGGCACTGGGCCTGGCCATCCAGCTTGGGTACTCTCACGTACTTGGGCTGAATCACCAGACCTGGGACTGCTGCTCCCTGAACAAACCTGGGGAGGACCCACAGGAATTAAAAAAACTGATTTAAAAGAAAAAAAAAATTTAAAGCATATTTTAACTAACCCCAATAGTGCATTTTTTTTTTTGAAGAATTTGGAGCTTGATTAAAAGCGTTTAAATTATAAAAAATGGCATGCACCATAAAGGTCCTTGTAGCCCCAGACCTTGCAAGGGGTCTTGCCCTTGGATCCCACTGGTGGCTGCTGCCCCCAGATACCTGCTCTGGTTTTAAAAGGCAAAAAATAAAAATTGTTTTGGGCTGTGCTGGAAGAAAAAGCAACAGTTTTTTCCCGAGTATTTTCTGATTAAATCCTGAGTAATTGAATTCCATTTACACTTTTGGTTGCCAGTCAATCCCAGTTTCATATAAACCATTTTGATTTATCTTTTAACATTTATGTTTTGACACGTGACGTTGCATTATGGACTATCAGTCTGTATTCAATTTCATACATTTTTAGCAAATTATGGTTATATATACATGTATATAGTATAACTAAACCGAACCATACCGAACCTGGGAAAATAAGGGGGAACTGCCAAACCTGAACTGGCAGCACAGGTTTTGTTGTGCATGTGTTCAATTAAAAACCTTGGCCTATGTGGGCCCAACTTTCAGCCTAGCAACCACTTCGATGAGGATCGTGTGGGGCTGCCATTTCAATTTTAGAGATGAGTAGATACTGTTCCTTCTCAAATGCATGTGTTATGTGTCATTTTCTTTTCCTTAGAAAAATGGCTGTTAAATTTGCTCCCAATCAGCCATGCCCAATTACGTAGTGTCCAACGGGTTTTCTGTAAACTACAGATATGCTCTCTGCCTCCCTCCCTCCGTCTCTCTCTCTGTCCCTAGAGCCATCTACTCTTGGCCACCTGCTAAATTCAGCCGTTCATGCTCTTAGACCTGGGATCACCCAGCCTCATTCACTCTCATTGACAGCCCCTTGATAAGATAACCAGAGATTCTACCTTCAGATTCAACTTCCATCCAACTTCTCAGTAACAGCCCATCCCACAAAACCATTCTCATCTTGCCTATCTCTAGACCTCTAGGAATATTGGACAACTCCTAAGGGTTATAACTGCAATGTAACAGCAATACATTCTCACTTCCTCCATTACCACTTCATGGTCCATTGCAAGAAAGCCATGATCTCTATTTACAAAATTCTGCCGCAGAGGCAACATATGTCATCTTTGGAAAGTGTCATTGTCATTTTCATTGTCTGTTCAGTCTGTCTAGGTCAAGGTGCCCCCTTGGCCTTTGTTTTGGCCTTTGGGACTCATTTTTCACTCTTAGTTGCCACCATTATTGCAAACATTACGTTGCATTATATTATTGTCACATAGGCCACCCTACCTTGGCCTATCTTATTGTTTTAGACATCCTTATGCAAAATTTGGCATGCATATAATTATATCAAGTCCAAGTTGCCCAAATCCAAGAGACTGATTTTATTCGTTTTGAGGCTGTTCTTCAAGGCTATCACTGTAGAAACTCACTATGTTACTGTCAAATTCTCTAAATCATGGTAAACAGATTCTGCATTTGTAATCTAATTCCTACAAAAAATAACAACACAATCTAAACCTATCAAAACAACTTTGATTTAATCTGATGTTTGAATCTATTTACACATACAATAGAAAACAATAAATATAACTCAGACTGCAAAAACTTTATCTTATTAATTCTGCAACTGAAATCTGCTACAGAGAAATAAAAAATAAACTTCTCATACAATTTGTACCTCTGTCTTTTCAATTTATAGGTCTGAGAAAGGCGTATATAGGAGTTATCAACAGTCAGACTCATACTCCTAAAAATCTGCATGAAATAGATGAGGTAGTGCACTCCAAGAGATAGTAATAGCTTCTCTTGAACTGTGCACCCTAACTGATAGGTAAACTTAAACAAAACAATCTATTTTCTTTTAATCTGAAATAAGACAATACTAAACTGAAAAAGATTTCACTTAAACTCAATTGGTGCTTAGGACTTAAACTACAGTCTTTGTTTAAAAGATATCTAGAGCTGGTGCCTATGATTTAAACTACACTCTTATTTAACAACTATCTAAAGCTGTGTCCTAACTACTACTGTTGTAGAAAACTATCCAAGATACATATTCTAACACTCCCTTTTATTGAGGAAAGTATTCTCTATCACACCAAGTTCTTTGAATATTGCCAACTTTTCTTTTGCAGGAGGCTTAATCAAGATATCAACGACTTGTTGATCTGTTGGAATGTATTGTAGATGTAATGTCTGAATAATTAATTTTTCAATAGAATCAGAACTGAATTATTTTAACAAATTCCTCCAAAATTACTTCACAAGCTCCACTCAGCAGCAGCCAGTTTTAAACTTACAAACACCAAAATAATCAAATTTCCCCAATAGCTGATTGTATTGATTTTAATGAGGTTTTACATCAATTTTGGAACTGATGCAACAGTTTAAGACTTACAATGTCAACAAAAAAAAATTCTGCAACAAAGCTACCAAACTAGACAATTTCAACACAAGAAACAAGCTAGTTTCATATTAAACTTGCACAATTTGCTCCACAAACACCCACAACTGACTTTAATTAATTTTTTGCTGATAATGAACATTAGAGGTGATTGATATATCAGTCACAACACAACAGCAACAACAAACTCCAAATTTGATAACTAAATCTAACAAACTCCACAAAACACCTTGCCAAGCTCAAACACCACCCAAATTGTAAAATGATCATATAAAACTATTGGAATTGATGTAGAACAGTAAAATACCACAAATGAAGGTGCCACAACAAAAACAAACTCCACAACACTCTGCACACATAAAATTTGCAATTATCACCTGCAACAAACCACACCTGCAAACACACACAACACTAGAATCCCGTGAATCTGCAATACTCTGTAGCATTGATGCAACCTCTAATTAAGATTGCCCTTGAAAATCTCCATTGAGTTTTCGACCTAGAAGATTATTGTAGAATCAAATTTCACACAAAAAATATGAGAGATAATAAAAATGGCCAAAAGATCCCTTGTTAGAAAAATCAATGATATTTATATTGACTAAGCCCAAAATGGGCGATTTCCACCTGCCATGCAAATAAAAAATAGCTGTTACTTACATCTCACCACTGCAAGAAAATCAAATACAAAAGCATCATCCCCATTTCCAACACCCATAAGAGCAAATAAATATTAATATTTAATATTTAATAGTTTCTTTTAAATATTTTTGCACATAAAATTTAGAAACAATTAAATATTAAATAAAACATTCTCCTTATTATTTATATTAGTCCAGGGAAAAATAAGATTGAACTAATATTTTACCTAATTAATTAATTGAGAAAGGGGACATGGCAAGTCTCCCCTCCCTAATTGCTTGTCCTCAAGCAATTCAAATTAGGATGCTCTAAAATTTCAAGACCTTCCCATGTAGCATCTTCAATAGGGAGATTCTTCCAACGAATGAGATATTTTGTGATACTTCTTCCCTTCAAATTTTTAGCCCTAGTATCCAGCACAGCGTTAGGAGCCAAAATTAGTTTTCCTTCATCATCCAATGGTGGCAATACATTAGAAGGAACAATGTGCAAACCCACTGTTTTTTTCAAGCATGAAACATGAAAAATATTATGAATTTTACTACCTTCAGGCAACTCTAACTCATGTGCCACTTCACCTATTTTCTTGATGATTTTGTAGGGGCTGTAGAATTTTGGCTTGAGCTTCTCCTTTCCACTTTGCTTGATGGAAGATTGCCTATATGGCTGCAATCTTAAGTACATCATGTCTCCCACTTCAAATCTTCTCTCTGGTCTCTTTTCGTTTGCATATATCTTTTGTTGATTTTGTGTTTGTTGCAATTTTTCCTTTAGAGACCCCAAAATATCTTGGCTTTGATTAACCAAGTCACTAGTTCCAGGTACTCTACTATCTAAAAGTATCAAATCAACAAATGTTAATGCATTGTAACCATACAATGCTTTAAATGGAGACATACCAATTGACATATGACATGATGTATTGTAACAATATTCTCCCAAGTGCAACCATTTGATCCATGCTAATTGTTGGCTTGATACATAGTTTCTTATATATCCCTCCACCCGTTTGTTTACAATTTCAGTTTGCCTATCAGTCTGAGGGTGGTAGCTTGTATTTGGAGTAAGCTTAGTACTTGTCAAACAAAACAACTCCTACCAAAATGCACCGAGAAGTCTACTATCTCTATCATTGATTATGTTCTTGGGCAATCCATGTAATTTGAACACTTCCTTGAAAAACAAATCAGCAATTTGGGGTGCTTTATAGTCAGTAGAGATAATAAAGAAATGTGTGTATTTAGACAATTTGTCAACTACAACATAAATATAGTCTTTCCCTTGTACCTTGAGCAGCCCTGTAATGAAATCCATGGAAATACTCTCCCACTTTTGTGCAGGAATAGGAAAAGGTTGCAGCAGCTTTGTTGGAAACACTTGTTCTTTTATTCTGTTGGCATGTTGCACACTCCATGATGTGAACAAGAACAACCTCTTTTAGTTCCTTCCAAGAGAATCTCTCTTTGATCTATCTGCAGGTTTTGAAAAAACTTGGATGTCCTACTAGAGGTGCATCATGAAATGCTTCTAGTATTTTCTTCTTCATTTTCGATTCAGGAACAATGAACACTCTGTTCTTGAATAAAATCAGCCCATTTGCTACTGTGTACTTGTCATTCTTTTCCACTTCATCAAGAATGGTAGTACCAAATGTAATTTTAGCATACTCAGCTTTGATAGAAATTTTCTAATCTACAGAAATAGTAGAAATGCTACAAATAGTGGGCATTCTAAAAAGTGCATCAGTTGCTGTATTTTTCTTCCCCTTTATATGTAGTTCTATTTCAAAATCATAAGCTCGTAGCTTACTTACTCACTTCTCTTGCCTATCATTCAAATCTTGTTGGCCAAGGAAAAATTTGAGAATATTATGATCTATTTTCACAAAAAAAAATTAACATACTAAATATTGTTTAAATTTTTTCAAAGCTTGCATTATAGCCAACATTTCTTTATCATATACTGATAATCTTCTTTCATAATCTTTTAGCTTTCTACTCTTGAAAGCTATGGGGTGTCCTTTTTGAGATAAGACAGCTCCAATTCCAACACCTGAAGCATCACACTCAACTACAAATGGAAGTGAGACATATGGAATTGCAAGAATTGGACATGAACTTATTACCTCTTTCAACTTCTCAAAAGTAGCTTGTGCTTGTTCTGTCCATACAAATGCTCCTTTCTTTGTCAAATCAGTAAGGGGAACTACAAGCTGTGAAAACCCCATAACTACATAATCCAAAAAATCCTCTGAGTTGAGTAAGAATTGTAGGAGGTGGCTAATCAAGAATAGCTTGGATCTTTTGTTGATTCACTTGAACTCCTTTGGCACTAATCACATGCCCCAAATACAAAATTTTTGTTAATCCAAATTCACATATGGACATCTTGGCATAAAAAAAGTGTTGCTCCAAAATACCCAAAACTGTATCCAAATGTTTTAAATGCTCCTCCCAACCTTTATTGTAAATCAAAATGTCATCAAATAAGACAAACAAACTTTTTCAAATGCTTACCAAAAACTTGATTCATGCAGGATTGGAAATTGGTTGGAGCATTAGTGAGTCCAAAGGGCATAATTAGGAACTCAAAATGTCCAAAGTGACATCGAAAAACAATCTTCTGAATATCTTCTTCTCTCATGTGGATCTGGTGATATCGAGACCTTAAATCAATCTTTGAAAATTACAAAACACCATGTAATTCATTTATCAACTCATCTATCTCGGGGATAGGATATCTGTTTTTGATAGTCTTCTTATTCAGAGCTCTGTAGTCTATACACATGTGTTGTGGATATGGTGATATCGAGACCTTAAATCAATCTTTGAAAATTACAAAACACCATGTAATTCATTTATCAACTCATCTATCTCGGGGATAGGATATCTGTTTTGATAGTCTTCTTATTCAGAGCTTTGTAGTCTATACACATGCGCATAGTGGCATCCTTTTTCTTAACTAGTACCACAGAAGATGCAAATGGACTAGAGCTAGGCCTGATGTACCCCATATCCAAAAGTTCTTTTATTGCTTTCTCAATCTCCTCTTTATACATCTTGTAATGTCTATATGGAGTTGTCATAACAGGCTTGGACCTAGGTTCCAACTCTATGATATGCTGAAATCCTCTCTAGTGGTAATCTTGGAGGCATATAATTAAAAACCACACTATGCTTATCCAAAATCTTTTGAATATCACTTTTCCTTCTCAATGCATGTGTTTATGCCATTTCCTTTTCCTTAGAAAAATGGCTATTAAATTTGCTCCTAACCAACCATGCCCAATTATGTAGTGTCCAATAGGTTTTCTGTAAACTACAGATATGCTCTCTGCCTCCCTCCCTTTGTCTCTCTCTGTCCCTAGGGCCATCTACTCTTGGTCACCTGCTAAGCTCAGTCGTTCATGCTCTTAGACTTGGGATCACCCAGCCTCACTCAGTCTCATTGACAACCTCTTGATAAGATAACCAGAGATTCTACCTTTAGATTCAACCGCCATCCAACATTTGAGTAACAACCCATCCCACAACACTACTCTCATCTTGCCTATCTATAAACCTCTAGGAATACTAGACAACCCCTAAGGGTCATAACTGCAATGTAACATCAATGCATTCTCACTTCCTCCATTACCACTTCATGATCCATTGCAAGAAAGCCATGATCTTTATTTAGAGAATTCTGCCACAAAGGCAACATATGTCATCTTTGGAAAGTGTCATTGTCATTTTCATTGTCTGTTCAGTTTGTCTAGGTCAAGGTGCCCCCTTGACCTTGTTTTGGCCTTTGGGACTCATTTTTCACTCTTAGTTGCCACCATTATTGCAAACATTACATTGCATTATATTATTGTCACATATGCCATCCGACCTTGGCCTATCTTATTGTTTTAGACATCCTTGTGCAAAATTTGGCATGCATAATTATATCAAGTCCAAGGTGCCCAAATCCAAGACATTGTGATTTTATTCGTTTTGAGGTTGTTCTTCAAGGCTATCACTATAGAAACTCACTCTGTTCCTGTCAAATTCTCTAAATCATGGTAAATAGATTCTGCATTTGTAATCTAATTCCTGCAGAAAATAACAATAGAAACTGAACCTATCAAAACAACTTTGATTTGATATGATGTTGGAACTCATACAATTTGTACTATTGCCCTTTCAATTTATAGATCTGAGAAGGGTGTATATAGGAGTTATCAACAATCAGACTCATACTCCTAAAAATCTGCATGAAGAGATGAGGTAGTGCGCTCCAAGAGATAGTTCAACTTCTCTTGAACTGTGCACCCTAACTAACAGGTAAACTTAAACAAAACAATCTATTTTCATTTAATCTTAAATAAGACAATACTAAACTAAAAAAGACTTCACTTAAACCCAATTGGTGCTTAGGACTTAAACTACAGTCTTTGATTAAAAGATATCCAGAGCTGGTGCCTAGGATTTAAAATACACTCTCATTTAACAACTATCTAAAGTTGTGTCCTAACTACAACTATTGTAGAAAGCTATCCGAGGTAAATATTCTAACACACCCTCTTATTGAGGAAAGTATTCTCCATCACACCAAGTTATTCTCAGAATATTGCAAGCTTTCCTTTTGCAAGAGGCTTAGTCAAGATATCAACGACTTGTTGATCTGTTGGAATGTATTGTAGAACCACAACTCCCTTCTAAACCCTATTTTTTGATGAAGTGGAATTTGATCTCAATATGTTTGGATTGATCATGAAATAGTAGATTTTTAGAGAGTTTGATACAACTCTGTTTGTCATAGTAAATCATAGTAGTGTTCAAAGTTTGATTTGTCAACTCTGCTAGTAATTTGCGAAGCCGGATGGCTTCACAACTAGCAGAATTGGTTGCCATCTATTTTGCTTCTGTTGAACTGGGTGCTATAGAAGTCTGTTTCATGTTGTACTAGGAAACCATACCTGAACCTAAATTGAAGCAACACCCTGAAGTGCTCTTCTTATCGCTAGCACTACTTGCCCAATCATAATCCAAAAAACCATACAACATCAAGTCTTCATCATCAACATATCTTAGTTTGAAATGCATTATGCCCTTAAAGTATTGAAAGATGTGTTTTTGTAGCAACCCAATGAACCTGTTGTTGGGATTCCTATTTTCAAACCAAGTATTTGCAAAATCTTGCCAAATCCATCAAATTGTCCTAAGGGGTCCCTGTGCTTTTACCCTGATGCATGTTGCTTAAACCCTGGTTTTGGCTAAGTTTGAAACCCTAAAAACCCTGAAAATTTGGTTGTTTGAAATATGATGGATCCTCCAAATTCTAGAATCTGCAGTTTAACTCCTATGGTTTTGAAACCTATCTCAAACATCCTGACAATATATTTTAAAATAACTTAAAGTAAACGAAAGGTAAATAGTAAAAGGTAAATACAAATTATACTTAAATGTTATTTTAAAATATACTGTCCTGTTGGGATTTCGGGACCTGAGTGCATTTCGGGACCTGAGTCAATTTCAGGACTTAAGTCAATTTTAGGACCTAAGTCAATTTCGGGACTTAAGTCAATTTCGGGACTTCGGGGTCCGATGGGACTTTTGGTCCTAGTCCAAAATCTTCTCGGACCCCCTAAATTCTCAAGGCGAAATTGGAGATGCAAATGTTCAAATTTTTAAATAATTTTTTAAGGAAAGGGCTAAGTTTTTCATGGAGTTTCGGGTCAAACTTTTAGTTTTGACTTTCGACGCTTTTGGTCCTGTCGGGATTTTGGGATCCGACTAAACTTTTGGAATTTTTCCAAAAGGGTCCAAAAGTCCTAAGACCTCTCATTGACCTGACACCCGCCGAAGACCCAGGAACGTCTAAAAACGCACCAACAACTTCCAGGATCATCGTTAATGCGAAATGAGTAGTTGAAATTTATGTTTTTATTGTAGTTGGTGGGGGTTTTCCTGCCCATGTCATCTTCAAATCTGAGTTGTGAAGACTATAAAGGCAAGATTGAAAGTCTTTTCAAAGGTTGGTCTTTTTTGCAATTTTTCAGACAACAAATGTGCAGAGCTCTTTAGGGTTTCAAAGAACAAAAAGTTTCAGTTCTCTAGCAAGGAAGATAACAAGGTTATGAAAAGATTCAAATTGGTTTCAATAATCAGTGTATGAACTCCTTTTTCTCATGTAAATTTTCAAGGAAATCCTAAGTTTCAGCTAGGGTTTCCTCTTGCCACACTTCATGGTATGATTGTAACCATTGATTAGATGACTATGATAGATTCTTAAAACATTGCATGCTATGTGATAATCTCTTCCATGGTTGTAAATGTATGATTGCATGTTACATCCCCTTTTTGGATTCAATATTACTCTTTACTTTTTCTTGAATAGTACAGTTATGTGGATATGTTTTTAACATCATAGGAACTGATGATGTAGATAGAGAAAGTTAATTTTATGAAATTATGGAATCTATTTGATTATGATCAATATGATGTTATGAATTGGAATGTCTTTTCGATATGAAAATGAAATGATTTGATTTAAATGTGCTTTGATCAGAATATTGGTGCTTTGACCACAAAATTGTATGTGAGATTGTCAATGCAGGGATAGATGGATTATGTTCGCCAGGAAGAAAGAAGAAGAGAGTATCTTTGAGAAAGAGAGAATAGACTCTGGAATAACCATGGGTGCTTGCCACTGAAAATGCATATCAGGTAGATAAACCTTGCTGCCTTGAATTAAGCCTTGAATACGGGCTAAGTCAATTTTAGTCGAGATATTGATGTCTGTTGAATAGGTCTTTCTCCTTTCGTAAGTCGTCGTTTAGAGTATGGGAAATCGACATTAGTGTCGTAATACTCTAAAACGTGTCGTCTAATAGGAATGACTGATATATTGATTATATGTAAATATATGTATTTACTTATGGCTGAGTTGTAAGTTGCGTCTTGTTGTTGATCGGCGCAAGAGTTGAATTTGTGCGTAAGTCGATCTCAAGTCTTGTTTTGTGTTTGCGCCCAATCTGTCGTTATTGTCGTAAAATTCTTCGAGCGTATGTCGTAAACTCCTTTTTGCGAAATTTGACGGACGTTGAATTAGAGACCAAGGTGTGTAATAACTTTGGTCGAATTATAAAGGAATATACTAAATTATATAAGTTATGCTTAAGTAGTCGGTGAGGTACTTCTTTATTCTTTTACGATGTTAGTAATCGAGCAATAGTTGGAGTTCATTCAAGTCTTTATTTTATGATGTCTTCCATTTTGAATAATTCTTTTTGCCTTCTAGCTTAAGACCTCAAGTTGTCATCGGTCTAACCTTTATTATTATGTTGGCATTCGTTTATTCTCATGAACGACTTTGAGTAGAGGAACATTTTATTCAACTTAAGTCTGCCACCTCGTGAGAGTTAGAACTCCACTTTCTATGTAATTGCGAATTATGTGGTAATGAAGCCTTTATTCTTGTGTAGTGGGTCGAATGGTTTTATCTGGTAGCCGCCACCTCGCCTTGTGGAGCTCCATATTGGAGAGTGGTCGCAAAAGGTGGGAGTCGTGTTTGCATGCCAGGAAAGATTCCCTTCTTGATAGGCATGGTCGGGAGTGGAGAGTCTGTTACTCCTTCGCCGTGGGTAGGGATTAAAAGTAGCTTTTGAGTCAGTTTTAGGGGGAGAATACGGGAGTGAAGCGATAGGGGTCTAAGCAAGGAGCATCAAGGGCAACGCTGAGGAATTATCAAGTGTCAGGGCCAATTTGCAAGCGAACTCTAGAGATCATTTTTAGGTTCTCTTCCTCTCTTCGCTACACAGACTTAGATTTTTGTTGTATTGTTCTAAGCAACGTTTTTCTTGCATTCTATGAGAACTTAGTTTTGCTAAAGGCGCAGGGAATTATTTGCTGATAACCGTAGCTGTGTGTTTGAACATTATTTAATGGTGCAATGTTACATTCTCCACACAGTGCTGCACCGCACCACAGTAGTGAAACTCAAAGCCTATTGCTTTGTTATGCAAAGGTCAAGATTTCTATGTATATCAAAGCATACTATGTGTGTTAGTGGATATGTAAACAATGTGAAATCTAACATAGAATACTACCCACGCCGTGGCAAAGGTATTTTGAAATACAACGATATGCTTCAGGTGTTTATAAACTTATTACGCTTTTAAAACCCTTCAGTTAGTTGATAAAATCAAAGGTGTAAGACTATGGAGTCACCCCCCCTTAATAAGACTATGAGGTCGACATCTTATTCTAGTTTTGAAATATTTGGCATTAAGAGTTAAATAGCTTTTGGGGGACTTGTTTGTATTATTGTGTAAGCGAAGGGATATATAGATATATGCATTGTTTTTTGTTAAATTACATTTACATATCTCTGTATATACTTGCAAATACGGGCCAAATGTCTTCAGACCAAAGAGGTCTTGAATCTCATACAGGGAAAGCCGAATATGAGTATGATACCTTGAGTATTTCTTATGAACAATAAGTTCATCATTTGTAAACAAACCATTATTTAAGTATGTTTTGTTTTATTAATAGTATTCATGTGAATACAAGTCAATAATTAGAGGCCATTGGGTATGTGAGTAGTTAGTGAGAAAGACGACCTGAGATGTAAAACTCTGAGTCGAATTCTCTGTTTATAATAAAACTATTTCTTATTTTGACCTCATCTATATCATGGGAAAGATTATGAGATGTTTTAACCTGTAGAAGAGAAATATTATCCTTCAACAACTCTTTTGATCGGTAAAGAAAAGATTGTCATTTCCCGTTGTGGACACAAGCTCGGTTGCAAGCTCTACAATGCCCCAAAAGAGCCCTAGCTTAAAAAAAAATCCAAGTCTCAAGGGCATTCCTAATCCTATTAAGATTGAGAGATCAAATGTCTCCTCAAATATCATCCAATTCAATGGTCAAACAATCAATAGTAATTTTAGTCAAAAATCTGATAGTTCTTAGAAGACCTTTAAGAATCCTTAAACTTTAACTCGGGGCCTTCGAGTATTCGTATTCTATATTTTGGTTTATTGTGAAACCCTTCTAAAACAACAAAGATGAAGCTATGTCGAAGAATTGACAGTCGAAGAAGATTCCTTAGAATGTTTAATTTTAAACTTAGGGACTTCGAATACTTATGTTCTATAAATTGGTTTATAGTAATTTCCTACCGAAAACAACAAAGTTGGATTTAGTGCCCACTCACGAGTGGATGATTTAAACAATGGGCCAACTTAGAGATCGTTGTAACAATGCAAAACGTTATCCGAATAATCAATATGCTAGGGAACCGTTCTTTTATCATGAAGACGGAGAGGTTCCCATGAGCTTGTAGAGAGAGAGTAAACTTAAATGCCATGCATTAATGCATGATGAAATTCAAACACCTTGAGGGCATCGAGGTTGTTATAAAGAACTTATAAATAGGAAACTGTAGGATTGCGATTAATTGAAGTCGAGTGGGGTGGGTGAACTTAATTCATGTGTTGATACAACGCTAATTAAATTCAAATCCTTTGGCCAAGGTAATGCATGGTCCTCAAGTGCATTGAATGTTCACTGTGACTAGATGGCGTAGCTTGTGGAGAGGTCATGCATGACTAGAGGGTATCTAGGGGATTGCATGATAACAAGTCACGTAGGTCACAACACGAGAGCTCAGATGGCAAACACCATTGGTTATCCTAAGTCTATCCTCTTGAGTAGGGTAGGGCCACTTCCGGTTAGGAAGGAGTGCAGGAGACCGACGATCTGTGGTAGGAGGTTAAACTCCTTGAAGATACTTTCTCTTCTTAATTCTTGAGGAATGCCAAGACTTGAATTTGGATGGTCGACAATCGAGATGCAGTGACATTGGTAAGTTCCTATTTTGGATTTGTTTTAATTAATTTTTAACAACATATTGTTTAAATGTTTTGGATGATTATTTCCTTTTGCTTTACGAATATATATATATATATTCATGATTATTGTTAAGTCGATGGATGAATTACTTGTTTAGAGTAATTACTTTTCTGTTTAAAAAAATAATAATATTACCTTTGGTTAAAACTTAGTTTTTAGAGTAAAATCAGAACTGGATGTTACATTGCATTTTGATAAAGGATTACTAAGTATATTCCTCATTGTTTATTGTTTTTTCTGCATCCAGGTATCCAAAAAGTGCTTGTTTCATTTCTATATTATCTTATCCTCTACTGAACTGTGGACTTTGTAGCCCGTCCTAATAGGCACCGGTCTGAAAAGTTTGATCACCAACACCTCTTTTAAAAAATTAAAACAAATTTATCAAGTGTGAAGTAAATAGTTACTAGTGTACGCATTGTTGTGGTTCTGTGTTGTGACCAAGAAATATTATTAATGAATCTTCAAAGTGCCAATTTTAGCAAACTGAACATGCATACCAACACCTTCCATTATTGCAAGAAGTGCTTTTCATCGGCTTAAACAGAGGTTTTAGTGCAACAAGCTTGTCTTAATCTAGTGGTTGTGTTTAGGGATTAAAACAACAGTTGGGTATTGTTGCAATGATATGACCCTGACAGCATCTTCCATTGTTGTTAATCCTTGTTAAGGGATACCTCTAGGAACACCCTCCTTGGCTTACCTGAGCCAGAAGCGAAGGGGAGATTACCCATTCCCAACCATTGGCACTTAATCATCTTTATCCTGTTGATGAACCTCTTTTCTATGTTCTTGATGACATCCCTAGCCTTGAAGATTGAAGAATGTTCCAGGGATCTTAGGATAAGCTATTTTGGGACCCAACATATTGACGCTGTTGTCGGGGACCCATTAAATCAATTTACTTCTGGTTGCTGTAGTATTTAAATACAGTGTTTGTTCAAATATTTCTTCCTAGTAAGGGAAGTGGTGACTGTGTTTTGACAACCCAAAAACCATTTGTTGTTTGAAAAAAAAAAGAGATTCACAATGAATGAAGGAAGAAACCAGGAGCAGTCTGGGCTTGATGAATCCTCTAGTAGTACAGGAAATAGGAGTAGATGGAAGGCAAGAAACCCCAATGTGATGCCTGCATTGAGTACCTAAGACCAAATAGGTACCTTTGGCAGAAATGATACATTTGATGAATTCAGGAGTCAATATCAATATACTTCTAAGGATTTTGTAGATAACATACTCAGAACAGACAGAAGGATAAATAGGAATGAGTATGATGTTAGAAGAAATGAGAATGATGTTGGCAAAGGAAGTAGAGATAGGTCTCGTGGTGCACATTTGAGAGCTTTTGGAATGCCCAATGAGAATGAAGAGACATATTAGAATACTAGATATCCTATTTCTCCCACAAGATCACTTAGAGACTGACATGATAACATTCCTAATGAGGAAAATCAACAAGAACAACTTGATGTTAAGGAAAGAGAAAGGACCCTCCAGGATGAGCTTGACCTGCTTGATCATATCAAAAATAGACAAAGAGAGGTACAAGCCCTACTTGACCAACAACAAGCTCAACTTGCCCAGCATAACCAGGGAAATAAAAATGCACAGTAACATGGCCATAATCAGCAGAACAACCAAAGACAACAACATCAACAAATGGGACAACAAGATATGAATCATGCCCATGCTCAAAATGTTCACAATCAACTACCACAAAATTAGGTGAATCAATAGTATGGAAATGCTCAGAATCTTAGGCCTGCATAATGAAGAAAAGCACAAAGATTTCCTCCACTGAGGCAACCATTGGGAGTTGAAAGGTATAAACAACTTGATTTCTTTGGCATTCCTGATTTTCCCAACCTAATTTCAAATGAGATTAGGGGAAATATTCCTAGGTTCCAAGGCAATAATACTATCATAGGTGAAGAGCATCTTAGACATTTTATTAATGTCACTGATGAGTATGAAGTTGAGGGTGAAGATGTCATGACGAAATTATTTGTACATTCATTGGAAGAAAGTGCCAAAGAATGGTATAAGGCTCTCTTGGATAGCAGTATTGATTCTTGGGAGGAGTTCATGAGGGTATTCCGATTGCAATACAGGGATAGGATTGACCTAAAGTTTGCCATCCATGAACTCACAACTATCAGAAAGGCAATAAATGAGATAGTACCTAATTTTAACAATTGCTTCATCATGACAATGAGAAAGGTTCCTCTTCATATGAGAGCTAATGAGTCTATGTCTTTGGTTTTGTATTATGGTGCATTTGACTCAAAGATTGGTTACTGTTTGAGGGACAAGAGTCCACAAATATTAAGGGAGACATATGCTACAAATATCAACATTGAAAGCAACATGAGAGCTTCAGGGAAGCACATTAAAAGATCTGATGTAAAACTGTCCCAACCAGACAAAGTAGCTTTTAACAAGCCCCTTACAACTGAAGACAAACTGGATAAAATTATGGGGGGTCATGAAAGACCTATCTTATAAGGTTGCAAGAAATGAGAAAGGCTTGCCACCTCAGGGTGCTACAACACATTTCAATGAAGGTCAAAGATTGCATAACAAACCTTACAATATTGATTGGTCTAAGAGACCACAACAAAATGGCAGATAGGCAGCCCCTAGGCAGGTCAGTTTTAAGCAGCCAGAAAGAGACACACTTGATCCATTAAGAAAGGATCAAATCAATTTCCAAGATACATCTTCATGGTGCCAAGTGTGTTTCCTTCCCCATGATCCAACAAATTGTGTTATTGCTTGTTCAATGGAAAGAGATGAAGAATTTCCAAATGAAGAAGGTGCAGCCAAATACTATGAGGAGGAGATAAATCAATTTGATACAGAGGAGTATGAGCAGAGGGGTGAGATGTCGATTATGACAACTATGAAGAGGATGATCATATTTTCCAATATGATTATGATGTAGGTCCAATGAGATATCAACTTCCAGCTCATGATTTCAGGCACTTGAGGGATCTTTTGTAGAAGTACAAGCAGTCCCAACATTTTGAGAAAGATTTTAAAGCTTTGACTGATGCAACCATTATGTAGGTTCAAGGGGTTATCAGCTGACGAATAGGCAAGTGCCTATGCATAACTCTCCTGCAAAGTCAAGACATGGTGCATTAGATGGTGACAAAGAAAAGAAAAAGGTAAGTGTGGAGAAGGACAACAATGCTCCCAAGAAGAATGTGCCAGAAAAGAAGAAAATTTCAATGCAACTAGCATCCACCAAAAAGAAATATGTATAAAGGGTTCCAACACACATGGTCCAAGTAGTTGTTGTACCTGTTATTGATACTCACAAGCCAAAAGGTGATGACAAAGAGAGTCAGCCTAAAGCATTAGGTGAACAACAAAAGGACAAAGACAAGGAGAAGGAGGTGAAAGGTATGGATATGTCTACCAGTCAATTGATACCTTATATTCTTGATGCGAATGATGTTACAATTTCATGTGACACCCCTTTACCTCCATATCATCCCATTGACATGGCCCATATATTGAGTCAGATAAGAATTTCAATGCCATTAGCGGAAGCTCTTAGGATTCTTGAGCATAGGGATAGGGCTGTCTCATTTGTCACAGCCTCCAGTGCACCTATACAACCTATTGTTGCTCCTTCTAAAGATGATGAAACAATTGAGGTTTATTTAGGGTCATCTATGGTGAATGGTCGGATGGGTGTGGATCCCTTCTACACCATATTGATCATAAATGGAATAAATGGATGGCTGCTACATAATTGCATGCTTGATTTTGGAGCATCTAGCAATGTCATGCCACTTGAAATTATGAATGATTTGGGGTTGAAGGTGTCCAAGTCTTTTGGTAAATGTTTTGCTATGGATCCTATGGAAGTTAATGTGATTGGTCTTGTCAAAGATGTTGATGTCCAACTAGATGCATAACCTGACAAGTCCTTTTTGATGGATATAATTATTGTGGACTGCCCTGCTAAATGGGGTATGTTATTATCTATGAAGTGGGCAACTTCCATGGGTGGAAGTATACATATGGATTTATCATATGCTACCATTCCAGTCTATGGTGTTGAGGTGAAGCTCCACAAGGAGAAGGTAGAAGACCAAAACATAGAGGACCATTACAAAACCCAAGAAGTGAACTTTGATACTGATATTGATTGTTGTAAGGGGTTTTGTGATGATAATGAACATAAATTGTGTGCTAATTTGCCACAGATTGCTGCTCCTGTGCATAATGAAAATGTGTTATGGACACTGTACTTTGATGGTGCTTATTCTAAGGATGGATCAGGTGTTGGTATTGTTTTGATAGCACTGAATGGAGAACAATTTGGGATATCTTTCAGACTTGATTTTCAGTGCACTAACAACATAGCTGAGTATGAGGCATTGTTGTTAGGCTTAAATGTTGCTCACAAGCATGGAGTCTAAGTGCTTTAAGATACATGGTGATTCAAAGTTAATTGTGCAACAGATTAGAAATGTTTTTGTTGCCAAGGACCACAGGTTAAGGGCGTACAAGAATGCAGTGTGGGACACTATAGACTATTTGATGTTGTTGGCATTGAATGAGTTGAAAATGAGAAGGCATATTCCTTGGATGTAGCTGCTTCAAAATTTGACCCTTAGTCAAAATTTTGTTATGGTCCTTACGTTGTGGAAGTGCTTACAAGACCAACGATCCCTAATAACATATACAGTTGGCAAGTTTCAATGACAACAATCAGATTTTTAGTTTCCTCAATTGCCTGGATGAGTTTGACAATCATTTAATTGATTGATAGCCTATGATAAAGATAGAAGATGGCAAGGAAACATTGTTTAGGAATGAAGTGGTACCAATGAAGACAAATACTATTCCTAAGGGTTTGGTTGCACTTGAAAGAATGTTTGATAATGCTGACCGATGGAAAAGCAAAGGTAAACTAGTTGAAGAAGAAAATTTTGAGGGTGTCAACCTTGGGACTGAGGAGGCACCTAAAATGGTTTACATAGGCAAAAAGTTGAAGCCTCATGAGAAGTAGATGCTGATTGCTCTGCTGAGAAAATTCAAGAAGTGTTTTGTATGGTCCTATGACAAGCTCAAGGCCTATAGGGAGGACTTGTTTCAATATACTATTCCTCTCCATCCTGATGCAAAACCATTCAAACAAAAGCAAAGGTCTCTAAACCCTAACTTAGCTCCCAAGATGCAAAAAAAGAATTGTTAAAGATGAAAGATGGAGGTATCATTAAACCCAGCGAACATTCTGAGTGGGTATCCAACATTGTCCCGATAAGAAAGAAGAATGGAGAAATCAGGTTGTGTGTGGATTTCCAAAATTTGAATATCAAATCTCTTAAGGATAACTATCCACTTCCAAGCATGGACCATTTACTACAGAAAGTGACTAGATTAGAGTTGATGTCCATGGTGGATGGATTCTCTGGGTACAACCAAGTGATGGTTAAGAAATTAGAGTAGTACAAGACAACGTTTACAACTCCTTGGGGTACCTACATTTATATGAGGATGCCGTTTGGTCTAAAGAATGCAGGGTCAACATTTCAGCGGGCCATGGATGTGGCTTTTGTTGGTCTTATTGACGAGATCATGGTGGTCTATCAGGATGACTTGACTTTATTCTTGAAGGAAAGAGGTGAGCATTGCAAGCACCTTGAAATCATCTTCAAAAGATGTCTAGAGTACAAAATTTCTCTTAATCACAAGAAATGTATATTTGGTGTTGAAGAGGGCAAGCTGCTAGGACATATTGTGTCAAAGGACGAAGTAAGAATAGATCCAGAATGAGTCAAGGCTATTGACCTCATTCCTCAGCTCAAATCAGTAAAGGGAATTCAGTCTTTTTTCGGGAAAATAAACTTCGTCAAGAGGTTTGTTCCTAATTTTGCAGAGACGACTAAGGTCATTTCTAAAATGCTCAAGAAAAGACAATCATTTGTATGGAGTACAGATCCATCTAAAGCATTCAAAGATATAAAATAAGCCATTAAGGAGGTGTCAGTAGTGATAAGTCTGAATTATTCCAAACCCCTTTAGTTGTTCTCCTTTGCTTCTTTTTATACTGTTGTTGTCTTACTTCGAAAGAATGAAGATGGATATGAGTAGTGTGTGTCTTTTTCAGTTAATCATTGCAAGCAACTAAGTTGAAGTATTCCATAATGGAAAAGCACTCTTATGCATTAGCAAAGGTAGTGAAAAATTTTAGATCATACCTCACAGGTGCGAAGACCATAGCATATGTGCCACACACAACAGTAAAGGAAATATTTATGCAACATGAAGGTTGAAGGAAAAGATGCAGATGGATCAATAGGATCCAAGAATATGAAATGGACATACACGTCACAAAGTTGGTTAGAGGCCAAGGTTTAGCTAAGTTGATGGCTAATTCAAATCTTGAAGCAACAGAGGTAAATGAAACGGATGTAGAAGTTGCTCCTTTTCATTGTAGATTGATTGATGATGCATGGTACAAGGATGTGATATTCTACCTCAAAAATATGAATTGTCCACCATGTATGGATGAGAATTAGAAAAGGACCCTCAAGCTGAAATCTTAGAGGTATGTTTTATTCCAAAATAAGATGATGTGGAGAAATCATGAAGGTGTATTGCTCAAGTGTTTGGATGAAGAGCAAGCTAAAACAATAATGAATGAGCATCACCATGACATTTGCTGGGGGTATTTCAAAGCTAAGACCACTACTCATAAGATCCTTAGAGCTGGGTATTAGTGGCCTACTTTATTCAAGGATGTAGCAAAGAAGATAAGAAAGTTTGATGCTTGCCAACGATTTTCTGGTAAGATGAAGTTTACTGGAGCACTACCCCTTTTGCCCCTCATAGCTGATGCACCTTTCCAGTAGTGGGGAATTGACTTCATCAGAGAAATACAAAAGAAATCTAGCAATGGATTTAAGTGGATCCTTGTGGCCGCTAATTACTTCACCAAGTGGGTAGAGGCAGTCCCCACTCGCAATGCAACTTCCAAGGTGGTTATCAATTTCATAGTCAACAATATAATAACTAGGTTTGGAGTGCCAGCTAGGATTTTGGTAGACAATGCAATGTGTTTCGGGTCTCAAGAAATGCTAGACATGTGTTGTAAGTTTGGTATAAACCTTATGCATTCGTCCCCCTATCATCCCCAAAGTAATGGATAGGCTAAATCAAGTAATAGAAGCCTGATGAAGATCATTAAAAAGAACACTGGATCATAATAAGAAAAGATGGGATGACAATTTGAGATATGCTCTATAGGCTGACAAGATAACTTTCAAAAAGGCCATAAGTAGAAGCCCATTTGAACTAGTATATGGAACAAAGGTGAAAATGCCCATCAACATGGAACTGCCAGTCTATTAGTTGCTACAAGATATAGAAGAAGATTAGTATGATGCAATGTCCTCGAGGATCATGCAGTTGACTGAGTTAGAGGAGCAGAGAAGAGTTACACATGATAAAAACTTGAATCATAAGCAGGCAATGAAGTGTTTATTTGATAAGAATGTTGTGTTAAGAGATTTTTAGATTGGTGACTTGGTCCTCCTTTGGAATGTTTGAAATCTGAAGATAAAGGGAAGCGTGATAAATTTGATCCATTGTGGCTTGGGCCATATGAAGTCGCTGAGAAGTTTGAGCCCAACGTCTACCGTTTGATGACTCTGGAAGGAGAAATCATGAAGTTGCTCGTTCACGACCAACATTTAAAACATTACTTTTCATAAGTAATGATTTCCTTCAAATTTTGAATGGTGAAGTCAAGTTCTATCTTTCATATTTTGAATCTTGTGTAGTCTTGACCATTGTTGGTCATGATGATGTGTTTGTGTTGTGTTTTGCCTGTTCCTGTTTTTATGGTCTGTCCAGAGATATTTTGGATTCTCATTGTGCCACTGCTTGGCACACGTCCCCAACTAGAGCCACCGTTGGGATTCCTATTTTCCTAAGGGGTCCCTGTGCTTTTACCCTAGTGCATGTTGTTGAAATCCTGATTTTGGCTAAGTATGAAATCTGATGGATCCTCCAAATTCTAGAATATGCAATTTAACTTCTATGGTTCCAAAACCTATCTCAAACATTTTGACAGTATATTTTAAAATAACTTAAAGTATAAGAAAGGTAATTAGTAAAAGGTCAATACAAACTTATACTTAAATGTTATTTTAAAATATACTGTCTTGTAGGGATTTCAGGACTTGAGTGCGTTTCGGGACCTGAGTGCATTTCGGGACCTAAGTCAATTTCGGGACTTAAGTCAATTTCAAGACTTGGGGGCTTGATGAGACTTTTGGTCCTAGTCCAAAATATTCTCGGACCCCATGAATTTTCAAGGCGAATTTGGAGGTGCAAATGTTTGAATTTTTAAATAAATTTTTGAGGAAAGGGCTAAGTTTTTCATGGAGTTAAAGGTTAAAATTTTAGTTTTGGCTTTCGACACTTTTGGTCCCATCAGGATTTCGGGACTCGACTGAACTTTTAGACTTTTTCCAAAGTCCCAAGACCTCTCACCAACCCGACACCCGCCAAAGGCCCATGAATGTCCAGAAACATGCATATACGCGCTAACAACTTCTAGGATCACCATTAATGCGAAATGTGTAGTTCAAATTTATGTTTTTATTGCAATTGGTGGGGTTGTTGGGGGTTTTCCTGCCCATTTCATCCTTAGATCCAAGTTGTGAAGGCTATAAAAGCAAGATTGAAACTCTTTTCAAAGGTTGGTCTTTTTGAGAGTTTTTCAAACAACAAATGTGCAAACCTCTCTAGGGTTTCAAAGAACAAAAAGTTCCAGTTCTGAAGCAGGGAAGATAACAAGGTTATGAGAATATTCAAATTGGTTTCAAGAATCAGTGTATGAACTTCTCCTTTTTCTCATGTAATTTTTCAAGGAAATCCTAAGTTTCAGCTAGGGTTTCCTCTTGCCACACTTCGTTGTATGATTGTAACCATTGATCAAATGAATATGATAGATTCTTAAAACATTACATGCTATGTGATGATCTCTTCCATGGTTGTAAATGAATGATTACATTTTGATAAAGGATTACTAAGTATATTCCTCATTGGTTATTATTTTTTCTACATCTGGGTATCTAGAAAGTGCTTGTTTCATTTCTGTATTATCTTATCCTCTACTAAACTGTGGACTATGTAACCCATCCCAATAGGCACTAGTCTGAAATGTTTGATCACCCACACCTCTTTTAAAAAACTAAAACAAATTTATCAAGTGTGAAGTAAATAGTTACTACTGTACGCATTGTTGTGGTTCTGTGTTGTGACTAGGAAATATTATTAGTGAATCTTCAAAGTGCCAATTTTAGCAAACTGAACATGCATACCAACACCTTCCATTATTGCAAGAAGTGCTTTTCATCAGCTTAAACAGAGGTTTTAGTGCAGCAAACTTGTCTTAATCTAGTGATTGTATTTAGGGATTAAAACAACAGTTGGGTATTGTTGCAATGATATGAACCTGACAACATCTTCCATTGTTGTTAATCTTTGTTAAGGTATACCTCTAGGAACACCCTCCTTGGCTTAGCCGATCTAGAAGCGAAGGGGAGATTACCCATTCCCAACCATTGGTCCTTAATCATCCTTACCTTGTTGATGAACCTCTTTTCTATCTCCTTGATGACATCCCTGGCCTCAAAGATTGAAGAATGTTCTAGGGATTAGGATAAGCTATTTTGGGACCCAACACCTCCCTAAGTTGCACCATGTACTGACTCAAGGCTTTGATTCCAAAAACAAATGTCAAGTCAGTATTTACCAAGTACATGAGGGAACCTGTCAATAATTTTCACATAAATGGATCTATCAATTCTGAATCAGAATCAACAAATTACTTTAGATTTTCTACCATAGGAGTAGCCATGGAATTGCAGTCCATCATTTGAAATCTCAATTGCATACTTTCCTTATCTAAGGAAAATTGTACCTAGATTTTGCCATACTTTTAGCCCCAAGAAGTAGTGCATCAAGCCATATCAAATTCTTTTGCCAACTTTGTCTTGCACCATTCTATGAGTTTCTTTGAACTTATTGTAATTACTAAATTGTCTACATACAAGACTAAAACAAGAAGTTTAGAATGATCAATCAAATAATAAAGATTGGGATCTACATCTGCTTTAGTGAAACCTAAACCTAAAAATATGCATCAATCTTGGAGTACCATGCACGAGGTCCATGTTTTAGACCATAAAGGCCTTTTTCAATATGCAAACATGAGTTTCACACTCATGCACCTCAAAGCCCCTTAGTTGATTTATGTACACCTCCTCAATTAACCCACTAAGAAATGCTATCTTCATATCCATTTGATATAAACTCCATTTAAAGATTGTTGCTAAAGACAATAAATTTGATAGAGGCATAAATGGCAACTGGAACAAAAGTCTCCTCATAGTAAACTTCCTCTTTTTGAGAAAACCCTCTAGCCACAAACTAAGATTTGAATTTTTCTATGCTACCATCTGCTGCATGCTTGATCTTGTATGACCACTTAGAGTCAATCACTGATTTCCCTTTTGGTCGAGGAACTATCTCCCACACATCATTATTCATGATGGAGTTATACTCATACAACATGGTGTCATGCCAAACCTATTGTCTTGTTGCCTCTTTAAACTAGAAGGCTCTGCATTAATGATGGAAGACATTAGTCGTACATAATTTAGATTTTTTTGGAGGATGACTTACTCGAATTGAAGTCATAGGAGCTTGCTCTTGTGCCTCATGTAGTGTCTGGGTGAACCACTTAGGCTTTTTGGTTGAACTAGATGGAAAAGGGACACCCCATGCACCTCCAAAAGCTTGATGATCTAAATTAGATTTTCCTAATTTTTTTGTTTTCTCTAATTTTTGTAGATCAGCCTTTGACGCAGCAAGATCTTCTTCCTCCTCGGTCCTTGCTAGAGGTTCTTGAGACTCGGGAGGACCATTCATCTTCGTCAAAATTGACATCTCTGCTTACAACTACCTTCTGCTAAGATGAAATGTAGATTCTATAAGATTTTGAGATCTCATTGTAACCCACAAAGATACCCTTCAAACCATGAAGTTCCAACTTTGTCCTTTTCTCATTAGGAAAATGAATGTAAATAAGACATCCGAAAACATGAAGATGTGCTACTTAAGGCTTCTTATTTGAGAACGCCTCCTCTAGTGACTTGTTCTTTAACACTTTGTGAGGACACCTATTAAGAATAGAGCTAGTTGTAAGACATGCTTTTGCCCAAAAATACATGGGTAGATCTAGATCATGGATCATAGATTTGGCTATCAATATGATGGACATATTCTTCCTCTCTACAATCCCATTTTGTTGAGGGTTGTAGGGCATTATTAGCTCCTTCTTGATTCTTGCTTCCCTACAAAAAGTGTCAAACTCCTTGGAGGTATACTTCCCAACATTGTTAGACCTTAATACCTTGATCTTCTTTCCTATCTGATTTTCTATAGGAGCCTTAAACTCTTAAAAATTTTCGAAGACTTCATCTTTGGTCTTCATGAAGTAAATCTGGGATTTCCTAGAGGAATCATCAATAAAAGATATGTAGTAAATGTTACCTAATAAGGAAGTTGAATACATGGGTCCACATACATCCAAGTGGATTAGATCAAGAATATCTCTTGACCTATGCTCGTTGCTAGGAAAAGCAATCTTCACATGTTTGTTGAGTGCATAACCCTTGCAAACTCCTTTCTTTTTAACCTTGAAGTTAGACAATCCCTGCACCATGTCCTTTAAGATTGGTAATGCTCCATAGTGCAAGTGACCTAGCCTTTTGTGCCAAAGTTCAAACAAGTTGTCACTATCGTGCACTAGAGCTCTCATAGGATCTCCTTGCAACTTGTATAAACTACCTTCTCGAACACCTCTGGCTAACAATCAACCAGGATCTGACCATCTCTTCCGAATGAGAACTTGTTGATCATCAAACTTAATCATATATCCAAGGTTTGTCAATATTGAAATTGAAAGAAGATTTTTAGTTAAACCAGGTACGTACAAAACACTAGTAAGCTTAATGATATTGCTTGATGGATTCTAGAATGAGATGGATCCCACTCATGTAGTTGAAGACATAGAACCATCACCAAATTCTACTTGCATGCTTTCCTTTTGCTCCTAAAGTTTGTTGAAGGCCCTCTTGTTAGAGTTCATATGTTTGGAAGCTCCATTGTCTACATACTAGTCGACACCAGACATGATGTTAGATGGTAGGTATGAAACCATAGAGAAGTGTGTCTCAAGCTTTGATGAAAGCTCATCTACTCTAGCTAATGCTTTTGCACTTCCCATAAACTACTTCTACTATTGTTGCTTGCCCTTACCCTTTTTCTCAAGACACTAAGAAGAAAAGTGCCTAAACTTTTGACACTTGAAGTTTTGAATTTGGCTCAATTCCTTTTCTTGGTTAGAGGAACTTGAGTCCTCTTTCTTCTCTTTTTGACCCTTATGAGATCCTCCTTTCTTGTTACCCTTTTTCATCTTGCTTATGAGGGCTAGATTTTGCTCCTCCTCCATTCTTGCAACAATCTCTAGTCTCATCTCCTCTGAATGAAGTCATCCCATAGTCTATCAAAAATGGGAAGTTGAATTTGGGCACAAATCCCATAAGCAAAAGGCTTCTAAGAAGAAGAGAACCCATTTAATGTAACAAGTACTAACTCTTCAATCTTGACCTCCTCTCCAACTATTGCAAGTTGATCACAGAGTTCAATAATATTCATTTAGTAGGTAGCTACAGTATCTATCTTGCTCATTTTTGTGGCTCTAAGCTTATTTCGGAACATCTCCAGGTTGATGTTCTCACTCTAATATAGAGTGACTAGAGCATCAAACATATTCTTTCCAATGGTCTTTTCAACAATATAAAGGATCAAATAATCTTTTACAGAATCAAGGATGACACATTTAGACTTGGCCATCTTCTTCTAAAGTTCTGCCAACAACGTGGAATTAGTAGGCTTTGAAATCGATTTCTATAATGAAGTCCCACAAATCTTGCTTGTCCAACAACATTTGTACCCAACATTTCCACGAAATGAAGCCAGAGGAACCTTTCAATTTGTCTTCATATTTGAGACTGAAAGTAGTCGTACTATTGCATTGGAATAGCCTACTAAACAAAACAAATCAACAACCTAAAAAGAACTTTATCACAAGTCCATTGTGCTTTTATCAAGAATGGATAATGGGCATCTCACCTCTATAACATCTCGATAGCTCCCTCTCATAGGTAGCGGCCCTACTATCCATTCAAGGATTCTTTGAAGGTTTCAGTAAACTATTTTGATACCATGTCAAATTCTCTAAATCATGGTAAACAAATTCTGCATTTGTAATCTAATTCCTATAGAAAATAACAATAGAAACTAAACCTAGCAAAACAACTTTGATTTAATCTAATCCTTGAATGTATTTACACATATAATAGAAAATAATAAATATAAATCAATGACTGTCAAAACCTTCTTATTAATTCTGGAACTAAAATTTGTTATAGAAAAATAAAAATAAACTTCTCATACAATTCGTACCTCTATCCTTTCAATTTATAGACCTGAGAAGGGTGTACATAGGAGTTATCAATAGTTAGACTCATTTTTATAAAAATCTGCATGAACAAATGAGGTAGTGTGCTCCAAGAGATAGTTCAACTTCTCTTGGATTATGTGCTCTAATTGATAGTTGAACAAAACAATCTATTTTCAATCAATCTTAAATAAAACAATACTAAACTGAAAGACTTCACTTAAACTCAATTGGCACTTAAAACTTAATCTACCATCTTTATTTTAAATATATCTAAAGTTGGTGTCATGTTCCCTTTTTTAGAGCTAACAAATTAATAATATTGAGCCCGATCACTAAATGTACTTGCAACATATAGTGGCACACTACATGCACTTGTGACATACAATTCTTTGAAAAAAAATACTAGAACAATGAATGAAAGTAAAATATTATTGGTCTAGATATGAATGGCAACATAGAGGTTCGCCACATGTGCATGGATTCATATGGTTAGATGGAGCACCAGATATGTACAACCTTGATTGGACAAATGATGGGGAACAAAAAAGTGCAAAGAAAAACTTCCATCCTATTGTTCATGCATGGAATCCTCCAAAAGATCCACATCAACGAAATAAACATGTATGTTATCAATCTTTTGTAAATCTATATTCTATATATAAACTTTATGCATCAATGAAAATAATAAATTATTCCATTCTTTGAATGATAAGTATTGCAAATTTTTGTACAACATCCATGTCTTCGAAATACAAGACAACTTGCACGGGAAGATATGGAACGTGACTATGAAGAGATCCTAAATTGTGTAGAATAACATACAATGTGTAGATAGGGTGCATGTCTTCGTAAGAAAAGAGGACGAATGGTTTGTAGGTAAGAGGTTCAATCAGTGAAAGCTTTCTATACAAATTGAATATAATATGTATGCAAAGAAATTGAACTATGCTATTATTAATTATAGGTATAATGCTCCATGGCAATTAAATTTTGAGGGATTGAAGTTATATCGAGACTCAAAAACAGGTGAAAAAAGTTTGAGCCTACAAGAAATGATGATAGATAAAGTACACATGATTGCTCATTCTACAATTATGGAGAGCAACTATTAACAACCTATTCTTTCCAAACATGCTATAATCAAGTATATTGCCAAGTATGCAACTAAAGTAGAGAAGAGTTTAGAAACTTATCATCAAATGTTGATGCAGCTTGCAATGATTGAAAACCCTAATGATTTAGCCACAAGAGCATATACGAGGCTTCTTACTAAAACAATTGTAGAAAGAGACATTGGGGCACAAGAAACATGTCACATGTTGTTGGAACTTCTATTAGTAGAGAGCAACAGAAAATTTGTCAATCTAAACGTCCCATGTGAGGTATTCAAACCTGTAGCTAAAAATAATGAGATGACTATGAAGAATTGACAAAATATTTCATTAATGATGCATGAGCATCCTAGGTTGAAGAGCAATCTTGCATCAACCAAATATATTTGCTTTCTTTTCTTTTCTTGCATTTCAGTTGCAGTTCAGTCATTTACAGTTTCAAAATTTTCTACTACATTCTACCACATCTTCATTTAAGAGCTCACAGAGTAGTATTTAGATTCTAAACTATCTCAGCTACATCATACTAAGATTTCATGAGATTTGGATTCTCCTATAGAAAGTTATCGCTATCAGAAGATCATCAGCATTCACAAAATAAAGCGTTCATCAGTCAACATGAGTAAGCAAGGTTTGTGGAGAAATCCCGTAACTTACGGAGCTAAATGGAACTTCACACAAGGAAGTAAAGGATTGAATAGACCTTCTTTGAGAATTGCAACACGTTTCATTCATTTGCGGAGCATTACCATGAGTTGTAAGCCGACCTACACATTTACTGCACGTTTCATCATACATTGGAGTTTGAGATCTCTCAAGGCTGACGCAGAGGATTCTTTGAGCTAGAAGATGATATATAAGCATTTCTTAGATGCACTAGGATGGCAGTCCATTCAATAGTGGATATATAACAATAAGATAGGAGAATAGTTCTTTTCTGGGAGGCACTTCAATGCCATATCTATCTTGTAAGTTGTAATCCGGAAAGAAAGCCTGTAAGGCTAGATTGTAGCTCGCATGTTGTCGACATATAAACATTGTAATTGACTGATATGTTGAGCATATGAATCTTCCACGGCGTTCTATTCTTGTGTTGTGTTTGTGTTGTGTTTACTCTAGTAGCAGGGTTGGACAATTCATTCTTTGGACCCTCCATCCCTGACTGCACCAATTAATGAAGATGACTATGAAGAATTGACAAAATCTTTTATTGATGGATATAAGAACAAACCTTTTTCAATGGAAAGTGTTTCACTTATTGATGCACAATTAAATCATGGACATATAATCCAAGATGAAAAAAAGATAACAAATGGGAGGCAAAGGGTATGACAGCTATTGTGAAAGTATTTCTAAGGTTTGTATCCATCCCTACTCATGAATCAAATAAATGGGTTGATTTATGTTGTTCTGAGTTATTACTTTACAAGCCATTTTGTAATATAGTGTAATGTCCCTTTTGGCTGATTTTAATATTTTCCGTAACTTTGGTGGTTGTGCAGAAAATAATTATTAAATGGTTAAATATTTAAGTTTGTTGAAAAATGAAGAATCAAAAAACAACTTATATTTAATTATTTAAAGATGGAATTATAAGTTGTTTAAATAAAGTGTCACTAGGAGCATGGTACAAAAATGACACTTTGTTATATTTTATAACTTTGTGGAAAATAAAGGGATAAAAAGAAATAATATTATTGTATTCCTTCGGAAGGCTATAAAAGAAGGTTTTGAGGAGGCAAGACTCATTTTGAACATTTTATGAAACCCTTTTTTATTTGGGAGATTGAACCAGGTTCATTCTTCAGTCAAAGGACGAAAACCCTTTCGACAATTAGTTTCGTGGACAAAAACCCACCTAGCTGATTGAGTAATTTCACCTAGAAATCATGTTTGTGTTGAATGCAAGAAGATCTTTGGTTTCAAGGATAGAAACCCTCCCAACCAATCCTTGGTGGATCCATATCAGAATTCACAGGTGAGTGTATTGCTTGGTATTCATGGTGATTTTTAGATTTGATATTAGGGCAAACTATAATTAAAGATTTTAGTTTGTATTTGGAGATTGAATGATATTGTTTAAGGTTGAATATTGTGTTAGTTGTCCATTGGGGCTATTTTCATACCTATCAACTATATTTCAAGAAATATAATGCTTCATTAAACATACTACCATATTTTAAGAATGGAAGAATTTTTTATTATTATTGATCTGTCCCTCAAGACCCAACAGTACCATCCCAAGTACTATTGAAACTGACTATACAACATCAAGGCAAGGCAACAATTAAGTAGAAGGAGGAGTGATTACATGAAATAAGGCTTTAAAGCCTTAGTTATACCTATTGTACAAGATATTGACAAGTCTTAAGGGAAGCGTGAGCTATATGAGGTAAGCGCTGCATATTACAGTCTTTGGGCCCCACAAATTCAATTGCCTCAGCTTAAGAGAATGGAATGCAACATATTTTAGGAGTTATTTGGAGATATTATGAAGTCGCACCCTTTTAAGACTTCCATACCTTTTTGACATCAACCACCACATGTATAGATGTTAAATTAGTGGAAATAAGGTGGGAATTTTAATATTATTGTGAAGAAGTGCTCCATTGTTTTGGCTTAAAGATTACCAAAAAGGGAATCATAGACATTTTGGAGACTTATATTAACTCCAAGACTTAGCCACTCCATCTTGAGTGGAGTATCATATGAGTCGTGGCATCTTTGGAAGTCATAAGGGACCGTACTGCATAAGGGAGTGCATATACCATTGTACTTTGATTTTCAATATGTCACATCAGTGTTTATGTTCAGCTTGGAGTTGGGCATAAATATAAGTGTTTCAGAATAATTATGTGAGTAAAAGGTGTCACAAACGGCTACATCAGTGTTCAACTTAAACAAAGGATTTGGATGTATTTTTTTATTTATGCCTTTTGGAGCTTCAACTATATTGCAGATCTAGTTAGTTATCCATCATTATCCCTCTAATTTAATCAGTAATTTTTGTGAACAACATCAACAAAAGGGAATTTCCAGTATCAATCCATGCATTACCAGTATTATGTAATTAGCTACAACCTTTGATGTTTATATCAACAATTTGAAGAGTACAATCATCCATTATATCAGTTATAGTGACAATACCAATTGTTCCAGGTATTCACTTCACTGTAATTTTAGTTTGCATGTTAAGTATT
This sequence comes from Cunninghamia lanceolata, assembly GCA_027924645.1. Lineage (NCBI taxonomy): Eukaryota > Viridiplantae > Streptophyta > Pinopsida > Cupressales > Cupressaceae > Cunninghamia > Cunninghamia lanceolata. The sequence goes on along the minus strand of BSBN01000204.1, from coordinate 2,021,976 downwards.
TGACAAAATGTACACTTATAGTTGATTATAATTTTTGAATTGGAATTCAATTGATGAGCTCTTTCCAGTTGTTTGATAAAATGTCGATGAATTACTCCATGAGTGCAAATTGTTTGATGAATTGTCTATGAGCTAAAAACTCAAAAAATTGCAAGTTTGTTGAGAAATCTTGATAGGGAAACTACAATGGTAGTAGAGCTAGTTTTCTTGCCAACCTGTGTGGTTAATAGTTGAGGAGATCATTTTCAAATTTCTTCTGGTAAGTAACCAACACTTGCATATATTCAGTTTTTAGCAGTTCCAATTTATTGTTCAGTGAATTCATTTCAATTTCAACAGAAATTTGGTCTTCATTTATCATTTGAATCATGGAAGATGAAAAAATGACAGATTCTTTGCTTGAATCTCTTAGACAAAGTTGAGATGAATTGGAAAGAACATTTCAAAAAGTGTTTGGAGCAGGTTTAAATCAGAACAAGGGTCCTTTAGAAAATCATCAGACTGTGATTAGTTAGACACCCAAACCTTTTTAGCCTAGATCCTTATAGAAAGAAAAGGATGTGGGAAATAAGCTTTACATAGTAGGAAAGAATCTTGAGTTTCTGCATCAGCCAAATAATGTTTTACTCAACTTGAAAGAAGTGGAGAGTTGTTTGTCTATGATAGACCAGTCGGATTCTAAGAATTTACTTTGGGCAATGAAGCCATCAATGACTTATTTGGTTAAACCCAAGCTTATGAGACACTCAAATAAAGAGATGAAACTTGCAGTCACTAATTACCTCAGTGAAATCACAAGGATAACAACACTTGAAACTCCATTCAATGATGATATAATGAAGGAGGTATTTTAGCTGATTGTAGAAAGCTTCCATGGGTTGACTAAAATTGGAAGTCCTTCCTTTGCTAAGAGAGTAACAATTCTAGAAATTTTTGCAAAAATTAGATCTTGTAACATCATGTTAGATATTAGTTGTGAAGAGATTGTTTCTGAAATGTTTCAAATATCTTAGACTGTTATTAATGAGGCTCATACATAGAATTTCATAACTTCCATGCAATTTATTATGTCTCTGATTTTAAATGAGGATGATGATATCTCTAGGCAATTTTTATCTAACTTGTTGACTATTTGGAGGATGGAGCATGATGTGTCACTAGTGGCACATGAGTTGTTAAAGAGATTAGTTAAACATAATATGAAAAAAATGAAAAACCATTTGATGGAAGGTGAATTACTTTCTTGTGGTCTGCAGATTATAGTTGCTCCTAAAATGAGAAAAATCAATTGAGGAGAGAACATTGTTTCACATGCAAGTTTGGACACCTAGTCACACATGTGGGAACAACAAAGAAGATTAATTAGTGACTTCCATCACATGTTTATTCCAACAGAGTGATGATGAGAACAAAGAAGAAATTGTGACAATGGAGCATGAGGAAGAAGAGAAGACAACATCAGAAAATTTTGAAGTTATGATTGAACCTGTTATGGAGTAAAAGGTGGACACATGCCTTTTTACCTCCTAGTTTAGCTCCTAGGTCCCTATGTTAACGCTCTACATGCAAAATATTCATCCCGATGCAAAATCCTCTGAAACCCATGTCAAATGGGAATTAGGGGCCCATCTAATGACTAACCCCAGACCAAAAAGGATCCTTGGGACTTGGGCACCCGCACCCAAGTCCTTCCTGATTGGTTAGGGCATAATTTAATTCATGTCAGAATAAGAACTTTAAATGGGTCTCTCCTTGTTAGCTCTTTCAATTAATTTACAAATGTTTAACGAGAAAGCATATATAAGTGAGTGTTTGAATTCATTTGTAACCTAGAGAAGTTGATGATAGCGAACTTATGATATTGGAGCAAAGAGTATTCAAGGCATCCATTGTGTTATTGTTGTAGATTTGTGTTTGTATTTGTGTGTTTGTTGTAGTTTTGGAATCATCATCAACATCCTTATGAGTTGAAGGATCTTCATTCTCCTAAGGACTTCACCTCCGAGGTGACATCATCATTGTTTGAATCATTTCATCATCATTTGGATTATCTTTAGCCTCTATCCTGCAAGGACACGCTTTCTCTCTAACAACGGTGTTACGAAAGCTTGAATGCTAACCTAGGATTTGACTGAGGCAAATCCTTAAACACCACAACCCCCAAACCGCTTTTCCTCTTGTGTGCAAGTTATAGGTGCGAGGATTGAAGAAGTGAAGGTATAGGGAGGTTGCTCAAGAGGAAGGGTTTCAAGATCTAAAAATAGTTTGCAGAAATTCCTTTGTGGAAGACTTGGGTGCCCGCCCCGGTGTCCTGTTGAAACAAACACTAGAATTGGCATTTAGACACCTTCTCTGACATCTTTCTAGTTCTAAGTTTCCAGAGATCCTGACTTTTAGGACTTGGGCGGCCGCCCCAGAGTCCTCTGACATTTCAGCTTCCGTGGGACATGTTTTGATATCTCACTGATCATCTTGGTGCTTTCAGATCTTGAGTTTATGTTGTCATTTTCCTGTTACGAGATGATTATCTCATAGATAGGGTTTTACTCATACTTAAACTAGGGTTTGATAAAAAGCTTGGTTGAATCACATCTTTCCATAGAAAACAAGGGCACAAGATCAGTAGTTGAGTCCTCTTTCATCTTGTAGTGACTTAACTCAGTTTTGTCCTTGAATGTTATAGTGAAAGAGGGTTTGATCTAGTGTACTTACATGCTTGCATTCATCCCCTTTTTCCCTACTTAACATTTTGGTGAACCTGTAGCATCGAGCATTTGCATCTTGTTGAGTGTTAAAATCAAGTCTTGAGTGTTAAAATCAGGTATTGCATTAATTTATATCATACTTATCATTCTTTATTGAAAAATCTTGCATAAATTTGAACAAAGTGAAAAATATAAGCATTCTAGGCTTGCATAAAGGCATAGTTTTGCATTATTTTCATTGCATATCATTGGAAACATTTGACTTTCTAATTTTTATATTAGATCTGATCCAGATTACAACAATTAATCATTTTATGATATCACATCTTGCATTTGAATATCTCATTTGCTAGGGTTTTGTAGAAAATTTACATTTTTTCCTATAACCTAGTTATTTGCTGTAACGTCAGAAAATGTCCCCTTGGGGACTTTTCCCTCATAAGGTTTAGCTCCCACATCTTTTATCTGCATTTAGGACATCTTGCATCATAGTTTGACATCCCGATGAAATGAACCCTAAGTTTCATGGTAAATGGGACCTAGGGGGATCCCTTGAACTTAACCCTGATCAAAATAGGGGGGAGGACTTGGGCGCTCGCACCCTAGTCCTGCCCTATTTTGGGTCAGTCCCAAATTTTTAGTGTCGGCTTGTGATCGTTATTTGGGTCTTGTGCCGACACGATAAGTTTGAATTACAAAATTGTTGGCAAGAGTGTTTGTAGTTGCATATATAAGCATGTTTAGGCATTCATTTGTAAACTAGAGATTTCAACTAGATGATTATTGTGATCTTTTGACATCCTAAAGGTGATTCAAGGCATTCATTATTTAGCAAGAGCATATTTGTGTTGTCTATGTGTTTGTATTTGCAAATTTGAGCAATCATCTCCTCATGGCATGAAGAGCTTCTTCTTGCCATGAGATCTTCATTGCAAGGTGACATCATTTATGTTTTTGAGCATTTATCATTTGGTTTTTGTCTCTGCCCCTCAAGGACATGCACTCTCTATCTGACAATGGTGTTCAGAAGACTTGAATGTCTCTCCAGGGCTTGACTGAGGCAAGCCTCTAAACACCACAACCCCCTCTCAAAGTTTCTATGATTGCAGATACAAAAAAAGTGGAGTTGCAGGAGGGCATTACAAAGTGTCATATTTGCATATCAGAGTTGAAAACAACACCCTGGACTTGGGTGCCCGCTCTTTAGTCCTCCGAATTCTGTAACGGGAAAATCTCTGTGACAGTAGGAACAAGTTGCAGACTAAGTTTCCAGATCGCGACAAAAACCTAAACATTGGACTTGGGCACCCGCTCATTAGTCCCTGACTGTTTCGCTTCCAAACCCCGAAAATAGGTGCACAGTTATTTGTTATTTTACATATTTCTGTAGCAACATTTTCTGATATTCATCCGTTTACTATCGTATTTGCATAATTAGGGTTTTGATGCATAATTGAGCATAATTGACAATCAAATCATACAAATCCAAATTTTCCTACATCTCATAGTGACCTAGGATATGATAGTACATTGCAACTCGACCCTAGGTCCTTGAATGTAAAAGGTGAAAGGAGGATACACACACAAAACTACCAAAAACTCAACTATCTAAATTCCACCCTTTACATTTTGGTGAACCCAAGTTGTTGGACTTGTTTGCACCTTGCTGAGTGTTTTTATTCAGATTTGTAGTGATTTCATTCATTCATAGTACCATTCATCTTATTGCATTGGAAAACTTACAAAAAAATTGAAAAATTGGAAAAAAATGACATTTTAGGGTTTGCATGCTGCATTAATTAATTTCATCAGATTTCTAATTTTTGCATTAGATCTAAGATAAATTACAGAAAATTACAAAAATTCAATAGCTTGCATTGCATTTTCATTATAAAATTGCTAGGGTTTTGTTGAAAATTATGAATTTTTCGTATAACCTAGTAATTCCAAAAACTAGGGTTTGTAGGTAAAATCTTGTTTCAGATTTTTCTACTAATTTTAGACACTAATTCAAATTTTTATTTGGTTGTAGTGTTGCATTTTAGTGTAAATTTGCATTTAGATTTAAAAAAAATGCATTTTTACATAGAAAATTTCAACAAAAACTAGCATTTTCATTGATTTTTCTTTAGATTTGCACTTGCATTTTGCATGGTAGGGTGTGAAAATCATTCTCAGATTTGAGTGGACTTAATTTTCATCATGAAATAGATTACAAGACATTCATATAGCATTTTGCATCAAGATCTCAAACCTAGGGTTTGAAAAACCTTGATTTTCAGTAGATTTGGCCTTATCGACTTTCAAAATTTGCACCATAGGCGTGTTGTGAAGATTATTTTTGCACTACTTGGCTATTAGTAGGGTAATTATTTTCTTCCCCTCCTAAAAATTTTCACAACACCTTTTTATTGGGCTCTTGTATTGAAAATTTGGTGAAAAATTGCACATTTTTGCTATATTTGCCCTAGGGTTTGACCTAGATTGCACTCCAAGTGTGTTGTGAAAAATTTTATGGATTTATGTGACTGATATCATTGCTATTATTGTTTTCACCTCCTAAAATTCTTTACAACACCCCTTTTTCTAGGTCTTGGGATTGAAAAATTGTGAAAAATTACATATTTTTGCTATATTTTCACTAGGGTTTGATCTTGAGTGGCATTATAAGCGTGTTGTGATAGATTTTTTGGAAATAGGTGGTTGTTATTACTAATATAATCTATTTTCTATCATCATTTACCTCACAACAACCTTTGTCATGCTCCTTTACATTGAGATTTGGTAAAAAAATTGTATATTTTAGTGTATTTTCACTAGGTTTTGGCCTATCATCATCTTAGATTTGCATCAAGCGTGTGTTGTGATGGATATTATTTCTGTATTGGATTGATATCAGACATATTATTTGCTTCCCCTGATCAAAATCCTTACAACACCTTTTCTTTTATATATTTGCATTGAAAAAAGTACAAAAAATCAAGCATTTTAGGTCATTTTTGCATGTAGTTTTGCACTTGTCTTTTGCATACTTTTGGAAAACTTTTAAAATTTGATTTTACATTAATTTGAGCATATACACATGGAACCTTCATGTCATTTTTCTATGGTATCTCTGCATGTATTTATCAATGATCTGGATTTTGACAAATTTCTAATTCTCATGAGTGAACATCCTATGATATTGTAATATCCAATCTCAAAATCAACTAATGAATTCCAATTTTTTTGACCATAAAGTAAAATTCAAAAAGGTAAAGGTGGTTTATTATTTATTTATTTTTTTCCATTGGAATACTATCATTGACTATTTAAGATTCATGTTGATACCATTTTTTTTTAAATGCATCTGGTAAACTTTTTAACGTGACCGACGACACTGGTGCGACACGCCCTTTGGCTCCACATGAATGCTTTTACCTGGAGCGATGAACCAGTGAGGCCACAACACGGGGGACCTCATCCCCTAGCAAGGACACTTCAAACCCGCGAGCTTGTTGGCCCAACGAAGGCGTAATGCTTGCGAGCTCGTTGGCCCAGCGGGGGTTTGAACTCTGGTGGCCGCCACTACAACCGAGCGACTTAACCACTGAACCACGCCCTTATCGGTGATTCATGTTGATACCATGAAGAACATAGGATCTAATCAATTTTTAATGTTTTAATATAAGATGTATTTATACATAAGGAATATAACAAAATTAGAATCTTACCAATTTCATCGCATCTCGATTGACGACCATCGTAATTTCAAGCCTTGCAAGCCTCTGGAGAATGGATGAGAAAGTATCTTCAAGGAGCTTTACCTCCAACCATAGACTGTCGGTCTCCCGCACACCTTCCTAACCGAAAGTGGCCCTACCCTACTCAAGGAGGATAGACTTAGGACGACCAATGGAGTTTGCCATTTGAGTACTGGTGTTGTGATTTTCGCAACTTGTTATCACGAAACCCCTAGATTCCCTCTAGTCTAGCATGACCATCCACAAGTTACGCCATCCAATCATGGTGAACTTTCAATGCACTAGAGGCAAGTGCATTACCTTGGCCAAAGGGTTTAATGGAGATTAGCGTTGTGATAATGCAATCAATACGTTCACCCACACAAACTTGACTTGAAGTTGTCGCAATCCTACAACTTAATAATCTTGTTGTCTATTTAAGCTATTCCAGCTCAACAAGCTTTTAAGCAAGACAATTTAGTTTATTACGAACTTTTAGACTTTTAGTGTCATGATCTTCTATGTGGTTGAGAAATGAATTCTAGCTTACAAGCTTGTCAGTTAGTTTTACTCATTTTTGAGTAGACCCATAGATTTGACCTCTGACTAAACTAACCCATCTAGTTAGAACATTTACCTAACATTAAAGACACAAGAATGATATCATTAATTTGGTTTTCGAGTTTAAATTTTGTCAGTGATCTAGAGCTATTAGTGTTCTTCACCTGGTTTTAGATTTTAAGCTTCCCAGATAAATCTTCTTCAATCTCAAGAACACAAAGACTAAACCCACAACCATAATCCCAATAGAGTTGTAGACAAGATTGTGCTATGTGTAAAAATAAACATACTAATGATTTCTTTAAACACCATGTCGATGTAAATTCACTAAGAGTCACAAAGTCATAGAGGCATAAGTTTTTCTCTAAGTTCGCATTACAATTATTCTATCCATCTTAAGGTTTAAACCGGTAGAGAAACCCTTAGAATCATTAGTTCGCACGACCAAGAATGTAAAAGATATAGTCATTTAGCGCTGAGGCAACCTTCCTTACCGTTTTTTTTAACTATGATATTGCATCAAGAAGGTCTTATTCTTTTTGGACTGTGTAATACTCTCCTATGAGTGTTATCACTCTCGCAATGGAGGTTAAAGAAAAAGGGCGCTTTGATCAATAAGTCTTCGTTTGGTATTAGTCTGGTTCTAAACTTTATTTATCCTGATAAAGATACAAGATACTCACAGCAATAACAACAGGAGAAAGATAATGCAAACACTATACATCTACGCTCTAAAGCCACAAAGTTTATAACAATAATAAGGTACTGACACCGGCTAATATAGTGTCTATCAATGACATTTCTTGAAGGTAAACAGAGGTATGTTTAAGCTCTGTCAAATCACTAACAAAAGGTTTTTCATATAGATGATACGTAGAAAAGAGATGGAGTTTAACCTGTATTGCAGAGATCTAGAGTCGTCTTCACTCCTTCTCCTTTAGCTCCTTCTGAATCTTCTTCTTTCTACTGAGCTTGAACACTGTTTCTTAACCGATTCAATTAACTCCCTGACATATTTAACCAAGTGGAAAAATATAACTACCTAACCCTAACTACTTCAGGCACAAAGAAGGCTTATTCAAATGACATCGAAAAGGGTTTCTAAAATTAGTAAAGGCTTCGATTATTCTACATGATGGGTCATCATGGTTGAAAAGGTGGCGGCTTGAAAAAAAGATAAGACATTATTAATGGTTAACCTTATTAGGTTTTAATCGATGTAGGACACATAATATGATATCACCGAAAGGATAATGCACAACTTCGAGCTTTTACCACCTTTTTAGCGATTTAAAGTGATTGCCATGTATGGGGTATAGTGGCATCATAAAATAATAACCTTTAATAGATTTCTTCGAACTAAGGCTTGTTTATTATGGTTATTACTGGGTAATCTTTGTCTTGCCCATGAAGATTATAGAAAACATAAAATATTTTATTTATTCCTTATTGTTACAAACATAATTGACGATATAACACTTGGTGTTCACATGGACTCAAGACATTATTGAAATCTCTTTTACAATGATGTCATAATGTAGTTGAGTACATTTACATCGCACGCACGTAAGGCGTTACGATGGTGATGATGTTTGGGGCAATTTCATGTCTGCAGCGACGAGGTGTATGGTCGACCTTTTGAGGTCGAGTCTTAGCTCCTCCATGACAAACTATTGTCGATGTTTTATGTCGACTACCTTAACATAGCACATCTTACGACATGGATGTCAATCGACCGAACTCGTCTTGACATCGACATCTAGACAGACTACATCATTCCTCCACAATGACGTAAGAAAAAGTGGCCTAATCACACAATCCTTGATGATCACATCACTAATTGACTTAACCAAAAATAATTCTTACCTCAAGACATCTAGGTTTTTAACTACCTGTTGTTCATACCCAGTAACAAACTCTCATTGGTATTCCAGGGTCTATTCTCCCCTTCCCGAAGATACTTTCTCTCTTCTTGTTTCATGGAGAGCTTGTTTCACCTGTTCCTATCAAACAATCTCATATACAATTTGTAGTCAGAGTACCAGTATATTGGTCAAAACATATTTACATCATATCATTTCATTTTCATAGTGAAAAGACATTTTTAATTCATAACATCAGATTGATCATACTCAAATGATAAATCCATGATTCATAAAGTTAATTCTTTTAACAATAACATCATTTTCCATAGTCATAAACATATTCACATGTCTAATCTATTCATGTAATTAACAAAAGTAAGTAGTAAAGCTGAATCCAAAAAGGGGATGTAACAGATATTAGAAAGCTTAACCGAGTTCATCTCCATGAGTAGAAATGAAAAAGATAATTGTGATAGCACTTCTCCTACATCCACTACATGTGTTGATGACATAAATTTATCCTCTAGGCATTCTTCGAAAAATGATTCTTCTCATGAGGAAATACTTGTCCAGGACAATAAAATCATTGATACCTTGCCAACAATAGAAGAAACACAACTTTTACAAGACATCATGCCTCCTACAACTACAATAGAAGAACAAATCTCTCATGATGTTGAGAATCCTATTGAGATGATAGCATATGTACCTAATGAACAAGTAAACAAACTTGATGAAGACCTAGCTGAATTCCAAGAATATGTGTAAACTGAAAGAATAGAGGAAGAAGATGTACCTGTGATTCACAACATAAGAGAATTGATAAAAGAAGGACAAGATGGCATTAATGTTGTTTAAGGCTTAGCACACATTATACAACATAATGTTATGCCTCTATATTATCTCATGAATACATACCCTTAGGCAATGGAAGATTTAACAAAGCACATTGAGAATGATGAGTATGAAAATCCTCTTAATGAAATGGAATCATTAGCTAAAACTTATGATGATGAAGATGACTATTTGAACTATGATAAAATAATTGGTTTAATAGAAGTGGATAAGGAGAAAGTTGAGAATTCACCTAATCCATGGAAAAATGATATTGATTTAATTGTTGACAAAGGTTAGATTGGATGATCCCTATAGGTAAGTATTTCTAACCCTTTATCTCTCTCGTGATGTGCTTCCCCCATGATGTGTTATGGGTTGTTTAGGCCTCCTGAGATGACCCCTGATTCTCTTGTAAAGTTTGGGATACCAGGAGACCACCTCTGTTGCGACCTTCTATTTGTATCATCATTCTTCTATATTGCCTCTCTCTGATTTCATTGTTGTGTGTTGTGTCATACAGATATAGTATTGCGGTTGGTGACTTGGGGGCACCCTCCTACATGACTGTCCCTAAGACACTTGTTTCTCCTCTCTGATTTATTGTTTCACTTCCTCTAGTGTTTCTATCTAGCGGGCGGATGACGAAAATATATTTATACTGATGCAGACCTAGCGTCCCTTTAGCAAGAAATCAAAAATTGGACTTAGTTCCTAATATGACAATGGGGTTGTATATCTTATCTGATGCTTGGCTAGTAGAAGCACTCGTGCTTTCTGCATAGTGATTTTGATGATCTTTATCTCACTTACAAACCTTAACAATACTGCTGCTCCATGCACTTTGTTTTTCTTTGAATCTTGCCTTGGTGACACTCGGTTCTGAGATTTTTGTTATATAGCCTCACAGTTATCCTCGATCTCTGAATTCATAGTATAACCTTGGCTCTTTGTGTGATTAATCATATGCATTTATGTTGTCATTTATCATGATTATGTGGACACTAACATGTTTCTTTCAGGGATGTGTTTGTGGGAACATTTGGCGATCATAAATTACATGTCACCTTTGGGGGGCACGGGATTTGCGAAAGTCTGTGTTCCCTTGTGTGTTTTCTTCCTACCTTAACATGCTTGATATCGATGCATGATATGAATCACCTTAAGGTGGGGGCATATATAAGGTAAGCTGTCTGTTGTAGATGTTAGCAATGTGCTTGTCCTTAGGTGCAATCTAAAGACTGGTGGCGATGAGTCCCTCTTGCACTTTGAGTTTGTTTACAATCAATCAATCAATCAATCATCTTAAGCCCTCTGCGGAGGCGGGGGTGGTGTATCTCTTGCGGAGAGTGCCCATCCTGTCATTTTCAAAAGTCCTCTGCAGAGGCGGGGAGCGGTTCTGTGAGTAACTCAACCCTTAAGTGTGTCTTCGGTAATTGTTGTGGCGAAGCCCAATTGTCGGTGTGTGCCTGTAATGTGCTTGAGATGGTGATGAGCCTAGAAATAGGAACACTCCATCGCTTGTCTACTGTGTTTTCTCTGTGTCTTTAAAGTGTGTGTGTTTGGTAGGCTTGTTGCCCCATATGCAGTCTAAAGACCCGCACGATGAGTACTTCCTACATTTTGGTAGGTTTGGTGTGTCTTGCGTGTGTGTTGCCCCATATATGTAGTCTAAAGACCAGCATGATGACTGCTTCCTACATTATGGGAGGTGTGTTTACTTTCCTGTACTTGCATTTGCATTTCATATATATGAGAAAAAGAAAAGAAAAGAAATCATTCATGTCTTCCATGCATTAACTGTCTTCTATGCATCTACTATTTTCTCCGTGTTTTGCATGACTATAACCATCTTCTCCGTGTTTTGCGTACCTATCATTGTCTTCAATGTGTCTAGTGTGTCTTCTCCGTGCTTGGCGTGTTTGCTGTGTTTGTCGACCGTACTTTAATGCATGTATTGGCCTTGCATTTATACATACATTAAAGTGGGGGCTAAATGTAACGTCAAAAAATATCCCCTTCGGGGCTTTTCCCTCATAAGGTTTATCTCCCAGGTCTTTTATTTGCATTTAGGACATCTTGCATCATATTTTCACATCCCGATGAACCCTAAGTTTCATGGTAAATGGGACCTAGGGCGATCCCTTGAACTTAACCCTGACCAAAATAGGGGGGAGGACTTGGGCGCCTACGCCCTAGTCCTGCCCTATTTTGGGTCAGTCCCAAATTTTTAGTGTCGGCTTGTGACCGTTATTTGGGTCCTATGCCGACACGGTAAGTTTGAATTACAAAATTCTTGTCGAGAGTGTTTGCAGTTGCATATATAAGCATGTTTAGGCATTCATTTGTAAACTAGAGATTTCAACTAGATGATTATTGTGATCTTTTGACATCCTAAAGGTGATTCAAGGCATTCATTGTGTAGCAAGAGCAATTTTGTGTTGTTTATGTGTTTGTATTTGCAAATTTGAGCAATCATCTCCTCATGGCATGAAAAGCTTCTTCCTCCCATAAGATCTTCGCTACAAGGTGACATCATTTGTGTTTTTGAGCATTTATCATTTGGTTTTTGCCTCTTCCCCTCAAGGGCACACACTCTTTATCTGACAACAGTGTTTGGAAGACTTGAATGTCTCTCCGGGGCTTGACTAAGGCAAGCCTCTAAACTCCACAACCCCCTCCCAAAGTTTCTATGATTGCAGGTTACAGGTTGAAGATACAGAAAAAGTGGAGTTGCAGGAGGGCATTATAGAGTGCCAGATTTGTAGATCAGAGTTGAAAACAACACCCTGGACTTGGGTGCCTGCTCTTTAGTCCTTCAGATTCCCTGATGGGAAAATCTTTGTGACAACAGGAACAAGTTGCAGATTAAGTTTCCAGATCCTGACAAAAACCTAGACATTGGACTTGGGCACTCGCTCATTAGTCCCTGACTATTTTGCTTCCAAACCCCAAAAATAGGTGCATAGTTATTTGTTATTTTACATCTTTCTATAGCAACATTTTTTGATATTCGTCCGTTTTCTATCGTATTTGCATAATTAGGGTTTTGATGTGTAATTGAGCATAATTGAGTATAATTGACAATCAAATCATACAAATCCAAATTTCCCTACATCTCATAGTGACCTAGGGAATGATAGTACATTGCAACTCGACTCTAGGTCCTTGAATGAAAGGTGAAAGGAGGATACATACACAAAACTACAAAAAACTCAACTATCCAAATTCTACCCTTTACATTTGCAAAACTAGGGTTTGTAGTCAAAATCTTATTTCAGATTTTGCTGCTCTCATAAAAATTCATTCAAATCTGATTTTGAATTGTAGTGTTGCATCATTTAACATCCTTGCTTTTAAAAATTCAATGTTTGCAATTACACATTGTGTATTTCAACATTAAGGACTTTTACACTCTCTTCACACTTTTTAGAACACAATTGTAAAACCATTCACCTTGCCTTGTTGTGTAGCACTATTTACATCATACTTACTTTGTTTGCATTGAAATTAGTGTGTTTTTGATCATCAAAAACCTAATTTCCTCAAACTAGTGCTTTGGTGTGAAACAGTCTCACATACATGGCTTCTAATCAAAACAAAGATTGTATGGTTCCTCCTCTAGTTAATAGGAAGAGAAAGATTCCTGAACCTGTAATAGCCTTTACACCACATGAGACCACACTTAGAGATATTGATGGACCTCTTTACATTACAACATGTATATGTGGGAATCCTACAAGAGGTGTCCTTATCGATCCTAATTGTATGACGAATGTGATAACTGAAGAGTTCTTATACATGCATGATCTGGTACAAGACACTTATGATCCTACACATATTATGATTAAGGCACATAATGGATATTTCATCCCGGTTATGGGGAAGATTACACTCTTGATTAAAGTGGTGGAAAAATCTTTGGAACAACAATTTGTCATCATTCCCACCTTGAACCTATTTCGTGTGAAACTAGGCCACCCTTGGCTCAAGTCCATGAAAGTGATCCCTTCTACAATTCATAAATGTTTAAAATTCCCTCATCAAGGATGGGTGCATGTTGTACATCATAGTAGATGGAAACCTTTGGTCAATCGTGGAAACTTTAACTTGGACTACTTTTGGCCGCAGCTTATTGAACCAAATCAACCAAGAGAAGATCAATTCTTCCTGGCATATCAAAAATACAAGGCAAAGTTAATAACAAAATTAGTTGGACCCTCTCAGTCCCTTGTAGCTTCAATTCATCCTACTGAACAAATAGAGAGTGAAAAGCAACCTGAGCTAAAGGAAACCCCTCACCCATGAGGTAAAGGAATTTTTGCCGAGGTTCCTCCTCTGCCACCCTTACAAGGATCAGGAAATAACTAAAAAGAGCAAAGCATTTCATCACAAAAGATCAACTTTGTACTGGCTCTCTCTTCTGAAATGTCAAAGAATTTGGGAACTCATGACACTCCTTTTGCAAATATCACTAACAAGACAAGAAGGAATCGGAACGCAAGAGAAAGAAGGAGAAAACAACAAGCTTTAGCTTGAAAAGCATCATCTCAACAAGAAAACATCCCATCGAAAGAAGTTGAATTAAAAGAAGAGCTAAAGGATGAAGAGTTAAAGGATAAAATTTCAAGTTGGGCATTAGTACCTTATGTACCTATTTCTTCCAACATTCGAGATTGGGAGGAAGATGATTTGCTCGATGAAAACCGCTAGTGTAGTTGTATAACATGTAAGTATTTCTCACCCTTTTAGCCACCTATGATGTAGAACCTCTTTGAGTTTCTCTCTTATGTGGCCTCCTCTTATGTGTTGTGTTAAGTGTTGTTTAGGTCTCTTTGGATGACCCTTGAAAGGAAGCCAGGTGTGCGGAAATCACTTCCTACACTAATCTTATGAGGGGAGAGCTATACAAATTCAATTTATTCCTTATCACTATAGCAACATACAACATCTAACAGAGTTACTAAAACAATACACAAGAACCAGAAGGAAGATAGAAGAAGAGAGACAAAGATTTACGGTGGGGAAAACCCTTATCAGGTGAAAAACCCCACACTCAGAAACTTGCACAATGTATTAAAAAATCTAAAAGTTGTTTACAATACACTTGCAATGCAAGCTTCAATGGTCTTCAACACTCGTGTCCGGAGTCAATCCGACAGCATAACAGTACCTATAAACCTGTGATACAAACTCCATCTCCAAGCACTTGTTTATATAGGAAATACAAGGCAATATTGGACCTATTTTGGAATGGGCGTCCAACATGGCTTCATGGACTAAAACCCACGCCTAAGGACACTTGGTCAACATTGTAGAATGTTCCTAACACTTGTCCATAGCTCCCATCCCAAAGAGGTCACCTATTTCCAAAATGGGCTATGACAGATGCTCTTACGACACTTATGACTGTCATAGAATCTGTCATAACGGTTACAACTTATAGCTGTAAGAGAATCTGTCATACACATGCTATAAATAGCATATTCTCTTACAACATGTCATATTCCACCTTGGGGTGCCCAAATATGCCTTATTCGAAGATGCTTCATGACACATGTCATCACCTGTCTTACAAATTTCTATTTCCAACTCTTACATGTCATAGATTCTGTCATAGGAATCTGTCATAACCATTTCAGTCAATATTCCCTTACACAACATGGAAGATGCCGAAACATGGAAAAATACTCCTACCACAAAGTGGGACACCTATCTCCTCATGTGAGGACAAAATTACAAGTTGTCATATTCCATGTAGGATCGACACATCACCGTGCCACATCCTACAATATGACAATATGGAATTTACAAATATTTACAACATAGGCAATTAAATAATGAATGCAAACATTAAAAATGTAAGGAATTACCAAGGTTGAGACACCTTAATTCCCAACATTCTCCCACTTGTCAAACACCTTGTAAGAGCCAATAGAAAAACATGATTTAATTGCTATAGGCCGAGAGGCGCATAGACTCCAAACACCATCTGAACTTTTTTGTGCCCACTGGTTTCGTCAATGCATCTGCAACATTCTTCAAAGTATCTACCTTCTCCAAATTTACCTTTCCATCCTCAACCATGTCTCACACGAAGTGAAACTGAACATCAATGTGCTTTGTTCTAGCATGGGAAGTTTGATTCTTCGCAAGGCAAATTACACTCTGACTGTCACAACTGATCGCGATCTTACCTGCATCAAAACCAATATCTGAACACAATCTCTTAAGCCAAATGGATTCCTTACAAGCATGAGTTTCTACCATATACTCAGCTTCTATCATGGACAAAGCAACAACAGGTTGTCGCTTACTCATCCAACTAATAGCACCACCAAATAGTGTAAACACATAAGCATTGGTGGATCTCCTGCTGTCAATGTCACTTGCCCAATCTAAATCCACAAATCCACGAATATCAACAGAATGCGGAGGTCTTGAAACATTACCATGATAGCAAATAGAATACTCAGAAGTACCCCTCAAATATCTAAACACTCACTTAACTGCATCCCAATGAACCCATCCAGGATTAGCCATAAATCGACTAAGGACTCCCACTGCTTGGGCAATGTCTGGTCTTGTGCAGACCATAGCATACATCAAACTGCCAACAACACTAGCATAAGGTACTTTGCTCATGTCCTCCACCTCACTAGGAGATTTTGGACAATCCTCAACAGATAACTTTGTCCCTAAAGAAATGGGAACATACAATGGTCTACAATCTGCCATGCTGAACCTGTCCAACACAGTCTTCACATACTTACTCTGGCTTAACCAAAGTTTTCTGTTGGTTCTGTGTCTTCTGATTTCCATTCCTAGAATGTACCTGGCTGCCCCTAAATCTTTCATTTCAAACTATGCTGACAACTGAGATTTAAAATTAGAAATCATATTCTTACCCTTCCCAATGAGTAACATATCATCAACATATAGTGCAACAATGAGAATACGATCATCATCAAACTTATAATACACACAGTGATCTGATTTTGATCTCACAAATCTAATTGACAACACAAAGGCATCAAACTTCAAGTACCATCTCCTAGGGGATTGCTTCAAACCATACAAAGACTTTTTAAGTTTGTAAACCAAATTTTCTTTACCTTTCACCATGTAATGCTCTGGCTGTGACATGTAGATTTTTTCCTTCAAATCACCATGAAGGAAAATTGTCTTCACATCCATCTGTTCTACCTCCAAGTCATAAGTTGTTACGAGAGACAACAGGAATCGAATGGATGTCAACTTTATAATGGGAGAGAAGATCTCACCATAATCTATACCCTCCACTTGTGAATACCCCTTCACAACCAATCTAGCCTTATACTTCTCAACACTACCATCTGCACCAAATTTCTTCTTGAACACCCATTTGCATCCAACGGGTTTTCATCCAGGAGGCAAAGGCACCAAGTCCCAAGTTTGATTCTTTTCCAAAGAAGCCATTTCATCTTCCATGGCCTCCTTCCAGGAACCTGCATCTTTCATGTCCATAGCCTCTGATAAAGTTCTAGGTTCATCACTGTTAGTAACCAAAGCATAAGCACAACTAGAATCAAGCAATGTAAAACTAAACCTTTTAGGTTGCTTTCTTATCCATGTAGACCTCCTCAAGAGCTAAGGTTGAGGTTCAGCTTCTTCATCTGAGCTTTCAGAGCTGGCAGAGCTCTCCTCATCATCAGGTCCAACATTGTCTTTCTGTTCAATCTTCTCAGGGGTAGCAGGAATCTGAACAACATCCTCTTTCTTTACTATTTCTTCTGGCTACAAAATAGTGGAAGAAGGTGTAAGCTCTCTGAAGATGACACTTCTGCTATACAACACTTTTTCAGCCACGGGGTCCCAAAGCTTGTATCCTTTCACACTGACACCATAGCCAATAAAGATACACTTAACAGCCTTGTTCTCCAACTTTGACCGCTTCTCCATAGGCACATGTGCATATGCCTCACAACCAAAAACACGAAGATGCCTTATTGAAGGCTTTCTACTAGACCACACCTCCATGGGTGTCTTTCCAACAAGAGTTGATGTAGGAGATCTGTTTACCAGATAGCAAGCAGTGGCAACAACTTCAGTCCAAAACTTTTATTCTAGGCCAGCTCCACTAAGCATACTCCTAGCCTTCTCCATCAGTGTCCTGTTCATCCTCTCTGCAACTCCATTTTGCTACGGGGTGTATGGAGTTGTCTTATGTCTTTCAATCCCAAGTTCCTAGCAATATTTATCGAATTCTGTAGAACAGAACTCACCACCATTGTTAGTTCTCAAACATTTAATCTTTTTGTGAGTCTAATTTTCAGCAAAGGCCTTAAACTCCTTAAACTTGCTATAGACTTCAGATTTGCTTCTGAGAAAATAAATCCATGTCCTTCTATTATAATCATCTATAAAAGATACAAAGTATACAGATTTTGATAACGAAAGAACATTAACAGGACCAAACACATCAGAATGGATAAGGTCCAACACACCAGAAGACTTATGAGAACTCGAGTAAAACTGAACACGGTTTTGTTTTCCATAAATGCAATGTTCACAAAAGTCAAACTCAAGATTACAATCATCTAACCCCTCAACGATGTTCTTATTTTTCAGGGTACATAGAGCCTTCTCACCAATGTGGCCAAATCTCTTTTGCCATAGCATTATCTTTTTAGTAGGAAGTTTAACTTCCAATGCACGATTACAACCATTAAGACTAGAAACAATAGATTTATTCACTGCTCGTTCAGACGGTGGAGATGAAATGATTGCTGCCCTCTTCCTTGAGTCAAAAGAACTATTGCATTGTGAAATGCATACTTCCAGCTGAAACAGAGTACCTCTCCTAGTACCCTTAGCAAGCACTATAGCACCTCTAGTCATCTTGCATTCTTCTTTTGAAAAGACAACCTGCACACTTGCATCATTCAAACTACTTAGAGAAAGCATGTTCCATGCTAAGCTTGGGATGTGTATAACCCCAGAGATCCCCTTCACTCGACCATCAAGGAATCGGATAGAGACTCTTCCACGACCAACAATCTTTAGATGATAGTCGTCACCCAGATACACCTTTCCACCATCAAACTCCTCATACTTGGTGAACTAGTCTTGATGCGAGGTCATGTGGAATGATGCACCAAAGTCGATTAGCCACACATCGTCAGATGCATGGGTTGCCAGGGCTATAATGAAAGCATGACCGTCATCTTGTGACTTATCAGAATTTGAATCAGGAGCTTTCTTCTTCTTCTTCTTCTCCTCCTCTTTGCATTCCTTTCGGAAATGCTCAGTTTTGCCATAGTTCCAACAAAGAGCCTTGGACTTTCCAGGAGATTTGGATCTCCCACGGGATTTGGATCTACCCTTCTCATCTTTCTCGTCGTTCTTCTTCCCTTTCTCCTTGGGTCTTCCACGAATTGCAAGGGCCTCTTTGGCTACCTCAAAAGACTTTCTCTGCATCTCTTCAGACAACAACAAAGAAACCACTTATTCCATTTTGAATGTGGATGTGGTGCTTCCAATAGCCATGACAAGATGATCCCATGAGTCTGGCAAAGAATAAAGCATGGTCATACATCGATCCTTCTCCTCCATCTTTACACCAATAGATGTCAATTGTGTAACCAGCATGTTAAAAGCATTCATATGTTCAGCAACGGATCCTCCATCCTCCATTCGAAGAGAGTACAACTTCTTTCTCAGAAAAAAGTTTATTAACCAGGGATTTTGCTTGATACACATCTCTCAACTTCTTCCAAAGTAGTTTTGCAGTAGTCTCCTCATCGACATTTAACAACATAGAATCAGCAAGACTAAGTTTTATGAGACCCTTAACCTTCCGATCCTTGAGATCCCACTTATCTTGTGACATTGTAGCTAGTTTAGTTCCATTAACACTTTCCCAAAGGTCTCGGTCAACAAGCATGTCTTCCATCTTGAGCTTCCACAGCTCGAAATTATTGCCATTGAACTTCTCCACTTCAAGCCTTCCTGATGTGCTTGCCATCTCCTTGCTGCAATAAAAATCAAAATACTCTGCATAGACTCCCTCTCAACTTAAGATCAGCTCAAAAAACCCCTACCCAATAGCTAAGACCAAAACTGGCCAGGCTCTGATACCAACTGAAAGGAAGCTAGGTGTGTAGAAATCGCTTCCTACACTAATCTAATGAGGGGAGAGCTATACAAATTCAATTTATTTCTTATCACTACAACAACATACAACATCTAATAGATTACTACAACAATACACAAGAACCAGAAAGAAGACAGAAGAAGAGAAACAAAGATTTACGGTGTGGAAAACCTTTATTAGGTGAAAAACCCCACACTCAGAAACCTGCACAATGTATTAACAAATCTGAAAGTTGTTTACAATACACTTGTAATGCAACCTTCAATAGACTTCAACACTCATGTCTAGAGTCAATCCAGCAGCATAACTATACCTGTAAACCTGTGATACAAACTCCATCTCCAAGCACCTGTTTATATAGGAAATACAAGGCAATATTGGACCTATCTTGGAATGGGCATCCAACATAGCTTCATGGACCAAAATCCACGCCTAAGGACACTTGGTCAACATTGTAGAATGTTCCTGACACTTGTCCATAGCTCCCATTCCAAAGAGGTCACCTATTTCCAAAATGGGCTATGACAGATGCTCTTATGACACGACCGTCATAGAATCTGTCATAGCGGTTACAACTTACAGCTGTAAGAGAATCTGTCATACACATGCTATTAATAGCATATTCTCTTACAACATGTCATATTCCACCTTCGAGTGCCCAAATATGCCTTATTCAAAGATGCTTCATGACACATGTCATCACCTGTCTTACAAACTTCTATTTCTAACTCTTACATGTCATAGATTCTATCATAGGAATCTGTCATAACCATTTCGGTCAATATTCCCTTACACAACATGGAAGATGCTGACACATGGCAAAATGCTCCTACCATAAAGTGGGATGCCTATCTCCTCATGTGAGGAAAAAATTACAAGTTGTCATATTCCATGTAGGATCGACACATCACCGTGCCACATTCCACAATATGACAATATGAAATTTATAAATATTTACAACATAGGCAATTAAATAATGAATGCAAACATTAAAAATGTAAGGAATTACCAAGGTTGAGACACCTTAATTCCCAACAACCCTTGATACTCTTGTAAGGCCAAGGATACAACAAGACCACCTTTGTTGTGACCATTCTTCTATTTATCTCTCTATTCTTCTATTCCTTTCTCTCTTATTGTAATTATTGTGTGTTGTTCCTTAGGGACATAACATTGTGGAAGGATGTCTTGGGGACATCTTCTCACGTTGTAAACCCAGGTTACTTTTGTCTCCTCTCTCATTTTTTGTATTTTCATTCTTCTGTGGCTCTACTAGTCGGCGGATGATGAAAACAAACAAATATCGATAAGGACCATGCGTCCCTTCAGCAAGAAAGAAAAAATGGACCTAGTCCATATATGAAGATGGGGTATATTATTGATGCTTGACTAGTAGAATCACCCCATGTTGTGATTCATACTGTGAAATGTTTTGTAATAAACCTTTGCAATATTCTAAATCTTCTTCTATGCACTTTGGATTATTTTGTATCTCACCTTGTAGCTACACTCAGTTCTGAGATACTTGAAGTATAACCTCATGGTTATACTCGGTCCCGAACCCGCAAGTGTAGCCTTGGTCTATTATGTGATATGTTTCTATATATATTTCATGAATTGATTTGGTTATTATCTTAGAGTAATATTTTTTAACCAAAGCTTATATGTTGTTGATTATGTTAGCAAATGATAATGGTGTGTTTGTGGGAACATTCGACGATCGTTGCACATGTCACTCTAAGGGCATGGGATTTGAGAAAGATCTTGTTCCCTTGCATGTTTTCTCTTTACCTTAGATGTGCTTGATATCGGCAAGCGAGATCAACCACTTTAAGGTGGGGGCATATATCATGGTAACTGCTTGATTATTTTAGACATTGATAAAACGTGTTTGCGTACACTTCCTTTTCACCACAAGGCATCTCTGTGATGCAGGTGGGGTTGTGTACTTTGATCTATTGCGTATACCTCCTTTTCACTATAAGGCATCTCCGTGATGTGGGTTGGGTTGTATACTTTGAGCACATGCTTCCTTTTCATTGTAAGGCATCTCTGTGATGCAGGTGGGGTTGCATTTTAAAAGCCCTTCTGCGGAAGGCAGGATGGTGTAACTCTTGAGCTAGTTGCACGTCTTTTTTAATAAATTCCTCATTGCGAGGTGGGGTTGGATCTTGATTTATTCACCCTTAAGCACGTTTTTGACAGTTGTGGTAGCGTAGCTCAACCGTTATGTGTGTTTGGTGTGTTTTATATAGTGGAGTAGTGATGAGTTCCTCCCTATCGCTCGTGTTTGTCGTGTATAAGATGTATAGTGTGTCGAAGACATACTATATGACACTCATGTATTCCGTGTGTCTTCCGTGTGTTTTATGTGTCTTCCTTGCGTGTCTTGAGTGTTTTTGCATGGTCTAAAGACGTGTAGCGATGAGCTCCCCCCACACTGTATGTTTTATAGTTAGAATTATATATATATGCATAATTGTTCAAATCATGCCTTCTCTGTGTCCTACACATGACTGTATTCATGTCTTCCCCGTGTATTGCATGCTTCCCTACTATATTCTTTGTGTCTTGCATGACTGTTAAGTGTTTTCTTATGTTTTCCTAAGTCTAGGGGCTAGAAATAGTCTTCAAACTTAGGGTGTGTCTTCATTCTAGTGTTGGATGTGTTTTAATATGCTTTGACCATACTTTAATGCATGTGTTGAATCATAAGATCACACACACATTAAAGTGGGGGCTAAATGTTATGGAGTAAAAAGTGGACACATGCCTTTTTACCCCCTAGTTTAGCACTTAGGTCCCTATGTTAACTCTCTACATGCAAAATATTCATCCCGATGCAAAATCCTTGAGACCCATGTCAAATGGGAATTAGGGGCCCATTTAATGAATAACCCCAGACTAAAAAGGATCCTTGGGACTTGGATGCCTCCTTGATTGATCGGGGCAAAATTTAATTCATGTTGGCATAGGACCTCTAAATGGGTCTCTCCCTATCGCCTCTTTCAATTAATTTATGAATGTTTAACGGGAAAGCATATATAAGTGAGTATTTGAATTCATTTGTAACCTAGAGAAGTTGATGATAGCGAACTTATGATATTGGAGCAAAGAGCATTCAAAGCATTCATTGTGTTATTGTTGCAGATTTGTGTTTGTATTTGTGTTTGTTGTAGATTTGGAATCATCATCAACATCCTTATGAGTTGAAGGATCTTCATTCTCCTAAGGACTTCATCTTCGAGGTGACATCATCATTTTTTGAATCATTTCATCATCATTTGGATTATCTTTAGCCTTTGTCCTACAAGGACACACTCTCTAAAAACGGTGTTGGGACAGCTTGAATGCTAACCTAAGATTTGACTGAGGCAAGTCCCTAAACACCACAACCCCCAAACCCCTTTTATTCTTGTGTGCAGGTTACAGGTGAGAGGACTAAAGAAGTGAAGGTACAAGGAGGTTGTTCAAGAGGAAGGGTTTTAAGATCTAAAAATAGTTTGTGGAAATTCTTCCATGGAAGACTTGGGCTCCCGTCCCAACATCCTCCTACTGAAACAGACACTAGAACTAGCATCTGGGCACCTTCTGTGACATCTTTCCAGTTCTGAGTTTCTAGAGATCCTGACTTTCAGGACTTGGGCGCCCGCCCTAGAGTCCTCTGACATTTCAGCTTCCATGGGATAGGTTTTGATATCTCACTAATCATCTTGGTGCTTTCAAATCCTAAGTTTTTGTTGTCGTTTTCCTATTACAAGCTGATTATCTCATAGCTAGGGTTTTACTCATACTTAATCTAGGGTTTGATAAAAAACTTGGTTGAATCACATCTTTCCATAGCAAACAATTGCACAAAATTAGTAGCTAAGTCCTCTTTCAACCCCCATTTCCCTACTTAATAGAACCTAAGTTTCAAAAAGATGATCACTCAAAACAACAAGAAAGTAAGATGGGACTCCATAATGACTTTGTTGAAAGGAATGTACATGATACAAAATTTGAAGTTATTAATGATGAGTTTGAGCTTGCATAAAATTTTAGATTAATAGATAATGATGAGAACTTAGATCATTCTAGTGTTATCGATTCAGAAAAAGAATGGGAGCTACAATAAACCTATGAAAATGATTACTAGAACAATTATATTGAAAGGTATGATAATAATGTTGAATTTTTCATTGATTCTTGTTGGAATAAATGAACAATCTCTAATCCAGTTGTTAATCATCAAATCACCAACATATGATACCAATTGGTGAGGTACAAGGCTTTGGCTACTACAAAATAGAAATCTAAAAATTGCATGCAAATATGAAAATTAAGTTTGCTTAATCCTTGAAATACCATGAAGAGATTCAACTTCTTTATGATGCTAAAATCAACCACTTTAACATGCTTCTTAGATGAACTTATAATAGCAATAACATCACCATAAGATAGCAACAACAAAGAGGCACAAATCAGATACATAAGAATACAAGATCTCACAACACAAGGTAACAATTGAGCAGAAGATCAAACACATAACACAATGTTTACGTGGAGAAACCCTTGCAAAAAAAACTACACCAAGTAGAGAGGCCCAAGTTGTATTATTCTTCAAAACAAGATTATAATACATCCACTTCCAATCTCCTCTCCAGTCTTCAATCCAACATCACTTGTGTACAGAAGAACTCTCTCACTCAACCTGTTACCTGCAAACAAGTTTTCCTCTTTCAACCTTCACTCTCAAGTCTCATATTTATACAAAATGAGTACCCACCAAACAAATTCGTGGGAGATGGAAAGAATCCAATGTTCCTATCTTGGTATACTCCAAAATCATCTTCTTACAGATTCCTTTATACCTGTCATAGGTATCTTCCCAATATGGGTGCCTAGAACCAAGAATAGGCACTTACACGACAATAATTGTTGTCATATGTTGTCATAGAATCTCTTACACCTTATGACACTTGTAAGTTGTCATAAATGCTCTTAAAAACTTATGACACACATCATAACAACCCAAAAATACATTTCCCTAAGATAGGCGCCAAGATTCTCCACCTCACCTCATTTACTATTTACTGCGATTCCTTTAGTAAAAGTAACTCCGTAACAACCTGCCAATAATTAATTAATTACTAAGGCCAGTAAATAATTATTTATCGTACTAGTAAAAATAATTTATCTCTGATGGTGAAACCTTTATCCCTTATGAATAAATTTACAAAATTAACGCCTTATCTCCAAGGATGTTGGAACTCTCCAAGAACCTTAGAACTTTTCAAGAACATTGGAAACCATGCAATAGGATTTACAAGGTTGATGACACCTTAATCCCAACAATTCTAACAATAGTACATTTACATTGCAAGGCTCCAAATTTACATTTACAATAGTGACTAAAATAGATATGTTGGGAAGAAAAGATATTGATAGACAAATGACATAGTCCAATCAATATCAAGGTGAATGTTACACAAATAAAACAATAAAATTCATAAGTACCATGAAATATAATGGGTTTCTCATAGATGATGATATCGTAACACAAACTATCAATTATACAACTTTGGGTGCTAAACAAAAAAATCACTTGATATAATTATGAGACATTATCATGAAGGTGAAAGTGCATTGCCATTATTCATGATAATTCAAGGAATAGGAAAATCATATCTAATTGGTGCCATCCATCAAGCTCTTGAAGAAGCAACATTCTCAACGCATTGTCCACTTTTGTTACTTGCACCAACTAGTGTTGCAACATTCAATATCAAAGCATCAACAATCCAATCACAACTCTGAATCCCAATCATAGATTTTGCTCAATTAGAAGGAGCAAGACTTACAAGTTTGTAAGAAGAGATTCAACACATAAAATGTATCTTGATTGATGGAATGAGATTCATTGGACAAAATTTTCTAGAGAACATAGACTCCCGACTTCGTCAAGCATTTCTTCAAAATGCAAACATAAGTTTTGGAGGTATATCTCTGATTTTGCTTGAAGATATTATTTTTTTGGGTCTTTCAATACATATACTTCATTATTACAAACTTTCTATATTAATAGTACATACTAATCAAAGCCATCATTTTCAATTATTTTGTAAGGATATCTATGATTCTAGTTACAGATTTTGGGATAATCACCTTCTGTTAATGATAAACCACTATATGTTAGTAACATACGTGTTAAATTACTGTGGGAAGAATTCAAAATTATTGTTACTTTGAATAAAATATTTAGACAAGAAGGAGGAAGTATTCACCAACAAATGTTTCATCAACTTCTCACAAATCTAAAAGATGCAAATCCAATTATTAATGACTGGAAGTTACTAATGACAAGGACTAATGTTGGCATAGACACAAAAACTAATGGAGGTTTTGATAATAGCATTCATTTTTTTGCCACATGATAATGTGCATAGTCATAACAAAAGAAAATTATACTCATTGAAGCACCTTGTTGTATGTAGCATTGCAACAAAAGTGGATATTGTCAATGCACCACAAGGAGGAAAAAATGATGAACTTGATGTGGAGTTATTTTTTTGAAATATTGTCATTGATGTCAAAGGAGAATTGATGTCAAGAAGGAAATTGTTGTCCAAGAATGTCATTGATGTCAAGAAGGAAATCGCTAGTCCAAGAAGAAAATCGATGAGGTTGTAATGGCTAAAGGCCACTAATGAATCTTCATAGCAGCACTAGATTTATCACATTAAATGGACTGACTCATGAGAAACTATTTAATTATATCTTCTTTGCATAAGGTGGCTGACTATAATTTGGTTATAAGAAATATTTATTATAAATTCCCAATGTTGGCCGACCCATGATTGGCGCCTCCTTTGGAGGAGACGTCTCAATGAAGAGGCATGAAGGAAATGGTATAAAATGAAATGGAATAGAGAAGTTTTTAAAACAAGGAAGTGAAAAATGTAATACCATTTGAATACAAAGAAGAGTAGATTTATTGACAAGCAGAAAAAATGTAACATCAGTCCTATACAAGCAGATTTCTAAGTGTATAAAATCAGAGGATGTAATATGCAGAGTAGATTGACGATTAGGAGAGTATATGTAGATTTATGAAGGCAAGCAAGCAAATATGTAATATCATTCCTATTCAAGTAGATTTTGAAGAAGAGAATATATGTGAAGAAGTTGCAAGCAGAGATTATCATCCATTGAAGAAGGAAGGAAGCGAATAATGCTTTATCATGCGAATACAATGCATAACAAACTTTATGTAGAGCAGATCTAATACAAAGTAGAATTTTGAGTGTGTGAACAAAATTGCTATATCATTTTGAAGAAGTATGAAAGTGCAATGCCATTCTTATGCAGAGTAGATTTAATTGAGAGTAGATCTCACATAATGCAGAGTTTGTGAAGTGTGAAAGTGCAGAAAATTATGTTCATCTGTTGAAGAAGCAACATCCTGAAGGTAAAATTTTGCAAAAGAGGTTGTGCCTCCCAAAAGAAGAGATTGGTGTCTCTTGCTGAGTTGGTGCTTAGTAGTGGGGATTGGTGTCTCTAGTAGGTTGGTGCCTACAAATTGTTTAGTGACAGGGATTGATGTCTCCAGTGGGTTGGTGCCTACAAATATATTGTAAGAACATTTTATTTTTCATGACTGGATTTGGACAGTAGATCCAAGAAGTCTTTTCATCATGATTTTCTCCTAAAAGGGTTTCCAAGTAAATCTTGTGCTGCATAATTGTTAGATATTATGTGATTGCTATTGTTGTGGTTGTTAAGTTTTAAATAAGTGAAAGATTATCTTATACTGATTCACCCCCCCTCTTAGTATAGGTGTGTGTTCATCATTATTAATTGCTAAGAATGCAAAGGTAATGTTAACTTCCAATATTTGGATAGAAGCAGGTCTTGTAAATGGAGTTTTAGGGTATGTTCAAGAAATAATATATAGACCTAGAAGTGCACCACCAGAACCACCGACATATGTTATGGTTGAATTTGACAGTTATTCAAGCATACCATTTGAAGATCAAACTCCTCAAACAATACCAATTACGCCAAAACAAAGGGGACACATAATCCAAATACCTTTAAGATTAGCTTGGGCATTGACCATACACAAATCACAAGGTCTTGTTCTTTCAAAAGTCACTATTGACATAGGCCAAAAAGAAAGAACATGATTGACATTTGTGGCTATAGACTAAGAATAATGCCACTATTTGCATGACTGCATGAAAAGATGAAAAAAGGAAATCAACTTGGCAACCAAAAATCTAAAGAGTAGAGAGTCAAATTATTAGAAGATAAATGATGTGATGTACTTCAATGAATATGAAATAATGGATTCTTTTGACATTCTTTCAAATATATTGCACATTTTCATGATTATTAAAACATGATAAATGATGTGATATACTTCTTACAAAGTTGTTTCAATGAATATAAAATAATGCACTCTTTGTCAAACTATCTTAGCTATATTGCCCATATTCATGATTATTAAAACATTCTTTATTTGTAATGTTATGTTCTCTAAAGGTAGTGCACTATTATTACTCAAACAAAAATTTGTCAATCATTAAAATAGTGTTGTTTACATCTTCAAACTGCAGATACTACTAGCATACCTATCTTTAGAAAAAATCCATCTAAAATACGTTGAGAGATATCCTTCTCAAGTGCCTATTTTAAAATTATTTGTTGTATATAAGTATATCTCTCGACGTATTTTAGATAGATTTTTCTAAACATAGGTATGCTAGTTACTTGAGTTATTACTCATAGTTGAAGGAGACTGGTACTTGTACCAAAATAGGTACCATTACCAATATGCCATTTAAAAATAGGAGATGGGTACTTGAGACGTCATAAATAGATTTTTTTTAAACATTAAGAAATATTAAATATACAAATAATAAATATTAAATAGAGGTCAAGTTCAACTTTTAAACCACCATAATAAATTTGAACAATAAATTTAAAATATTAAAAAAATAAAATCTTAAAATTAAAGAGAGACCAATTTTAATAATAAATATTAAAGTTTAAATTTTAAATAAATTTAAAATTAAGAAATTAAAAATAAACTAATAATTATGTAAATTTATAATTTATATTAACAATTTAAAGTTTATAATTAAACTTTTAATACTAAATATAAAATTATAAGTACTAAATATTAATATAGATATCTTAAATAAATCTAGTTAAAGTTATTTTATTAGTATTGCAATGAGTTTTTTATCTAGTGATTAATCTATGTAGAGTAAACCAATTAAAATAGAGTATTATTTTTCATGCTAAACAAATTTTAATTTTTCCTAAGTCTATATGAGAAATTTTTTAAAAAATTATTGGGATGTGATTGGCTCAAATTTAGAGTATTATTTTTCATGCTAAACAAATTTTATTTTTTCCTAAGTTTATATGAGAAAATTTTAAAAAAATTATTGGGATGTGATTGGCTCAAATTTTGAGCTCTTAAGGAAGGATTTTGTGGAAATACTATTTTGAGTAAAACAAACACACTAAAATGGAGCAGAAATAGAGTTGGAAGGAAAGTATGGAATGGAATGAAGTGAGTTGGAGATTAACTTGTTTAATTAAAT
The DNA here is from genome assembly GCA_027924645.1 of Cunninghamia lanceolata. Taxonomy (NCBI): domain Eukaryota; kingdom Viridiplantae; phylum Streptophyta; class Pinopsida; order Cupressales; family Cupressaceae; genus Cunninghamia; species Cunninghamia lanceolata. The sequence continues at coordinate 1,992,558 of BSBN01000204.1, read as the reverse complement.
TTTGAGTGGCTAAATTCTTGCCAAAAATTTGGTTATTAAACAAATACTATTTTTTAAAAAAATATTATAACAAAAATTGTAATAATTATATTATTATAATATTCATATTAACGTGATTATTTAATTTTGATTCATTGTATATATATTATTTATAAATTTGATATTTTAAATATTAATGAAATAATAATGTATATTAAATTAGTAGAATGTATGTTTCTAAATAAAAATTTAATTGGATTTTTTTATGGACTGAGGAGTTTATAGAGATATAAGGATTAAATTTAGGCTAATAAGTAGAACTTATTAATGTTTGCCAAACAATTTTACTTTCCCTTATCTCCTAATAAGAATAATCTTAACCAAAAAAAACTTTTAAGAAACAATATAATATTAATTATTATTATTTTTATGTAGATTTCAAGTATTTATTATTTGTGTAAATATTTTAGAAATAAAATTAAACATTTATATGTGTTAAAATTCATTTTATTATTAGTACCTGCCTTTAGTACTATTGCAATGAGTTTTTTTAATCTATGATTAATCTATCTATAATAAACCAATCAAAACAAAGTATTATTATTTATGTTGAACAAATTTTAATTTTTCCTAAGTCTAACAAAAATTATTGATTTATTTCTGTTGTGATGGCTCAAAATTTGACCTCTGAAGGACGGATTTTGCAATTTTTTTTAAAGTTTTACAATTTTTTTTTAATGTTAAACAAATAATTTTTTTTCTTGAAGTCTATGCAAATATTATAACAAAAATTGTAATATTTATATTAATATAATATTCATATTAATGTCGTTATTTAATTTTGATCATTGTATAGCTATTATATTCTTGTATAAATATTAAAAATTAAAATATTGTAGTGATCTAAATATTAATAATTGTTTAATTTGTATTCAATAGAATAATATAATTAATATATTAACAAAAATATTTATATTAAATTATTTATTATACAAATAAATGGCATTATCATTATAATGTATTTATATTTATGTTATATTATAGTAAAATGAAATATAGATATATATTTGTATATAAGTATTAAATATTAATATATTTTAATGATCTATATATATATATATATTTGATTCGTAATAGAAATTTTCTATATTGAGTAGTATGCAAAAAAGAACAACACCTCAGCCCTTTCTTCGCTAGTAGTTTGATAGTAAAATATCTACAATCACTGTTTAGATACTTATATCAAAGGTGACCACGCAGGGTCTGAACTACTAATCCCTTAAGGATAGCCATAACTATACACCTTCTATGACTACCTATCAACAGGCTTCTACTAAACAAAATGAAGCCAAAGTATTAAAGCAGAGGAAACGAAACACGAGACCAGCTACTTATCATATTCATTCAGCTTCACATTAAAATCTTCCACCCACTGGAGGCCTTCGAAAATGTCCATGCCCAACACCTTTCTAATGAAATCGACCGCCACCTGAGCCTGCTCCTTCAAAACCACGAGATCAAACCCTTTGATGTCCAGAATGAACAAATACAATTTAATCACTTCACCAGGGTCGCTGAGGAGATGCCAATCCCTTGGCTGTGGGATACCAATACCAACACTGGCAGCCTGCAAAGTCACGTCCAATGCACCCAAGTGCTCAGGATTGAAAATGCCTCTCATTATGGATTCCGCATCTGCCTTCGAAGTGTTCATCTCCAGCAACATTGCCAATACTCTCGATGAAATATCCTTCTCCACATGGTATCTTTCTTCATTCACCATGAAATTTTTACCCAGAATCATTCTAACTGTCCCTACCATTAGATCATCCGACCTACGAAGCATCCTCTGAAGTTTGATATTGGTGATTTGGCCAAGGAAGGCCATTTGCCTCTTCCTATTGACCAATCTGATTGGGATTTCCATTCCCCCATAGCGGATGGACTCTGCCGAGAAGATAGCCACAAAGTGAGAAGGCATTTGCCAGCAAACAGAGAAAGAAACTGCTGATAGAAGTATCCCTCCTACCCTAATATCACCCTTTTCCAGACTTCTCTGCGAAGCTTCTCGAAGGCACTCCTAAAAATGATAACCCGATGATGCCAAGGCTTGGAAATTATGGGAAGGGAATGTGAATTCCTCCCCTCTGCCCATGTCATTTCAAATCATTAAATGCAATAATTTTTTTCCCCTCTACCTCCTCTGCCTTGGCCTTGCCACCCATGATGGTATGGCAAGGCTCACTCCCAACCTCCCACTTTAATGATCTAAATATTAATCTATTATAGTGTGTAATATTTATATTTATATGATTATTTAATTTTTCTTCATTCTAATTATAATATTGATATTTTAAATATCTATAGAATAATATAATTAACACTATTTTATAATAAAATTTATTGAAACATAGTAAAATAAAATATTGATGTCTATTGTTTTTGATAAAATAAGGCGGCTAAAACCAGGCGCCGAACCCTTTTACAAAACCAAGCCCAGGGGGCAAGAAAACAACATACTAACAGTACTCAGCCAACACAGAGAAAGAACAGCAGCAAAGGCACAACAGCCTTACTAAAAAAGAAACAGCAACAAAGCCCAATAGACTAAGCAACAAGGTTGCAAGGAGCAACAACCTAAACAATAGTAGAACCAGACCTATCAGGTTGAACACCCTTGGCATGAGTGCAGTTCAAAGAAACATGCTTGGGAAGACCTCGCTTCCTCCTTTGGACAATAGTCCAAAGAACATCATCTCCATCCACAGAAATAGGAGAAGAAGGAGAAACTCTCTCCAAATCCATGGAAAGGGGCAGAGCTTGGGGCACAACAACATCATCCCCAACAACATGTGTACCTATATTAATAGTGCGAGACATATCAGTAGCTGAGATCTTTGCAACAGAACCACCAGCAACACCAGCTATCCTAGCAGCAGAACCACCAGCAACACCAGCGATAGAACCACCAGCAATTCCAGCACCAGACCCACCAATAACACCAGCAATCCCAGTAGCAGAAACATCAGCAACACCAGTAATCCCAGCAGTAGAACCACCAGCAACACCAGCAATCCCAGCAACAGAACCACAAGCAGCAGTATCCATAACTATAAAATCTGGAACCCTCTCAATATCAGGAGTAGACCCATCATCATCAGAGGAAGATTCAACCGCCTCTGACCCAGAAATATCCTCAATAGCACCAATTGTAAGATGTTCATGCAAATAATTCTTCCTCTAGGAGGAAGAATGAGGGATCTTTAAGCGAGGACACCCAGAAGCCAGATGACCCGTAGTAAAGCATCTATGACACCGGAAGTGAATACCTTCATAGTCCAAAATCTGCCTCCAAGAATTATCAACAACCTGCAGTATAATCTCAGCTAGGAGAGGCTTAGAGAGATCGAGATCCACAAGAACACAAGCGTATGTGGTATAAGAAAACAAGGTAGTTGCTTGATCTACCATAATAAAAGAGCCCAAAGAATTACCAATACCCTCATAACAAGATTTGCACCAAAGATGCAGTGGAAGATTCGGGAGACGAATTCAAACAGACATTCTATTGAAAGACTCAGTCAATGGGTTAAAGGAGGGAACCCAAGGCTTGAGAAGGAGGGCATGATTGCCCCAAAACCAGGCCTGAGTATGAAGAATAGCTTTCCGATCAGAAACTGAAACAAAAATAACTACAAAGAAACCCTTTGCACAAGGGTAAATTTCTATTTTCCCCTCCGTGATAGGGCGCCAATGCTTTGAAATCCACAAGTTCAAATCACCCAACCGAGGCCACCAACGGTCAAATCTACAAATCAAACCCTGTTAAGAGAAATAGTCAATATTTTTTAAAACCTCATCCCCTAGGACCACTACAGGGGGAGGCAAGTCTGACTGAGAAATAGATCTCCTAGATACTAGAACAACAACAGCATTAGCAGACTCCTCACATTGCCAAGGAGAACCACTACTAACAATCTTTGCATAAGATGTAGCAGCAATAGCAGCAGCCCCAGAAATGGATGGCGTACCAATAGCCACAGAAACCCCAACAATAGACAGAACCCTTGCAAATAAAGCAGCAGATGAACTTTGAAAAGCAACAGTCGTAGTCACGGACGGCACTCCTACTGCAATTCTAGCATTTGCATGCATGGACGATGCATCAACAGCTATAGCCACACTAGCAACAGAAGAAAACACACCATCCGTAGGCACCCTAGTAGCAGACAGAACCCCAGCCATAGATACGGACAGTGCATCGACAGCCACACCAGCCGCTGAGCCCACAGACGGCGCACGAACAACCGCAGCCGCATGAGCTGCTAATCCCACGGACGGCACACGAATAGCCGTAGCCACACCATCAACAGAAGAAAACCCAATAGCAGCAGACTGACCCCCTGCATGTAAAGTAGTAGACAAACCCTGTAAGGTAGCAGTTGCAGGCACAGACGACACTCCAACAACAAAAGCAGTTGAGGCCACGGACAGCGCACCAACAGCTGCAGCCACACCGGTAGCAGAAGAAGACCCTGCAATTAGCCTAGCAACAGACGAATCATGTGAACCAGGAACATGGGCGGGAAGAGGAGCCAGAGAGCCCATTTCAATTTTCATCTAGGTTTGAGAATATTGATGTCTATTGTTGTAAATATATTCAATATTAATATATTATAGCGATCTAAATATTAATTTATTTCATTGTGGAATAAATATTCAACCTTATCAAAATTTTATATATATATATATATTAGCGATCTAAATATTAATTTATTTCATTGTGGAATAAATATTCAACCTTATCAAAATTTTATATATATATATATATATTAGCGATCTAAATATTAATTTATTTCATTGTGGAATAAATATTCAACCTTATCAAAAATTTATATATATATATATATATATAATTTTGAGTGAAAAAATACCTAAAATGTAACGCCCCACCAGGAAACCCTAGAGAATATGTAGTGCCCCTCCATTCTCACCCTGGATGAGCAGGTGGTCAGGTCAAGGAGCATGAAGAAGAAGGTAAAATACTTAGAATACGTAGGGTATGATAGACATGTTAATGGTAAGCTTACTGTTATGATATAGTTGATGACACTCATTGATGTTTATAATGATGACATTGTTGATACTTTATGATTAATACATTATGCTTATTTTGTGACTAGTTATAGGTTAATTGATAATGTAAATTAGTTTTACTACGTAATTAATGCGATTATCTATCTATGTGTTATCTGGTTGTTTAGTTACTAATGAATTTGTTTAATGTGGATACTTGTGATGTGTTTTGTGAATGGACAGTGTAGTATTACTCATAATGAGTACCCTACTATGCTGTGATTCCCTGTCACTATGTGTCTGCTTGGATGATTATATGTATGTATTCAACACTTTTGTTTGCTGCAGGTTGCAGGTACGAGACATTGACTCCACCTGAATTGGCAGGTCTGAGCGTGCCTTCATACTAATGGAAGTTGTTGAATGGAGATAACATATGGTCCCCTAGCCTAGCCATCATCATTGAAGAGGATGAGTATCTAGTTGTGTACCCTGTCAGTGTTGTCGGTTTGGTCATGATAGTCAGTCATTGTTGTGGTGGTCTTGCTTTCTGATCTTGCATGGTAGTCAAGTATGGTTTGATAGTTGGGTTATTTTGTTGGTATTGTTTTGGTTATTGTTGCCTTAAAATAAAATAATTAGTTATGAAGCATTTTTGCTGAATAAATAAATATATAAATGTCCTTATGTAAATTTAGTTTATGAAAAATATATTATTCTAGAAGTTAAGTTAATAAATAATAATAATAATAGTAATAAATGTAATTGCAACTAGAGTTAAATAAATAAATAATATTTATGTGTTGCCATAAAATATATTTATCTTGGTCTAGTTGTAAAATGTTAAAAATAACAAACTGTAAGATATTGTTCTTGCAGGAGTTATTGCCTCTGGTGGGGGAATCTTCTGGAAGATTTTAGGGGATTTCTTTCTTTGAATAGGGAGTTTTTGGATTGTATTTAGGGGGGGATTTCTCTCTCATAAGAATCTTCAGCAAATGGAACTTTTTGGGGGGAGAGAATGGTTTGTGGCTGCAACAGTTCAACCCGGCATCGAATCTTCAGCCAGTCAAGCAAGCAAAATCAGGTTCCTTTGGTTTTAATTTCTGTCTCATTTTTCTATTGAAGCAAATGTTTGATTTATAATTTTTCCTATTGATTGTAATTTTCTTGAGAGGTTAGAAACCTTGTTGTCAGATCCAATTGTGCATGTCTGTATCATTGCATTTCTGGGAATCACTGATTGATGTGACTATCTATCTCTCGCCCATTTCATCTCTATTTTTATAGTCTATTACGACAGCCATAACTTTTGTTTTACGAATGGGGTTCTGCTAAATTTTTGATATATGGTGTATAACCTAGTTATCTAAATCATATCCAAAATGTGTTCATACCCAGTTCGTCGTTTTGGAGATATGAATGTTTTGTGACTGTCTATCTCTCGCCTATTTCATCTTTGTTTTTATAGTCTATTGTGGCATCCATAACTTTTGTTTTACGAACTCAGTTCCTTTAAATTTTTGATATATGGTGCATGACCTAGTTATATAAATCATATCTAAAAATCATTTATACCCAGTTTGTCCTTATGGAGATATGAATATTTTGTGACTGTCTACCTCTCGCCGGTTTCGTCTGCTTAAAACAATTAGTTGCGTCACCAATAACTCTATATTTTCGAATTGGGTTTCTCTAAGATTTTTCAACAAATTTATTTTGTGCATATCCTATGATCATTGCTTTCCATCATATGACTCTCTTTGAGGCATTCCATCAACCAGTCTGCATGCTCTGTCTATGCTTTCACATTTTACATTGTTGTTAGCTTCTAAAGCCTTAACAAATTCATTTCGTGACAATCCTATTTTATGTATGTGGTTAAAAGTGTGGTAAATTTGATGAAGATGTTAGATCTATAGGAATGTTTTATTATTCTGTATTTCTTTCCTCTCAAGCTAACCTGAGAACAATGTTATTTTATTGTAGCTTCGCATTTGGTATCTTTTGATTCTAACTAATGTAAGATATTTATAACATTTTAATATTATAGGCTTTTAGCCTTGCTTTTACAGTTATATTTAATAGTATTTACAATTATCTAGATTATTATTATATGTGTATTAATCTAATTATTATTAGAGCAGGTCTCTTTAATTTACTAGTGTATGGAATTAAGATATGTAATTAGTATATGAAATTAAGACATGTAATTATGCCTATTAATTTATGTATTGTGAGGGAATGGAATAAAGGTAATTTAATGTATTGAATATTTCTTTTTATAGGTTTGAAAATAAGAGTTTTAGATTAATGTAATTAGTTTGGTATCAGAATTTTGTTATTAATGTTCTATGAATTTGGCTATGTTGAGAGAACATTGTATGGTATTGAATTAGATTATAGATGTGTTATTTGTCATTAGTTTTAAATCATCATTTTATCTGAGTCATGTTGCAAATGATATTATTGAAGTATTTTGATAACCTGTTTGAGTTAAGATCTTACTTGTTAGAAACCCTAATCTATGGTTGGAATAGGTCAGTTTAGGAGTTGTTCTACTTCAAAAAGTAATGTTGGTTATCGTCTTGGTCATTAATACCATTGTCTAGAATAATGATCTTGTTAAGGTTTTATTCTATTAATTAAATAAGTTAGAATAATGCCATTATGATCATCATTTGAGAAATTATAATCCTAATCTTATGTTTTCTCTTTGATCTATTTGAAGGACATGATATCTTATACCATTTTTGAAATCTAGTGCCTTAATGAATGTTATTAAGTGTGTAGGTAATGCGAACATGACTCATGCCAATCTAGTAGACATGAGGTATATAACTTTAGAAGATATTAAAGGGGTGACTAGTTATGATGTAAGTGCTAGAATATTAAGTCCTGTAGAGATAGATCCACCTTATGTTTGTTGAATGTTTGACCATGTTTGGAATTAATGTTACATTCTTTTAGTCCCATGCTTGGTACAATATTTCATGTGTTTCCATTATGTGTTTCATGCATTTGGAAGTGAACGTCGAATGGAACCATTGTGTTACAGAGGTGTCATGTGTCTGTGTCATTAGGGAAGTTGATTCCAGAGGCCTAGAGGGGGAGTCATGTGTATGACTAGTGGTTTTATGTAGTGTTTACTTCCTTCTGTTTATGGATTTATGTGGTTATGATGACTGAGCAAGAAGGATAATACCTTGTTCAATGTTCCTAATTCGTGCAGTTATGTTTAAACTCATGTTGGTGTTGTTTTTGTGATGAGGTGGTAGAGTCCTTCTTTATTATTATGGTTCATTATTGTATTAGGCATGTAATAAATTTATGTGTTGGTTCATTTTATGGTTGAAATTTTTGGAGCAAGAGGACCCATGCCTTGCTCTGGATACTTTTGTTGAGATTTGTATGCAAGAAGGTAAATGCCTTGCACGGTATGTGGATACTTGTTGTTATGCTTGTTGGTTAAGGGTCTTCTAGATGTAGGAAGGGAAGTGGCTTCCAATGTGGGGCCGACGCCCAAAGTGGCTGTCAGGGTAACCCATTGGAAGTTGTTAATCCAGTGATAACTTAATAATCAAATTTGGAGGGTTGGAGAGCATTCACATTAATCAAGATAATTGGATGCCTCACTCATGCCTGTAGTGCTTGTTCAGGCTAAGGATGAGATGAGAAGGCCATGGTTGGCAAAATCAACTTCCTTGTCCTCATGAAAGGGATGTTGATTCCGCATGTGTAACCTTATTGGGCCAGCGTCTAGTGAGAGACTGTCAGGGTAACCATAGATGGGGGCCGACGCCTAGCGAGAGACTGTCAGGGTAACCCATGGATGGGGGCCGGCGTCTAGCTAGAGACTGTCAGGGTAACCCATGCTAGGACCATGCGACGACAGTCATCCCTACTGTAGTCTAGCATTCCCTCTTTGTTGTTCTTTCTTATGTTGTGTGAATGCCTTTGGAAGTCCTGTTAAGTGTGGAAGTGTTGTTTATGCTACTTGTGTTGTCTTGTTAACTTGTGTTGTACTTGAGTCCGTGTAGTCCTTGCAATTGTTAGTCTTTGTCTCCTTGTCTGGTTGTTGCTGCGGAACCTTATGTTATCTCCTAGCTCGGGGGGTGGACCTCAGGGTTCCACATGGTCGGGTGGAAGAGCTTATTCCATTAGTTTTCCCTTACCCTGGTTTATGTGTGAGAAGGATGGACCTTGTGTTGCAGTTTCTAGATCATGTTCCAATTTTATGAGATAGCTATTTGTGCTCATGTGCTAGTTTGGGTATCAGATTTATCATATTGTAAGTATTCCAAGGTAATTCAGAAAGTTATAGTGTGAATTATGTAATGATGTACCCTTATGAATGTGAAATTCTATATGTACTTGTAATTCTAATTATATGATCTTATCGATTTCTTATTTAATATTATTTCATGGAAATGTATGTGTTCTCACATGTGAAGCAATAGATTAGAATTGAATTATTGATGTTAGTTAATTCTTGATCCTGTAAATAGTTTAGTAAGTAATGCAGTTGTGGAAACCTTAGAGGACAAGATAGTTTAATGATATGTATTGATGTGGTTGACATTACTTTGTTAGTCTATCTTTAAAAAAAAAAAGATTTGTCCTGTTTATTTAGCATAGTTGTGTTGTCCTCTGGGGTTTCCTAGCGGGGCATTACAAAATAGCTCAACTATGCTATACAAAAAGGACAATTTTTTTTAAGGAAAGAAATAACAAAGAAATGTAAATCATATTTATTCATAACATCAAGTTAAGCTTATCCTCTAGGGTTCCACGGCTGTATTACTAACAAACTATTAACAAGATCTAACCAACATTATGAATTAACTATAACCATAGGTCATTCTAAATCTAATTGCATCAATTGAATAGACACATACATTTCCATATTATAACATCAGATAAGTAATCATTAAGGTCTTGTATAAAGGATTACAAGTACATATACAATTCCCTTTACATGAGGGTATACCATTACATTGCTTACAATATCGCTTTCCAAATTACATTGGAGTACATACATCAAGATAATAGTACACGATTCTACTGATATACAAAACTGAAACATGAACATAAGTGTTTGTCTCCTCAAGCTAGAACAAGATCTAAAATCTGCCACATAAGATACATCCTTCTCGCACATGGACAACAACAAGGGGAACCAATGGAGATAAAAGCACAACCACCCGACCATGTGGAACCCTAAGGTCCACCCCCATGCTAGGAGATAACAATAAGGTCCCACTAAGCAAATAGTTAAGAAAGATAGTAGACTAACAGATGCAAGGACTACACAAGACTCCAATACAACACATGACAATAAATACATCACAAGTAACTCAACATCACTTCCAGAGGCAATCACACAACAAAAGGGGAAAACACAAATTAGTGAATGCTAGGCTATAATAGGGAAGAGTGTCATCGCATGGTCCTAACATGGGTTATCCTAACAGTCTCTCACTAGACGCTGGACCCATAGGGTGACACATGTAGAACCAACATTCCTTTCGTGAGGACAAGGAAGTTGATTTGCCAACCACGGCCTTCTCATCCCATCCTTAGCTTGAATGAGCACTACAGGCATGGGTGAGGCATCCAATTATCTTATTTAGTGTGGAAACTACCCAACCCTCTAAATTTATTATTAAGTTATCATTGGATTAACAACTTCTAATGGGTTATCCTGACAAGCCACTTTGGGCGCCGGCCCCACATTGAAAGCCACTCCCCCTTCACTACATCTAGATTCACAAAGCCCTAAACATAAACCAAACATGAACTATCACATTTCTCATCATGATACATATACAACACAAAATATACATCATTCCACATTACACAGAGCAAGGCATTACCCATCTTGCATAGTTATCATAACCACATGAATAGGTACATTGAGCAAAGCATTATCCATTGTGCACAATCATCATAACCACATGAATCCATAAACAAAGGGAAGTCAACATTACATATAACCAATACATATTCAACCATTAGCAAGATTACATAATCACAGGAGTCATACACACGACTACCCCTCTTGGCCTTTGGAATCATCTTTCCCAAATGACACAAACACTTGACACATTAAAAACAATGGTCTCACATCACATTCACTCTCAAATGTACATCATAAACTAAGATCCTTCATCAATATTTCAATTACAATACCATAAATGCAACATATAATATGATGCACTAAATTATGGGTCTTAAAGAATGTAACATTAATCCAACCGTGATCAATCATCTATCAAACACAAAGTGAATCTATCTCTATAATGCAGAACAATAATATTCTAACTACTATGATCATAAGATATATATAAGTGCCCACAAGTAACAATATTTTAACCAATAGATCCCAAGACTTATTTTAGTTTTGTTTAATTAAAATGATTGTGATTAACATGCAAATAACCCTAAGGCATACATATTAAAACATAACAATTATTTAAATGCAATCCTTATCACAGTGAGGGACTATCACCACAATTAAAATCATACAATGGAGTATTAATAACCATAACACATGAATGCTATACCAATGGCTACAAAATTCACTAAACCACTATTTACACTGATGTAGATTTCATTAATAAGCTAGGCAATCTTGTAAATACTATTACATATCACTGTATAAGCAAGACTAAATGCCTATAATATTAGAATGCTATAAATCTCTTACACTAGTTAGAATCACAAGATACAAAACCCAAAGCTACAATAAAAGAACCTTGTTCTAAGGTTATCTTGAGAGGAAAGAAATACAGAACAACAAAACATTCCTATAGATCTAACATCTTCATCAAATCTACCTCACTTTTAACCACATGCATATGCTAGGATTATTACACATTTAAAGGATGGTTCAAACCAAGTAGAAGTATCATGGCTCAAGCAACTCAAGAGAGAACGCTAAGAGGGCACAAGTAAAAGAACAATCTTTTTCTAGGTTTTACCAAATTCTGTTCAATGAATAGGAATAGAGAAGCTTAGGTTGCTATGGGAAAACTTAAGTGTCAACTTGATCAATCTTCTATAAACACTAATTTTCAACTTGATCAATCTTCTATAAACCACTAATTTTATCAAAAGTGCCTTCTTAGCTTACTAATTTTATTTTAATGCAACAATTAACCAAAGCATTAATCAAACAATTCCAAATAAAATAACCCAAATGCCAAACAATACCTGACACTATGCATGATCAAAAAGGATGACCGCAATGACAACGACTGACTATCATGCCCATATAGACAACACTGATTGGGTGCAAAACTAGTTACTCATCCTTTTCAAGGATGATGGTTAACAAGGGGACCATATATTAGCTTCATTCAACAGTTCCATTGGTTTTAAAGCATGCTCAAATCTGTCAATTCAGGTGGAGTCGATGCCTGATACCTAAAACCTGCAGCACACAACACGGTCTATGCACAAGTATAATAAATATAAAACGGTCACGGAGTGAAAGAGAATCGCAAAATTGCCAGATGCTCACGAATGAGTGGTATGACATTGTCTCTTTTCACACCACACAATAATCAGATCATCCTATAATACAAAATCAATTGCATAAAAATCAATTCTAACATATGACAATCATAGGAAGATCAACATCATAATCACCTGAATGTAAAACAATGTCCGAGCATATGAATTATCAGTGTCGCAAAAAGGATTATCAATAAAACATGCTAATTGTCATATGAAACCACACATGAGGATACTCATGAATGCCACCAAAATGAATATAGCATCTACCAACATCATATAATGTACAACATCAACTATCTAACATACCCTAAATATTCCTATTATTTTACCTTCATCTTCATGCTCCTTAGCCAGACTATCTGCACATCCAAGATGAGAATGGAGGGACACTACATCCTCCCCCCCTAAAACTTGACTTACTCCTGGAAGTCACAAACTAGGGTGGAAACATAACATATTAGTATTGCAATTTTCTATTGCCAACATACACATCCATATTAAGAAATTGTTCATAAGACATGCATAATCATTCAATAAAGACAAGAAGGACGTCAATTCCTCACATTAAGACGTATCATGTGATTTACTTATAACCAATCACACATATTTTGAGAATTTCAAATGATTTAGGGAATTGCATTCACATATAACAGGAAAAATACATCTTATCTCTTATTTCCACTATGGTTCCAACTAATTACCAAACACGCAAGTACAATTCTCTGCATAGTCTTCCCTTGTACATACTATCAGAGGCTTGAAATGAACATGATAGAAACAACACTTAACACGAAACGGGGCCAACAAAAACAAACATTCAGAATAGCCACCATAGAAATTAAAAAAAAAAAAGCAAACCCAAGTGGGGGAATAATCAAATTCAATCTTAAGTCACAAAATGCTGGCAACTTTCAACAATAAATCAAGTATAAAGAAAAGAGTTTTGGTGACCACTTGTATCATAAGAGAGTTCAAAGAAAACAAATTCATTGTTAGCCCACCAACAACACATGAAACAACTTTCAAAAATTTCACAACAACCAATATTACAAACAAATTCACATCACGGTGTGACTAATTCTAGCCACAAAAGGGAGTATCCTCTATACAACACCCTAGGACTCAAAGTCTAGAATGCGTTAGAGAATGTACACCAAACACACAGACAACTAAGTTTTCTACATCTTCATATATAAGAAAATTTTATACAAAAATTTAAGGTAACACAGTTGCTACTTATATACAAAATTTTTCTATCATTAATGCAATACAATTTCTTTTTACCAAGCTATGAACATATGCAGTTACTTCCTTATGCAAGAAGATATTTACAGAGGGAATGTATGATATCACACACAAGAATAATTCAAAACTCTAATTGACTTACAATATCACATTCATGATCTCATGGGTCCAACACAAGCTCCAATTTGATCCCCTGCACACGGTTTTTACATAGGCATAGACAATGATAACTTCCACAACAAAACTTCCACATGAGGTCATGGCCAACAAGGAGATGGATATCAGATTATCAATCAACCATGTAAAGATACCCCACACACGACAACACCACATAACCACATGACTCGCGATGCATGATGCCACTGAATAATTAAATCAATCCAATACTTACACATATACAAAAACAATACAATTAACATAAAGACGGTATGGTGCTTCTACACCCATAGCTAAACATAACCCTCAAGTATGATTACTTCACCAAACCAGGGAACACAAAACACCACTGGCCTTTCACAACACCCCACACAGAATGGGTATAGGACATTCACATCACTAGAGGGGGCAAATACCACACTCCTAATTACATGCACTAACAGTAATCATGCTTCTTTCTTCTAAAGCACTAGAGAACACAAGAGGAACTCAAGGCCTCAACAAATCAACAAGCACTAACATACAGAAAACACATATTATCAGATACATCATCACATTTTCAGAAAAGAAGGAGGGAGAACACATAGCAAACACATAAGTAAAACAAGGCATAAAGAATTTATTTCTTCCAGAATCAAAGAACAATTCTGTAAATTTATGTACCTTCTAAAATCATACTAAGGCACATAGGTGAGAGGTACTATTACCAACTCACCACAAGGAGAAAAACGCTTAACCTAGAGCAACAACAACAATCCAGAGGCCCTAGTGTTGCAAACCTAGGCTCTGATACCCAAATGTAACGCCCCGCCAAGGACAATTTTTTTTTAAATCAAAGAAATAACAACAAACATATATTTATTTATTTATCAAAAGTACCTTCTTAACTTACTAATTTTATTTTAATGCAACAATTAACCAAAACATTAATCAAACAATTCCAAACAAAATAACCCAAATGCCAAACAATACCTGACACTATGCACGATCGAAAAGCATGACCACAACGACAATGACTGACTATCATGCCCATACAGACAACATTGACTGGGTGCAAAACTAGATACTCATCCTTTTCAAGGATGATGGCTAACTAGGGGACCATATGTTATCTCCGTTCAAAAGTTCCATTGGTTTTAAGGCACACTCAGACCTGTCAATTCAGGTGGAGTTGATGCCTGATACCTGCAACCTGCAGCACAAGAAATGGTCTATGCACAAGTATAATAAATATAAAATGGTCACGGAGTGAAAGAGAATCGCAACGTCGCCAGATGCTCACAAATAAGTGGTACGACACTGTCTTTTCACACCACACAATTATTAGATCATCCTATAATATAAAATCAATCGCATAAAAATCAATTCTAACATATGACAATCATAGTAAGATCAACATCATAATCACCTAAATGTAAAACAATGTCAGAGCATATGAATTATCAGTGTTGCAACAAGGATTATCAATAAAACATGCTAATTGTCATATGAAACCACACATGAAGATACTCATGAATGTCACCAACATGAATGTAGCATCTACCAACATCATATAATGTACAACATCAACTATCTAACATACCCTAAATATTCCTATTATTTTACCTTCATCTTCATGCTCCTTAGCTAGACTATCTACACATCCAAGACGAGAATGGAGGGGCACTACATAAAATTGAGCAAAAAAAATGGTTGGAAGTGAGGAGCTAGGTTTAATTAAATTTTGAGTGGCTAAATTCTTGGTGCGAATTTGGTTATTAAACAAATAAATATTTTTTTATGTTAAATAGACAATTTATAACAAAAATTTAATATTTTTTGAAATGGCCTCTCCCACTCCTCTTCCTGCTGATGAGTTGAGTTTGTAGAGTTTATCTGCTGCTAGGTCATTGCCTATTGCAGAGATCTATGTGCTATCCATGACTGAGGCTAGTGGTGCACCGACTTTCACTGGGAGGTTGCTGGGTTCTTTTGCTACTGTTGGTGGGCCGTCTATGTGTGCGTCGTCCACTGTTGGTGCGTCGTCCATGATTGCTAATGAGGTTTTGGTGGCTCGTATGACAGTAGTGGGTTTAGATTCAATGAAGGGGGGTAAGCCCTCTTTCTTAGCTACTGTTCAAGGGAAGCATCAGGGGGTTCGTCTGCTGCTAGGTCATTGCCTATTGCAGAGGTCTATGTATTGTCCATGACTGAGGTCGTTGGTGTACTGTTTGTCACTAGGAGGTTGCTGGGTTCTTCTGTTGCTATTGGTGCACCGTCTATTGGTGCATCATCCACTGTTGGTGAGTCATCCATGATTGCTGATGAGGTTTTTGTGGTTGGTGTGTCAGTAGTGGGTTTGGATTCAATGAAGGGGGGTAAGCCCTCTTTCTTAGCTATTGTTCAAGGGAAGCATCAGAGGTCACCCTTGCCCTGTGCTACTCTGCCTGTTATTTCTTTTGAGGATGAGGTTTTGAAGAATGAGAATTTTTACTCCTCTAACGCTTTGATCTGTAGATTCAGTCATTTTTGGCCATGCCTCCATGACCTGAATTCTTGGACCTCTGATACGTGGGGACCAATTACTAATGGTACAATCAAAATTTACCCTTGTGCTAGGGGTTTTTTTATTATTTCTTTTGATGATATTGTGGACAGGGATGTTGTGTTTGAGGGTTCTATTTGGTTTTGGGGCCAGCATCCCTTGTTGATTCGTCCCTGGTTTCCTCTTTTCAATCCAGTGACTGAATCTTTGAATTTTTCACCCACTTGGGTTAGGCTCCCCAACCTCCCTCTCCAGTTTTGACAAGAATCTTGCTTTTCTGCGATTAGGAACTCTCTCGGGCAATTTATTATGATTGATCTTGTTACCTTATAGTTCACACATACGACTTATGCTCAGATTCTTGTGGATCTAGATTTGAATAAGGCATTACATGCAGAGATTATCTTTAATGTTGTTGATCATCAGTGGAGTCAGGTTTTGGACTATGAGGGCATTCCTTTTCATTATCGGTGCTGCTTTGGCACTGGTCACTTGGCTGAGCAGTGTGTTAAATCTAAGAAAAATTATTGTGTGGCTTCGTGGTGGCATGATGTTCAACCCTCAGACTTCAATGTTCCTCTAGTGGAGTCACCTCCTTCCACTCCAGCTGCTATGGCTCCCCATCCTGAGATTAATTCTCATCTCTCTCTTCCTGCCCAGGAGCTATTTTTCCAGGGTTCGTCTGTTGCTCCTATTGCTTTAACTTCTTCTACTGCTGATGTGCCACCCGTGATTGGGGTTGTTGCTACTATTGGTGTGCTCTCTACTATTGGTGTGTTGTCTTTTGTTGGTGTGTCGTCTGAGGTAGGGGTTGTTGCTGTTGTTGGTGTGTTGTCTGTGGCTGGGGGTGCTGTTGTTACCTCTTTGTGCGAGACCTCTTTGGTTGAGGCATTTGGTGAGGTTCCCCTCTCACCTCATTCAGAGGATTTGGACTTGGAAGCCTCTCCCGCTCTTCTTCTCGCTCATGAGTTGAGTTTGCAGGGTTCGTTTGCTACTGGGTTCTTTTGCTGCTGTTGGTACACTGTCTATGGGTGCGTTGTCCACTGTTGGTGCACCATCCACGATTGCTGATGAAGTTTTGGTGGCTGGTGTGATAGTAGTGGGTTTGGATTCAACGAAGGGGGTAAGCCCTCTTTCTTAGCTACTATTCAAGGGAAGCATCAGGGGGGTTCATATGTCGTTGGGTCGTTGCCTGTTGCAGAGGTTTGTGTGCTATCTGTGACTGAGGCCATTGGTGCACCGTCTGTCACTGGGAGGTTGCTGAGTTCTTCTGCTACTATTGGTGTGTCATCTACTATTGGTGCACCGTCTGTTGGTGCATCATCCACTTTTGGTGTGCCATCCACAATTGCTGATGAGGTTTTTGTGGCTGGTGCATTAGTAGTGGGTTTGGATTCAACGAAGGTGGGTAAGCCCTCTTTCTTAGCTACTATTCAAGGTAAGTGTTAGAGGTTACCCTTGCCCTATGCTACTCTACTTATTATTTCTTTTGGGGTTGAGGTTTTGAAGAATGAATCTGCAGATCAAAGCGTGGGAGGAGTAAAAATTCTCATTCTTCAAAACCTCAGCCCCAAAAGAAATAACAGACGAAGCAGCACAGGGCAAGGGTGATCTCTAACGCTTCCCTTGAACAGTAGCTAAGAAAGAGGGCTTACCCCCTTCATTGAATCCAAACCCACTAATGACGCACCAGCCACAAGAACCTCATCAGCAATCGTGGACGACGCACCAACAGTGGATGACGCACCAACAAATGATGCACCAATAGTGGACGATGCACCAACAGATAATGCACCAACAGTAGCAGAAGAACCCAGTGACAGACGATGCACCAATGGCCTTAGTCATGGATAGCACATAGACCTCTGTAATAGGCAATGACACAGCAATAGATGAACCCCCCTGACGCTTCCCTTGAACAGTAGCTAAGAAAGAGGGCTTACCCTCCTTCATTGAATCCAAACCCACTACTATCATACTAGCCACCAAAACCTCATCAGCAATCGTGGATGGCACACCAACAATGGATGACGCACCCACAGACATCGTACCAACAGCAGTAGAAGAACCCAACAACCTCTAAGTGATAGTCGATGCACCAACAGTCTCAGTCACGGAGAACACACAGATCTCTGCAACAAGCAGCGAACCAACAACAGACAAACCCTGCAAACTCAACTCATGAGCGGGAAGAGGAGCGGGAGAGGCCTTTTCGACAGTGGTCCAGGGAAAAAAGAAAGGACTTCCCAAATCTGTTACAGCTTTGCATCCTTGAGTTCGGGGAGTCAGGCTTGTTAGCTCGGGATCTATCGTGTAGATCCTCTGGTTAATTTTTGTTTTACAACAGGGCTGTTGTGCCTGTGTTGCTGGTCTTTTTTCTATGTTGTCTGAGTACTGTTTGTGCTCTATTTTCCTGCCCCCTGGGCTTGGTTATGTAATAGGGTTCAACACACTTGTTTTGCCGCTTATCTAATCAAAAACAAAAATTTAATATTTAGATTATATGATATTCAATGATTATTTAATTTTGATTCATTGTATATATTATTTATAAATTTGATATTTTAAATATTAAAGAAATAATATAATTAATTATATATTAATAATAAAATGTATATTGGGATTTTTGATGGCGATAGTAAGTGTGGGAGAGCAAGCTAGGGCACTCGAGCCCTAGCTTGCAGGTTCGAGCTTTCTCTATGCGCAGGGGATTTGCATGTCAGCAGGGGGTCAAGGGGATTGGGTCTACTTCTTTGTTTCTTCTTTTTGTCTAGTTTTAGCTGGCTGTGAGGCATTCTTTGGTGCGGGTGGTGGTGTGCAGGGTTCAAGGGTTTCCAACTCTGGGTTCTCTTTTATTGTGTGCCCTCTGGTTCATGTTTGCTGCACGTTGGGGGGTTTTTTCTTATTTTGAGGTGTTATCTCTTGTGGTGGTGTGCCTGTTTGGAGCCATTGCTTTAGATTTAGCGTGGTGTGGGGGGGCATTTTGAGCCCTCACTCATTTGGTATAAATGGCTTCGAATGTTCCTTTGGATATGGCATGTCATGCTTCTTCCATGGCTGGGGAGGATGCCGGTATTCCCATTCAGTCTTCTTCTGGATCGAATGTGGTCCGAAACGGTTCCCTTAAATTGCCAAAGGTGAATGGATGCTTGGAGAGGGCCCATGAGGGGCTGCTTTTAGTAATACAACCGGAGTCGGTAGCTAAGGATATTAATTACTATTGCAATCATGTTTTGATTTGTAAGTTCATGGGGACGAGGGTTTCTCCTCCATTTCTTGATACATGAATTCACAAGACATGGAACCCGAAAGGAGATTTTGATATTTTAATGGCTGCAAATAACTTCTTTATGGTGGATTTTTTGTGTGTCTCAGATCAGAATAGGGCCTTCGAAGGGGGCCCATATTTTTATAATCAAGTGGCTTTCTTCATCAAACCATGGCATGTTGGCTTTAACTCAGCGAAGGAGTTACCTTCTAGAATCCTAGTTTGGGTTCATCTTCCTCGGCTGCTACTTGAATGCTGGAGAAGTGATATATTGCAGTCGATTGTGCTATTGTTGGGAAAACCTATTGGTCCTTCTCAGCAAACTTTGAATAAGAGAGTTTTTTCTTATGCTAGGGTTTGTGTTGAAACTGATTTGATCCAGCTGCTTCCAAACTCTATTGATATGATTGTCGGGTCTTGCTCCTGGACTCAACCATTAGATTATGAGACATTACCTTTGAGGTGTCAGCTATGTCATGAATATGGTCATCTTCAGTGGAGGTGTCATTGAGCTTCTGGTGCAGCTGGTTCAAGTAATGCTCCTACTCAGCTTGATTTAAAAGTAGACAAGGGTAAAGCCCCCATGCAGGGAGGTGGGGCTAATAAAGAAGGTTTTATTCTGGTTAAGTCTCGTAATCATGGTCAAGGCCTGAAGAGATCCCTCAAGGGTAGGCAGGAGGAGGAAACTTTCAACCGATTTGAGACATTGGAGGATTTGGTCCAGGAGGAAGGTTTTCAGGCGGACTTGCAGGCAATAGTTGAATCTTTTACTGAGGTTGTTCCTGGGGATCAGCCTAATGTGATTCCTAGTTTAGATTTGCTTGGTGAGCAGGGTACTCAGATGGACACTGAATTGGCTCCTTTGGCTCCTATTCAAGGTGCGTTAGATTTGGTACCAGAGGCTTCTTGTGGCTCTCCTAGTGCTGGTGGTGTTCTATCTGAAGTGCGGGGTACTCCAGACTTAGGAAAAAGTAAGGCTCCCTCCCTAGCCTTGGGTTTGCAACCAAAAACCCTCAAAAAAGGGGCTCCTGAGAAACCTCTTAAGGTTGGTAGAAAAAAGGACCTGGAAAAGGTAAAGCTAGCTGGTGAGACATTGGTTGAGTTGGGTTCGGTGAGGACTATTGATGCTCACTTCTCCCAACCCCAACGATGATTGTGCTCTCTTGGAATGTGAGGGGTATGAATAGCATCCCTAGACAAAAGGCTATTTGGGATTTGGTTCGCATTCATTCTCCTGATGTGGTTTTCCTTCAGGAAACCAAGTTATCAATTGATAGTATGATGAGTTTGGCTTTGAAGATTTGGAGTCGTGGTCAGTGTCAATGTGTTGGTGCTCTTGGTAGCTCTGGTGGGGTTGCATGCTTATGGGACCCACGTAGAGTTAGGCCAATTTGGTGGTACTCCTGCAGAGGTTTGATTTCTTGTGTTGCTTCTCATCTTGAGTCTCGAGAGAGAATACTCTTGTCTAACATCTATGCTTCGGTTGACCTTCATGGCAAGGTAAAGTTGTGGGGTTTTGTCAGATATGTGAGGACTTTAGATCCTTATCTCCCATGGATTTTAGTCGGGGATTTTAATGTCATTGTTTCTTTGGAAGAGAAGAGGGGAGGCATTGCTTGCTTGGAGCCTTCTTCTAATCTCTTGCAGGTTAATGTGGCTCTCTTGAATTTGGTTGACATCAAGCTTGTTAATGGGGTCTTTACTTTGAATAATAGATGTGGGGACGCTGCTATTTCTGAACGTCTGGATAGATTCTTGGTGTCCAATTTCTGGCTAGGGGATAGGTGGTTGACTAGCTCTAACATTTTCGATGGGCGAGGTTCTGATCATTGGCCAATCAAACTTATTACTGAGCTTCCCCAGTGTTGTGTAAAGCAGTCTTTTAAGTTTCAGCTCATGTGGTTAAGAGATGACTCCCTCCATGATCTTCTTCCTGGTTGGTGGAATTTGGGGAAGCTGTCACATGGGACCGCTATGTACTCCTCCAAGAGGCTCCAATATGTGAAATATAGGTTGAAACGGTGGAATAGGCAACACTTTGGTAATGTTTTCCATGCTAAACAATTTGCTCAAGCTCATTTGGACTCAATCACCAGGCAGATTCGTGATCAGGGCCTTACTGAAGATTTGGGTTTGCTGGAAGCTGCTGCTGTGAAGGAAGTTGAGGACTGGGAATTACATGAGAAATTTTTTTAGAAACGAAAGTCCCGAATCGAGTGGCTTCAGGCGGGAGACAGGAATACCTCTTTCTTCCATAATTCAGTAAAAGATAGGAGACAAGGTAATGTCATTTCTTCTCTCAGGTCTTCGAATGGGGAGATTCTCTCCTCTACTTCTATTTCTGTTGAGGCTGTTCATTTCTTTTCTATTCTACTATCTGAGGATTCCCTTCCAGCGAAGGAGGATGAAGTTGATATTTTGAATAGTATTCTGCCCTTAGTCACCAGTGAAATGAATGCTTCTTTGCTTCATACCATTTCTTTGTCAGAGCTTGAAACTATTGTGTTCCAGATAAAAAAGGGAAAAGCTCCAGGGCCTGATGGTTTCCCGGTTGAGCTCTACCAGGAGTTCTGGGAAGTGATTAAGTTGGATTTGTTGGAGGTCATTCAGGAATCTTTCATAAATAAACAAATACTGAAATCCATGAATGCTACCTTCCTTTCTCTCATCCCAAAGAAGGATGGGGCTAATTCTCTGGATCTTTTTAGGCACATTGCCTTATGTAATGTGGTTTATAAGATTATTACTAAGTTGATTGCTGAGTGGCTGAAAACCTGGCTAAGCAGGTTAATTTCTGAAGAGCAAGGGGGTTTTGTGGCTGGTAGGCAAATTATGGATGGGGTCATCATTGCAGCTGAGACAATTCATTGTATGGATTGTTCTAAAGAGAAAGCTATGTTTATTAAGTTGGATATGGCTAAAGCTTATGATCGGGTTAAATGGGCCTTCTTATTTAAGATTCTGGGAGCGTTTGGTTTTGTTGGTGAATGGATTGAGTGGGTGAAGAGCTGTGTTACTTCTTCCTTTTCGGTGCTGATTAATGGTGAGCCGACGAAGTTGTTTGGTGCTTCTAGGGGGCTCAGGCAAGGGGACCCTTTATCTCCCTATCTATTCATCTTATTGGCAGAGGGTTTGGGGAGGTTTATTAGATCCCAGGTGGAGACTAGTTTGATTAAGGGCTGGAGTTTTGGAAACAATATTCCCCCTCAGTCACATTTGTAGTTTGTCGATGACATGGCTCTGATGAGTAGAGCCAAGCTTGAGGAGGCTTCTGGTTGGCGTAGGATTCTGGATTTTTATTTGGCTGCGTCAAGTCAGAAAATTAATGAGGGGAAGTCTTTTATTTACTTCTTTCATACTCCGTAGGCTATTCAGAGGAGAATTGCTGGTATCCTTCATTTCCAGATTGGCACTCTCCCTTTGTGTATCTTGGTATTCTGCTTGCTATTCGTTTGCTTCCTAAATTGTTCTGGCAGGAGATTATGGATAAGTTTATAAATCTGGTTAGTCATTGGACTAACAGGTGGCTCTCTTCTATGGGTAGGATGACTCTTCTAAAGGCAATGGTGTAGGCTCTTCCTCTGTACATATGTTTTGTTCTCTCTGCTCCTTTCGGCATTATCAAAGACTTTGAGAGTTTGTCTCAGTAGTTCCTTTGGTCTGGCAACCTCCTTCACAGGAAGTGGAGTTTGGTTAAGTGGGAAGCTATTTGTAGGCCAAAGCAGGCTGGTGGTCTGGGTCTACGTAGAACTGATTTGAATGGACAAGCTTTAGCAGCTAAGCTGTATTAGCAGTGGTGTTCGCAGCAACATCAATCATGGGCAAAAATTCTTACCTCAAAGTATCTGGGTGCAGTTGAGAGTGTGGATGTTGCCTGCTTCAGTTTGGAGGGGAAGGGTTCTATGATTTGGAGTACCCTCAAAAGGGGTGCCAAGTTGGTCAAGCAGAGGTTGTTTTGGATTTGCAATGGGGGGCAAGATGCTCTCTTCTGGCATGATTCTTGGAATGGTTATCCTCCCATTTTGTCTACCCACCCCCACCTACAGAATTTGAGTAGGCATTTTATTGATGATGGGTGGTGCCATGTTGCTGATTTTAAAACTCTTCATAATTTGGGACAAGTTAGTGTGTATAGATCAAAGGTTCCATAGGAGTGGCCTCCTGGTGGGGCAGCTGGGGATTATCAGGAGCTTGCTGGGATCCTATCGAGGTGTGTCTGCACTTCTCTTCCTGGGAGAGATGTGTTGGCTTGGGGTCCTGATCCAAAAGGTAAATTTACTATTGCCTCAGGTTATCAAGTTCTTGATAAGCAAATGTTTGGGAGCTCAAAGGTCTCGTGGTGGAAAAAAGTTTGGAATAAGTTTGCTTAGCCTAAGTGTAACTTCTTCTCATGGTTAGTTGTTCAAGGGAGGTACCTTACTTGGGAGAACCTCTAGAAATGTGGGTTTCAGGGACCCTCTAAGTGTGTTCTGTGTGGTGGGCATGGGGAGTGCATCCCCCATGTCTTCTTTCAGTGTTCCTTTGTGAAATTTATTTGGCATTTCTGGTGGAATCTCTGGCATATACCATGTAGACATGCTTCTTCTTTAGAGGATTTTTGGAGGAGTCTGGGGCCTCCCCCTGTAAAGACCTCTTTTCTCCTCATTGCTTGGATCATTGGCCCCAGTTTGATAATTTGGCATATTTGGTTGGAGGGCAACCATAGAATTTTTCTGGACAAGAAGCTACTTGTTGGTTAGCTCTGGTTGAGGATTCTGGAGGGTCTACAAGAAACTTTGGCTGCTAAGTGTGATATGTCTGTCCTTGTTGTTTCTGGTGATTGTGATGTGGTTAAAGCCCTGGGTCTCTCTGGGGGTGGACAAAAACATTTGAGGGTAGTTCAGCATAGGCGTGGGAGAGCGAGGGTCTATCGTACTGGTCGTTGGTGTCCTCCCACTATGGGGGAGCTGAAAATCAATACTGATGGATCTTCCAGAGGTAATCCTGGCCATGCTGGAGTTGGTGGCATTGGCAGGGATAGTTCAGGGGTGGTAATTTTTTTCTTCTCTATATATAAAGGTCAGCATACAAATAATCTCATGGAGGCTCTTGCTATTCTTTTGGCATTAGAGCGTGCTTGTGCCCTTGGCTAGAGGTGAATTATTTGTGAATCAGATTCTCGGGTGGTCATTGATATGCTGAATAAGAGACATTTTGAGGAGGTGAACTGGCAACTTGCAGTGGTGGCCAAACAAATTGTTTCTCTGAGCAATGCTTTAGATTCTATTGCTTTTTGTCATGTGCCACGGGAGTGGAATAAGGTGGTGGATGGTTTGGCAAGGTGGGCGTCTGAGCAGATGAAGACTTGGAATGTGGATATTGGGGCAATCTTCTTGGTGATTTGGCCCCTATTCTTGAAGATTGGGTTATGGAGGATATGAGGAGCTTTTTGGGTGTTACTTAATTCTTAATTTTGGTTGTGCCCCTTTTGGGTGTTTCTTTTTGCTTTGTAATGATTTTATGATTCAATAAAGTTTTTACCCCCTTTTTAAAAATAAAATGTATATTAAATTAGTAGACTTATCATTATAATCTATTTGTATAAATATTAAATATTGAAATATTATACTGATCTAAATATTAATATATTATATTGTGGAATATTCATATTAATATAATATTCATATTCATATTTAATTTTTATTCATTGTATATATTAATTATAAAATCCTTATTTTAAATATCAATAATAATATTTATATTAAATTATTGATTTTACAAATAAATGGAATTATCATTATAATGTATTTATATTTATGTGCATTTAATTTAATATAATCTATATTAATATTAATATGATTATTCAATTTTTATTTATTTTTATTTTAATATTAATATTTTAAATATCAATAAAA
The DNA here is from genome assembly GCA_027924645.1 of Cunninghamia lanceolata. Taxonomy (NCBI): domain Eukaryota; kingdom Viridiplantae; phylum Streptophyta; class Pinopsida; order Cupressales; family Cupressaceae; genus Cunninghamia; species Cunninghamia lanceolata. Next base: position 1,966,895 of record BSBN01000204.1, on the reverse strand, counting down.
ATTTAGTTTCAATTTTGTGATCAAAATCACATAACTAGTGATTAAATTGATTTTATAAATTTTATTCTTTTATTAGTACTTGTCTTGCACATATAATATAATATAAAGCAATACTTCAATAGGAAGGTTTCAAGCCATAATAATTAGCTTTACCAAATTATAACAAAACACTATAATATCCTAATAAAAATGAACATGCACTCATTAAGCCTTCTAGGAATCTCATACAAGCTTGTAATAAAATTGAACATGTACTCATTAAGCCTTCTAGGAATCTCATACAAGCATGTAAGTAATTTATATCACACACTAGAATCATAGTATTCAAAAACTAACTCTATCTTTGAGGTGATGGGTCAAATTTTACACAATTAGTTTACACAAAGTATTATAATCTTTAACTATCAACACATCCTATACAGTTTTCTAGACTTTACAACTTAATGCCTTTAGACAAATTAATAACAAGTCTCTTGATCCTTAACTAAGAATTAGAAGATTGTCAACTGCTACTCAACAATCCTTAATGCTCCTATTATGCATCTTTGATGGCATCCTTAAGCAATCTCTTACCCTTTCTCCTATAGACATATTGGGTAATCAAAGATCACAAAGTTCATTACAATAGTCAAATATAATTGTAGTTAGATTCATGAATTTAGAGATAATATTCATTAGCTTTATTGCAACCAACGTTATTCATTGATTCATAAAATGTAGGAACATGTGTTACCAATTTATTATGAATATGTAGGTTTTATGAATATGTAGCTACAGTTTTCATACATGTTTACTAGAGCAGTTGCAACTACCTCTCACAAAATTCCTCTATCCTTTAAGATGGATGTCCATACCCTATTCCAAAGCTCCCATTTGGCATAGGCTGAGAGGATGCTGGCAAAGGTTGTAGAGTTTGGCTTTTCACCTACCCATTGTATTTGGTTGAAAGTTTCTAAATCCTTTTCAACAAATCCATTTTGTCAATATCCTGCAATCAAGGCATTTCGTGAGAGCACATTTCTTTGAGGCATTCTGTCAAACAGTTCATGTGCCTTGTCTATGCTTCCACATTTTGCATACATGTCTACTAGGACTACAACATTTGATAGAATTACATTTAAGCCGAGCCATAAAACTCAAATCACTTTATTTATATGATCCTGGCATTCTCTTTGGTCGATTATGCTTACAAACAAGTGCTATGGCAATATAGGTGAATTAATTTTTTGGTTCTCTCTAAACATGATTTACAGTTATCCATATGATATAATATCATATCCATTTATAGTTCACCTAACCATTGTGATAATACTATTCATTAATTGCATAAATATACTCTATAGAAAATTTTTCCTCTCCCCCATAATCAGCTTAAAAGTTCCTTTTCTATTCAATTCTTTTGATCTATTACCCTCCACCATCATGTCAATAGTTCCTATCACTGCAAACTGGTCTAGCAACATTAAGTAGGAACTGCAGTTGCACGGAAGCTCTTCTATTAAATATATATATTACTTGATTTCTAACATCAAAAATGGTTTGGATTCAAAGTTATCTTTCTACATAGAAAATAGTTTTGACAATTTCACAGACATTACAAAATATAATAATAGATTAAGGAAAGACTTTAAATGTCTTCTCATAAGATAGTACATTCATAAGTCATATCACAAGAGGAAGCATAGACAAGGCACTTGACAGTCCATGCCTTGTAGAGGAGGATGGATCCAATACCCTTTTGCTTTTCAGAGGCACTTGACAGTCCATGGTTAAACATGAGTTCTTGCAAGAAAACATAGAAGCTTTGCTATTCTCTTTTCTCTCTTTATCTTTTGTGCATTCTATCATAGCTGCTAGAAAGGGATCCCTTTGATATAGTTCCTTGTGCTTGTAGTGTAATGCCTTTCCATATTCATTGGAGAAGGTGGTGGCAAAAGATGATGCCGATTACCATTTAGAAAGCTCCATGAAATAGTTCTTGTTCTTGTTCTTCGAGTTGTTGATTTTACTTCTTTTTCTCACGTAAACATGAAAATAGTACTGCTAATCCTTTGTCAGGAGGACAATAGGCTACCAAGTGCAGCCATCAAATCATTGGGAACCAAACTAGTTACCTTTACCTTCTCGTAATGTCATGTACAACAAATTTGGTAGACTTATAGTGTATCAATAATTGTATTTATACAATGAACTCAATGGAATACTTTAATAGAATTTCCAAAAAGAAAAACAGACTAAATTAGCAAACCCAGTGGTTCATGCAAATGGTTGCATGCCTAAAAAGGAAAGAGAAGCATTTTTACTATTATTTCAAAACTTCAACAATTTAATATAAGAAAAATTAATTTCATTTTAGTTTTTGTTTTTCTAATAATTAAAATAATCTTTGTTTTAATTGTGAAAGAAGATGAATTTGTTTTCATTTTTGAACATGTAGCTTATGTAGAAAAACAAATTAAAATAGTTATGATTATTAACACTTATAAAATCAAAATCAAGTACTCAAATTAAAGAATAAATTAAATGGATTGAGAGAGGCATTTAGATATTATTAGTTATTCTCACAAGTATTTAATTTCAATTTTTTTTAGTATTTAATAAATAATATTAATAAATATAAAATTTTAATAGAAATTAATTATTTTAATGGAACCTATGTGTATGTATGTGGGTTTTGTTTTGGATTATTTTAATTTGGTTATTGTTGATATTCTTTTAATGTAAAATTTATTATCAACATGGGAAATCTAAAGAATTATTATTAATATTAATTAATATATTATTAATTATTAATATAATATTATTAATAGATTAATAGTTATTAATATTAATTATTATTAAATTATAATATATAATATAACATTAATAATTAATAATATATTAATATTTTTGCTCCTCCTAAAGTTAGAACGAATGATTTCACAACCAAAATTAAACTATCTCAAAGATATATTATTTCAAATATCTTATTTGAAGATTGTTTATTTATTATTATTAACTCTTTTGCATGCCTAATAGGTAGAATATAAGTCTATTTATTAAAAAAACTTTAACAATTTAGTATACCAAAAATTAATTACATTTTAGTTTTTGTTTTTCTAATAATTAAAATAATAATTTCAATTTTATTTTTTCTTTTAGTATTTAATTTTTTTTTTTATAAAAGGGGTAAAAACTTTATTGAAATTCAGAAAAGAGCATTACAAAACAACAAGGGCCAAGGCCCCGGGAATCCATAAGAAATAACCATACAAAGCATGAAACAACATCATCCTTCACCAATACCATTCCCATCCTCAGCAAGAATCTTCTCCAAGTCATGTCGGAGCTCATGAGGAACCTGCTCCCACTCATCAATCTTCCAACCATTTAAATGCTCATAAGCCCACTTAGCCAAACAATCTGTTGCCCTATTCCACTCCCTTGGAATATGGAAAAAAGACACCATCTCCATCAAAGAACTTATCTGCAGAATCTGCTACACCATCATAGCTAATTGCCAACTAACATCAGAAACCTTTTGTTTATTCAGCAAATTAATCAAAACCTATGAATCAGACTCACAGATAACCTTGCGCCATCCCAAAGCATAAGCCCTCTCCAAACCGTAGAGGATCACCAAACCTTCCATAAGGTTGATAGTCTGCAATCCTTCATGAACAGAAAAGAAAAAAACCACCGATCCTGAAAAATCCCTTCCGGCCCCACCAATCCCAGTAGACCCAGGATTGCCCCTTGAAGAACCATCAGTATTAAGCTTCAGAATGCTAGCCGGAGGGGGTAGCCAATTCCCCACCCTTTGAACTTTCTTATTCACCCGCCTACCTCTCCTGACACAAGTAGAAGCTGGAGACAACCCGTGAATACCTAATCTATCCACCAGCTCAGTATCCCCTTTCTCTAAAGGGAACACCACGTCACACTTAGCTTCCACCGTCTCTTGAATCATACCCATAATTTTGTGCCAAACTTGTTGAATCAACAGCTTCTCACCTCGAAATATTCTTCGATTCTGTTCCAACCAAATCTGTCATAGTACGAAGGAAGGCCCAACATACCACACATCTTGCAAGAAATAGGCCATAGAAGGAGGTCTACCTAGACTACTCCAAAAATCCACCAGGGAGGAAGCATGAACACAGGGGCTTTTCCAAACTTCCCACCAAAAATGCCAAAGCTGCAAAGTCAAGGGACAACAGAAAAACAAGTGAGAGGAGTCCTCCTCTCCACATCTACACAAAACACACATAGAAGGACTCTGAAAACCCCGCTTCCGAATATTATCCCATGTCAAGCACCTATTCCGAGCCAAAGTCCAAATAAAGCAATTACACTTCGGCCAAGAAAGCTTATTCCACACTTTCTTCCACCAGTGAACCTCCACCCCATCCATCTGGTGAGATAATAACACCTGATATCCAGAAGCAATAGTATAGACACCCTTAGGATTAGGAGACCAAGAAAGAACATCCCCTTCCTAGAGGGAGCTACAACGTCTACGAGAAAGGATACTATGAAGCTCAACACACTCCTCCTCCATACCAACAACAGGCCACTCATCAGGATTCTTCCATCTCGCCACCACCAACTGCCTATGAGAAGAAAAGGACTTAAAGTCACCCACCCTTGACCATCCTGCCTCACAGAACCTCTGGCACAGAGTCACCAAATTAGGAAACTGAGAAACAATGGGAGGAAAACCATCCCAAGAATCAAACCAAAAATGAGCTTTTGTCCCTCTTTTACAAATCTAAAATAAGCCATCCTTGACTTGAGCAGCCCCTTTCTTGAGCGTACTCCAAATCACCGAGCCTTTTCCCACTAGGGGATAGCGAGGAATATCAATCTGAGGGATCCCCAGGAAGTATTTCTAAGTTAATATCTTGGCCCAGATCCCATCCTGCTCCACACACCACTGCCAATACAATTTAGTAGCCAACGCCATCCCTGACAACGACGATTGCCTTAACCCAAGGCCGCCAAACTACTTCAGGCTACGAACAATGTCCCATTTGACAAGGCTCCATTTAGAGGACAATAAGCTACCAGCCCATAAGAACTATCTTGCTAAGGAATCTAATTCCCTAACAAAACCCAAAGGGGCCACCTGAATCATACATCTATAAATGGGGAGGGCCTGCACCACAGACTTGAGCAACTGAACACGACCCACAAAGGACAGCCAACGATGGGTCCAATGATTAACTTTCACACGAAATTTATCCAGAATATTCTGCCAAGAATCCCTGGGTAGTCTTCCAACAGAGATGGGAATACCAAGATAGGTCAAAGGGAGAACCCCAGTCTGAAATCTCAAGATATGAGCAATTTGCCTCTGAATGGAACCCAGAGTATTGAAAAAAAAGATGGAAGACTTATCTTCGTTAATCAATTGGCCCGAAGCTATAAGATAAACATCCAACACCTTGCGCAAATTTGAAGCTTCCCTAATTATAGCCATACCCATCAAAGCAGTTTCATCTACAAACTGCAAGTGAGACTGTGGAGGTAAACCACCTCCCCACCCCCACCCCTGAATGAAACCTAACTCCACATTCCTTCTTATCAAACATCCCAGACCTTCAACAAGAAGAAGAAACAAGTAAGGAGAGAGGGGTTCACCCTGCCGCAAACCCCGAGAGGCACCAAAAATCTCAGAGTGCTCACCATTTATTAACATAGAGAAGGAGACTGAAGTAACACAACTCATAACCCAATAAATCCACTCATCCCCAAAACCAAAAGCACCAAGAACCTTTCGAAGGAAGGACCATCGAACTCTGTCATAAGCCTTAACCATATCAAGCTTGATGAACATCGCCTTATCTTTGGAACTGGCCATAGAGTGAATGGTTTCAGTTGTGATAACAACCCCATCTAGAATCTGCCGTCCCGCCACAAAACCACTCTGTTCCTCAGAGATCAGCACTTTAAGCCACTTTTTCAACCTATCAGCAATCAATTTAGAGATAATTTTATAAATCACATTGCAAAGAGAGATAGGATGAAATTGACTTAACCTATCCACCCCATCACACTTTGGGATGAGAGCAAGGAAGGTAGAATTCAAAGCCCGTAACATCTGTTTATTCTTACGAGACTCCTGAACAACCGCCAAAAAGTCCAACTTGATAATCTCCCAGAATTCTTGAAAGAACTCAATCGGGAAACCATCAGGGCCAGGAGCTTTCCCCCTCTTCATTTGAAACACAATCCCATCTAGCTCCTCAATTGAAATATCACTCATAAGATGCTCATTCATCTCCCTAGATACCAAAGAAGGGATACAAGAAAGGACCTGAGCTTCCTCATCAGAACCCCCTGCGAGTCCTCCCTGAATAATGAGGCAAAATATTGCATAGCTTCATGTGTGAATTCATGAAAAGAAGAAAGAGTTTCACCCTTGTCATTCACCAGAGCAGAAATAGAATTGCCATGTCTCCTAGCTTTCACCGAGTTGAAGAAAAAAGTAGTATTTTTATCTCCTTCCTGAAGCCACTCAATCCGAGCCTTTTGCTTCCAAAAAACTTCCTTTCGTAGCTCACACTCTTCCAGTGCTTTCAAAGCCCTAGTCTCTTCTCGTAGCAGAGCCTCAGTCACTCCATCCTCCCTGATCAACCTCGTAATACCATCCAACTCAGCATGGGCAGTAGTCTTAGCATGGAAAATGTTTCTAAAGCATTGCCGATTCCAATGTTTAAGCTAATACTTGACAAATTAAAGTAACTTAGCAAAAGTATACATTGCTATACCATAAGTAGGTCTACCATACCTCCACCACTCAGCAACATAGTCATGGAGAGAGGAGTCATGCAACCACATAAGCTGAAACTTGAAAGAAGGAGACTGAGGCACATGAGATGAAGAAATAGCCAGCTTGATAGGCTAATGATCTGAGCCCCTCCAATCCAAAATTTCAGAGCTAGAAGACCACAACCCACCAACCCAGTAGCAAGAAACCAGAAAGCGGTCAAGTCGTTCCGCAATGCAGTTATTCCTAGTCCTCCAATTATTCCAAGTAAATTGGCCATTAATGGGCTTGATATCAACAAGATTTAAAGTTGAGATGTTATCTTGAATTAGCAACACAGAAGGCTCAAGCCTCGCAATACCACCTCGCTTCTCAGCTAACTCAGAAATAGCATTGAAGTCTCCAGCCATAATCCAAAGATGGAAAGAAACCATGCTTCAGACAAACCAGATATGGGACCACAAAAGTTGCTTACCCCGAAGTTCAGTAGGCGCATAGATATTGGAGAAGAGAATAGACTCCCCTATCTCAAAACAAGACGCAATCATAGAGATAGAAGATTGAAAGGACAACCACCAAAGAGGGTAGATCTTCTGAGGATTCTATAAACAAGCCACTCCCCCAACAGACCCTTGAGCCCCAATACACTAGCACTCTCCACTCCCCCACAACTTAAGCACTAAACCAAACATACACTCCACTGATAACTTAGTCTCCTGCAGGAAAAGAACATCAGGAGATTGACTTCTAACCAAATCACGAACAACTTTTTGTCGAGGGCCACTGTTCAAGCCCCTTACATTCTAGGATAGAACAATCATTTCAAGGGGCTCAAAAAATAAGAATCTAGAGTCTTAACAGACCCTGACTCTATCAAAGTTTCTCTTGTTAATTTAATCTTTTCCAAATCCTTTTTTCTACCAAGCTTGGAAGACTTCTCCCCAGCCCCTTTTTTTGGATCCTTTAGATGAAGACCCAAATGAGAAGAAGAAGACTTATTATTCTTCACCCCCTCAGTACCTGCGTTTGAAACAAGAGGAGATCCATCCTCACCACCCTTCTTCCCTACTATAATAGGAACCAATTCCACCTGGACTTCCATTTGAACATCTATGTCCATTTGCAAAGCCCTATTATCCTGCAAAACCTGAGTAGCTTCAGAAAGAAGGCCCTCCTGTCTTGTACCCAAAGCACCTTGATCTAGATTCACCAAGCTTGGATTCACTTCCTACTTGCTGAGATCATCTAAAACTTCAAATCTGTTGAAAGAATATTCATCCTGCCTTTCCTTCAAAGTTCTCTTTTGACCCCGATTCCTATTTCGAGCCTTGATAAGAATGAAACCATCAGCCCCATCCATATCACCAGGAATGGGTTCCTTCCCCTTTTCAACCCTAGGGGGATTGCGGGGAGGCTGAGAAGGCTGGGAATCCACAGGCCTAGCCTTTGGGCATCTCCTCTGCAAATGTCCATATTCATGACAGAGATGACACCGAAAAGGAAGTCTCATAGTCCAACTGCTGCACCCAAGAGTAAGGACCCACACACATATCCACCAAATCTGGCAAAGGTTTACTTAAATCAATCTCAACATAGATACGAGCAAAAGTTATCACCTTTTAAAATTGAATATGCTGTGAAGCACCAACTGGATTTCCTAGCATCGAAGCCAGCAAGTGTAAAACATCATCCCGCCAACATTCCACAGGAAACCTCGGAAGCTAAACCCACACCGGAACCTGGTTTAGAAGCTCTTCAATAGGATTGAAGCCTGCATGCCAAGGTTTAATAAGTAACCCAATCTAATTATAAAAATAGGGGCCTCCTTCAAAGGCCTTGTTGCGATCTGCCAAGCAATTGAATGAAACCATGAAATAGTTATTTGCTAAAAGCATAACCTCCATTTCTCCCTCTGGCATCCAAGTCTGTTGGGCCCATGATTCAAGAAATTGTAATGAAACATGCATCCCCATAAACTTGCATAGCAATGCATGCTTCGAATAATAGTCAATATCTTTTGCAATCATCTCCAGCGGGATAACCAATTTTGGCCTCTCCTCACAACGTTCAAGACATCCATTGATCTTCGTAATCCATGTACCACCAGACAAACCTGAACCAACCAACCCCAGATCTGGTGAGAACAAGTTATTATTAAAAACCTTCGAAGCATGCGAAGGAGAATTCGCACCAACCACTGCTAAGCGAAAATCCATCTTGGGACTAGCCCCTGAAGACTCCCCGATCGGCATTGGGGTAAGTGCAAGAAGATGGGGGGCCAAAAAGGGGTCTTAAGTGGCCACTTTTTTTCTGAAATCAGGAAATACTGGCCTTGGATGAGAAATTGAGCATAGTTACACTCAAAATTTAGAAATGCAACCAAAACAATGTTCGTAGTGCTCCGAGTCTACTTTCTAAACTACTATTTTGTTTTGAAAATGGCATAGATTAAGGGGTTCAAAAGAGGGAGCCACAAAAATTGGTGTTGTTTCTATCAAAAAAACATAACATAGCATGTTTTGTGGCTCCCTCAAAAGGTCAACTTTTTTTTGGTATTTTTAAAATCGCTTCGGTGAGAAATTAGCTAATAACATGTAGTTTATGCCCGATTTTTCTGATAATTTTTTTATGAATATTTGATTTTTTACTAATTTTTAAAGTGGACACATCCTAAAAAATAGAATTTTAGCCGTGCTACCCCTATAAATTTTGAAAACTAATTGAAAATCATTTTTTTATTTTTTTAATATTTGTAGAATGGAGTCTAGTTTCTAAATATGTAATTTTTTTGAAATTTGAATGAATAGTTATTTTACAATGAAAAAAGACCAAACAGTGGTTTTTGCATAAAAACGGACACACAAACAAAAGAAATTAAAGATGAAAGGCTTAACATTGTTAAAATGTGAAAAAAATCACATCGTCAAATAGCTAAGAGAAAGCCTAACATTACCCATGTGTTCGATTTGTTCAACCTTGAAACATGTGCAAATTTGAGGGTTAGCACGAACGAAATTATGTGAAATTTTGACGAATATAGAAAAACACGTCTGTGACTGTTCATAAGGCACTCCAAGCCTTTGGGTTGGAAATCCAAAGCAAATCCCAAGCCCAAGGCTTGGGATTCCCAAAGCAAGAAATAACGCGAGCGCATTATAACGCGCTCGCGTTATGTTTTTCCTTACATTTTTCTTTCCCGCAAGTCTGTCTTTTGCCATGTTTGACATAACGCGAGCGCATTATAACGCGCTTGCGTTATGTCCCACTCAAATTTTTTTACGTTCAAGGCTATTAATCATGAGGGTTAAGGCATAAGGGATAGAGTAGGAAGGTTTACGGATAAGGGATTAGCGTTTAAGGTATAGTATCGAGCCCGTTGAGGGTCTAGGAATAGGGATAGCGTTTAAGGTTTTGGTGATGAGGGATGACAGATTATGGTTGAGGGTCGAGGGATCAAAGTTAAGGGTTGAGGGATTAGGGTTTGACATTAAGGGTTGAGGGTTGAGGTTCAAAGGTCAAGGGTTTAGGGTCGAGGGATTAGGGTTAAAGTAGAGTGTGGAGGGTGTAAGGATTAGGGATAGGGTTGGAGGGTTTAAGGATAAGGGATTAGGGTTTAAGGTATAGTATCAAGTCTGTTGAGAGTTTAGGAATAGGGATAGCATTTAGGGATTAGGGATGAGGGATTATAGTTGAGGGATGATGGATTAGGGTTGAGGGTTGAGGGATTAAGGTTTAGGGATAAGGTTTAGGGTTGAGGGATTAGGGTTTAAGGTATAGTGTTGAGGGTTGAGGGTTGAGGGTTTAGGATTAGGGTTTAGGGTTGACGGATTAGCATTTAATGTCGAGGTTAGGGTTAGAGTGTCGAGGGTAGAGGGATTAGGGATAGGGTTTAGGGTTGAAGGTTTAAGGATTGAGGGTTGAGGCTTTAGGGATGAGGGTTTAAGGCTTAAGATATAGTGTCAAGTGTTGAGGGTGTAGGGATAGGGTTTAAGTTTTAAGGGTTGAGGGTTGAGGGATATGGATTAGGGTTTAAGGTATAGTGTTGAGGGTCGAGGGATCAAAGTTAAGGGTTGAGGGATTAGGGTTTGACGTTGAGGGTTGAGGGTTGAGGTTCGAGGGTCAAGGGTTTAGGGGTAGGGTTGAGGGTCGAGGATTTAGGGTTAAAGTAGAGTGTGGAGGGTATAAGGATTAGGGATAGGGTTGGAGGGTTTAGGGATAAGGGATTAGGGTTTAAGGTATAGTATCAATTTTGTTGAGGGTGTAGGAATAGGGATAGCATTTAGGGTTTAGGGATGAAGGATTAGAGTTGGGGGATGACAGATTAGGGTTGAGGGTTGAGGGTTTAGGGTTTAGGGATAAGGTTTAGGGTTGAGGGCCGAGGGATTAGGGTTTAAGGTATAGTGTTGAGGGTTTAGGGATAGGGCTTAGGGTTGAGGGATTAGGATTTGACGTTGAGGGTTGAGGGTTTAGGGTTTAGGGTTAGGGTTGAGAGATGAGGGATCAGAGTTAAGGGTTGAGGGAATAGGGTTTGACGTTGAGGGTTGAGGGTTGAGGTTCGAGGGTCAAGGGTTTAGGGATAGGGTTGAGGCTGAAGGGATTAGGGTTAAAGTAGAGTGTGGAGGGTGTAAGGATTAGGGATAGGGTTGGAGGGTTTAGGGATAAGGGATTAGAGTTTAAGGTATAGTATCGAGTCTGTTGAGGGTTTAGGAATAGGGATAGCATTTAGGGTTTAGGGATGAGGGATTAGAGTTGAGGGATGAGGGATTAGGGTTGAGGGTTGAGGGATTAGGGTTTAGGGATAAGGTTTAGGGTTGAGGGTTGAGGGATTAGGGTTTAAGGTATAGTGTTGAGGGTTGATGGTTTAGGGATAGGGTTTAGGTTTGAGGGATTAGGGTTTAGGGTTGATGAATTAGGGTTTAATGTTGAGAGTTGAGGGTTGATGGTTGAGGGTTGAGGGTTGAGGGTTGAGGTTGAGGGATAGGGTTAATGGTCAAGGGATTAGGGTTAAATAAGAGTGTCGATGGTAGAGGGATTAGGGTTTAAGGTATAGTATCGAGCCTGTTGAGGGTCTAGGAATAGGGATAGCATTTAGGGTTTAGGAATGAGGGATTAGAGTTGAGGGATGACGGATGATAGATTAGGGTTGAGGGTTGAGGGATTAGGGTTTAGGGACAAGGTTTAGGGTTAGGGTTTAGGGATAGGGTTTAGGGTTGAGGGATTAGAGTGAAGGGTTGAGGGATTAGAATTTGGCATTGAGGGTTTAGGATTTAGGATCAGGGTTGAAGGTCAAGGGATCAGAGTTAAGGGTTGAGGGATTAGGGTTTGATGTTGAGGGTTGAGGGTTGAGGTTCGAGGGTCAAGGGTTTAGGGATAGGGTTGAGGGTCGAGGAATTAGGGTTAAAGTAGAGTGTGGAGGGTATAAGGATTAGGGATAGGGTTGGAGGGTTTAGGGATAAGGGATTAGAGTTTAAGGTATAGTATCAAGTCTGTTGAGGGTTTAGGAACAGGGATAGCATTTAGGGTTTAGGGATGAGGGATTAGAGTTGAGGGATGAGGGATTAGGGTTGAGGGTTGAGGGATTAGGGTTTAGGGATAAGGTTTAGGGTTGAGGGTTGTGGGATTAGGGTTTAAGGTATAGTGTTGAGGGTTGATGGTTTAGGGATAGGGTTTAGGTTTGAGGGATTAGGGTTTAGGGTTGATGAATTAGGGTTTAATGTTGAGAGTTGAGGGTTGAGGGTTGAGGGTTGAGGTTGAGGGATAGGGTTAATGGTTAAGGGATTAGGGTTAAATAAGAGTGTCGATGGTAGAGGGATTAGGGTTTAAGGTATAGTATCGAGCCTGTTGAGGGTCTAGGAATAGGGATAACATTTAGGGTTTAGGAATGAGGGATTAGAGTTGAGGGATGACGGATGACAGATTAGGGTTGAGGGTTGAGGGATTAGGGTTTGATGTTGAGGGTTGAGGGTTTAGGGTTAGGGTTGAGAGATGAGGGATCAGAGTTAAGGGTTGAGGGATTAGGGTTTGACGTCGAGGGCTGAGGTTCGAGGGTCAAGGGTTTAGGGATAGGGTTGAGGTTGAAGGGATTAGGGTTTAAGGTATAGTGTTGAGGGTTGATGGATCAGAGTTAAGGGTTGAGGGATTAGGGTTGAGGGTTGTAAGGATTAGGGATAGGGTTGGAGGGTTGACGGATTAGGATTTGACGTTGAGGGATTAGGATTTGACGTTGAGAGCTGAGGGATTAGGATTTGACATTGAGGGTTGAGGGTTTAGGGATAGGGTTGAGGGATTAGGATTTGACATTGAGGGTTGAGGGTTGAGGGTCAAGGGATCAGAGTTGAGGGTTTAGGGATTAGGGATCTATAGCAGGACAAAACACGAGTGCGTTATAGCGCGAGCATGTTATAACGCGCTCGCATTTTGTATTTCTACTGAAACGATAAAAAAGTGGTTATCCCCGTGATTAAGGCCCACATGCTCTATTTTCTTACTGATTCTGCGCGTGCTCCGACAAAAAAGAAGTGCTTTCATGCTATTGGGAAGTTCACATGCACATTTGACACATTGTACCACCTTTGCATGATCTTTCCACCACCTTTTCTTCTTTGCCAACTTGAGAAGGAGGAAATAACATAGTTTTCAAACCAAGTTTGATATATATCTATTCAAGTTTCAATTTTTGTAGTATTGCAATGTTAATTGTGATTCAATTTTAAGAATTTAACATTGAAAAGGAAGTAAGTGGTGAAAAACTCAAATTGTTGAGGAGTTTGATGTAAGAAGATAAAAACACTACATAATTGGGTACTCTCTCCATTCAAATCTTCATTTTTTAGGTATGTCAAGTCTTTGCATGCATGTTCTTTACATTTTCCTTATTTCGGATTGAATTACTTTATCATGCTTTATCATACATGTTTAAAATAGACACATTCCCAATCAAGAAAGCAACCTACAATCTCACATGATGCCATGTATATTTTCTACACTTGGGCTCTTTAATAATTATGTGTGATAAACAAACCTTAGTTCATACCATGATGTCAAACTATACAAGAATAAATCCTTACAACATAAAAAAAATACAATCCCACTATTATCATGTATTCATTTCTTAGGAACTAATATTGGTCTCTTTATCATGCTACAGACAAATTCTCCATCATGCCGAGGAAACGATCAAGAATTAAACCAACACAGGAAGAGATAGAAGCTAAGAATGCAAAGAAAGTAATGGTTATGAGGGAACTTCGTGAGAAGAGGAAATTGGACATGATAAATGAAGACATACCAATTGAAGAGGAACCACAACCATCACAAAGAGATATGGTATTGGCAGCACAAAGAGAACGAATGCAAAAACTTCGTGGTATGAGAGATTTGAATACCATAGTTGGAGACACATCCTTTACCGCAAGTCAACATGTAGGGACACCATCTACCACATCTCAAGTTGAGAGTACATCATCACTCACATGTGATGAAGGAGGTACGCCATCGTTCCCACCTCAACCTCAAGGTATGTCATCTATTCCATCTTCGATCGAAGGTATGCCATCTAACCCATCTCATTTAAATATTGATGAAATTCCTAATGTTGAGATGAATTTACCTAACTTGACACCACCTAGAATTTTGCATAGAAAGTCAAAGTATTTGATTGATATTGATGAGAATATTTTGCAGCCAATGGAAGGTAAGATTCCAAAACGCACTTGTAGAAGATATGCTAATAAGATTTGGAGATTGTTCTTTGAAAAGTTAAATGAGACTGCAAGATGTCAACTATTCGTTGAAATGATGCGAAGTATAAAGTATAGGTCTATCATGAAGATTCTTGGGTTGAGAACATCAGAGGCTTCAAGTGAAAAATCTATTGTCAAGAATCTAATGAGTGCGTATGAGAGTGTGGGTAACACCTCATGCACAAAAGATAGTAATGCAACACGGCATGTGATTACATCGACTATAGTAAGTAGTCAAACGAGGAAAGCTCGTCTCATTAGAAAGACAAGTCAAGAATTGAGAATTAATAGGAAAACTTTATCAAGAGCCATTGGAAGACGCCAAAGAATTGAGGACACTAATGCCAAAGAATTATGGGCGTTCTCGGGGAGACTACCACAAAAAGATAAACCAATTGTTGAAGCATTGAGATCACTAATTGAAGACTTTTGGAAGAATTACACAAGGGTATCTCCGAATCAAAGGGATGTGGTAAGAAGGAGAATTGGTAGTCAGAACCGCGAGCCACATCCAAAGCATTTTTTGAATGAGACTCAAACACAGTTTTATGGTAAATTTCTAGAGAAGTATCCTCAAATTAAAATTTGTCAAAGATATTTTGAAATGCTAAAACCTTTCTATGTTAAGATAAATCACACACGCACTACTTGTTGTTGTAGATTACATATTGAATTTTCTAACCATTTTGATGCTTATAGGTCTATATGTTTAGATATGCATACTAACAATGATTTGCAGGGTTGTGCCATATGTGCCCCACCAACATCTTCAAGAGAATTCATATCAAGAATTTTATGTGAAAGAGAGGAAGGTCAAATATTCTACAAGAAATTATGCTTGGATGGCACATGTCATCGTTGCGATGGCTTGCAACATTTGCCAATATGTGAACATATGGAAATAACACATGCGGTTGGAAATGAACTAGTAGAGTTTGGCAAGTATAAAACAGTGGCATACAATACAAAAGATGGTAAAGAAGCAAAGAGGTGTGAATTAGTTATTGAAAAGATTCCAGTGTATTAGTTTATGCCTATATTTCGTGACAGCATAGTGTATGAGTATGCAAGACATGCCCATAGAGCTCGATGGTTGGACTTGCAATTCAAGTTATGCAAGGACACATTTCCGGTTGGTAGCATTGTTTCAGTCATCGACTTTGTAGAGAACTACAGTCTACAGCCACAGCGTGAGGTGCAATCACAATATTACAACTCCACACAGGTTTCTATATTTGTGCACATCGCATTCATTCATGCGAATGATAGTACAGAGGATGACAGGAAGATCATAAGGGAGTATAATTTCTATATTAGTGATGATCGCACGCATTCTACGGAGTTCATGCAAGGTTGCTTTCAGGTGTTCTACAATGATTTGGCTAGAAGGGGCATATCGTTCAGTCAGCATATCATATGGTGGGATAATTGTGCATCACAATTCAAGAACTCACGGAATTTCTATTGGCTGAGTAGGAGGCATAATTTTACAGGTATTCAACATATGTGGAACTTTTGTGAGGCCGGGCATGGAAAGGGGGAGCATGATGGTGCAGGAGCATGTATCAAAAGAGCCATAGCACGAGAAGAGTTAAAGTATAAAGACAATGCAAAGTTGACAGATGCAAAATCGATTGTCGAGTGGTGTAATGCTTCCATGGGTCCAGGTAATGAAGGTAAGTCTTTAGTTCGTAGATTTTTTTGGTTGATAGATAATACTAACATTGCACCATATGAGGATTGTTGTACACTGACATGATCAAATGAGATGCACTCTTTCAGAAGCTCAATTGCAGGTTCATGGAGTATCCATACACGAAAGATGTCATGCTTTTGTTCTTCCTGTACAATTCAAGTCTGGGATGAGTGCGAGTCAAAGGAGTGGGTTGACGAATGGCAGTTATGTTATCTTAGCCCACTTGACACATATCGACCCCCGACGGCACTGGAACTAACACAGATGGAATCGTTAGTTGACTTTGACCACATATCAGATTTAGTTCAACCAGGTAATATAGGGCACGTATATGCATCTAATTTCATCTAGTTCAACCAGGTAATGTCATCTTACTTTGTAGTGTTTTTGTAATGTTGACTAATTTCATCTAATTTGCTACACATATCAATGTAGGACATGTATATGCAGTTATTGCAGATGAAGATAATGAAGAGGGAACAGATTATTACTTATGTCATTGTGTTGAGGCCAAAAAGAAATTGGAGGCCCCTGTTACAGATGGAGAAAACATTGAATACCCTACAGGATCAGTGGTTATTACTGGAACATGGCTTAGAAGGTACCCACATAAGAGTGTTAATATTTGGCTATTTTAGGACTTTGACATGCATCGAAAGATTCTTCATTACTCGAACCTTGTCGTGGCATCCAATGTTCATTTGATAAAGTATCGAGGTAGACCTTTGAACAAAATATTGTGGAAGGTGCGTGAGTCTGACCATGAAGCAATACTTGACACAATAAAGAGTAGAGCAGATCCGGATGGTTCATTGGATTAATTTGTAAGTATTCACATTGATTTTGTAAAGTTATGTTACATTGAGTTGTAAGCATGCACATTAATTTGTAAGGTTTGTCTTTTTTTATTTCCTCCTACATTTTTACACATATGTACACATTTTTACATCATCATGTTATGCATTTTTGGTGTCTTGCTCCTGATGCGACCAAACTCATAACTCACCCTACTAGACACCATTTGATGATCTCTCCAACACTCTAGAAGGAGGCATTAACCTCTCTTGGTTTTTATAGCTTTGAGGCATTTACCCGTGGTGAAAGGTTTTCTGCTGCCCCAAAAATCGTCAGAAGGAGGCAGTGTAAAGTTGCAAAGGGGTGTAACTTTCGTCCTGCTCCTGATGCGACCAAACTGACTAGTCCAATGTATCCGAATAGGTACATTTATGCTAGGCATGGTCCTATTTTTCACCCAAACATGTTGAAACAGTCGGAGCTACATTGTACCGACGATATCCCTGAAGAGTCCAAAGTGCAAAAAGGCAGCAATCTTTGACGAGATGTTACTCAAAAACCGTGTCACTTAGAAACATTCTGTCTAAGGAAACACGATCACGTAGAGTGCCTCTACAATAACCTCTCTTAGTTTTTTATAGCTATGAGGCATTTGCCCGTGGTGAAAGGTTTTCTGCTGCCCCAAAAATCGTCAGAAGGAGGCAGTGTAAAGTTGCAAAGGGGTGTAACTTTCGTCCTGCTCCTAATGCGACCAAACTGACTGTTCCAACGCGTCTGAATGGGTACATTTATGCTAGGCATGGTCCTATTTCTCACCCAAACATGTCAAAATAGTCGGAGCTACATTGTGCCGACGATATCCCTGAAGAGTCCAAATTGCAAAAAGGCAGCAATCTTTGACGAGATGTTACTCGAAAACCGTGTCACTTAAAAACATTCCGTCTAAGGCAACGGGATCACGTAGAGTGCCTCTACAATAACCTCTCTTGATTTTTTATAGCTCTGAGGCATTTGCCTGTGGTGAAAGGTTTTCTGCTGCCCCAAAAATCGTCAGAAGGAGGCAGTGTAAAGTTGCAAAGGGGTGTAACTTTCGTCCTGCTCCTGATGTGACCAAACTGACTATTCCAACGCGTCCGAATGGGTACATTTATGCTAGGCATGGTCCTATTTTTCACCCAAACATGTCAAAACAGTCGGAGCTACATTGTACCGACGATATCCCTGAAGAGTCCAAAGTGCAAAAAGGCAGCAATCTTTGACGAGATGTTACTCGAAAACCATGTCACTTAGAAACATTCCATCTGAGGCAACGTGATCACATAGAGTGCCTCTACAATAACCTCTCTCGGTTTTTTATAGCTCTGAGGCATTTACCCGTGGTGAAAGGTTTTCTGCTGCCCCAAAAATCGTCAGAAGGAGGCAGTGTAAAGTTGCAAAGGGGTGTAACTTTCGTCCTGCTCTTAATGCGACCAAACTGACTGTTCCAACGCGTCCGAATGGGTACATTTATGCTAGGCATGGTCCTATTTTTCACCCAAACATGTCAAAACAGTCGGAGCTACATTGTACCGACGATATCCCTGAAGAGTCCAAAGTGCAAAAAGGCAGCAATCTTTGACGAGATGTTACTCGAAAACCATGTCACTTAAAAACATTCCGTCTGAGGCAACGGATCACGTAGAGTGCCTCTACAATAACCTCTCTCTATTTTTTATAGCTCTAAGGCATTTTCCCGTGGTGAAAGGTTTTCTGCTGCCCCAAAAATCGTCAGAAGGAGGCAGTGTATTAAGTCAGGATGAAAGCCTATTCACTCTAGGCGCCTGTTTTTGACCAAATCACACATGCGCCTTGAACAACTCTGTCTTCAAGGCGCTTTTCTCTAATCTCTGTAACTCTCCAAATCCACTAAGGCGCAAATTTTACCTCTTGGGCTCAAGATATAAGTTCTTCATCCAAGGTGCCAGAATGGTCCAAAGGTGCATTTCACCTCTAACCTCACCTCTGACCTTACTTGGAGGCGCTAAACCTTTTGACATTTCAAGTAACTTCAAGAGAACTATTTTTCCTTAAGGTGGTTCACTCCTTGCAATTGGATGTATGGTACTTGTAACTCATTTGATTGACTTTGTAATGTTTCTTCTTCTCGCAGAGTAGATAAGGATGATATAAGCTTACTTCATGAATCAGAGTAGAAATCTCTCTTGGACTTGCTAGGTGAAAGGACTTGAACTTGAAGGACTTGAAGTTGATGAAGTCTCTGGGCGCCAATCTCTACAAGACATTCCATCTCATTGCTCTCCTCCATTACAAGCGCTCACTTACCTCAATCTTGGGCGCATACCAACATCCTAACATCCAAATCACCTAGGCACTCAAAACCTTCAAGACTCAAGGCGCATTTTATGATCAAACAAGGTATCTCCTGAACAAGGTGCTCATAGTCTCATCAGGGTGTTAATCATCATCATGAGCGCTCATATTGTTCTAGGCGCACAGTTATCTCTGGAATGCTCAAGGCGCTCAAGGCGCACATACCCTTCTCTAGGCTAGTTTACACTTATTCAAGGCGCTCATTCCAAACTTACATGAACTCCTCATTACAAGACGCACAAACTAGATGATCCTAGGGCATAAGGACGCTCAAACTAGATCTTTGCAAAAACTCCCCAAGCATTCAAACTTTTAAGGCGCCAAAAGTGGTCTTTTCTACAACTTCTCTAGCCATATGCCTTGGGTGCTCAAACCTTCCTTGAACTCCAATTATTCAATCCAGGGCGCTCAACTACCTCCTCAAGGCACTCTATCTCAAGTATCATTACTCTTCTTAAAGACCTAGGTGCACATTGTGGGGTATTCTACTCAACAAGACCTAGGCACTCATTATGAAGACTCCAATTATCAAGGTTCACTTCAACTTTCAAAGGCGCATTTTGGACTCCAAAGGCGTTAGGTTAAAGCCACTAGGGCGCTAGATACCAAAGGGGGCAAGGTGTTAGAACCTCCTTTAAGATGTAAGAAAATCTCCCCAAGGCACAGCTAAAGGCGCTCCAAACCATACAAAGGCGCTGATATCCACTCTAGGCAGTGTATTAAGTCAGGATGAAAGCCTATTCACTCTAGGTGCCTGTTTTTGACCAAATCACACATGTGCCCAAATCACACATCACCCCATCAGATTGGGGACCCCCTCTTTTCTTGCTCAGGTGCTTTGCACAGGAGTTGTTATGTGTCATTTTGGCCAAGGTTTTCCGGAGCAGTGAAGACATTAGGAAGGGGATGATCGTTTGGATAGTTTTGAATGCTTTATTTCTCCCTGTTTAAACTAGGCACTCACTGAGGATTGGAGTAGCCTTTGCACCCTCACATCACGTTAATCGGTGTTTCAGAGGCAATCATAGTATAGGAAGATTTGCGCCTTGAAGAAGAGAGTTATCTGGTGAGCGCTTAGGAGTTCTGGCACCTAGGGGAAAGGTCTAGGTAGAGCACCTTCAGACTTTGATAGTGAAGTGCCTTAAGGAGTTGGATGATGTTTTTGCCTAGAGTGGAGATGATGTTTTTAGCGCCTTAAGGATGATGATGGAGCGCCTTGGAGTCAGGTTAGTCTGGAGCACCTTAAGAAGGTAAAGCACTTCAAATGTAAACACAAGTGTTTTGAGCGCCCTAATGAGAAGTTGTCTTGGCACCATAAGTTGTTCAAACAAAGATATGCACCTTGGATAGTTGCAAAGACCTAATTTAGCACCCAAGGTTGGAAGACTCTTTGTGAGTGCCCAGTGTTTGAAATCTCTTTGTGTTTGGTGCATTAAAATGAATTTGGCACCTAAGTAGTATTGAAACACTCAACTGAGCACCTAAAGCCCATGAGAGAAGTGATATGCGCCTTGATAGGAATATCATGGAAGATGAGTTTACTGAATGGCGCCTTGAATGACTTGGTTGATTAAGTGTTTTAGTGCCTAGATATGGGATGAATCATTGAGCGCCTTTGGTTGAGATGATGTCAACACCTTTGAGATTATAACACCTTGGAGTCAAGTTCGAAGGAGCACCTTGAGAAGGTAAAACACTTCAAATGTTTTCAAGGAATTGGAGAAGTCACTTAGTGCCTAGAAGGAATTCCAGAGCAAGAGGGTTGGAGCACCTTGAGCTTCAAGTCAGATATGTGCCTAGACCTCTACCCTTTAGCAAGTTGAAGCCCCTCTGAGCCTTGACAAAGTGAGAATGCCTTATAGTGAATATGCGCCTTGGGCAAGGTTGAATACAAAGTTGAGGAGTATATCATAATGAGTAAGTGCACTGTAGGGTTAGATGATAAAGACTAGTGCCTTGAGTGTCTTGGTCAAAATTTTGACGTGAGAAGTCTTGCAAAATCAAACCCTGGAGTGCGCCTTAGAGAGAACCTATTGATCCTTTGCTTTGACAAGATTTGGGCGCCAGAATGATCCTTAATAAATGGAATGTATCTACACCAATTTTGCGCCTTTAGGGAAGTGATGGTGTCTAGATGAGTTTTGAGTCCCTTTGAGTGTTGAGATTGTTAGAGATAGGTGCCTTGATGAATGAAATGCGCCTTGAAGACCATGTGCGCCTAGAGAAGATAAGTGCCTAGTTGAGATAAAGAGGTGTTTTTGGCACCTAGGGAAGAAGAGAGGTAAGTTCAGGGAGATAAGTGCACCTAAGAGTTTTAGCGCCCTCAATCAAATTGCACCTTTTTGCCTTGGAGAATATAAGGTGAGGATTTGAGTTGAAAGTTTGAGAAAGTAGATTGAGCGCACTGTGTTGGAGGAATCAAGTTGGATAAGCACTTGAAGAACTTGCATTAAGTGTTTTAGCACCTTGGTATGGTTTGGAGCGCCTTGTTGAGGAGATACCCTGATTTAATCCAAGATAGAGCGCCCTAGAATTGAATATGCGCCTTGTTGGAGGAATATATGCGCCTTGTTGGAGAAAGATATGCGCCTTGAATGAGAGTTTGTGTGCCTTAACCAAGAATGATGATTGAAGTCACAATCTCATGTTTGTGCGCCTAGGTCTAGAAGCAAGATTTGAGCGCCTTAGGATAGGGCTTTTTGCACCTTGTCTTGGAGAGTGAATTTGCGCCTTAGATGATGTTAAAGCGCCTTGGGGTGAAATGTGCCCAAACTTACAGAGGGCCTTCAGTGAGGGAGTTGAAGAGAGTGCTTAGAGGAAGGATAGCCTTAAGATCAAACTAAGTACTTAGAAACCTAAGATTAGCACCTTTTTGAAGTTATACACCTATTCTGGCGCCAGAGAGTGAGTTTGAGTGTGAAGAAGTGAATGTCTGCGCCTTGAAGGGGATACAAAGGGAAGATGATGCACCTTGATGGGTTGATGATGGAAATTTGTGTTTTGGAGCTAAATGTGCACCTTGAATCTAAATGATATTTTAGTGCTTAGAGGTAAATAGGGGTGCCTTTGATAATTCTTTGTGCTTTAAGGAATGGATTGTGGTGCTTTGGACTAAGGTAAGTCCTGAGCACTTCCAATGATTTTAAGGAGCGCCTTGAAGGAGATAGTACCTAGAGAAGAAAAGATGTCAAGTTTTAACACCTTGGAAGAAATTCCAGATAGTGGCGCCTTCACAGGGTTTTCCAAGTTGGCGCCTTGGTTTGGGATGATCATGCTAAGAAAGAAAATGCGCCTTCAGCAAGGTCACATCAAGTCCAACATGTCAATACTCTTCATCACTAACGTCATGTTGAAATTTCAAGGCATCTATCCATTCAAGTTCTCCGAGGAATATCTTGCAAGTAACTTCAAGTTCTCCGAGGAATATCAAATGAAGAATGAGTTAGCCTATTCCTCATTCTCGGAGGCTAATTCGAAATAATGAGGGAATGAATTGGTTTTTGACTAAATTAACTTTTATTTTTTGCAGGAACAAAGTCAGAAACTTGAAATTAGTTAAGTCTGGATGCTAAACTTGACTAAGGCAGGACTCCTAGAGTCAGGGCGCACTTTCTTGCTTGCTCAATGTCAAATGTGCGCCTAACCAAGAATCATGGAGCTTTGAAGCACTTTAATCACATCAACTAGGGCGCTTAAGTGCATAGAGGTACAATGAATCTTCCGGAGAACATGGATAGACAACTAAGTCTCCAACTTGAGTCTTCTAAGTGAATTGGATGATGAAGAGAGTCTAGTCATTTTGGGCGCTAGTATCAGGATGAATCATCCAAAATGGGTGCCTAGAACTAGAAGGCGCCAATGCATGAGTTCAAGGATCCTCCATTGGAGCGCCTAGCCTAGATGGCTATAGATTGAAAGTTTTAAAGCTAAGTGATGTCTCTTAGGTGAATTCCTAGCCCAGGTGCATGTGTTGGGAAAAACTCTTTGGCTCTGGCGCCTAGAATTGGGAGCTTTGTAAGATGCACCAATTGATGAAACATTTCTATTTTGCGCCTAGAATAGAACTCTCTCACATAGTTGAAATTGACTTGATAGAAGGAGATAAGTCTTAAGGACTAGTTTGGCGCCTCACTTGCCTATCTCACCTTTGAAATGCGCTTTGGTTGATGATCATCATTGATGGCGCCTAGTGAAATGAAAAGCTATTTGCTTCTCCAGAGGATCAAAATTGGATTAGGATATCATCCTTGCAGTTGAGATTGACAGAGAAGTGTTAAAGGAACCACTTCAAATGGGCGCCTAAGCTAGTTGAGGCGCATATCAATTCCACTGTAACTCCAGACTGACGCTTAGGATCCAGTCATCTCCTAAGGCGCAGTTCCATTCACCCATGACCTCGCTTGGCATCTAAAACTTGGAAACTCCTTTGGAAAGCTCCTGTTGCACCTAGAAGATGAGTTTGGGATATCAACTTGCAAAAGGCTTAGAAACTCTTCAAAGATGTTAGGCACAATCCCATGGCACTGGAGCTCAGTTTTGGCATCTTCAAGGAATAGCACATGAAGGAACTTGGGAGGTCAGGTGCTTGTAAAAGGGAACACCTTGGAACATCTTCCAGGGGTTGAAGTAGTAAGAAAACATCAAGTGAGTCTAGGCGCACTCCCTTGTGTGAACAGTTTAGCTCTGGCACCTAGCCACAGAGTGAGCCAGAAGATAGGCGCTCATTCTACAATGAAGCATTCCACCTTCCTAATCAACAAAGACTTGAAAGAATTGACAAAGGAAGCTAAGGCACACCTTCTAGTTGTTTCCACCTCTAGAATGCACCTAACCTTGAAAGGGGGTTCAAAGATGTTTGTTAGACATTTTCACTCAAGGCGCTCACCTTAGGCGCACTTTCTAAGTCCTTGTCACCTCAAGGAAACACCTAGTTTGGAAGGCGCTTGCCCTGTTCTCCACTCCTTTCAATTGGCGCCTAGAACACAGAATGCATGAAAGGAGCGCCTAGACTCCAGAGGGCTCATTTGGGAGCCTAGCATTTAAAACACTTTCATAATGATGATGTTTTGGCGCCTACTCTTGGAAACAATCCAGAGCATCCATAAACTCTAGTTGGCGCCTAATGTTGACAAGGCGTAACTTCAGGAGGAGGTCACCTCAACTTGGTGCCCAAGTCAGAAAAACCTGTAAATCCTTCAAATATGCGCCTACCTTGTGAGGTGATGAGTTGAACATTCCAAATCTTCAAATGTTGCTCAAGTAAGGAAGACATTGTAACATCAAGGCTTCAAGGCCTGTCCTTGTATTTCCATTGAATGAGTTGTACTTCATGCTATTGAAAGCATTTTCCATGTAATAAGACATTGCAAGTTGATTGAATCAAGTAACAAGACAAGTACCCAACTCTAATGTTGTTTCATTCAAATAGTTATCTTGATGTATATCTTTATGTTATTGAAGTAGTTGATGAATTGTTAGCAAGTAAAAGTGTTTAAGTAAGGAAAAATTTTCGTAGAACTAGTTGGGTATCTTACACTTACACCATGCCTATCCATCAAACATCACAATGCAATCAAAATCCTAACAACATGCCCATGATCCAAGATCAAGTGCAATCATGCAAAGATATTATCAATCACAAGCCTATTAAGAATGAACTAAAGTCTTCTAGTACCATACTTTTCCATCAAACACCATCATGTAATCCATGGCCTATCAAGCCTATCAAAGAAAATGCAAACATCCTATGTAATACAATCAAACTTTAAATATTTGAATTAGCCATCTACAAATATCCATTCAAAAGTGGATTTATAATGCAAATATGGACGCCATCAATAAAAAAGATTTGTATTAACCAAATATCCATATACGCATACATCAATATCTGTCGATATAAGTATAACATATATACAAAATAGCCATATAGGCTTACAAGAATGCCATATAGGCATACAATGTCAACTATGTACAATACAAAATATATGTCCACAAATGCCATATAGGCATACAACAGAGGAACACAATAAAAAGTCATTCCCCTCTGGCTGGTGAAGAGAATAAATCACGAGCAGCCTTTGATCTTCTAGGGGATGGAGACATGCATGTGGGTGGTCTACTACGAACCCGAGGGCTACTTCTCCTATTTAGTTCTTCCTGCACCTTTACCTGTTACAAAAAAAAGTATAGATATTATTATATAGAAATTACATGTTATAAAAAAATGAAATATTTAACAAAATAATCACTTACCGCTAACATATAATCTGTCTCCTCGCTTGCCTCAGTAGCAGGAATAGGCCCTGGTGATGTCATGTCCTATAGAAACCATCCAGATAGAAATTAAACTTCAAATCAATAATCTTTTGATTTTTCAAAAATAGACAACTATAACAATGAATGTAAATTGAAATTTACTAATCTGCCTCATACCCCTGTCAATGCCATAGAGCTATGAATCGCAGAGGCCACACTCTGCTCCATTGCCCTATGAACATGGGGAGGTGTATCCGCAGCCTGCATCATCTGGAAATAAAACAACATTATTCAATTACGAAAACTATAATAGTGATGCAAATCATGGCTCCTAACATACACACACATTTATCTAAACATGGAAGTACACACAATAAAACACACAAATCACATACAAAAATTTAGTAAGTACAATTCATTCATTAAACTATTTATTTTATTACCTCCGTAAAGCTTTGAAGTCCACCACCGCTGGCAGGTGTTGCCATGAAATCTATAGTGTTAACCTATTCAACATCCAAAATTAGAAATTAGAATACCATTCATATAATGATGCTATTCACATGTAATATTTATAATTGTTTACTAGTTACATACCTCGACAGTAGATGATCTAGTGAAAAATGTAGGTGGAGAACCACTGAAAACTGCATCGACGCTATGACCCTGAAATTTTATTAAAATCATCAATTTAAATTAGTTAATCTTGTATTTTAAAAATGAAATTTAATAAATTAAATTCAATAAACTTGCTAATATTTACCTGAGTATCAAGGCCGAAAGTCTCACTCAAGAGGGTATCTGTCATCACCATCTGCTCAGCTGCAGATGTAGCCTGTGCACCTACGTCCTAACTGTCCATGGGGTCATAACCACAGGCTGACCCGCAAACCTGGCAAGTATGCGGTGGGACCCTACTCCTCGCACTATCTCCCAACCCACTCTGTGTTGCAGGATCGGCATGCTCTATGATGCTCTGGGTCAAGGCACTAATCGACCTCAGTGTATCGACCTCAACACTCTCCTTCACAATGGAAGGGATAGAAACATGCTCGTGGGCTGGTCTGCTGATTACTCGTCTCACTACCCGCTGTGGGTCAAGACGTGCCCCTGGTCTATCCTATGCTGAGCCCCCACCTCTACCCTGGAAGTCCCGCATATCAAAATAGTTTGGCACTTTATTGAGGACAAACTCGGAGTAGAGTTTCCTCAAAAAGTATTGCGGGACCTCATTGTTATTGCATGGAGGATGGTCAAAAACCATCCACCACCTCTGCTCGAAATTGTCCCTTATCGCTTGGTTGTTGCACCAATGGATAGGGAACCTCTTGCATGTAATGGGTGGAGGTTGATTTGTTTGTGGGTTTGTGAAAATTGAACACAAGTCTACTTTTGTAATTTGTAATTTTTTGACATCTTGGTATGACAATTTATCTGCATAGTAATCTCTAAACTCTCTCTTTTTATCGGTCCAACTAGTTATTTGCTTGCTAATTGAATTTACATTTGATAACATAGACTCAAGAGATTCGGCAAGCGTGGACCTATGCAAGGTTGAAGTGGAAGGATCTTTCAACCTTGCAATTATATCTTCAATTTGTTTTTTGTTGTTTTCAATTTTCCCCATTATATTATCTTGTGTTCCAGGGGCATGTCGAGGAATGAATGGAGGAGGTTGTTGTTTTGTAGGTATTTCTTCCTCAAGATTTTGTAGATTTTGAGGAGGAGGAGGAGGAGGAGGAGGTGCATTAACATTTCCTACAATTAATGAAATATACATCAAAAATCAACAAAAACCTACCTATTTAGGAAGAAATTCAAACAAAAAAAAAAGATAACTCACCCCTTTGGCGTGCTCGACGTCGCGGCGGCATTTCGGTGATGAATCGACAAGCCTTTTGTGTTGATTGGCGTTTTGTAGAACGCGAGCGCATTTTTGAGGGTTTTGAAGCCGCGGGCGGAGGAAAAATTCAGAATGAAATAAAATGACTTTTTTTATTTATTTATAGTACTTTAAAACGTGAGCGCGTTATAACGCGCTTGCGTTATGGCACGGTAATGATGAGCCTGAGGCTTGTCATTGCCAAGCCATAACGCGAGCGCGTTATAACGTGCTCGCGTTATGACTTGAATTTTTTTGAAAATTTTTTGGCCACTTTTTGGCCCCCCATCTTTTTGCACTTACCCATTGAAACTAAACAAGACCCAAGGTGGGCATGCAGGCCCCTGAGAAAAAAAACCACCACTAGGGTTTGACCAACCCACCACCCAGCACTACCTTCGAACTGCAGACCCAAACCAACCAGGCACAAAAACCCCACCCGTGGCCTCCAACCAGACACAAAACCCCCACACGCTCAGGGAGAAAGAGACACCGATGTAGATGAAAAAACTTTGCACTGATAAAAATCACAACCCCAGACCTCCCCAAAACACATGCACTCCCCACACTTCGCACGACCAAGAAAAAACTAGAGGATCAGGCTAGGGCATGAACGCCCTAGCTCGACATGCAGAACAAAAAATTGACATCCTTCAACCTCTCTTCTTTTAGTATTTAATAAATAATATTAATAAATATAAAATTTTAATAGAAATTATTTATTTTAGTGGTCATATGTATGTATGTGTGTGGGTTTTGTTTTGATTATTTTAATTTGGTTATTGTTGATATTTATTAGAATACGTAGAATATAATTCTATTTATAAAAAACCTCAACTAATTTTTATTTTTTAATAATTAAAATAATGGTTTGTTTTAATTTTGGAAGACAATTTGTTTTCATTTTCCACATTTTCCCAACATGTAGCTTATGTAGAAAAACAAATTAAAATATTATAATTTTTAACACTTATAAAATCAAAATCAAGTACACAAATTAAAGAAGTTAAATGGATTGAATGGGAGACATTTAGATATTATTAGTTATTTTCAAGGTATTTAATTTCAATTTTATTTTTAGTACCTGCCTTTAGTACTATTGCAATGAGTTTTTTTATCTAGTGATTAATCTATCTATAGTAAATCAAATCAAAACAAAGTATTATTTTTCATGCTGAACAAATTTTAATTTTTCCTAAGTCTACATGAGAAAATTTTAACAAAAATTATTGAGAAAATGATTTATCTCTGTGCGGAAATACTATTTTGAGTAAACAAACACCTAAAATTGAGCAAGATTAACTTGTTTAATTAAATTATGAGTGACTATATTCTTTCTAAGAATTTGGATATTAAACAAATAAATTTTTTATGTTAAACAAATAAAAAAAATCTTGAAGTCTATCCAAATATTATAACAAAAATTGTAATATTTATATTAATATAATATTTATATTAATGTCATTATTTAATTTTGATCTTATATTCTTTTATGTATAAATATTAAAAATTAAAATATTGTAGTGATCTAAATATTAATATATTATATTGTAATATTATATTCAATAGAATAATACAATTAATAATATATTACAATAATATTTATATTAAATTATTGATTATACACATAAATGGAATTATCATTATAATGTATTTATATTTATGTTATATTATATTAAAAATGAAATATTGATATATATTTGTATATAAGTATTAAATATTAATATATTTTAGTGATCTAAATATTAATATATTATATTGTGTAATATTTATATTTATATGATTATAGTATTGATATTTTAAATATCTATAGAATAATATAATTAATACTATTTTATAATAAAAATTATTGAAACATAGTAAAATGAAATATTGATGTCTATTGGTGTAAATATATTTAATATTAGTATATTATAGTTGTCTAAATATTAATTTATTTCATTGTGGAATATTCATATTAATATAATAATCAGCCTTATGAAAATTATTGAGCCAAAAATAGAGGAGTGACAATACTAACATATTAACTTGTTTAATTAAATTATGAGTGGCTAAATTCTTGGGGGGATTTGTTTATTAAACAAATAATTATTTTTAGTGTTAAAAAAATAATTTTTTTCTTGATGTCTGCAAATATTATAACAAAAATTGTAATATTTATATTAATACAAGAGCTGCAGAGCAACGAAGTTTCCCAAAATGTTCATGAATAGTTCTTTTTTTTTTTTATGCATAAGAGGGAGATATTTATATTAAAAAATTAAAAACATACAGCTTAGCTTTGCCAAATGGCAAAGTCCTTCCTTGTCTTCCTTACAGCTAGATTTCTATAATTATCCAAAAATGACCATGCAGGGTCTACAGAGCCATCAAAATTGTCACGTAGGGCATATTTGCAGTAGACTATAGACATGAACAGGAAAACAGAGACCGATACTATCCATTGACATAGAGAAATAGAAAACCAGCCATAATACTATTGACACTTTAGGACAGATAAATCATGCCCTTACCCTATACCTTGCTCCAGCAGATAGTCGTGGAATTTAGGAATCCATGAGAAGTTCACTGTGTCTTCAAACTGAAACAATTTCCTCAGAAAGGCCCATCCTTTCCTTGCCTTTTCCCTATGCTCTTGCATTGACTCTCCTTTCAAATCTAGCAGGAAAGTATAATATGAGATGACCCCCTCATCCCTATCCACCTTCTCCAGATCCTTTGGTTACGAGATTCCTGCTCTGTAAACTGCCTTAGCTAGTACAACCTTGAGTCCCTCGAGGAGATGGTTTTTGAAGGACATTCGAGTTGCAGTGCTGACCACTACCTTATCCACACCTACGTCAAGCAACGTAGCCAAAAAATGAGAAGGCATGTCAGGGTCTACCCTGTATCGCTCCCCATCCTCCACGAAGCCCCTGCCCAAAACTACTTTCACCGCTCCTATCATGAAGGCATCCCCCTGTAATAGAATCTACTAGAAGCGCTGGTCTATTATTTTCTCGTGAAATGCCATTTGCCTAACCGAGCTGGTCAGGCAAATAAGTGTTGCCATTCCCTCACAAACTAACAATCTACTTTGCAAATGCTCAGAAGAAAGAAAGAGATTAAATCTTGGTTCCCTGGCCATCGCTGCTAAACAGAGGAGGAAATATTTATAATTAACTTCAGTGTCCGTCCCTCAAGCTATAAATGCGATGGAAAGATCTAGACATCTGAGAGAATGCGACTCGTGCAAACAAGGCCACATCATATAAAGAGCGGGGGACGGGGAACTTCGACTACCTCACCAACTCACTTCTTGCAAAATAATGATTATTTCCATCATGAAATGGTTATTCCAAAGACATCATTTGCATTCACCTCAATTCATATTCTTATCATTGTTTCTCATGACTGCCACCCTGCTTTTCCAGCCCTACAAGACCCCCTCCCTACCTCCCACATGAATAGTCATGTTTTAATTTGTTGTGTTTGCTTAGTTTTAGAAACAATGTTGATAATATAATAACTTTATAATAATCTTGAAATTTGTCAATTTTTTGGTTTAAGTTAGAGTTGATAGTGTTGTAATATTTGCACTGAATGTTGAAAATTGAGTAACTTTGAGATTCTACATTTAATGTTAGATGTTTGCCTAGTACCCTTGATCTAGATTTTCAAACCCTCTGGCTTGCTCAATGAAGATGTGTCCCCCTAAAACGTTAAGTTGAGCTCTTATATATAAATTGAGCACCATCATGGCCCACAATGCACATGTAGTCCTTATAAAACCTGACCAACAAACAGATATGAAAATAAATTAATGAAAGAAGAGCATAACATTGAAGCTAGACACATAATGCTAATAAACACCAATGAAGTGCCATCTTGGCCTGGATCATGTCATTTGGGCTTATATCACCTTTGCAAGTATTTCAGGTAATTAATATGCATGCATCATGATATCATTTAACCGTTGAGAAACTTTGGGACAAAAAAATGAGAGAATAACCAATTAACCACATTAACAAGTTTGAAACAAACATAGGGCCATTCAGACATACTTAGAATTTTGAGTCTCTCCCACAACTAAAGTTTCTCCTCAGAACTAAGGTGCCCTCTCCCTTGACTTAGTCTTTTAGTTAATTCAGTATAATCCAACTCCTCAGAAAGATGAATATCTAGACTTTCCAAACCAAATGCTAGGGAGGTTAAATCTAATATATTTTTGAGGTTTTCAAAATGTTATTGCAACCTACAAAAACCACACATTAAAAAAAGGGACACATTTTAGGCATTTGAGATTCAGTAACTGCCAATTTGTAGAATGAGCAACAACAAGCACAGACCTAAAAGCCTACAAATACATTAGATTGAGAGATATGCTGAAATGCTTCATCTGAAATACATATATCAACATACCACTTTTCTACAAGCTCATCTACATGGCATTGAGCTTTCTCTTCCCTTTCCAATGCCAACATCCTCTCCTTCTGGGCAAAGTAGACTCGATAGAGAGCATACCCGCTTCCCAAAATCCCTGTTGTGAAAAATAATTTTCTCCTATGCATATTTATAAAACTCCTGTTTTGATAAGGAAAAATTAATAGGGTATTCAGAACCATTGCTTTCATTTTTTTCTTTTTAAAGAGGAAAAAATGGCATTCAAAATGCTTGATTTCATGGAAAGAATTGGACATCAAAACATAAACCATCATCATTGAGGCTTTGAAAATCCTTGTTTTAATGGAAATAATTAGCTGGGCATCCATAAACATAAAGCCTTCATTATCAGGAATTAAAAATCCCTGCTTTTTCTAGAAAGAACTCATCGGGCATTTACAAGCTTTAAACCATGATTATTGGGCATTACAAATCCATTCTGATAGAAACAATTAATTGGACTTTCAAAACCCATTTTTATTCAAAGAAATTAATTCTGAAGACAATGCAAAACCTTTATTATTGAGCATTCCTGCTTTCCAAAATCCCTGTTGTGAAAAATATTTTTCTCCCATGCCTATTCATAAAACTCATGTTTTGATAAGGAAAAGTTATTAGGGCATTTGAAATCCCTATTTTGTTTGTTTAAAAGATAGGAAAAAATAGGATTCAAAATTATTGATTTTATAGAAAATTTTGGACATCCAAAAACATAAAATTATCATCATTGAGAATTTGAAAACCCTTGTTATATTCAGTGTAAACGATGAGCCTTTGAACACCTCACCAGTGCCTAGGGATTTCCGTTTCTCTGCTATTCTATACAAGATTTATGCACCGATGAATTGCAACAAGCTGCTTCTTCTTTGGAGAGAAATGTGCAACAAGCGAAGAATTTTACAGAAGAGCAAGATAGGGAGATAAAAATTAACACGCAGGAAAATTATGAGATATCTGAATCACAATATTTGCAGATAACGGTTCCAAATTTTTTCGAATAGCTTCAATCAGTCTACCACTCCCTTTCCATAAGCCAATATTACCACCATTATTGTAATGGATGCGCATAAATCGCCCTTATCAGGTAAAAGTTTTCTGCCAATTAGATTAAAGAAAAATTAATTTTCAAATATGTTTTGTTATAATATTTGCATCTATACAATAGCAATAGCTAAATATTTTTAAATAGAAAAACCATTTCAGTTCTCATTGGTTGCAAAAAGAATTATTAATAACTAGTTAAGAACAAGCCTCGCCTATAGTTTCCTTGGTAGAAACTAATAATATTCATATTAATGCCATTATTAGTACCTTCCTTTAGTAATACTATTGCAATGAGCAGTGATTAATCTATCTAGAGTAAACCAATCAAAACAGAGTATTATTTTTCATGTTGAACAAATTTTAATTTTTCCTAAGTTTACATGAGAAAATTTTAACAAGCATTATTAGGAAAATCATTTATCTATGTTGTGATTGGAATTTTAGCTCTTAAGGATGGATTTTGGGGAAATATTATTTTGAGAAAAATATGGTGGGGAGGAGGTATGGAATGGAATGAAGCAAGGAGCCTGCAATACTAACAGATTAACTTGTTTAATTAAATTTTGAGTATCTAAATTCTTGGCAATAATTTGGTTTATATTTACAAATAATATTTTTCTTATGTTAAACAAACAATTTATAACAAAAATTTAATATCTATATTTTATAATATTC
This sequence comes from Cunninghamia lanceolata, assembly GCA_027924645.1. Taxonomy (NCBI): domain Eukaryota; kingdom Viridiplantae; phylum Streptophyta; class Pinopsida; order Cupressales; family Cupressaceae; genus Cunninghamia; species Cunninghamia lanceolata. Next base: position 1,933,263 of record BSBN01000204.1, on the reverse strand, counting down.
AGTGATTATTTAATTTTGAATCATTGCATATATATTATTTATAAATTTGATATTTTAAATATTAATGAAATAATATAATTAATTATATATTAAAAATAGAATGTATATTAAATTAGTAGAATTATTATTATAATCTATTTATATTTATATTTTTTTATTATGGTAAGCTGCAAACAAGGGTACAGATCCCTATACAAAACAACCCAGAGGGCAAAGCAAAAGCCTCACACAGGCCAGAAAAAATGCATTAACAATAGATGAACAACAAAGCCCAAAAGGCTAAGCTACAGAAAGGTAGCAAGGTTGCAAGGAACAACAGACTAAACAATTGCAAAACTTGACTTAGCAAGTCGTACACCCTTGGCCCGAGCGCGGGTCTAAGAAAAATGCTTAGGAAGACCTCACTTCCTCCTTTGGACAACAGTCCAAAAAACATCATTATCTCCTTTCGCAGAAATAGATGTAGGAGGTGAAAATCTCACTAAATCCTCAGAAGGGGCAAACCCTGGGGAGAGGACATGTAATAGAACTAGCCCCAGCAACAAATTGCGCACCTACAACAGGAATCTGAGTCACAGCAGCATCAACATGCAAGATCCCTGCAGCAATCCCAGCAACAACAATAGTAGGGGAGGTCCTTATTACAGTCCTAGCAGTAGAAGAACCATGCAAATCTGATGGCACTACAACAGTAACAGTAGGGGAGATCCTAGCAGCAGTCCCAGCAATAGCAACAACAGGAGAGGTCCTTGCAGTAGTCCCAGAAGCAATAGCAATAGTAGGGGAGGTCCTAGTAGCAGAAGAGCCATGCAATGGGGGAAGGGAATCCTTCCCATCATTAGAAGGAGGCTCAGAAGCTTATGAGATAGAATCATCGTCAACATCTATCATAAGATGTTCTTATAGAGCATCCTTCCACCAAGATGAAGATCGAGAGACCTTCAAGCAAGGGCATTTAGATACCAAATGACCTGTATTAAAGCACCTCCAACAACAGAATGGGATACCTTCATAATCCAAGGGTTGACACGAAGAGCGATCAACAACTTGTAAAACAACCTCTGTCGAGAGAGGCATAGACAAATCCAATTTTACTAAAATACGAGCATATGTGGTGTGAGAGAAGAAAGTAGTGTCTTTACCCACCATGATAAAATGGCCCATCGAGTTACCAATGCCTTTATAGCAAGATTCACACCAAAAATGAAGAGGCAAATTTGGTAGACGAATCCAAATTAGAAGCCGATTGAAAGATTTAGTGAGAGGGTTAAAGGTAGAAACCCAAGGCTTTAGCAGTAGTACATGTTGTCCCCAAAACCAAGACCGACCATCAAAAATAGCATTTCGATCAGAGATTGAATCAAATGCAACTACAAAGAATCCTTTAGCACATGGGTAAATTTCTATTTTCCCCTCTGTAAGGGGGGCACCACTGCTCAAAGATCCAAGTGTTTAGATCCTAGAGCCGTGGACATAGTCTATCAAATCTGCACATCAAACCCTTCTGAGAAAAAAACTCCTAATTTTTTAACACTTCATCCCCTAAAATCACAATAGGAGGGGGTAGAGTAGAAGGTTTCACCTTACCCCTAGTCACAGGAGCAGCATGAGCAGTAGTATGGACAATCTTCTTCTGAGGAGATGAAAATCCAACATGAACCACACTAGAAAAGGAGTCTGGATTAGTAGAGGAAGAATTCAAAATAGTAGAATCCCCCACAACAACAGCAGACACATGCGATGCACCAACAACAACAGCCCCAAACACAAGTGACACACCAGCAACAACAACCCCAACAATAGGCAACATCCCAGTAGCAGGAGAAGCTTGCAATCCTCCAGATGATGCCCTAACAGTAGCAAAACCCCTTGACGCAAATGGCGCACCAGCAACACTAAACAACACGCTAGTAACAACAGTAATCCCTGCAATAGTCTCAACAACAGTAGACACATGCAGCACACCAACAATAGTAACCCCAACAACAGACAACATCCCAGCAACAAGAGAACCCTGCAAACCCCCAGATGACACCCTAGCAGTAGCAAAACCCCTTAACGTGGATGGTGCACCAACAACAACACCAAACATCACGCCAGCAGTAGCATAAATCCCTGCAACAGTCTCAGTAGTAGCTGAACCCTGCAAACATGGCACATGGGCGGGAAGAGGAGAGGGAGAGGCCATTTCAAAACAAGTTGTATTTAAAAGAGACTGTTAAAATAATGTCAGCCTAGAGTTTTTCTTTCATGGTCATGATTATTTATATTTATGTTATATTATAGTGAAATGACAAATTAATATATATTTGTGTATAAATATTAAATATTGAAATATTATATTGATCTAAATATTAATATATTATATTGTGTAATATTCATATTAATATAATATTCATATTCATATTTAATTTTTATTCATTGTATATATTAATTATAAAATCCTTATTTTAAATATCAATATAATAATATGATTAATAATATATCAATAATAATATTTATATTAAATTATTGATTATACAAATAAATGGAATTATCATTATATTGTATTTATATTTATGTTAATTTAATTTAATATAATCTATATTAATATTAATATAATTATTTAATTTTTATTTATTTTATATGTATATTAATTTTAATATTAATATTTTAAATATCAATAAAAAAATTAGTTTGAATTTATGATCAAAATCACATAACTAGTGATTAAATTTGTAAATTTTATTCTTTAATTAGTACTTGCCTTGCACATATAATAATAATATAAAGTAATACTTCAATAGGAAGGTATCAAGCCTTAGAGGGTTCATAATTAGCTTTACCAAATGATAACAAAACACTATAATATCCTAATAAAAATAAACATGTACTCATTAAGCCTTGTAGGAATCTCATACAAGTAATTTATATCACACACTAGAATCATAGTATTCAAAAACTAACTCTATCTCTGAGGTGATGGGTCAAATTTTACACAGGTAGTTTGCACAAAGTATTATAATCTTTAACTATTAACACATCCTATATAGGTTTATAGACTTTACAACTTAATGCCTTTAGACAAATTAATAACAAGTCTCTTGATCCTTAACTAAGATTTAGAAGATTGTCAATTGCCACTCAACAATCCTTAATGCTCCTATTAAGCATCTTTGATGGCATCCTTAAGAAATCTCTTACCCTTTCTCCTATAGACATATTGGGTAATCAAAGATCACAAAGTTCATTACAATAGTCAAATATAATTGTAGTTAGATTCATGAATTTAGAGATAATATTCATTCAACTTTATTGCAACCAAAGTTATTCATTGATTCATAAAATGTAGGAACATGTGTTACCAACTTATTATGAATATGTAGCTACAGTTTGCATACATGTTTACTAGAGCACTTGCAACTACCTCTAACAAAATTCCTCTATCCTTTATGCCATGTTTACTAGAGCAGTTGCAACTACCTCTAACAAAATTCCTCTATCCTTTATGCTTTGATGGATGTCCATACCCTGCTCCAAAGCTCCCATTTGGCACAGGCTGGGAGTATGTTGTCAAAGGTTGTAGAATCTGGCTTTACCCCTACCCATTGCATTTAGTTGAAAGTTTCTAAATCCTTTTCAACAAATCCATTTTATCAATATCCTGCAATCAAGGCATTCCATGAGAACACATTTCTTTTAGGCATTATGTCAAAAAGTTCATGTGCCTTGTCTATGCTTCCACATTTTGCATACATGTCTACCAAGACTACAACATTTGTAGTGCCCCTCCGTTCTCACTTTGGTTGTGTAGGTAGTCTGGCTAAGGAACCTGAAGATGAAGATGGAACAAGAGCTTCAATTAGTACGTTCATGGATATGATGCATATTGTTATTATGCAGAGGTTTATTTGGATAGTCAGGTGATGCAATAGTATGTTGTCGGGATAAGTGGAAAGGGCGACATCATACCATTGAACGTATGGCGGACATATGGGAATGAGATACGAATGTTGGAGTTACTTTCCAAGTGCTTCGGCTATTATGCACATATGCTCTAACTTGTATGTTGAGTGAACATGTATTAGGCATCGACTCCACCTGAATTGGCAGGTTTGAGCGTGCCTTGAACTCAATGGAATTAGTTGACCAGAGATAGCACTTGGTCCCCTACCCTAGCCATCATCCTCAAAAGGATGAGTACCTAATTTGATACCTTGTCAGTACGGTCGGTGGTCAGATAGTGTTGACTTGAAGTTTTGCTTTTGACCCTGGTTAGTGGTAGGTAATTGTTTTGGTTTTTTGTTTAAATTTTGTCTGGTAATATACCTGGGTTATTTTGTTTGATTGGTTGATTGATACCGTAATTAATTGTAGCATTAGAATAATATTATTAGTTACAAAGGCATTTTTGATAATTAGATAAATATAAATACTTTATGTAAATTTAGTTTATAGAATATATATACATATTATATTAGTAGTTAAGTTAATAAATAATATTAATAATATATTTACAAAATAGAGATAAATAAATATATTATTATTATTATAAGTAAATGTTGCATTGAGTGGCTATAAAATAGGTAACATTTTGGTGTGGTAAAAAAATCTATATTTAGCAAATACTAAAATAAATCTGATAGGAGTTATTGGGGAAGAAGGTTGGGTCCTTGCATGTTGAAGAGGATGCAGAAATTTAAGCATGCATAAACAGGGAGTAATAAATGGATTCCTTTCCCTAAACGGGGGGGGAGGATTTGGGGTTTTTTTTAATCGACCCATTTGTTAAAACCCTAGGGGATTCCTGGCTGAGAAGCATGACAATCTCTTCTTTGCCATAAAAGCAATCCTTGTTGTTGGTATCGGGGGCTGGATCTGCAAGCTCATGAAGAAGGAGACCTGTGCGGATGTGCATGAATGAGATTATTATATCTAAAACATCCAATGACCTTGTGGAGAGTGACTCCGGTTAAAATGATTTCGCAAAAAGGACACATTGACCCAGCAATCAGGAGAAGGATCAACTAGCATAGCATCTTGAAACAGAACACATCGAAAGAGGAAGTTGTTATGCACATGTATGAGGTTCGCTTGGAAATTTTGTTTAAGATTTATATCACAGCTAAAAGATTTACATGAGATTATCATCCAATCATTAACCGTTTAGAATATATAACCTGGGTCACCAATATAAAAAAATTGTTGTGGTTTATTGAGTGAAGGAATCGTTGTCTGTTGTGTTATGCTATTGATCTCTCTTTGATCACTGCATACGAACTTGTAATTGTTTTTGTCTTAATACAGTTAAGAAAGGCTTTGACAAATTCCCATTGTTATATCTAGGAGCTTGTGCATACTATACAATATCATTTCATCAAATGGATTGCATGACCTAAATCTCTAAGCTCTCGTAAATAACACATTGCCAAGTTGAAAATGAACCCAAATCTCTTCTTACCACTATAATTTTGATACCACATAACACTTTATCATGCAAGTCTCTATTTAAAGCTTGTTTTCGTTTAGTATCACCAAAATCTCTACCAGAAAATTGCCTTGTTTAAAATGATGAAAATGGTTCACATCTGTCACAGCTAATTCTCTTTCAACAATTTTGGAGATACATTTCATAGTCTTATCGAAGCCAACGCATACTCAAAGGTTTCAGCAACTCTAATAGATGTTCTATTGGGCATGCTTAGAAAACCAAATGCTATTGCCAACTTTTCACCATGATCACAGAGAAATAAGTCTATTTCTGCCTCTTCCACAGCATTAAGAAAATGTCTTGAATCTAGTAAATACGTTGTTGCCTTCATCTTTCGAGCCAGTAGGTTTCCTCTGTCGATGGATGTGATCCATCTCCTACTCAAGAAGTGTGTGCCATTTTGTGGCCGTGCATCCAACTAGATCCAAGGGTTTTTTTTTTAATTCCTCTATCTTTCATCAATCTTCTTAACCAAGTAAACACCACCTCACCTGCCCACTTTCGCATAGATGTTTGAGAATAGAACATTAAATGTGCGAACAAAAATAGTGTTGTTGTAAATACTCCTAGCCTATATTCATATGTGATCTACAGGCACCAAGAAAATACATCATTTGAACCAGCAGATTTAATAGGTTTCTCAATGATAAAGTTTAGGGTGTCTTCAAGATAGCCAGCACAGGCTAGGAGATCAACCAAGCATACATAATGATCATGATTGAAGTATGTATAGCTCTCATCCGCTAACTGCGTGGCTGTATGCACTTAGACCACAAGTAAGATATGTTCCATGTGCTTCTTCAATTCAAAGAGTTTGAGAGCATCCTTGCAAAATTCATTTTGTGCAATCCTGCAATCATTGCATTCCATGAGATGACATCTCTTTGAGACATTCTGTCAAACAGTTCACGTGCCTTGTCTGTGTTTCCACATATTGCATGGGTGTCGGCCAAGGTACTTGCTATTCCAACATTGGACAAAAATATTGATTTCATTAATGTTATGATGGATGTCCCTTCATTATTGTTGAAGATTCGATGCTTCATTGCATGTCTTTATTAGTTTTCTTCTGCTAAAACTTTCTAAAGATTTTACAACTTTACCATAAGGCAAGATTCCTAATAGAGCTCCGAGCTTCTACTTCCAGCTCTGTCAAAGAAGATTTGGTTAAGATCAGGGATTTTTGGCTGATTACTTGTCTTTAAAAGTTTCTAAACCTGGCACTTGCTATATCAGATTAAAGCTCAACCTTTTCTGTTTTCCATCGTCCCAAAACAACACTGTTTTGATGTACACTATACTGAAAGCATCCATGGATATAGAAAATCCAAATCACTAGGACATCAAACAAGATTCCAAAGGAGCTATGTTTACTCGCATTAAATGAGTGGGTAAATTGCATCACAAAATCTGGAATGGGAAGCACACAAGTGTGTTTTGTGTGGTGATTTCTTCAACATCCTACAGCGTCATGGGACTCTTAGCCAAGCTTCTTGCAAGGAGAACCGTTCCTTCACCTCAAATCGTAATGGCTCGATGTAGTGTTATCTCCATTCTTTCTGGAATCGGATTGCGACATATGAACTATCCCTTTTTGGATCCCCAAGAGCAAGGAAATTGGTCATTATTCGGGCTATTCTTAGCTTCTTTGCACTTTCAGCATGCTTATATAGTATACAATTGTTGCCTTTAAGGGATGCAACCATGCTTAACTTTACCATGTCTGTATTCGTAGCTATTTTGACAACATGTTTTTTGAATGAAAGATGGGGTCGTGCTGAGATGATAGATACATTTTTAGTTTACTAGGTGATTTTCTTGCAATGAAACCTGAGGCCTTATTTTCAGAGGAATGCCTTCAGGTCAAACCCACGAGGAAGTAGGTCAAATTCCTAGGGTTCATTACCTTGTGACTTTTTGTACTCATGCTAGTCCAATTAAAGTAAGTGGTTAGAGTTTATTATTAATTAGAAGTAAACTATTGTTTTAACCTTATGTGCTAAGAGTTTATGGTGTAAAATCTCAAGCCTCAATGTACCTCTTGTGTTGTTGTTGTTAAAGACATTTTTTTTTCAGGATATGGATTATGGAGGATTCAACATAGTATTGTTCTTTCACTTGTGTTCTTATAGGATGCTCTCTATGGAATTGTATTATAATATTCTTCCTTAAGATGTATTATTGTACCTTTTAAGGGTTCTTAGTATGAATATTATCGATATCTATTAGTCAATTAGATAACCAACTACTAAAACTCTAGCATAGATAGGAATTTGGTGAACATTATAGTCATGAATTTAAATCTATGAATGATTATCCTAGGTTAGGATTATGAAATTTAATCAAGGATGAAAGTTGATTAAAGACTATTTTATTGTCTGTGTAAGAATATTGGATGTTGATTGTTTATTCGAACCATTTACTTGATTATTTACTTTTATATTATCATAAAAGCATGGAGAAGCTTCTATTGCATGTTTTCTGTTCAAATGTTTGAATGTTACCTTGAGGAGATGTATATTGTATGAATAAGATACCTTCCTTGCCAATTATGGATGATGATCATTATTACTGGTATGTATTTAGTTATATATGCCTTTGTAAGATTGAGTAGGTTGAATAAATTAGAAATTAGATAGAGGGAAAAGAAATTTAATTTGATTACATTTATGAAAGATGCATATTGGATGTTGATTGTTTATACAAACCGTTTGCTTGATTATTTACTTTTATATTATCATAAAAGCATGGAGAAGCTTCTATTGCATGTTTTCTCTTCAAATGTTTGAATGTTACCTTGAGGAGATGTATATTGTATGAATAAGATACCTTCCTTGCCAATTATGGATGATGATCATTATTACTGGTATGTATTTAATTATATATGCCTTTGTAAGATTGAGTAGGTTGAATAAATTAGAAATTAGATAGAGGGAAAAGAAATTTAATTTGATTACATTTATGTAATGGTTTTAAATAATGTTTCCTTTACTGCTATGTGACCAATGAGTTGAATAGTTTATTGTGGGTTGAATTGCTCTATGAAAGTTGAATTTGTGATGGGGATAATTGGTTGTTTTTAGGGCTATATGTAAGTTGTCAAGGTTTACTTCCTGAGACATAGGACATTGTGTCTAGATTTCATGCATTGGATTGATAAAAGCCTTAGGATAATGAAGTCACATAAGTATGTCATTTTTGTCTATACATAAGGAGTATTGGTTCCACCTGTGTCGGGTAATCCATGCTAGGTCATGTGACGATACTTTGCTTATGGCAGCCTAGCTTCCCTAGTTGTGCTCTCCTCCTTCGTAGTATGATTGCTTCTTGAAGTGGTGTTGACTTACTTGTGATATTGACCTGTTTTGCATTGGAGTCATGAGTAGTTCTTGCTTCAGATAGTCTATTGTCTACCTGACTATTTTGTTGTAGTGGGACCTAGTGTTATCTCCTAGCACGGTGGGGTGGACCTCAGGGTTCCACATGGTCGGGTGGATGTGCTATTATATCCATTGGTTTCCCATGCTACTATTTGTGTACGAGAAGGATGTACCTCTTTTTTCAGATTTTGGATCTTGTTCTAGCTTGAGGAGACAGATATAAATGATCATATTCTAGTTCCATATATCAGTTGAATCATGTGCTATCATTTTGATGTGTGTACTCCAATGTAATCAGGAAAACAATATTGTAACAATGTAATCTCTTGTAAAGGAAATTGTTTATGTACTTGGAAACCTATATGCAGGATCTTGATGATTACTTTATTGATGTTATAACATGGAAATGTATGTGTTATTCATTGAATGCAATCAGATTTTAAATGATCTATGGTTGTTAGTAATTCATGATGTTGGTTAGACCTTGTTATTAGAAATGCAGCCATTGAATCCCCAAAGGACAAAGCTTATTAGATGTTTGAATAAATATGATTTACAGTTCTTCGATATTACTTTGTTTAAAAAAAAAATTCCCTTTTTGGTTAGTCTAGATGAGTTGTTCTCTAGGGTTTCTTGGCGGGGCATTACAACATCTGACAAAATTCCATTTAAGTCGAGCCATAAAACTCAAATCACTTTATTTATATGATCCCGGCATTCTCTTTGGTTGATTAACAATGCAGATATGCTTACAAATAAGTGTTACGGTAATATAGGTGAGTTCATTTTTTTGGTTCTCTCTAAACAAGATTTGCCGTTATCCATCTAATATAATATCATATCCATTTTCAGTCCACATAACCATTGTGATAAGACTATTCATTAATTGCATAAATATAACTCTACAATTTTTTTTCCTCTCATCCATAATCAACTTAAAAGTTCCTTTTCTATGCAATTCTCTTGATCTATTACCCTCCACCATCTTTGTTACATCCCCAATTTTTGTCTTGCTAATACTTTTTACTTTTACTTGGACATAACTAAATCTATTTTGATGTTTAGATTAATATCAAGGAAAGACATAGATTCTACTGAATGTCATTTATGGAATTATGGAAATGAATATGTTATATCAATTTAATAATTGCATTATGTGAATTTGGTTTATTATTTGAATAATGATGCACTGATCGTAATATGTTGATTCAAGTTGTATACATGATTACAGGTTTCGGATGACTCTTAGAGAAAAGAGAGAGAGAGAGTATCTTTTGAGAAGAGAAATATAGACCTTAGATTACGAGTGATTATTTTCCAAAACGAGTATAAGTGTTTAACAAAAACGTGAACTAGTATCAATAGAGGTAAGTCTTGTTTTGTCAGTATACTTTTGGATCTAATCGACAAGTAGTCAATATCTTTTGATTCTTTTCTAGGCAAGTCATTGTTGTGTCGACATTATCGTTTGTAAAGGAAATGATGTCTTCTTAGTAGAACAGTGTCCATTTACGATTAACGTAAATATTACGTCGTCATTGTCACAAAATTGTTATTTTAGTACCCTTGAGTCATATAAGGTTTTATTGTTGACATTAAACATCATATGATGATCTCATCAAGTCAAGTTGATGTGATTTAACGAAATACTATGAAGGGGAGACAAGCTCGACCCTTTCACATTATTCATAAGCCTTTTAACTTATATATATATATATATATATATATATATATATATATATATATATATATATATATATATATATATATATATATAGATCAAAGCCTAAATGATCAAATAGGGTTGGTGTCATGATTAAACCATATTTAATTATATAAACATATATATGTATACATTGATTTGAGGTTAATACCTCATAATTATTAATGTTTGGTTATGGAGCAGTCATAGGCTTGCAAATAGGAATGCCTTCATTTGTATCAAGTGACGGATCGAATCACTTAAGGTGATCATTAAATGATCAACGGTGGCTTAAATGATATGTCGGCCTTATTGGAGAGGAGTTTGTGGTGTTTCAAACCACATTCAATACACTCCCTGCGTAGGATGTTTCTCCCCATCAACATTTGTAAAGCCTTCCATCTTTTGAGGTATTAGTTGTAACCAAAAACAATATGTGGACCGTCCCTTGTATTCATTTTGCCCCTAACTGTAATCATAGGAGAGAAAAGATAGGATGACTCATTAAGAGTCATGCTTGAGTCTTTAAAGGAATGACTCAGCAAGAGTCGAGGGGAATCCATTTTTATGCTTTTGGAAGGATCACAGTAGGCAACAAGGAGAAAATAACAGTTCTGAGAGGAAGTAAAACATCAATTTTTCTTGGCATCCATTGGAGTATTCTATCTGCAACTCTTTCTTGTCTTAAGCCATCGCTACCAGGTATCCTTCCTACGTTGTGTACATTGATAGCATTTTAAAATCAAATGTTCTATTATGTTATTACTGTAGTGTCTTGTTGTAGGCAATCAATTATGCCAGTAAGGCATATCCATTCAATTCAATGTGTATTGTTCAAACCAATAGAGTCGACTATATCGCATAGATGATAGAATTGTTAGTAAAACTGTATAGTTAACTTAAAGGAATTTAGAGAGCAACGATTCAGCCTGGAAGGCCGATGCATGCTAATATAAATGAATTCTATATCAATAGCACTCTAAGCCGACAATATACTTATTGTTTTTAAACTGTTAAACATGTCAAACTATCGTTTGGTGAATGAATGATCATTACAATCTCATACCAGTAGAAGGTTATTTTAGTTATCGTGTGCCTTGTAAACCAGTTGCCTTGATGATTGAATTCATCATATAGTAGGTCGATTATATTGTTATAAGATTAATCATGCAATAGACTTTCGATGATATTAGTGCAAATGAAACTTTGATAGGTAAACTCTTTACTAATGAGTAATACGGTTTAAACATTAAGCTATGTTATTATCATTTTAAACCATTCTTGGTTTAGTCTATTTATCTATGACAAAATGATTTTCTATCCAAAAGAACTTAGATTCTTAGTAATCTATGTGGAACTAATATCCAATCGAGTGATAGAAAAACTAGGAATATTTTGATAGAAGAAAAAGGTCTATAAGACAATACTTATTATCTATTTTACTAATCTTGTTGAAGATATTCTTTGTAAACCATTATGATGGAATAGATTAGTCTAAACTAGAAAATGACCGAGTATGGAAACAGATATAAGTATATATAGTGATTATCAATGATATCATGATAGAGGAAATAGAAAGTACTCGTACTCCTTTTTGTAGAAGGAGATATCTATTCTAGAACCATATTATTCTTAATCTTGATTGAGTTAACCCAGAGGTCATTTTTAAACCTTAGTCTCATAGTTATGAGATATGGTTATTTTTTTGAAATATCGGTTTATTAGAGGTTGTAATGAAAACCCTAGTATCGAATATGAAAACAAATGATTAGAACTTGTCTAAAGTCGAGTAGACTATTGTCATGGAAGATATTAAGGCCATCTACGTAAACATAGTTGGTGAGGATAAACTGCAAGAATACGACAGTATCCAAGTTGAGTAAGGGTGGGTGAACATTTTGACCATGTTCATTACGAACGTTATTGATATTAAAACTTTGGCCAAAGTAATGCATTCATTTTCTGCATGCATTGTCGGTTCATCGTATCTGGATTGCATAACCTATCAGAAATCATACTTAGCTAGAGGGTATCTAGGGTTGTATGGTTGATAGAGTTGTGTATGATACAACACTATGTATTCAAGAAGGCAAAATACCACTGGTCACCTTTGGTCTATATTCCTCATGAAGGGTAGGGCCACTTCCTGTGTGGAGGATGTGTGGGAGACCACCGGTCTGTGGATGGAGGTAAATCACTGGGAAGATACTCTCTCTCTCAAGCAGAAAACATGACAAGGCTTGTGATAAAGATGTCAGATATTCAGAAGCAGTAATTATTCCAAATTTGTTTATGAAATTGATTTACTATTGCAAATATTGTAATTGAGAAAGACAATATGATATATTGTATTATGTAAGAGAATCTTGCAAATTGTTGTTACTTGATTATATGTTAAATAAAAGAAAAATATTCTCTCTCAATTTTTACCTTGTTGAATTACTCTATGGTAAATTCTTGACTTTATTATGTTTTTAGAACGTGGATGTTATAATCTTGTCAGCAGTTCCTATCACTGTAAACTGATCTAGCAACATTAAGCAGGAACTGCAATTACACGGAAGCTCTTCTATTAAATAGATATATTACTTGATTTCTAACATCGAAAATGGTTTGGAATCAAAGTTATCTTTCTACATAGAAAATAGTTTCAAAAATTTCATAGACATTACAAAATATAATAATAAATTAAGAAAAGACTTTAAATGTCTTCTTGTAAGATAGTAGATTCATAAGTCATATCACAAGATGAAATCCACTTCATGCTTTGTAAATAATGTTGAGTCATGGAGTCGTAGACTAGGATGGATCCAATACCCTTTTTCTTTTCAGAGGCACTTGACAGCCCATGGTTGAACATGAGTTCTTGCAGGAAAACATAGAAGATTTACTATTCTATTTTCTCTCTTTATCTTTCGTGCACTCTATCATAGCTGCTAGAAAGGCAATCAAGCTAATCAAGAGCAATACTATAAAGGCAGGTACTTGCTACTACGTGGCACTTGCTATTTTTAAATTGGATTTTCAATTTATTATTAAACTTCATTTTTTACCTTTCTAATTTTTAAAATTAATTATATCTTAAAAAATATGACTTTTTTTATTATTTTTATTTCCTTTCTTTTGTTTTCTTTTACAATTATTATTTTTTATTTTACTTGAAATACATTTGTTTTACTTTGAATTTAACTTTCAATTTTACTTTGGAAAAATTGTCATTCAATATTTTGTAATTCTTTTATTTTATTTTTACTTTCATAAATGTAGTGAATAATAGATATTTATACTACCTTTACTTTAAGAAGGATTGTTTGATTGTTTTTCCTCCTCAACCACTTATAAGCTATAAATTTTTACCTTGATTAATCTTTTTTACATATTGATAAATAGCACTCTCTTTTGTTAAGCTTGATTCATAAGTTAACTTTTATTTTCATTCGATTTACATTATTTTATAATTTTTTCATTATTTTATTTTACTTAAACAAATTTATATGCTTTAGCTACATTCATGAAAAGTCAGAACACAACTTTGTTACCTGGATTTGCCATCTTTGTGCACTAGTAGCTAATTATACCATATTGACTAACAATTAACTCGACCTCAACTATGACACCAAGCTTCAACTTGGAGGTCAAGCTTCACCCTAACAATTAAAATCTTCTCTGGCCTAGTAAAATTGTCATACATTTAGCTCATAATAATTTTGTGTTAACCCTCCTTATGTCTTCGATGTCTAAGTGTTGTCAAGCTGACTCAAGAATCAATTTGTGTTAGCTTATCCTTCCATAACTAAACAATTTCTATTATTATAATACTCCAAAGGAAACAATTTCATGTTAAGCCACCTTATGTCTTCGATCTCCAAGTGTTTTCAAGCTAACTCAAGAATCACTTTGTGATAGCTCATCCTTCAATAACTAAACAATTGCTATTATTACAATACTACAAAGGCAGGTACTCACCACTACGTGGCACTTGTTTACTTTGAATTATTTTATTTTACATTAGAACTATTTTTCAAATCTAATAACCTTTAAACTTAAAAACTTAGTTTAAAATTCTTGATTGATTTAAATGTAAATTATTTTTAACACTACCCAAAAAATCACACATCCTTTCCTTTTTTCTAACATTTTTTTTAGTTTTATTTTCTCACTTTCTTGTTACACTTTGAAAAAGAGAAGAATGATGATTATCCAAAGTTCTCTATTGATGACAATATATCTTTCTTTGTATTTTTATCTTAGCTATATTGTCATATTCATGAATATTAAAACATTCTTTATTGATAATGGTATGTTCTCTAAAGGTACTGCACTATTATTACTCAAACAAAAATAGTGTTGTTTACATCTTCAATCTTCAGATGCTACTAGCATACTTATCTTTAGAAAAATCTATATCTATCCAAAATATGCTAAGAGATATCCTTCTCGAGGTGCCTATTTTAAAATTATTTTTTGTATATAAGTTCAATAGGTTCCTCTAGAAGGATATCTCGGTGTATTTTTGATAGATTTTTCTAAAGATAGGTATTAAAGTTACTTGAGTTATTTCTCATAGTTGAAGTAGATTGGTATACCAAAAACAAGGATATTTTTAGTGGCAAATCTTCACCAATTGGCGAATAGTTCATATCCGCCAATTGCAAATTGGCGAATACATTGCAACCAACAGGGGGCCAATTCGCTCAGATTTTTTGGATTTTTGGTCAAATGTGTTTCAATTCACCACCTAATTAATTTATGAGTCATTTATAATTAGTATTTTTCCACAGTATACTACGCAGTTCTAACGGTGATTCGTTTGGAATTTCGAAGGCATATTTTAATTCACCCACATATTCGCTAATAGAATTAAACGGTTCACCATGTATGAGGACCAATTTTGCCAATACCATTATAATTTCATGTCAATCCCAAGGCTATATTCACATAGAAAATTACAACATATGTGTTTGATCATGGTCAGTTTCACCCAACATTTATAAGTGACCTATTAATAGTACGCGAGATTTTCCAAATTATTACCCTACCATTTGAAAATCCTAGAGTATTCACCAAATATGGATTGATATAAATGCATTTGAAACTCTAATTAATCCTTTACATATTTTGTTCATCTCTGAGCTCTTGAATCCTCGATTCATTTTTGATCATAGAGAAGTTACAACTATAGGCATTGGCGAGTCACTAAAAGGTAAGTGATCATTTCTTTACTGTGTAATAATAAAAGATTCATGTTGATTATGTCTTTGTTTGGTTTCATTGTTACAAATGATATTGAGTAAGAGTTAGGACTAGGGAGATATCTTAATCTAGGACCCAGGGATCTATATTCTATCATCTATGATTCCTTCTTGAACAAAATGATATTTTTCTATAGCTTTTAATTTGTGAGAGATGTCAAGCAAGAAGTTTGCTGAGGGTAGTGAAGGGAGGTCATCAAAATGTAGAAGCATAATGTCATACTTTGGCAATGTATCAGATGGAGCTACAACACTAGAACTTGTACCATCTATTGACTTGGATCACAATGCCATAGATGATATTCCAAGGAATACCCAAGGTTGCAGGAATGATGACAATGCCACAGATGATGTTCTAGGAAATACCCAAGGTAGCGGGAATGATGATAATGCCACAGATGATGCTCCAGGGAATACCCAAGGTAGCGGGAATGATGACAATGACATAGATGATGTTCCAGGGAATTCCCAAGGTAGCATGAATGATAATATGAATAAATCAAACTCAAAAAATGATAATGAAGTTAATGAAGATGAAAATCCTGCAAGTGCATGCAAGGGGAAAAGAAAATCCAAATAAAAAATGGGGCGTGAGTGGGATATGTCAAGGAATTTTTAGATTGATTGGGTGTCAAAGTACCCATTCATTGAACTGGTGGAGAATGCAAACAAAGATGAACCTCCCACATAATGCAAGTGTAAGATTTGTAGTTGGAAATATCGTAGGGACAAGAGGTTGCAACTAAAACTTAACACCATAGAAAAACATATTGGTAAAGTTTATGAAAAACAAATCATAGATGGACAGGAAAAATTAGTGATAAGATGGAAAACAAAGGAAGAATGTCTTCATGTAAAGAATGTCCTCAAATATGATGCACATATGCAAAGAAAGGTGAAGATTCATGCAAGTGGAGGTTCAATTGAAGCTCAATTTGGAAAGATGATGGGAGAATTATAAATGGCAAAAATTGTTCAGTTGGGTGTTGTTTTTCATATTTTGACCAGAGGGTGTCCTATGACAGAGTGCCCAGAATATAATAATTTATTATCTTTATGGGCATTCCTAACTTTCCTAACACACATTGGTCAATAAACAAGAGAATATTAACTAACACCACTGTCCCTTAGGCTGCACCGTTGGTGGTAGCTATAACAAAATTTGGTGAAGTTGCAGCAAGGAAGCTACAAGCAGAACTAGACAAATAGAGGGAGGATTATGTGAAGCTATTACATGAGTACAACAAGCTCAGATCACTTGTTCCTTCCACTGGAATTGAAGTCTTATCAACACCTTATGTGTCTAGTCCAAAGAGTTTATCAGGATATGAAGGAGATTATATGGTTGTTACTAAATTACAAGAGAATTTAAGGAGGAATAGTCTGATTGACAAACTTGAAGAAGAGCACAAAAGTGAATAGGTAACTCTGATTAAAAACTTCTTGGATCATCAGATGAGTAAAGTGTTGAATAAAGTAGATGATGCATGGGTTTGTCTAAGTAATTTGAAAAAGGCAATTGAAAGCCACACTATGAATGAGTCATC
Organism: Cunninghamia lanceolata; assembly: GCA_027924645.1. NCBI lineage: Eukaryota > Viridiplantae > Streptophyta > Pinopsida > Cupressales > Cupressaceae > Cunninghamia > Cunninghamia lanceolata. The sequence goes on along the minus strand of BSBN01000204.1, from coordinate 1,915,912 downwards.
ATTAAGGGATATTCTACGTACTTGAATTGCCCATGTGCAGGTGATGAATCATACTTATAATAGTGCCAACATAGGTTCTGATGTGCCAGATGGAGTGATCGGCACACATGAAGTCATAGGACTTTTGAATGAAGTCTCTGCTTTTCATGACCAACTTGATATAATGTTGAAGGACATAATTAATAGCTTTAAGTCTCTTGAAAAGTATTCCCTACCGCTAGTTTGTACTAATAATGGCACTGAAAAGTCTCTGTCAGATTGGAAAGCAGAATTTGGCAACATAGTTCATGTCTCCATCAAATCAATCATTGTTGGGAGCAAGATTGATCATGTGCAATGTAATGTTGAAATGGACAAGCTACTGAATTTAGAATATGGCTTGAGTAGTTTCATAAAAGAAACTAAAATATTGTTAGACACTAGGTACATGACTTATATGCAAAGAGTTGATAAAATTTTTAAGTACAAATAACCAGCAAAGGAGGAATACAATGCATGGGTGCAAAAATATTTGATGTAATCACCATCTGTAATTTTATGTCTGTAGTCTATGTTTAGGAGCAATAAATTAAAGGGGATTTTGGTCTGTGAGTACTTTTGTATGATGTATTCTCCCCAATTGAATTAAATGACAAAATGCAAACTGTTTATGCATCTTATCTCCATTTGTGTTTTTTGTAAGTGACGATTGAGAATTAATACAATCAAGAATTTATAAATTATTACTTCTCTCATGATGAATCTTACTAGCGGTTTTAATTATTTATGATAACTTATAACTTTTACAGTCACTTAAATTAGGTTTAGAATAAGGTTTTAATCTAATCAGGGTTATGGTTATGTTTATACTTTAAAAATCTCGTTAGTGTTACATTTAATGTTTTATTTATGTACCAAATTATGGTTAGGGTTACGGTTCAATGTACGGTTAGGGTTATAGTCATGATTTAAAATTTTAAATTAGTGTTACTTAGTTAGCATATTTATCTATAAATATATTTTTGCTTGGCAGGACCATGTAATTCCTACTACAGCGAAAAGGGACACATGGCACCTTATCGCACCATCGCAGCTTTAATTTTTTGGCTTAAAGTAAGGCTGCGAAGTGTGATGAGACAAATTATTATTATATATATAATATAATATAATATAATATAATTATTATATATATTATAATAATTATTATCATATATTATATTATATAATATACAATAATAATTATATAATATAATATATGATAATAATTTAATTATATATAATTATTATATTATCATAATTATATTATATAAAATTATTATATATATTATAATAATATAATATAATTATTATTATATATTATATATTATAATATATATAATAATTATTCAACCGTTGGCATTGATGTCATCATCAGAATATTCATAGAAAATGATAAAATGCCACATGTCAGGAAAGTACCTTTGGCGGGACCATGGGATTCCTAATACAACTAAAGAGATACATGGCGCCTTGTTGCACCATCGCAACTTTAAGTTTTTAACTTAAAGCAAGGTTGTGATGAGGCAAATCCTCGTGAGAAGACAATAGATGATTCCCACATGTCAGGAGGCTCAGAGGGGATATGCCCGATAAACATATATGAAAATAATATTAAAATAAATTGGGGTGATTAAAAATAAGGACCCACAGGGGACACATGGTATCTTCACGCACCGTCATAGATTCATAAATATAGGCTTAGATGGAGGCTACGATGCCCGCGACGAAATCAGACTTAGAATAAAATAAAGGGGCTCGGGTCCGGTAACATAGAACAAAGGGGTCGGTAACTCGAAGACCACCAAGGGGATAAAAGGACAACTTAAGCTAGGGAAATTGGCTACACAAGTCAACGATCAATTAGAAGGATAAACCCTAAACCCCTTAGACAACATCAATCGTAGTGTTTTTACTTGGGGAGTTTGCAGAGTGAATCATGATATCATTAAAACCCTAAAATTTTGAATTGACCTAACACATCCATTTATCTTTGCTCTTTTTATACATCACTATGCATTACCATTGAACTCATTTATCTTTTCCATGTGATGAATGTTATTTAATATTGAAAATTTGAACCATCTATATACATTGCCATTGAACTCATGTCAAATCGTAATTACTTCTATATTTTTTATTAACATCACTGTCAAAAAAATTGGGGAATTACATCATACATGAACATCTAACCAACCTCAAAGTTCCAAACAACAGTGAACACTGAACACAGAGAAGAGACCAAGAGTCAGCACATTCAATTAATATCATACTCTGCTATCTAGTTACATATAAAAAATTTATCCTTCGACCTTGAATCCTTGCTTTGGTCCTCCAAAATCTTTTTGGTTCCTCTTTTCAATGATGTTTAATGAATATTTCACTGTAGTCCATAACTATCCTATTAATAGGCAATGTCTGTGTTACAAATTCAATTATGTAGTCATTCACAATGTCAATAAATGATTTTCTATGGAACCTTGCATTATATGTACAAGAAACCACTAGGTATGGGTAACAATAAGGCTAGTAAAGGAGAATTAAATTGATTTTATCCAAGTCACTTTCAATTGAGTTGCAATACCAATTCCATGTGTTCATTCAAATTTCCTATTTCTCATACATGCATGCATGTGTGGGAGATTCAAGCCACCACCTAGAATAGAATGTGTCATTTGCAAATGTTAAAAGTGTTGATTCTTGACATGATTTGCTCCACTTGATGAAGGCTTATATTTCTTCATTCAGAGAACTGCAAAGCAATAACATCCTGCATAGCCACACACAAATAAATTTTTCTATCATACTTATTACTATTCTACATCTGTGAACTCTATCACACAGTTAAATTCAAAATCATGAATGAACACAAAAAAAGTACTTGATAACTTACTTTCTTCGCATACCTATTGTAATGAAAGCCATTACTTTTACCTTTTATAGTTTATTGATTCTTCTACTATCTGGTACTTAGTAATGCAATATAAGGTTGAAATAATAAACACTAATGAAGATATATACATGACACATGTATTGCCATGAAAAATGGCTAATAACAAGCAACTCCATTTACTTGAATCTGTCGTACCATGGAATGTAATCATTAATAAACTAAATTCACATTGGCTAATCTAGATGGTTTGTCACTTGCCATTAATAAACTCAATTGGCATTGGTTAATCTAGCCGGTTAAGTGCATTCAGTCCTATCAATCGCATGACTCTAATTAATGATAAAGGTACTACAAGTGTAGTTAGTCATATCAATCGTGTGACACTATTTCCAATCAATCCCAATTGAGATCACAATTAACCCACCGTATGATGGAAATAAATGCTGGTGCCAGGTGTGACTGTGAGGTGGTGTGTCACGTGGTTATTATACATTTTCACACATGACACAATAAATATAGCCCTAAGCCTCTTCTATAAGTTAATTAGGCATCTTCCTTCTTTTTTTGGTTGTTTCTATTTTCGTAATTTCCTGGTGAATTGCTATCATTAAGATTCAAGATGAGTTATTTGATCTTTTGTCGTGTTTCTCTCTTGCCTTGCAAATGGTAAATGGCTGATTTGGATAGATTTGATAAGCAAAAACCAGGGAAGGTGTTTCTGATTGACTCCCCCTGGTTGACGATGTTGTCCGAGACATTATTGGTCGTGGTATTCTTTCAAAATATCCTCAAAAAAATCTATTTAGCGACATCGTCTGTGCATTTCTGTCAAATTTAATAGACCTACTCGATGACCCAGGTCTGGTGAAGATGATCGGAAAGGAATGATTCAAGAATCGCTTATCCCTAGGGATAAACTTGATTTAGCTTTAAATGATTACGATTGTGATGTCAGACCATGGGATAAGGCTAGACTTTGCCCTTTACATTTCTTAGAGCACTTGGCTACAGCTAAACACATTCTTAAGGAGGCAAGGAGGGTAATTGTTAGAGGCTCATTTGAGTGCTTTAACATGGCCCTTATTATACATAATGATTTATTTGATTGTTACTTAAGAAGGGCAAGGTCTATTGTCTATGCTACAAATTTTCTTCTTTAGGTGGCAATTGTTAGAAGACAAATCAATAGTGGCCACTAACAACTTTATTTTTAGTTTTTGAATTAGGGCACCTTGGATTACGGCTATGTAAAAAATCTTTTGTACACTGTAAACTCTTGTTTAATATAATAATATAATATGGGTTATCGATGTAGATTACAATTGTTGTCAACATTTTAATTTTTTGTCTTATTATCTATTATTTTTTGTTAATAACATAATTCTAGAACTTTTACTATATTATTAAGAACTTCTTTTCAATAACAAATGTATATTAATATTGGACCAACAGGCTATAGTAACCCTCATATTAAGTTATTAAGTTTTAACTCTTATTCACTTAATCCTTCGAAAAAGAGATTATCAATGTGTGTAATTAATGAAATTAACAAAATGGAATTAGAATCATCTCTCATTTTATTGAGTCAAAAAACAACTGTTACAGAAAATTGCCAGTTGACAGAGAAAATTTCCACAAAAGCCACCAATGACAATAGAGTTCCAAGTCTTGCCTCGTATTTTCCTCACTCACAACACAAAGATGACATCTCTTTATAATAAAGGTTACATGGCAAAAAATGAATCCCTCATTGGATGAATATTTCCAGTTGACAAAGAACTGAATGTGCTATGTTTCCCTCATGTTTTCCTTACAACACAATGAAGAAGAAGTCTTTGCTTGATCCTTAGCTGCTGGAGTGGGAGGAATATGTGGATGAAATTGGGAATAATGATGCATCTTTTGTAAAAAATTAAGAAGAACGGATAACATGGCGAAAGAAGACGCCTTTTGCAGTCTAGACTATCTAGAAGGAAGCCCGAACAATCATCATACTAAGCTAGATGCCAGACACATGAACCAATGGATTGGGAGAGACCATTGTCCACAATCCATCACTAGGTTGCCAAACACATGCACAAATGGATTGGGAGAGATCACTAACCACAACCCATCAGATAGATGCAAGACCATCTATCATACAACGCTGCCAGATGCATTTGTCTGCAGAGCCAAGGCACTTTCCAACTGCACTAAAAGAAGAATGTTTCCAGAAGGCACCATTCTCCTTCCACTTTATTGTCCAAATAGCTGGTTGTTATCTTACCAGATCCTCCCATGTCATACATGGATTTCCCATGACTCATTTTTTTCATCTTACAAGAACTAGGTCCTTCAAGGTAAGGATAACAACCCAACTATGTAACCATTCTAACCGCTTCCTCTGTCAAAAAAAGTTGCATTCTAACTGAATAATTCCCTTGAAATTAAAGCTAACAAGGAACAACCAAAAGTTTAAATTGATTGTTGGAAGCAACTTTCTCCATCCCTTTATAGCCATGATTGTTGGGAATTTAAAAATCATTACCTGTCTGTCAGTTTATGTTACTAACCCTACAAAAGATTCTCTAGATGCCAAAATGTCACTTCATATCATGCTTTGAGAGCGTTTGGGCATCCAAGTCAAAAAAACCCTCGTATGGAATTGACATCTTACTTGTATGGTCTTAACATCTTACTCATATGGACTTGACATCTCGTATCAAAAAGTACCTTGGCTCCCTTTATAAAGCTTGAATTTTGCATCCACTTGATTGCCTTGGGTGACTAATGTGACCACCAAAACGTCAGCCATTAGGTCATCCCACTTTTCAATGATTAAAAAACTTAAAATATTTAAATTGCCCACTTGTAAATTGTTCCACCGTTTGATGAACAAATGATTTGAATGGTTGTAGTTCAATTCTGAAAGGTAGATCTCCAATGCTACACATTGCCAACAAAATCCTCTAGAATCAACTAGGAGTCATTAGATATTATTAGATCAATGGTTGAGATATATATAAAATATATAATATATTTATATTGATTATTGTATACTATATTGAATATAATATGAATTATTTAATACAAAATAAAGGTGGCGGCAGAGCGCAAGCCCTCAACTATGAAGATGGACCCACAGTCCACTTGTCTCTATTCCAGAGACTTTATGTAGAAATTTGGGTGTGTTAGTACTTTGGCTTGAAATAGAACTTATGTTGTCGATTTGCGATCATCTGACGATAAAAAATTATTAGACTATTATAACTTTATAAGTACATTGATGTCATTGATATGTGATATTGATTATCAATATCCATCGATCTAAATGTAAATATTTTTTAAGCTATAAATTCACCAAGTAAATTAATCATTATAATTTAGCATTTGATATTTTTGCTAGCCACATTATGATTTTTCAAAAACTTGCCAGCACATTTGCCAAATAATCTATTTTATATTTTTAAATATTTATATCATTCGCTAATGAAATTATTATTTTTTACCAATTATTCATTAGGATTCGCCATGATTTATAAAAATTTCTAACAACGGACATAAATTCACCAAGAAAACTAATACTTTTTTCAAAAAAAAAGAAAGATTCGCAGGAAAATTATAACACTTGGCGAGGATTCGCCAGGATTTTATAGGTTTTTTTAGGGGGGTTCCTTAAAGTTATCCCTGACCAAAAATAGGTACCATTACCAATATGCCATATAAAAATAGGAGATCGGTACTTGGAGGCGTCATATATAGAATTTGTTAAAAATTAAGAAATATTACAAATGATAAATATTAAATAGAGGGCAAGTTCAACATTAAAACCACCATAATAAATTTGAACAATAAATTTAAAATATTAAAAAATAAAATCTTAAATTAAACAAACACTAATTTTAATAATAAATATTAAAATTAATCAATACAAATATCAAAGTTTAAATTTTAAATAACTTTAAAACTAAGAAATTAAAAATAAACTAATACATATTTAATATGTAAATTACACCTCCTTTCCTTTTTTTCTAATATTTTTTTTAGTTCTATTTTCACTTTTTTGTTATACTTTGAAAAAGAGAAGAATGATGATTATCCAAAGTTCTCTATTGATGACAATATATTTTTCTTTGTTTTTTATTTTGGATTTATATTGTATTTATTATTACATATTAATATTTGACATGTAAATGGTTGTCAAATTTAAGGTAAAAGGTAAGAGTTTTTGTTAACACGCTAACATCATTACACTCCACCCTTGCTATCATTGAAAAATGCCTCTTGGTATTAACTAACATACCTAGCTTTAGAAGGCGCCTATTTATGAATTACTTAATGGCAGTTAATTTTTATAAAAGAGCAACCAATAAAAAGTGAGAAATTAAATTTCATTTTATAGAAAAGAAAAGAAATTTTCATTCTACATATAGGCTCCAAACACAAAGTGTATGGTATGAAATTTAGATGGTTATTATCCAAAGGTGTACCATGTGAATTGGTAATTTAATAGGGCTTGTAGAAAAAAGGTCGAAGTCAACATTAGTGTTTTATAGGAAAAGAGGGTAGATGGGATTGATAGGTGTTTAGGTAGATCCTCCTTTCACTACAAACATTCAAGGACATTCAACCAAGTTGAATCACAACTTTGGCAAGAGGATTCATCTACAAATTGATGGTCACTTGTAACGATGTGGAAATTTGAAATTTATTGATTAATATCTTAGTTTAATGCTCAATTATGCTTAAAACCCTAATTATGAAAAATTGTAAATAAACAGACGAATCCTGACAAATCCTCGCAGACAAAGATGTAATATTTAAAGTAGATACATACCAAGTTTTGAGATTCTGGATCCTAAAATGTTGGGGGCTAAAGAGTAGGTGCCCAAGCCTAGGGTAGGAACTTCTGCAGGGGACTTCCGGAACTTGTCTGCAACTAATCACCACTTTCATGGAGGTTTTTTGCTTTAGAGATTCAGAGGGCTTCAGGACAGGTGCCCAAGCCCAGGTAGTCCTTTTCTTCTCTAATTTGGATTCAATACTCTCTGTCACAGCCTCCTACAACTCCACTTTAGCAGAACATGACACATGTCACCTGCAATCATAAAGAAGGGGGTTGGGGGTTGTGGTGTTTAGGAGCTTGCCTTAGTCAAGCCCTGGAATGGCATTCAAGCCTTCCAACACCGTTGTTTGATAAAGAGTGCGTATCCCTACGGGATAGAGGCAAAAATGAATTAATAGATTGATAAATTATTGATTCAACATAAAAAGATATCACCTCGGAGGTGTAGCTTGCATGTAGATGATTATCCTTCAATGCATGAGAAGATGAAGCCAAATCTACATAATAAACACAACAATAATATTCTACTCTGCAATAATGAATGCTTTGAATGCTCTACAATCATAAATTTGCCAAAAGTTCATAATCATCGTCTAGTTTACAAATGAAACCCTAAACATGCTTATATATGCATTCCCACTACAAATTTCGTAATTCAAACTTAAGATGTCGGCAACAGAACCTTTTAACGGTCACATAACCGACATTTAAATTTAGGACCTGCCTAAAATAAGGCAAGACTAGGGCACAAGAACCCAAGCCCCTAGGTCCTATTTTAGGGCAGGGTTAAGCCCACATGTGTCCTTCAAGCCCCATTTGATATGGGTTTCAAGTCATTGTGCATCAGGAGTTAAAATGATCGTGCATAATGAAAAATAATGGACCTGGGAGCTAAACTTAGGAGGTAAAAGTCCTAGGGGGACATTTTACGACTAAACAATTAGATAGTATATATGTTAAATGATCATTCTCTATGGGATCCATAATCTGTTATTGTTATAGCAAGTATGTTGTTGCACATAAAAAAGCTATGAATGTGGGATGTTTTCTCTATTTGGCTACTCCCTTGTGCTTGTTGGCTAGTAATTCAAAGTCAGTGTTACAAATGTGAAAACTCACCTAATATTTATCCTTAAAAACCTATAACAATTGATTAAAGGGCAAAGTCCCTTAGAACATTGTGTGGTAAAAATTCCTAACTTTGAATAGTTTTGGATGTGGGACTACATGTTCAAGTATGCAGAGGTCAAGAAGTCATTATTGATTGTACCTTAAATTTTATTGGTAGAGATATCAGTTGGTCTCGTTTACAAGTAGCGGGACAGTGTTGGGTTTCTTGATAGTAATTAGGTCTCATTAAGTATGGTGGTTCTTAGTGATCCTTAGCTTCAAGGGACTTTAGAAAGGAAAGGTCATTCCATATGAAGATGGATGCAACTTATGCTTGGTTCTTGTCTAGAGTATTATGTGAACATTCAAGTCATGTTATAGTTCAGAAGCTTTGTATAAGGAACCTGCATAGATTTTTTTTAGCAACAAAAATGCTAAATTACCAATTCAAAACCTTGGACCTACCAGTTTGGGTCTGATCCAGTCCAGATATTGATCCAACCCAGATTCGGTTTGGCAAGGGATGCAAGCAGGGTTTTGCAATTTCCCTATGGATTCATCCAGGATGAACCTAGGCAAACCTATCACGAATATCCCCATTTTCCTCTTCAGTCATGATGAACCTGCCAATTTTCCTTCGTAAATCACCTTATATTTGAAAATATCTTTTTTTTTGTTTGTGTCTATAAAGAGTGCATTCATGAGCAAAGAGTTTTTTCTTGTGTCTATATTTCACAAGGAAGAACAAGCAAAAACAAACCTTAAAATTGTGGGGAAAAAAACAACGCAAGTGAAAATCCCATGGGAAGACAAATCCTACCATTGTAATCAATTGAGAAAATGTGGACTATTGTAGTGCTATAAAAAGTGCAATGTTCCAGGCCATGACACCATTGTAGCTAGCTATCCAAACCCCATATATACACATGATAGTTGTAAATGGTACTCTTATCCGAATGGGAAAAATATCTTAAACATAAAAGTTATCAAAAAGCTCATATCCTAAAAAGTAAATAATATTTATTATTAACAATAAAAATTATGTAAATAAATTAAACAAATTATTAATATTACTATTAATAATTAAAAAATTAATAGTTATGTATGTTAACTAATTTTTAAAATTAATAATATATTAATATTTATTAATATTAACTTTCTTTATAATTTTATTATTATATTCTAATATTATATATTAACTTTATTAATATTGTATAAGGCTTATAAATATTACTCTACATTAAAAATATGTATATTATGTCTAATATTCTTGATTTTAGGTTGTAAATATGTATATATTTATGATTTTTATATATTTTTGTGCCGATGAATCCACAACAAACCCAACCCCTAAATTTTTTTTGCCCAATTTGTGATTGAGATCCCAAACCAATACCAGAATTGATAACTTAACAAAAATGTTTCATTCAAAAGCAAGGCATTAAAATTAGAGGTTTCATATTTTTTGAGGTTCTAGAGTCTAAGAACCAAGGAGGAATCCTAGTACAAACATTAGAGGAAAGAGAAAGTAGACAAAAATTGGTGTTTTATCCATACTTTCTCCAAAGTATCTTATGATTTGTTTGCACATATGGCATTTGCTAAAGGGATACAACAATTATCCTCAATGTAGTTTTTATGGAAGGAGATGCCTTATTTGATTGGTGCAAGTGGGCTACATATTTTTTTCCTTTTTTGGCTAAAGGTTGATGGGAAGATAATTGGGCTTTGGGCATGCGCTTGGTGATTTAAACTCAGGTCTACTAGACCATGGGCCCATGGACAAGTGTGCTACGTATCTTAGCTTTGTTTTCACTTTCATGTGTGTTCTCAAATGATCATTCATCAATTACCTGCACCTATTGCTGAACTTTTGCATTTGGGTTAGCTTCTGCATTATCACTTGTATTCTAAAATTTGCAGAGGCTTTAAAAAATTGTTGGAAATTGGTTTTCCTGTCCATAATTCACAAACTTTCAACTTTGGAATCATTTCTTTTCAATATTTCCAACAAGTCAAAACCATTATACTTGACAAAAATAGCAGACAAAAAGGTAAAAATTCTCAAGAGTTGAAAGGGTGTGTCATGCAACTAAATGTTTATTAGAAAAATAGATTAAAGAGATTATTTGACTTGTCAATTTTTTTCTCATTAAAAGTTTTTATGGCACAAAGAAGCAAAACCAATACGACAATAGGGGACAATAAATTACAATACTCTCAATAGTTAGAGTTATATTTGTTTCCTTACATATTATTATTAGTCCAAATTTTGTATCAATCATCTTGCAGTTTCTTTCGCTTGATTTGAGATAGTCATTGAATTGGCCACTAAAAGTAAGGTTTCATGACCTGTTCATAAAATTTTCACTTTTCATCTCAAGTTTGATTTGAAGAACTATACATGTACTTAGGTTTTCTTGTAAGCTTTTTATTATTATTAAAGATAAGTGTTTTAACAGGAGCTATGAACCAGAAAGGGTTTTGAAAGGGCCCCGAAACCTTGTACAACAAGAACAAGCAACAACCTGAAGAACAAAACCAACAGCAGCAAGCAAGAATCAAACAATGAAGCAAGCCTAAAAGCAATAAGGCCATAGTGAAAGAACAACAATAACCATGATCAAGGAGGTTTAAAACCAAACCTCACCAAATAACTCTCAGTTGGAGTAAGAGCTTGAATCAAATGGATTGTCTTACCCTTTTTTGAAGATCCAGACTCATTCGAAGGACACCTATTATTATCCTTCAATGAATCCCCTGGGTCATCCCCAGTACACCTATTCTTATCTTTCAATGGAAACCCCTGCTCATCCCCAGCAGGATCAACAACAATGACTTTTTCTTTACCTTCATTTCTTATAGCATCAACAATCTGACACTCTTTTCCATGCTCAAGACAAGAATGGGAGAAGTGTCCAACTTTATGAAAAAGCCTACAAACCTATGAAGAAGTCTTAATAATAAATTCTTTTCTCCCAAATGCCAAATTTGGAGCAAATTTTAATGACTTTTGGTAGCACCTCATCAAAATCTACACTCACACAAAATCTAGCAAAAACCAAATACTTCATAGACTTGGTAACATTATCTATGGATTAAAAATGACCAATAGCATTGGCTATACATCTAATTCTCTTTTTGTTCCAGAACTCTAAAGGAAGACCTCAACGCTAAACCCAAATAGAAACCCTATTGAAATTTTCCTTCGCAGTGTCAAAACCAGGAATCCATCTTTTCAACAAAAGATTAAACTTACCAAGGAACCAAGGGCCTCCATGCAAAACAATCTTGCTTTCCTCACAAGAATGAAAGGAAAAGAGAAAAAATCTATTAATCATGTCAGCCACATGGATCTGCTCAAACTTGCACCATCATTTTTAACCCAATTTCAAACAACATCAATTTTTAGACTAAAGCCAGAGAATCTCGCAATGAGGTAATTCTCCATGCAGGTAGTAGCACTGTCAACATCAACATTAGGGATCTCCAGTCAAACCAAGGGAGTTCCAGTTTTCTCTACATTATCTAAAATCAAATCCTAAAAAGAACTAGTTTGCATGTTCAGATCCCACAAACCCTGGATTGAAGGGGAACCCACTTGACCAAGATAACCCACATCCAACTTCAAAGCACATCCATTCACATTTTCCATATTGATCACTAGCACAATAGGTGAAACCACATCTAAATTGGGACAAGGGGCTACCATAAAGGGAATGATCTCACCAAAAGTATCGGTCGTAGTAGAGGTTATAGTTGCATGGGCTATAGGAGGGGGGGAAACCCCACTTAAGCACCAATGAAACCCTAGCAGGGATTATCTCAGCTAATGATGCAACATCCAACTGCAGAGCACCATCCAAACTGGTAGCCAATAAAATGAAATCCAAATCTAAGAAAGAGGCTACCACAAGAGGAAAATGAGGCTCCAAGATCACCTCACTAGAAGCATCAGCCCTAACAGAGGCCATATAAATCTATGCATGAGCCACAAGAGGGTAGAGAAAGCCTCGCTTAAGTGCCCTACTAATCCTAGAGACATCAGAAGAAGTTACCACAGAAGACTCCTTCTGAATCAAAGACCTTTGCACCTCCAACCGAATGTCAAGGAGAGATTCATCCTCTTCTTCATCTGTAGGGAGATACGATTCATCTTGATCACTATCACCATCTGCATCTCCATCTTCATCCTCTCCTTGCAGAACTGAGTTGCTTCCACCCTACAAAACACCTCTCTCACTCTGGCTGCCTCTCACTCTCTCGCTCATCATTTCTTGTAATCTTGTTAATATTAAAGAAAACTACCTTTGCAAGTCATCATAAGATAATAGAAGATGGCATTGTTTTGAAAGACTTCTATCATCTATTGCATGGGAATAAAAAGGCTAATAAGAAACAATTGTTTGAAATTTCTTGTTTTGGAATTGTTATTCTTTTTTCATGTTTGTAGAAGAAATCATGTTAAGGCCTTTGGTATGTGAATATTTCTTTGTTAGTTTTTATACTTTGGACTTGTGATTTTGTTGTCTCATAAGAGCTAGCTCTCTAGGTCCCTATTTGGATCGAATTGTTTGGTTTACCCTTGCCTTGTTGGCCTTTATTTGATCACAATGCCACCTCTTTAAGCCATGTTTTTTGTGTTGGGCATCATGAGTTCTTTTTTGGTCATCCATAAAAACATGTTTGCATTGAGATAGATCTTTCTAAATATCTAAAGAAGTCAGTTGAAATTCAAATTAGCCAAATGTGCCATAGTCAGGTCATTCATCTCAACTTGTCAAACACTTGAAATAAAATATACAGTACAGAAATAACACATATACACAATGAAAAGCAATAAATCACACAGAAATAATTTACATGGAACCCTAGTTATGTACTAGGAAAAACCATGGGCAAAGGTCTCACAATAATTTATTATCTTAGGAATAATTTGTAATTACAGAAAATCACCATACTATCTTTTCACCAGTTTGACTAACCAAAAAAAACTATGAAAAACATCTAAGTGATCAAATCCTTTTCGAAGAAGGATTTCCAAAAATAGAAGTGTGAGTGGCACTTCTGCATGTTCTACATGTGTCATATGGCCAAAAATAGAAGCATGAGTGGCAATTCTACATGTACACGTGTCATATAGCAAAAAATAGAAGTGTGTGGAACTAGTCATCAACTACTTAATCAATGTTGGAATAAGAGATTGACTTCACATACTAAAAATCTCCCACTTGAAATCAAATTTCTAGCTTGTGAATAACTCCTATTAAAAGACCAATGCCAATGTTGTTTATCATCAAGTAATGTGCAAGCCTAGAGAAGTTCTGCACCAAATGAACTTCTCTCTACTAATGGGCTTCATCAAAATATCTGTTGGGTTTATATCAGTGTATATCTTGGCCAAAGAGATATGTCCTCCTTCCACCACCTCGCATGCAAAGTGATATTGTACATCAATATGTTTCTTTCTAGCATGATAAGTTGAGTTTCGTGTTAAGTGTAAAGTACTCTGGCTATCACAATGCAACACCATGTTATCTTGCTTTTCTTGCAATTCACCCAAAATTCTATGAAGCCAGATTGCCTCCTTGCTAGCTTATGTCCCTGCCATATATTCAACTTCAGTAGTAAACAAGGCCACAACTATCTACAATTTTCAAACCTAGCTAACAGCACCTCTTTCTAAGGAGAAAACATAATCTGTAGTAAATTTTCTTTTATCTCCGTCTCCACCAAAATCCGTATCCACATACCCATTAACCTAAAGACTACTCCCACTATAACAGATGTCAACATCATATAAGTACTCCTCAAATACTTGAGAATCTACTTCAAAGCCATCCAATGCTCACAACCTGGATTCATCATGTAAAGATTGACTACTCCCACTGCTTGTGCAATGTCTAGTCTAGTGCACACCATGGTGAGCGTAAGACTACCAACTATTGATGAGTACAATACACAAGACATATGTATCCTCTCTTCTTTTGTGCTAGGGAACTATTTTGAAGACAATTTAATGTGAACAAGAAATGGAGTACCAATTGGTTGTGCATTCTACATATTGAAGTGCTATAAAATCTTTTCCACATAACTCTTCTGTAACAACCAAATCTTCTTGTTCTTTCTATCTCTGTGTATCCTCATTCCAAGAATCTAATTTACATCTCCTAGGTCCTTCATTTCAAACTCTCTAGCAAGCTAAGCTTTTTACCTGATGATTCTATGTATGTTGGGACCTATTAGCAACATATCATCAACATACAAAAGCAAAATAATGAAACTGCCATCTTCATACCTTTGAAAGTAGGGACAATGTTCAACCTCGCATCTACTGAAACCCAAGCTCATCATGAAGGAATCAAATTGCTTGTACCAACACCTTGGCACCTGTTTCAAACCATACAATGATTTGTTTTACTTGCAAACTAAATTCTTTGTCTTTTTCCTCAAAACCTTCCAATTGTTGCATGTAAATTTCCTCAGAAAGATCACCATGTAAGAAAGTTGTTTTAACATCTAACTGGTGTAACTCCAAATCAAGACTAGCAACAAGAGTCAAAACAACTCTAAATGTACTTAATCATACAACAGGTGAAAAAATTCATCAAAATCAATACCAAATTTTTGTGCATACCCCTTGGATACCAATTGAGATTTATATCACTCCACATTATCATTTTTATCCCTTTTCACTTTGAAGACCCACTTGTTTCCTAATTTTTATGTAGAGCTCTCATCTCCTCCTCCATGGATGCTCTTCATTTGCTTGCATCTTCATCTTTGCAAGCCTCCTGATATGAGCTAGTCTCACCAACATCAGTAACTAATCCATAAGTTGAATTAGAATTAAGAGAGTACCTTGTTGGTGGTTTGGATACTCTAGTGGATCTCCTTGAAAGGGGTAATGTGTTACCCTGTGCCTCATTTGGTTGTTGTTCATCATCGTCATATAACTAATTTTGATTGTTATCTTGTTGATTTTCATGAATAGGTGGCTAATTTTCATCTAGCACCTTCATATTAGCATCATTCTTTTCCACCTCTACTGGAATAATTTATGTACTTTGATGTTATTTACTTCTTTGCATTGATTTTTCATTAAATAAACATCTCAACTAATAATAATCTTGTGGGCAACAGTATCCCACAACCTATATCCTTTTCTACCTTCTGCATATCCAAGAAGAATACATTTTGTGGACTTCACATATGGCTTATTTCTATCCTCTTTAGGAATATGAGCATAACTTGCATAAGAACCAAAAATATGAAGAAAAGAATAATCAACAAGTTTACCTGTCCATACTTCTTTAGGAATTTTACGATCTAGAGTTGTAGTGGGTGATCTATTAATCAAGAAACAAGTTGTATTAACAGCCTCACCCCAAAATTTATGCTGTGATCTAGCAGCGGTTAGTATACATCTAGATCACTCCATAATTTTATGGTTCATACTTTCAGCAACACCATTTTGTTGTGGTGTTTTAGGAACCATCAACTACCTTGTAATACCATGCTCACTACAAAACCAATTAAACTCACCTAAACAAAATTTCCCTCTCTTGTCTGTTCTAAGACATTTTATTTTTGTTAGTCCTAGGTTTTTCCTAGGACACATATTATTAAGCTTTCTTGGGGTTAATTAAGTATTAGTGTGAGTGGGTGCAAGGTGTTGGCATCTTCCATGGGAGTCGCACTTTCCTATTTTAGGCTATTGTGGTGGACTCTTCCCATTGGTCGTATTTCCACCTCTCCCCTCTCTTCTAGTCTATTTATAGTCACCTCCTAGCTTGTATTTTGCATCTTTTGCTTTTGCATCCTCTTAATGCTAGTTTTCTTTTGGAGCATTTGCATTACTCTCGTGGAGACTAACTCTATGCTACTATTTTGATTTCATATCATTTGCATTCATAGTTTAATATCTATTCATTTGCACTAGTTTTTGTTACGGTTAGCAGGCAGAAGATATTATTAAATGCAAATAAAGATTAAATAGAGAAATGAAAATACACAGAATTAATAACAGTGAGAGACAAGTTTTAACGTGGTTCACCCAAACTCGGGCTACATCCACCAAACAAAGAGTCCAATATTATTATCCAGTAAATCAAGCCAATTACAACCAGCAATCCCTGCAACTCAATACTGGTGCAAATGCTACAATACAATATCTCAAAACCCTAACCCTTAGCCACTTTTTATCAAGCCTTTTTATCAGTTACAAAAATAGGGTTTTCTTATGTCGGTCACAAAAATTAGGATTTTTTATGTCGGCTCTTAAAAAATACATGGCTAGTGTATAGTACTTTCCTAATCAGTCGCCACCTACCAACAATATCCCACTTGGAGACTGATCAGGCTCTACACCAAACAATATCCCACTTGGAGACTGATCCTAGACAACACTGATGCGCGTGCAGCTACTACTGGAAATAAGCACCCTGGACTCTACTGTTTTGTTTTTGTTGTTTTCAATCTAGAAGACCAACCGAAGCTGAAGAGGAGGTCAGCTTCTCCCTTTTCACTGCCTTTGTAAACATATCTGCTGGATTTTCATTTATATGTATCTTTTCCAGCCTTAACTGTCCATTATCCAACACCGACCGAATAAAGTGATACCTCAACTATATGTGTTTAGTCTTTGAATGCAAAGCAGAATTCTTTGCAAGATGTATGGCACTCTGACTGTCTGTATACAAAGAACTATTATCCTGTTGTTTACCTAATTCTTCCATGAAAGATTGCAGCCATATCATCTCCTTGCTTGCCTCTGTTGCAGCTACATATTCTGCCTCTGTGGTGGATAAAGTAACCACCTTTTGCAACCTGGAAATCCAACTCACCGCTGTTCCACCTACAGTGAAGACATAACCTATAGTACTCCGCCTGGTATCAATATCCCCTGCCAAATCTGAGTCTACATAACCTGCTAAATTAGTATTAGAGCCCCCAAAACATAAGTATTTATTAGATGTACCTCTTAAATATCTGAGAATCCATTTTACCGCATTCCAATGCTCAAATCTAGGATGACTCATATACCTACTAACGACTCTGACAGCATGTGCAATATCCGGTCTCATGCATACCATGGCATACATTAAACTTCCTACAGTTGAAGCATATGGTACCTTGGACATTTTTTCTTCCTCCTCTTGTGTCTTTGGACACATCTCCTTAGTCAATTTCAAATGACTTGGCAAAGGTGTGCTGACAGCTTTTGCATTCTCCATATGGAATCTCTGCAACACTTTTTCAACATAAGCAGCCTGAGATAGAGTCAATTTTCTATTCTTCCTATCTCTGCAAATTTTCATACCAAGGATTTATTTTGCTACCCCCAAATCCTTCATATCAAATGACTATGCTAATTGATGTTTTAACTCTCTGATGTGATCCATGTTAGACCCAACTACAAGCATGTCATCAACATATAAACATAAAATAATGTAGTCATTATCCAACCTCTTAAAATAAACACAATGGTCAAAATTACACCTGCTGTAGCCTTGCTCAGCCATAAAACTATCAAATTTCAAATACCATTGCCGATGTGCTTGTTTCAGGCCATACAAACTCTTCTTCAATCTACACACTTATTTCTCCTTACCTTTGACCTCAAATCCCTGTGGTTGTGCCATGTATATCTCCTCCAAATCACCATGGAGAAAGGCAGTTTTCACATCTAGTTGTTCCAAATGCAAATCTTCAGCAGCCACAATACTTAAAATAGTACGAATCGAAGTCATCTTGATAACCGAAGAAAATATCTCATCAAAATCTATGCCCTGTTTCTATGCAAATCCTTTTACAACTAACCTGGCCTTAAATCTTTTCTTACCTTCATCTTCCTCTTTCAGCCTATAAACCCATTTGTTTGGTAAAACCTTTTTACCTGCAGGTAACTTACATAATTCCCAAGTCTGATTTTTCAGCAAGGAGTCCATTTCTACTTTCATGGCAAGCTCCCACTAAACCTGTGTATTCACCTACATAGCTTCATCATACCCTTCTGATTCACTAGCATCTGTTAACAAACTAGAATACAAAGAGGGAGAAAACTTGTCAAGAGGTCTACTTATCCTTGTTGACCGTCTAACATTCACTGGAGTTTGTGGTATTTCTGGTTGCTGTTACGGAGCATGAGGAACCACTGGAACATCACTATTTGGAGTATCATCCAGCACCACATAATCCTTTTCTTTCTTCTCATGCTGTTGTAACTAATCTTTGTACAACACTTTCTCATTGAATATAACATCCCTACATCTCACAATTTTTTGATTTTCAAAATCCCAAAGCCTATAACCAAATTCATCAATGCCATATCCAACGAAGGTACACTTTTTTGATTTTGCATCTAGCTTGGTTCTATTTTCAGAATCTATATGTGCAAATGCTTCACAGCCGAAGGTTTTCAGAAAAGAATAACTCACCTTCTTACCTGTCCATGCTTCCTCTGGAATACCACAACCCAAAGGAACTGAAGGACCTCTATTAATTAAATATACAGCAGTGTTGATAGCCTCTGCCCACATATTTAAAGGCAGCCCAGCATGTAATCTCATGGTCCTTGCATCCTCCATTATTGTCCTATTCATGCATTCAGCCACTCCATTTTCCTGTGGAGTCCTTGGAACCGTTTTCTACCTACGAATTCCATTAAAGGAACAATAATCTTCAAATTCCTTGCTGCAATACTCACCACCATTATCAGATCTGAGACATTTTAATCTTTTACATGTCTCATTTTCAACCAAGCTTCTCCATTTCTTAAATGTTTCAAATACATTAGATTTCTGTCTAAGGAAATAAATCCAGACCTTCCTAGTTGCATCATCTATGAATGTAACATAATACCGAGAGCCACTGAGAGAAGATACCTGAGCTAGTCCCCATACATCTGTATGCACAAGCTCCAACTTTTCATTTTTCTTTTGCTTCCCATCTCTGAGAAAACTCACTCTCTTTTGTTTGCCATACACACAACTTTCACAGAAATCCATATTAATACATTTCAGACCTGGTAAAAATTTCTTAGAATGAAGTACCTTCATACCTTTTTCACTCATATGCCCAAGTCTGTTATGCCACAGTGTTGTCTCA
Source organism: Cunninghamia lanceolata (assembly GCA_027924645.1). Lineage (NCBI taxonomy): Eukaryota > Viridiplantae > Streptophyta > Pinopsida > Cupressales > Cupressaceae > Cunninghamia > Cunninghamia lanceolata. The sequence continues at coordinate 1,895,960 of BSBN01000204.1, read as the reverse complement.
GAACCTACAGCAACTTTTCCAGTCTCTTCCTGCAAACCTGCAGCAACTATTCCTGAACCTGTTTATTTTTTCTCTGTAATAGCTAAAGTAGAAGGAACAGTATGACCTGTACAAAGATATAAGGTGCCTACTTTCACACCTTTTGCTACTACTAAGGCACCTTTTGAAACCTTCCAATTTTTATCAGTAAATGTAACAGTGCAACCTTGTTCAGTTAGCTGCCCTACTGAAATTAAATTCCTACTGAGCCTTGGAACATGCCTTACCTCTTGTAGTAGCCAATGATTCCCATTCTGTAACTTAATCTTGATTCTTCCCTTTCCAACAATCTGACAGGGTTTGTTATCTCCCAAATAAACTAGCCCAAAATCCCCTTAGACATAATCAAGAAAATAACTTCTATGGGGTGTAGCATGAAATGAGGCTCCTGAATCTAAAACCCATGAATCATCAGCATTATCTAAGGAAAGAATCAAAGCATCATCTTCAGATTTATTGCTTACCACATTTGCCTCCTTATTGCCTTCTTGTTTGTCTCCTTCTTTATTTTTCTGAGACCAACAATCTTTCTTCAGATGACCTAGTTTCCCACAGTACCAACAATCCTTTTGTCCTCTAGTTTGGGATCTTTTGTCCTTTGATTTTCCTCGTGACTTCTCATGACCTCCAGAACCTTTTCCTCTCTCCTTTGATCTGCCCCTACTCTCTACATTCAAAACACTGCCTGATGTGGATCCACCTGAGCTTTTCTTACGAATTTCCTTATTCAGAATAACACCAATAACATCATCAAATTTCAGGGTATTTGAACCAGAAACAGAGTTACTAACTGCCATTACCAAACTATCCCAACTTTCAGGCAATGAACATAATATCAAGAGAGCTCTAACTTCTTCATCAAATTTTACATTTAAAGAAGTCAATTGACTGACAATCGTATTAAATTCATTTAAATGCCTGTCATAGATCCACCTTCAACCATTTTCAAATTAAACAAATGCTTCATGAGAAATACCGTATTTGAGGCTGAGGGTTTTTCATACAATTTAGCCAAAGCTTTCATCAGACCATCTGTTGTCTTTGCTTCCGTTATATTGAATGCCACCAATGGTTCCAGGCACAACCGAATGGTTCCCAGTGCCTTTCTGTCAAGAAGATTCCAATCCTCATTAGACATTGTTGCCGATTTCTTGGCTACTCCTTCCAACAGCATCCATAAATCTTTTTGATAGAGGTAATCCTCCATCTGCATCTTCCATAACTAATAGTTCTGCCCATTGAATTTATCAACCTTCAATTTTTCCTCGCCCGCCATTGCTCCCACTGAACCGTGAGACCTTCCTGCAGACGATAATTGAACACAACCCGCTCTGATACCACTTGTTAGGGTTAGCTGGTAGAAGATATCAATTAAATGCAAATAAATATTAAACAGAGAAATGGAAATACACAGAATTAATAACAACAAGAGACAAGTTTTAACATGGTTCACCCAAACTCGGGCTACATCCACCAAACAGAGAGTCCAATATTATTATCCAGTAAATCAAACCGATTACAACCAGCAATCCCTGCAACTCAATACCATTGCAAATGCTACAATACAATATCTCAAAACCCTAACCCTTAGCCACTTTTTATCAAGCCTTTTTGTCGGTTACAAAAATAGGGTTTTCTTATGTCGGTCACAAAAATTAGGATTTTTTATGTCAGCTCTAAAAAAAATTCTTGGGGGTTGCGCCCCTGAACCCCTACTTCTCGGGGGTTACCGCCCCCGAACCCCCGCTCCTCGAGGGTTGCCGGGCTCCGAGCGGGACCTACCAACAGTTTTCTAGGCTAATCATCTTTTCAGATTCTAACATGGTATCAGACCTATTCTAGTTCAGAATAGATTTTAGTTTCCTTTTTGACAAATTTAGGGGGGCTATAAAGCTTTACTTGTAGGTTTCTTGAAAACCTAGTATGCTCTTCTCTTGAATCTTTAGATGATCTAGAGAATTAGAAAAGTTTGACAAAAATATTTTAATCTCTAGGATTAAATTACATATGTTTTTGTGAGATCTGGGTGATTACAACATTTCTAGTTATACTGGAAGCATTTCTGGTTGTTCCAATGCATTCAAGAGGCTTGAAAAAGTCAAGATTGGTTTTCATTTCATCTGATTTGGAGATCATTTGACAAAGTTGTGGAACGAGGGTTTTAAGCTCAGATCTAGAAGACAACTTCTATTCGAAGCATTTTCAAGCCAAAAGGACCTTGCCATTGCGACCAAGAGGCCTCGCAAATAAATTTGGACATATTAGATGTCATTTTTTTATTGTTGGAGGCATTTTTGCATTAGATCCACATCTTAGGCACGTGAAAAAGAAAAAAAAAACTTTTTGGGTTTTGTTTGCCGCATCGAAAAACTATCTGGGTATCTATTATTTTTTGCATGCAGCAAACAGATTGTGTGAAAACATAATCAAAAATTTTTTGCAGGCCCCCTCTCCGTTGGCATTTTGATTTTGACAGTAAATCTTTGTAGGCCTCTATCTCAATCATCCAAGCTCCTTTTTTGGAGCAATTTTTTAAAATTTGGGGTAGAATTTCACAAGATTCATAGTGGTATAGGCGGTTTTTGGTTTTGGTGTTTGGAGTTTCCATAAATTATAGATTCTCATAGGTGACGTTGCACAATTCCCATTTTTGGAACTTTAGAGACTTATACCTTTCACATATGACCTCAGATTGAGGTACTTCTTTTTGAAAGTGGATTATTTTTTTAGTAGAATGTAATGGTTTTGTTAGTTTCACTTGGTTTCATTCCAGTATTGTACTTTCAGCATACACCTATTATTGAGGATTTTGTAAATATTGAGATCAAGACCACTAAGTAATTCTTGCTAGTGGTAGTTGTAAATGCACTAAATTATAAAGTGCCAGACCATATTTTATTGGGGGTTCTTGGATTGAGTAAAAATGAGGGGTTGTCCTGTGTGTGTTCTCTTCTTATCAATACTTCATTTCTACATTTCTTCATCATGGATCAAACAACAATACCTATATTAACTCCTACAACTACTTTGAGTGGAAATAACGCATGACAATCTACTTAAGGAAAGTTGGGTTGCATAGGATAACAGTGGGACTAGAAATTGAAGCTACTAAAGATGAAGATAAGCCTAAGTGGTTTAACAAATTTGATGAGGCCTATGGAACATTGTGTTTGTTTGTTTCTCTTGATTTGCTCTTTCACATTGAGTCTTTGAATCCACCAAATGAAATTTGGACAAAGCTAAAAACACTATTTGGCACACAAGATTCAATGAGTGGTCATATGTTGGAAATGAACTAATTAGTGTAAGTCCATGCAACTTCAACACAATTCAAGATTTTTTCACAAAATTGAAATCAGTAAGGTTGCAGTTAAAATAATGTGGAATTGAAAAGAAAGATGAACAACTGATTCTTAATGTGATTGGAATTTCTAAATCATATTAGAAACTATCTAAATATCCAATAACTTCAATGGAAATAAGACAAATGCAAATAAACAAAAGATATGTCTTTGCAAACAGATTTACCTCGTGCCTTCCATTGTTGCCTATCTTGCTTTGATCTTGTTTGATTATGGAGCTCTCAGAAGTTGTACTTCCTTGCTATTAAGATGACAAAGCTAGAATGGCTATGAGGAGGATTTGTGTTATGCAACTAAAATGCAATAACTAAGATGAAGGATGAAGATAATGATATGCAGCCATGGTGGATGATAATGAGATGATGATAATGGGTTTGTAATGCAAATTCAATGAGCCAAAGGCACGCTTGGGAGCTATGATGGTATTTCTATAGATTAAGATTGCTATAGCTTGAGTGGATGCAAAATAGGTATGAGGACCTTATTTTTATAGGCTAAAGAGAGGCCAAGTCCAAGTGTCAATAGATCTACAACTGGAGGAATTATCTGTGATGTGTACAGTTGAGATGGAGTTGAGGGAGATAATCATGGGAAATGTTCCTACTACATTTATAAGGTAAAAGAATAAGTGGATCCATGAGCCACATGTCATTGTGCTCACAAATGACCTGTGAGTTAAAAGTGGAAGACTTTGAGGAGGTTATGGAAGGACTCTTGATCTGTTGGAATATGAGAGATGAACTAGAATTAGAAAGACAAGTGTCCTTGAGCATAAAGGTGATTGAGAAATAATAGAAAACATGTGGGTGAGGACAATTGGCTAATTAAATATTAAAATATTTAATTATGTGTGCAACATGGTGAGGTGGAAGTGACATGGATGAGATGATGTGGAATTATAGAATTAGGACTTTGGAATAGAGGAGTTTGGGATTAATTAAATAATTTAGGATTATTTAATTAGACGAGACATTAGAGGAATTTAGATGATTTAATTAAATAAATAAATTTTTATTTAATTTTTGGGATAATGAACCAATTAAATAAATTAGAATATTTATTTAATTGATAGATGAAATCAGAATTAAAATAAATATTAAAATATTTATTTAATTCGACACGAGGCATTTTTAGGTGTATACATTTTATCCCTCTTTGATGCAATGTGTTTTATCACTTTGCTTCAAAGAATAAATTTTTTTTGGTTATGATACATGCCCTAGTTTGCCCCTGGTACAGGTTAAATGACGATAGGATGCCCCCTCGGGAGATTGGTCAGGTTGGATGGTTTTTGGCAAAAAGATGACGAACAATCTCACGATGAACAAGAATGATAAAGGATGGCTAAGAAAATGGAGGATACAAGATAAGAGATGGATGAAAGAGTTGAGTGACATGTTATGCAAGATAAAATGATAACACACACAAGCAAGCAAGCAAGTATGCACAAATGATACAAGAACAAACAAGGTATTGCCCCTGTTAAGTTGTAAACCAATGATTAATTGATAATGATTGATGATAGTGTTGTCATTGTGGGGAATGATATATCCCTAGATCAACACAAGGATGTGGGAACAATATATCCCATTGATGGTTGATTGATGATGATTAATTGATTTGGGTTATGACAAGATTAGGATCAAGTCCATTGATTGTGATTGATAATTTGATAAGATTGATTTACTCGATTGGTATGGATTAAGGATGACTTGCACTTGGATCATTGCTTGGATTGATTGGATTGATTTGATGATCATATTGACACTTAGAATGATTATTGGTGAGGCTCCAATCACTCAAGAGTGAGGGTGACAAGGAAAGATAATGGTAAGTTAGCAAATAAGATGAATGATGATGATGACACCCCCTCAGGAGGACAATTGGTGTGCTCTCAAAATGAAAAGAGAGAAAAGGGTGAGTAGATAAAGAGATGTAGATAAATAAAGGACTTGGATCTTAAGCCACTTGGAAAATGATATGTATTAAATGCTTATAGATGAAATGAAATGCAATTTGGTATGTATGACAGTGGATTTCGTCATCTTCTTGTACAAGTTTTTGAAGTACTTTGTTTCATCATTGAGCTTTTAAAATGTTGTAAGAAAATACAAGCATCTAGGTATAATTAAACCATGACGACCTGAGTATTACTTACATAGATTTTGATTTAGCAAGTTAATACAAGCATCTAAGTATAATTGAACCAAGATGCCCTGAGTATTGCTTGTGTATCAACAAACAAGGATTACACCTATTTCATGTTTAGACCTCTGATGTCCTCGATGATCATTATGTTGATCATGTCTTTAGACAAGGCTTCACATTACTAAAGATAAACCCACAAACAACAAACAAATAAAATAATTATGTCCCCATCATAGCTCCTCTAGTTTTTGACATCCTTGAGTAGCATAAAAAGACATAATAACAAAAATCATGATATAAGACTTAAAATAACCATTAAACCTTCTTGCCATAGATATATTTTTCATGCAATAACTAATAGAGTCATGTTTGATAGTTTTAGACAAGTTGATGTTGTCAGGTTTAGTTTAATGTCTCTTTGTCAGGATGATGTTTAAAGCTTGCATGTTGTGCTGCTTGTCGTCTAGTGATAAAACCATGATCCAATTTGTTATCCTCTGAGTTGTAGTATTCAAAAATCCAATTCACTAACTAGGTCGAGGATTTGCCCCCAGTCAAGTAAACGATCGATTTATTATGGATGAACATGTGGATTGAACAGATGGTAGACTTGATGTAATGGGACTTAAGTCTTGGTGCAAGGAAGTGGGATTGGATGGATAAAAGGATGGGTGATAAGGGATGGAATGGATGTATGCGTAAGATAGGGTGGATGAGATCTCCAAAGACTATGTCACATAGGAATAAATTACCCTATTCTAGGTGTAAGGCTTGGGATTTTGACAATGACAAAGCTTATTGTTATCGTGCAGGATTGCACCCATTATGCAAAGCTGTGAAGCTCAACAACCCTGTGTAACATGGGATCAAACTCAGGCTGTGGGTGACCTATGGTGAGCTTGAACCTCTAGATTATGGGTTGGTTCCCTTATAATTTTCAAATGGGTTAATGACTTTGCAGAAAAGGGTCAGAAAAGAATTACTAAAGCACTAAAATTGTAACTTAAAAGTGTGGTGATGCACCTAATTGGTTGAAACATGCAACTCTAACTCACAATAAATCTCAGAAAAAATCTATTCACACAATTCACTTTGGCAATATGATCACAAAAATGTTTCTAAGGGAGGTTGGAAATATCTTTCTTCTTGGAGGAAAATAGGGTTCTCACAACATGAAAGAAAAACTATTCTAGTTGCACAACCTAAGACCTGTGATTTTTACTGCTATTCAATACATGCAAGTACAAATGAGACAATGATTTTAAAGGTTCTGATATTAAACACAATAAAATCTCATCAAATCATTCATAAAGACAACACAAATGAGAAGGTAGACACTTGATTCTACTAAAAAAATAAAGGAACACTTGCATAAAAATGACAAAGAATAGAACCTGTAACTTGTTGTAATGTATTAATCTATAAAAGTTGAGTTACAAAACACTATTTCTCTCTGTAATGTGTAAGAGAGCAAAAGGCAAGAATTGGAAAAAGCATAAGCTTTTCCTCATTATATACAAAAATTTGTCCCATGGACCCTAAAAAAGCTAACTGCAGTGAACTCAGCTCCACAAATGCATGAAAAAGCTATAAAAAAGTAAATCAAGGTTGCTTGGGCAAGCAAGAATAAAAATCCTAAAAATCAAGCCCTAAAATGCTCCAAGAAGAGCTATTTTAGCTCACAACTCCAACTCACAGCATGTTTGACTTAAGAAAAGTCAAAAATAGGCCCCAAGACCAATAATAGAGCAATTTGACTCCACTTCATTTATGTCTTCTTTTCTGCATGTTTATGAAGGTGTAACTAATCTATAATAACAAATATTAAAGGTAATAATTATTTACCTTAATAAGTGTTATGTCTAGGTCCTATTTGTTTCTAAGGCTTAAATATAACATGTATTAAGGCAATTTATAGAAATATTGCACTTAATATGTGTTAATATACATTAATTAGCCTTTAGGATATGCAAAAAAGAAGAAAATACAAGGCTTGTGAAAATGCCCTCATTGCTCTATACTTAGCAAAATAAAACAATTTTGCCCAATGTGGCAAACCATGACTCCACCAAGTCACTATGTCGAGCTCCATTACATCACATACATGTGCCTCATGGTATAGACATACACATAAAATATCCATATTCTTATTCCTTATATCTCCCCTTATATCATGCACAATTATGTTAGGCATCCTATGATGATGCAAAAAATGAATACCCCCCATGCATGCAAAAAGGATCCATCCATGCAAAATACATTCTATTTTCTTGAATTTATTCAATGCCTTCACACCTTATGGCTCCCATGCAAACATGCATCATCATGTAATAACCTTTGCATCATTGTTGTATGTTAAGACACCTTATAACTCCACATGCAAACATGCATATCTTTCTCCGCTTTGACTTAATAGTCAAATTTACCATTTTTAAAAAAATATGGCTAATACATCACATTGTGCATCATACCTTTCAACATATAATATACCTTATAACTCCATGCAGATTAAGTCTTTCCTTACCTTTGAATCATTTGCTTTTGACTTTGAAGGAAAAATAAAAGAAAGGTATGATAGCCCTTTTGGGCCCCCTCATGCACACTAGGTCTTGTGATGATTATAAGTGTTGACCACGAACTTTGCTATAGATAACAATGATTTTCAAAAATAATAGTCAAAAAGCAAATATTTTGAACTAGGTCATTCGACCAAAAGGGAGAAACAACCCTAAAAAATATTATTTGCACTTGTCTTTTTGACTTCTGCTCCTCTACACCCACTGCCATGGACGTTAGGGTTTGAGGCAAAAACTCACAATTCTCTGCTATTTCAAAGCAATTTTGATGGATTCTCTTGAAGATTTTGAAAGGAAATAGCAAGGTAAGTACTTTTATCACAGATTTGGACCATACTCTTCATTTTGAATTCAAAATCTAGCCTTACAGGCCGCGGCTATAGAAGCTTCTCTTCTCTAACATACTTGTTTTGTTTCATTTCATGTATATGATTTGTTTGCCTCTTGCTTTGAGGCCACCATGGCCGACTGGTCTTGAATCTTAGGAGCTTTCCCTATGGGAAAACCCACGGCTTACATGCATGTATCTTCACTCAGGAATAAGGTAAAAGCTCCTCTTTTGATCTCTGCACCATTTCTCTGGTTTCTATTTATATGAAGCTTGACATGAGCTCAGGAAGTCATAAAATGAAAGGCATTTTTCTTGCATTCTGTTAAAATCATTATAGAACCCTTGTCTACTTTGAAGGTCGTGGCCACATACTATTCTGGGTATGCAAAATGAAGACTTTACTATATATCAAGGCCACAATAAATAAGTCTTAGAGTTTTATTATCTTAATGTGTAACCCCTGTATGATTCTATCTTGAAGCCCATGGGCCTTTCTTTGGATATTACACCATTTTGAGTATTTTCTTTAAGCCCTCATTGGCTTGAACCCTATACCTTCTCATGTATTTGTGATATCATAATGCAAATTTATATGGGTTTTTGATATTTGTGAAAAAAAAATGCGTTCTTAGCTGCGGCTTGAGAACCCATATATATAATCTACATACATATGTATGTATATATGTATGTATATATATGATGTTTTGTATTTCTTCTTTCTTGTGTGAAGAGAACTTGATCCTTTTCGACAAAATTAATGCAAAATTTACAAAATGAATACATGCTTTCATTCTAGGTATTGCTATCCTTTGTGGCATGATATAAATCTACCTTGCTTTAAAACCCTAGCTGGGTTGTAGTGACATATCACCAAAATGGCATACTTTATCTTGGAGAAAAATTGCATACCTTTGTTGACTACCCTTTTGACACAACTGCATACTCTAAGGTTTTGGCATTGTCTTTTGTTTTCTGGGCAATGAAACATGTGATTGTAACTCCTTCTTTGGTTCCTTAGTGACTCAGTAGCTTCTTTCAATGTTGAAAACCAACCTTGAGGAAGCTGTATGTTGTCATTATTTGCACTTCTGGAATGAAACTTATTCACAATGTAACTTTACTCCTTTGTCTCTTGACCGTCTCTTGTAATCAGGTATCACTGCTCCTTCTGCATTTTGTATTACTTCCTGTAACTTCATTGTGATGATGTGATTTAAAAGAGACCTTTCTCTTTTTTTTTTTTTACAAGCCCTAAGAGGGTCTTCACACTTACTCCTTCAGGTTCTTAATAAACAGTCATCTTGCATACTCAGTGACTTTGGTGACAGCTATGATATTACCACTGCTGCTCCACTTACATATTAGGCATACATACTGTATTGTATCTTCATTTTCTGTAGATGGACAAAGTAAATAGGCTTTTGTTGTTCCATCACTTTACTCTTCTGTATGTGATCATACTGTTGTTTCTTTACTCTATTGTTCCACCTTCCTCTGTAACTTAAACAGTGACCTTTTCTTGGCATAGATGTGAATGGTGTTGCATTGTTTGCCTTGGTGTATCTCCTGCTTCTTTTGATGGCATGATGGGTTCCTATTTTTGACTGTGCAACCTTCTGATTCAAATGTATGCACTTCTCTTGATTATGTATACACTTGCAGGTTCATGATTATGCTTCCTTTTTCTCTTTGTATAGTATGAACATTTCTTTGTGTTTATGGCCTGCAACTTTAAATGCTACCTCCTGTAGCTTATTTGTACATGGATGTCCAATTGTTTCTTTGATAAAAACTTGAATGAGACTCTTGATTGTTCATGGTTGTTCACTTTTTTCAGCATCTTATGGTAACATAGTTAGCTCTGCTCCAACTCTTTCTCCTATGATTATACTTCATATGATGCATTGATGCATTGATGCATTGATTACTCTTTAGTTAGCACAAGAGTGTTGCCCTAAACATTTAAGCAATTAATGCAGGTTGTATTCTATCATGACCTTTATTTGAAACACTTCCTTATCTGAAAGGCTACATGATAAGATTGAAATATTCTTGAATACCTTGAATGTATGATAAATGATAATGAGATAAACAATGAATAAATCCATGATGTTACAATGCATGTTTAAATAATTGAATAGTCCTGAAAAGAGCTCAATGCTCATGTATGTTCTCATTTCATAACATCCTGGACTAACAATCATGGATGAAATGATCTTGAAGCTCATGACTCACTTGATGTAGCACTCCTTCAATTGAATATGTTTTATTTGATCACAATGAATATGAATTATTCACTCCTGAAATTCAGGCGCAGCATGCTGGGCTCAACCCTTGTGGGAGCCCACTTTGCACCACGTGCTAAAATGTCTTCAAACCAGCAACATAACTTCTTCTATACCTGCACAGGAAACAAACATGTTAGTTATAAAACAAACCTTTGGATTACAATGCTCATAATGCTTTTCCCTCCTTTTTTGTCTTTTTCTCTGATATGGCACCTGAATCTATTTATTCAACTATCTCTTCTACTCTTCTTTTTTGCATAATATGATCTTTAATGACTGCTGCTCCATAAAAATGGGTTGTACTTTTGTCGTTTGATTATGTATATGAAAGGCTTTGGAACCTTGAGCTCTAACATAATATTTTTTTGTAGGTATATTGGAGCTCAATTGGATGGAGGAAGCTAGAGATCAACTCAACCTCGAGATTCTTCATTCGCAAGCAATGACGGGTCCCTCTTCCTTTCTTATGCATTTTTATTCTTTCAAAAGTACAATTTACTTTTATGTTGCATACTTCAGTTTCTCCCATGGCTTGTGTGGGACACTTTTATACATTCTTTTGAATACAATCAGCTTATTTCATTCTATGCAATGACTTATGTATATTTCACTTTCTGAATCAAATACATAGCATAAAACAACTGATCTTTCTTTGAAACATATGTATAAAACATGATGTATAATTTGATAGCTTATAAATACCTCTTTACTTGCACTGAAACATAATGAATAATCAGCAACTGAAACATGAAATCCATTGCTTCTCTTCATTCTTTGTGTTGGTCCCTGAATTGACTGTCAGTTTCCAAGCAATTTTTCATGCAAGCACCTTCCCAAAAAATCCAAAAGGTTCTGAGTTTTGGCACCCCTTCATCTTTCCTGAGGAAGGGGTCATCATGTTTTGTCCATCAGCGAAAGTTTTGTTTTTTTGAGTGCTCCGATTGTGTCTTTGAACTTTCGGTTTGAACCTCGCCAGCGAACCTTAGTGTTGAACCTCGCCATTGAACCATCTATTTGAACCAGTTCAATGGTTCAAAGCTTTATGTTTTTGGTTTCATCGGCGTGATGGCAGCTATCGGCATAGGTTTGTGGTCTTGCTCCGACGGTCTAAGTCACACCAACGGAGATGGGAAGCCAAGTTGGCGTCGGCGAGACTATTGAGGTCGGTCAGAGGAGTTTCAGGTTGGCCGATGGGATTGGTCTGGCCGACAGGGGATTGCGATGGGCTTCATCGGTGTAACACATGAGGTCGGCCAGAGGATTTTTGGATGCTCCGATGGAGGGAGTCACGACGACGGAGGGTGTGTTTTGTTTGCCATCGGAGAGACTTGATAGATCAGCGAGAGTTTTTTGGGGCAAGCCGATGGCTTAGCTTTGGGCGAGGGCTTGTGTGTCGAGCACGGCAAAAGCACTCGACACTTAGTATGTTAGTGGCCATGCTTTTAAACTACTGAAGGAGTCTCTGCACCGTGCATGTGGGACTATTCTTCCTGCATATTTTAAACTTGCAGCGAAGTGCATTTTGGCGGGAGGCTCCATTTTGAACGCAGCGATGATTTCCAAGCGGCTGCGGGTGGTTGAGCCATAAATGGCGACTGTAACAAGGGTATGGGCGATGGTACAAATGATCAAACTGCCCGATTGAGAATGAAGACTTCCAGATGGCAACACAGGGCTCGAGGCCACCCTTGTCTACTTTCTGTCTGCTGCAGCAATAACTTCTGAGCGCCATTCCTTCTGAGGACTGTATCTGGCAGATTTTTGTCAAAGCCATGTAATCAATTACTTGTGGTACACTTTCTGGCTGATATAGGCAAACTGTGTTACCATTTTTGTGGTTGTTGAAAACTAGACATTTTGGCTCTGTAATAAGATACAACTGGTTTTGGTTGCTCTGTGCAGCAAAACTTGTGAGTTTATGTATCTCCTGTTATACGTTTGTGCATGAATCCACTGATTTCATGGTCAATTTTATATGAATAATGCTATGTTTGCATGTGTTATGCTGATTCTGTCTCTAGTTTTGCATGTATCTTTCTTCTGAGTCCAGGCATTCAAGGAATGTCTGAGATTCTAGAACATAGAATTCCTATGTTGAATGTTTAATCTTTTAACTTCTGCTCAAGGGGTAGATTAAACTATTTTCAGATTGAATATTAGGAAGGGTATACTGCAATAGGGATGCCATAAGTATAGATAGCTTAACACTCTATATTGGGAGATATCTGTAAGGTAGGTATCATATGTATCCCCCTGAAATCCAGTTTTAGTTGTTCATGCATATCATTCACAGGTGTATGTCTACTGACTCCAGGCCCTAGATAGGCACCAATCTTGCTTTGTGTTTGTGTTACAACCATGTCCAGCTTTGCATCCAAACTTAAAATCAAAATCAAACTCTAAAACAACCATTAGGACAGTAGAATTAGTTTTAGGATCCAAGTCCTCTGTCTACAACTGCAAATAGGCCCAAAGCTAGCCCCTTTGCTCTTATCTTACAGTTTTGGTCTACTTACAGGAGGACTTATCTGCTTTCTGTCAACATCCCAGCCTTGTATGTATATCCTCATGGATGTTGAGTACGGAATACCCCCCTAGGTTTTGCAGAGCCTGAAGAAGAAGAGGAGATAAAATATAGAGTCTATCTCCTACACTATTGGCCCCTGGCCCAGAGATCCTGTTGATCATTGATGGCTACCTTGTAGGGAAATCTGGGAATAAGCATCCAGTCTGGGAAAAAACCAACACTTTGAATGTCCGTTTTCTTAACTATAGATGATTTCCCTTACCAGGATGATGTAACAGCTCAGCTTGAGCTGTTACATGATTTTGATAAGTGATTTTGCACTTGTCTTCTGTCAAGACATTAGACATTGACTGGATGATCCTGCATAAGCAAAAAAAATTGCACCCCCTCTAAACAATTGATGTTTAGGCCTTGCTAAATTGTGTGAACATAATTTAGTAACATTTTTGTGACCTCTCAGGGATGTTTGTCTGCTTAACAAAATAGTACCAGTAGTGTTGCAAATCCATTGGGCATATGAGTCTTTTCTTGCCTGAAACCCTTAAAACATTTGCAACTCAACTGCTAGAAAAATACAGCAGCAAAACAATACTAAAATTTAAACTAATCTGACCCTGTTTAGGACAAGGCCAGCAAAATGTGCATGTACACTTCTTGGAAAATAAAATAAAACTGAAATGAAATGTGCAAAAAGTACTTATTTGCAGTAAAGCTGCTTTTCTAATAGCATAATTTGAGGTGAATCCCATTGACAGTGATTGGCAACACCTCTACATCTATCTTTGCAAGCTGAAATGCATTGTGTTGTTTGCATTCTGTAATGATATACGGGCCATCCCACATGACATCAAACTTGGTGTGTTTACCAAGTTTGCTTTTGAGCTCATCCCATTTGAACACTAGATCTCCTTCCTTAAAAACTCTTGGGACTACCTTTTTGTCAAAGGTCCTCTTCATTTTAGCTTGATGTATCTCCAAGGTTCTTAATGCTTCTTTTCTAGTTTCTTCCAGCTCCATTAGCTATACAAGCCTAACTTCCATTGGTTGTTCCTCTAACAATTCAAGTTCCTTGATATAACTTAGAGTTGGTAACTCAACTGAAATTGGCAATTTGGCTTCTTTCCCATAAGTTAGAACATAAGGTGAGTTACTTGTAGCTCTCTTTGGAGTTATCCTATTAGCCCAAAGGGCTAATTTCAACTTGTCATACCAAGATCTCTGATTATCATCTATTTTCTTAATTATCTTAATCATATTCTTATTGGTTGATTCTGCTTGTCCATTACCCTGAGGGTAGTAGTTGGATGAAGTATTCAAAAATATATTATTTTTTACAGACCAATCAGAAACTCTTAAACCAATGAATGCTAAAGCATTATTAGAAATAATTGATTCAGGAGTACCAAACCTGGAAACTAAGTCTTGGTAGAAGTTTAGAATAGAAGTCTCATTTGCCTCCTTCAATGCAACTGCTTCAATCCACTTTGTGAAGTAATCTGTTGCAGTTAGTATCCATTTATGTCCTTGAATTAAAGGTGGATTGATGGGACCAATGAAGTCTAAACCCCACTTACCAAATGGTTGTTCTACTTGAATTAGATGCAGAGGCATGGCTGCAAGCTTCTGTTTCCCTACAAATATTGAACATTTAATGCATTTCTTCACCCAATCATGTGCATCTTTAAATAATTCTGGCCAATAATAACTAGCTCTCATAATCTTTAGAGTTGTTGTTCTTGGTTAAAAGTGACCTCCAGAAGGCCCATCATGAAATTCTTCCAGAATTTTCTGAATCTGTTCTAGTTCTACACATCTTAACAATATTACAGCATAAGGGATGGCTTGCAGCCTATAACACCTTCTTTTTGATCTGTCTAGACCTTCAAGACAATCCCCAGTATGTAGATAATGAACCATTTGTTGCACCCAACTTGTAGGTGGGTCTGGGACAACAACTTGTTCTTTGTTTTGCAGCACTGTCTCAACCTCTTCTGCAAGTTTAGTGTTGTTCTCTTCATTTTCTACCAACTGTTCACACAAACCTTTACCTCAGACAAGCTTTGTAACCTTGATCTAAATGTCATATTCCATTACTTTTGTAATCCATCCTGTCCTCTTTTCATTTAGATCCTTGCTAAGCAAGAACTCCTTAATTGTTGGATGGGCAACCATCATCTATATTCTATTGTTAGAAAGCATGTGTTTAAACTTTTTAAGGCTACTTATGATAGCCAATACATGTTTCTCAACAAATGAATACCTCACCTCATAGTCATGCAAAATTTGACTAAAGAAAGCCACAGGTTGCTCTAATCCTTCTTCATTTTGCCGACAGAGCATAGCTGAGATTGTTTCAACACTACCAAATGCATATAAGATAAAATCCTTGTCAAAATTTGGATTAATTAGTGTTGGGGCAGAAGCAAGTGCCTCTTTGATTTCTTCAAAACTTTGCTTACCCTCCTTTGTCCAGCTGAAAGGAATATTCTTTTTGAGCATGGTTGTAAGGAGCTGCAATAATGCTGCTATGTTTGGTATGAACCTCCTTACAAAATTGATTCTTCCAAGAAATCTTTGTAAACCTTTCTTATGAGCTAGAAGAGGTAATGCTAAGATTACAGAAATCCTTTTAGGATTTATGGATATTCCATCCTTTGGCACTATATGTCCTAAAAGCTTTCCTTCATGTATAGAAAAGATACTCTTTTTCGGGTTGAGCGAAACCCCAAATTCCTTGCATCTTTCAAAAATCATCCTTAGATGATTAAAATGATCTTCAACCTTCTTTGAGAACATAGTTACATCATCTAAATATACAAGTACAAATTTATTTATGAGGCCTTGAAAAGCCATATCCATGGCTCTTTGGAATGTTGCACCTGCATTAGATAACCCAAATGGCATTTTTCTATAGGCCATTGTGCCCCACCTGGTAGTGAAGGCAGTCTTATACTGGTCCTCTTTCACTAAAATATGGTTGTATCCAGAATAACCATCCAATAAAGAGAACCTTTTTGACCCTAAGACAACCTGTAGAATTTGCTCCATTGAGGGCAGCGGGTAGTGGTCCTTAAGAGAAACTCTATTTAGGTCACGGAAATCAACACATAATCTTATTTCTCCATTCTTCTTTCTAACAGGAACTAAGTTAGAAACCCAAGATGTATGCTTAATTGGAAAGATTATGTTACCTTCTATCAGCTTGTTTAATTCAGTCTTCATGAGCACTTCCAGCTTTGGGTTTAATGGCCTCTGTTTCTATCTAACTGGTTTGGTCGTGGGTTCTAGCTCAATAGTGTGTTGAGCTAACTCAGGGTTAAAACCCTTTAGGTCTCCATACTCTCAAGCAAATATATCACTGAATTCTTGACATAGCTGAATTAAAGCTTGTTGTTCCTTTTTTGTGCACGCTTTTCCAAGCTTAAGCAGCTTGTCTTTGAATATCTCAATAGGCTTATAATGCTCTTGTTTCACAGATAAGCTGGCTTTATCTCTCCTAACCTGATCATCAATGTTTAATATTGACTCTAAGGTTACCAAACCCTTAGGCAATTTATTTGACTTTAATTGTAATATCTGATCATCATATTGTTGCAGCCATTTCTACTAATTTCCTGTAGCAAACTCAGCTTCTTCCATCAGAAAATTAACAATTTGTTCATCACTATCAAAGACTTGCCAACTTGTATTATTGTCTGGCACTGATGGTTTGACAACAACTTTAACATAAAGAGGAGTATGAATATTTTTCATTTATGCTGGAATGTCATACTCAGCACCAATAGAAACCAATTTATTGGCCTGTTTATTATCAATCCTTGGTATAGATATCAAATTAAAAGCAACAAACTCATCTATCATATCCCAAACTCTATGCTTGTACAGTTTCAGCAAATCATTTTTGGTGGCAACGATATTCCTTGCTTGGTTTACCACTAATTCACTATCCCCAAATACTTTAAGGCATTTAATATTCCTTTTTCTAACCCATTCCAATCCATGCACTAATGCCTCATACTTAGCTGAGTTATTTGAACAACTGAAAGAAAAATGAAAAGATGAATAATACTTTTCACCTGTGGGATAAACTAAAACAGCTCCTCCACCAATACCAATTCTGCTTCTAGAACCGTCAAAATATAGCTACCAAACATTATTATCAGATTGTACAGTTTGTTGATTTTCTCCTTTTAACAGGTTTGGAATAACAACACCTTTCTCTTGGATCATATAAACGCCAAGACCTATTTCATCCATTTGATCAAAAGGATCTATCTCATGATTATCTGCTACCCACTTATCCAAAACTAAGTCAGGTATGCCCTCTAAAGGTGTATTTGGGTCTTGGACAGTAGTTGGTTCTTCTTGATCAAAAATTGAAAGATTGGCATTGATTGGACTGGGTGTACATGGATCAAGATGGTCATTTGCTAATGGTTCTAATTTTATGGTGACTTTAGTGCCATATCTAGTTCTAAAAAATAGGTGAGTCTAATTAGAGGATAAATAGCCTCCTAATTTTGCTGTGAAGTCTCTAGATAGACAAATGACAAAGTGAGGTGGGAGATCAATAACATGGATGTCCTGATGGATTTCAAAATTGGGGCATGCATGTAAGGTAAGACCAAGATTTTTCAATATCCCCACTATATTAACTTCAGTACCATCTAATTGAACAACCCCCCCTTTTAACAGGTTCATAATTCAAACCAAGCTTGTCAGCTAACTATTTGGGTATCACGGAGCTACTAGCTCCTGAGTCAATCATACAGTTATGAACTAGATGGTTTCCAACTATCAAGGTAACATAAAAAGGAGGTGGTTTGCTCACTTGTTTTGGTTGTTCATTCTTATTTTGTGCTTCATTAGTGAGCATAACCTGGGGCTGACTTGTTTGAGCTTCATTGGACAAAGATAACTAAGTTAAAGCATCTTGTAACAAATCTTTCTGACCTGGGATGTGTAATGCATCTAATATAGTGGCTTTCTTCATATGATCAAGAATATTGAAAGGACCACTAACCTTTTGTTGTATTTTGGTAACAACAGCATCTGATTGTACTTTGGTTGGCTGGGGTTGAGCTTCTGGCTATCTTTTATCAGTTGTTTGTTGTCCTCTTGGCAGAATATGAACATTCTAAGAAGTAGAAGCCTCAGGTTGACTTTGTTGACCTGCAGAAGCTTGATTTTTGCCTTTATGAATCTACTATTGTACTTTGTCAACTTGTTGTTTGCTGACATTAGCTTGTTGTTGTAACTTAGCAGCTCTCTTTTTTGATCTGGTATTGGCTGCAATGTTGGTAAATGACTATTTATGCCCTAGTAACTAATTTACTCCACAAAAATCATTAACTTGCCAATTCATTAAAGCAACATCAGGATTATTATGCTGAGTTTGGGAATCTAGCTGATCATTAACATCATTTGTTGTATTTTCAGCAGCAACATAATTATTCTAGACCATGAGTGCTTGACTGACCAATCCATTCATGCGAGTAGCCTGGTTATGAGGCTGGTTACATGGATAGCACCATACATAATCTTGAACCATGTTATTTTGCATAGGTACAAGCTCTTTTGATGAGCTAACAGCATTGGGATTATACTGTTAATTTGGCCTGTTGTTATAATTCCTTCTCTGTCTTTGGTAATCTACCTCATAAGGAGGCCTATTTGCCTGATATGGGGCTTGGTATGGGCTACTATTTTGATTTTGTTGTATTTTGAGACTCACTAAGTCATTACTAACAGTCTGCAATAACTTTGCTATATTTTGTTGATTACCCTTAAGCTCGTGTATATCAGAATGGATTGGATCAACATTATTTTTAATTGTTGTTTGATAGCCAAAGGTTGGTATAGTAGGTATTGATGCAATAGGAGGCACTGAAATTGGCATTAAGGGTTGAATGTCAGGAAATAAAGGCATAGGAGGCCTTGGTGCAATTTTGCTAGCTTGAATTAAACTATTTTCAGCTCTAATAGCAATATCAAATGCACCTGGTAAAGTAACCCCACCCATTGATTGAATCATAACAACAATATCACTATTTAATGCTCTAAGATAATATAGAAATGCATGCTTAGGTGAAGTCCTTACTGTTTCTGGAATTCTATTCCAAGTCCTTTGAAATCAGAAATTAAAATCTAACATCTGCTCTTGGGGAACCCTCTTGATGGTTGTCATCTGCTCAACAAGTGATAGATGATCTGGTTTATCTTGAAACTACCTATTCAAGGTAGCTCCTAACTCATCCCATGATGTAATAGAATTAACTCTTAATCCTCTAAACCATTGAAGAGCTTTACCTTTCAAAGATGCTGCTAACAACCTTATTGCTATATTTTCTTCTGTGATATGATGAACACTACATAATGATGCTATATTTCTGATGTGTTCTATCGGTGTGGTTCCATCTTCACCGATGAAACTAGGTAGACTTTTCAGTGTAGCTACTGGTATTGCATCATGCTGCTGCAAATTCAATGGGTTGCCCCCATTAAAAGTCACAAATGACTGATTCCTAGGTGGTGGTGGTGGTCTAGCTACTGCCATCTGAATAATAGGTACTTGTACTACCTGGCAAATAGGTATTGGTATCTCTTGGAGAATAGGATCTTCTCCTTCAAGCTCTTGAAAAATAGGTTCTTCTTGGAAAACAGGTACATGTTCTCTTGGACTTGATGGTGGAGAACTATCAGGTACTGATGAAGAACTTGCAAATAAAGGATTTTGATGAGAAGCAAATTCAGGATGTGAATTTGGTAGATCTGGTACTATTGTACTTGATTGCTTTACCACTCTATCTACTTTAACACTCCTTTTTGGTCGTGATAGATGAATATCCTTCTTTTCAGGATCTTTACTTGATCTTGTTTGGTACTTTTTCATAGGTTGTAAAATTTGATCTATCAAACCAAAAAATTAGAGTCGCCAGGTATTTGAAATAAAACCTCTAAAAGGCTGTAAAATCTATTGATCATACCAAAACAACAGAAAAATAAGTTCTTTTTTGAACTAAAAATCAGTTCAAAGGTCCCACCGAGCATGCCAAAAACTATTATCACGTAGGATTGCACCTGTTATGCAAAGCTATGAAGCTCAACAACCCTGTATAACATGGGATCAAACTAAGGCTATAGGTGACCTATGGTGAGCTTGAACATCCAAATTATGGGTTGGTTCCCTTATAATTTTCAATTGGGTTAACGACTTTGCAGGAAAAGGGTTGGAAAAGAATTACTAAAAGCACTAAAAATGTAACTTAAAAGTGTGGTGATGCACCTAATTGGTTGAAACATGCAACTTTAACTCACAATAAATCTCAGAAAAAATCTATTCACACAATTCACTTTAGTAATATGATCACAAAAACTATTCCAATTGCACAACCTAAGACCAGTGATTTTTACTGCTTTTCAATACATGCAAGTACAAATGAGACAATGATCTTAAAGGTTCTAGTATTAAGCACAAAAAAATCTCATCAAATCATTCATAAAGACAACACAAATCAGAAGGTAAACACTTGATTCTACTAAAAAATAAAGGAACACTTGCATAAAAATGACAAAGAATAGAACATGTAACCTGTTGTAATGTATTAATCTACAAAAGTTGAGTTACAAAACACTGTTTCTATCTGTAATGTGTAAGAGAGCAAAAGGCAAGAACTGGAAAAAGCATAAGCTTTTCCTCATTATATACAAAAATCTATCCTATGGACCTAAAAAATCTAACTGCAGTGAACTCAGCTCCATAACTGCATGAAAAAGCTATAAAAAGTAACTCAAGGTTGCTTGGGCGAGCAAGAATAAAAATCCTAAAAATTAGGCCCTAAAAATGCTCCAAGATGAGCTATTTTAGCTTACAACTCCAACTCACAACATGTTTGACACAAGAAAAATCAAAAATAGGCCCCAAGACCAAAAATAGAACAATTTGACTCCACTTCATTTCTGTCTTCTTTTCTGCATGTTTATGAAGGTGTAATTAACCTATAATAACAAATATTAAAGGTAATAATTATTTACCTTAATAAGTGTTATGTCTAGGTCCTATTTGTTTCTAAGGCTTAAATATAACATGTATTAAGGCAATTTATAGAAATAATGCACTTAATATGAGTTAATATACATTAATTAGCCTTTAGGATATGCAAAAAAGAAGAAAATACAAGGCTTGTGAAAATGCCCACATTGCTCTATACTTAGCAAAATAAAACAATTTTTCCCAATGTGGCAAACCATGACTCCATCAAGTCACTATGTTGAGCTCCATTACATCACATACACGTGCCTCATGGTATAGACATACACATAAAATATCCATATTCTTATTCCTTATATCTCCCCTTATATCATGCACTTAATATGTGTTAATATACATTAATTAGCCTTTAGGATATGCAAAAAAGAAGAAAATACAAGGCTTGTGAAAACACCCACATTGCTCTATACTTAGCAAAATAAAACAATTTTGCCCTATGTGGCAAACCATGACTCCACCAAGTAACTATGTTGAGCTCCATTACATCACATACACGTGCCTCATGGTATAGACATACACATAAAATATCCATATTCTTATTCCTTATATCTCCCCTTATATCATGCACAATTATGTTAGGTATCCTATGATGATGCAAAAAATGAATACCCTCCATGCATGCAAAAAGGATCCATCCATGCAAAATACATCCTATTTTCTTGAATTTATTTAATGCCTTCACACCTTATGGCTCCCATGCAAACATGCATCATCATGTAATAACCTTTTCATCATTGTTGTATGTTAAGACACCTTATAACTCCACATGCAAACATGCATATCTTTCTCCCCTTTGACTTAATAGTCACATTTTTTAAAAAAATATGGCTAATACATCACATTGTGCATCATACCTTTCAACATATAATATACCTT
Source organism: Cunninghamia lanceolata (assembly GCA_027924645.1). NCBI lineage: Eukaryota > Viridiplantae > Streptophyta > Pinopsida > Cupressales > Cupressaceae > Cunninghamia > Cunninghamia lanceolata. The sequence continues at coordinate 1,873,763 of BSBN01000204.1, read as the reverse complement.
ATAACTCCATGCAGATTAAGTCTTTCCTTACCTTCGATTCATTTTCTTTTGACTTTGAAGGAAAAATAAAAAAAAGGTATGATAGCCCTTTTGGGCCCCCTCATGCACACTAGGTCTTGTGATGATTATAAGTGTTGACCATGAACTTTCCTATAGATAACAATGATTTTCAAAAATAATAGTCAAAAAGCAAATATTTTGAACTAGGTCATTCGACCAAAAGGGAGAAACAACCCTAAAAATATCATTTGCACTTGTCTTTTTGACTGTTGCTCCTCTATACTCGTTGCCATGGAGGTTAGGGTTTGAGGCAAAAACTCACGGTTCTCTGCTATTTCAAAGCGATTTTGATGGATTCTCTTGAAGATTTTGATAGGAAACAGAAAGGTAAGTACTTTTATCACAGATTTGGACCATACTCTTCATTTTGAAAGCAAACTCTAGCCTTACAGGCCACGACTATAGAAGTTTCTCTTCTCTGACATACTTGCTTTGTTTCATTTCCTGTATATGATTTGTTTGCCTCTTGTTTTGAGGCCACCATGGTCGACTGGTCTTGAATCTTAGGAGCTTTCCCTCTGGGCAAACCCATGGCTTACATGCATGTATCTTCACTTAGGAATAAGGTAAAAGCTCCTCTTTTGATCTCTGCACCATTTCTCTGGTTTCTATTTATATGAAGCTCGACATGAGCTCAAGAAGTCATAAAATGAAAGGCATTTTTCTTCCATTCTGTTAAAATCATTACAGAACCCTTGTCTACTTTGAAGGTCGCGACCACATACTATTCTGGGTATACAAAATGAAGACTTTACTGTATGTTAGGGCCACCACAAATAAGTCTTAGAATTTCATTATCTTAATGTGTAACCCCTATATGATTCTATCTTAAAGGTCGTGGGCTTTGCTCTAGATATTACACCATTATGAGTATTTTCTTTAATCCCTCATGGGCTCAAACCCTATACCTTCTCATGTATTTGTGATATCATAATGCAAATTTATATGGATTTTTGATATTTGTGAAAAAAATGATTTCTTAGCTGCGGCTTGAGAACCTATATATATATATGATGATTGTATTTCTTCTTTCTTGTGTGAAGAGAACTTGATCCTTTTCAACAAAATTAATGCAAAATTTACAAAATGAATACATGCTTTCATTCTGGGTATTACTGTCATTTGTGGCATGATATAAATCTACCTTGTTTTAAAACCCTAGCTGGGTTGCAGTGACATATCACCAAAATGGCATACTTTATCTTGGAGAAAAACTGCATACCTTCGTTGACTGCCCTTTTGATACAACTGCATACTCTAAGGTTTTGGCATTGTCTTTTGTTTCCTGGGCAATGAAACATGTGATTGTAACTCCTTCTTTAGTTCCTTAGTGACTTAGTATCTTCTTTCAATGTTGAAAACCAACCTTGAGGAGGCTGTATGTTGTCATTATTTGCACTCCTGGAATGAAACTTATTCACAATGTAACTTTTCTCCTTTGTCTCTTGACTGTCTCTTGTAATCAGGTCTCATTGCTCCTGCATTTTGTATTACTTCCTGTAACTTCATTGTGATGATGTGATTTAAAGGAGATCTTTCTCTTATTTGTTTAAAAACCCTAAGAGGGTCTTCACACTTACTCCTTCAGGTTCTTTATAAATAGTCAGCTTGCATACTCAGTGACTTTGGTGACAGTTATGATATTACCATTGCTGCTCCACTTGCATATTAGGCATACATACTGTACTGTATCTTCATTTTCTGTAGATGGACAAAGTAAATAGGCTTTTATTGTTCCATCACTTTACTCTTCTGTATGTGATAATACTGTTGCTTCTTTACTCTATTTTTCCACCTTCCTCTGTAACTTGAACAGTGGCCTTTGCTTGGCATAGATGTGAATGGTGTTGCATTATTTGCCTTGGTGTATCTCTTTCTTCTTTTGATGGCATGATGGGTTCCTATTTTTGATTGTGCAGCCTTCTGATTCAAATGTATGCACTTCTCTTGATTCTGTATACACTTGTAGGTTCATGATTATGCTTCCTTTTTCTCTTTGTATAGTATGAACATTTCTTTGTTTTTATGGCATGCAACTTTAAATGCTACCTCCTGTAGCTTATTTGTCCATGGTTGTCCAACTGTTTCTTTGATAAAAACTTGAATGAGACTCTTGATTGTTCATAGTTGTTCACTTTTTTCAGCATCTTATGGCAACATAGTTGGCTCTATTCCAACTCTTTCTCTTGTGATTATACTTCATATGATGCATTGATTACTCTTTAGTTAGCACAAGAGCGTTGCCCTGAACATGTAAGTAGTTAATGCAGGCTGTATTCTATCATGACCTTTTTCTGAAACACTTCCTTATCTGAAAGACTGCATGATAAGATTGAAATATTCTTGAATACCTTGAATTTATGATAAATGATAATGAGATAAACAATGAATAAATTCATGATATGACAATGCATCTTGTTTGAATCATTGAACAGTCCTAAAAAGAGCTCAATGCTCATGTATGGTTCTCATTTCATAACATCCTGGACTAACAATCATGGATAAGCAATGAGCTTGAAGCTCATGACTCACTTGATGTAGTACTCCTTTAATTGAATATGTTTTATTTGAGCACAATAAATATGAATTATCCCCTCCTAAAATTTAGGGGCAGCATGTTGGTCTTAACCCTTGTGGGAGCCCACTTTGCACCACATGCTAAAATGTCTTCAAACCAGCAACATAACTTCTTCTATACCTGCATAGGAAACAAACATGTTAGTTATAAAACATACCTTTGGATTACAATTCTCATGATGTTTTTCCCTCCTTTTTTGTCTTTTTCTCTGATATGGCACCTGAATCTGTTTATTCAACTATCTCTTCTGCTCTTCTTTTTTGCATAATATGATCTTTAATGACTGTTGCTTCATAAAATGGGTTGTACTTTTGTCTTTTGATTATGTATATGAAAGGATTTGGAACCCTGAGCTCTAACATAACAATTTTTTGCAGGTATCTTGGAGCTCAATCGGATGGAGGAAGCTAGAGATCAACTCAACCTCGGGATTCGTCATTCGCAGGCAATGATGGGTCCCTCTTCCTTTCTTATGCATTTTTATTCTTTCAAAAGTACAATTTACTTTTATGTTGCATACTTTAGTTACTCCCATGGCTTGTGTGGGACACTTTTATACATTCTTTTGAATACAATCAGCTTATTTCATTCTATGCAATGACTTATGTATATTTCATTTTCTGAATCAAATACATAGCATAAAACAACTGATCTTTCTTTGAAACATATGTATAAAACATGATGTATAATTTGACAGCTTATAAATACCTCTTTACTTGCACTAAAACATAATGAATAATCAGCAACTGAAACATGAAATCTTTCGCTTCTCTTCATTCTTTGAATAGCTGTTTTCTTAACTGTAGATGATTTCCCTTACCAGGATGATGTAACAACTCAACTTGAGCTGTTACATGATTTTGATAAGTGATTTTGCACTTGTCTTCTGTCCAGACATCAGACATTGACTAGATGTTCCTGCATAAGTAAAAAAAAATTGTACCCCCTCTAAACAACTAATGTTTATGCCTTGCTAAATTAGGTGTGAACATAATTTAGTAACACTTATGATGAAAGAGGATGATAGGATTTGTTTGAAAGGGATGAGGTATGTCAAGAGATATCCAAAACATTTGTCAACATTGTGCCCCCAGTGTTTATCAATATCAAAAGGAGGAAGAGAGGATGAAAGGATAAAAATATGATAGGTATATGTAGGATAAGGATGATAGGATGGTATGATAAAATAGGATGGAAAATGGTAAGATAGGATGGAAAATGATAGGGTCGATGAGACAATGTGCCCCCAAGGGTAAGTGACATAGAAGATCAACCTACACATGATGCTTGTTTGCCAGGTTTTCATCATGGTACTTATCCAAGGCACCACCAAGGGTGGTTTTCATTGTTGGACGAAGGGATTTTTCTTTACTTTTTTTATTTTTGATTTTTTTTTTTTTGAATATTTAGATAGGATAGGTAGAATATGGACGAGAGGGACTCAAGTGTCTAGTTCCATGAAAGGTGATAGTCCCATTAGAGATGGATGTTGTCACATAGACCATGTCAAATGTGCTCATAGATGTTGGTAAGGGATTGCATGAGAGGGAGATGGGGTAGGTGGATAATGGATGATGATGTGGATTATGTATGGAAGGAATATGCAACGATTGATGGGAGATAGTGGATTATGATGTGGGTTATGGATGGAAGGATAATGGATTATGATGTGGATATGGAAAAGCATGGACCATAGGGATATGATGGGTGAAATATGTGGGATAATGGATTACATATGGGGAGATGGAAGTATATGGAAATGTTGTGGAATGGAAAGGAACTGAGACCAATGGTTGCACACATTGTCATAAACATTGAAGCTTTTGATGTGGAGGGGGTGTAGGAAGCAATGGCAATGTTGGCTTAGGAGATGGGTGACATAGTAACTTAGGTACCCACATAGGCTTAGTATTTTTATGATTTTTGTTTTGGTTGTGGGATTTTTGGAATTTTTGAATTTTTGAATGAAATGGGAATTTTGGATGGAAGGGGATGGTTGGGATTTTTGAGATGTGGATGCTCCATTTGACTTGATTGATTTTTGCTTAGGAACTCATACCATCTTGCTTTTGGACCTTGCTTTTGGAGGTATGGGCTTGGATAGATTTTTGGATGTACTTTGCTTTGTCTCTTTGTATTTTTGCTTTGAAGCATGATGATTTTTAGGATATTTTTCTTTATAGAAGGAGGTATCCACATTTTTAATTTTATATCCCTTGGGGTTGGTGGAATGAGTGGAAGCTTCATGTTTAGACAATGTACACATATGTTGGTCATGATTAGGATTTTTAGGGGATTTATGACTGGAGGATTTATGGATAAATGGATAAGGGGATTGGATGATAGGGACATTAGATGTTGGGAGAAGTGGTGGTAAAGTGGATGGTGGGATATTAGGAGTTGGAATTAGTGGAGGTAAATTGGATGGTGGAAGGTGTATGGTCACATGCTTTGGGGATTTGTATGATGATGGAGGTGGAATGGCAACATATGTTTTGTGAATGTGATAGGATTTGCGGTGGAAAGTGGTGGACTTAGGAGGAATGGAGGAAGTACCAACATCTTTAGATTGTTCACCTTGGGGTATGTATCCAAGGCCATATAAGTGAGTAGGGACACTGACATGGACGGGCTCCAAAATACCTTGTTTGTGAAGGCCTAAGCCTTTACCTTGGTAATTCATGTTTTGGAGCATACGATGAATAATTGGATTATGTGTGTTTTTGGAACTAGACACGAGTTCATTATTGGATGAAGAAGGTGAAGTGGCTAATGGTTGTTGTGTTCCTAAGGAAGAACACTCATGAATGAAAGTGGATAAACCAAGTGGATATGATGGTGGATTCGAAATGGGAATAATGGTGGATGTGGAAGGATCATTAGGATCTTGATTAGTATTGTGTTCACTTAGATCCAAGTTATTTGTTTGATCTTCTATGTTCATGTGTTCTTGGGAGGCACATGTCTCATCATGACAAGTGACAGTGGTTGGATCATGAATAGAGCTAGATGGAGAAGTTTCTTTTCTTTGAAGAAAGGCCATGAAACAGGGTGGATTCTCAAGTAGGTCAACAAGACTTTCATTAGGTGGAGCATTTAGGTGTTGGGTGTCTTGCTCATCAATGGTTGTGGAGGTATGAATAGGATCAAGATTATGATGGATAGGCTCTTAGTCATAGAGAGGATTATCATGGATAATGTGATAGTGAGCTTGCGTAGGATGAACTTGGCTTACTTGCTTATGGATAGTAACTTGATCATAGATAATATCTTGATCATAAAGAGGATTAAGTGTGATATGGATGGGATCAATTTGTTCATGCATAGGTTCTTCATCAAAGATAATATCTTGATCATACAAAAGATATAGGTTATGGATGGGTTGGATTTGGATTTCTTGCTCATAAATAGGTATAAGATCAAGTTGCTCATGGATAGCTTCTTCATGGGTAATATCTTGATCATGTAAAAGATAAGTGTTATGGATGGGTGGAATGAAAGGAATTTGATCTTGATTTGGATAAAGAGTTGATGTTTCTACATGCTTTAGATTATACCCTTGACATAGCTCTTGGTTTTGAATGGAAGTGGAAGTCAGATACTCTTGGGTAGGCTCGAGATGTTGTAGATGCTCAATAACATGAGAGTATAATATATCTTGACTTAGACTCATGATGGGAGATTCTTCAATAGGTTCAATGGATTGTGAACTACATTATGGGATTGGAGACATAGGCATGAGTTCTCGGATAGTTTCAAGGATAGTGATTTGATGGTATGAGGGTGGTTTACTCCTTGCTAATAGCCATTGGATCACATCCTTCATGAGTATATGGGTGGATGGACAATATAATGAATGGAGAATAATGGTAGATGGCATAGGCTTATGATTGAGGTTAGGATTGTTTGTGCTAGATGGGGATGAAATTGGATGAGTGGATTTGGATTTCTTTATAGCTTTTGCAAAGAGTCTTTGGAGAAAATCATTCAAAGATTCATTGATTGATGGATTAGAGCTTGGAGTGTTTGATGGTGGTGTTGGTGTAGGACTAGTATGCTTTGGGATAGTCATTCTATGGGATGGTGATGGAGGACTAGTAGATGGATTGGTGTATGATTCCAAGCTTGAGGTGGGATTTCCCTTGTCTAGAGTATCATTCAGATGACCTAAGGATTCTACAAAGTTCTCATCATTACTAGGATATACAAAGTTCTCATCATTACTAGGATATACAAAGTTCTCATCGTCACTAGGATCTACAAAGTTCTCATCATCATTAGGAGCAAATTTTAGGCCACCTAGGAGTATGTATGGTTTTGGATTTAGTCTAGATTTGTTGATGATCACAACCATTTTCATGAATGAAGATTGGACTAGGTTCAAGGATGGGAAAATGGGAAGATTGGATGTGTAGCTCTTGTTGATTGAATACGCAACTCTGAATGTGTGCTTCTGTTATTTGAATGCGCATGCAAAAATTTTGCTTTTTTGTCTCAGTTTGTCAGTTTGACTTGTTTTGCATGTTTTCCTAAGTTGCTCTAAAGTTTGTGGTATTGTCTTGACTCAAGTTATTGCCAGAAAACACAGTAAACAAGAGGTTTCCATGGTTATTTGACACAATTTTTGATAAATATAAAACAAACAAGTACAATCCTATGGATGGCAAGGGCAATATTCATCAAATTCCAACTTGGATTTTACTCCAACTACTTACATAAAGGTGGACAGGTAGTAACTTGGTAGCATCAGCTCCCCCTTACAGTGCACTCACTTCTCACATATACCAAGTTACAATCCCTCTGAAGAGTTAGATTTTCTATCTCCACACTAGATGAGTGTATGACGTTGGACAGCTTTAGAGGTTCGACCTTCTGCGTAAACAAATAGGGGTTTTTGGCTTTCTAAAACAATTGGCTTTTTAGTTTTGGCATCCGTTTGGGTGGTTATATGTGCGGAAATTCGCTCTATTATGGAGGCTTCCCAGTCTGAAGAGGTTAGGCTCAACAGAGTGAAACATACCACAAGGGTACAATGGGAAACATTTGTCGGTATAACACAACAGCACCTGTTGTTTGTAACTTTCGTCACAAACATTTTTTATTTATAATGACTAGGAAGTGGCTTGGCTTTAGCCCGTTATTGCTCGAGGTCGTCCCACTTGTAAGAAATGCAATTCCAAGGCCATGCCTCTTCTAAAGGTTACACAAATAAAACAATGAGTTTGGCATTTTGATCACCCAAAAAAGGGGAGAGCATAGTCCTATCACCATTTTCAAACACAGAATGCACTGGTTCTTTGTCCTCCTAGAGTTAAAACTAAGTGTGTTTTACTTTACCAAGCACAAGAAATTGACAAGATAGCAATAAATTTGAAAAAGATTGTTAATTTTATCCTCCTAAACAAACTATTGTGAAGATTGTTGTTGAAGAATTAAACAAGTTACTTTCTCCTATTTAAGCTATATGAGAGTTTGTAGTGCAAGATAGCAATGAAAGATTTGTTTAGTTTTATCCCCCTAGGTTGGGACTATGTGAAAGTTGTATGCAACAATACAATTTACTCCCTCCTAATTAAATCTAGATGAAAATTTGCACGAAGATGTAAAATTACATCCTCCTAATTAAATCTAGATGAAGATATGATGCAACTAAATGACTAACCAGCTTCTACAGTTGCAAGATCATCGTGCTAAAAGGCTCCATTTGATGGTTAAAATACCTGCAACAAAAGTTAGTACAAAAATTTTATCTAGAATCTAATAGGACACAAAGAACTTGGTTGGATAGCTTCTATGAGAACAAAAACTGAGACCAGTAGTAGAGGTGAAGCCAACTGCAACATTCACTATAAAACAACAAAGTGCTAACCACGAATATAGAGAGATCGACTGTGTTTGACAATGACGGTTTCAATAGAACCAGTAACTGAGCCTTCAATGGAGGCCGTGAGCAAGGTGAGTGTTGAAGATGTCTGTAGCATGAATATGATTTCACAAACAACAAGCACGAAGCAAAATCATTGTGTTTCAAACAATACAAGATATGACTATATATAATATGATACTAAATCTGTGCACTCACATATATAGAGTGAAAGTATATATACTAAACAATAGCCATTTCAAACCACACATTAATCATCACGACATTCATTCCCCATAACAGTGCTCTTGGCGACCTGCACAGCACCGGCGACAGTGCCTATGACAGTATCCCCAACAGTCTACAGAACACCTTTATCATTGACTATGAATGAAACATTAGCTGTGATTGATAGTAACCATAATGAAATTGAAACTGCAAACTAAGAATTTAAAGTTCAAGACCATGAATTTGTGACCTAGGATGATTAGGGTGGAGACTGCAAAGGCGTCAGCCTTGATATGAATGCCTTCAACATGCACACAAAGACAAAAAAATAATCTTGCAATGACTGTGTAAACAACAATCTACAAGCAACCAATGTATGTGTAAGGCCACGTGGAGGAAAGAAGGAATATTAGACGTGAATGAAGGTGAAAAGATCTTGAGCAGGGGAGGACCGAGCACCAGGACAGAAGGCCTTGTCATGCAAATTGTGTGAAGCGGCCTATCTGTGGAAGTTGATGGTTGAATGAATGATGACCTCAACTAGTGTAGTGCTTCACAAAACACTCAAATGAAGATTAAAAATGGGGCTAGGCCCCACGGTGGGTGCCAAAATGTGATTGGAATTTCTAAATCATATTAGAAACTATCTAAATATCCAATAACTTCAATGGAAATAAGACAAATGCAAATAAACAAAAGATATACCTTTGCAAACAGATTTACCTCATGCCTTCCATTGTTGCCTATCTTGCTTTGATCTTGTTTGATTATGGAGCTCTCAGAAGTTGTACTTCCTTGTTGTTAAGATGACAAAGCTAGAATGGCTATGAGGAGGATTTGTGCAATGCAACTAAAATGCAATAACTAAGATGAAGGATGCAGATAATGATATAAAGCCATGGTGGATGATAATGAGATGATGATAATGGGTTTGTAATGCAAATGCAATGGAGCCAAAGGCATGCTTGGGAGCTATGATGGTATTTCTGTAGAGTAAGATTGCTAAAGCTTGAGTGGATGCAAAATGGGTGTGAGGACCTTACTTTTATAGGCTAAAGAGAGGCCAAGTCCAAGTGTCAATAGATCCATGATAGGAGGAATTATCTGTGATGTGTATAGTTGAGATGGAGTTGAGGGAGATAATCATGGGAAATGTTCCTACTACGTTTACAAGGTAGAGGAATAAGTGGATCCATGAGCCACATGTCATTGTGCTCACAAATGACTTGTGAGTTAAAAGTGGAAGACTTTGAGGAGATTGTGGAAGGACTCTTGATCTGTTGGAATGTGAGAGATGAACTAGAATTAGAAAGACAAGTGTCCTTGAGCATAAAGGTGATTGAGAGATAATAGGACAAATGTGGGTGAGGACAATTAGCTAATTAAATATTAAAATATTTAATTATGTGTGCAACATGGTGAGGTGGAAGTGACATGGATGAGATGATGTGGAATTATAGAATTAGGACTTTGGAATAGAGGAGTTTGTGATTAATTAAATCATTTAGGATTATTTAATTAGATGAGACATTAGAGGAATTTAGATGATTTAATTAAATAAATAAATTTTTATTTAATTTTTGGGATAATGAACCAATTAAATAAATTAGAATATTTATTTAATTGATAGATGAAATAAGAATTAAAATAAATATTAAAATATTTATTTAATTCGACACGAGGCATTTTTAGGTGTATACACTTAGTATTCTCTCTAAGCTAAGTTCAGAATATTCTATATTTGTTTCTACCTTCTATGCTACTAAGGGTGCACTTGGTACTCAATTCACCATGCCATCTTTGGATGATTTTCTATCTCTCTCACACGAGAGAAAGATAAGCTAATCGAGATGGGCACTCTAAAATCCTCTAAGTCACATGCCCTAGCTACAAACTAAGGTACAAAAGAATAGAAAGGACAAAGTAGTAATAATAAGGATAAGAAACAAAATAATAGCAATGAGAAGAAGGATCAGAATTAGAAACAAGTTGCCCCAAAAGCAGCTAATTAGACCCAATCTTCTAATGGCGACAAGCCTAAGAAAGGAAAGGTCAAATGTGCCTATTGTAAAAGACCTGGTGATGATGAACATAAATGTTTGAAGAAGTAAATTGATCACTTGAAACACATTCTTGAGAAGAATAATATCAATGTTCTTGAATCTATAAAATAGAGTTCTAATGAGGAGTCTAACAAGGCAAAGAATAATAGCAAGGGGAAAGGAAAGGGCAAGGCCCTTGTAGCATTTGCTTCACAACCATCCACTTGGGTTCTTGATTCATGTGCTTCACACCACATGGCTTCATCTAAGGAAGAACTTGCATATTTGGAGCCGTGTATTATGCCTTCTATTTTGATGGGTGATGACACTCATGTTGAGGTGTGTGAGAGAGGATCTATTGATGTGGGGGATGGCACATTCCATGTTCTTTGTGTGCCCTCATTATCAACTAATCTCCTGTCAGTATATCAAATCACTCACATGGGTTTAGGAAAGTGGGTTGAGTTCATTCCTGATTCAGTGGAGATTTGTGAGTTGCACAATGGTTCTACAATTGTAGTTGGGAGAGCAGATCATCAATCATAGATATATTTGTTTTCTCACTTTGTTCCTAATCCTCCTTCGTCTATTTTGCTCACTCATTCAGATGATGTGATTAGATTATGGCATGAGCGGTTTGGCCATTTTAACTACCACTACTTGTAGTAGCTCAACCAACAAAGCATGGTCACAGAGTTACCTTTAGTTCAGTTTTCAGATGGTGTTTGCCAAGGTTGCATTCTTGGTAAGCATCCTAAGGAAAAAATTGACAAAGTTAAGGCATAGAGAGATTCATAGATACTGAGTTAGTTCACAGTGATTTGGCTAGGCCATTTCCTTGTCCATCCTTCAGCAAGGCTATATTTGTTCTAACTTTCATTGATGACTTTTCCTGATATACTTGGGTGTACTTTCTCAAATAGAAGTCTGAGGTATTTTGTAAAGAAGCAATTTGGGAAAGCCATCAAAGTTTTACACACTGACAACAGTGGTGAATATGGAGACCATCATTTTGAACAGTTTTGCACTTCAAAGAGGATTGATTTACAATATTATGTTCCATACACTCCTTAGCAAAATAGTGTTGCAGAAGGGAAGAATAGGTCCTTGAAGGAAATGGTGAACTGCATGATACACTCCAGATCTCTCGCACCACAGTATTGTGCAGAGGCCATTAACTATGCTTGTTATATCCAGAACCATGTTCATCACCGATCCTTGAAGGGAGTTACTCCTTTTGAATCTTGGAGCGATCAAAACCCATCAGTTAAGCACTTTTGAGTAGAGAAATGTAAGGCCTTGGATCTGTAGAGCAGACCTCACATATTTGTAGGCTATCCTAATGGTGTCAAGGGTTATTAGTTGCTCCACCCTACTACACATGAGTTGTTCTTTGAGAGGAGTGTTCAGTTTGAGGAGGGCTCTTCGAGCTAAACTCATATCACTTCTCTACCTGCTACTTTGACATTGGAGTCACTTCGGCTACATGACAAATATTTTGATGAGTCAAATTTACCTAAGCAGATTCTTAAAGATGAGGAGTCTTCTACCTCCACTTTCGATGTTGAGAGAGATTCAAAGGATTCACCTCCTTCCTCTCCTAGTAATCATTTAGAGGGTGTTGATTCTCCTCCAAATTCTCTGACTTTTGGTCCACTTTGGGCTAGATAGACTTTGCAGTCTGCAAGTGATTAGGTTGGGGATCCATCAGGTACCAGGCGAACTCATTCATAATTCCAGGATGATCCACATGTCTTCATTGCTACTACCTTTGATCCATAGTCCTTTCGAGAGGATTTCAAGGTATTCTTGAGTGGGATATAGCTATGCAGGAGGAGTATAGTTCCTTGATGAGGAACCACACTTGGGATCTTATCCCTCTTCGTAAGCGAATAAAACTTGTTTGATGTAAGTGGATCTATTAGACATAATTTACAGCAAATGGGTCGGTTGATAAGCATAAGGATCGCCTAGTCACCAATGGATTCTCCCTGCTTCCTGGGATTGACTACTCTGAGACTTTTGCGCTAATTGCCAAAATGAACTCCATCTGACTTGTTCTTGTCATTGCTATAACCAATCACTAGGAAGTACACTAGATGGATGTGAAGAGTGCTTTTCTTCACAATGACCTAAAGGAGGAGATCTACATGGATCAGCCATAGGGGTTTGTTTAGGATTCTTCACTTGAGTGTCACTTTCAAAAGTCTCTGTATGGACTCAAACAGGCTCCTCGGGCCTGGTATGCCAAGATGGACTCCTTCCTTCTGACAGTTGGGTTCACTCAGTGCCATTCTGATCCCACCATCTATATTTTGCAGTAGGATGATTCACTCCTATTTCTGGTTCTGTATGTTGATGACTTGTTGATCACAGGGAGTTCTTCATCTGCCATTGGGGTAGTCAAAACATCCCTTCATGACAAGTTTTTGATGACTGACTTGGGCTTGTTGCATTACTTTCTTGGGATTGAGATCTACTAGTCTACTTCCAGGATCACCATCACACAGTGCAAGTATGCTCTAGATTTGCTCTCACAGTTTCATATGGTTGACTGTAAGCCTACTCCAACTCCTTTTCTTTCTAGACTTAAACTTGAGGCTCAGTGTTCTTCACCATTTGTTGATGGCACTTTGTACCGATAGCTTGTTGGGAGTCTCATTTATTTGACTCATATGATACCTAACATTTCATATGTTGTAGGCATGGTTTTTTGATTCATGCAGGAGCCCCATGAGCTACACTAGAAAGCATCCAAGTGGATACTTCACTACATTTAGGGCATTAATAGTTTTGGGATTCACTACACAACAGGCATTGATCTTGACTTGGTGGCCTACATAGATTCAGATTGGGTAGGCGATTCTCAAGATTGCAAGTCTACTTTAGGGTATAGCTTCTCACTTGGTTCATGTCTTGTTTATTGATCGAGCAAGAAGTGGTCTGCTATTGCTTTATCTTCTAGTGAGGCCAAGTATTGGAGGGATGTGAATGCCACCACTGAGGCCATCTAGATTCAGAATCTTCTCACTTAATTTGGGATCCAAATCAGATGACCATCAGTCATATTTTGTGACAACTAGAGTGTCATTCAGATCTCACAGAATTTGATCCATCATCAGCGGACCAACCACATTGAGGTCCACATGCACTACATCCGGGAGCTCATTCATGGCCATGTCATCGACCTTTGCTACTGTTCAACTTCCTATCAGGTTGTCAATATCTTCATTAAATCCTTCATAGAAAGCAAGTATCTTCATCTACGAGCTTTGCTAGGGGTGTGGGAGGCTTCATCTTCTAGGGGGCTTCTTAGTCCTCTCACAAGGAGTCCTGACTCTCTACTCTAGGGGGTCTTCTCTCTCTATTTGGGGGGAGCTTTTTCTCTCTTTTCTAGGGGCGCTTCTTCTCTTTGCGGGGGATTTTATGTACATAGGTACCTCATCAAGCTTCATTTGTCAGGACCCATCTTTTCACCCACCTAAGTTGTGCTTAAGGGGGGGTGTTAGTGTAGGTTTTTATTTTCCTATATTCCTAGGTTTTTCCTACACATGTTTTAAAGCTTTCTTAGGGTTAATTAAGTGAGTATTAGTGTGAGTGGGTGCAATGTGTCAGCATCTTCCATGGGAGTTGCACTTGCCTATTTTAGGCTATTGTGGTGGACTCTTCCCATTGGTTATGTTTGCCACCTCTCCCCTCTCTTCTAGTCTATTTATACTCACCTCCTAGATTTTATTTTGCATCTTTTGCTTTTACATCCTCTTAATGCTATTTTACTTCTGGGGTATTTGCATTACTCTCATAGAGACTAACTCTATGCTGCTATTTTGATTTTATATCATTTGGATTCATAGTTTAATATCTATTCATTTGCACTAGTTTTCTGGGTTAATCATCTTTTCATATTCTAACAATTTTCTTATCCTTCTTGTTCTCTACCAGAGCTTTAAACTTCTTAAAACAAGAAAATACATTAGATTTCTTCTTGATTAAATAAATCCACACCTTACGGGAATAATCATCTATAAATGTAACAAAATATGATGAACCCCCAATAGATATAAGAAGTGCTTGCCAAGTATCTGAATGTATTAATTGTAGAACTTCTTTACTTTTGGTAGTGCATCTAGAAAAACTTAGTCTATTTTGTTTTCCAAACAAACAATGCTCACAAAAATTCAAATCTTAAGATTTAGTACCCGGGAGAAGGTTTCTATGTAGTAGTACCTTGAGACCACGCTCACTCATGTGGCCTAGCTATTGATTTCAAGCTATTACTGAGTCCATTTCTGCATTTGATACCACTGTAGCCTCTCCACTACAAGTTTCTCCAACCCACCTATAGATATTTTTAACCTTTTCTCCCTTTAGCACCACTAATGCTCCCTTTGTTACCTTGAGACAACTATTTTCCCCACTAAATTGGTAACCTTGTTTATCATATACACCAAGTGATGGTAGGTTTTTCTTCAATCCTGGTACAAGTCTAACATGTTCAATAGTCCTTACTATTCCATCAAACATCTTGATTTTGGCTTCTCCTTCACCAATAGCTTCACATAGGTTGTCATTTCCCATGTAAACCATACCACCATTGCATGATCAGTAAGAAGAAAACCAATCCTTATGAGGAGTCATGTGAAATGAGGCTCTAGAATTAATAAGACAAACATGATGAAATGCACCTCTTAGATTAGTAGACAATACCTCTCTGTCTTCCAATGGTGCTTCAACTTCTATTGTATTTGCCTCAAATGGCTGAGAACTATGATTTTATTTGTTTTATTTCAACACCTTGCAATCCTTTTTGACATGCCCTATTTTTCCACAGTTCCAACATTTGACTCTTTTTCAGCCTGTGAATTTGGGCCTGGTTTGTCCACACTTAGTTTTCTCTCTTTTCAGAGTTCTGCCCCTACAACTAGGGCTTCATTGGAAGAAGTCCCTTGAGATGTCTTCCACCTCAAATCTTTAGAAATTATTATAGCCACCACATCTTCAAAGATAAGTTTTCCCTTCAGTGTTGAGTTACTAAGCACCATAACTAGTTGATCACAGGTTTCAAGAAAAGAGCACAATAGTATAGCTATTTTATCCTCTTCTTCGATTTTTACCTTTATTGAATCCAACTTGCTAATCAGTGTGTTGAAATCATTGAGATATGTAGACACATAAAATTATCCCATTCCCAGATCAGACATTCATCTGCCATACTTCACATTAATTAAATAATTCTTAATTATTTGATTAATTTCATCTATTGATCTCCATCTTATTCCTCCATATTAATTAAATAATTATGTTATGTCGTAAATTGTGCTCCTTCTTGGATTAGCACAATTTCACTAAGTTTAGCTCCTACCATTTGGTGTCCTATAACCCCTTTCATCATTGGACCTATCTAAACCTTGATTGATGTGTATCCTTTCAAATAAATGTCACATTTTGGAGTAATTACTAACAAAACCCAAAAAGAAATTGTGGATTCTAGAGATTTATGACACCCTTAAGTATGATCAAAAGTTTAATTTGGGGGTTGGACTTGGGTGGTACCACCCTAGTCCTTCCCCAAACCTCAGAGGTTGCAAATTGAATTTTTGTGTCAGCTTTTGTCGTGTGTTTTGTGTTTCTGAATTCAAATTTTCTCTCTTGTGCGATGTCGGCCTTTTATTTTGATTTATTTCCTTTCTAACTTGGTTGGATATTTAAAGAGAACTCAAAACCATTTTATCATACACAATTGTTATGCAAGCTTATTATGCCAAAATTCTGCTACTACTTCTATTGAAGGTCTATAAAGTTGTTAAAGCTCATTGAAGATTTGGATCTTTGTTATGTTGGAAGGAAGTTGTGAAGATTAGGATTCAAGATCTTGAGTCTATCTTGCTCTTCCTAGGGTTTGTGAAGGCTTTTGCATGATTAGGAGAAGGGTTGAAGCCTCCAACTTGAGTTTTGGAATGCTATCCTCTGTGGATACGGCTGCCTCACCTTCTTGTTTTACAAGTCTTCATTGATATCATCTCCTTGAGGTGAATTTGCTTATATCCTTGAGTGAAACATGATGTAGATCTATCTCCTTTATGCTTGAGTCATTTAGGATCTTGGATTTGGTTGAAGTATTACATTGTTATGCTCTCACTTAGGGTTTTTGAGCACACACATCTATATCTTTTGACATTGGCTATTGTTGAGGTAGGAATATCGAAATGGGGTTTGACCAAGGCAAACTCCTATATAGACACAACAAGATTTCTCCATCTTTTTGTTGTGCAAGTTAGATTTGGGAAGATCTGAAAGAAATGAGTGAATAGGAAACAGGTGTTACTATCACAGTTGTTACAAAAGTTTTAGATTCATCATCAGACAAGTGCAAGGATACCAACAGTACCACCCAAGTCTATTAGATCCCCAGATTTGGGATCTAGGACCTTCATTAGAGGCTCAATCACTTGGTACAAAAAGTTTGGTGTCAGGGAATCTTTAGGGATGATTTTGGGACCGCCCTAGTCCTCAAGGCCTTCAAAATTCAAGTGCACAATCTCTGATAGTGTTTATTCGCATTTATGTGTTCATTCTATTGTTTTCTACTTCTGGGATGTATTTGTCTGAACGATTCTTATAACTAGGGTTTGACTTGATCTAGCTATTTTAGGGCTTGTAAAAACCTAGTCAAGGCATCTTTTCATATACAACAACATAAAGGGATAATATACTTGTAGTTTTCCCCTTCATTGAAGTGGTGACTAATCTCAATTCATTTTCTTAATGTTAGTGTGTGAAGAGGGATGTTTGACCTAGTCTTTTTATGCTAGTTGTCCTCTTTTTACCATATAACATTTTGGTGAACCCGTGTTTAAATAATTTGCATCCTTATTTGTTAAATCTAAATGACTTTGTTGTTCTAAATCAGATTTGGATTGCAATTTCCTTTCATGAATAGTATATGCATTGCATTTTGATTGATATCTATCTTTGTATTGAAAGAATATTAAGGTTTCATAATTTGAGATTTTGTTACTATTTGCATAGTGATCTTAGTTTCATTCTTGCAAAGTATATTGTATCTTGTTCACATTAGGTCTTGGATAAAATAGATTATGTCACAATGTTTGATTTATTTTTACAAGAGTTTAATGCATATGATGAATCATTTAGTTGTGATGACTTCAATATGTTAGATGAAGCCCTAGATGACTTTTTCTCTATTGAAAATTCACTACAACGCCTAAACCATCATTCCTTCAAAGATTAGTAAACACAATTTATGTTCCAAGATCTCAAGAAGAACTTGAGAAACCAAAAATAGTGATCCACTCATGTTCCAATGTATCTCAAACACAAAAGAAACCAGTGCTTATTGTAAGAGGTCTTCAGAATTCTTCTCGATCTCCTAGTTACATTTATAATCATGCTAAGCAAATAACAAATCAAAATCAAGTGTATCCAAATGTGGTTTCTCACACATACAATACATGAAATAATAAACAAAGTAAGCAATAGTCAAACATTTCAATCTCCTTACCAAATTCTCAACCTGTGCTTCCTCAACCACCTCGCTTAACTCATAAAGTTGGTCAAGATTATGATCTTACTGAGAACTTCGTGCTACTCCTGATAAGATCTCTCTTTGGGCACTTATACAAACATTGCCTACATACCACAGAATGCTCTAGGAAGCTTTACAAAAGGTGATTGTACCACCCATTGTTAAGCCTAATGATGTCGTAGCTCTCTTAGATTGTATGCATGTGACACAAATAGATATTTTATTTCAACAACATGAATTACAATCAATTGAAGTTCAAAACCAATATGATCCTATTGTAATCTTTGTCATAATAAATAAAAAAGTTGATAAGGAGAACTATGATTGACAATGAATTAGCTCTTAATGTTTGTGGTGTTGATTTATTACACAAAATCAAGGTTGACACATATTTAATCAAACTAGATAAACTTAACATTCGTGGATTTGATAATGTTGGTAGACAATCACTAGGCTAGACCTGTGACATTATCTACCCTTATCCATCTCATGCCTGGTGCACATTCATATAATATTATTCTTGGTAGAAAGTGGATTCATGCCATGGGGGTAGTTCTGTCTACCCTTCTGTTGCAAGTATGTGCTAACTAGTGTTGTCATTGATGTCAACATGTTTGTGTTGTCATTGGTGCCAATTGTGTTTGTTAAGTGATTGAGTTGTCATGTTAAGGACGTTGTCTAAGTTTTTGCTCTACATTTCCTCTGTGTTGAAGATCAGAGTATGAGATTTGGATATGCTTTAGAGAAGTGTTTGAAGATGCTAAATCCAAAATTTGGTGGTCCAGATCGCTATGCAGCAAAAGTTCTATTCACCAGTTTGAAGATTGTGTCTGGCAGTGTTTGCAGTGTGACAGGGAGAAAGTATTTTTCTCTACACTTCTCCGCAGTTTGGTTTTTGGTCTTACAGTTTTGGACATATGCTTATAAGGTCCTTAGCTATCTGCATTCCAAAGGATTTATGATTTGGTGCTCCAGAAAGCAAGTTATTGATTAGCCTAATTCGATAGTGTTTGTTGTGAGCAGTCTGTGATCTATCTTTAAGTGATATTTGTTGTCTTCAAGTGAGATCTGGTGCACTTGGATTTGTCAGCTCCCAAATGATTCTATATTTTTTGTGGATGTCTCCAGAATGTATTGAAGGCATGTGCTTGATCCGCAAGTTGTAATGAAGCTCTTGGTAGCATGTGTCTAAGTATTCTTGATGATTGCACTAGTTTGGCTAACTTGGGTGTTAACATTCTTTCCGGATGTGTTTCTTAGATTGTAGAAGCATAAGGAAGCATGTAAGGATGTATTTGGCTCTGAGCTAAGCCGTGAAATGTTCTTACTTCATTCATTTTCTTCACAAGTTTGCTTAGGTCTAGACCTAATTTGATTTATGTATCTCTGTCGACCTTGGAGACAGTTCCAATGGTTGTAAGTTGTATCAAGATGACCTTGATGAATGTTCCAAGGTTGATGATTGGTATAAATATATGTAATGAATCCGTGAGTGATGTGAGAGTATGCAAAGATGTGAAGATAAAGTGTGTGTGTTGTAAAGGCAGAGAAGAAGAGATATATTGCGCTTCAATGGAACTGAACTCGGGCATTTTGTAGATGCTATTATATTAGTTCATGGCAATGAGCCACCCTTTGGCAGCGAGTCACCCCTTGGTAGTCAACCTTTTTGTAGTGTGCATTCATTTGGGCAGTGATCCCTAAGTGTTGCAAGTATGTGCCTAATCGGTGTTGTCATTGATGTCAACATATCTATGTTGTCATTGGTGTCAATTGTGCTCTTATTTTGGTGAGGATATTGAGAAAATTAGCCCTCCGATGATAACAATGTGTTGCAGTAGAAACAATGCATTACATACAAAAGAACAGTCCAGAAGAATGCTTCGTATTTCCTGTAGAATAAATATCTTTAACTACAGATTGAAAGTTATTTAGAAGCCTATTTGAAGATGTTATATTCTGAGTTTGAGCCTTCAATATGAAGAATTGAGTGAGATATGTTCACCGAAGTGAAAACAGCTTTTTCTGTGTGTTTGGTGGTGACAGGGAGAATGTGTTTTGCTCCGCATTCCTCCGCATTGAAGTATTTTGGTCTGTGGTTCTAGAAGTAAGTCTGTGATGATGTTAAATGCCTTCAAGTGTAATGGTTTGTGATTTGGTGGTCCACAAGCTATCTTTTACTTACGACAATGATTAACAGTGTTGTTCTTGTGCTCTGGTTTGAAGAATCTTGTTGATAGAGTTGTTAGAGATCGTGTGGTTATTCCTGGTGATTATAATGTGCTTGTGGATGTCTCTTGATCATGCTCCTACATTCAGATTGGTCCGCAAGGTGTAATTCAGATCATGCATGAAGCGTGTTCTTGAGAATACTTGTGTTAACATCAGTATTGGCCGACCTGATTGAATCCATCATCTACGAAGATGCATTGAAGATTGTGATAGCATGTTGTAGCATGGAAGATTATGTTTGAGTCCCAGCCAAGGTGTGGCATAATCTGCATACATTCTTACATCTTTTCCTTAGCTAAATTTGTATTAGGTCCAGACCTATTTTATGTATGTTTGTAATGCCGACCTTGAAGATTGTTCCAACGAATGATGATTGTAATGTCAACCTTAATGATCATTCCAAGGTTGATGGAGTGTATAAATACTTGTAATTAAGTCGTGAAAATGCATCCAAGTGTGAAGATGCAAAGATAATGTGAAGTAAGGTAGTAGAGCAGAGTAGAGGTGTTTGTGCTTCAATGGAACTGAACCTTGGCATGAAGTAGATGTTGTTATCTCAGTTCAACCCTTTGGCAGTGAGCCTTCTTTTAGCAGTGAGCCACCCTGTGGCAGTGAGTCATCCATAGGCAGTGAGCCTTTCTTTGCAGTGAGCAATTTGGGCAATGATCCTTGTAGGTAGTGAGCCTATGTTTTTCGATATTGATATAACTTATATATTTCTGTGGACTAACACACACCGTGATTTTTCCCTTTTAGGGTTTTCCACGTAAAAAATTTGGTGTCTCCTGCGTTGTCTATGCTTTTGTGTTGAGCTTCTCATTTAATGATTTCATGGTTATATCTAAATATAAGTAATTGATACGTTGATGATCGTATTTGGTTAAAAGTTTGAGGACAACTGATTCATCCCCCCCTCTCAGAGCAAGGTTCCTCTAAAGAAATCCTAACATCTTGAGGAAGATCTAGGATGTCTTATAAGAAGGAAGCTCCACATTTTGATGGGACAAATTATGCTCTTTGGAAGGCACAAATGAAAAGCCATCTTCTTTTTCTTGGTTATAAAGTATGGAAAGCTACAGAATCAAAATATACCATGCCTCCAAATGGTTTGATGATTGAAGATGAAATCAAAGAATATGAGGTGGATGTCAAAGCAAAGGATGCTCTGCTAAGTTCCTTAAGTGACTCTGTGTTGACAAAAGTTGTGGACCTTGAAACTGCAAATGAGGTATGGGATAAGCTGAAAAATCTGTATGAAGGAGATGATTCTATAAAAGAAGCCAAGCTGCAAAGTCTGAAAGTGAAGTATGAGGGTTTGAAGATGAATGAAGATAAAAACATAACAGCTTTATACAAAGAGTTGATGAACTTGTCATTGGACTAAAGGGTATGGGAGGAACTCTCGGTGATAAGGAAGTTGTGATGAAAATTCTCATATCACTACCAAAGTCATATAGTCACAAGGTGGTTGCAATTGAAGAATTCATGACTATGAAAACTATTGACAGAGATAAGTTACTTGGAAATCTTACAGCCTTTGAGATGAGAGAATTTGGTGATGCCCTACCTAAAGTTGAATCAACTTTTAAAGCCAATACTTCAGCAGAGATCTCTAGAGCTAAGAAATACAAGGTGGATGATGACTTTAATGAAATTGAAGCCAACTTTGTTAGCAGGCTTCAAAGAGGTTCTGGTAAGTTCAAAGGTAAATTACCTTTCAAATGTTTCTCTTGTGGTAAAGTAGGTCATTATGCTTCCAGATGTCCTGAAAGAATTGAAAGAAATAGGAAGAAACATGAGAGCAGGCCTAGAGTCCCAAAGAAATGATACTATGTCAAAGATTTTGATGATGAAGGGGTGACTGATGATGAATCTTATGATGCTAACACTAATGCAAATGAATGTCTATTTATTTCTATTAAAGAAGATCATGTGTCTTCTAATTCAGCTAGTTGTGTGAAGGATGAAAAACTAGTAGAAGAAAGTACTTTAGCTGTTCAGGTTGAGAAAGATAAGGATGAATGGATTATTGATAGTGGATGCTCACATCACATGACTGGTGACAAAAGTAAGTTTGTAAGTTTGGAAAAGTATGATGGAGGAATGGTTAGGTTTGGAGATAATGTTGCTGGTAAGATTTGTGGAAAAGGATCTTTTTCATTTGATGGAAAGCATAATACTGACAATGTTCTATATGTGAAGGATTTGAAGCATAATCTTTTGAGTGTTGGTCAGATGTGTGACAAAGGATATGATCTGAGATTCAAAGATAATGGGTGCAAGATCATGGAAAGTTCTAGAACTGTGATTGCTACCGGTAAGAAGACAAAAGGTAACATCTATCAATTGAGAGGAACTAATGATTATTGTTTATTGGCTCAGGCAGATAAAAGTTAGTTTTGGCATAGAAGGATGTGTCATATAAACTTTGATAGTCTGGTAAAGATAAGTTCAAGTCAGGCTGTGAGAGATTTACCAAAACTTGTGAAACCCTCCAACTTAATTTGTAAGAAATGTCAGTTGGGAAAGAAAACAAGAAAAAGTTTCAAGAGCAAAGAACAATTTTCTACCGGTTTGCTGGATTTAGTGCATACAAATCTTTGTGGTCCTACAAGGGTGAGAAGTCTACAAGGTGACAAGTACTTCATGTTGCTTATTGATGATTATTCTAGAATGACTTGGGTTAATTTTCTAAGAGATAAATTAGAAGCCCTAGAGAAGTTCAAATCCTTCAAGGCAATGGTTGAGAATGAAATAGATTTGAAGATCAAATGCTTGAGGTCTGATAGAGGAGGTGAGTTCACATCAAATGAATTCAACATTTTCTGTGAAGAGAATGGGATAAAGAGACAATTGTCTACACCTAGGCCTCCTCAGCGGAATGGAGTTGTGGAAAGGAAGAACAGGATAGTTCAGGAGGCTGCCAAGACAATGATAAAGGAAGAAGGTATGCCAGAAGTCTTTTGGAAAGAGGCTATTCACACTGTTGTCTACATTCAAAACAGAGTTCAAGTGAAAGGTAATGGTACTAAAACTCCCTATGAATTGTGGTATGGAAGAATTCCTACAATAAAATATTTCAAAGTCTTTGGAAGAAAATGTTATATCAGGAGAGATGAAGATCGAGGAAAGTTTGATGTAAGATGTGATGAAGGAATCTTTCTTGGATACTCTACCAAGAGTAAGGCTTATCGATGCTACAACAAAAGGCTTAAAAAGATTGTTGAGAGTGCAAATGTGAAGGTGAATGAAGGCAAAGAGAGAATATCAGACCTGAGTTGTTATGAACTAGATGAACCTATGACTATAGTAATTGAAGAGAAAGATAAGAAAGCAGATAGTCAGGATGAAGAAGAGGCTCTGGAAAGTGTTGTCAAGACTCCCAGGTATGTAAGGATCAATCATTCTAAAGATCATATTATAGGTGACAAGAACAAAGGTGTGCTAACAAGAAAAAGAGCTATAGAGGAACAAGTGAATTACTATTTGCTTTCAAAGATTGAACCAAAAACTATGAATGAAGCATGCAATGATGAAAATTGGGTAAAGGAAATGGAGGAAGAACTATTGCAGATAGAGAAGAATGAAACTTGGGAATTATTTCCTAGACCTGCTGACAAAAATGTATGTGGAACTAAATGGGTCTTCAGGAACGAGCTGAATGAAAATGGAGAAGTTGTAAGGAATAAAGCAAGACTTGTATGTAAAGGATATTCTCAAATTGAAGGGATAGATTTTGAAGAAACCTTTGCCCCAGTAGCTCGGATTGAAGCAATCAAAATGTTTCTGGCGTTTGTAGCTTAGAAAGATTTTAAGGTATATCAGATGGATGTGAAATCTACCTTCCTGAATGGTGAATTAGAAGAGGAAGTATACATTGAGCAACCAGAGGGATTTAAATTGTCAAATCAAGGTGATATGGTATGCAGGTTGAAGAAAGCATTGTATGGACTCAAACAAACTCCTAGAGCCTGGTATGCAAGGTTAGACAGGTATTTATTGCAATTGGGATTTAGTAAAGGTACTGCAGATAGCAATCTATACTTCAAAATCAATGACAATCAGATCTTGATTATTGAAGTCTTTGTTGATGACATTATCTTTGAAAGAAATGAAGGTATGTGCATAAGGATTGCCGATGAGATGAAAAGTGAATTTGAAATGTCCATGTTTGGTGAAATGAATTTCTTTTTGGGTCTACAAATTAATCAATCAGATAAAGGAATCTTCATATCTCAGTCTAAGTATGTGAAAGAGTTGTTGAAGAAGTTTGGGATGGAAGACTCTAAACCGGTATGTACTCCCATGGTGACTAGTTGCAAGTTGAGCAAAACTGATGAATCACCTAAGGCTGATCAGAAAAAATACAGATCCGTGATTGGAGGATTACTTTATCTAACTCAAACCAGACCTGATAGTAGGCATGCATTCTGTCTTGTTGCAAGGTTTCAAGCTGATCCAAGAGAATCACAGGTGATGGTAGTTAAGAGAATCCTAAGGTATTTGAAAGGTACTCCAAATTATGGCTTATGGTATTGTAAGGACAATGATTTCACTCTCAGTGCTTATACAGATGCAGATTGGGCTAGAGATGTTGATTATAGAAAGAGTACAAGTGGAGGTACCTTCTTCTTGGGTAATAGATTGGTCTCATGGCTGAGCAAGAAACAAGATTCAATATCTTTGTCAACTACAGAAGCAAAGTATATTGTAGTAGCATGTTGTTGCACTCAAGTATTATGGATGAAGCAGACTTTGAAGGATATAAGAGTTGTTGGCAAGAGACACTGCTTTGGTATGAACTTGTATGTTGTCATTGATGGAAACAAGACTCAGAGATCTCTTCAGCATGATAGGGAGAGACAACTCCAGAAGATCACATTAGATTTTAGGTCCAGTTGGTAGAAGTAGCTAAGTATGAGAATGTACAGAATAGAACTTAGTAAGTGGGTCAGTATGCTTCTGCAGATGATGATCTAGTAATGCGGTTTAGGTATGATGTTAGTAATTATTTGGTGGTGTCATACTCTAGAGAATAAGTCTTGACTTCCTCCGGAAGTCACCTTGAAGGAATGTCGAAGTCCAGATAAGCAAAGGTATAGCAGGAGCAGTGAACAGGGTATAGTGCAGTGGTCCGCATTCCTCTGTAGGTGAGCATTTTGTTACGAGGTTTTGAGGTGTTGTAAACACTTATATGAAGTGTCTAATTCCAAAGTTGGGAGATCTAAAGTCCACTAGAAAGATAGTGACAAGTCGTTGAGTATCGATACAGTGTTTGACAGAGTCTGACCAAGACAGAGTCTGACCAAGAGAGAGTCTGAGTTCTGATGGTCCACATTTCTCCGTGTTACACCCCATGTGTTTCTATCTACTTACTATTTACCTAGTTTGGTTAATTTGTTTTAAAAGTGAGTGATTATGGATTTCTGCATCTGTATATGTGCTTTTATCCATTTACTATAGATTGGATATTTTGTGAAAATTGAAGTATTTGTGAATCTTTGTATCTATGTGTGTTATCTGTCTTGAATGCAATATGATGAGAAAAAAATATTGCAATGTCTTGTATTAAATGTGGTTATTGTTATTTAAAGATTATATTTTGATTAGTTAACTACTCTTGCGATGATCTAAGTGGATGCAGGAATAGGTTGTCCCTCCAAAAAAGAGGGGAGGTATCACTCAGGAGAAGGACTTGGTCTAGTAAACGTAAAGAGAAGCCTAAACTGAGCAACACACACACACACACATCCTAATTTGACCTAGGTTGAGTCGAGTTAGTGTGGGTAGCGGTAAGTGACCTAAGTTGTGAGTCATGATTCTTGACTTTGGTAGTTTTGAACCTGCATGTTGTTAAGTGTTTGGTTGTCTAGGCAAGTTTACGTTTGGAGACTATAGTTAGTGTAAGTCCATGATGCAATCTTACGTATGAATCGATATGAACATAAACTTATGTAGGTAGACATACCTATGTATATTCATGAGCATATTGCTCATAGATATGGAGATGTCGATTTGGGCTATGCAAGAATTATCGTCTCTCTTGTGTTCTTCGATGATAAGTCTATGAAGATTTTACGACTTTATATGCATTTTTTATTGAGTTATATTTGATTTTACGATGATAAATTTATACATATGTGAATATATATAAATATATATTTATTGTCTCTCTCTATATATATGTATGTATTTAATATAAATACTATTATTATTTTTCCCTTAATAGCGGAAATATGATTTTATTATTTTGCAGAAATTGATTTTCGTAAATATTGTTCTATGGTGATTAGAAGAATAAAAATATATAAAATAAGATTTAATAAAAAATAATAATAATAAAAGAATAGTTTTATAAAAAAAAGTAATAATAATAAATATAATAAAATAAATAATAAAAATTAAAGGTGATTAAACTATAATAATAAAAATAAGGTTAAAAGCGCTTTTAAATAAGGGATACGTATCTTATGTTTTAATCGAATGTATTTAAGACTAAGGGACATGTTTCATTTTTTTAATCAAATGATGTTTAGACTTATGTCTATCAGCCAAAGTAATGGGCTTTTTTTTTATCTTAATAGGGTGGCGGCCTTATAAGGCACGCGGGCTCCTTAAAGCTTTTCAATCAGCGCATAAAGCATGAATCGTTAATATATTTTTATTTTTTTAATTTATAACTAACACTTTTTTTAGAAGGTTGTTTTGTTTTATAAACTATTTTTAGATTTTGTAAGCATGTCCTCATAGTGTCAACATTTTTTGAGTTGGTTAAGCATGTTGACATTATATCGACATTTTTTAATTGGTTGCGGTATAAAAGGGGGTACTCTCCCTCATTTTTAATTGCACCATTATCTAATCAAGAGCCTCTCCTTTTCAAATTTGAGTTTTGCATTAGTGTTGAAAGTTTGTCATTTTTACTTTTGTAAATTGTCTAATTTGGAGGAGCGATCTAGAGTATTGGAAGGTTGTAAGTAGAAGAGTATTTGATCCATTTGGAGCTATATTCTCAGGCATGGGATTTATTTCTCCTTCTCTATGTTTTTCCTATTTTCAAAATATAATGTGATGTATTGTTTTTAAGCGATTACAATGTTGAATTTTTGATGTGAATGTATGTATGTATATATATATATATATATATATATATATTTGTGTCAGGGGAAATTATGCGTGAATATCAAAAGACATCAATAATACCCATAACTCAATGGAATATAGAAATAAAGAAGATCTAAAACAATGAACAATACCTCAACAAACCTCTTTACCTTGTGGCTTCCATTGGCGGCCTATCGCAAATGATCTTGTGTATGAATATGCCCTCAGAAGGTGCACCTCCTTGCTATTCCAAGTTGTCAAGTGAGAATGGCCATGATAATAGATTGCAATGAAGATGAGCTTCACAACAATGGTAATGGTGATATAATAACGAGTTGATCGCAAGCAAATGGAATTTCTACACAGTAACAATACTGAAAGCTTGGATAAGTGAAATGGAAGAAGAAGGTTCAATTTATAGACTCATGAGAGGAAATCAACGGTTGAGAAAGAATAAGAAGATCAATGGTTGGGAAAGAATGAGAGAATGTGCACAAGTAGAGAGAAGACAAGTGTCATACAAAAGCTATTTTGAGTTAACTATTTTTCTATTTATTGAAGACAAGATATGCTATCATAAAATAGAAAGCTCTTTTCTATTTCAGGACTTTTTGGAATCAATTAGTTGACTCATGGTTTGCTTTTGCATGTTTTGAGAAAAATTAAATAATTAAATTATTTAATTATGTGTACATGAAGAGGAAGAATTATTTTTAGAAGATTCTGGAAGATATTAGAAGAATTAGAAGAAAGCAAATTAAATAAATAAATTTATTTAATTGTTTGTGCAAGATTTGGAAGAATAAATAAAATATTTGATTATATTTTATTTTTAGAGAATGAGAGGATTTAAATAAATTTGATTTATTTATTTAAATTTGGAAGAAGGATTGACTTAATTAAATAATTAAGAATTATTTAATTGTTTGAACGAATTTGGAAGAATTAAATTAAATAAAGGATTTTATTTAATTTTGACTATAGAAGAGGTAATTAAATATTTTGATATTTAATTACCTTAGAGGAACGTGAATCGAATAAATAAATTTATTTATTTATTTATTGATAGAAGGATTAGAATGAAATAAATATTTAAAATATTTATTTAGACTGAGTCGTGTCATTCTTAGGCGTATATAATATCTAGTTAGCAAATTTGTATTGTGAATGTGAGATAGTGTCTATGGTTTGGATTTTACCTAGATGGAATTGTGAACCAATCATTGATTGGTGTTTGTATAGGAAAATTGTACAAGGGGAAAGATAGTGAAAATAGGATTCAAGTAGTATTACTTCAATATGTGTATCCTAGTAAAACATGTAATAGGTTAACCTTGGGATATGTGATCCATGGAAGAGGTAGTTAATCTAGCATAGAGATTGTCATCTTTCCTAGATGAGATAGAAGGGTGGGTGAATATGAGACGAAGAAAACTTTGCCCAAAGTGCTGTAAATAGCTAACGTTTACACTGTCTAGCTTCACTATGTTCAAGGTTTGCATTACTAAGTAGAGATGTCATATTTTGATGGTTGTAGCCATAGTATGATAGTACTAGTTAATGTAGGACACAACACATACTCAAATTAGGCTTAACTTTGAGGTTGTTATACCAATCCCTTCATTGAAGGGTAGGGCCATTTACCTGTTTGGTAAATGTGCGGGGGACCACAGATAGTCTGTGGTTGGAGGTAAATCACTTGAGTGATACTTCCCCTCATCCAGTTGGTGGCCGGGAGTATTGAAGATAGACAAGTATACAAACATGTGATTCTATTTATCAGTTAAGCTCTTGAAGCTTCTATGTAATTTATGAAAAAAGTTGTAAAAGTTGAATATTTAATTCTTTTATTGAGAAATGTAATTTGGTTATGCAATAGAAGTTTGAAATATGTTACAAATGTGCATTATATCAAATGTTTGGAGGAAAAAATTTATTATTCCTGTTATGAATTCATGACTTATTTACTTTCAAGTTAAATTTAGCGAACCTTAGTTGGTAGAACAAGTGGCATGTTACACTCCGTAAGATGATATCATGCCTTGCAGTTCTGAGGGTAAGTTTAGGAAGGTGTAAAGAGTCCTTGATATGATTTTGGAGGTGTTTTGAGATCTATAGTAAAAGATGTAAGTCAGCAGATGAACCTGTTAAGCATACTCTTGAAGAACAGGCCGACTAGTATGATAAATTATTGTGCGAAGAAGAGATAATGTTTGAAGGATCCATCTAAGTAATTGAATGATTAGAGCCAACCTATATGAACATGTTTTGGAAATGTTTTGGGTCCGCATAATATATAGTGCATTAGATTAAGCCGACAAGCCACATCTTTTTATGTACACATTTCATTTTTTAATGCCGACCTAATTATGGATCAAATCATGATGCGGATATATAAAGGTGATGAGTTTTAGTTGTGATGAGGGTGAAGGAGTGTGTGATTGATGTGGGCATGCGAATAGCAGAGCAGAGTTAGAAGATCAGTAGTGATGAAGATTTGGGATTCAGAATTTGGTTGCTAAATAACTGCACCCTGGCATAGTGACAGATGCTTTTGCAATATTTTATTTTCATGTGCAATTTGCTTTACAAAGAGATTTCTTCATCAAGTCAGTGAGCCTAGCAGTGAGCCCCCATTAGGGTTTAACAGCCCTTATTGTAATCTTGCTAGGTTTAGGGTTGAGGTAATGACCCTGCTAGACCTAGTTGTACTTCATGGTAGTGAGCCAGCATGTTCCAAGACCATGGAGTGACCAAGCATTAACATCATTAT
Organism: Cunninghamia lanceolata; assembly: GCA_027924645.1. Lineage (NCBI taxonomy): Eukaryota > Viridiplantae > Streptophyta > Pinopsida > Cupressales > Cupressaceae > Cunninghamia > Cunninghamia lanceolata. The sequence goes on along the minus strand of BSBN01000204.1, from coordinate 1,843,337 downwards.
TTGTAAAGATTGCAATATATATTTGAGAGCTAATCCTCTCCATGGTTTTTCCTGATTTGGGTTTTCCACGTAAAAATCTTGGTGTCTATGTGTCATGTTTTTATGGGTGTTGTTCATATGCATGTTATGCCTTTGTTTAATTAATCATGGAAAATGGTTGAAAGTTAAAGTATATCAAAAGACTTTTAGAACACTGATTCACCCCCCCCCCTCTCAGTGTTCTTGACATTTAACAAGAGTTGTGTATGAAGATCCAATTGCAATCTTTTGTGACAATACAAGTGCCATAAACATTTCAAAAAATCCAATGATGCACTCAAGAACAAAGCACATATCAATAAGATAACACTTTTTGAGAGAGAAGGTGACAGAGAATGAAGTAAAGTTAGAATATGTGTCCACAAAGGATCAAATTGTAGACATTTTCACTAAGCCTCTGCCTAAAGATACCTTTGAGTGTCTCATAGAAAAGTTAGGGGTCATTACCCCTCCTGTCCTGAACTAAGATGCATAGGAATGCATTAATCCAATGGAGCTCAAAGTGTCATCCCTTGATCTAGATTGATGTTCTGAAGGCTACCTCTCAGGGGGAGTAGCTAAGTGTTTCTAGTAAAGTAAATGGATCAGACTAGCAACAGCGTGCAAGTATGTGCTCTTTTTCATTGATGTCAAAGGGGGAGAGAAATAATGTGAAAAACTTAGGGGGAGAAAGAATGTAGTTGTGTAAAGAAAAAGGGGGAGAATCTTGTCTTGATGGTCTTTTCAATTTTTCACATCATATGTTGCCATCAATGACAAAGGGGGAGATTGTTGCAAGTATGTGCCTAATCAGTGTTGTCATTGATGTCAACATATTTGTGTTGTCATCGGTGTCAACTATGCTCTTACTTTGTTGAGGATAGTGAGAAAATTAGCCCTCCAATGATAACAATGTGTTGCAGTAGCAACAATGCATTACATATAGAAGAACAGTCAAGAAGAATGCTCTGCATTTCCTGTAGAATAAATATCTTTAACTACGGATTGGAAATTATTTAGAAGCCTATTTGAAGATGTTATATTCTAAGTTTGAGCCTTCGATATGAGGAATTGAGTGAGATATGTTCACCAAAGTGAAAACATCTTTTTATGTGTGTTTGGTGGTGATAGGGAGAAAGTGTTTTGCTCCGCATTCCTCCACATTGAAGTATTTTGGTCTGTAGTTTTGGAAGTAAGTCTGTGATTATGTTAAATGCCTTCAAGTGTAATGGTTCATGATTTGGTGGTCCACAAGCTATCCTTTACTTATGACAGTGGTTGACAGTGTTGTTCTTGTGCTCTGGTTTGAAGAATCTTATTGATAGAGTTGTTAGAGATCATGTGGTTGTTCTTGGTGATTATTATGTGCTTGTGAATGTCTCTTGACAATGCTCCTACATTCGGATTGGTCTGGAAGGTGTAATTCAGATCATGCATGAAGCATGTTCTTGAGAATACTTGTGTTAACATCAGTGACCTAGTTGAATCCATCATCTACGGAGATGCATCAAAGATTGTGATAGTGTGTTGTAGCGTGGAAGATTGTGTTTGAGTTCCAACTAAGGTGTGTCGTGATCCTCATACATTCTTACATCTTTTCCTTAGCTAAATTTGTATTAGGTTCAGAGCTATTTTATGTATGTTTGTAATGTTGACCTTGGAGATTGTTCCAACGGTTGATGTTTGTAATGTCGACACAGGGCTTCCATGAACTATTTATTTTGGAATAGCCAAGTTACCTAACATGATATCAACAAGTTGTCCTATAACATGGACTGTCTGAGGATCTTTTCTCTTCCTTCCTGGTTTCTTAAGGCATAACTCCCTTATAGCCTTGGTATATATGGGTACATCCTTGATAGATTGGATAAGGGGGATTTTAACACAAACATTCTTTAGCTACCCCATGAAATCAAAATCAGGCTCAGATGGAGTTGGTGGAAGGTGCATTTTTAATCTCTTTGGAAATGGAGGGATTCTGGTAATGTCTTCTTCTTGTAGAGAGGTTTGCTCAGAAGGCTTCTGGTGGTTATTTAGATGGTTGTCCATGAGAAAGGGTTGTTCCTCATCAGGAAGTTCTATGATGAGTGGTGATGGAGGTCCGGCAAGCATCTTTCTTCAGTGCAGGTGCACATCACTAACTTCAACTGTGTAGGTTGGGCATTGGATGGCCTCATTAGTATAGGCCTGTTGAATAGGCTTATTGTTAGGTTTAGGTGCAGGTTGTGCCAGTAATTGAGTGGCTTTAGGTGGGGTAGGAGTAGGTGAGGTTGTATTTGGCATAAAAGCAGGTTGCTGAGGTAGGGTTTATTGTGGTTGCGGGTAGTTCATATTTGGATTTTGCCAAGGTTGGTTCCCATGCCACTATTGTGGCCATGGGTTTTGATTGGCCTACCATTGTGGATTATAATTTAAGGATTGGGATGGCTACTGAGGCCATACCCCCTACTGCTCAGTCCAACTAGGTTGCATGGTTTCCCATTGTTGTTGTGGCCAGTTATACCAAGGTGCATTGTTCCAATTATGAGGATTTGAAACAGGTGGTACAAATGACATGGGATTGGTCAAGGGGTCCTGAGGCATACCTTGTTTTTGTTGCCATGGCCTTCATTGTGCAATGTAGAACACTTGACCTTCTTCATCTTTTATGGCTCTGACATATGCTTTCTCATTCTTACCCTAAAAAATACTAGCAAGTCCCTTGCATTAACAATTGACCTTCTTCTGTCAACAGTGTGGGTAGTATTCACTTAAAGTTGCTTCTGATGTATCTTGTTTCTTCTTTATGTGCAAGGTATCTAGCTATGTTTCCACAAGGCTTATGATATCCTCTTTCATGTTTGATAGGAGATTATTGAGCTCAACCCTGGAGACTCTAGTGGATGATTTACTCGAAGTCAAGGTCCTAAAACCTCTAATCTTCTTTAAAGTAGAGTGTGAATAGTTTCAGCAAATTTGACATATTTCATCAAATCCAAGCTGAGAGATGTCCCCTGCTCTAATTAAATTGAGTGCATCCATACATTCCTCGTTCACACCTCTTAGGAAGACCAGTTTGAGTGACTCTGGAGAGAGCCTATTTCGTCTTGACTTCTTGAGGAAAAATTTAAATCTCTCAACATAATCTTCTAGGGGCTTATCTTCTTTTTGTGACATCCTAAAGATGTCATCCCCCTTCATATCTCTGTCATGGCAATAAAACTTCTCTTTCATGGTGGCCCAAGTAGTTACAGAATTCTCACCCAGACCCATAAACCATCGTAATGTAGCATCCTTGAGGGTGGCTAGAAAGAGATTGCGCTTGTATGCATCTCTAGTGTAATCATAACTCCTACAGAGTACATCAAACTCAAAGAGAAATGTATCAGGGTCTTCAGTGATTAGCCCATGAAATTTTGGTAGAGCTGAAGGAGGAATATTTTTTAAGGTATCAGCTCTCTCCTAGTTTGAAATAGGAAAGGCAAAGGTAACTGGTTTAGCTGGGTTTTCTACTGCTTCTTCTACCATGACGCCTTGGTTCCAATCTACAATATCCTCAAATTCCTTAGTGTTCTCCAGACCAAGGGATAATTCCAAGTGTTATTCTTCTTCTTTTGTTGAACTAGTTGGAAGAAACCTCCCTCTATGGTCTCTTAGCCGCCACATACAATAATGTGTAAGCTAATGGCTTTGTTCCTGCACCATGTTAGTGAATTGTTTGGAGATGGATTGAATATCTAAGTGGTCCTATATGCTTTAAAAAAATAGTATTTCCTAGTAAAGCAAGTACAAGCATAAATCAACAAGAACTCATAAACTCAAAACCTTAGCACCATCCTCAGCAACGACACCAAAAATGTCAAACTCCATTATTAACCAATACATTGATGTAGAAAGGACATGCACACTACTCAACGGACCAACAGATCCTATATCAAGCAACCTACTGGTTATATAATGTGTTACATTTACATTATCAAACTAGGGAATCGTAATCTTCTTGGATGATGCCTATACTATGTGTATAGTTAAGGATTCTTGAGTTTTAGTCTAGAGGTTGTGTAAGGGAATCATCTAATTAAAGGAAACACAATTCAATTGTAAAGATTGACAATATTCTAAGTAGGAATGATAGAAAATAACTAAGTTCATTCAACAGAACAGTAATCATATGATCCTATGTAACTTTTAAATAAAAGAACAACTAACAGTTGGTTCAGTCGGTGATCACCTTGACTCAATAAGACTTATAACATAAATTACCAAAGTCTAATTATTTCTCATTACTCATTACAACATACATCAATCACACATATATATAAACATACAATTATAAAATGAACATATAAACAGAGTGGAGAGACATAGTACCTCAAGTGGCCTGCCTGAGTAACTATGATCCCACGAAATCTATTTAAATCTCTACTGTATCTTTGTAATCATTGACAAAATTCAAAACATATATTCCTTTATTGAATGTTGAAGTGAAAGATACAACAACAAAATCTGATACTATATCTCTGTCTATCTAAATGAAGCCAAATCTAATCCCTATATATGAGATCAGCTTTGTCTATATGAATAAAACTACTGAACAATAAATGTTATAACTGTCCATTATCCAACAACATAGGAAAAGGACTTTATTACAAAGAAAACCAAAAATAGGAAACTAAACTGACATGAAGGCGACATAGATGATACAATCCTACTATAACTCTATCTTTCTAATATCCATGAAGAATGATCAAGACTAGAAACAGAACATAGAGCATGATCTAAGATTCCTCCATTATTTAAGACATCATATATTGAACGATAACTGTCACAGAGTCATGGATGACTCATCCCAATCAATTCAAGATCTTCTTCCTTTGGCTGTAGGTGCACGTATCATCTACTATGGATATCAGCATCTCCTTCGGTTGCGGGTTGTTCAGTGATCTTCATGATATGAAGCCACGCTCTTGCTGCATGAGGAGAACTAGTACATCACATAGTATCTATGCACCACTATTACTAAAATCAACATAAAGTACTAACATATTTCATGAGCAATCAACCATTCACACATAATTAATTAACAACATATTAGATACCCATCTTCATGCCTCAGTGTCTTAAGGATAATCATAGACATACTTAGTGCATATAGAAGTTTGGAAATAGGTACTTAAAGCAAGAAAAACAAGACAAAACATGGTCTCATTAGAGAGCGTACCCTAGCAAGGTAGAGGCTAAAGATAATCCAAATGATGATGAAATGATTCAAACATAATGATGATGTCACCTTGGAGGTGAAGTCCTTAGGAGGATGAAGATTCTTCAACTCATAAGGATGTTGATGATGATTCCAAATCTGCAACAAACACAATACTAACACAAGTCTGCCACAAACACAATGAATGCCTTGAATGCTCCTTTGCTCAATATCATGACCTTGCTATCATCAATTTTTCTATCATCAACCTAGGTTACAAATGAATTCAAACACTTGTTTAAATATGCTATCTTGTTAAACTTTCGTAAATTAGTTGAAAGAGCTGACAAGGGAGGACCCATTTAAGAGTCCTATGTTGACATGCTTTTAATTTTACCCTGACCAATCAGAGTGGACTTGGGCGTGGGTGCCCAAGTCCCAAGGTGACTTTTTGGTCGATACTTAAGCTTTAAATGGGCCCCTAGTTCCCTTTTGACATGGGTTTTGAGGGATTTCTCATCGAGATGAATAATTTTGCTTGTAGAGTGTAAACATGGGGACCTAGGAGCTAAACTAGGAGGTAAAAAGGCATGTGTTTACTTTTTACTCCATAACATTTAGCCTCCACTTTAATGTGTGTGAGATCCTATGATTCAGCACATGCATTAATGTACAGTCGAAGCATATCAAAACACATCAAACACTAGAATGAATACACACCCTAAGTTTGAAGGACTATTTCTATCCCCCAGACTTAGGCAAACATAAGAAAACATTGAACAGTCACATAAGACACAGTGAATACAGTAAGGAAGCACGCAATACATAGAGAAAAAAATGAAAGCACGCAATACACGGAGAAGACATGAGTGCAGTCATGCAATGCATGAAGAAGTTATGAAGAGAAGAAATGATTAAGCAATTACATATCTATATATAAGGCTAACTAAAATAACAAAACACACATGTAAAATACATACATCGTGGGGGTCTCATCGCCACACGTCTTTAGACAACACCACAAACATGTGAGACATGCAAAGAAGACACATAAAACAAATGGAAGACACACGGAATACATGAGCATTGCATAGTATGTCATTGACACACTATACGTCTTATACACGACAAACATGGGTGATAGGAAGGAGCTCCTCGCTACACTCCACTATCTAAGACATGCCAAACACACCTGACAATCAAGCTACGCTACCACAACTACCAAAGACACGCTTAAGGGTGAATGACTCAAGATGCAACCCCACCTTGCATTGAGGACTTTGTATAAAATAATGTGCACTAGCTCAAGAGATACACCATCCTACCTCGCGATGAGGGCTTTGTTTAAAATGATGTGCACTAGCTAAAAGGGTTAGAAATACTCACCTACTATACAACCGAACTAGCAGTTGTCATCAAGAAAATCATCCTCCTCCCAATCATGAATGCAAGAGGAGATAGGTACATAAGGTACTATTGCCCAACTTGAATCATTGTCCTTTAACTCTTCAATAGTAGTTGGTGGAATGTTTTCTTGCTAAGGTTTGTCTTTTTCTCCTTTCTCTTGCTTGCCTATTTCTTCGTGTTTTATTAGTGATGTTTGCAAAAGGATTCTCATTATTTTCCGTAGTCTTCGACATCTCAGAGGAGGAAGCTGGTACAAAATTGATTTTCTGTGATGAAATGCTTTGTTCTTTACGGGTATCTCCCGATCCTTGTAAGGATGGTGAAGGAGGAACCTCAGTAAAGACTCCCTTACCTCGTGGCCAAGGGGGTTCTTTTAATTTATGTGGCTCTTCACTTTCTTCTTGTTCAATAGGAGGTCCAACCAATTTTGTTATTAACTTCACCTTGTATCTTTGATATCCCAGGAAGAATTGCTCTTCTCTTGGTTAAGGAGGCTCGGTAGGTTGTGGCCAAAAGTAGTCTAGGCTGGAATTTCCATGAGTAATCATAGGTTTCCATCTACTATGGTGGACAACATACACTCTCCCTTGGTGGGGAAATTTTAGACATTTATGAATTGTAGAGGGGATTGTTTTCATGGACTTGAGCCATGGGTGGCCTAGTTTCACACAAATAGGTCAGAAGTAGGGATGATGTCAAACGATTGTTCCAAAGCTTTCTCAACTACTTTAATCAATAATGTAATTTTCCCTATAGCTGGGATAAAAGCTCTAGTATGTGTCTTAACCATCATATGTGTGGGCTCGTAAGATTCTTGTATCAAATCAGGCATATAGAGGAACTCTTCAGTAATCACATTCGTCATACAGTTAGGATCGATAAGGACCCCTCTTGTAGGATTTCCATTTATACGTGCGGTGATGTAAAGAGGTCCCTCAATGTCTCCAATTGTTCTATCATGTGGTGTAAATGTTATTTCAGGTTCAAGAGTCTTCCTCTTCCTATAAACTTGAGGAGGGACCATAGCATTATTGTTGTGATCATGAGAAGCCATGTATGTGACTGTTTCACACCAAAGCACTTGTTTGAGGAAATCAGCTTTTTTAAAGAGAAAAAACACACGAATTTCATGAAAAAAAAAGTAATTAAGATGGAAGTAGTGCTAAACAACAAGGCAAGATGAATTATTTTATAAGTTTGCTTTAAAATGTGTGAAGAAAGTGTGTAAACCACTTAATGTTGAAATGCACAAGTTGTGTAATTACAAAATTTGAAATTTGAATGCAAGGATTCCAAATTATACAACACTACAACTCAAAATCAGATTTGAATGAGTGTTAAAAAGAGCAGCAAAATTTGAAATAAGATTTTGACTACAAACCCTATCTTTTGCAAAAACTAGGTTATATGAAAAATGTAAAATTTCAACAAAATCCTAACAAATGATATATGCAAATGCAAGGTGTGATATCATGAAATGATTAATTGCTGTAATTTGTCTCAGATCTGATGTATAAATCAGATTTTCAAATGCTTTCAATGATATGCAATAAAAATAATGCAAAACTATGCCTTTATGCAATCCTAGAATGCTTATTTTTTCAATTTTTTTAAATGTATGCAAGATTTTTCAATGAAGAATGATAGGTATGATATGGAACAATGCAAGATATGATTTCAACACTCAACAAGATGCAAATTATTTAAAACATGGGTTCACCAAAATGTTAAGTAAGGAAAAGAGAGAAGGATGCAAAGCATGTGAGTGCACTAGATCAAACCCTCCTTTCACCACAACATTCAAGGACAAAACCAAGCCAAGTCACTACAAGATGGAAGAGGACTCAGCTACTAATTTTGTGCTCTTGTTTGTAGAGGAAAGGTGTGATTCAACCAAGCCTTTTATCAAACCCTAGGCCAATGAATGTACTAAACCCTAGAATTAGGATAACCAGCTTATAACAGAGAAATAGAAGCAACAAGTCAGGATCTAAAAGTACTAGGGTGATCATTGAGATGTCCAAACCTATCCCTTAGAAGTTGAAATGTCAGAAGACTCCGGGGCTAGCGCCCAAGTCCAGAAAGTCCTGATCTTTGGAAGCTCCAAACTACAAAAATGTCGTAAATGATGCTCTGATGTTGAATTTAGGTTTTGTTTTGCCTACTGGATACTAGGGCTAGCACCCTAGTCTGCTATGGAGGAATTTCCAAACTCTATTTTTAGATCTTGAATCTTAAACACTTAAGTAGCCTCCTTGTACTTTTACTTATGCAATTCCTGCACATGTAACCTACACACACAAAGAAAAGGGGTTTGGGAGTTGTGGTGTTTAGGGATTTGCCTCAGTCAAATATCAGGTTTGCATTCAATCTTTCCCAACACCATTGTTAGAGAGAGAGAGCATGCCCTAGCAGGGCAGAGGCTAAAGATAATCCAAATGATAATGAAATGATTCAAACATAATGATGATGTCACCTTGGAGGTGAAGTCCTTAGGAGGATGAAGATTCTTCAACTCATAAGGATGTTGATGATGATTCCAAATCTGCAACAAACACAATACTAACACAAGCCTGCTACAAACACAATGAATGCCTTGAATGCTCCTTTGCTCAATATCATAACCTTGCTATCATCAATTTGTCTATCATCAACCTAGGTTACAAATTAATTCAAACACTTGTTTATATATGCTATCCCATTAAACTTTCATAAATTAATTGAAAGAGCCAACAAGGAGGACCCATTTAAGAGTCCTATGCCAACATGCTTTTAATTTTACCCTGACCAATCAGGGTGGACTTGGACGTGGATGCCCAAGTCCCAAGGTGCCTTTTTCGTTGGGACTTAAGCTTTAAATGGGACCCTAGTTCCCATTTGACATGGTTTTGGGGGATTTCTCACTGGGATGAATAATTTTGCTTGTAGATTGTAAACATGGGGACCTAGGAGCTAAACTAGGAGCTAAAAAGGCATGTGTCTACTTTTTAATCCATAACAATTGGAATAAGAAACTAACTTCACATACTAGCAACACTTACTACAATTGCCAATCTTTTAAGCACAAGATTAAGGATTGTCCCTTTGTTATTCCTAGTGCCAAGCCTAGCCCCAAGCTTGCAAATGACACTCCACAAAAAAAGAAAGGAAGGTTGGACAACAGTGGGGAACTACAAGAACAAATGGAATAATGGACCAAAAAACCCACTTGCTAATAGTGAGGTGCCACCAATGACCCCTAGTATTTTAATTTCAAAACCTCTAGACAAGGGGAAGGAGTTTAATATCTCTCCATCCCACATGGATTCATCCAAAGAGGCAAATCAACCAATATTTGTTAGAATGATGCTTACAGCTAGTGTGTTGTCCTCTCAAACAAAATTATTGTCTAGCATGCCTTCCCCTTCTCCTTGAGCAGTTTCAAGGCATTATTGTAGCTTGACTTGAAGTTTTGGAAGATGGAGAATATGTTTTGGATAAATGGAGAAATTTCACACTAGTTTTCCATCTTGGAAGTTTCAACACATCAATGGAAAGAGAATTCTTACAAAATAGCTATGCAACATTCAATGAGTTAGTGAAAATATGCCTTTAGATTATCTCCATCAATGAATTTTATATCATGGAATGTTTGAGGTCTGATAGACCTCACAAGAAAATATACAATGTGAGACATTCAAGAAAGATTTGTGAACTTGACAAGAGGTAAAAATTTTAGGTTTTTTTCTTTCTACTATTTATCATGGCTAGTTAGTCATTTTAATGAAGTAACCACTAGGGTATATGTGGTGATGTTGCTTTTATTTCTCCCAAATTGTAGTTGTACTTAGTGGACCAAAGATGTGACCCTGCCAATAGGGCATTATGGGTCCTTTTCAATATTGATAATCATTCTTTTGGAGTGATTAATGTTTATGATTTTGATGATGTTGTGGAACAATTTGATCTTTGGTATTGGATTGCAAACTTAATGTAACTTGGATTGGGTGTGGAGACTTTAATATGGTTGAATTGGTGTTAGAAAAATGTGGCACTTCACCCATGCATTGGATAGTGGGCACAAGAGAAGCTTGGTACTACATGCACAATAAATTGGAGCTTTTTTATTTCAATCTTGGCATTTGTCACAATCAACCACTTGGCAGCATAAATGGAGCAATCTTCATTCCAAATCTAAAACAATATGAATTAATTGGTGAACTAATGTGCTTAAATATACATCTTGTTTTCTTTGCATTTATTGGCATCGACTAGCATGATTATATCATAGCTCATATCAGGTCGTGCCCCTCGAAGCTTCACTACACCACTATCAAGCTAGAAGAGCAACCATTTACTCCTTTGTAATTCCGTGTTTCCAATCTCCACCAATTGGAGGAACTTTTTGATCATCATTTTTTCAAGAGAGTTCAAATCAAATCCCATCTTCACTGGCATAAAATTAGGGACTGAGTTTCTAAGGAATTCTTCCAGGCTTTGAGAGCTTGTCAAACTTCTTAGACTATCAAGGGTATCAAATAAGGACAACTTTTAATGGGGCTTCCTACTATTACTTAGATTTTTGTGTTCCATTATGAGTAGGTTTTTAAAGATTAGGATTCCACCTTTGAGCAAGTTAATGCCCTTCAACAATGCATTGTGGTTCCTTGTTAGGTCACCTATTTTTAGAGAGCTATATGTGAGAAGCCTCTTACCCTAGCAAACCTTTGTGAGATAATGTTCTCCATGGAAAATGACAAAGCCCTATGATATGATAGATTTCCTTATAAATTTATAAAGCCCCATGGGATATGGTTGGCGATAATTTATATGCAGTTTGCTTAGAAGCTTATAATTCAAATTCCTTAGGCAATATTATTAATAAAAGCAATATAAAATTTATGCTTAAGGCTAGAGATTCAAAGGTTATTTGCAATTGGTGGTCAATAACCTTGCTCAATGTCTCCTAAAAAAATAGTGCCAAGGCTCTTGCTCTCAAACTGTGTCATTTTCTCCCTATGATCATTCAACTAGTTTCATCAAATCCAAATTTATTCTTGATAACATCATTACTATGTGGGAAGGAACAAAATGGGCCAAGTGTTCTCAATAGTGAGCCATTTTTGTTAAAATTGAATTCACAAAATTTTATGACTACGTTGAGTGGCCATTTATCCTTTATGCTATAGGATTTATGTTTTGTTCCAAAATTCCTGTGCATTGTTTAAATGTTTTTGTTGATGCTTCTACCTACATCATTATCAGTGGCCATCAATCCTCCTTTTTTGGGTTTTTCTGCTCCATACAATAAGAATGCCCTCTTGCTCCTACACTTTACATACTAGCAACTAAAGGATTTGGTTGCCTCTTGGCCCACGTTGTTTCACAAAACCTAGTTAAAAGTATCACTCTTTCTAATACCACTTGTAGACACCTAAAATCTACCTCTTTACTATCCCTCCTAATATCGTGTTTAACACCAATTACTAGCATCATTTTAATACCTTGTTGATAGATCACCATTCTAATTATCCAAAATTGACACTTCCTAACCACATTATCCCCTTTATTAATGAATTAAATTTATTTAATTAAGTAAAAACATTTACCATATTGTCACATCACTAGCTAATTAAATAATTGAATACATTATTTAATTAATTATTTCCATCTCACATCACCAACTAATTAAATGATTTTAGTCTATTCTACATCTCACATTACTAACTAATTAAATAGTCTAATTTTCCTCTCACCATTTACAATAAATAGATTCCTCCACCATCCCAAAATAAACAAATAACTAAATGCATTTCCCTCTTATTTTCAAATAAATCCACCTTATCTTATAGTTGCAACAAATCATTGATGACCATTTCTATTTTTAGCTAGTGCAATCCCATACATTCATTTTGAACAAATTAAATCTTGACCATCCATCTTCTCCTAAATCCAAGGAAAATACTCTCAACCAAACTTTGTAGATCTAAAAATATAAATGGTCATAAATGATTTGTTGCAACTATAAGATGAGGTGGACTTATTTGAAAATAAGAGGGAAATACACTTAGTTATTATTTATTTTGGGATGGTGTGTTAGGATTTAGGTGCCATTAACCTTGTAAATCCTTGTAATTATTATTCCTAATATTTTTTGTAAATCACCCATAAGAGATGTACAAGTTTCACCGACAATGGTAAAAATTATTTACCAAGAACGATAATTACGGAGTTACTGCATTAGTAAGTTCTGGAGTTACTGGCGGTAGTTATGGAGTGACATTTACTGATGGTAATTGTAAAAATCAAGAGTAATTGAGGTTAGGCATCACCTTGGAAGAATCATCTATATTTTTCTTGTATGACACACATCATAAAGTTGGCAAGTGGTTGTAAGAGAATCTATGACAATTGTAAGTTGTCACAAGATTCTATGACAATATGACAACTTATGACTGATATTTATGAGTTGTAAGTTGTTATTCTTAGCTTTAGGCACCCATATTGGGAAGATGTTATTCAGGGGGTGTTATGACAGAATCTATGATGGTTACGATAACATTTATTACCCCATAAGTGCCTATTCTTGTCCATGGGAGCCCAAGTTTGCATGGTTGACTATTGACAAGTGGCATGAGCTTGTAAGAGGTCATTTAATGTTGCATGTTGGAGTATCCCAGGAGAGAGAAAGTGGATGCCTAGTTTGGGGATTGTAAAACCTCTATAAACATAGTGCCTTGTACATGTTATGCATGTCTTAGATATCATAGTTTTATTGTACATAGGTTCTGTCAGATTGAAGATTGAAGAGACAAAGGAAGTGCATGTATTATCTATTTTAGATTTTGAATATAATACAATTTGAAGTCTCTTTTCTTGGTGGAGTTTTTTACCCAAAAGGGTTTTCTCCACATTACATATTGTGTAATGTGGTTTATTCTTCTATGGTGTTTATTCTTGTGTTGTAATTTCATTTCCATATGCAATCTCTGTTCATATTACACTGCTTTAAGATCGTAAACATATTGTAATCAAATTTCCATTTGGGTAGTTGTTTCCTTCATTTCTAACATTTGGTATCAAAGCCTAGCCAGTTTTGATTCTTGGTGGTAGTGTGAAGGTTGATTAGATGCAGTGGGAGATTTGGTTGTTTTGTTTTGTAGATCTTGTGTAGTATTCATGGATCAATCTGCTACCTCAATCTCTCATTTGGACATTAAGAAGTTCAACAGAATGGGGTATGAATTGTGGAAGCTGAAGATGGAGGATTTGCTTGAGGAAAGAAACTAGTGGTTGGTTGTTACAAAAGAGAAGAAGCCCGATGATGTGAGTGCAGAAGAATGGGAAAGGTTGGATAAGAAGGCACGGGGAACCATCTGACTGTGTCTTGCAGATTTAGTCCTGTTGAATGTCTTGAAGGAAGAGACTGCATTCAAACTCTGGAAGAGATTGGGTGAGATCTATCAAGCCAAGAGCATGGTAAACAAGCTTTATTTAAAATGGAAATTATTTTTAGTTAAAATGAAAGAGGGTGATTCCATTCTAGAGCATTTGAACAATTTTAATTTACTTTTGAGTCAACTTGATTTCGTAGATGCTACGGTTGAAGAGGAAGATAAATGTATACTTCTACTTTGTTCTTTACCTAAATCTTGGGAGTCTATTATCCTTGCTATTATTGCTAACCTTGAAGATCCGAAGTTGGATCACCTTGTTGCAACATTGTTGGCACAAGAGATGAGGAAGAAGACTTTGAAGGGTAATAGTGAGGCTCTCAATGTGAGGGGAAGATCCAAGGAAAGATGACCAAAAGGAGATCAGAAGGGGTCTAAAGACAAGTCTAAGGGTCACTCTAAGAATCCTAGAACAAAGAATAGAGTTAAGTGTTAGAATTACAGAAAAAGAGGGCATGTGAAAAAGGAATGTAGAAACACGAAGAAACAGTGCGATTCTGCTACTGATAAGTCCTCGAATGCAGGTGAAGATGCTTTACTTTCTACATGCAATGTTGTTTCTAATGATCATAGGTTGGGTTGGATATTTTCCCAACTGGATGCTTCCCAGTTATCCCTACAAGGTAGCCATCATTGATCAATAGGATTTTCAGGCCAGGGGCCAACAGTACAGGAGTTAGACTCTATAAATATCTCCTCTTCTTCTTTAGGCTTTGCAGAACCAAGGGGGGTATTCTCTATTCAACATCTATAACATATGCCTGTGAACTTACTTGGATGTTGATATAAAGCAGATAAATCCTCTCTTATTTAGACTAAAACTATAAAATAAGTGCAAAGGGGCTAGCTTTGGGCCTATGCTCAGTTGTGAGACAGAAGATTTTGGTCCTAAAACTACTTCTAATGTCCTAAATGTTTGTATTTGAAGTTTGAGTTTGTATTTTATATTTGGATGCAAGACTGGGACTTTAGGTTGTAACCTCGATACAAGACCAGACTGGTGCCTATCTTGGGCTCGAAGTCAATAGACATACAGATGTGAATGATTACCATAAACTTGAATCAATAACTGGGTTTCAAGGGGAGGTTTTTAGTGTTTGCCTTACAGATACTTCCCAAGATTGAGTACTTAGTCATTCATACTTAATGATATCCCTGTTGCAACATACCTTTCCCAATGCTTAACCTAAAACATTCAATTTGTTCCTTGAACAAAGGTAAGAGATTAAACAATCAACACAAAAAATCTGTATTCCTGAATCCCAAATAACCCTTAGCTATTTAGATTCAAAAGAAAAGATGCCCACAACTTAGAGACAAATAATTGAACACATGCAACAAATGCATTTCTTATATAAAACAACATGAAACCAGCAAAATTATGCATAAAACATACAACATATGATTCATAAACTCACAGAACACCAAAATAGAGCCACCAATAAGACTGTATCTTATTACTGCACCCAAATTTTGCCAAATCTTCAACAACCTAAATGAGTAACACAGTTTGCATTTTATAACAAGACTATGTACTCAATAATAATTACAAGGCATTTTCAAAATTCTGCCAGATACATTGCACCAAGAATGGCACCCAAAACATTAAATGCAGATGAGGGACAAAGAGGAAAGAGCAGGTGGAATCGGGAGATGCGCCACCGTTGGAGATTTTCCTCTTAAAGATAGTGGTTGGCTTGTCATTCATCGAGCAATGCCTCAGTAAACCTACCATTAATGCCAACCAATCCGCGGGATGCAGCAGTTGCGTGCCTTGAACTTCCTTCCCACTTGAAATGCGACTGTGGATGCATACAAATTCCTTGCTTTCTGAAATTTGAAATGGAGCTGTCGATTTCCCTTCTCCTGCCGAGATTAATGGCTTTGGTTCACGCTGAATAGTCATCGGCCAATGAAATTATGCCACGCAGGTACCCCTTTGCCTTTTTGACTTTTCGTAGCATACAAACATTTTACCTTTATCGCCTCTTGTAACATTCCAATGTATATGCAAATAAGATTGTATATACATACAATCGCAAACATACAAGGCGGACCCCAAACCATTATAGAACAAATTACAATCACTATCGGGTCCGAGCCTTGCATCTTCCTTTTACACGTCACTTTGTATATTGCATATACAAACGTAATATACATGCCGCGGACTCCAAATTTTATAAAACACATTGAAAACATATTCGTGTCTGGGCCTTGCATCTTTCAACTTTGTACATAACCAATGTATGTCGCATATACAATGTGAACATACAAGCAAAACATACATACAAGCAGCGAGCTTCATCTTTTATCAACCGGAATGTATGTTCACTTCAGATCCGGCTTGTATATTTGGAATGTATATTTGATTGCATGTGCAACATACAATCACAAATATATGCAATCGGTGGGCCCCACATGCTTTTGACTACTTTGACTTCAACCGGCCTTGTATATTTCTTTGTATTTCCACTTATATGTTTGAATGTACATTGGGAACATACAATCCCAACATACAACCGTGGACTTCACCCTGATTCACAAATATTGCAAATCTTCTAGCCGCGTCCACTTTGCACCTGTCCGCTTGCATAATTCTCTTGTATATGCCAATGTATATCACATATACAAACAACTTGACATACAAGGAAAAAACCTTTGTATCTAACCTTCTTTGCACATTACCTTGTATGTCACCGATGTACCTTTTGCTTGCATGTTTCCCTTTGTATCTAGTCGTTGCATGTCTAAACATTCAACACAAATATACATGCAAACCTTCACATACAAGCAGGGAATATTCCCAGAATCTACAACAGATTCCTCAATGCATATACAAACCCGATATGCATCCAAAATGCATATAATCAAAATTTTCACTTTTTTGAAGGCCGATTGAACATTTTTGGCCCGCCAATGTACATTTACACTTGTACATACAAAGACACATACATTCGACAAATTTCACCGTGACATAAAGTGATTTTGGATTTAGCATTTTTTCTCAAGTGCGACGGGAGAAAGCTGTAATGCAATGCATAGGGGCCAGTCAACCAATGAGCGCTAAGGCATGAAAATACAACTAGTGCAACCAAGAACCCGCCACAGGAGGTCAACAACAAAATAGAAGATATAACGCAAAATGCCGAGGGAAAAATAAAATCTAAGGCATCAAGGGTTTGAAAGAATACAAATATAAGTTTGCAAACTCGATTCAGAACCCTAACCCTAGGTGAGTACCACCAGGTTGGTTGACTCAGGATGCTCATATCATATGACCCCACATAAAGAATGGTTTTCCACATACGAAGAGTATGATGGAGTTAAAGTGTACCTTGGGGAAAACTCTACATATTTGATAGTTGGGAAAGACAAGGTAATGTTGTGTTTCAATGATGGGAGAATTAAAACTCTCCCTGGTGTTTTGCATGTTCTTAGATTGGTTAGAATTCTGATTTTAGTTTCAAAATTGAATGATTTGGGAATGCATGTAACATTTGATAAGCATGGTTGTAGGTTGGTGACAGGAAACTTGGTGGTAGTGAAGGGGAAAAGATTAGGAACCTTGTTTAGACTAGATGCCACTACAGTTTGTAATTCCTCTTATATTTCTAATGTTTCTGAAAACACTTGTATGTTGTGGCACCGTAGATTGCATCAAACAAGTAATAAGGTTTTAAAAACAATCAAGAATAAAGAATTGTTGGACGGTTTCTCTTATTCTGATGAGCACTTTGATTTCTGTGAGCATTGTGTGTTTGGTAAAGAAAACAGAACATCATTTCCTTTAGGAAGTAATAGAGCAAAAGAGAAGTTAGAGATTATTTATTCAGATGTGTTTGGACCTGTGGATAATGACTGTATTAGAAAATCTTGTTATTTTGTCACCTTCATTGATGATGTATCCAGATTTACATGGATTTATTTTATGAAACACAAATTTGAAATTTTCACTAAGTTTAAGGATTTTAAAGTCTTAGTTGAAAAATGTTAGGAAAGCACAGGTGCAGAATACAGCTTCCCTAATGTTAGTTCTAAGGGGATAGTGCAGCCAGGTAACTTTCAATTCAAAAACTACATATAAACACACCAGAAAAATAGAATAAACATTTCAGACAACAGATTTACGTGGGAAAACCCTTTCGGGTAAAAAACCAACCACCACAAGAGAGACTATCTTTATTACAGTAAACAGAATAGTTACAATAAAGATCCCAGCTCTTTTGCTCAAGTATCGATCCTCAACAATTACACCAAACCGTTTTATTTCATCTATATATTTACAAAATAAAACTGTATAATCGAATCTCTTCTTTTTTCATGATGAGCTCACCAAATCTGTATATAAACCATAGTCTTCAAGAGCAAGAAACTGTTTTTACTTCTGCCCTAACTACTCGTTTCAACTGACTCAGCAGCGCTGTCACAACTGTCGCATAACTACCTTCTGATAGTTCACATTCCAGTGAGATGATTAATCCCACATGCACCAGGTCGCAGACTTCTCTATAGTTTATATGGCCAATGACTCGATTATACTATCGTCGACAATTTTGTTGCCGACGATACCAAACTAAAGACCCATCGACCTAACCCGCTCCATCGGTGATCGGATTGCTTCCTTCACCGATAACACATAGTCTCCGCGATCCCCAAGTTCACCACCCTTCATCGGAGTGACCTCTGCCATTGGCCCAAACACTTTACACTGCACCGATGAAGGTTCTCACGCCGACGCTCAAAGTTTCGCCAACTTCCATCGGGGTGACCATTCACATCGGAGTGACTACCAAGATCTTGGCCGATGGCCAACCTTATGCCAATAGACATAAGACATCGGTGAAACCATGCATATCGGCCACATGCTTCTCACTCTCGCCAATAGTGAAAGTCTAGCTGATAGCTTACTACTCTCGGTGGGACCTTGCAGATCGATGTAAGACTTTGAATGCCCACCGATAGTGAATGTCATCCCAATGGTCACTACCATCAGTGAAACACATACATGGATATACCGATACTGTCCAGTCAACCCGATGAACGAAGAACATGATATGAGCAAAACCAATGATTAAATAAATGAGGTCCAAGCAATAACTTGAGACATTAGGTCTCTTCAAAAATCAATCGGGATTAAAGATAAAAATATTAAGATTTGACAATGCAGAGGAATATTGCTCTAAGGAATTTGATGAGTTTTGTAAGCATGCAGGTATAATCAGACAAAAGACAACTCTGTATACACCACAAAAAAATGGTGTTGCAGAAAGAATGAACCGAACAATCATGGAAAGAGCTAGAAGTATGTTGAGTGATTCACAATTGGAGAAATGCTTTTGGGCAGAGGTTGTATGTACTGTTTGTTACTTGATTAATAGAACTCCTTGTAAGGCTTTTGATTTGACACCTTATGAAGTGTGGACAGGTAAGAAACCTTATGTTTCACATTTAAGGGTTTTTGGCTGTGAGGCTTTTGTTCATGTGCTTAAGGATAAGCAATCTAAGTTGGATCCAAAAGTACAGAAATGCATCTTCATTAGATATTGTGAGAATGTTAAAAGTTATAAGTTTTTGGATCCTTTAACCAGAAAAAATTGTTTTCTGTAGAGATGTTATTTTTAGGGAACTTAGAGCTATTTTTGAACCTGAACAACCAAAAGAGAAAGAAAGGTCAAAGGTAGTGTATTTTGATTTACAATAGGAAGATGCATAGCCAGAAGAACATAATGATGGATTCAGGAGTGAAGAAGAAGAAGAAAATTTGAGTGGAAGTAGTTCTGATGAGGAAGACTATGTTGCTATAGAAGATGTTGAGCATCCAGAAGAACTAGAAGAGTCTCTTACTCCACCCTTGAGGAGATGCACAAGACAACGGAACCCAGTTGACAGGTATACCCCACTAGATTTCCATTGTGTATTTTCTTTATTGAGTATTGATGATGAGCCTAGATCCTATAGGGAAGCTATTCATGCAGATGATAGTGAGTCTTGGCAGTTAGTCATGCAGGAGGAGATGATGGATTTAGACTCTTGAAACACCTGGGATCTTGTTCATTTTCCCAAAGGAAGAAAAGCCATAGGCTGCAAGTGGGTCTTCAAGAAGAAGTTTGGAGTAGATGGTTCATTGGAGAAATACAAGGCTAGACTAGTAGCCAAGGACTACTCTCAGAGAAAGGGAATTGATTATGTTGAATTATTCTCTCATGTTGCTCAATTATCTTCTATTGGATTTCACTTATCCATTACTGTAGTTTTTTATTTTGAGGTTGAACAAATGGATGTTAAGACTGTTAGTGTAGGTTTTTATTTCCTAGATGGGTTATTTATTTTTCCTATATTCCTAGGTTTTTTCATACACTTCTATTAATCTCGTTTAGGTTAATAAAGCATGTCTTACTATGTGAGTGGTTGCGAGGTGTCACCTTCCTACATGTGAGCATCCATTAGCTATCTTGGGAAGATACTTTGCTATCTTTAGTCCGATAGATGGTTGCTCCTCATTGGTTGGTGTTGCCACCTCCTCTCTCTTCCTAGTCTATATAAGCATGCTACCTGGCTTGTATTTGGCATCTTTTGTTTTTGTATCCTCTTAATGCTATTTTGCTTCTAGCATTTGCATTACTCTCTCAGAGACTAACTCTGTGTTGCTATTTTGATTTCGTATCATTTGCATTCATAGTTTTAATATCTATTCTTTGCACTAGTTTTCTGGGTTATTAATCTTTTCAGATTCTAACATAGTATCAGAGATTTTCTATGTGCAAGAGTAGATTTTAGTTTCCATATTTGAGAGATTCAGGGGGGGCTAATAAATCTTATTGCAGTTTTTCAAAAAACCCAGTATGCTCTTCTCTTGTATCTCCGGATGATCTTGAGAATCAGAAAAATTTGACAGAAACTTTTTTAATCTCTAGGGTTTGCACATGTGTTTTATGAAATCTAGGTGATTGTAGCATTTCTGGTTATACTGGCAGCACTTCCAGCTGTTCCAACACGTCCAGAAGGCTTGAGAAAGTCAGATTTGGCTTTCGTTTCACCGAAATCAAAGATCGTCATACACAGTTGCAGAACCGGGGCTTTGAGCTCAAATCTAACAACCAGCTTGCATATTTGGTCTTTTGAATCAATATTGCAGGTTCCAGCATCTGATTCAGCCTTTGCATATCATTTTTTGGTTGCTAGGGTTGTTTTTTGTAGCTAAAGGTGTTTTGTTTACACTGGAGCAACATCGTCTGTGTATTTGCAAGAAAAACGCCTTTTGGGTTTTATTCGCAGCACAGAAAAACCATCTGGGTATCTTTCTATTTTTGCATGCAGTCTGTATATTTTGCAAAAATGCGCTCAGAAAGCTACAGCAGGACCCCTCTCCATTGGCAGCTGCAGTTTTGAAGACAGTTTTCAAATGCTCCGTTCTTGCTCATACGGACTCCTTTTCCCACGAATGTTTTTTTGATTTTAGCTATTTTTTCGTGCTCTATGCACTAGTGTAGTCATTTTTTGATTTTGATGCCAGGATTTTTCAGAAATTGCAGATTCTCAGTCGTGACATTGCATGGTTCTCGTTTTGGGAACTTTGGAGGATCATAACTTTCACATACGACCTCGTATCTAGGCGATTCTTTTTTTGAAAGTACATGATTTTTTGAGTAGATCGCAGTGGTACTGTTTATTTCTCTAGATATTATGCCAAAGTTGTATTTTCAGCATATGCTCTTCATGAGGGTTTTGTAATGCATTGAAATCAAGACCACTTAGTATTTATTGCTAGTGGTAGTTGTAAACACACTAATATAAAGTGCCAAATCATATTTTCTTGGGGGGGTTCTTTGATTGAGTGAAAAAGGGGGGGTTGTCTTGGTTGGGTTCTCTTCTTTTCAACACTTCTTCTCTGCATTTCTTCATTATGGATCGAACAAATCTGCCTATCCTAACTCCATACAATTACTTTGAGTGGAAATCACGCATGACAATTCACTTAAGGAAAGCTGGATTAAATAGGATAACTATGGGACTTGAAACTGAACCTGCTAAAGATGAAGATAAGCCTAAGTGGTTTAACAAATGTGATGAGACATATGGAACATTGTGTTTGTCTGTTTCTCCTGATTTGCTCTTTCACATTGAGTCTTTGAATACACCAAATAAAATTTGGACAAAGCGAGAAACACTATTTGGCACACAAGATTCAATGAGGGGTCATATGTTGGAAAATGAACTAATTAGTTTAAGTCCAGGCAATTTCAACACAATCCAGGATTTCTTCACCAAATTGAAATCACTAAGGCTGCAGTTAAAACAATGTAGAATTGAAAAGAAAGATGAACAACTGATTCTCAGTATTCTCTCTAAGCTAAGTTTAGAATATTCTGTGTTTGTTTCTACTTTCTATGCTACTAAGGGTGCACTTGGTACTCAATTCACCATGCCATCTTTAGATGATTTTGCTGTCAATCTCACTCGGGAACAGGACAAGCTAATCCAGATGGGCACTCTTAAGTCCTCTAAGTCACATGCCTTGGCTGCCAACCAAGGCACAAAAGAACAGAAAGGACAAAGTAGTAACAACAATAGTAAGGATAAGAAACAAAAGAATAGCAAGGAGAAGAAGAATCAGATAACGGTTGCTTCAAAAGCAACTAATGAGACCCAATATTCCAAGGGCGACAAGCCTAAGAAAGAGAGGGTCCAATGTGCCTATTGTAAAAGACCCGGTCATGATGAACATAAATGTCTGAAGAAACAAATTGATCACTTGAGACACATTCTTGAGAAGAATAATATCAGTGTTCCTGAGTCTGTCAAATAGAGTTCTAATGAGGGGTCTAATAAGGCAAAAGAAAACAGCAAGGGAAAAGGAAAGGGCAAGGCCCTTGTTGCAGTTGCTTCTTCACCATCCACTTGGGTTCTTGATTCAGGTGCTTCGCACCACATGGCTTCATCTAAGGAAGAACTTGCATCCTTGGAGTCGTGTACTATGCCTTCTATTTTGATGGGTGATAACACTCCTGTTGAGGTGTGTGGGAGAGGGTCTGTTGATGTGGGGGATGGCACATTCCATGATGTTCTTTGTGTGCCCTCATTATCAACTAATCTCCTATCGGTATACCAGATCACTCACACAGGTTCAGGCAAGTGGGTTGAGTTCACTCCTGATTCAGTGGAGATTCATGAGTTGCACAGTGGTTCTAGAGTTGCAGTTGGGAGAGCAGATCATCAGTCACGGCTCTATCTATTTTCTCACTTTGTTCCTGATCCTCCTTCGACTATTTTGCGCACTCATTCTAATGATGTGAGTAGATTATGGCATGAGCGGTTTGGCCATCTTAACTTCTGCTACTTGCAGCAGCTCAACCAGCAGAGCATGGTCACAGGGTTGCCTTCAGTTTAGTTTTCAGGTGGTGTTTGCCAAGGTTGCATTCTTGGTAAGCATCCTAAGGAAAAGTTTGACAAAGGTAAGGCATGGAGAGCTTCACAAATACTGGAGTTAGTTCACAGTGATTTGGCTGGTCCATTTCAGCATCCTTCTTTCAGCAGGGCTAGATATGTCCTCACATTCATTGATGACTTTTCTCAAAATACTTGGGTGTACTTTCTCAAATAGAAGTCAGAGGTATTTGATCATTTTCAGGACTTCAAGACTTTTGTAGAGAAGCAATCCGGGAAAGCCATCAAAGTTTTACGCACTGACAATGGTGGTGAGTATGTCAACCATCAGTTTGAGAGGTTTTGCACTTCAGAGGGGATTGATTTGCAGCATTCAGTTCCATACAATCCTCAGCAGAACGGTGTTGCAGAACAGAAGAATAGGTCCTTGAAGGAAATGGCGAACTGCATGATTCACTCCAGATCTCTTGCACCACAGTATTGGGCAAAGGCCATTAACTGTGCTTGTTATATCCAGAACCGTGTTCCTCACCGAGCCTTGAAGGGAGTCACTCCTTTTGAAGCTTGGAGCGGTCGGAAACCATCAGTTAAGCACTTTCGAGTTTTTGGTTCTCCTGCATGGGCCCACATTCCTATAGAGAAACGCAAGGCCTTGGATCCGCAGAGCAGACCTTGCATATTTGTAGGTTATCTTGATGGTGTGAAGGGTTATCGGTTGCTCCACCCTACTACACATGAGTTGTTCATTGAGAGGAGTGTTCAGTTTGAGGAGGGCTCTTCGAGCTCACTTTCTATCACTTCTCCAACTCCTTCTACTTTGACATTGGAGTCACTTGGGATACATGACAGATCTTCTAATGAGTCAGATTCACCTTAGCAGTCTTCTACCTCCACTTTTGATGCAGAAAGCGATTCAGAGGACTCACCTCCTTCCTCTCCTAGTCATCATTCAGAGGTTGATGATTCTCCTCCAAATTCTCCATCTTCCGGTCCACTTTGGGCTAGACAGACCTTGCAGTCTGCAGGTGATTGGGTTGGGGATCCATCAGACACCAGGCGAACTCATTCACAGTTCCAAGATGCTCCACATGTTTTCATTGCTACTGCCTCAGATCCATAGTCTTTTCATGAGGCTTCTGGTATTCCTGAGTGGGATACAGCTATGTAGGAGGAGTATAGTTCCTTGATAAGGAACGAAACTTGGGATCTTGTCCCTCTTCCTAAGGGAAGAAAACTTGTTTGATGTAAGTGGATCTATCAGGCAAAATTTGCAGCAGATGGATCGGTTGACAAGCATAAGGCTCGCTTGGTCACCAAAGGATTCTCCCAGGTTCCTAGGATTGACTACTCTGAGACTTTTGCGCCAGTTGCCTGAATGAATTCCATCCGACTTGTTCTTGCCATTGCTGCAGCTAATCGTTGGGAAGTACACCAGATGGATGTGAAGAGTGCTTTTCTTCACAGTGACCTTCAGGAGGAAATCTACATGGAGCAGCCACAGGGGTTCCTTCAGGATTCTTCACTTGTGTGTCATCTTCAGAAGTCTCTCTATAGCCTCAAACAGGCTCCTCGGGCCTGGTATGCCAAGATGGACTCCTTCCTTCTATCAGTTGGGTTCACTCGGTGCCATTCTGATCCCAATGTCTACATTCTGTAGCAGGATGATTCACTCCTATTTCTAGTTTTGTATGTTGATGACTTATTGATCACAGGGAGTTCTTCATCCACCATTGGGGCTATCAAAACTGCCCTTCATGACAGGTTTTTGATGACTGACTTGGGCTTGTTGCATTACTTTCTCGGGATTGAGATCTACCAGTCTTCTTCCGGGATCACCATCACACAATCCAAGTATGCTCTAGATTTGCTCTCGAGGTTTCATATGGCTGACTGTAAGCCTGCTCCAACTCCCTTTCTTTCTGGAGTCAAACTTGAGGCTCAGTGTTCTTCTCCAGTTGTTGATGGCACTTTGTACCGATAGCTTGTTGGGAGTCTCATTTATCTGACTCATACGAGACCTGACATTTCATATGCTGTAGGCATGGTCTCTCGATTCATGCAGGAGCCTCATGAGCTGCACTGGAAAGCAGCCAAGCGGATCCTTCACTACATTCAGGTTACTCACAGTTTTGGGATTCACTATGCAGCGGGCATTGAGCTTGACTTGGTGGGCTACTAGCTTCAGATTGGGCGGGCGATTCTCAGGATCGCAAGTCTACTTCAGGTTATAGCTTCTCACTTGGTTCAGGACCTGTTTGTTGGTCGAGCAAGAAGCAATCTACTATTGCTCTATCTTCTACTGAGGCCGAGTATCAGGGGGCTATGAATGCCTCTACTGAGGCAATTTGGCTTTAGAATCTTCTCACTGAGTTTGGCATCCAGATCAAACGGCCATTAGTCATATTTTGTGACAACTAGAGTGCCATTCAGATCTCACGAAATCCGGTCCATCATTAGCGGACCAAACACATAGAGGTTCACATGCACTACATCCAGGAGCTCATCCATGACCACGTCATCGACCTTCACTACTGTCCGACTTCCGAGCAGGTTGCTGATATCTTCACCAAACCCTTCACTGAGAGCAAGTTCCTTCATTTGCGAGCTTTGCTAGGGGTGCGGGATGCTTCATCTTCTGGGGGGGCTTCTTCCTCTCACTCGGAGTCCTGACTCTCTCTACTTTTGGGGGGGTCTCTTTTCTCTCTCTTTTGGGGGGAATTTTATGTACATGGGTACCTCATCAAACTTGATTTGTCGGGACCCATTTCTACATCCACCTAAGCTTCGCTTATGGGGGGGTGTTAGTGTAGGTTTTTATTTCCTAGATGAGTTATTTATTTTTCCTATATTCCTAGGTTTTTTCATACACTTCTATTAATCTCGCTTAGGTTAATAAAGCATGTCTTATTAGGTGAGTTGTCACCTTCCTACATGTGAGCATCCATTAGCTATCTTGGGAAGATACTTTGCTATCTTTAGTCTGATAGATGGTTGCTCCTCATTGGTCGGTGTTGCCACCTCCTCTTTCTTCCTAGTCTATATAAGCATGCTACCTGGCTTGTATTTGACATCTTTTACTTTTGCATCCTCTTAATGCTATTTTGCTTATAGCATTTGCATTACTCTCTCGGAGACTAACTCTGTGTTGCTATTTTGATTTCGTATCATTTCCATTCATAGTTTTAATATCTATTCTTTGCACTAGTTTTCTGGGTTATTAATCTTTTCAGATTCTAACAAAGACTGCATTCTTGCATGGAGATCTTGAGGAAGAAATTTACATGCAGCAACCTACAAGGTTTGAGGTAAAAGGAAAAGAACGTTGGGTTTGCAGATTGAAGAGGTCTCTTTATGGTCTAAAATGTCCCCCAAAATGTGGTACTAGAAGTTTGATTCATTTGTTTTGAAATTGGGTTTTGTTAGAACTGAGGAGGATCATTGTGGATACATTCATTGTATTGATGATTATATACTGATCACTGCATTGTATGTTGATGACATGTTATTTTTCAACAATACTAAGGGTATGATCAGTGAATTGAAAGCCCAATTTTTAGTTGCATTTGATATGAAGGATCTTGGAGTAGCTAGGTATATTCTGGGTATCGAGATCAGAAGAGACAGAGGTAACAAAAAGTTTTGGTTATCTCAGAGTAAGTATGTGAATACCATTTTGCAGAGATTTAGCATGCAGGATTATAACCCAGTTAGAATTTCTTTGCCCATTGGTACTAAGCTTTCATTAGACATGTGTTTGAAGAGTGAGGATATGACTAATGTGCCATATGCTAGTGTTATAGGGAGTTTGATGCATGCAATGGTTTGTACTAGGCTAGATGTTGCCCAAGAAGTGGGAGTTTTGAGCAAGTTTATGTCTAACCCTAGTGGACATCATTAGAATTATGCGAAGAGGGTATTTAGATGCTTAGCTAGTACTTTTAATTACTATTTGGGTTATTCTGGTACTAACAGTGTGGAAAATACATTGGACATACATGTTTTTGTTGATGCAGATTGGGCAGGTGACTTGGATAGTCAGAGCTCCACTAGTGGCTATGTGTTTACTTTATTTGGAGGAGTAGTGAGTTGGATGAGCAAAAGGTAGCCCATGGTTGCTTTGTCCACCACCGAAGTAGAGTATATGGCTGCTACCCATGTCTCTAAGAAGGTAGTTTGGTTAGGGAGATTGTGTACATGTATTGGTTTTGATTGGAGGGTCATTCAAATTGGTTGTGATAGCTAGAGTGCTATTTGTTTGGCCAAGAATCATATGTATCATGCTCAGACTAAGCATGTTGATGTACGATATCACTTTGTTCAAGAAATGATTGCAAGTGGACAGATTGAGCTGAAGAAGGTAGACACTCAAGAGAATGTTGCAGATGCTTTGACCAAACCTGATGCAGGAGCATCCAGTGGTGTAAGGGCAATCTTGCATCACCCAAAAAGAAGTTAATTCAAAATCATTGTAGTTGTTTTCATTTCTTTCCATAATTAGTGTTTTTGGTTCCATAATATCCAGAATAATAATGTAGGACTTTCAGTTTTTCCAAAACTGCTAAAAATAGCGACCTGCCTATTTTGGAAAGTGTACTTACTATTTTTAGAAAGTTTGCATTTGGGCACATAACGAAGCAAAAACTTCCAGAAAGTTACATAATGGAAATATAAAACCTTTGGCGAAGGAATCAAGGAAAGACCATTTGTGAGCTGAAAGATATTAAAATTTTTGTTTTCCAAAAAGCCCCTAAAAATTTTTGGAACAAGATATGAGGCACTAAAACTTCCCATAACATCCTGAAAAGTTGATAGAAATCTGTTTACAAATTTCTGGCATGATAGTTCACATCGCGAGCTTTCTGGTACTTAAAACGGTTCATCAATCGGACACCCGGATCAAAAGTTATGCTTCCCAGAAGTTGACCTACTTTTGGAGGGAATTGCAAATTTTGAAATTCAGCTGGAGGCCGCTAAAAAGTGCTATTTATGACTATTTTGGGAACCCTGGGCAGTAGTAGAGTTAAGGGGGCTAGTGTAGAGTCAAGAATAGGTGGAAAAATAGAAACCCTAACTGATTTGGGGTTACAGAAGGCTGAAGATTCTAGAGTCTTGAGGTCGGGAAAGTTGTAATGTGTTGCAGCCAATAGAGGATTCATCCTCTGATTGTAATTGAGCTTCTGTAATGTAATGAGTTGCCCAGTTCAATAAAAGAAAGTTCTATTTGCTGTGTTCAATATCTGTTATTGTGTGTTTTGTGATTTACCCCCTTCATCAAGTGGTATCAGAGCAAGGGTTCCTGAGTGTGTAGACAGATCGCCAACTGTGAGGTAGTTTACACCAGGACCCGAGGTTGTGGGTTTACTGCGGAGACCAAGATGCCTCCACGAAGAAATCATGTTAGGAGGAATGCTTTGATAGAAGAGGGTTTTAACGCCCTACAAAGGCAAATTGATGCATTACAAGAGGAGCTACGAAGAGGGTTTGAGCCAAGGACAAGAGAAGAAAGTGAAGATGAAGCTGAAGAGCCATCTGAGCAAGAACAAGAAGCTGCTGAAGATGCTACAGAAGTTAGGTTGTTGAGGGCTATTTCAAAGATCGGAAAGAGGCCTAGGATCGAAGTTTCTACATATTCTGGAGATTTGAATCCAAAACAGCTTATTGATTAGATCAATGACATGGAGGAGCATTTCGACTATGAAGATGTGGAGGACCCAAATCAGGTCAAGTTTGCAAAAACAAAGTTGAAGGGCCATGCCAATATTTGGTGGAAGGAGGTCCAACTAGAGAGGAATAGAAGAGGAAAATGAAAGATCACTAGATGGGATTAGATGGTGAAGAAACTAAAGAAGCAGTTCGTTCCTGTGGACTATGAGATGGAGTTACTGAAGAAGTTGCAAGGACTAAAGCAAGGTAACAAGTCTGTTAAGGAGTATACAGAAGAGTTTTATAAGATTACTATCAGGACAGGCCATGCAGAGCCCAACAAGGAGAAGCTAGCCCGTTACATTAATGGGTTGAGGCTGAGTATTCAAGAGGAGCTGAGCCTGGTCAGAATGACCACCATAGAAGATGCATAC
This sequence comes from Cunninghamia lanceolata, assembly GCA_027924645.1. NCBI lineage: Eukaryota > Viridiplantae > Streptophyta > Pinopsida > Cupressales > Cupressaceae > Cunninghamia > Cunninghamia lanceolata. The sequence goes on along the minus strand of BSBN01000204.1, from coordinate 1,813,839 downwards.
CAGTTTTCCCTGAAGGTGGAAGAGAAGCTGAATAAAAGATTCGATAGAAAGCAAAGGGGAAGAGGTCAAGGGGGAAGGACTGGTGGAAGACCCTATGGGGGCCGTAATGAAGATCAAAAGAAAAGTGAAGAAGCAGGCACCAGTCGAAATCAAAGAGGGGATAATACCTACCACCCTCGTGACCAGAACAATGGTGAGCAAAGAGGAAGAGGAAGAGGCAGACTTGGGCAAGGACCTAGAAGAGGAGGTTTTAGAGGAACCTATTTCCAATGTGGAGAAGAAGGGCATCGAGCATATGAGTGTCCACAACATCAAGGAAGGATGAATAGAAGACCTGAAGGTAATGCATGAGTTGCACATGTGGATGAAGATGCACAGTCTAAGCACTCTGAAGATGCAGAAAGGGGAGAAACTCTAGTTGTCAGAAGAACTTTGTTGAATGAGGAGAAAGAACCCAATCAGAGGAAGAGTTTATTCTGCACGAGGTGCAAATGTGAAGGTAAGTGTTGTGGTATTATTATTGATAGTGGAAGCACTGATAATCTTGTTTCAGAGGAGATGGTTGACAAGTTGAAGTTGACAAGAAGAAAGCATCCGCATCCATACCGGATTGCATGGTTACAGAAGGACCATAGAGCTTTGGTTAATGAATAGTGTTTAGTGAAGTTCAAGATTGGTGACTACCATGATGAGGTGCTGTGTGACATTATACCAATGGATGTATGTCATATGTTATTGGGGAGGCCATGGCAGTATGATAGGAGCGCTGTCCATGATGGCTGTGCAAATACATACTCCTTAACAAAGGATGGAGTCCGTCATAAGTTGAAGCCCTTGAAGGAGGTGGAAGAAAAGGTATGTAGTACTGCCAGAATTTGCTTGGTAGATGGTAGAAAGTTTTTGGAGGGTATGAAGCATGAGCGTCATTGCTTTGCATTAATTCCTAAGATCAGTCAAGAGAAATGTGAAGATGTACCAGCAGAAGTCTCAGAAATGTTGGAAGAATTTCAAGATATTGTCTCTGATAATGTACCAGAAGGTTTACCACCAGTGAGGAAGATAAGTCATCAAATGGATTTGATACCAAGAGCTAGTTTGCCAAATAAGGCAGCCCATAAAATGACTCCAGCAGAGAATGAAGAGTTGAACAGACAAGTTCACGAGCTATTAAGGAAGGGACTAATAAGGGAGAGCCTAAGTCCATGTGCAGTACCTGCAGTGCTAGCACCAAAGAAAGATGGAGAGTGGAGGATGTGTACAGATTCCTGAGCCATCAACAAGATCACAATCAAGTACAGATTTTCATTGCCGAGAATGGATGACATAATGGATTGTTTGAGTGGAGCCAAGTACTTCACAAAGATTGATCTGAAGAGTGGGTATCACTAGATTCGAATCAGAGAAGGAGATGAATGGAAGATAGCCTTTAAGACAAAGGAGGGTTTGTATGATTGGTTAGTCATGCCATTTGGGCTAACCAATGCATCAAGCACATTCATGCGGCTCATGAACGAGGTATTAAAAGAATTTTTGGGAAGTTTTGTTATTGTTTATTTGGATGATATTTTAATTTTCAGTAAGACTTGGGATGAGCATTTGATGCATATCAGAAGAGTTCTAGAGAAGCTAAGGGAGGAGAAGTTGCTGATTAATCTGAAGAAATGTAGTTTTGCAAAGAAGGAGTTGGTATACCTAGGATTTGTTGTCTCAGAGGAAGGTCTTAAGATGGACCCAGAAAAAGTAAGGGCTATCATTGAGTGGCCTACACCAAGGAGTGCAACGAAGGTAAGATCTTTTCATGGTTTGGCAAGTTTTTACAGAAAGTTTATTAGGAATTTCAGTAGCATTTGTGCACCCCTAACTAAAACAATGAGAGGGGATAGAAAAGAGTTTAGATGGACTAAAGGAGCAGACAAGAGCTTTGATACATTGAAGCAGAAAGTTGTAGAACAACCTGTTTTGGCACTTCCAAATTTCAATAAGGTATTTCAAGTAGATTGTAATGCTAGTGGTAGTGGTATAGGAGCTGTTTTGAGCCAAGAAGGTAAGCCCATTGCCTATTTTAGTGAAAAGCTTAATGATGCCAAGAAAAAGTATTATGTTTATGATCAGGAATTTTATGCAATAGTTCAGGCTTTGAAGAAATGGAGACATTATCTGTTGCCAAAAGAGTTTGCTTTATATACTGATCATCAAGCTTTGCAGTATCTTAATAGTCAAGGGAAGTTGAACCAAAGGCACTTAAAATGGGTTGAGTTTTTGCAGAGTTATACCTTTGTTTTGAAACACAGGAGTGGGAAGTCCAACAAAGTTGCAGATGGCTTGAGCAGAAGGCAAAATTTGTTGACATAAATGAAGATAGAGGTTGTTGGGTTTGATGAGCTCAAAAGTTTGTATCCTGAAGATCCAAATTTTACAGAGGCTTGGAAAGCTTGTCTGGAGCTTGTTACTTTGGACAGGACAAAATGGTTGGATTTCATAATCCAAGATGGCATGTTATTTAGAGGAAGCCAGTTGTGCATTCCGAGGAGTTCCATGAGAGAGAACCTGATTAAAGAGAAGCATAGTGGAGGACTGGCTGGACACTTTGGTCGAGATAAAACCATTTCTATTGTTGGTGAAAATTATTATTGGCCACAGTTGCAGCAGGATGTGAGGAAGTTTGTGCAGAGTTGCAGAGTATGTCAGATGGCAAAAGGAACAAGTCAAAATACAGGATTGTATTAACCATTACCTATACCAGAAATGCCATGGGATGATATTAGTATGGATTTTGTTCTTGGTTTACCAAGGACACAGAGAGGGCATGATTCTATTTTTGTAGTGGTGGACAGATTCTTAAAGATGGCACATTTTATTCCTTGTAAGAAGACTAATGATGATGTTCATATTGCAGAGTTATTTTTCAGGGAAGTGGTGAGACTACATGGTCTACCAAAGAGCATAGTTTCAGATCGAGATACCAAGTTTGTTGGTTATTTCTGGAGGACATTATGGAAGAAGTTGAAGAAAGATTTGAAGTTTAGTTCTGCACACCATCCACAGACTGATGGACAAACTGAAGTGGTGAATAGGAGTTTGGGTACCCTGCTATGATGCTTAGTAGGAGAGAAGCCGAAGGGATGGGATTTGATTTTACCACAGGTAGAATTTGCTTACAATAATTCTGTCAATAGGAGTACTGGTAAATCACCATTCCATATTGTATATGGCAATAGCCCAATAAATGCTTTTGAGTTAAGGAAGTTGGACAATGGAGAAAAGACAAGTGCTGAAGCTGAAGACTTTGTAGAACATCTGAAGAATTTGCATGAAGAGGTGAGAAAGCACATTAATAAAATGAATATTCAGTACAAGGCTAAGGCAGATTAGAAGAGGAGATATAAGGAATTCTAGGTAGGAGATGAAATCATGGTTCACTTGAGAAAAGAAAGGTTCCCAATTGGAACATACAATAAGTTGAAAATGAAGAAATTTGGACCATGCAGAATCCTGAAGAAGCATGATTCAGGAAATGCATATGAGGTAGAGCTGCCGAGTGGGATCAATATTTCCCCTGTTTTCAACATTGCTGATTTATCAGAATATCATGAAGGTGGAACAGAGGATGGACCAACAGAAGTGCAGTGAAGTATTCTGGCATCTACTTCAATGGAGGAGATAGAAGAGATCTTGGATAGCCGTGTGGGAAGAAGTACTCGGAACAAGCAATATGAAGAATATCTGGTAAAATGGAAAGGAAGGCCTATTGAAGATTCTTCTTGGTTGTCTAAGGCAGAGGTTGATCATTTGGGTTTTCCTCACACAAACATCTGAGACGTGACAAGGTCACTTCTCAAATTACCCTGGGTGTCTGATGCAGGAGCATCCAGTGGTGTAAGGGCAATCTTGCATCACCCAAAAAGAAGTTAATTCAAAACCATTGTAGTTGTTTTCATTTCTTTCCATAATTAGTGTTTTTGGTTCCATAATATCCAGAATAACAATGTAGGACTTTCAGTTTTTCCAAAACTGCTAAAAATAGCGACCTGCCTATTTTGGAAAGTGTACCTGCTATTTTTAGAAAGTTTGCATTTGGGCACGTAACGAAGCAAAAACTTCCAGAAAGTTACATAATGGAAATATAAGACCTTTGGCGAAGGAATCAGGAAAAGACCATTTGTGAGCTGAAAGATATTAAAGTTTTTGTTTTCTGAAAAGCCCTTAAAAATTTCTGGAACGAGATATGAGGCACTAAAACTTCCCATAACGTCCTAAAAAGTTGATAGAAATCTGTTTACAAATTTTCAACGTGATAGTTCACATCGTGAGCTTTCCGGCACTTAAAACGGTTCGTCAAGCAGACACCCGGATCAAAAGTTATGCTTCTCGGAAGTTGACCTACTTTTGGAGGGAATTGCAAATTTTGAAATTCAGCTGGAGGCCGCCAAAAAGTGCTATTTATGACTATTTTGGGAACCCTGGGCGGTAGTAGAGTTAAGGGGGCCAATGTAGAGTCAAGAATAGGTGGGAAAACAAAAACCCTAACTGATTTGGGGTTACAGAAGGCTGAAGAGTCTAGAGTCTTGAGGTCGGGAAAGCTGTAATGTGTTGCAACCAATAGAGGATTCATCCTCTGATTGTAATTGAGCTTCTGTAATATAATGAGTTGCCCAGTTTAATAAAAGAAAGTTCTATTTGTTGTGTTCAATATCTGTTATTGTGTGTTTTGTGATTTACCCCCTTCATCAAAACCTATGAGCACAGAGAAGTTTATTTGGTGTAGGGAGGCCATGGGCCTTGTTTCTTGTACTTAGTTGTTTTGTGTTTTCCTATGGGTATTTACAATGTATAATATCAAGTGGGAGAATGTTAGGATTTAGGTGTCATTAACCTTGTAAATCCTTGTAATTATTATTCTTAATATTGTTTGTAAATCACCCATAAGGGATGTAAAAGTTTCACCGACAGTGGTAAAAATTATTTACCACGAATGCTAAATACGAAGTTACTGCGTTAGTACGTTTCAGAGTTATCGACGATAGTCAAGAGTAATTGAGGGTAGGCACCACCTTGGAAGAATCATCTATATTTGACTTGTGTGACACGCGTCATAAAGTTGGTAAGTGGTTGTAAGAGAATCTATGACAATTGTAAGTTGTCATAAGATTCTATGACAATATGATAACTTATGACTAATATTTATGAGTTGTAAGTTTCTATTCTTAGCTCTAGGCACCCATATCGAGAAGATGCTATTCAAGGGGTGTTATGACAGAATCTATGATGGTTATGACAGCATTTATTACCCCGTAAGTGCCTATTCTTGTCCATGGGTGCCCAAATTTGTATGGTTGACTATAGACAAGTGGCATGAGCTTGTAAGAGGTCATTTAATGTTGCATGTTGGAGTATCCAATGAGAGAGAAAGTGGATGCCTATTTTGGGGATTGTAAAACCTCTATAAATATAGTGCCTTATATGTGTTATGCATGTCTTAGATATCATAGTTTTCTTGTACACAAGTTCTACCGGATTGAAGATTGAAGAGACAGAGAAAGTGCATGTAGTATGTATTTCAAATTTTGAAGATAATACAACTTGAAGCTCCTTTTCTTGGTGGAGTTTTTTTACACAAAAGGGTTTTCTCCATGTTACATGCTGTGTTATGTGGTTTATTCTTCTATGGTGTTTATTCCTATGTTATAATTTCATTTCCGTATGCAATCTCTGTTCATATTGCACTGCTTTAAGATCATAAACATATTGTAATCAGATTTCCATTTGGGTAGTTGTTGCCTTCATTTCTAACATGGTGGAGGAATCTATTTATTTTAAATGGTGAGAGGGAAATTAGACTAATTAAATAATAATTAGTTAGTGATGTGAGATGTAAAATAGATTAATTAAATAGTAAGTTGGTGATGTGAGATGAAAATAATATTGATGATATGATAAATGTGTCGACTTAATTAAATAAATAAATTTATTTAATTCGTTAGTAAAGAGGGTAATGTGGTTAGAAAGTATTGATTTTAGATAATTAACATGGTGATGAATATCAACAAGGTATTAAAATGATGTTATGTTATCAATCGATGTTAACCATGATATTAGGAGGGATGGTACAAATAGGTAGATTATAGGTGTCTACACCACTCAACAACATGTCAATGGTCATTTTGTTGATGACTCTTTTCTTACGCTTTTGGAAGATGAAGTTAATGTCAAAAAAACTCTCTAGCATTTGGAAACTTTTTGTTTAGCCTATGGTTCATATTGGCAAAAAAACTCAATGCTATAAGCAATCTTCTTTGCCTTTAAACCTAATTGGTTTAATTCTTTTGGCTGGAAATGGATAGATCATGGAGAGATTTACTGGTTTCTAGGCATCCCTTTTGCCTTTCAGGCCTCTCCCTCCTCTTTATGGCAAATTGTCATTACTTGTGTGGAAAAATGTTGGCTTATTGGATCACTAAGCCACTTTTCCTTGTGAGAAATCTTAAATCTGTTCTAAAGTTCTTGTTTCTACCCATGTCTACTATTCATCCCATTGGGTACCTTCCAAAGATTTTTATCAAAAGCTTGAAAAACTCCTAAGGGATTTCTTGTGGCCATCTTCAAAGCAAGGACAAGGTTTTCACAAGGTTTCTTGGGAGTTATATTGTCCCCCTCATGATTTGGTGGGCTTGGGCTTATAGACATTCAATGCCAAGGTACAACCTTGTGTGCTAAATGGATTATTAGAGCACTTTATGTAAATGAATCTCATAAAAAATTTCTTAGACACTACATTTCTATTGCTACACCTAATGGCCATAAAGTTTGGAGAGATCTCAACTTTTAGTCTCTTCTCATTATGAAGACACTTGTTTAGATTCAAGGCACATTTGTTATAAAAAGCATATAGAAAGCCTTGGAAGCAATCAAACCTTGGCTTTTATGGAATATAAATCATTTATGTAATGGCTTATATCTATCAATGAATGATCCATTTGGTGGTCTCTTGTGATCACTTGCTAGAATAGACCTCTTTCTAAGGCTCCCTAGGTCCGTGCTTTGAAATCTTATAATAGAGGCATTATGACTCTTCTAGATCTTTTCTCAAGAACCACCAAAAATATTTTTTCTTGGCCTCGGGCCAAATTGAAGTATAGACTCACTAATTGAGATTTTGTTCAAATCATTTTAGATTGTTGTTGATTCCATTCCTACAAAGATGCTTCATAAAGTTGGAGTGAGAATTTTTAAACCCTATTGGATGGATTAGAAATGCTATCTGGATACATCATTTTGTAATTACAAACCTTGCAAAGGATATACTTAACTCTCCTTGCATCTTCATATGGTGTAAAATCTTAATGATAGATGGGCGTTACAATCTTGAACTAATTCCTGGCAACTTAGATTCTAGACTATTTGGTTGCCATTCTTGAGCTGAAGCTTGCTCACTTTGCTTGGTGCATTCTTTATCAGGGTCTCCCTATTGGTTCTAGATTGATTCATTTGGGGGTTGTCAATTCTCATTCTCTTTTTTGCAGACACCATGAGACTCTCAAGCATCTCCTTCAGTTTTGCTCTAGAGTCAAGGCTACTTGATATTGGATTCATGATTCTTCAAGCCCTTTAGACCTGGGCCTTTTTTCGTACATGGTTCTTCTATGAGAATGGTTTAGAATTCCTACAAAGTTTACCCAGATGTGGCATGATTTTAGAGTGAAAATTAGGTTTAGTATTTGGAAAGAAATTTTGCTCTCTTTTAGTTGTTTTATTGATGTTCATTTTTCCATGTATACTAAGTCTATGATTTGTTCCAATGTTTCAATGCAGATACAAGTACAAGCTAATAAAGTCACACTTAAATTTGTTCACCTACATGTGTTTCTTGACTACTAGAGCAATGCATCATATATAGTTACCAAAGTTTCATCGACATCTCCTTCCAACATGGGTCAGTCATCACTTTGAGGGCATCAACATGGACGTAGTCATAATGCTTGTGGGCATGACTCTCGTGATCTACATGCTTCTCAACCACCTTAGTGCAAATCCCAGGGTCATAGTGCTCACCACTGGTCTGAACATTTCCATCTACCTTCAGTTTCTTATTAGCCTCATGACAAAGGTGTTTCTAGTTGGCCATACAATGACAAGTTTTCTCACCTTTCTCTAGTTATTTCTTCTATTAGGAATGATACTCAACTTCTTGATGATGAACAAGATAATGATAAAGGTGCAGTTACAAGTTGGGAGCCTAGTCCAAACAATTAGGTCCTTCTTGATGGCTAGGACAAACCAGATGACCATCCTCCTCTTTTCTCTATTAGATCCACAGCTCTTGTTGTTTATATTGATAAAAGCTGGTTTTTTGAAAGGGTCTAGACCCATTTACAAGAAGCAACCAAACTACATTGCTTTGTGGTTTTATTGCATGTTTTTTTCTTGTTCTCTTCAAATATAATATTTAAATTTTGGCTTTGTATAAACTTGGGGTGTGACTTTTTAACTCACTTTTCTTTGTGAATATAGTATATTATTATCTTTATACAAGGTAATATAAATGACACCAATTTATTAAAAGAATTGTTAATCTTATTTGTGGGAAAAGACCTATAAAGAGAGATTGACAATAGTGAAGACAATAACTACATCTTTTTTTGGTAAGGTGGACAAATATTGATTGCACATGGAAAAAATAACATTTATTTAAAAATATTTTTATTAAAAGTGGAGTAATTTTAACCAAAGCATAAACCTAACTTTTAAGGCTATTTTTAGATATCATTTAGTTCAAAGGTCAAAGGTAAAATTTGGCCAATAAAAGTAGGACAACTATTTACCACTTTTTTATTCGAATGAGATGAAAAATTGCTATTCACTATTTGACCATTAAATTATGTGATGTTTAAGTAAAGTGAGGTTTTAATTAATACAATAAAAAAAATTAAATAAAAACATATAATTACATGCCACCCATGCCATAAAAAATAAAAGTTGTTTTAATAGAAGACATGCAGCTTCTAAGTTGAATGTGCATTCAAGATATGAACTATTATTCTGCACCATGGTAGCCTGTAATCTTTAATAAGAGGTCAATTTTGTCATCCACTTTTATGTATTGATCAAAATTCCTGGGATTAACTGGCCCCAGCCTGTGCCTGTGAGGCCACAAACAGGAGGACATCGTTTCCATGATTCAGACACAGTACTTAGTGTCTAATCACATAGACAACTTTGCCAGTGCTCAAGTGCAAATGAATGTGAATGAGAAATTATAAGTAAAAGTTAAAAAAAAAAAATCAGAACCCTGAACTACATGATAAAAAATTCAAATGTCGTGCAGATCATTCTTACATTGTAGAAAACCCAATTGATAATACCACAGAGCAAGAAACCATGGTAAAGCAAAATAATTGCCTGACAGCTGGAACATCTAATGGAGAGAAAATACTGATCACATTCAAATGTAGTTATCATAAATATCTATGCTATGTGCAAGCAAGCTATGTACGGGTCTAGAAAGCAAAGCAACAAAACACAAGTGAGAAGCAAAAAACTTTTATGAATGGTCACAGTATAAATTGACTTTTGAGCCAACATTAGTGGAGCAAATTATGCAGATGGAGAATTTTTTTTGTTCAGAGGTGAATGATGCCATTTTCTCACTCTACTTCAACACTCTCTTACCAAGATTAGTCGGGGAAGTACTTCTGAGATCTACACATGTTCAAAAAGAAATTCATTAATAAGTCAAAAATAGCTGGATTCTTTACTTTTGTTCTATCTATATCTAGTTCACATGGACAACTAATTGATCTAGAATGTTCTAAGATGCTGTTTGACACATTCAAAGATTGGATTGGTTCTTTGAAAACTATGTAGAGAACGGCTCGCCCGGTTGATTTTGAAATAATAGATATAACTCTAATTTAACGATGTGTGAAGGCTTCTTGAAAGTGCAAGGGTGAAAATTGCATACCTTGCACTTTTTTCCTTGTTGGTTTTGATTTGATTGTTTTCAATCTAATGACTAATGTATAAATGGTATGTTTGTGTAAAGTTGATAATTAATTTAAATTTAAATTGATTATACTTATACATTTTAAGAGTTTGAACTCAATTTGCATTTTATTAATGTATTATCTTGAGTTAAAATTTTGACCCAAATATAGCTCTAGTGAAATTTGATGTGTAGAAATCACCCCCTAATTTCAAATTCAAATTTAAATCTAGGCCAAAGTCAACTTCCTTCCCAATAGCAGTTACTTGCTGACTTGAGTGTGAAATGTGTTAATTTAGTTGCTAGGATGTTGTATAAATGGGCAAACCCTAATCTAGTTTTAGGTACCCAAAATCCAATAGAGACAATCATCTGATCAATTCAAGAGCATTGCATCATCAACTTACATTAGCATGTACATCACAGTGATAAATTAGGCATATTACATGGTTGGTTGGTTTGTCTTCAATTATTATTCAAATCGTTAATGCAGATCCAAGGGCTTGACATAAGGAGAATATCCTCACATAGCAAGCTCCCAAAGGTATTAGTCAACATTGCTTATTTTTTAAACACAAGTTCTAGACACCGAGGGAAATAGATTCTAGATATCAAAAGGTGTGCATGTCATTTCCACATTTAAGGGTCAAATTCATGAATTAACTTCGAATTCATGAGCACGAAAGTGACGTAGAGTAGAGAACATATTATCTTGCAATTTGTTAGGGCATAACAATTTTAGTTTTGATCAAAGATCTCAATTTTGGATCACAAAGTATAGACTTCAACAAAGAACTCCATTGCTATTTCCAAAGCCGGGTCCTTGATCCCTCTTTTGTCATTTCAAAAAGTGGTTTTATTGTTGTTACTACTTCAACTCATAATCTTTGGGTGTTTACTAATTATTGCTTGTTTGCTTTATATACCCTAGATTTTTTGAAAGGTCTTTCTTTATTTCCATTCATTTTGGTGAACATGTCCAATCTTAAACCCCCTTAGGTTTGGGTCTTTAAGGTTTATATTATGATTTTATTCCAAATTTGAGTGTCATTAGATTTTTTTGTTTTCTAAGTTTTACATCAAATCCCTCATTTAATCCTTTTAGGGTTTGTGCAGTGTGTTTATGCCAAAGTCTCACTATCATCCCCATTTCCCTTTGTGAAAAAGTATCCATTTGAATCTTATAATGGTCCAGAGTCAAGCTGATAATGGAATGGCTAAAAATCTTATTAGTAAACCTTATCTTAATGGGGAAGAGGAGACATTCTATTATGATACTTCCATGTTTAGTTGATGGATAAGCAAGATATTGCTTTAACTACACATGTTGATCTTCTAATCTTGCATATTTGGCTAGTGATACAAACCCTACACACTTGGTGGATGTTCTTCATAATTTGTTGATTAGTAAGCCATATGATTTAGAGATTGCTTAAATCTATAGGTGAAAGAATTAATTCTTCAAGTTCTCTGAATGGTGTTTCACCCCCCTTGTTAGCCATATTTTGATTGTGTGCAAAGACCAATGGTTAAGCACCTAAGACTACGAATGTATTGGCATATTCCTATATCTCACCTAAAGCACACTAGGTCTTTCAACCCTACTTTGTGTCTAGTGCTACTTGTTATAAATCCTATATATGAATACTAAGAACTCACACATACAAGCTATATATTGATTGCTCAATCAATATTCAATATAATAGTATTGGTATTAATGTATATCATTCTAGAGTACATGAATGCCTATAAATACAGTATCAAGGGGTATATGTAAGTGCTTATCCCCTAGTGCTACATAAACTATCTATAGAATCATGCATAGTTGAACTATAAAGCAAACTTGCTTTAAAGCCAACTAGAAGTTGCATGTATCATCAAATGCATTATTTTCCTAAGTACAATTTATGCATGATTATCCTTACATTTACTTTTGCATGTTTACAAGTGAGGAAAAAAAGTCTACAATTCACACAATACAAGTTTGTAGGTACAAGTTAGATTCGTGGTCATAGATTCATATCTACACAAAGTCAACATAATTTTTTGATTCCAAGATGAGTATTGAATTGCTATCGAATGTTTTAAATCTCAAGACTTTATAACTTTCAGAGCATTCACTTGGATCATTCCATTCCATCTGCACTTATAGAGCTAAGTATCATTATTTCTATTTGCATTCCTACATTTAATTAGCCAACATGCTTTTATATGTGAACATTATAGTGCTCAGAATTGTCTCACGATGCAAAAAAAATCATGCCGGAAAATTTTCTAAAGTTGTCGGTTGTTCCTATCGACGTATTCCTTGAACCTACTATGGGCGAAGTGCTAGTTACTATTACAAATCATCATCTCAACTCATTGAATTAACGAGTCTAAATTAAGTTAATGATGCTTATGTATATCCATTTAATTGGATTAGCCTAGACTATTAAAAAAAAAAGAAAGAAAGAAAGAAAAAGAAGTTCCTTCTCCTTAAAATAAAATAAAAAGGTGAAAGACATTTGTGACCGTCTTTAATTTTTGCTTTTGACCCAATTTACAATAACAAAATAGTGGAAACCAATCAATTATAGACTTCCCTGCCATTCCACGTGATCCAATCATTATCAACTGGACAATCTATTAATTTTTAGTTAATCCCACCACTCACAAATACTTTGACTGTACAAATAATACCCACCCAACAGTTATGAAATACTTACCGCGTATATCATACGCGGTTGTTGATTTTAGGGTTTGAAAGAGATTTCATTGCTCTTTCGTTATACCTATCTACTTTCCCCGTAGGACGGGAAAGTTAGGCACAAAATTAGGGCTTTCCATTTTTATAACAAGGCGAGATTAAGCATCAAATTAGTATGCCCTAACTTCATTGCCTATAAATTTGGCTGTAGGGTTTGAAAGAAGAAGCATTCAATCTGCGGGCGAAAGGAGTAGAGAAGAGAGGAGAGGGCATTGGAGGTGATGTGATGTAGAATCAGGCTGTGAAGTGTGGGCGACTCGGTAAAAGATGGCTATGGCTTCTTATTCTGGTTGTGATTGCCTTTCTTTTGCCTGAACCGCCCATACCTGACGTCCTCTCTACGCATCCCCTTCCTTTCCATTATCTCCTACCTTCTCTCAGGTATTTTTGGTTGCTTGCTCTTCTCCAGGTATTTTGGTTACTTGCCGTTCTCTTATACGTGCTTTTATTATGATTAATTGTTGATCTCATCGGTTTCAAGATGAGGGTTTCAAGGATCCTGTGGCTGCGTTTTTCAATTTGAAGGTTTTCTTTTTAGGGAGAAGCCTTTTTGTGAATCTGCTATTTGGATCCATATTTTCGTGCTGAAATTGACTGCTTTTCAGTGTTGTATTTTACTGCTTTGCTTTCTGTTTTCGTTTGGGGCTAAAAGTAGTCTCGTCTTTTCTTTAAAAGGGCATGAAATGTCCTGGAGATTCTGTAAAAGTTTTTATTTTTATTTTTATTTTTCTTCTTTGATTGAAGAGTTCTGATGTACTGTTGGTGCGGGGTGCATGGTTAATTGTTGATCTTCCATTAAATCATTGATTTTTGTGAGGATATTCGATTACTTAATCCAGCCATTTGCAGTCATAACAAGTTTTAATTTTTTGTGATTATCTCTTTCTTAATTTTTCTGTGATTTTTTATTTTTATTTTCTCATTATATTGTTTGAAGATATCAAATAATTACATCCATAAAATGGGATGAGTGTTCTTGGATTACATTGTATAATGATTTTTATTTTCAATGTTTTGAATAAATTTTTTCCTTCATTTTAATGATGGATTATTTATGCGAATGGGATCTAGAAACACTCGTTGACTTACTGGCAATTTGTTTATTTTCAACTTCATGTGGACAATAGACTAATATCAGCAGTGTTCAAGGCAAATCTGATTTTTTATTTATTTTTTCCTAATTTATTCAGATATGATATTTATTTTAGTGTAGGAAAATTACCAGAACAGGTATTTGGCCTTTTATTTTGCGGGGGAATATACATGTATATCTTTGGCATAAGCAAGCTATTGAGAGGGCGGATAATCAAGTTTGTTTGTTCTTTAATTATAATACATAAAAGTATGAATAAAAATTTTCAATGTATATAAAAACAAAGAGTTTATTAAGTGAAATATTAAACTTGGGTTTTGAAGATAGTTTAACATATTTTTAGGTTTATAAAAACAAAGAATTTATTAAGTGAAATATTAAAATTGGGTTTTGAAGGTAGTTTATAATATATTTTTAGGTTTAAAATAAATTTTTCCTGATTTTTTAATAAAGAATTTTTTGGTGGGTAGTTAATAATTAATAGTTATAGTTAATTAATGTGTAATTTTTTTATAGTTTTTTTTTAATTTTCTATTTCCTCCAGAAATAATAAAAAAAACAAATTGTTCTTATTTTCTAATTTTTATAATATAATAATAAATATATATATCTCTTTTAGGAAAGGGCGTTCAAGAAATAATAGATTTAGTGTGACATGATTGTGTAGGTCTGCCCTTTGTCAAGTACTCTCCATGGAAAACCTAAGAAACAAAAGAAAAGAATATGCCATGAGTAGCTTTCCAAATAGAAGTATAAACAAATGCAATTTGAATCTTAAACAAAATAAAAGAATATGCCATGAGTAGCTTTCCACATAGAAGTATAAACAAATGCAATTTGAATCTTATTGTCTAAAATCATTAAGGACATATTACCAAGGAAGAGGGAGGACCTAGTAGTGGTGCACCATGAGGAGGAGTGGTGCATCCTAATTTCATGCCTCTCAAAATCGTATGTGGCAATTTCAAATCACTCCAGAATTATTATAAATTTAGGGCTACATCATCAAATATGATACCACATCAACATGTTTTTGGTAGAGGTGTCAAATAGTTCCCCCCCAAAAAAAGGTGGACCAATAGGTGTGCATTAAGTCATGTTTTGTTGGTGTGCTGATGTGACATCACATGATTGGTTGCTTTTTTAATTTAAAGGGCACATTTCATTCAATTATTAGTACTTAGAGTAACACTAACAATCTTAAAGTCACAACTACTAGGACAAAACTTTAAAAATATTGGGCCTCAAAGGCACATAAGCATTGTAATTATGTAAAGTAATAATTGTGCATAAATACATGGAAATATGTAAGTTCACTGAAGACATTAGAGTAACATGCCCTTAATATGACATCAAGCCCTTAATATGACATCAAAGAACATAAGCACACATTGCTATATCGAAGACAATAGGTCTTGAATGATGATGACAATAGGTCTTTAATGATGATGACGAAGGTTGAGACAAGGCATAATGTGATTGATAATGTGAAGGCTCTTAGTGTACCTAGTGTAACCTTGAGAACATGGTTAGGTTGTGCTTACATCATGTGATGGGGAAAGGCATGACTTATGATGCTCTTTAATGTGGTAAAGGGGCTTCTTAAAATGTGATTAGGTAAAGTGAACCCAACAATGCAAGGTGTTAGAAATGGGGAAAAAATGATATGCAAGATATGGCAGTAGGAACATAATATGTAAGGGGGAGGAAGAAAAAATGATATGCAAGATATGGTAGTAGGAACATAATATGTAAGGAGGAGGAAGAAAAAATGATATGCAAGATATGGCAGTAGGAACATAATATGTAAGGGGAAGGAAAAAATGATATGCAAGATATGCCCTTAGAAATTAAGATCTAGCATAGTGGGTAAATGTAAAGATGTGGCAACGAATGTATAAGAATCATAAGCACGTGATCTAAGTGTGGTAAATGTCATATGCATGATAGTATGATAAATGTCATAAGTGTATCAATAAGCATGAGGATGTTGAAAGTAAAATAGAAAAGTATTAGGTTCAAAAAGATCAACCTAAGTGGGAAATAAAGGCAAAGGTAATTAAAGCATGTTTGTAGATGATACAAACAACACAACACATGTTCAAAGCCACTTGTATCAACATGCACCACTTAGGGTGTCTTTTCATCATCCACATGCAAAGTAAGAACATGGACATGAAAATATAAATGCTAAAAAAAGAAAGGAAAAAGCACAAAATGTGGCAAGTAATGAAGAGAATGAATAAGGATATATAAACAAAAGTGGTCCAAAGGAACACCAAATAATTTAGTTTACTATTTTAGAGTGAAACAAATTGAGTGTAACTTCACTTTTAAATCATGTACATATAAGGAAGGTTGCAATACATAAATGGAATTATATTTATTATCCCTCTATCACATACAGCTTTATAAAAGGGTCATGTCATAGTGTTATATAAGATCTCATGTCTAGATGAATTTGCAATATTTAGTTTTGTCTCAAGACTCTAGATCCCTTGTTTAGTCCTTTATGTCAAATGTAGAGATCTCACAAGCACAGTGGCACTTAAAGGTTGTCACACCTCTTATATATGTCAACATGTTATAGGAAGACCATAATCCTAGGTTATGAAATTATTCAAGCTTTATGAAAAGACCAACTTAGACAACAAATGATCCTTTTATTATACCTTTTGAGCAACACTATCAATCAAGAGATTGTCACCTTTCAACACAACAATCTAGTGGTAAAATTACAATACTTATACCATGCCATATTCTCTAAACAATGCAAGGTTACAATAAATGAACCATAATACATAAGAGTTACATAGATAAATAACAACATGCCACAAGCAAGTCTAAACACTACATTCAAGCATAATGTACCATAGTCCATATGCAATTCAATTGTTAATGTTTTGTCCTAATACACTAATAGCAATAATTGAACTTTACTACAATCATCCTCTAGCAGCATTATCTAAAAGCTATACCACAATTTGCATATGTTGCCACAATCTTTATGCTATGATATGGTATACATGTTATGCCATGGTACCATGTAAGAACATCTATAGTTAAAATGCACTACTATTCCCAATAACTAGCACTATTAAGATACAAAGCATGCTATTGCTACAATTGAAGGTTTGCTTTTGTAAATACAATAATGCAAACACTATATATAGTGCACCGTTCACCTTAGTCAAATGTCCCAACTTTTACACTAGGACATTAGCTAACCAAACAAGATGAGCAAGGATTCAATCACAAAGCATCAACTCACTAAGCATAATCCAATATGATGACAATTAAAATATAGAAAATATACATTTTAAGAAAGCTCCTTCGAGAACAAGGATTGTTTTCCAACCAAACGATCATATAAAATAATACCATGACGGAGGCTATTTTCCAAACATGGAAGGATCACTCCAATAATAAAATGATATAATAAATAAATATATATCAATAATAAGCCACCTCCAAAGTGTTCCAATAGTCATGAAATATAACATGAACATAATAAGAAATAATACAAAATGAACCCTTCAACTCTGAGTAGGATCAATAGGGAACTGTTACCTATCACCCTATCATATTATCATCATCGAGCACAATAGATGTCTATGCCACTCTAGGCAACCCTCAAGTTACAAAGAAGATGGCAACACCACCATCTAAGCCAACACTCTCACACATCCACACAACATTCATGCCAATCAACATACACCAATACATGAACATGTGGCACAATTGCCCATCAAATACATATGAATGGCTCACACAAGACAACAAGCGTAACATAATGTCATCACAATAACCAAGCATAAGGGAGTATCACCTTCAATGCACACCAACAAAGCATAAAACATCACCATCATGCATATACATATGAGAGCACAATAATCGTCAACATACATGCATGTGGTCACAACACATTCTATGCATCCCCGTTTTACGTAGACATCTATTTCACATGTTCTAACTCAACACAAGGTCTGATACTCATGATCCAACCAAATAAGGACTAGGGGATGGTAGCTAAGACACTGGGATGGGTTTCCCCTTGGTTCTCCATAACCAAGGTAGAAAGCAATAGGCCACAAAAGTCTCAAGTAAACACCCATCTAGTGAATGTTTTTCAGAGGTAACAAGGGTCAATTGCAAGGTTCTCACACACTACCCTAAGTAGTAGTCATCCTCTTACAAAACACATTGATGCTTACCTCAGGTACAAGGATCAATTGCAAGGTGTTGACACGCTACCCTATGTAGTGGGCATCCTCTTGTAAGATACACACTATACCCAAAAACACGTCTAAACCACATCTACAAGGATCCATTACAAAGTGCTTACACACTATACCCAAAAACACATCTTAATTATGTCTTGAACCAATTTTATTTCATTAGTTGCAACAATTTTAGAGAAGTTGCTAGAGCCATTTGTAAGTGTAGACACCTAAAATTGTCCACTCATCGTTTTGTCACTATTCATCTGCAATCAGGACATCCCTAAACCACTTTCTTTCATGTTTAATTGAATAAACACTCCTTTAGACAATTAATCATCCAATTCCCCTTCCAACAATAATTATATAATATTTTATTATTAAAATCATTATTCATGTACTATTCACTATTCATTTGTACCCTCATCCATACCTTGTCCTAACATGATTGATTATTTAATCATTTATCACTTATCTTCTACAGTCCAACATTAGATAAATATTTATATTTATTTAATTCTTTATTTTGTGCACTTTTGATTAAGTTGACTAATTCACTTTATCAACTTAATCACATGGTTGCACAATCCTAACCCTTCATTAACCTATTCAAATCCCCCACATCCTCCCAAGTGTGCAAAGGTATGGCCTTTTGTGCATGACCACATGGGTCTCTTACAAAGGCATGGGCATGTCCTTTGTACAAACGATCTTTTTGTCCCTTTTCAATCCTCTCCATTAATTTTATCCAACTCACTTTTCCACCCTTGATTTCCTCTCAATCCAAGGACAATCCTTATCCTCAAATCTTATCTTTCCACTTGGAAAGCTCTCATCAATCCAATTGTCAGTCATCCTCAACCCTTGATCTCCCAAATCAATCCTAGCCCTTCATCTATCATCCCAAAAATCTATAAATAGCCATCAACCCAAGCCATTTTCAAGACTCCATAAAATGCAAAGTTATGTTGTCAATTAGATGAGCAATCAACAATCTAACATCAAGGAGCACATCTAAAACAATCAAGGTTTGCATGTAGTTAAGTGTTTTAACTTCATATGTTTGCATTCCTTTTGCTCAATCATGAGGTTGCATTAGTTAGTGAGTAGGATATGTTAATATCATTTTAACTTGTTCTTATATGCTCATTTTCTATTGTATACATCTTTGGCATGCCCAATGGGACAACCTAGGATCCTAATCTAACAATCTTTTCTTGTCTTAAGCTTGTTTCTAAGGTGCAGGCTTTATTTCAATGTTTCTATCCCAGTTTGGTGGCCCTGTACCTGTTTCAGTGACCATGTCACTTGGGTGGTTCAGCATTAGTTTGGAGACTCTATCACACCTTTTAGTGGTTTTGTTCTACTTAGAATGCTCTATCATGTATTGTGGCAGTTTTGTCCCGAGGATTGACAGTTATGTCTTGCACATCCAAAACACCTTTTTGAGCATCTTTCACCATCTCTAACATTTTGTTTTCTAATAGGGGGTGTTTTTGCAAGGGTTTATATTGCTCACATTTCCTTAACCATATTGTTTTGTGCAAAATCAAACCATTTTTCTTGCAGAACCAGTCATTTCAGCCACTTGCACACCTTTCAGCAGGCATGTTCTAGTTTGGCAACCCTGTCTAGTATGCATTTCATCTCCTATCTATGTTTCAACGGTTCTATATCTCTTTCAACGGCCCTATACTATCCTTTGGCGGTTCTATTCTGTCTAAAGTTTTCATCATTTTTCTTGGGATTTCTGACATCTAACCCCTGAATCTAATCATCATATGCATGTTCCTAGTTTGCTAACCTCTCCTTATGTACCTATCATTGGTTCAAGACATAAATCAAACTAATAACTTAGCACGCTTGTCGAAGGATCTATCTCTTGTTTACACTAATCTTTAGGAACTCTTCATTTTCTAAGAGGTTAAAGAATCTTGTATGCTTTGTTTAGGGTCAAGTCAAAGTGTTTACTCTCTCCTTGTACCATTTGGCAATCTTGGAGATCAAAAAATTTGACTTGATTTAATCTTGTTTATCTTTGTTCAATCCGAAGAAGACTAGTGTGTATGCTCTCTCCTCGTGCCATTTGGCGATCTTGGAGATCAAAAACACCAAGTTTTTCTTTCCTTAGGGGCCTTGCCTTGGATTTCATCACCAAGGGGATGATCTCAACCCTCGTGTTCTGGTGGGGTATACAAATTTGGGAGAGAATTGAAAGACTCTCCCATTGAGGGACATTGTCGCTTGGGGCTAGCTTGCAAGATCTTTATACCTTGCAATGTGAAGGTGGAGAGTGAGTTACCCTCTTGAACCATGCCTTGACAAAATCCTTTATTTCACGGACATAGGCCTCACGCACCTTGAGTGTTTTGAGGACACCCCCAATCACCTTGTTCATCCTAGCATAAGACCTTTTGGTTGTTTTTCCTTGTGGTGCATCAATTTTGAAAAGGCCCGAGAAGTCACTCACACCGTACTTTCATAGTGGGGAGATAGAACTCACTTTAGGCATGGCATTTTTGCCTCCAAGGTAAGGGGTGCATAGGTGATACATGACCTTGCATGCCCTAGCTATCCATCACTAGATAAGAAGTATATTTGTGGGCCCACAAGGATTGACACTCTCACTTGAATAATTTAGGGTGTTAATGTGCTTGGTGTGTCTTCATCATTCAAATTCGTGCACTCCCTTAATCCAAAATCCAAACCCTTTGCAGTATGTGCATGATTGTGTGAAATTTATTTGAAAATTTGCCCAAGGTCAAGCATCAAACCATTCCTAATCACCTCTTAATCACCCATGTTAATCTAAATCCAAATCATCCAACTCATCCTTATCCAAATCCAAGTCATCCCAATCCAATTTCCTCTTAATCATTCATCTAATTATCCTAATCAACCCCATCATTTGAGCTTAATCAATTCCCATATTTGAGCTTAATCCTATCCATCATCATCATCATCTAAGCACTTCCTAATCCAATATCCATTATCATCCTAATATATATCCTACTTCATTACCACTATCCAATTTCATCGTTCATCCTTATTCTAACCATCCTTCATCTTTTATCATCCATAATTAACATTATAATCTACTTCCCCTAATCCAATTTCCCCATTCACCATCCAATCTTAATCACCTCATCATCACCTTAATCCAATCCTCTTATCCACTTAATCCCCTTTCATCCACAATCCTAGTCCAATCCATTCATTTCTAATCATCTCATCCATTAACCAATCCTAGTCATAATCCTATTATTGAGCTTACTCCATTTCGTTATCATTTTTAATCCACATCATAATCCAACTTCCTCATTCACCATCCAATCTTAATCACCTCATCATCACCTTAATCGAATCCTCCAATCCACTTAATCCCCTTTCATCCATCCTAATCCAATCCATTATCTTTATCATCTCATCCATTAAGCCAATCCTAATATTAATACCATTATTGAGCTTAATACTTCATCCATAATCCACATCACAATCTACTATCCCTAATCATAATCATTTCATCACCTAATCATAATAATCTCATCCACTTATCCATTGGTCCATTATCATCTCTAATCCAATTTCATTCATCCCTAATCTATCTAGTTCACTTCACTAATCAAATCTATCTTCCCAATCTCATTCATTACCATCTTTCTAATCCAATCCCTTCATTCATCTAATCCCATTCACTTCTTTCCTAATCTAATCCCATCTAAACCCCATTCCATCCAAATCCTCATCCAATTTAATTACCCCTCATCTAAAATCAATCAATCATTATTCCTTTCTCCATCCCTAATAAAAATCCAATACCTCATCCTAATCAAAAAATCATCTTTTTTGAAAATAAAAAATGGGTTAAGGACTTAACCTCTTTGAACCCCATCTAATTTCATCCAACACTTAAATCACTTTTTCTCCAAATCATCATCCAAACTATCATTAAAGGGCCCTTTGCCTAATCAAAATCAACCCCAATCAATCTGAATCCAACCAAGATCAAGTGTCATACATTGTTGACCTTGATTAATCAAATCAAATCAAATCAAATCCATCCTAGCATCAAGTGTCATATATTGTGGGCCTTGATTAATCCAAATCAACTCAAACCCCCTTTAATCCAAAATTAAAATCAAAATCATCAAGTCATCATACATCACATCATCCCAAATCTAAGTCCAATCATGAATCCATCTAATTTCGATGATGATGATAGTCTTGGTGACCAAGATGAAATCCAAAACCTTTATGAAATCATTGCAAGCAATCTTTCCATAAACCACCCTTGCTCATCTACAAACATGCAAGCACCTTATGACCATGCATTGGCTAGCACAAGCTATGCCTCGATGATCGTCCTTATGATACCCTTGACAATGGAAATCCATTCTATCCAAGCCATCCATATCCCAACATCCATTCTCATATGAGGCTCCCATCACCTCCACCTCTTATCCACATCCTTCATCCACTTATCCCACTTATCCAAATCCGTCATATCACTATCCACCAGCCTCTCTATCCAATCCACCATCCAATTCTCCTCCTAAATTCACATCATCCTTATCAATTTTTAACCTTATAGGACTCCTAGCTAAGGACATTGAGCAAAACTGTAAAACCAAACTTGTGGAGTCATGCCACCACTTCTCCAAAATCGCCCAAATGTGTCATTAACCACCCCATCATCCACCCAGCACCATCAAAACCAAATCATCCTCTTCCTCCATTCTATCAAAAGCCCTATCCCAAATATCCCCCCTTATCCATCTACCTAACCTAAAGAGTCTTTTCAAATGCCAAATGAAGTTAAACACTCCTCCCCCACCACACCATCCACACAAATCTGGCTATGTCAAGAGCCTAGCTCAAATCATGTGTAAACATCCAACCCCATCCTAATCAAGATCCAAGCATCCCATCTCATACCTTTCCCGATACCAAACCATCTCCTATTAATCCCCCATCATCCCCTATCGCTTCTTTACCATCTCCCATCAACCCTTTACCACCTCTTATCAACAACATCCCCAATCCATCATCATATCCCCTTGGTCCCAACACCTTCATTTGTTGTGGTTATCTTGTAGGAGAGAAACAACTTCTATCCACCACCCATCCTCCCTCATCTAATAATGGACTCGCATCATGTTTCCAAAAAATAAGCATCCCATCACCCATTGTATGCTCCTAAACATGAACTATCAAGGCAAAGGCTTAGCCTTCATGAACAAGATATATTGGAGCCCATCCATGTCAAAATCCATCCATGCATGCATGGCCTTGGTTATGCATCCCAAGGAAAACAATCCAAACATGTTGGTACCACCTCCATGCCTCTCAAGGTAACTCTTCCAATCCCAACATAGGTGCATCTCATTGCATCTCCAAATCATATGTTACCATCTCTCCTCCATCATCATACGAATCTACAAAGCATACCACTATCCATCCTCCATCTTATTTCATCCATAAATCCAAATGCCCACTTATCCCTAAATCCACTCTTCCTTCACTCATCCCAACTCCTAATACTCCCATCCTCACATCTCCTAATCCTCCCATCCTCCACACCCCGTCCATAAATTCCATATCCCTAAACACCCTGAATCCCTATCCCCCAAAATCCCTCATCATGACCAAAAAATGTACACATCGTCTAAACATGAAGCTACCACCACTCCCATAGGATTCAAAAATAATCATTTGGATGCCTCCCCACATAAAGAAAAAAATCCACAAATGCCTAAGAGCTATCATGTCGTAGGGCATCGATACATAAAGTCAAGCCAAATCAAAAATTTAGAAGGCCACAAAAGGCCAAACTTCCAAAAGCAAAAACAAAAATGATGTGGATCCCCAAAAAAAGCAAATGGAGCATCCAAATCCCATTCCATACCCAAATCCCTCTCCCTCATCCCACACCCAATCAAAAAATTCTAAAACTACTAAGACCATTTGGGTTCCTAATTCCCCAAATCAGCAACCCCATAACACCCCATCCTAATCCCATGATAAAAAATCCACCATGAATCCCAAATCCCCATTGCTCCCTACTCCCCATCACAAACATAAGATTCAAAATCCACTACGGTGTGTGCAAACGTTGGTCTTGGTTCACCTCAACCCCATGACATTTCTGCATATCCCCATCCCTCCATCTTATATCCACTACCCCACATATATCTCCCATCACATCCCTATGATCCATGATTTCGCATAATCCATCCCTCCATCTATCTATTCATCCCTCCTCCATCTATCCATTCCATCTCCATCTCAGGTCACCATCTACCAACATCCATGTGCGTACTCACACTTAACATGGTCCATGTGCCACAACTATTCACAATGGGACACTATCAGTTTTCTATGGAAACAAATGCTTGATTCCCCATCCTCCCTCCAAATCTCTCTCTCCAAATCCATCCATCCCATCCTAATATATATATAAAAAGAAAATTGTCAAAATTTAAAAAATCAAAAAATCAAAAAAGTAAAGAGAAAAAATCATCCAATGGTGAAAATCACTCCTTGTGGCGCCTTGGGAAAGTACCGTGATGAAAACCCCTCGTGGGCATCATGCGTAATCCCCCATCCATTTGCACCTTACACTTGGGGGGAAATCTCATCTAGTCTATTACTCCCCATCCCTTGTGTATACTTATCCTATCGTCTTTCCTTCATTCCATCCACTATCTCTATCCACCTATCCTATTGTCTCCCATCTATCCCATCCCTTATCTCCATATCCATCCTATCACCATCTTATAATCTTCCTATCCATCCTCCCTTCCCACTTTTGATCCTAATAAGGGCAGGGGCAAAATATCTACATGCTTTGGACACCTCTTGGCATACATCCATTTCCAAGCACATCCTACAAACGTCCATTCCCCCATGCATCATAACGCCTTGTCATGAGCGACACATATCTATCATATTATCCTATGCAACGTAGTCCTTGGAGATTACATCCGAGCCTCCTCCATCCATCTATCCTAAACCCTCTATCCTCTATCTATCATCTCTACTAGACGCATCCTTTCCTTCCACCCATTATCGACTATCCATTATTCCCTTATCCCTAATCCTTACTATACACCCCATCCACTATCCATTATCCCCGTATCCCCTTATCCTTATCATCCCACAAAACCCTTGTCGATAGCCTTGGGTTTCCCTTGTCATTGGTATCTAGCTAAAGGCTACCCAAATGCAATCCAATGCACTCCCTCTCCCCAATATCCAAATCTCCCAAACATCCAAACATTGCAAGAAGATCATAATCAATGCACATATCGAGCTAGCTATCCACACAAAATCATCTAATTGTATCCATGGTCTTGTTCCTAGCTTCGCTACAAGCCTTTGATCCAACATCCATCATCATCGGGATATATTGTTCCCAGTCCTTGTATTATTCTTATTGTCAACAACACAATCCAACATCATCAATCCACCAATCTTTAGATTTTTAGCTTGACTGAGGGTAACATCATGTTTGTCTTTGTATCGTTTTGTGCACGTGTGCTTTCTTGTGTGTGTGCATTATCTTTTTTATCTTGCATTTGTATCGTTCTATGTAACCTACCTGCCACTGTAGTATCATGGTCTTCCATATCATGGTGAGCTATATGGCATAGGGTTGCTTGTGACCTTATTAGTTGTCTCATCACAATACCCATCAAGGTTGTCAAACACCTTGTGATGTGTTGGTGCATCTTTTTACGCATGGGACACATCATCACCCTGGTTCCTTATACCTTGGTGCATAACGTCTCATGCCATATCAAATAAGATTGCTCTCATTTACAATATTACATAATGCATAACTATCACCCCATCCATTTGCATCCCACACCCCTATTCCCCATCCTTTCCTCCAATCATTTAGCACCTATCCCCTCTTTCATCTAATCCCCTGCATCCAAACTCTTCTATCCTCCCAATCTATTTTTTATTTAAATTCCACTATCATCATTCTAATCCAACTATCTTCATCCTTTTGAGAGCACACCCATGTTCTTTGAACCTACTTGCCCTCTCGAGGAGGCATAATCTCTACCATCTGTTAGAAAAAGGGAGAGAGAACAAGGTAAAGTTGCAGCTAGGTAGCTTTTAAATATTTTCAAATCTGAAATAAAAGCATGTGTAAATCTGAAAATTACTTTCAATTTAGATGTAATAGTATTTCTCCAATTTAATCAATGTAATAGAAGAAAAAAGCATGATAGAAGTAGACACAAAATCTACGTGGAGAAACCCTTGCGGGGAAAAAATCCACACCCAAAGAGATTATGCTTGTATTAATTCCTATAAACGAGTTTACAATAATACTTAAATCTTCTTTGGATTCTACTAGCACTCCATTACTTCTTCAATCTTCAAATACCTGTCATTAATCTGTAATTTCTATGATGATTTCTCATTTCATGTTGTAATGATTTCTCATTGCTCAATTTGTACCAACTCAAGGCATCATTATATAGAAGCCATGGATCTCAAACATACAATAAACTATATCCAATAATATTTGAAGAAACCTCATGCAAATCCAAGCACCCAATATAGTAAACTTCAAAGTTGCATCCAATATAAATCAATTGTTAACTGCAAGTCTCAAACATGGGCGCCCAAGAAGTCCCAATCAAACTTAGTCAATTGAAGTGTTATGTGACAACAACGAGGTACAACTGAAAGTCTCAACATGGGTGCCCAAGAAGTCAAACTCAAACTTAGTCAACTGAAGTGTTATGTGACAATAACAATGTTGAACTAAAAGCTTCTTCATGAGTGCCTAGTATCTCCCAATTAGACAAAGTCAACTAAAGTATCAACACACGCCAATGTCATGCAAACAACATGCATCATTGATGTCCCCAATATTATTCTGTAACAACTTGTTTTGTAATATGCAAGAGTCATGTAACCACCTGTAGCACCATGCAAGAGTTATTCAAAATTGATCCTAAATTAGAGTGTCATGCAAGATACATGCAACACCATATAAATGGCATGCAATAACTTGCAAGTTCATATAACTGACATGCAACAATATGCAAGCACATACAAGTGACATGCAACAACATACAAGTACATGCAAGTTCATATAAGTGACATGCAAGTAACATGCAACAACATGCAAGTACATGTAAGTTCATATAAGCGACATGCAACAACATGCAAGTCCATGCAATTAACATACAAGTACATGCAAACTCATACAAGTGACATGCAACAACATGTAAGTCCATGCAAGTAACATGCTAGTCCATGCAAGCTTTTATGAGTTCATGAAAGCAATATGCAAATATCATGCATCTCTAACTTCACTGTTAACTACCACATCATATTCATGCAAATATCATGCATCTCTAACTCCTATGTTAACTACCACATCATATTCATGCAAATATCATGCATCTCTAACTCCTATGTTAACTGCTACATCATGTTCATGCAAAGTGTATCAACATTATACACTCATGCACACAAAAAAGCAAACTCCTAGTCTTCATTGGAAACACCTCCAAAGTGAGCGCCCAAATTAGCTTCCACTTCCTATTAAGTATCACCAAGTAAAGATAGACATCAAAGAGTCAACTATAAGTCTTCATGGACTCCACTTCCAAAGTGGGTGCCCAAATTGGGTCCTACCTCATACGAGTTATCAACAACATGTCATAGTGCTATAACTAAATGTTAGTTTGTCTCTCAAGTTCCTATGTGTTGGAGAACACTTTCCAAGAACTTTGGAGACACATGAATTTGGTTAGGATTGCAAATTTAATGACAACTTATCCCAACACCATCATCACTATCATCATCCTTATCATCATCCCTCCTTTTCGCTGTCCCTTCGAGTGGTTGGGGTATCATCATCCCTCATCCTACCATTTTCTTCTATCCAACCCAACACTATGTTTTATCTTTCTTTGAAATAATGTTGCTTCACAACACTATCTCAAAGAGGGGTAAAATATAGACACCTAAAATAATCCACTCATCGTCTTACCACTATTCATCTACAATTAGGACATCCTAAACCACTTTCCTCCATGTTTAACTGAATAAACACTCATTTAAATAGTTAATTATCCAATTCCCCTTCCAACAGTGATTAAATACTATTTTATTAGTAAAATCACTATTCATGTACTATTCACTATAAATTTTGTACCCTCATCCATACGTTGTCCTAGCATAAATGATTATTTAATCATTTTGTCCCCTATCTTCTATAGTCTAACATTAGATAAATATTTCTATTTATCTAATATCCATTCTCCATCTCATGAATTAAATAAATATTTCTATTTATTTAATTCCCTATTTTGTGTACTTTTTATTAAGTTGACTAATTCACTTAATCAACTTAATCACATGGTTACACAATCCTAACCCTTCATTAACCTATTCAAATCCCTCACATCCTCCCGAGTGTACAAAGGTATGGCCTTTTGTACATGACCACATGGGTCTCAGATTACAAAGGCATGGGCACGTCCTTTGTACAAAGGGTCCTTTTATACCTTTTCAATCCTCTCCATTCACTTTATCCAACTCACTTTTCCACCCTTGATTTCCTCTCAATCCAAGGACAGTTCTTATCCTCCAATCCTATCTTGCCACTTGGCAAGCTCTCATCAATCCAAGCCTCTCAATCATCCTCAACCATTGATCTCCCAAATCAATCCTAGCCCTTCATCCATCATCCCAAAAATCTATTAATAGCCATCAACCCAAGCCATTTTCAAGACTCCATGAAATGCAAAGTTATGCTATCAATTTGAGGAGCAATCAACAATCCAACATCAAGGAGCACATCTAAAACAATCAAGTTTTTCATGTAGTTAAGTGTTTTAACTTCATATGTTTGCATTTATTTTGCTCAATCATAAGGTTGCATTAGTTAGTGAGTAGGATAGGTTAATATCATTTTAACTTGTTCTTATATGCTTATTTTCTATTGTATACAGTAAGTTTCTTCCATCTATTGAAAGGATTAAGACTACGTTT
Organism: Cunninghamia lanceolata; assembly: GCA_027924645.1. Taxonomy (NCBI): domain Eukaryota; kingdom Viridiplantae; phylum Streptophyta; class Pinopsida; order Cupressales; family Cupressaceae; genus Cunninghamia; species Cunninghamia lanceolata. The sequence goes on along the minus strand of BSBN01000204.1, from coordinate 1,784,770 downwards.
CTATTATGGTATGACAAGAGTTGCATATTAATATAAAACCAAAATTTATCCCTTTAGTTTTTTGCTCATGATAATTTATGTTAGGTTTCCTAAAGTTCCATTATTGTATTCAATAAATAACTAAATTTTAATATTTATATTAAATTTTTATTTCAGTTAAAACTTACTCATAGAAAATAAAGAAAAAAATGACTAAGGTGAACATGTCTTCTATTTGCATGCTAGACATGCATAATGTGTTGGGACCTGAAATTACCAGTTCCTAAAATATTTCATTTTCCCCCAAAAAATCCAAAAAATCCATCTTGTTTCCCATTTTTGCCTTTGCAATTGAAATCCCCTGTTTAAATCTGATTTGAGATAATTTTTGGGGATCTTTTCTCTAAAAAAGTGATTAAGTATCTTCCTCTATGGGTCATCCCACAATAATGGGTTACACTTTTTGGCCAAACTTGACATTGAAATCAACATTTTGAACTAAATCTTCACTTTCTAACACCTATAGCCACTAAACCGTTAGGAATTTGAAGATGATACGAACTAGTGATTTGTGAGATTTTGATTGTAGATTCTAAATATTTTTTTAAAAAATTTTGGAGTTAAATTGTAATTTTTTTTGCATTTCCTTTGATAACTAGTTTTTAATAGTAAACAACATTTTTTAAAAGTGATGTGTATTATGTAGCACATAATTTTTTTTCTACAAAGGATAAAATTTTGATTCTTTTGAATTTAGATTGATAACACCGATATATAGGGCATGCATTTGGTTTTATAATGTTTTGTTGAATATTTTTTTTTAATTAAGTTTTGAAGTCAAACCAATTATAATTTAAACATAGGCCTATTCCGTAAAACATAACTTTTTATGTATGTATTGAAATTCAATTTTTTTTGTTGAAACAAGGACATCAATACCTAGGGCATAGATATTTTTCAGAATTTTTTTCACTAATTTACTAATTTTCAATGTGTGTAGAAGAGAGAACTTGATGTTCGGTGAAAAACCTACATTCACTAGAAATAAAAAATAAATATAACAATCAAATTAAATATATTTAAAATTATACTTTTTGGGAAGCTTATAATAAGGACTACATACTTACAAAACATAAATTTTAAATGAATTCATTTGATCTCCCAAAAAGTAAATCAAAAGTGGTTTTTTATCAGCATTTTGATAGGTGTAGATGAGACTCTATTATAGATATGGTTTAAAAGTAGCAGGGTTCTATCCAAGGGGGTTTGAATCTAAGGGGGTTTGATCAAACCCTCTTTAATTAAAATCCTTTAAATGGAACCTTTCAAGGCTTAAATCATTATATTTTCTAAAAATATGTGATTTCAGCAAAAATAAAGATGTCCCAAAAAGTGTAACCCATTATTGTGGCAACACCCCTATGTTTCCCTTTTTTTCCCTTAGAAAAATTTGTCATTTTTGCCTTCAGACGGCAAATTTCCAAACTAGTGAACTAGTTCGGAAGTTCGACTTTTAGTCGACTCGCCGATAAGGCGGCATGAAGCATCTGCAACAATGAAGAGGTCGTGGCTAAGGGGATTGGAATCTTCAGTTGGTGAAATGCATGGTTCGAAAACCTGAAGGTTTGCCGATTATGGGTTCGACTGATGACATTTTTGTCGACAAAGAAAAAGAAAAGAGTATCGACAAAGTGTTTTGGTTCGAAGGCCTGAGACTTCGCCGATATAGGGCAAATGAAAATAAAAGAGACCGCCAAGGGACAAGTGTTGGGTTGAAATATTGACTTTCTTTTATAATGTTTCTACATGTTTTAAAGACCTTTTTACATGATTCTGAAAGAACCTTATAGACATTACCTTTATTATATGTTGTTTCACATATACTTCTTAGATACTTTGAACCCATGCTGGTAAATAGAATATGGTGATTATATTATCAAATGGATGTTTTAAATTATTGATAAGCATGCAATATAGATAGGATTTCATAAGTGTAATTTGAAAGGTTATTTGTGTATATATGTTAGAATAATTAACCTTGTGTAGCAAAGGCATAGCATCCAAGAAGGAGTCATTGTAGCAGAGTGCAAAACAAGAGAATTAATTGAAGTATAGTCCAAGTGCCAGGAATGAAGATCGATGGAGATGAACATGGTCATCATGGAAGAATAAATGCAAGGAAGAAGAAGACTTGTTCTAGAAGTCTAACTACAGCTTATGTGTTTGCATTCATGAGCCGTTGTATGGGATTTCTATTCGAATAGGACTCTATTTTCTTTGTTCTAGATAACCAATAAGTTGATTTCAAAATCATATCCTGATATCCAGGGATGAATTGACGATCATAGTTAGTTAGAAGTTCGCATACAACTCTCCCACTTTTGTATAAGTTAGGGGATGAGTTTGTTGATTGGTTAGCTGTTCTTTTTACTTTCTATCGACATAGTCGTTACACTATTTTTTTACAGTTATATGTTATCTGTTATTCCAGACATGTTTTGATTTTGAATAAAATCTGAATAAGATTCTATCTTTGATATTAATTGAATTCAACTGAATGTTATGCAAATGTGTGAAGATCTAAAGTAGATTTAGTTTCTAGAAGAAGTGAGATAGTTCCCTGAGGTGGCCACTCAAGGTACTAACTCTCGCTTCATACATTCATTTATTTATTTATGCATTTCTAGTTAGATTGTTTCACGTTATCTTTTACATTACATTGTGAAGTAAGTAAGAAATCGTGATTGCTATTTCTGATAGTCGAGATTCATGAATAAAATACATCTTTGAAGTCCTCTGGAGGTTAGTGTTAAGTCTTTTCTCATTCTGTGTATTTCAAGTTAATTCTGTAATTCTTTGTTGAATATAGCTATCTTCAGATTATACTGGGGGTACCTGTAGCAACTAAGTTTTTAACTATTTTCACTGTTCTTTCATTTTTGTAAATTGCAGTCAATTAAGTTGATTAAGAATAAGTTTGTATGAGGGAGTTTAGGATATAAATAAGTCTTGAAGGCATATATAGTGCAAGCATCATCATAAGCTTACGCTCCTTGGTCGATAATTCAATGTAGGAATGCAATGATAGAGTGGACTGTTCAGTTAGGTTTAACCCTAGATTTTGTTTAAGTCTACAACGCATTAGTTTTCCTCTACATTTTTGGCGTCGTTGCTTGGGATGGTGTTATTTTCATAGTCTCATTAGTTAGGTTTCACATGCTTTCATAGTTAAATCTTGACTTTAGCATTAGATTTAATAAATTCATTTTTCAAGAAACACCAGGCATTCTACTAACATTATGCAGGGTCGTTGAAACATAAAGCTCAAATTACTGTATGCGGAGGCAAAAAGATACTCGAGGTAGATTCCTCCCATCAACTACTTAGAATAACGAGGGCACAACTGATTTCAACTACACCATAGGAAGTGCTGAAGGAGAGTTTCCTTTTACATCTTCATCAACACCCCCTACATCTCCATCAACTTCCTCTACTGCCACACAAGGAACTTTTAGAACCATGGGAGATGTTGCAGTAGATGATCCTCCAGGACAAGCAACATTTGAATTCACTATCCTAGACCAAGCATGGGCTGCCACTCTAAAAAATATACCACCTTTTACATTGCCTATTTTCTACGGCTTGGTGACCGAAGATCCTGACACTTTCCTGTTTGCATTTGATGTCTTGTGTCAGAGTTATGACTACACCACTGATCCTTATAGACTCAAGTTGTTCCCTGCCACACTCAAAGATGTTGCTTTAGGGTGGTTTATGGGGTTGGGGAAAGATGTCATCCGAGACTGGGATACTATGAAGACAAAGTTCCTAGCAAACTATAAAGACTACTACAGAGGACACAATAGGAGAAGAGATGACATTTTTAGGATGTCACAGAAAGAGGACGAACCACTAGAAGACTGTGGAAAGATTCCAGTTTGCCTTGAAGAAAAACCCTCATAATAGATTGTCTAAAGAATCACTGAAGTTGGTCTTTCTGAGGGGAGTGTATGATGACTGCATGGATGCCCTCAACCTTATTGGAACAGGGGATATATCTCAACTTCCCTTTGATGATATCTGTATAGCCTGCAAAAATTATTCTAGAACATTCTCTAGAAAACCAAGGGGGGAAAGAGCAGCTATCACAGGCAAGGCAACTAATGGAGTTTCAAGGGTGGAGATTAGTAACCTGCTGACTAATATGAAGGATGACATTATTAGCCATATGGCCACACAACTGGACACTCTTCATATCAAGAATAAACAAGAGGAGTCAGATGCAATTCTCACTGAGTACTGCCCCAGTTGTAGACAGAGGAAGGCCAGCTGTAAATGCAAAAGGGTGGCTAGCATACAACAAGAAAAGATTGAGAGACTTGAGTTGCAACAATTTGAAGGAGAAGATGGGCAATTGTTCTTCGTTGCTCAAAGGAGACCTTCGCAGCAAAGGCAAGGTATGTCCTCTGATCCACTAAGTTTTAATTCTCCCTTTCCTGCTGCAAATCAGAACTTCTCTGCTTGGAATGCTCAACAATGGCCTGGTAACCCAAATGCATGGCAAACCGCTCAATGGACTACTCCACAAGCTGGTTGGACCCAACAACAGCCTAACTCATGGCCACAACAAAATTTCCAAGGTCTCAACTATAATCCTCAGTAGAACAAGGGCCAACAATGGCAGCCTCAGTGGATCAAGGGCCAACAATGGCAGAAAATGCATAATTTCAGCAACCTATGATTCCATCTCAACCACAGCAACCAACCATAATGCCACCACCTCAAAATCCATCTCAAAAACCTCCTAGACCTACCCAAATCCCTGCCCAAACTGCACCTAACCCTAATAACAAGCCTGTCCAGCAGGCTTATACTAACGAGGTGATGCAATATCCCACCCTATGGGGTGGAAGTGAGTAATGTTCATCTTAGATTAGGGAAGCAACTTGCAGGACCTTCATCTCCCCAAATTACCGAGCTTGAAGATGAAGAGCCCACTGAAGAGGCCTCAGATAAACAACCCTTGGAACCTGAATCAAACCAAGATGCCCAACCTACCTTGCAACATAAGTCTCCTCCTTTCCCTGAGTGCTTGGCCATGCAAAAGCAACCAACCCAAGCTGATACTATCCTTCTCAGCTAGCTAAAAGATATAAGCATCAAGATTCCCTTAATCCAAGCCATCAAGGATATTCCTATCTATACCAAAACTCTTAGGGATCTTTGCTTAAAGAAGCCAAGAAGGAAGAGAATGGACCCTCAGACAATGCATGTTTTAGGTAATCTAGCTGATATCATGTTGGGTAATATAACTGTTCCCAAATACACAAATCCAGGTAGCCTAGTGGTGGATGTAAAGATCAATGGGACTCTAATTAAAAATACCTTGATAGATCTAGGAGCTGCAATTAATGTCATGACCAATGAAACAATGCAGACACTCCAATTGAACAACCTTAGGCCTACTCAGACAGTCTTGCAATTAGCTGATAGGTCTACAATCAAACCTAAAGGGGTCATAGAAGATTTGGTCATTACATTAGATTCTTGGGAATACCCTGTTGACTTCATTGTTTTGCAACCTAAGGTTAATCTTGTTGGATATCCTCTTATACTAGGTAGACCATGGCTTGCTACTACTGATGCATTCATAGGTTGTAGGTCTGGCAACATGATCATATCTAATGGGACAGTGACCAAGTAGTTGGTTTTATATCCACCAACCCAGCCATACCATGAGCTTGAGCAGACCATTTGGCCTAGCCTGGAGGATGAGGACGCTTATTCCCTGCAAACCCTGATGACTATAGAACGCAGCCCTTTATTGCCTATCCCAAAGGAGGATGAATTGATTGCTCATGTTATACAAAACAATTGTGGGAGACATCCACAACATCAAGACTATCTATCTTGCTTATAAGACCCTTTGAGTAGTATACTACCCAACAGCTCATCAGATGAAGTCTCCTAAATCTTCCATGTGTTATTACCTCAGCAATGCTTACCTATATTACCCAGCCTTGATTTGTCTTCCGTTCAAGAACTATCCAAGCAAGTAGAAGTCAAACTAGGCAAGATGTTGAACCTTAACAATACACTGAGTGATGAACAACAACAATCCCTACATGCAATATTACATACACACTCAGCAGCATTTGCTTGGGATTACAATGATATGAAAGGCATTGATCCTGCCCTGTGCATGCACAAGATATGCATAGATGATGGATATAGACCAATCAGGCAGCAACAAAGGCACATGAATCCAGCCCTCAGAGAAATTGTTAAAGCTGAGCTTCAAAAGCTTTTGGATGCAGGCTTTATATACCCCATTTCAGATAGTGAATGGGTCTCACCATTCATTATAGTCCCCAAGAAAGGAGGCAAATGGAGGGTCTATGTTGTTTACAAAGAATTGAATACTGCTACAAGGAAGGATCACTTTCCATTGCCTTTTATTGACCAAGTTCTTGACTCTTTAGTAGGCAAGAAATATTTTTCCTTTCTTGATGGTTTTAGTGGTTATAACCAGATTAAGATTGCTCCAGAAGATCAGGATAAGACAATGTTCACCTGCCCTTGGGGGACATATGCATACTCTGTCTTACCCTTTGGGCTATGCAATGCTCCAACTACATTTCAAATAGCAGTCTTAAGTATTTTCTCTTATTTTGCCTATGACAGTATGGAGATCTATATGGATGACTTCACCACATATGGTGACACATATGATGAAGCCCTACACAACTTGGAGAAGGTATTGAAGAGGTGTATAGAACATAACCTCTCTTTGAGTAATGAAAAGTGTTTTTTGATGATGACACAAGGAATAGTCTTGGGACATTTCATCTCAAGTGCTGGCATCCAAGTTGACCCAAAGAAAATTGAGATTATATCTACCCTGCCTATTCCACAAAAACAGAAAGATGTCAGGAGCTTCCTAGGCCATGCAGGATATTACAGAAGGTTCATTCAGGATTTTAGCAATATTGTTGCCCCTCTATTTACCCTACTGACCAAGGACAGTGAATTTGAATGGACATCAGATTGTCACATCTCTTTTAAAAAGCTAAAAACATCTCTGACACAAGCCCTTGTTCTCAGAGGTCCAAATTGGTCACTGCTTTTTCACATCCATACAGATGCATCTGATTTTGCCATTAGAGCAGTCCTGGGTCAACAAGAAGGAAATAAGAAGTATGCCATATACTATGTAAGTAAGAATCTGCAAGGAGCTGAGTTAAACTACACTATGACAGAGAAAGAGATGTTAGCAGTTGTTTATGCAATTAATAAGTTCAGGCACTACATAACTGGTTACAAGGTTTTCATCCATACAGATCATGTAGCCATTAGATACTTGATGAATAAACCCATAGTAGGTGGCAGACTTGTAAGGTGGTTATTGTTGTTGCAAGAGTTTGATATTACAATTATTGACAAACCAGGCAAAGCTAATGTTGTTGATTTTTTGTTCAGACTAATTACATAGTCTTCAGATGGAGTGGTTGACGATTCTTTTCCTAATGAGAATCTATTTGCTCTCACTGTACACACTCCATGGTATGCATATATAGCCAATTATTTGGTTACAGGGTAGATTCCAGGATACTTCTCTCCAAGGGAGAAGAGGCAGCTAGTTCATAAATGTTTCTCTTACTCTTGGATTTCTGGATTTCTATTTTACACTGGACCAGACAATATTATGCGAAGATGTATCAGGGAGGATGAAGTATTTAATGTAATGAAGGCTTGTCATGATGAGCCTTGTGGAGGACATTTTGCAGCTAAAAGGACAACCTTTAAGATCCTAACAACAGGTTATTATTGGCCAATGCTTCATAAAGATGCTATCAAGTACACTAGGAGCTGTGATAGATGCCAAAGAATGGGGAGGCCTACTAGAAGTGATGAGATGCCTTTGCAGGCACAAATATCACTGGCTCCTTTTGACAAGTGGAGTTTGGATTTTGTGGGGCCTATATCTCCTTCATCAAACAACAAAGAATATATCCTAGTGTGTACTGACTATTTAACTAAATGGGTTGAAGTGAAGGCATTACAGTTTGCCAGAGATGGCAATGTGGCCAAATTCTTGTATGAAGACATCTTCACTAGGTATGGTGTTCCAAGAGAAATAGTAACTAACCAGGGACCACAATTTACATCTGATTTACTAACTCAATTGGTTGTAGAATATCAGATCAAGCATAAGAAATCCACTCCATACCATCCTTAGGCTAATGGTCAGGTAGAAGTCACTAATAGAGAAATTGAGAACATCCTGACAAAGACAGTGCAGCTTCACATAAGAGATTAGGTTTCTACTCTCCCTGAAGTTGTTTGGGCATATCGAACAACTTGGACGACAACTACAGGGTTTACACATTATGAGCTGGTCTATGGCAAGACTGCAGTCCTGCCTATTGAATTTGAACACAAAACCCTTAGGACAATAATGGACCTAGGAATGGATTTGACCACTACACAACGAGAAAGGCTACAACATTTAAATGCCTTGGATGAGATCAGACTAGAGGCCATTCATCATACAGAGGTCATACAGAAACAAAGGGCAAAATGGCATGACAAGTACATCAAAACTAAGGAATTTACTACAGGAGACTGGGCACTCCTTTATGATTCAAGGTATAAGGACTTCAAGGGAAAGCTTCAGTCACGTTCATTAGGCCCATATGAGATCAAGCAAGTCTTTCCTAATGGTGCAGTTCAATTGCAAACTATTGATGAAGTACAGTTTTCACTACTAGTAAATAGGCACAGGCTAAAATTGTATAAAAAGCCACTTCAGAAGGATGACTTTCTTGTTTCCTTAGCTGCTCAGTATGCTCCTCCTAATACCCCTGATACTCCTGATGATGATGATGTGACACTAGATGATACACATTCAGATGTTGATACGCCAACACTATCTAGTGATGTGGAGGTTGAGTTGCAATACTCAACCCTTGTTGCTGCAAGTTAAATTTCTTTGTTTTTAAACTCACATGCACACACCGCACAATTTCCATGGTTACTACAAGTTATTTCCATCAGGACCTAACATAGCTGGGACCCGATATCTATAATTCCAATTACACAGTCGGGACCTGTGCTGAAGGCACCCGTAGCATCATCTGCCTACCGCTCTATTCCATCACTTGGTGAACAATACCTCAATTCACCTACCCATTCCACATGCCCGTATTCATTTTAAACATCTTCATTCTATTGCTCCACATATTGATTCACATTAATGAATTGGTACTTTTCTCCATCATCACTTGTTATCCCATTACATCTCTGCAGCCGTACCCGCCACCTTTTATCACCCTATCTCTCATTCGCTGCATGCATATCATCTCACATTCTACGTGTTGTTCCCAATTTCCAAGGTATGTTAATTATTCATTTCCACTTCATATGTATATTTAATACCTTTCAATTATTACAACTATATTTCTTTCATATGTTCACAATTAAGTTGGGGGACGATTATTTTTTATTTTTGCCATTAGAAAAACATTTGCCTTTGAAAACCTTGCCTTTCAAAAAACTAGACAAATATTCTGTGCCATCAACTTACCTTATTTTGCCAGCAAGTGAATTAGTACCCTAAGGAAGTTATAGTGCAAAGGAAAGAAGAGGCAGATTGGTTCTTTTGGGTGGCGAGTTGAAGCAACAGGAATTGAGCAACAAAAAAATTGACATTGTGCAGAAAATTGACACTGTGGAGTTTCCAAGTCACAAGCAGTAATGGGAGGAGACATGATCAGAAGAGAACCGTTGGCACATAAGGAACTACTTGAGGATGTGATGGTTCTCCCATTCTTCATGAGAGTAAGTTGGTTGGATTACTTCCTAAAATTGACAGAGTTTGATGATGATATGACAAAAGAATTTGCATTTACTCTATAGTATGATGAAGCAATGGTGAAGGGGTTAACTATAGATGCTTCCGATTTAGCCATTGCACAAGTTACAGGGTTGCCACGGACAGGATCTGAGTACCCAACTAGAGTTGATGCAGTCGCAGCTAGGGAGGAGTTCTGTGAAAGAGGTGAACACCTTGATTCTACCATGCAATGTACCAAACGAATATCTCTTCCCTTCTTTTGGGGGAAATGTGCCTATTATATTATCAAGTATATTACCTGTGATGGTAGATACAATATGTTATATACTGCACAACTTAAATTGCTCAACCATTTGCGACATGAAAAACTTGTCAATGTTCCAAACTATCTGTATACTATGTTGAAAAGGATGTCTTCAGAATATCAGAGGCAATAGGTAGACACTACTCTTTCCCACCATTGCTTGATAGTTTTTCTAATAAAAAGGAGTTTAACGATTCAGTACCCTCAGATTGGATGGGAAGATTTTAAACAATGTGTAGACATTTCAACACTTTTAGAGGCACCAGAACTAGAAGATGAAATTCCATATGAGCCCGAGCCTCCTCTTGAGACTGAGCAGGAAGAGCCACACCATGAAAACCCTCCAGAGTTTAGGTTTGTATCAACTGAGGAACCCTCAACATCCACCCCTCAAACTAAAAGAACCACTCCTTCAACATCTGGGAAGGAGAAGAAGAGTAGGAAGGGAGTGAGTAAACACAAGAGTGCCACAAAAAGAAGAAAGTGCAGGGGAAAAGAGGAAGAAGGGGGACAATAAAAAGAGGAAAAAGGTAGATAAGCAGAAAATAATCACACCTAGATGCTCAGGGAGGTTAAGGAGGCAAGGTGTCAAAGAGTAAGTTGTTGAGAAACAGAGAGAAGAGGACAAAAATATAGGCCAACAGGATAATGATCCAACTCCTCTGAATCTAGATTCAGATAGAGAAGAAAACCCCCTGGAGGATGTCTCTGTAGATGCCTGTGAAAATGTTGATATGCCTTTAAAGAAAAGAAAGTACATTTCTTCTTCTGATTCTGAGTCAGAAGACTTGTTCACTGCCAAAAAGATGGTTAAACCTGTACTAGATGATTCTGCTAAAGAAGTTTTTGATGTTCCCAGAGAAAGGAATGATGAAAATGTTGAAAAAGAAAAGGAATTATTAGAGGACAGCGATATCAGGAACTTAAAGAAGCCTTGGACAGAATAAGATAGTTGGAGGAATAGGTAAGGCGTTATGAAGAAAAAGATAAAGAGAAAGAGAAAAGAATTCAGGAGTTGGAGGAGAAGATCCAAACTTATGGCCATGGTTCTAACTTAGACTTATTGGCACAGTTGGCTGAAAATAAAACAGAAATGGAGAAAGAAGAAGTACTTACTCTCCAACCTCCTGTGACAAAGACCCTAGAGTACCATACTACCCTATCTTTGGGCTTTGAGCTAATGAAATTGACTGAAAAGATTAAGCAAGAAAAAGAGAATTGTTAAAAGGAGAAACATAGCCTCAATGCATTAATCACAGAAAAGGATTTGATAATCAAAAGGTCTGAGGATCGCTTGGCAGAAGTTATTGACAGAGCCAAGCAAATCATTGGATGCAGGCCTCCACCTAGGGTTTATGCATTGTTTCTGTAGGAGAAATTCCTTAGTTTTTAGTTTAATAGATTTATCAATAATCAACCTGAATTACATTCAAGGCACATGTTCTGTAGTCATTTCAAAGAGGTCAGTCTAGAAGAATAGGACCAGTTGTGTGAATACTATCTGCATAATTACTTGATGGATGAGGACACGGAATGGAACCCCTGCATCTATGTTGGAGACCTACAGATTAGAGCATTAATGTCATACTTCAAAAATGAACAACTTAGGGGAGTACTGATGGACCAATATGAGGAGCAGGAAAAGAAGGAGCCACTGCTAATAAGGAAAGAAGCTTTAGAACCTGAGGTGATCCTGACCCAATGGCTAACATTACTTTCTCATAGGGGTTCAGGCAAGGTAATAATGGATTTGAGACTAAGGGATCATGGAAGAATACAGAGATTAGTAGTGTCAGTCATCCTGAATTGTCAAAGGTATGTGCAAAACAGGTGGAATAGCTTACCTCCAAAATTGCAAAAGAAGGAACCCCACTCTTTCCACAACTTCATGAATATGTTTGAGAGGTTACGCAGGTACATCCAGATCTTAGAGCAGAAGGGAGTAGCATGGTTGCCTCTTACTTATCAGCCTCCTATCCTTCTCTACCCAGTGCCACACTAGACAAGAGGGAGAGGTTATAAGTGTAGGCGTGCTGAGCTAAACAAGATGGAGAGACTTGCATGCTACAATGGATTCTATCTCAAACAAGGAGGAGTCAAAGAAAACATGGACCTCAGAAAAACTACTTTGCATTATAACTTTCTGCCCTAGATGTTAGTTCCTTGGTTTTGCTTAGGGACAAGCAAAAGTTTAATTTGGGGGGAAAATGTTGGGTTGAAATATTGACTTTCTTTTATAATGTTTCTACATGTTTTAAAGATCTTTTTACATGATTCTGCAAGAACCTTACAGACATTACCTTTATTATATGTTGTTTCACATATACTTCTCAGATACTTTGAACCCATGCTGGTAAATAGAATATGGTGATTATATTATCAAATGGATGTTTTAAATTATTGATAAGCATGTAATATAGATAGGATTTCATAAGTGTAATATGAAAGGTTATTTTGTGTATATATGTTGGAATAATTGACCTTGTGCAGCAAAGATATAGCATCCGGGAAGGAGCCATTATAGCAGAGTGCAGAACAAGAGAATCGATTAAAGTACATTCCAAGTGCCAGGAATGAAGATCGATGGAGATGAACGTGGTCATCATGGAAGAATAAATGCAAGGAAGAAGAAGACATGTTCTATAAGTCTAACCACAACTTATGTGTTTGCATTCATGAGTCGTTGTATGGGATTTATGTTTGAATAAGACTTTGTTCCTTTGTTCTAGATAAGCAATAAGTTGATCTCAAAACCATATCCTGATATCCAGGGATGAATTGATGATCACAGTTAGTTAGAAGTTTGCATACAACTCTCCCACTTTTGTATAAGTTAGGGGATGAGTTTGTTGATTGGTTAGCTGTTCTTTTTACTTTCTATTGACATAGTCGTTACTCTATTTTTCTACAATTATCTGTTATCTGTTATTCCAAACATGTTTTGATTTTGAATAAAATCTGAAGAAGATTCTATCTTTGATATGAATTGAATTTAACTGGATGTTATGAAAACGTGTGAAGATCTGAAGTAGATTTAGTTTCCAGAAGAAGTGAGATAGTTCCCTGAGCTGGCCACTCAAGGTACTAACTCTCGCTTCATACATTCATTTATTTATTTATGCATTTCTAGTTAGATTGTTTCACGTTATCTTTTACATTGCATTGTGAAGTAAGTAAGAAATCATGATTGCTATTTCTGATAGTTGAGATTCATGAATAAAATACATCTTTGAAGTCCTCTGGAGGTTAGTGTTAAGTCTTTTCTCATTCTTTGTATTTCAAGTTAATTCTGTAATTCTTTGTTGAATATAGCTATCTTCAGATTATGCTGGGGGTACCTATAGCAACTAAGTTTTTAACTATTTTCATTGTTCTTTCATTTCTGTAAATTGCAGTCAATTAAGTTGATTAAGAATAAGTTTGTATGAGGGAGTTTAGGATAGAAATGAGTCTTGAAGGCATATATAGTGTAAGCATCATCATAAGCTTACGCTCCTTAGTCGATAATTCAATGTAGGAATGCAATGATAGAGTGGACTTTCAGTTAGGTTTAACCCTAGATTTTGTTTAAGTCTACAATGCATTAGTTTTCCTCTACAACAGGTTTGGAAAAGATGAAAATCTCTAATAAGGCGATAGGCAACTGGAAAGAGGAGTTTCATCATATGGTTCAACATGTGGAGCTTTCGCCAACAAAGATAAAAATGGCAAGGTTGGCAAAGTTTGGATTTTTTCAACTTTGCTGAGAAAAGGACCTAGTGTGCAAAAAATATAGTTTGACAAATTCAAGTTTGTCCAATAAGGCAAACATATATGCAAAATATGGCTAAGGCAAACTGATCATTGGAAGCAGCCTTGTTGGGAAACCAGTGAAAGGATGAACTTGTCAAAGAGTTTGAAATTCTTGAAGTTCACTGATAAGGTGAAAAAGCAGAAGGAAGAGATTGGTTCATTGTCGAAGGTTTTTGCCGACAAAGGACAAAAAGTGGCTAGTTCGCAAAATTGCATATTGACCGACAAGACGAATAAAGGAGGCCAAATCCATGCTTTGAAAAAGGAACATTTCGCTAACAAAGGAGAAATCAAGGCTAAGTTCAGATTTTTGAAGATTTGCTAATGGGGCAGATTGGCCAATAAGGTCAAAAGGGGAAGAGCAAGAAAGGTTCGACAAATTAAAGATTTGCTGATAGAGGTGAAAGAAAGGCAAAGAGAAAAAGTTTGAGAAATTTTGAAATCGCCGATAAGGTGAAAAAGGAGCCAGAGTAAAGCGGTTTGATAAATTGATTTTTCGCTGACCAAAAGGGAAAAGTTGCCGATGGGAGAGAAGGAAAAAAAGAAGAAGGAAATGGCAAGGTGGCATGGTTTGAGAAATTGATATTTTGCCGATAAGGCAAAATAATGCCCAGGATGACACATAAAGATAAAATGAAAGAAAATAAGGAAGGCATAGTGGTTCATGAGAAGTGACATTGGCTGAAAAAGGGTAAAATAGAGAATAGAGGCAGAAAATTAAAAGGAAGATCAAATCTTTTGTAAATCAAATAACAAATGTAATGGTTTGAAATATTTTAAACATGGTTTGAAATGTTTTAAACATGGTTTAAAATATTTTAGAATAGTTTAAAGAGCTTTACACGGGCATTTTTTGGTGGATCATATTTTAAGCACCTATCTGCCTGAAAACATGCCATGATTGCAGGTGATCAGTTAGTTGCAAGTAGATGAAACAGTAAAATCCTTCAATGCAAAAGGACCATAATCGAATGTAAGGATGAAGTGTCTCAGCAACCAAATCTTTCTGTGGGTACTTTCATTCCTGAAGGACGCCAAGGCATGGGCACCTGCAAGTTTCAAAGTTGTTAGGGTATGGGCAGATTTCCAATGCGCATTCTCTAACAAATGTCTAGGCCTAAATTTAATACAGCATGGTGTGTACTCATTGACTAAGTGCAGCGCTAGGAATTGCTGCAATAGGAATTGCTGCAATAGGAATTGCTGCAATAGGAATTGCTGCAATAGGAATTGCTGCAATAGGAATTGCTGCAATGAGTTTGAATTGTAATGTTATAAATAGATGATAAGAAGATGTTTTCAAGGTTGTTTGTTGAGCCAATTGTCTGGTCTGCAGTGTCTCAGGATAATTTCAAGGCTCCAAATCAAGCCAGTTAGGGTATTGAATGGAGGAATGTGTTTGATGCAGTGTAGGAATGAATTGTATAGCATATTTTATGCAGTGGTATGTCCCCATGGCCATTTGTAGTGATTCAGGGGAATGTATAATCACAGTTGTATGTTTTCCTTCACCACATTTGTTGGTGTGATTGTAATAGAGATTTGATAATATGTGACAATATTTAAGTCAATACATGCTATGTTTTGAGTCATCTCTTTATTGCAAATGGGTCATTATATTTTGGTTATGGATAATTAAGTATGTCCAATGTATGAAATGTAATCTGAGAAATATATGTCAGTATATTTTAGTCTTCAGTTGATACTGGTTCAATCCATTTCCTTCTTCTTTAATTCTTTTAACTCAGTTGCTCAATGGAGTAGGCACCAATCAATATTAGATAGGGATCAAACACTCTTTTAAATCAAACAAATTATTCACTTGTGGTTCAAGGAAAAAACCATCTATCTTGTGCATGTACATTCATACAGTTGAATCAGCTATATAGGGGTTATGTGATAGCCAGTCATTCTTGACTTAGTGACATTTTTTAGAGTTAAGATGATGAGTTGGGTTTGGTTGTCTAGTATTTTTAGTTGTTCATCTGGTTTGAACTCAATACCTATTCACGTATACCCCTTGGAATATCCCTCCAGAGTCTAAGTTGAGCTCGAAGTGTAGAAGAGTCTACCCACTCTTGTTAGTTGGCCAAAATCCCCCTTAACTTGTTGATAAACCTCTCCCTATCACCTTGACAACAATCCCTGGCCTAGGTGATCTAGGAATGTTTTAGAGTTTTGGGTTGCAGTCATTTTGGGAACCAACATAATGAATGCCTAAGTGTTAGCAATATCTAAGCTATAGTAGGCATGTTTTTTCCATAGTCCATTATAATAATTGAGAGCGCTTCTGGATTCAACTATTTATGTTTTTGCTTCGACGTTTCAGATCATACTCAATAATCCATCATCAAGAAGAATAGAGTTATGGTTTAGATAGCATACTTGACCTTTTTAAAAGGAAATAGAGGGGACGATATTAAAGGAGCAAAAAATGAAGGGTGGGAGGGGAGGAGAGGAAATAAAAATAAAACAAAAAATAAGAGAAGTATAAGTAAAATAAACATAAAAGAGATAGTTAGGAAAAAACTAGTGTTAAAAAATAAATTAATCAAGCAACCAACATACATAGAAACATACATACATACATGTACAAAAGCTAATGTATCTAAAATATATTTATACATATGTAAGTACATGCATATATATGATAAATACATTATATTCCAAATATATATATATATATATATATATATATATATATATATATATATATATATATATACACACACACACACACAAAACTATATAAAAACACTCACACACTTGATGAGGTAAAGATAACCTCATTTTTAGTATTAACCTCATGACACTTTCTGTGCCACTAAACTACCTTGAACCATGCCAATTTATTAGTCTTATATGCAATAATTGTTTATTTTGAAAGAATGTTGTACAAATCTTTGTTCTTGAATTGACTAGATTTTGTCACTAATGTTGACATGATTTTGTGAAAAGATCTGTGTGTTGATCCAGGTTTTTGAGTATGGCGAAGTGGGAGGAATAGACATGAATGTAGACTGGAGTCAGCAGTGTCAGAACAATAGGGTGCTAGAATTTCAAGAGATACATGACCAGGGACTTCAGTCTTTCATTACCATCCGACCGCTTAGCAGTTATCCATCCTTTCTGTTGATTTAAAAAGCACTTAAGACATTTAACAACTCCACTCGGAGCCTTTGTTATATTGTATTTAAAAGACAACTAGTTCAGTTAAATTATGTTTTATCTTGTTGAAGACTTTTTCAGTGGCATTGATGAGCTGCCCTAGTATCTAGGATTTTGTAGTGATATATATTATCTTGTTACTTTTCAAACAATCATACTATGAATGAATAGAATCAGATTTTGCTCTGCGTAAAAATAGTGTTATTGAGTAATGTGTATGCGAATTGGAATTTGAGTTGTTAATGGTGAATGTGTTTTGAATCAATAAAAGATCTCCAGAGAGTTGGCCACTTGAAGGAACTAGGAATAGATAAGTGGTTTGATGTTTCATGAATGTATTATTTATGTTCTGTTATGTGATTGTTTTGTTCTGAACTATTATAACTTTATGTTTCATGGTGATAAGGTAGAATGATGTTAATGTTAACCTGCAGGGTACTGTGTTCAGTAGTCTTCAACATAGTGAAATCTTTAGTTATAATTTCTAGAGTTATGTGTGTTGTCTTGTAATTTTTGGAGTTCTGGAGCCGCTTTCTATAAAGAGGAATTATGGAGCTTCTGCTTAGTTCAGAAGTTTAATATTAATTGATAGTGCAAATTTGGATTTAAAGAATTTCTTGTTTTCTTAGATTAGAGTGTTCCTCTCAAATCCATAGTTTAGAAGTTTATATGATTTGTAGATTAAAGTTGATATGCTTGGTAGATTAAGTTCATATGCTTTGTAGATTAGATTTATATGCTTCATAGTTCAAGTTTATATTGTCAAAGTTTTTCCAAAAATCTAGAAAATCATTACTAAGTTGAGATGTTCGAATCAATCTCCTATTGCATACAGCCTTGGACACTAACGAGTCGACAAAATTGATACATTTTCAACTAAAGTGTTAGGTCTTAATGACAACCTGTCACTTTTTGGCGTTGTTGCCAGTGACCCTTTTATAGTGTTATTAGGAGAACATTTGGATACCTCTTGTTAGTAAAAACAAAAATAGTCATCAAACTTCTTTTTTTGCATGGTAAAAAAATGAGGTCCACATAGAAGATTCATAGCAACCCCCCCCCCCCCCAAATAGTAGTCCTGTTGACTTTTTCCCAGACTGGATGCTTATTCCCAGATTTCCCTACAAGGTAGCCATCAGTGATCAACAGGATCTCTAGGCCAGGGGCCAACAGTGTAGGAGATAGACTCTGTATTTTATCTCCTCTTCTTCTTCAGGCTCTGCAAAACCTAGGGGGGTATTCCCTACTCAACATCCATGAGGATATGCATACAAAGGCTGGGATGCTGACAGAAAGCAGATAAGTCCTCTTGTAAGTAGACCAAAACTGAAAGATAAGAGCAAAGGGGCTAGCTTTGGGCCTATTTGCCGTTGTAGACAGAGGACTAGGGATCCTAAAACTAATCCTAATGTCCTAATGGTTGTTTTAGATTTTGATTTGGATTTTAAGTTTGGATGCAAAGCTGGACATGGTTGTAACACAAACACAAAGCAAGATTGGTGCCTATCCAGGGCCTGGAGTCAGTAGACATACACCTGTGAATGATCAACATGAACAGCTAAAACTGGATTTCAGGGGGATATATGTGATACCTGCTTTACAGATATCTCCCAATACAGAGTGTTAAGTTATCTCTACTTATGACATCCCTACTGTAGTATACCCTTCCCAATGTTCAACCTGAAAACAGTTTAATCTACCCCTTGAGCAGAAGTTAAAAGATCAGACATTCAACATAGGAATTCTATGCTCTAGAATCTAAACATTACCCAAATATCCAGATTCAGAAGAAGAATACATGCAATACTGGAGACAGAATTAACAAAACACATGCTAAGATAGCATTTCTCATATAAGATTAATCATGAAATCAGTGGGTTCGTGCCAAAACATACAACAAGAGATACATAGACTCACAAGTTTAGCTGTACAGAGCAACCAGATCAGCTTGTTTTGAATTACAGAGCCAAAAATCTTCAACTTCCAACAACCCAAAATGAGTAACACTTCCTGCTTATAACAGCCAGGTAGTGTACCACAGCAATTAATTACATGGTTGACCAAAAATCCCGCCAGATACACAGTATCAGAAAAATGGCGCTCAACGCATTACCAGATTGGCGCCCAAACATGAATGCAGTAGGTAGGGGAGGAGACAGGAAGAAACCTCGAGCCCTGCGCCACTGTCCGTTGATGTACACCTTCAATCAGGTACCAGATCTGTCCATACCTCTGCAACCTTCGCCATTAATGGCGCACCAACCTGCGGCCTCGGGAAAACGTCAAACTGTGCATCGCAACCATTTCCCACCAAGATACCTCATCGTCATGATATTTCAAAAATGCAGGATATCAATTATCCCACATGCACCCCGCGGTGACCTTTTCAACACTTTATATACTAGGCCACGAGCATATATAATGTCGGTGCTTTTGCTCCTGACGACACTAGTATAAGACTTCATCATCATCCTCCAACAACATGATATCCTGTCGCTTGAAATATCACCCTGACGTCAGCATTATATCGCAATATAACCTGCATGATAATCGCCTTCATCGGCACAACCTGATCCATCGGAGGAAGATCCTCCTGCTTAGCCGATACCAAAAGTCTGGCCGATGAACATCCTGATGACATCATCGTCATAACCTGCTGATGTCATCAGCATATCTGCCTACTGCGCACCTCCTCATATCCGGATGACATCATCATCATATCGACATCAGGATGATATTGACTAAGATCATCCTGACGTCCAAAATATGATGACCACGATGAAAATCGGGTCACACTTAGAACTTTACAGCAACATCATCAGGATGATCTTAACAAAGATCACCCGATGTTAAAATATCACCCCAGCGAAAGATCATGCAGGCAGACAATATGATGACCCTCGCAAGCAACACGGCGATAATTGGAAATATGATCATGATGATGACGACCCTTAAGAAAAAATAGGCCGGGTTGAACAACTTAGAAAATGACCCCCTCGGAAGATCGGGGTGACATCATCATCATAAAAGGGCAGGGTGATAATTGGAAGATCACCGGATATTTGAAAAATCACCCTCCGCAAGAAAATTAAGGCACATTGTAGCTCATCAGCAGGATCAGGATGATATCCAAACATCACCCGATATTGAAATATGATGATCCTGATGAAAAACAAGTCAACAGAAAACATGAGATGCTGACCACCATCGAAGCAAACATGATGATGATGACTTCCTCCTCGAAGAAAAAATGATGCTGCAGCTGAAAAATGCCGAGGAGGTCCAACACTTAGGAAAATGGGCAAGAAGATATAGGGTTCAAATGAAGAAACCCCCTAAACATGAAAAAACAACCTCCAGGTCAAAATGAGTGCTAACACTGGCTCCGAATGGGGACGTGCAGGTGAAAACCTGCAGCGAGAACCAGATCTCCGAGCAGACCAGGCAAAAAAATAAAAAGCACGAACTGCACAAGACATTTACACTACATACATGTTTTTACAAATGTGCACAGCGACAAGTCATTTATGCAAAATAGAACTTAAGGAATTGGCCATGCACAGGCAATTCCAGAACTTCACCATCTAGGGCCTGGAGGAAATAAGAATCCTCCCCATGAGCACTACAAATCTAATATGGGCCCATCCATAAGGGTTCAAATTTACCATGTTTACCCTTTTCTTGACCTTTTGCATTCCAAATGAGCACCAGATCATTGACTTGAAACTTCCTTTTTATAGCTCTCCTGTCAAACTGATATTTCACATCTTGTTGTCTCTTGAGATTAATCTGGTGGGCTTTCCTTCTGTTTTCATCCAGTGCAACCAGCTGGTTCACTCTTTCTGTCATGGAATCTTCAATCTCCTCATCATTTTCCTGAATGAATCTGTAAACTGGTAGGAGATTGTTTATGGGCAATCTGGCTGATGCACCATATACTAGCTCAAAAGGTGACATCCCAATAGCCCTTTTTACTGTCACTCTGTCAGCCCATATTGCTAAGTTCAATTTTGAGTCCCAAGCTCTCCTATTCTTGTCCAGTATCCTCTTGATAATTTTCATGATGCTTTTATTGCTTGATTCTGCTTGACCATTCCCTTGTGGGTGATATGGTGATGTATATGATAGATTTATCCCATACCTGTTGCAAAAATCAACAAATTCACCTGATCTGAAGCACATAGCATTATCAGTGACTATCTTGAATGGTACTCCAAACCTGATGATAATATTTTCTAGCATGAAATCTGTCACCACCTTACTTGTAGCTCTCTTAGTTGGAATGGCCTCAATCCATTTGGTAAAGTAATCAGTTGCCACCAAAATCCAACTGTGTCCCCCACTTGATTTGTCTGCAATTTCCCCTATGAAGTCAATTCCCCATTGCTAAAATGGAGCATCCACAGTTACAGTTCCGAGGGGTAAAGCACCATCATATTTCAGCTTTCCTGAAAATCTTTGGCAAGGGTCACACTTCCTCACTAACTTTTGTGCATCTGAAAAGAGAGTGGGCCACCAATATCCTGCTCTGAGAATTTTATGGGCTGTTGTTTGGGCAGTATAATGTCCACCACACAATCCTTTATGCATATCAATCAAAACATTGTTAGCCATATCCTCATCCACACATCTCAGCAGCACACCATCAGGGTTTTTCCAGTATAGCTCACCTTGAACAATAACATACCTGATTGCATGTAACTTTAAAGTCCTCTTTTGACTGTCACTGAAATGGGAAGGACAATTTATATTTTGCAAGTAGTAGATAATATCCTTGTACCATTCAGATCCTGATACATTTACACTCTCATTTTGGACTGCATTAACTTGGCATGCTTCCAAGTTTGACTGTGCCATCATCTTGGCTAATCCTTGTCCTCTTATCAACTTGGTAACTTGTATGTCTATGTTAAACTCTTGTAGTTTGTTTATCCATCTGCACCTTCTTCCAGTCACCTCCTGCTGAGTGAATATGTCTTTGACTGCTGCATGGGGTACATATGCAATTATATATGATCCTACCAGGTATGGTCTGAAACTTTTGATGGCTCTAACTAGTGCATATGCCTGTTTTTCCATAATATCATACTTCAACTCAGAGGCCTGCAAGGACATACTGAAGAAAGCGATGGGCTGTTCAAAACCATCTTCATTTTTCTGTAGCAAACATGCAGCAACAGTATGAAAGGAAGCAAATGAAAATACTTGGAATGGCCTAGAAAAATCAGGAGATTTAAGAACAGGGGCCATCTTGATTGCCTCTTTGATACTCTGAAATGATTCTATTGCTTCACTTTCCCAGTGGACAGTTGCATCCTTCTTCATCATCTTGGAAATGTTCCTTGTGGTTTCTGCAAAGTTGGGAACAAATCTCCTAACAAAATTTATCTGTCCAAAGAAGGACTGAACTCCTTTTACAGTTTTTGGCATTTGAATTCTGTCAATAGCAGCCACTCTCTCTGGATCTATCCTGACTCCATCCTTGGAAACAATATGTCCCAGGAGCTTTCCTTCAACTACCCCAAAGGCACACTTCTTTGGATTTAAAGAAATACCATACTCTAGTGCTCTTATGAAAATCTGCTCCAGATGCAAACAATGCTGCTCTTCTTTCTTTGAGTAAGCAGTCAAGTCATCCTGATATACAGCCAGAATTGAATCAATCAGCCCTGCAAAAGCAACATCCATTGCTCTTTGAAATGTAGCACCTGCATTGGTTAGTCCGAAGGGCATTCTAACATACACATAAGTTCCCCATGGAGTGGTAAAGGCGGTCTTATACTGTTCTGATTCCTTTACCTTCACCTGATTATAACCTGAAAATCCATCCATCATGGATAAGAGTTCACAACCAGTCACTCTCTGCAACATAGCTTCCATATTAGGCAGTGGATAGTTATCCTTTAAAGAGGATACATTCAAGTTCCTGAAGTCAACACAAAGCCTAATATCACCATTCTTTTTTCTGACTGGGACAAGGTTAGACACCCAAGTTGAATGCCTGATTGGCACAATTATTCCAGCTTCCCTGAGCCTTTTGAGTTCTTCTTGCATCTTGGGAGCTAAGGTAGGATTAATAGGTCTTTGCTTTTGTCTAAATGGCTTAGCTCCAGGCTTCAATGGGATCTCATGCTGGAATAAATCTTCCCTATAGGCTTTTAGGTCCTCATATGACCAAGCAAAAACATGTTTATACTTTTTCAGTAATGCAATCAGCATACTCCTAATGTGTGATTTGAGCTGTTTACCAATGTATACCTTCTGAGGGGCCTGAGATGTCCCCAAATTTATCTCTTCTAAATCTTCCTTATTTGTGGCAGATGTCCTTGTGACCAATTTATCTCTACTGTCAAAAGCTCTTTCCAAAGCTACCAACCCTCTAGGGATTTTATTAGTCTTCAATTGAATTATCTCTTTTCCCACAAGAGTTTCTTTTCCATCTATAGTCTCTACAAAAGCTTGGAAATCAATTTCTTGATTCTCATATTCATCTATGTAGTGCAAAAATTTCAACAAATCCCCATCATCATTAAACACTTGCCAACTGCATATATTTTCTGGTACTGCAGGCCTAATTTTAACTTCTACATTTGTAACACCTGACAGAGTGATGTCATCTGGCCTTATTGCAACATTGGCTAAGAAATCAGCCATAACATTCTTTGACCTCTCTACCCAACCTATTGAAAATGCATCAAATAGTTCAATGGTATCCCAAACAGCATGCTTGTATTGTTTCAATCTTTTATTTTTTGAAGCATACTTATCTCTAATTTGGGATACAATCAGCTCAGAATCCCCAAATACTCTTAACATTTTAATTCCATGTTTGAGAGCAATATTTAGGCCTAAGAGTAAAGCCTCATATTCTGCAATGTTGTTTGTGCAATCAAACCTCAGCAAGAAAGAGAATTTGAGGAGCTTACCAGTTGGAGACAGAAAAACAACTCCAGCTCCAGAGCCTTCTTTTGCACAAGCTCCATCAAAAAACATGGTCCATAAGCCTTGCTGATCCAGCTCTTCAATGCAGACATTTTTCTTTTTATCTTCTGTATCATCTGAGACAACCTTGAAGTTATCACAGTCAGTGTCTACAAAGCATACCTGTTCCTCTGCTTCTTGGTCTTCCACTGTCTCTGATGATCTTTGTTCTCTGATTAGCTTAACATCCCTGCCATTCATTGGAATCATGGCATATGACAGGTCCAGCTGCATACTTCCACCAATTAGTGCTGCCCATCTTCTTGACAACAACATACCATACTGTGGCTTGATGTCAACCACTGTTATATTCATTTTATATCTCTTTTTAGGAAATGCTGCCAGTTTGAAATCTACATCCTTCATGATTCCAATAACTGGTACCTCTCTGGCATCCATAGCATAACATTTTCCACATGCCTTGTCAATTTTCAATCCAGCTTGTTGCATGATGGCCAAAGGCATGACATTTGTAGATGCTCCAGAGTCAAGCATACAATTTCTAATTATTTTTCCATTTATAACCAGGGAAACATAAAATGGTTCCACTTGTGAAGGACACTTTGTCATAGTCACTCCTAAATAGACTTCAGGAGTCTCATCTTCTTCATTACACATGACATGTTTTTCACCCTGGATCTGAACATTTTGTTTAGCTTGAAAGGGCACCCCTGAAATTAGGGATATTGTCCTATTCTTGATCTCTTCCACTTTCATCAGTTCCATAAGTGGAACAGAGACTTTTACCTGAGAGAGGACCTGAGCTATATCAAATGGAGCATAATTTTGTGTAACAGTTGTAGCTTGCTCCACAATCTTGTTTTTATCCTGAACTGATTTAGCTCTTACTTTCATAGTTCCCTGATCATCATTCTTGTCTTGGGAACCTTTACTTTGATCTTCAGCCTGAGGGATTCTATTTTCTGGTCCTTGAGATTCATGACCTGTTCTATGTCTAAAATTCTGTTTATTATTTACCCACTGCCTTTTTTGTGGTTCAATTCCTTTATGACCATGCACTAGCTGACCTGCAGAAATATCTTCTAGCTGATGTGGGCTGCCTACTTGATTTTTACCTCTGAGATTGTAGTTGCTTTTGACTTGAGCAACTGCTGCAGTTGTGAAGGCTCTAATTTCCTCATCAGAAGGTCGTTGTAAGTTACTCAGAAAATTGTGTGAGCTCTGAGCATACACATAGTTATCTTCATTATCTTCATCATATGGGAACTGTTGGCAGGCCTGAATTTGATGATCTGTATTCTCATCAGCATCATAAAGAGTGTATCCATTACCTATGGACATCATATTAACATTATCATCTTGCACATAATGTGGCTCATTGCATTCATTACAAGATGTAGCATTATCATACAAGGATTGAGCAATCATACACTGTGATTGTGAATGTGGCATCTGACAAATTATACACCATGGAGCATCATCAACAATATTTATAGCTTTCTTTAGAAGATCAGGAGTTTCTTTGACATGTTGAGCCCTCTGATTTGTGTGGTTACGTGGGAAAATAGGCTTACCATCATGCCAATTGGTATTATAAGGCATATCATGCAATGATGGCCTCTTTTCCTGCCTTTGATAGACTTGCCTATCAGGACCCATCCCTTTTTCACTTCTAGCTAATCTATAGCTTAGGTCCTTAACAACATTTGCCAATTTGTCTATCTTATCTTCAGGGGCAGATGTATTACCTTGAGTGTTCTGAGGCTTGTTTGGATTCTGCAGAACTTTTATATCATCCCTTCTATTTGTCTTGCCCGATGCTTTCCTGTTATTTTCAATATTCATTGCAATTCTGAAAGCATCCCTGAGAGTAGCAGGACCTTTATCTCTTAATCCATATGCAGTTTTTGCATCAAAGGCATTGATATACAATATTATGCACATTGGTTCATTTGGCCTCATGTGATGTGGCAATTTGTTTAACACTTTAGTAAATCTTGCATTAAAATCTGCAACCTGCTCATTTGACCCTTTAGTGATACTGGTGAACTCATTTACAAAAAAGCTAGGGTCAGTTTTGTCACCATATTGCTCCTTGAACATCCTTTTAAAATCATCCCATGATGAAATACTCCGGTCAGGCAGATTCTTGTACCATTCTCTTGCCTCATCTATTAAGGATTGCATGAATGACTTCATGAAAACATCCTCATGTTCAACCTCAAAGTTATCCATGACATTTTGAAAGGCTTTTAGATGATCTTCTCCTGACACTGTGTTGTTTCCTGAAAATTTAGGCACTTGCAGCCTCAGATGCTTGTCAATGGGGTTAGGATACCCAGGAATACCATCAAACACCAGCTGCATGAATCTATCTAACTGCATGGGCTGTCTGTTTAACTGATTAACATTAACATTTCTGTTTGCATTCTGGTTTCTTACATTGTTCAGTGGTATCCTAGCATCATTCACATTTTGTCTCTCATCATTATGCTGATGTTGCACTTCATTTCTTTGCTGATGTCTCTGCACATTTGCATTCTCTAGGGTAGGAACTGAATCATTTTGGGCAGTTCTTAAGGCTTGCACTTTCTGCTTCATATCATCTCTGATTTTCATGGCTTGTAGATATTCTAGTTCTGCTCTTAGGTTTCTGATTTCTTCAGCTAATTGTTCATCCTTAGGCATGGAGGTAGATGGTCTCATACCATTCTGGTCATCATCTTCATCATCCCTCAGAGACTCTGCCTCTTCAAACCTTTCACTAGGGTCTAGAAATGGGCGTTCTTGGAACACCTCTGACCTCATTCTCATGCTACCACCCTGTTGCCTCTCATATGCACCTTGAATATCAGCTTCTGCATTTGAAAAGTAAGGCACATGCTGTCCTGACGGCCTAGGGTTATCTTGCATATCATCACCTTTTTTGGGGGAACCCTCATGACTAACTGAGACAGCTCCCTTTCTTCTGTACATCATTCTTCTTGTTACTGGTAACTCTTTAAATAAAGGATTTTGTTGGGATCTTCTCCCCTGCATATAAATTTTACTTTGACCGGTTGGGAGATTACTTCGGAGTCGCCACCTATTACTAGGAACTGTTTTCTTTTGAAAACCAGGGTTCTTTCACAAATAACAATTTTCAAATCACCGTCCCCAGCAGAGTCGCCAATTTCTGTTGACTTTTTCCCAGACTGGATGCTTATTCCCAGATTTCCCTACAAGGTAGCCATCAGTGATCAACAATATCTCTGGGCCAGGGGCCAATAGTGTAGGAGATAGACTCTGTATTTTATCTCCTCTTCTTCTTCAGGCTCTGCAAAACCTAGGGGGGTATTCCCTACTCAACATCCATGAGGATATGCATACAAAGGCTGGGATGCTGACAGAAAGCAGATAAGTCCTCCTGTAAGTAGACCAAAACTGAAAGATAAGAGCAAAGGGGCTAGCTTTGGGCCTATTTGCAGTTGTAGACAGAGGACTGGGGATCCTAAAACTAATCCTAATGTCCTAATGGTTGTTTTAGATTTGGATTTGGATTTTAAGTTTGGATGCAAAGCTGGACATGGTTGTAACACAAACACAAAGCAAGATTGGTGCCTATCCAGGGCCTGGAGTCAGTAGACATACACCTGTGAATGATCAACATGAACAGCTAAAACTGGATTTCAGGGGGATATATGTGATACCTGCCTTACAGATATCTCCCAATACAGAGTGTTAAGTTATCTCTA
Source organism: Cunninghamia lanceolata (assembly GCA_027924645.1). NCBI lineage: Eukaryota > Viridiplantae > Streptophyta > Pinopsida > Cupressales > Cupressaceae > Cunninghamia > Cunninghamia lanceolata. Next base: position 1,756,995 of record BSBN01000204.1, on the reverse strand, counting down.
CTTATGGCATCCCTACTGCAGTATACCCTTCCCAATGTTCAACCTGAAAACAGTTTAATCTACCCCTTGAGCAGAAGTTAAAAGATCAGACATTCAACATAGGAATTCTATGCTCTAGAATCTAAACATTACCCAAATATCCAGATTCAGAAGAAGAATACATGCAATACTGGAGACAGAATTAACAAAACACATGCTAAGATAGCATTTCTCATATAAGATTAATCATGAAATCAGTGGGTTCGTGCCAAAACATACAACAAGAGATACATAGACTCACAGGTTTAGCTGTACAGAGCAACCAGATCAGCTTGTTTTGAATTACAGAGCCAAAAATCTTTAACTTTCAACAACCCAAAATGAGTAACACTTCCTGCTTATAACAGCCAGGTAGTGTACCACAGCAATTAATTACATGGTTGACCAAAAATCCCACCAGATACACAGTATCAGAAAAATAGCGCTCAACGCATTACCAGATTGGTGCCCAAACATGAATGCAGCAGGTAGGGGAGGAGACAGGAAGAAACCTCGAGCCCTGCGCCACTGTCCATTGATGTACACCTTCAATCGGGTACCAGATCCGTCCATACCTCTGCAACCTTCACCATTAATGGCGCACCAACCCGCGGCCTCGGGAAAACGTCAAACTGTGCATCGCAACCATTTCCCGCCAAGATACCTCATCATCATGATATTTCAAAAATGCAGGATATCAATTATCCCACATGCACCCCGCGGCGACCTTTTCAACACTTTATATACTAGGCCACGAGCATATATAATGTCGGTGCTTTTGCTCCTGACGACACTAGTATAAGACTTCATCATCATCCTCCAACAGCATGATATCCTGTCGCTTGAAATATCACCCTGACGTCAGCATTATATCGCAATATAACCTGCATGATAATTGCCTTCATCGGCACAACCTGATCCATCAGAGGAAGATCCTCCTGCTTAGCCGATACCAAAAGTCTGGCCGATGAACATCCTGATGACATCATCGTCATAACCTGCTGATGTCATCAGCATATCTGCCTACTGCGCACCTCCTCATATCCGGATGACGTCATCATCATATCGACATCAGGATGATATTGACTAAGATCATCCTGACGTCCAAAATATGATGACCACGATGAAAATCGGGTCACACTTAGAACTTTACAGCAACATCATCAGGATGATCTTAACAAAGATCACCCGATGTTAAAATATCACCCCAGCGAAAGATCATGCAGGCAGACAATATGATGACCCTCGCAAGCAACACGGCGATAATTGGAAATATGATCATGATGATGACGACCCTTAAGAAAAAATAGGCCGGGTTGAACAACTTAGAAAATGACCCCCTCGGAAGATCGGGGTGACATCATCATCATAAAAGGGCAGGGTGACAATTGGAAGATCACCGGATATTTGAAAAATCACCCTCCGCAAGAAAATTAAGGCACATTGTAGCTCATCAGCAGGATCAGAATGATATCCAAACATCACCCGATATTGAAATATGATGATCCTGATGAAAAACAAGTCGACAGAAAACATGAGATGCTGACCACCATCGAAGCAAACATGATGATGATGACTTCCTCCTCGAAGAAAAAATGATGCTGCAGCTGAAAAATGCCGAGGAGGTCCAACACTTAGGAAAATGGGCAAGAAGATATAGGGTTCAAATGAAGAAACCCCCTAAACATGAAAAAACAACCTCCAGGTCAAAATGAGTGCTAACAAGTCCCAACTGAATCTAGAGAGGTAGAAGTCTTAGTTGAAGAACTTTTTCTCTATGAACTAATTAGTAAGGATCAACCTGAGACTTCCCAACATACCTCAGATACTCAGCCATCACAACAAACACTTAGGGAGGAGAACAATCCTTCCAATATAATGGTTGATAACAATAATGACCCTTTCAATCACCAAAATGGAAGGTGAGCTCAAACAATCAAGATGATGATAACCCAAATCCTCAGAGAGTAGCCTGAACATTCACTTATCCTATTGCTTTCAATCCAGAGGAAGACTCACTGATGAAAAACATTTCACCTTCTATCCTACCAACCTTTAGAGGTTTGTCCTCCGACGATCCAGACCAGTTCCTTTTCAAATTTAATGTTATATGTCAGACATATGACTAAAAAATAGATAACCAGAAAATGAAACTATTTCTCTCTACCTTTAGAGACTCTGCAATGAGGTGGTTCATTGGATTGGTTTCAAGATCAATAACCACTTGGCACAATATGGAAACTGTCTCTTTGGACAAATATCAGAACTACTGTAGTGTTAGCGATAGGAAGGAAGAACTGTTTAAACTAAAACAAAAAGAAGATGAAAGCCTAGAGGACTTTTTGAACAGGTTCATATTTCTAGTAAAATAGTGCGGAGAAGAAACAATGAGCCCAGAAATCTTAAAGACCATATTCCTCAAGGGTTTTAATGAGGATGCTCAAAGAAGCTTAGACTTGATGGGAAAAGGAGGCATGTCCCAACTTGACCTCGGAGACATCTCTGAGTTATACATGAATTTCTCTCAGACTTGTGGAGGAATCTATAAGTCTAGCCTATTGAAAGGATCAAATGAAATTAGTAAATTGTGAGAGGAAATAGCAAATCTAAAGACTGGTATCCTTGTTTAGTTGAACACCACCCTGGATGGAATACAGGCCAAACACACACAATCCTGAAACCTCATCCATCTACTATCCCAGATGTCGAAATAAACATCTACTAAGGGAGTGTCCTCTAGATAAAGCTGACAATTGTCAAATTTGTGAGAAAAATCATGCCATCGACTAGTGTGAGATACTCAATGCAATTAAAAACTTAAAGAAGTCATCTCACACAAAGAAAGAAATCAATTATGTGGGCTAGAGACTAGGAGGGAATTTCTCCTATGGTCAAAACTCAAACTCATATTGGCACCCTCAAAATAATTGGAATACGGCACCTTGGCCTCCAGCACCGCCTAATTGGGGACCTTATCCTTGGGGACCACCTGAGTGGGCAAACCAGTCCTGGGTAAATCCCCAATGGGCAAATCAAACTCAACAACAGTGGTACCCTCAAATTCCTGCCCCACATTATTTAAACCAATTCTATCATGGTCTGTAACGAATGCCAAACCCACAACAGAATCTTCTGCCAGCTCCCCAAAATACTCAACAAAACAAATAGGTCAATCAACTCCAACTGCCAGTATAACCTATTGCTAATCTAAAGAATAATCGTCAAATTGCACCAATGTACTCCACTGAGTAGGAAAACATGGCTGGGGTTAATGCTATTTATTGTGGGAACTTACAGTTAAGGTCAGGAAAAACGCTCCAGCAACCTACCATTGTTGAAATCTTGGAAGACCAAAATGAGAAGGTCACTGAAGGAACAAAAACAACTCCCATACCTTTAAAGCAAACCACAAGAAGTAACCAAGATAGGCCTGCTAAAATTTAGGAATATTCCTCTGAAGTGCCTTTGTCATCTTCTCAACAACCTCTGCATAAACCTTTGGATTTATCACTAGAAGAGACTGTCAATAAACATTCACCAAGTCTTCTGGAGAATGACCCCAACTCAAAAAGGAGAACTCAAGCACCTTTTCCAAAGCGCCTTAAGGAGACCTCCCCAAAAATCCCTCCAAAAATAACCTTGCCAACTGAAACCACTTTAATACAGGAAATTAAATGGCTCCACATTGAGATTCCATTATTACAAGCAATCAAAGATATTCCCAAACTCAACCAATTAGTCCAACAGTTGTGCATAAAAAGACCAGGGAGGAAGAACAAACAATTTAACACAATGCAAATCAATGGATATTTGGCTAACCTTATGACTAGAGAAATCTCTGCCCTAAAATATGGTGACCTAGTAGCCCACTCATAGCGGTGATAATTAATAAGGTAGAAATACCCAATGCACTCCTAGACTTAGAGGCAGTGATTAATGTCATGACTGTGGACGTCATAGAAAAATTGGGGCTCACAAATTTACGCCCCACATATTACAAATGGCAAACCGGTCTATAGTTGTTTCCAAAGGTGTCCTAGAAAATGTCCTCGTCATAGTTGACAATTAGGAATATCTAGTAGACTTCTAGTTGATTCAGTCCGACACTCCTAAGGATAGTTATCCATTGATATTAAGAAGACCTTGGTTGGTAACTGTTGCAACCAAAATTGATTGCAGAGTAGAAGGAATGACAATTTCAAATGACCTTAACAACAAACACTTGTCCTTGTATCCTCCTGCTCAACCTGTTGTGAATAATCGAGTTTGGGTTGATGAATTAAATTGCCCTGACAGGCAAGAAAATCTAGCCTCACTCGCAATTTGGTAGTCATTAAACAACACGGTGAAGAACTAGAAGATGAACTAGAAAGTGACATGCAAGGTATCACTATAGATTCAAGTGATGAAGAACTCTTAGAAGTTGAGGAAATCTTAGGAAACACAACCCAAATGGATGATATCGATCACACACATAGTAGCAGCTAGACATCTTTCACAGTGCTTCCTTGCCCTTTGGCTAATATTATTCCAAAAATTGATCACTTCTTTAAGGACATCACCAGATTCCATAAAATCATACCGCATAGCTGTCCACTCTCTGAATCCCACTTGCTGTCAGAGATAGGCCATTATTCAGTAAAAAGAACCTCCCACAAAATCTTAGGTGCAGGATACTATTGGCCCTCCATGCACAAAGATGTAAAAAAATATGTCAACCATTGTGATGAATGCCAATGATTAGGGAGACCTACAACATCCAACGAGAAGCCTCTTCAACCACAAATAGTTTTTGAACCTTTTGAAAAATGGGGACTAGATTTCATAGGGCCCATAGATCCTCCTTCACAAGGTAAAGAATACATCCTAGTCTGTACCGACTACCTAACCAAACGGGCAGAAGTTCAAGCACTAAAAGTTGTCAGGGAAGAACAAGTAGCATATTTCCTTTATAACAAAATCTTCCTCAAATTTGGAGCTCCTAGATCCATTGTCACAGATCAGGGACCACAATTTATGTCTAAAGTTCTGTTGGAATTCACTAACCATTTCCAAGTAAGTCATAAGAAATCATCCCCTTAGCACCCACAAGTAAATGATCAGGTGGAAGTAACTAATAGAGAACTTGAAAACATCCTAACAAAAATAATTTTATCAGAAAGGAAAGATTGGGCTAGGAAACTGCACGAGGCAGTCTAGGCTTATAACACCACTTGGAAATCAACCACCGGTCTTACTCCCTATGAATTAGTTTTTGAAAAGAAACCTCTTCTACCCATTGAATTCAAATTACAAACGCTGAGGACAACAATGGAAGTAGGTTTGGACCTTGGTCGAGCCCAGGTTGAACGAGTCCTACAAATTAGTGAACTAGATGAACTTTGCCTGGAAGCCATTCACTAGACTGAGATGGTTCAACAACAGTAAAAGGCTTGGCATGAAAAGCATATAAAGGAAAGGGAATTCCACAACGGTGCTTGGGCATTGCTATTTGACTCTAGATATAAAGATCAAAAAGGTAAACTTCGGACCCATTGGTTGGGACCATATGAAGTTTTTGAAGTGTTTCCAAATGGATTAGTGTAGCTTAAACCCATAGATGGTGACACTCGAACACTTCTAGTCAACGGTCATAGATTGCAGATTTACCACAAACCTATAAACAAAGAGGAATTTACAAAGATGGTAGAGATGCAAGGAGATAACCAATGTATCAACTCTGCCTTGGTAGAGGATACATAAATAAACAAATAAATAAATAAATAATAATAAAAATAAAAAAAGTGTGTAAAAATTCTTGAGTATTTGTTTAAAATGTTGGATACTTATCTAAATTAATTATCTAAATTTTACTATTGTTTTACAAGAATTTTGCCTCAACATAGTGCTAAGTTTCGATAGCATCCTCCACTGATGCTTTAGAACTTCATTCATGTTTGTGCTAAGTTTCGTGAGCATCTCCACCGATGCTCCAGAACTTCCTATTCATGCTAACTTTCAAGAGCATTTCCACTGATGCTCGAGAACTTCGTTCTTATTCGTGCTAAGTTTCGGGAGCATCTCCACCGATGCTCCAGAACTTCGTTCCTATTCGTGCTAAGTTTCAGTAGGATCCTCCACTGATGCTTCGTAACTTTGTTCCTGTTCGTGCTAAGTTTCGGTAGCATCTTCAACAATGCTCTGTAACTTTGTTCCTGCATTCCGGCGGCATCTTCCAACGATGCTCTGTAACTTTGTTCCTGCGTTCTGGCAGCATCTTCCAGCGATGCTCTGGAACTTTGTTCCTGCGTTCCGGCGGCATCTTCCAGCGATGCTCTAGAATTTTGTTCTTGCATTCCGACGGCATCTTCCAGTGATGCTCCAGAACTTTGTACCTTCATTCTGGTAGTATATCTCTCTAGTACTCCAGAACTTCGTCTCCTTGTTTCTGGTATGTTCGTTTCGATATCATTCCATTCCGATGCTCCGGAACTTGTTAGCCCTTTGCAAACACTCTAAAATTTTCAAAACATATCTATTCATATAATTTTTGCCATCCAGGTCTTCCATACCAAAGCATTCATTAAAACAAATTCCTTATCCTACCACCCTCTATCATAATAAGTAAGAATTATTATGACCACTTAAAAGTCATAATAATTAAACACCCCAACCATGACATCAACCTCATTAATAAATCCACCGAAATATTTTTGACATCCCATCAAAAGCTTCACATTAATGATTTGTAAAATCATAAATGTGACCATTACTGACGAGAGGCATTCATGTCCCATTTTATCCCATATTCCATCCTTTTTCCTATACCATAATCCGGCCTTTGTGTTCCACTTTCATACCATGTTATATCCTTTTACTACCTTTCTGTTGCATATGATTAAATACAAATAAGTAATATTTAATTTAGTTGTTAGATTAAATAATATGAAATAAATACTTGATTGTATTTATTAATATTTGTTGAGCAAATGGTTCCTATAGCATCAATAACAGTTTGCTATTATAGTCATTGGGATTGTCATCCCAAATCAATATATTTGATCATATCACCTTCAAACAAGGTCTCCACGATGGATTCTAAATTATACAAATACTACATACCGGGCCATGTCCATGACCACGTCATTCTTTCCAATCATGTAGATCCTCTAAATTGCATTTCAAACTATCAAATTTATGTTGGCTGAAGATGTGGTGGAAGAGGGCACATAGACTGTTGTAGATGTAGTATTTACCAATTATGAAGATTGCTAAATACCTATTATATAAACTTATCTTTCTGTTTGGTAATAAGAAATAAAACAAATAGGAATCAATTTTGATTTCGTGGTGTATAGCCACAGTCTAATATTAGCAATAGATTTGGTTTGTTATCAGTTTTAATACCTTAGTTTACACTCTACTGTGATATATATATATATATATATATATATATATATAAAATCACAGCCTATGCCTTGTAAAAGGACAACAAACATACACTTGAATAATAATCATATGTTATCGAGGATACTAGTTTTGGAGCAAGAAGGAGTTTATTCTAATCACCTCATAGACCAGGAGGAAGGGCCCACTCCTCAGGAAGCATGGTGAAGTCTTTTATTGTGTTTATTTACGCATTATTGTGGTGTGTTTTCAATTTGATTTTTTAGTAAAAATAATATGATTATGAATGGGATTCTATTATCAAGTAGCAGTCTAAAGTGTTATTAAATTTCCTTTTCTTGATAGAAGAATGATTTGTTATTGTGTGGAAAAATTTAAACGCTTTCAAGGTAGCTGTTAAAATAGAACACGGTTGTTCCTATAATAGTTCTTGCCGTAGTTCCTGTCACAAAAATAGAATAACAGAATTAAATTAGATTTTCATTAATACAATTTCCATGTGTTCTAGCTACATTTCATTCCCTCTCATCTCACTACCTGCAGCCCTTATGCAAATAGCCATGACACCTTTCGCAAGCTTATGATCCCCGGATTGACACTTAGACCAAACTGAGTTTTATTAATACACATAAAATTGAATACAATCTTTACCCTAGCTTTGACCTATCAATTACATCAGCAAAGGTGAAGCGAATTCAAATCAATTTAGGAATGTAAGGTACGTACAAGTTCTTTCTTATTTAGGAAATAGATTGTAACTAAGATTTAATAAATTGGCACACTTTTACCCCTTTTGGACCAAAATTAGAAATCTGTGGGAACTGTACTTCAACTGAAGGAAATGATGGTGCGCTAACTCCACATCATACAAGGTAATAATGAGTAAAAGGTCCTGGTTGGCATGCTGATTTGAAAGATGTCATATCACCTTCATCTCACTCTATTGTTTTTAACGCAATTGTAATTAGTTGTGAGTTTGGTTTTCATTGCAATTGATCATTCAATTCAGTAAGCTTAACAGTTGGTCACCCTGGTAGTCATAACAATTTAGTGAGGAATTCAGTAGGAATTATCAGAGGAATTAACATGGGGGCAAAGTAAAAATCAGAACCTAATTCTCCAGAGAAGCTTTTAGACCTGTAGAACATTTTAAAATTGTTTCAAAAGGTAGGGTGGCTAGAGTTTGTTAAGAAATTTGAGTGGTACAATTTGGAGTTGGTCAAAGAATTTGTCGAGAATTTTTCAGACGGGCACTCCATAGTGTGGGGACAAAAATTCAAGGTAAGTGCCTCAATCATTTATGATCTTTTTGGTATTAAAAATGAAGGGATAAACTTAGCAAAATCAACAAATATTTCTTATCAGAAAATGCTAGAACTCTTTTTACGAGAAGGGGAACCTTAGCCCCAGCGAGTCACAGGTCCTAGGGGTCAAAACAAGGGTATTCAGAGGATGTCGATTGCAGAGCCCTAGAAAACAATGGTCGCATGAATTATCAAATATTTTACCTGTGATAGCCAATGTGCCACCATTGTAGGGCCCCCCTTTCACCTACTTATTCATTTGCACTATGGCGCTAAGAACCCTGAACTCAGAATCAACCTCCCTGCTTTCTTGTATAATTCCATCATTCATATGATAGAAAGGTATAAGGTTGGGTTTAGGCATTTGAAACACCATGGTCTAATCACATTAATTTGCAAACATCAACTGCTAAAGAAAAGGAAAACAGATAAAAGGTGGCAGAAATTCCTTAGCAAATTTGAAACCCCATCATCTATAGAAAACTTTGAGAGGGGGGAATATTCTGGTATGGCCACTAAAAACCCTAGGGAACCTTCCCCTGAACCCCAACAAAACAGATGGACTCTCGAGGGTGAGGCACCGAAATATGCGCCAAACCCTTCGGAAACTAACGATCCTCCTAGGACATACAATGTTCCAGAGACTCCAAAAAAATGAGAAGATGTGGAATTTATTGATTTCGGAGATGAACAAGAAACTAGTCTACATAGGGCAAGGAAACAACAGCCTAAAGAAAAATTACAAAGACCCCCTCTTCCAAGAAGAAGTAAAAGGCTAGCTGCAAACATAAGTTGTTCTGCTACATTTGAGCATCTGCCTATTCCGGAAAGAAAAAGGCAGGACAGACAGCCAAATATAAATGAAACCCTAAGGAAAAATGATAGTCAAGAATCTAAAAAAGAAACTTACCCAGCTGAGAAAGAACAAGGGGAGGTAGACAAACAAAACCTAGCTCCTACAAATGTAGAAGGAACAAAGGAACAAAAACAAGATCCTGCAGAGACAGTCTTAATGACTAAACAACAATCTGCAATAGGGAGAATAGATGAAAATGAGCCTGAGACAGTTCTGTCAAACGAACAGCCACCTCCAACAGGTAATGTAGATGAAACAGGGCAAGGCCCTGAAGGGGAAGTTAATGAAGAAAATGTATTTGATCATAATACAGAGATTTTTGAGCCACCTCTTTCAACAAATGTAGAAAATGAAAAACACAGTCAGATGGAAACTGAGTTAACTAGGTTGAGAGAAGAGGTTATACAGTTAAGGGATAAGTTACAACATAATGATGAGCAAATTTGTGTATAGAAGCAGAGCATTGATAAAAAGGAAGAGTTGATACAAGAAAGGGATCAAAAGATAAGAGATTTGGAAGCTAAACTAAAACAAAAAGATGAACTTATTGAAAACTTGCAGTACCAATTAAAACAGTCTGGGGAGAAAAACTAGGAACACTCAACAATCATATCTAATAAGGATATAAAAATAAAGAAATTGACTGATAATTTTGTAGTGTTTCTTCAAGCTTTTGTGGAAAGACAATAAAAACATAAACAAGAACTTAATGCAACCCTTAGCCAAACATTCGAACTAAAACAAGAATTGCAAGAAGTGAATACCAAACCAGTCATGGAATCTAAGGAAATACAAACTAAGCTGACAAAAATGGAATGGTTCCAGGTGCACATTCCTCCCTTGCTAAGGAAGTGGATAGAAAGGTGTTACTTTTTGAGACAAGCTAGAATAGAGAATGCTCAGCTTAAGAAGGAGTTGGTACTGTTGAAAGAATCCTATGATAGACTATACCAAGCAAAAACATAAGCATGCAAAATAGGAGAGTTATTATTGGCTTGTAGAAAACCATCCAGACTGTATTCAATGTTCCTCAATGAGCAAGTGTTAAGATGGAAGATCCTTAGAATCTCTTGTAATCTACCTCATAACTCAAATGATAAGCAATTCTTAGAAACATTTAAAATGTCACCCCCTGCTCAATAAAATTTGTTGTGTGAATTCTTTGTGCATAATCTCCTTTTGGAAAAACATAATGATTTCTTTATCAACCTCTTTGTAGGAGAGGTCTAACTCAAAGCCTTTTTGTCTAGCTTGCAGAATCAACTTAATTGGCAAGATAGAACCCAAGAGTATCTATAGGCAGAGAGGATAGTAGGACTCCTCATGAGGCACCCATATCACAAACCCTTTGCTTTCAAAACCCATTTTAGAAGAATTAAGAAGTATGAGGCCATGTAGGAAAAATATAATGAAAGTTTAAGAATCTATTTTGAAGATTTCAAAATAAATGGGCCAAACTTAATAGACAAGGCATGGAGTGCATGTGAGGAACAATATACCCCTCTGCCAATGTACCTAAAAAGAAGAGAAATGATCTCTCCAACTAACCTCAGGTGGTCATATAGGAGGGCAGAATCCTTGATAGAACTATTACAACAAATTAAGACTAAATGGATAGGCATGAGGTACATACCTCCTTTGATTATTTAGCCTCCACTTGCAGTCTTGGTTACTGCAGAACAAGCCCCTGGAGATATTCAGGCATGGAAAATGAGAGTGAAATTGCATAAGGGTTTTCTTAAATATCCTGATCATCAGGATCCTGAAGCAGGGGACATATATGAACTTAGTGCAATGTTTGATGAACTCAACAGAAAAAGAGAAGCAGAGAGACAGAGGAGCCACTCACAGCAAAGAGCAAGAGGACCTGCTCAACCTTAGTGGCAGGGGGGGGTGATGAGGTAAAAATAACCTCATTTTTATCATTAACCTCATGACCATTTTTGTACCACTAAACTACCTTGAACCATTCCAATTTATTAGTCTTATATGCAATAATTATTTATTTTGAAAGAATGTTGTACAAATCTTCATTCTTGAATTGACTAGATTTCGTCACTAATGTTGACATGATTTTGTGAAAAGATTTGTGTGTTGATCTAGGTTTTTGAGTATGGCAAACTGGGAGGAATAGACATGAATGTAGACTAGAGTCAGCAGCGTCAGAACAATAGGGTGCCAAAATTTTAGGAGATACATGATCAAGGACTTCAGTCTTTCATTACCATCCGACCACTTAGCAGTTATCCATCCTTTCTGTTATTTTAAAAAGCACTTAAGACATTTAATAGCTCCACTTAGAGCCTTTGTTATATTTTATTTAAAAGATAACTAGTTCAATTAAACTCTATTTTATCTTGTTGAAGATTTTTTCAGTGGCATTGATGAGCCGCCCTAGTATCTAGGATTTTGGTAGTGATATAGATTATCTTGTTACTTTTCAAACAATCATGTTATGAATGAATAAAATCATATTTTTCTTTGTATAAAAATAGTGTTATTGAGTAATGTGTATGTGAACTGGAATTTGAGCTGAACTAATGGTGAATATGATTTGAATCAATAAAAGATCTCCAAAGAATTGGCCACTCGAAGGAACTAGGGATAGATAAGTATTTTGATGTTTAGTGAATGTGTTGTTTATGTTATGTTCTATGATTGTTTTGTTCTGAACTATTATAACTTTTTGTTTCATGGTGATATGGTAGAATGATGTTAATGTTAACCTACAAGGTATTGTGTTCAATAGTCTTCAACATAGTGAAATCTTTCGTTATAATTTTTGGAGTTCTGTGTGTTGTCTTGTAATTTCCAGAGTTATGGAGCCGCTTTCTATAAAGAGGAATTCTGGAACTTCTGCTTAATTCATAAGTTCAATATTAATTGATAGTGCAAATTTAGATTTAAAGAATTTCCTGCTTTCTTAGATTAGAGTGTTCCTCTCAAATCCATAGTTTAGAAGTTTATATGCTTTGTAGATTAAATTTGATATGCTTGGTAGATTAAGTTCATATGCTTTGTAGATTAATTTCATATGCTTTGTAGATCAGATTTATATGCTTCATAGTTCAAGTTTATATTGTCAATGTTTTCCCAAAAATCCAAAAAATCATTACTAAGTTGAGATGTCTGAACCAATCTCCTATTGTATACAGCCTTGGACACTACTCGATCGACAAAACTGATACATTTTCAGCTAAAGTGTAAGGTCTTAACAACAACCTGTCAACACCCAAATATAATAAACTATATTATGAACAGACAAATATTGGATTACGTAAATACGTATCTAAATAAAAACAAGCACATGCATACATAAACATAATATAATATGTAATAAAAAATCTATACAACCTATATAATACATCTATTATGTTTAAACACACACACACACACATATATAACTGTATAAAAACACCCACACCCAAATATAATAAACTATATTCTGAATAGACAAATATATTGGATTAAGTAAATATAAATCGAAATAAAAAACAAGCACATGCACACATATACATAATATAATATGTAATAATAATTCTATACAACCTATATATAATATATCTATTATGTTTTAAAACATATACATAGACATGTACGCACTCACACACACACACACACATAAAATAGACATAAACATACATATGTATATGATCTGCATTCATTCAGAAATGAAACATGCCAGATAAATAATCTATTATATTATATATTAGGCAAATACAAACCTATATACATGCACACAAATAACAAACTATAATGTATTATATTATGTATAAACCTAAATATTGAAATAAACAGCCACACACACACACACATACAGTTAGACCTAACAACATATATATGTGTGTGTGTGTGTGTGTATCATATACACAGATATGTGTGTATATGATATATACAATATATATCATATACACACATATGTGTATATGATATATATTGTATGTATACACATATATATGTTGTTAGGTCCGGCTATGTGTGTGTGTGTGTGCACGTGTGTGCGAATGTGTGTGTGTGTGTACATGTATATGTTTTTAAACATAATAGATGCATTATATATAGTTGTATAGAATTATTATTACATATTATATTATGCATATGTGTTCATGTGCTTATTTTTTATTTAGATTTGTATTTACTTAATCCAATATATTTGTCTATTCATAATATAGTTTAGTATATTTGGGTGTGTGGGTGTTTTTATACAATTTTGTATATATATGTGTGTGTTTTTAAACATAATAGATGTATTATATAGGTTGTATAGATTTTTCATTACATATTACACTATTTTTATGTGTGCATGTGCTTGTTTTTTTATTTAGATTTGTATTTACTTAATCCAATATATTTGTCTATTCATAATATAGTATATTATATTTGGGTGTGTGGGTGTGTACACACACACACACACACACACACACACATACGTAAATACATGCATATATATATGATAAATACATTATATCTCAAAAACATATATATATATATATATATATATATATATATGCATTTACTTACGTATGTATAAATATATTTTAGATACATTAGCTTTTGTATGTATGTATGCATGTTTCTATGTATGTTGGTTGCTTGATTGATTTGTTTTTTAACACTAGTTTTTTCCTAACTATCTCTTTTTTGTTTACTTTACTTATACTTCTCTTGTTTTTTGTTTTATTTTTTATTTCCTTTCCTCCCCTCTTGCCCTTCATTTTTCGCTCCTTTCATACCCTCCCCTCTATTTCCTTTAAAAAAGGTCAAGTCTGCTATCTAGACCATAACTCTCCTCTTCCTGATGATGGATCATTGAATATGATCTAAAACGTCGAAGCAAAAACATACACAGTTGAATCCAGAAGCACTCTCAAATATTTAAGCTCCATGCATACCATCCCAATTTGCATATAACACACATTTTTAAAATCAAAGGCCATTTAGTTTGTGTATTCTTGTTGGGACAAATCAAAGAGCATGAAAGAAAGAATATCTAAATTAGAGAAGCTTGATGGAATCCTCCCTTTCAATAAATTATGAGAAAGGTTAAGATTGGCAAACTAGTAAAGCCTCCCAAATGCATCTAGGATATTTCTTGTAAATTGATTCCCATCCAAATACAATTCTGTGAAGTAGGCTAGAAAACCAAGTGAAGTAGGGATCTCTCTTATCATCTTATTTGCATCTAAATACATATTTTTCAAGTTTGATCATAATCCCAATTCTAAAGGAATCCAATTCCATTTATCTCATTCCCTAAACCAAGAAAGTTCTCTAGAAGTTGAAGTTTTCCTTATTCTTTAGGCAAAGGCGCTCTTAACTAATGATGGAAACTAGAAGATTTTGCATCTTAATAGCTCTTCGAATATTAGAATGCACTATACCATGGAAAAAGTATTTGAAATATCCAATATGGTTAATTGGAAAGTCCCTAAAAACCTTATGATACAGTACTAGACAAATGGTTATTGCACTCTAATCCTTCAGAGAGTTCTGTAGGAATAATATTTCACTAGGAAATTCCCTTGGAAGTTGTTGTTGAGCAATATTATTTTTTTTATCAAAAACCCACCATTGTAGATATATGGAGGCACTATACCACTTAATTGCTTTCTCGAGATATAAAAAGTAAGAAGCTTACTTTTGCTCCCTAGGTGCTAAGTTAAGTGCCAATGAACTGATTCTTGAAAAGAGAAATATCATATAAATGATCAAGGTCAGTAAGGCCTTGAGGAATGGTACCTGCCAAGCTATTGTTCTAGAGATGTAGAAGACCCAAAATTTTCAATAATGTGATCTCTTCTAAAATTGAACCTCTGAAATATAGTAAAGAAATGAATTTGATTTTAACACTCATGTTTACTAAGGTATCTTGTTATACTGAGTTCCAATGACCCACTTCAAGAATTCATGGACTTAACATTATTTCTTTCAAGTTCTTAATTTTATTAATGGCTTGTAACTGGTAGTTGACATTAAGAAAGAAACATTTTTTTATTAACAATGAGGGTTGTTTGAATGGGTTTTAAGGTGATTGTGGGAGGCTGTAGTTGCCTTGCTCCTTGGGGCCATATGTTTTGTGAGGTTTCAATTTTGAAACCAATGAATGCCTCCCCTAAATCTGGAACAATTTAAAGTCTTAAGCCTAGATTGCTTAAGATCGTTAACACTATATTCTAGTTTATAGCTCTCTACAATATGATATGAATTTACTTAGTTTACAAAGCAAAATTTTGGTTTAAATTTGCATTTCTTATTCATGATATAAATGGATATGAAAATTAATGTTCTTTGCATTTAGTTGAAAGGAACTAAATTAGTTAGGCTTGGACCTTCAAAGTTGATAAATATATTATATTGATCATCCGGTAGGGTCGATCCTTAATCAAGCTTTACTCTCAAAAGCAAATGCCCCAAACTAAGAAATAATAGTGTTGATTCACCCCTCCCCTCTACTCTAATAACTACCTATGCACATAAATAGAAAGTGGGTCCTCCCCTTACACTATGTCAATACAAGAAATAGGGTTTCAGGTTAGATCTAGAATGGAACAAACAAGGTGCTTAGGAGAAGAGTTCCTCAAAGACCAAGCTAAAGAAGGGTAGTTGAGTACCTAAAGGTCCTATATACCCACATAGTGACCCCTATACATTTATGATGTATGTGACTTGACCAACAATTGTGGCACTAGTAGGAATTCAACTATATTTTGGTACACCCTTGTACAATGCACATTGGTTTAAGATAATTTTTGTGGCATACTTCTTTGGACTAGAACTAAACTTGATGGATTTGGCTTAGTTAATGGATTAATCAATCTAATTGGTTGGATGCCATGGAATAGGTCTAGAAACATCCTTCTAAGAATTGGTGTAATGGAAAACTCTTATTCTTGTCATAACATGATTGGTGAAATGAGTAGATGCAACCATATAGTAGTCCTGAGGTAGTTGATTAGTAGTAGCCATAACAAAGTATAGTTGTAAACAACATAGATTTCTAGAGGTCATTGAGGTTTTAGAAGGTGTTTTGACCCCTCCACTTCTATAAGCTTCATTTATGGACAATTTCACATTTTATATCTCGAGTCAATGTGTTTTTTCTTACAAACAAGTAGATCCAAGGCATCACAAACTATTTGCAAAGTAAGCATATTTCACATAGATTATATAGGCATTAGTTACAACATTATACTCAGATTTACCAATATTAATCGGATCTTACCTTGCTACATTGTAAAGAGTAACCATTTGGGCCTTCACCATTCATGAGAACACCATCAAATTTGAGTTTGCATGTAAACCTTAACATCCATCCACAAACCTAGTCACAAAACTAAAATAATACAATAGAATTCCCCAAAAAATAATTATTTATAAAAATGAAAATAATAAAATAGAATTCCTCAAAAAACAATTCTTTACAAAATGGCAACCTAGGGTTTAACAAAAATAATGGGATTGCATTAATATAATTGACTTGCTAAAATAGAAAGAGAAAAAAATGAATTACCTTACCTGTTGTTGCCAAGGATGATAACCTTTTGCAAACATCACCTTCTCACAACATGGTTAAATTTCACTTTATTTTTGCTATGAGAAAATGCAACAAAAAGAACATAAATTCTATGTGCTACCATGTAGACAAATGTTTTTGATGAAAGTAAGTTGGGAAAGAGAGTCCCAGTCCCTTACATATCCAAAGAGCTTAAACATCTGAACATAAGACCATTAGAAAACAACAATAAAAAGACACTGGAATTAGAAATCTAGGCTAGGAAACACACAAACAAAAAACAACAAAAGAGCAACAAACAAATAACAGAAAAAGCAACACCACGAACAACAAAGAAACTAGTCCTTATTAGTACGAAACAAGGAGTCCCAATCTTTAGTCATATTCTTCAGAGTCTCATTCCAAGTGACCTCCCCCAAGACAAACTTATCGTCCTGCACCTTACTCTTCTTTTTAGTCTTTTGAAAGTCCCCTTCCCGTTGTTTGCATTTGTGAACCTCAAAAAAGTAACCCCATCAAATGATGCATTTCTCATAATGTCATTAGTGAGAATTTACTAGATCATTAAACACCTTTTACATTTTCATCATTTTGTAATGATATTTTTTCAAAGCATCTTTCATAATCCCCCAATCTTTGTGACAACTATTACAACTGATAGTCTCTTCCAGTTTGGTCATCCTCTCTTGAAGGTCCTTAATGTCATGAGCAAAAACATAAACAGTAACTTCCTTACCTTCCTCTTCCCCAACAACATAACCAACACCATCAATGTGGTGGGAAATCTCTTGATCCTCCTCATCAAGGGAGAGAGATAGGGTGTCATCAGTCTCCTGGAGATAAGGCTGGGCATCAATCTCATCCTCCTCTTTGATCTCCTCTTCATCAAATGCACCATCATCCCCCTACTCTTCCTCAATTATCTCTTTCCCACCCTTATCAACAACAATCTCCTCCTCAACCCCTGATTCTACTTCAACACCCTCTTCTTCAACACCATCTAACCCAACAATCACATCCTCATTCCTTTCTTCCTCAACAAAAGCATTATCATCCCTCTCTGTCTCCTTAGTGAAAGAATCAGAAGGGATTTCTTGAACAACCACCTGAGGGGTCTTGACCTGCAAATTGCAGCGACGATATCAATATTTCAATGGCACAAACTTACAAAATACTATTTAATTTGATCGAATTTATATTGATACCTAGTCTACTTGTATTATTCATAATCATTGAATTTTTGTCCCAATTTATTTGGTTATTTGCAACCATGATAACAAAGGAGAGGAAGGAGAATAGGAGACTTGTGGACATGGGCACAAGGTTGGCACATGATTGAGCTTTTCTCTTTGTTTATTCTAGTGTGAAGCTTCACTTGTGTAGTGGTAATTAGAGAACTCCAAGTCATCTAGGTGCTCTACAAGTGACAATAGCGAAGACGTCCTACTCGCCATTGCCCATTAGTTTCTAATTTCTTAATTTATAAACATAAGGTTCAAGAGATATTTGTTTCTAATGTTTGATAGTAGAAAAATATGTATATTAGTCACGAATTTAATTTTTTATTTTGCACACAAACTAATACTTTTTCCTAGAAATTAGAGAAAATAAAACTCTTATTAATAAGAATGGTAAATGATAACTAATCCACAATCAATAACTTAAATTTTAATAAATTTAAAATAGTTGATAATAAACGAAATTTTAAATCAAACATTAAAACCGTATATAAATTCTAGATGGAAGATGCTCTCTTCATAGAGAGATTATACTCTTTTGGGCCGTTATACGTGGCACAATTATTATCAAGTAAAGAATCTAATAATTTCCACTAACAAATACTTTGCAGCCATTCATTTTAGGGTTTGAGAGAAATTGCCTGGATGTGCCCTAAATTTCTTTGCGTATAAAATTGGTTTGAGGGGTAGAACGGAATGGCCCTAACTTCAGTGCCTATAAATTTGGCTCTAGGGTTTGAAGGATCAAGCATGCAATCTGCCCTGACTTCATTGGCTAAAAATTTGGCTCTAGGGTTTGAAAGAAGCATTCAATCTGCGGACAAGAGGAGTAGAGAAGAGAGGAGAGGTTATTGGAGGTGATGTGATGTAGAAGCAGGCTGTTAAGTGTGGGCGGCTTGGCAAAAGATGGCTGCTGCTTCTGGTTGTGGTTGTGATTGCCTTTCTTTTGCCTGAACCGCCCATACCTGACGTCCTCTCTACGCATCCCCTTCCTTTCCACTATCTCCTGCCTTCTCTCAGGTATTTTTAGTTTTCGGGCTCTCTCATCCATGGATTTACTATTACATGTTATCCTCATCGGTTTCGAGATGAGGGTTTCAAAGATCCGGTTTAGTAATTCAATTTTTTTTCTTTCTAGAAGCCATCTTGAGGATCTGCTATTAGTACTTGTATTTTGGTAATGAAATATGATTGCTTTTCATTTTTGTGTTTTACTGTTTTCTTTAATTGGTAATGAGATTTTACTGCTATTAATGAAATTTATGTTTTACTGCTTTTCTTTACAAAGGCATGGAATGTCCTGGAGGTTACTGCTTTTCTTTACAAAGGCATGGAACGTCCTGGAGGTTATGTAAAGATATTTTTTATTTTTTGATTGGAGAGTTCTATTATATTGTTGATACTGTGTTTCTGGATAATCATCAATCCGTTTGAGGGATATTCAAAATATTTTTTATTTTTTGATTGGAGAGTTTTATTATATTGTTGGTACTGTGTTTATGGATAATCATCAATCTGTTTGAGGGGTATTCACTTTCTTAGATTTAACCATTTGAACTTAACCAGATATTGATTTTCGGAAATCTGTGGTTTTTTGTGTCTTTACTGACAGCTGTTGCTCATTATATTGTATTCGTGCAATCCGATTACCTTTTGCATTTATTCTGTCCGATAGAATTCATACAGTGTGTGATCCCGAAACTTTGAAGTAAACCAATTATACAGTATTTTTTAAAAGCTTTTACTTAACAAAGTGGCTGAAAAAATATCAAGAGCACGAGATCTTTGAGCTCACAGCCACTTATATTTTTAAATAGTTTACTCAATATTTGAAGTCTGGGAAATTTCTCCAGCAACTAAAACTATAAGCGGCAAGGGGGTATTTTTGAAGTGTAATTTCCCGTTGAGATGTTGCTAGTCTTTCTATTTCCATTAAGTCTTTTTTTAAATCTTATTTTTTAGTTTATACGATCTGACAGCTGGCATGGCCTCCTCGTTTGTGGACTTCGGTTTATATAGGTTATTTTCTTATTTCTCTGTAATTTGGGTGGCTATTCTTAACTATTAGTATCAATTTTGATGAATAAAAATATGACATTTATTATTTTTCAGTGTGAATGAGGTGTAAATGGATGATATTTTTTCATTGTGAATGAAGTGTTCAATGGATGGTATTTAAAAATAGATGATATTTAAATAGAAAAATTTGAGGCTGGCTATCTAAAATTTGAATCCCCAAATTTATCAGGGTCTTATAAATGGATTGATTGAAATTTGTGAAATTTGTGTCTCTTGAGGAAAAGGGACAAGTTGGTAAGTTGGTATCCAAGTTCTCTATTGAAACCCACTGCATTTCTCATTTCTTTGTTTTTTCTTCTTGGTGTGGAGTGAGATTTGTGTTAGATTTGTGGCTTCCAAGGAGAAGGGACAAGTATACAAGTTCTCTATCTGAATCCACTGCATTTCTCATATCTTTTTCTTGTTCTTCTTCATTTGGAGTGCCAGCTGATAATCACCTTCTCCAGTCTCTCTAATACCGGAATATACAGTTTATCATAACTCGTTTGTTGCCTTAGATAAATGTCTTAACATCTTTCCTTGCTACCGTGGTGTATTACCTTACTGTATTTATATTCATTTTTTCCAACAATTGTTTTTCGTTTCTACTTTGTACTAGGGGTGGGATTTTCTTCTGATTGTCCTCCTTTCTCCTCTACTATAAAAACAACTTGATCTTCGTAGGTCTACAAATTCCAATGGTGCAAATGTTTTTTTCCTCCTAATGTGGGAGAAGGGTGTAGAGGATCAAAGTTCCTTAGAAGCCTTCTCTTAGATCGTTGTAATAATATTGTTTGTTTCTATTAATGCTCCAGAATTGAATGCCTGCAATTATATGAGTTAAATGTGATCCACGAGGAAGGATTTGTTTATCGTTTGGATTGATTCTTAAAATGAATTTAAGAAACGTAACGTAGTTGTCTTGAGTTGTCATTGAAAGTAAGGAGTAGAGAAGTTGAAAGGTATTTGGCACTTCATTTCACATTCTCAGCGTTGGAAGCCGGAGTGCCTTTTTCTCAAGAAGATTTAGGAGAGCTATAAATACATTTAAAAGTTCATTTACCTTTTGCAAAGGATGTTCCTCTTTCTGTGAATTGTTAGGCAAAGGTTGTTTCTCTTTTGTGAAGTAGTTGTAGGCAAAGGTTGTTTCTCTTTTGTGAAATTGTTGACATTGGAGAGCTTGTTGTAGACATAATGTGACTCATCCTATGTTTTTAATTAGAAACATTGGCATTAGGGACTATTTTTTTTGCTCTTGCTAGAGTTTTTTCCACATTTTTTGGTGTAGATTTAGTGTAATATCTAAAGCATAATTCCCTTAAAAAGAGGGTTTAGTAGAGCTAGAGTGTAAAAATCAATTGCACTTCAAAATTTAGTTAACTAAGTACCAAAGATGTATGGAAGACAACATGCAAGACAAGATAAGATCTTTATGAGTAGTTAGTACCTATAATTCAAATTTTGTGATGTAACCACAATGTTTGTAAGATTGATGAATGAAGTATTAAGACCACTTTTAAATACTAGTTTATTTTGATGATAACCTAGTTTTTAGTTAGACATATGAGCAGCATGTGAAACATAATTTTAGCAACTTCCTTAAGTGTAAAACAAGTTTTTCTTGGATGACAAGAAATTTGAGTATGTGTGACCATCACTTGTCTATCTTGGATTGAGTATGTGTGACAATCACTTGTCTATCTTGGACTTGTGGTTGGAGGAGAAACAAAAATTGATTCAACAGAAGTGGAAGCCATAGCAGAATGGCCAAAGATTACCAATCTCATTGAAACAAGAAACTTTGTGTGTTATTGTGAGGGATGAATTGAAGAAGATTGTTGAGGCTTTCTCATATATAGCAACACCTTTGTGTGTTATTGTGAGGATTGAAAAATGTTTAAATTGAAAAATAAGTGATGAAAGGATTTGAGGGGCTAAGAAGGTGAAAATTGATGCTAGCGATTATGCCATTGATGTTGTCCTAATGGAAGGATATATATTGATTTGTTACCACTTTTAGAACTCTATCATGGTGCAATTGTAAATTATTGCACTTACAATGAGGAATTGTATGTACCAGTACAAGTGGTCAAAATTTGGAAACATTAGTTGATGAGCAAAGAAATAGTTGTTCACACCAACCACCCCAATATTTGAAATCATTATTTTGAACTTTAGCAAGCTAGGAACTACAAATGGTTGGGTGCATAGAACAATCCCACATAGTCATCAAGTATAAGATATGTGTGACAAACAAAGTTTGTTGATATATTTAAAGTTTCTTTGCTTTCAATGATAAGCACACTTTAGAACTAGAGCTTTGTCAAGGAAATGTATGTAGAGAATTATGCACTTGATAAGGATTTTGAGGTTGTATACATGCAAGCACAAAAAGATAATGTAGTTTTTTTTATCTCTTCAAAATGGGCAAGTTGTGTGTGCCAAGAGAAAGAAGATTGTTGTTCTTAAGGGAGGCTCATACCTCCATGGAGGCTAGACATTTTGGGGTCTCCCAAGACCATTGCTTACCTTGAAAATGGCATAAATTGTGTATTAGGAAGCCTAATAATTGGAAGTTGGGCTATATTGGTGATTACATGTTTGAGAAGGGGCTTGACTATTTAGCAGACTTTAACTCTTATTTAATGTAAAAAGACACTTTCAAATAAAGATCCATTAGAGTTAATTCTTTGCACATGTTTGGGTACATTTTTGTTTTTTTATGAAAGTATTGTTTCATATAGAGATTTGAAGCCTTGTTATGCACCATACCCAAATTGATGGACAAGAGTGGTAATCTCAACATTGGTGTAGTTATTAAGAGGGTACAATTAGAGGCATTTGAAGACTTAGGATGAGAACTAGAACTTAGCATATAGATAACACTCCTATAACTGAATAGTTCATGCTTTAACAAAATTGTAACCATACGAGACATGTTCTGAATATCTATCTCCTAGCCCCCCCTAGGTGTTGTAGGATGGTTGGTTGTGTTGATGGAGAAAATATGGATTTAGAGGTTTGAAAGATTGAAAGATTTATTGACAAAACTTGGTAAGTTTATCTCCATGTGTAAGAGAGGTTGAAAGAGTTTGAGGACAAGTATAAGAAACGTTATGATGAATACTACGTATAACATAAGCTAAAGGTGAGTTGGAATGACGTTTGAGTGCGTGCAAGAGCGGAGTTTGAGCATGGCTTTTGAGAGCGAGAACAAGCAATGTGGCCCCTAAATGCAAGCGTGAGAGCGAAAAATTTGAGTGCAGATGGAGGGGGGAGGGGGAGTTGTTTCTCCCTTCGAGTAGGAAAATCATCCGTTGATTGATTTAAACGAGACAAAAGAGCAGCATATGATTGTGCAAGGATTGGGGGTTGTCGGTTATGTGCTAGTTGTAGGGTTTAGATGGTTCTAAGACTTATGTTGCAAGGATTACTTTAGACCGACCTCGAAAGTCATTCTCTGATGTTGTAATCAATTCTAGAGCTCAGACACATCACAGGTTAGGATTAAACCTATGCCTTGTGCCTATTCTTCTCTGTTAGAAATGAAAGCAACACTACTTCATTGAAAATCTGATTCAAGATAAATTTCAGCAATCTTTAACTGTGTGCTATTAACAATGGAGATTGTAACAAATCATAAACTCACAAACATAGAAATATACTAGAAATAGAATGAAGCACATAACACAAGTGTTTAACGTAGAGAAAACTCTTTCGGGTAAAAAACTCCACCAAAAAAAAAGGTCAAGTTGTATTATTTTCACAAAAAGAGATTACAAATACATTCACTTTCTCTGTTTTCTAATCTTCACTCCAGTAGAACTTGGGTACTTGTAAAATTGTTATATATATCTCATCTACTATGCTATGATTTATATAGAATTTATACAATCTCAAAACTTTAAATGATTTCTTACAAGCCTATAACACTTGTCAAGAGTCAACAATACAATCTTTGGCGTCCATGGCCAAGAATAGGTTCTTATGGGGTCATAAATGTTATCATACATGAATCCTACACTTGGAAAAATATGCCTATACAAGTTTGAACGCTTTGGGGCCAAAAATAGCCCCACACAACATTTTATGACACGTCATATGCTATTATAAGTGTCAGATTTTTATGACAATTTATAGAATCTTTGACACCTTACAACATCTATGACGTGTCATAACACTAAAAATAGATTATTCTTCCACATGTGTACCCCACTTTGGTAAATGACATCTCGTAACTATCGCCAGTAACTCCGGGACTTACCATGCAGTAACTCCATAATTACCGTAGACAGTAAATAATTTTTACTTCTGCTGGTGAAATTTATACATCTCTTATGGGTATTATAAATAATAAATGGAATAATACACTAATGGAATTTACGAGGCCCATGGCCTCTTAGCACCATACGAACTTCTCTGTGTTCACAGGCTTAGTCAATGAATTTGCAACATTCTCCTGAGTGTATCTTCTTCAGCTCAATCTCTCCATTTGCAACCAACTTTTGAACAAAGTGATACTGAACATCAACATGCTTACTCCGAGCATGATATATGGGATTCTTGGCCAAACATATAGCACTCTGAATATCAACATACTTAGTTCGAGCATGATACATGGGATTCTTAGCCAAACAGATAGCACTCTAGCTATCACAAGCAATCTGAATGATCCTGCAATTAAATCTAATCCCTGTACACAGTCTCTTCAACCAAACTGCCTCCTTAGAGACGTGTAGCAGCCATATACTCTGCTTCTGTAGTGGACAAAGCAACTGTGGGCTGTCTTTTACTCATCTAACTCACTGCACCTCCAAACAGAGTAAACACATAGCCACTAGTGGACCTTCGACCATCCAAGTCCCCTGCCCAATCCGCATCAACAAAAACCTGTATGTCCAAAGGTTTATCAGCACTATTAGTACCAGAATAAATCAAACAATGATCAGGAGTACCTGCAAGATATTTAAACACTTTATTCGCATAGTTCCAATGCTGTCTACCAGGGTTAAACATAAATATGCTCAAAACTCCCACTACTTGGACAATATCTGGTCTAGTGCAAACCATTGCATACATCAAACTCCCTACAACATTAGCATATGGCACATTAGATATATCCTTAAGATCATCCTCAGTCTTTGGACACATCTAATGAAAGCTTAGTACCAATGGGTAAAGGAACTCTAACTGGGTTACAGTGCTGCAAATTAAACCTCTGCAAAATAGTATTCACACACTTATTTTGTGACAACCAAAGTTTTCTATTAACTTTGCCCCTTCTGGTCTCTATTCCTAAAATATACCTTACAGCACCAAGATCTTTCATCTCAAATGCCCCTGAAAGTTGGGCTTTAAGCTCACTAATCATACCTTTAGTATTGCTGAAAAATAACATGTCATCAACATACAAAGCAATAACCAGTATAGAATCAACACAATAAATGTAAACACAGTGATTCTCTTCACTTTTAACAAAATCAAATTTCAAAACAAATGAGTCAAACTTTTGATACCACATTTTGGGGGACTGATTAAGACCATAAAGAGACCTCTTTAGCCTACAAACCTAATGTTCTTTTCCTTTTACCTCAAAACCTGTAGGCTGTTGCATATAAATTTCTTCCTCAAGATCTCCATGCAAGAACGCAGTCTTAACGTTTATTTGTTCAATCTTTCAATCATAAGCTGCAACAATGGATAAGAGAAATCTAATAGAAGTCAATTTAGCAACAGGAAATAATATCTCACCAAAAGCAACTCCCTCTCTCTGGGAGCAGCCCTTGGCTACCAGTCTAGCCTTGTATTTCTTCAATGACCCGTCTGCTCCAAATTTCTTTTTGAAGACCCACTTACAACTTATGGCCTTTTTTCCTTTGGGCAAACGAACAAGATCTCAAATGTTACAAGAGTCTAAAGCCATCATCTCCTCCTGCATGGCTAATTGCCAAGACTCACTACCATCTGCAGAAATAGTTTCCCTGTAGGATATAGGTTCATCGTTAGTACTCAATAAAGCATATACACAATGGAAATCTGGTGGGCTATATCTGTCAACTAGATTTCATTGTCTTGTGGATCTTTTCAAGGGTGGAGTAAGAGACTACTCGTTTTTCTGCATGATCATTTGCACCAACTTCTTCTATAACAACAGATTCATCTTCATCAGAACTACTTGAATCTTCTTCTTCTTCACCCCCAATCTATCATTCTATTCTCTCTAAGGTGCATCTTGCTGCTCTAAATCAAAGTGCACCTTCTTTACCTTTTCATCTTTTTCTTTTGACTGCTCAGGTTCAGAAATAGCTCTAAATTCCCTGAAAATAACATCTCTAAAAAAGATAATTTTGTGGGTTAGTGGATTTCAAAGCTTATAATATTTCACATTATCACCATATCCAATGAATGTACACTTTTCAGCTTTTAGATCCAACTTAGATCGCTTTTCCTTAGGCACATGAACAAAAGCCTCACAACCAAAAACCTTTAAATGTGAAACAGAAGGTTTCTTACCTGTCCATACTTCATAAGGTGTCGAATCAAGAGCCTTACAAGGAGATCTATTTATCAAGTAGCAAGCAGTACACAACTTCTACCCAAAAGCATTTATCCAACTGTGTATCACTAAGCATACTTCTGGCCCTTTCCATAATTGTTCAGTTCATCCTTTCCACAACACCATTCTGCTGTGGTGTATACGGAGTTGTCTTTTGTTTGATTATACTTACATGCTTGCAAAACTCATCAAATTCTTTAGAGTAATATTCCCCTCTATTGTCAGATCTTAATATTTTTATCTTTAAACCTAATTGGTTCTCTACTAAGACTTTGAATTCTTTAAACTTAGTGAAAACTTCAGATTTATGCTTCATAAAATAAATCTATGTAAATTTGGATACATCATCAATGAAGGTTACAAAATAACGAGATTTTTCGATAGATTCATTATCCACAGGGCCAAACACATTCGTATGAATAATTTCTAACTTCTCTTTTGCTCTATTACTTCCTGAAGGAAATGATTTTTTGTTTTGTTTACCAAACACACAACGCTCACAGAAATCAAAGTGCCCAATCTATAGTACCACAACATACATGCATTTTCAGTATTTGCTTCAGATACATAGGAGGCATTATAAACTGTAGTGGCTTCAAGCTTGAACAGGCTTCCGAATCTCTTCCCCTTCGCTATGACCAAGTTCCCTCTCACTAATCTGCAACCATGCTTGTCAAATGTCACATGCATTCCCAAATCATTCAACTTCGAAACTGAAATTAGATTTCTAGCTAATATAGGAACATGCAAATTTAATCCTCCCATCACTGAAACACAACAATACCTTTCTTTTCCCGACAATCGGATATGAAGAGTTGTCACCAAGGTAGATATTACCTCCATAATATTTTTCATATGAGGAGAACCATTCCTTATGTGGAGTCATATGAAATGAGCACCTGAGTCAACCAACCAGTGATAATTAGAAACAAGATTACATGCAGAAAGTAAAACTTCTTCACCTGCATTCGAGGACTTATCCGAAGCACTCTCCCACTGTTTCTTGGGGTTTCTGCACTCCTTCACATGTCCCCTTTTACCGCAGTTCCAACACTTAACTTTGTTCTTTTTACCAGGAGTCTTAGACCAGCGCTTGGACTTGTCCTTAGCCCCTTTTTGATCTCCTTTAAGTCCTCTTACCTTAGACCTTCCCCTGACACTGAGAGCATCCCCTGAACTATTTGAACTCTTCTTCCTCAATTCCTATGACAGTAGCACTGAAATAAGAACATCCAACTTCGGATCCGCAAGGTTAGCAGTGATAGCAAGGATAACATTCTCCCAAGACTCAGGGAAAGAACAAAGAAGTAAGATACATTTATCTTCCTCACTAACTTCAACATCTACTGAATCAAGCTGACTCGCTAACAAATCAAATGAATTTAAATGCTCTGCAACTGATTCACCTTCTCGCATATTCATGGAAAACAATTTTCTTTTTAAAAAAAGTTTATTTACCATACTCTTGGCTTGATAGATTTCACTCAACAATTTCCACAACTTGTATGAGTATCTTCCTTTGCGACATTCAACAGGACAGAGTCTAAAAGACACAACCAGATAGTTCCCCGTGCCTTCTTATGCAGTCTATCGCACTCATCTTGAGAGACATCATCGGATTTCTTCTCTTTTTGAACAACCAACCATTGGTTTCTTTCTTCCAACAAATCTTCCATTTCCAGCTTCTACAACTCATACCCCGTTCCGTTGAACTTCTCAATGTTCAATGGAGAGGTTGATGCAACAGTGGATGCAACCATAATAACAACACAAGATCTGCAAAAGAGACACAACCAAATCTCCCACTGCAGCTACAGCTTCCACACTACCACCCAAGAGTCAAAGCTGGCCAGACTCTAATACCAAATGTTAGAAATGAAAGCAACACTACTTCAATGGAAATCTGATTCGAGATAAATTTTAGCAATCTTTAACTATGTGCTATTAACAATGGAGATTGTAACAAATTATAAACTCACAATACGAAAATATACCAGAAGCATAATGTAGCACATAACACAAGTGTTTAACATGGAGAAAACCCTTTCGGGTAAAAAAACTCCACCAAGAAAAGAGGTCAAGTTGTATTATCTTCACAAAAGGGGATTACAAATACATTAACTTCCTCTGTCCTCCAACCTTCACTTCGACAGAACCTGGGTACCTGTAAAACTGTTATATACATCTCATCTACTATGTTATGATTTATATAGAATTTACACAACCTCAAGACATTAAATGACTTCTTACAAGCCCATAACACTTGTCAAGAGTCAACAATACAACCTTGGGTGTCCATGGCCAAGAATAGACTCTTACGAGGTTATAAATGCTGTCATACATGCATCTTACACTTGGAAAAATGTGCCCATGCAAGCTTGAACGCCTTGGGGCCAAAAATAGCCACTTACAACATCTTATGAAGCGTCATGCTATTATAAGTGTCATAGATTCTTATGACAACTTACAGTTGTCATAGAATCTCTTACACCTTCTTACAGCATCTATGACGTGCGTCATAACACTAAAAATAGATTATTTCTTCACATGTGCACCCCACCTTGACCAATTACCATTTACCATAGTAAATAACATCCCGTAACTATTGCCAGTAACTCCGGGACTTACCGTGCAGTAATTCCGTAATTGCCATGGACTGTAAATAATTTTTACTTCTGCCGGTGAAACTTGTACATCCCTTATGGGTAATTACAAATAATAAATGGAATAATACAATAATGAGATTTACAATTAATGGCACCTTATCCCAACATTCTCCAGTGGTGATGTGGGGCTTTGAGGTCTCAAAAAATGAGGAGTTTTATATTAAGTGTGGAGTCATTTGTGGAAACCTTTTGTGGTTGGACAGATCAAGCTTTATCCCAATGAAAGGGGGTTCTTCATAGCAACTTTTGCTTCCTCTAAGGAGCGAGACTTAGTGTTGGAAAGGGTTTGGTTGTGGGGTGAACATTCACTTTCCATTAAACCATGTGCTCGCTCCTTCAATCCTCTCACTGAGCCGCTTAATACCAGACCAATGTGGGTTCAACTACTGAATCTCCCTCTTCAGTTTTGGGAGGATTCTTGATATGAGGGCAATGCTATAGGTCGCTTCTTGAAGGTTGATTCTACACCTCAAATTTAGAACATACTATAATTGCTCGTATATTAGCGGATATTAACATCTCCAAACCCTTCCATGGAGATGTTGTTTTGATGGTTAAGGACAGGCCATGGACGTAGCTGTTGGACTATGAGGGTCTCCCTTTTAGATCCAAGAGATGTTTTTCTATTGGTCACTTGGCCTTTAGTTGCCCTCACTCTCATTGTTAGGGTGCAACAACTTGGTTGGAGGATGCACCCAGGAGGGTGAATCTTCGAAGCACAGTCTTTCCCAAGAGTCTTTGTTGCTCGCTCCCCTTGTGGAGCCTATGGCGAATAGGACTGTTGTTGATCATGTCGGGCATGCTCGATCCTCGTCTCTAGCCGCCTTTGTTGGGCCTTCGGCTCCCTTATTGGCCTCGTCCACCACGAGTCATATTACTACTTTGTTGGTCCCTACTTCATCTTCTGCGCTATCGGCTTCTAACTCAGTGCAGGATTTCCCTTTGGTTGTAGTGTCTATTGAGGGTCCCCTCCTCTTGCCTCGCTCTGAGGATTTAGACTCAAAGTTTTTCTAGACAGTTGTTCAAAGAAAGAAGAAAGAACTCCCCAAATTTGTTGTTGCTTCTCGACCAAGGGTTAAGGGAGTTAGATTTATGCCCTTGGGATCTAATGTTGTTTAGATCCTTTGTTTTGGTTTGCAAGTTAGGTTGTTTTTTTGTTGTTTCTGTGTTGTTTATGGCCTGTTTTACTTCGCCATGGGGGCCTTTTTGTAAAGGGATCAACACCCTGGTTTGTTGCTTATCTTAATAAAAAAAACATAAGTTAAAGGTAGGAGATAGAGTTTGGTTGTACTTGGGCAAGGAAATACTTTAAGGGCAAGCCAAGGAATTGAGGCCTTTGTGTTGTGGCCCATTTTTTTTTATCACGATATAAGTGAGCATGAACCTTGTTCTCTTTGACATTCACATCCCCATCCAAATAAAGAGAACTATTTGGTGGTGAACGTGGAGAACCTTTGTTTCTTTGAGCCTTCCATGCTTGACCAAAAGAGGGAGTTTTCCTACTTTTGATTGAGGATCTTGCTCCAAGCACACGAGGAATTAGAAAATGATGTGGTTCTTCAAAAGGAGAGGCAAACTTGAAGAGGGGTTTGTGAGACTTGGTTGATTGGATTGAAGGGCCAACCATTAGGCAATACGAAGTGGTATTCAAAGGAAGATGTGGGAAAGAAATTTCTTCACTTGTCAAGTCCCTAAGCTTTTGAGGAGATGTGATCCATAAAACGGATTTGAAAAACATGACCAAGGGGTCATTTGTTACCACTTTCAGCTAGAGTTGTTGCAAGACTTCACATTATTTGTAAGAACATAATTTGATTGTTTTGAAGCCAACAACTTGGTCCTCAAGTAGAAGATAGCTTTATGGTGGTCCAAAACACCCCAGAGAAGTTAGTGATCAAACAAACATAGGTAGAAAATGAGTAGAATTGAGTTAGTGACAAAATTGTTAGTTTTCAATAGGAGGTAGTTTTGTTTTCAATCCAACAATTTCATAGCTATTGAATATCAATAAGTAGTGGTTTTGATTATTAACTGGTAGTTGCATTTTTGTATTGATGGGTATGTTTACACCTTGAAATTTTCATAACTACATGTTTTATGTGGGTTTATTTTGTTTATCTAAGAAGGGAAGTGGAAGGGTTTCTCATGTTCATCTCATATTCTTGACATTTAGAATACCTTTAGTTGCCACGAGGGGACTTGGGAGAGCTATAAAACACTTCAAACACATTGTGCAAAGGCAAGCTCTCTTTTATAATCTCTTACAAAATTCATTTTGTAGGGAAACAACTCTAGATTGGGTTTTGTGAAATTGTAGACATTGTTGTAGGTCTTAGCTTGTTTGTTCATGTAAAGTGCTTGTTGTAGACATGATGTCACTCATCTACATGTAATTGATTGGATATAGTGGAATGTTTTGCTCATTCTTGTTGGAGTTTTTTCCACATTTTTATGTTTCTCTAGGGTATATGATGTTTTCAACCATTGTCTTGTTGTTGCATCTTTGTTATGAGTGTTGTGGAAGTGTTTTCATATTTTTCATATTTTTAGGGATCAACAAACCAAGGTGTTGATCCCTTTACACAAAGGCCCCTAGGGTAGAGTCAAATGGGCCACAAACAGGCTAGCAACAACACAAAGACAATAGCTCCGTTGTAGAACAAAACGAGGGATCTAAACAACACCAAATCTTGAGCAAGCAAATCTAACTCCTTTAACGCTTGGCTGCGAAGCAACAATAGATTTGAGGAGTCCTTTTTTCTTTGAATCACAGTCCGGGAAGACTTTGAGTCAAAATCCTTAGAGCTAGGCGAGAGGAGGGGACCCTCCATAGACACCGCAACCAAAGAGATCTCCAACGCTGAATCAGAAGCCGATATAATGAATTGAAGCTGACATATTTTTCCATGTTGGCATAATGAATTGAATTGAATTTATTACAATTTTGTAGTGAAATTTAGTTGTGTTTTTTATTAAGATAAGCAACTTACAAGGCGCTGAACCCTTTACAAACAAGGCCCCCAGGGCAAAACAAAACATGCCTCAAACAGGCCAGACATAGCACAGAAGCAGTATAGAAACTGCAGACAAACAACAACCTAGCTATAAAACAAACTACCAGTTCCCGAGGGGAGATTTATTTGTGTTAGTACAATTGTTAATGAGTTGATTAGGGAATTGATTAGGGAATATCCATAATAGTTTATAGATGAGGATTTGAACTAGATCAAAGCATTGATTACAATGAAAAGGTGGTGGTCCGTACTCTGGATGTATCAATCACTACATTAAATTGTACAATTTTGACGAGTTTATCCATGCCTCTTCCTCTTTTGGTGCTCATGGTAATCAAGTTATTACAACTTAATAGTTTGTCTGCGAGGTGTAGTCATCTTAATTATAAGTCTCCACTTGATGACCAAATTTGACATGGTCTATGGTTTGCTTCTCCTAAGCATGTTGCCTGTGAAGGTTGTGCACTTAGATGGTACTCTAGTAAGAAGTTTGACATTGGAAATGCTTAGAGGGTGGAAGAATCTTTAGAGGTTGTGCATAGTAACTTTGTGGGACAAATGGGAAAAAATGACTCTTTGGGTACATAGAGTATAGAAGGGTGCTCTTGCTTGGGTATACTAACCCAATTTAGGCAACATTGACTCATTTGGGCATGTGATATTGATATTAGAAACTCTTCTCTTTAATTTGTCTACTTTTCTTGGCTCTAGAGTAGTTTCTTG
The DNA here is from genome assembly GCA_027924645.1 of Cunninghamia lanceolata. Taxonomy (NCBI): domain Eukaryota; kingdom Viridiplantae; phylum Streptophyta; class Pinopsida; order Cupressales; family Cupressaceae; genus Cunninghamia; species Cunninghamia lanceolata. Next base: position 1,723,663 of record BSBN01000204.1, on the reverse strand, counting down.
TGTAGAGAAAGAAAGTAATTAACCATTGTCCTCTCTACTTTTGGGGTAGAGTGTATAGGTGTTGTTAACGTTGCATAAAAACTTTGAATTCACTACATGCTTGAAGAATTGGGGTTGCATTAAGAACAACTCACTATTATCAAATGTGACAATCAAAGTCTTATCTAACAAATTAAGAATCTTAGATTTCATTCATGGAACAAGCATATTGAGGTTTGTCATCATTACATTCAACAATTGATTCATGATCCAATAGTTCACCTTGAATATTGCAAATAGAGGCCCAAGTTTACCTTGACATAAGCCAAACGCATAAAGTTTCAAAACATGCTTGGGAACTACAAGATTTTCTTTAGGGAGATGATTGCATAATGTGGCCTCATCTTAGTCTCTCAGTCCTTTTTTGCTTTTCTCCCCAACTAACCATTATAGGGGAAGTCGGTGATAGTATATACTTATTTTCATAAGGTTTACTGTGTACTTTATTTGTAATTTGTGTATGTCCTATATGCAAGTCTATATAATGAGAGCTATTTCATTGTTGACATATGGGATTCGTATGCTTTATCCTTACATTCTTGTGGATAATTTGAGTATTTGGATACTATTGATACTCACCTTATTTTGTGTATCCTACTTGTGTCTTCTTTTTAATCAAGTGCTCTTTCATTGTTTAGTAGTGTACTTAATTCTTAAATTATCTTTCACAAAGGACATCAACGATATATATTTAATATCCTTTTTATTTTGAGTTTATGCCCACCCTCTTAAATCTTATCCACTAGTAGTGGAAAGAATACAAACTTCTTTTCAAATTCCCTCTAGAATTTCTAAATTGCAAGCTAAACATAGGACTTGTATGTTAAAGCTTCTTTGGATCCTTAATATGTCAAACTCAGCTTGAAAGATTGGAACAAAAGAATATCTACAAATACAAAGTGGGCGGGATCAAGATTGGGCTAGGGTGCTTTAGTTGGAGATCAAGATAATTTAGAGCAAAAGAATGTTTGTAAGTATCTTCATTTTTAAGGATCACTAAGGAAGAAAGTTTGTCTCTGGAATATAGTGGTTGGAGGAAGGAGATGAAAAACTTTTCTTCTGCGAATCATTATTAGCACGGTGAGGTACTAATTGGATGTGTTATATGTAAGTGCTTTGATTGCAAAAGAGTTGAAATGATAGCCTTGGATCTAACTTGAAGTAGTTTACCTATGGAAAAGTCATTTAAAGAAAATCTTTCCTTTTGTGATCACACTTGAACAAAATTGACACCCCCTCAAGCTCAATACTTTAAAGAGTTACATTAAACTATTGTTGGGATGGCTAAAGGGAGGCATCTACCTAGATGGTTTTTTGATTGGAATTCTTCAAGATCTTTTATTTCTTCACAAATTATGATATGCCTCTTTTTGCTGAAGAGTCCACTAATATAAGATAAATTCTAAAAGTCCTCAACAATGCTATCACAACACTTTATCCCAATGTGAGTGCTTGTGTCCTTGTGTAATGTTGTTGAAATGTGATCACAAAAATCTTTGCTAACAGATAATGAGAAAATTTTCCCTATATTTTTGAAGGAGGTTGTATATTATGAAGACATATACAAGCAAATCGTCATTACTATGGTCATCAAATTAGACTTGTCAAAAGGTTAGGACAAAATTTTGTGTAAGTACAAAAGAATTTTGCCAATTCCAAGACAATGGATTCAATTTGCCTTTTTCTTGTTTCTCTTCTACTATAATCAATGGCTTTACTTTTCAAAAATTTACCTCCTACCAAGGTCTTTATAAAGGGAATCTATTGTCTCTATCTACCTGATTCTACATATCACCATCATTCCCATCAGGAACTTAGGTCTATCGATTGAAGCACTCATTCTACCAAGCAATTGTAAGGGATTATCAAAATATACTTAGTTGTGTACTTTACCCATCTACAATTTATAGATTGATTAATTGTTGTTTGGTAGAGTTGTAGGAAAATAAGTTAAAAGGAATGAAAACCTAAAACACCTTCTTCCCTATAGGTTCTAATATAACTATTAGCATTTAAAAACCCAAAATTCTATCCTTGTACATATCAAAATCAACTAAAACACAAATCTAAAATTTCCAAATTTTTCTCAAGTGTGTTACCTTTCAAATAGTTGGGTTTCAAGATTCAAGGAAAAACTTACAAGCTTCAGTATTAGGTTGAATTCATTCATAAAGTAGTAACCACACTATAGTCTTGGACTAATAGGCATCTTACTGGAGCAAGAATGTTCTTACTGTTGGAAACAAGGTAGATAACTGAGGGGGGGTGAATCAGTTATCTCTAACAACTTTACTTTATTTTTCCTTCTATAATTTGAGTAGCATCAAAGCACATAAGCATGTATAATCATGAGAGCAGAAAAGAAATCAACACACATAACATAAGGATTTTAACGTGGAAAACCCTGTTAAGGGAAAAACCACGGGGTGACTAACCCAAGATTGTATTCTCTGTTAAAAAAATAAGTACAAAAATGACACTTGCCAATTAGGGCTCACTGCCCGAGCACACTGCTCACAAGAGGTACACTGCCTACAAGAGACTCACTGTCTACAAAGTTTATAGAAGGTAACCAAGTGTTTGAACTGATGAGAGGCATCCATATATGCTGAGGTTCAGTTTCGATTAGGCTCAATATACTAATCTAATGCACTTCATTCTTCCTCTGCTTTTAGTGCTGTTGTTCTATCACATACCGGACTTGTATTGCTGCTTCCACACTTTTCTCTGCCTTTCTTTGCACACTACAACTACACACACACCTTCATACCGAAACCCATCTAGTATATATATCCGCACCGAGAATTTCAACATCTTTCTAGTCGGCAACCGAAATAATCAACATATTTACAAAACGCTGATCTGTCGGTTGATTCCATGCTTAATATGTGATGCGTATCAAAAACATAGACATAGAAGTCATCAATCATGTCGGCCAACCATGTATGATCCCTCAAATAGCTCGATCAACATCAGTTACTCATCCGGATTGAAGTCTGATACTCTGCCAGATAGTTCTTCCTCAATCTGTTATGCATATCTGGAACCCAACAATTAGATGCTCATATCTTTTCCATGATTCATCACCGGAGGCTCAATCTTTGGAATATAGTAGTCATGATACTCCTCTTGACTTGCCCAAGTCCGCAACTTGCTAAGTTATACCCTCTGAGAGATCCAGACCTGATTGTCGGACCTTGTTGCATGCTCTATTCTTGTTCACCGGACCAGAACACTCTTCAATCTGACTTCCGGTATAGGCATACTATGTTCTGCGGATGTGTAGGATAGACTTTGTTGCCATAAATGACAACAATCATGAAGCCACATAGTGTCTCTTGCCAACAATCTCCCCCTTTGGCATTGATGGCAACACTTAGTTCACTCATCCTACTTATTAGATTCTTCCTCTCCTTTTCAAGCCTCTTTATTTCATTTATAATGGCAATAGCCTGGCACTCTTGATTCATTATGGATGTGGTGAGGGGATCAAAATTTTGAGATAAACTTTGATAGTTTACCTTCTTATTCTTTCACCTTCTTTTCAATATCCTCTGTAACTTTAGACCAGGATAGACAAAATTTATACATTTCTCCACCATCTTTAAGAGCATTTTCTAGGCTCTTTATCCCAATATCTAAGGTCCTCCTATCATTAGCTATGAGTCCCTGTACTTCAGAGAATCTCTTTCCCAAAAACTCTTTCTGGACTTTCTCTTCTTCCAATTTCTCCAAAGAATCAAAATGGGTGCTAACAGAATTAACCAGAGATTTCAAGTTACCGGATGGAGAGGCTGAAAGATCCTTTTGGAAGGATGGCATGATCTTCTCCAACACACCAGATGCAATCTCTATCAGCTCACAGTCTTCCATGTGAGACTTCAAAAGCTTTTCTTTTGCTTTAGCTTGAGCAAAAGATGCTACCTTCATTGTCTAGACCGGAGAGAGGGAATCAAAATTTAGTGGTCCTTGGAATAGTTCCAGTTCATCTATCTCCATCATCTCTTTGGTCAAGAAGTTCTTCGTTGCTTCTGCAATGTCTCTTGCCGAAGACAGAGTCTTCTTTCCTTTTGCAGCCTCAGAACTGTCATCAGAGATCTTCTTTGTTTGTTCTTCTTCTCTTCCCTTTAACTCCTTTTCTTGACTCAATTTCTCCTCTTTTCTTCCTTCTCCTTCAGTTCCTGAGTCTACAGGGGGATCCGGAGTAGAAATGTTAACTTCTTCATGGACTTCCTCTTCCGGAATAGAGGAATCCAAGTCCTTAGACTTTTCTTCAGCTATCTCTTTTGACTCTTCTATATTTTTCTCAGTAGATTCTTCTTTTGATGCACTTAATCCTTCGACATCCATGGTAGAAGGTTCTTCATCTATTTCTTCTATAACAGGAAGATTGAATCTTTTGAAGGCATTCCAGAGGATGTCTTCTGTTTCTTTTGCCACCTGATCAGTCTCTCCAAGCATTAGTTTGTTCATTCTTGCTTTGCTCCGGAATTCATCCTTGCAGTCCTTAAAGATCATGTTCATTTGCTTTGGAGTACTGGAAGGATAGAACTGAATAGCAATCTGTTCTCAGATTTCTAAGTCCTTTGCCTTAGCATTCTCCTTTCTCAGTTCAAGTACCTTCTCTAGACTTTTGGGAATTAATTAAATGATTTCAATATATGCTTTATTATAAATATTCAAGTACTTAATTGTAGCTTCTTCCAAGATCTTTTTGTCTGAGTCACTATACTCATCATAAAATTCTGTCATTGGTTGCAGATTCCCATCCACAATCACTGCCTTCATGACATCATCAATAGAGAGAGTAGGCCTTTCAACAAATTCTTCGGCCTCTTCTTCTTTGTTTTTACCGACAGAGGATTCCCCGGATGTTTTCTTCTTCTTCTTCATTTTCTTTACTTCCTCATTAGACTCTGTTTCTTCATCATCCTTTTGGCTTATGTATGACCTTGTGGCCTTTGTTTTCGTTCTCTTTTCTCCTTTTCTAAATGTCTTGGCTTCCGGTTTTGAGGCTATTGAGCTCTTAGAGGTGGCAGGTGCAGAGCTCTTGGGGGATCTAGTCTGAGAGGAGGCTTGTACCGGAACACTTTCTTTTTCTATTTCTTGTTTCTCTTTCTTAGCTCTTTCTATTTTCTCTCTGTTTGCATCAACTGCCTCCTTTGATATGCCATATTTCTTGGCAATTTCCTCTACTTCCCTTCTCACTTTTCTTTTCATCTTTGGTTGTCTCAATTCAACATGTATCTTTACACTTAATTCTTGAAAGGTTCCAAACCTTTCTACCTCAGGGTCCTTAGGCTAACTCAGCAAGTGTTGGACATGTAGCTCCAAGATTTTCTCATCTACCTCATATCCCATTGGCATAATCCAAACTATTCTAGGCTCAACTGCCTCCATTAGACATTGATCAGTGTCTACCATGAAGCATACTGTATCCTTATATTTTTCAACTATTGTTTGAGGAATTCTTTCTCTGGCCTGCATCAAACTTTGAAAGTTTTTAAAGTATCCCCAAAGTGCTGTACTTTGAGCCTTGGCATCACCAAGCCCATACATATAGTCTCTGATTTGTATGGCGACCAGTCTGTCATTTTGCCATACCTAGCCACTTGATCTGGGTAGCTCATTCATATAATAAAAGAACAGACATAGTATTAAGCCACCATACTTGAATGAGTTCTTCCTATCCTTCTTGATCTTCTGCAAATTTTTTAAAAGTTGATTAAGAAGAAGATCACATAGGTCATAGTCAACATTTTCCCTTAGCATCTGTATGTTGTATAAATTGCAGTTTCGGACACAGAATTCTCCCTGCTGGAATGATAGATTTTATAACCAATTATCATAGAGGCCAATTTGATATCCGGATCTGTGATATCTTCTATTGTCATGGCTCTTTTGTCAAACTTAGATCTGGTAGCCTCACTTACTATCTGGTTCTTGACAGATTTGAGTGCAGGCAACCCACCAGATGAGTGTAATCCAGTTACTGCCCTAATTGCATCTTTTGTTATCTTGAAGGGCTTCATCAACCACATGAAGTTGTCATGTATTCTGCTAAGAACATACCGGACCCATTCATCTTCTGCAAAATAGGGAAAGTGGATGCAATGTCCAAAATGCTTATCCCGGATGGCCTTGTATTGAGGTTTGAGTTCAAAAGTTTCATCTATTAATTGTTTATGGTAGATATCCATCATCTTAGATTCTCCAAATTCCTCAATATCGGCGTGGATGTACACCCTAACATCTTCTACGTGCAGAACCCCATGTGAAATGCTCGAAAAAGTGCCTAAGGGATCAACTTCTAGGGACTTGTAGGGGTGTTTCTTGAACTTTGGGTGTGACCTATCAGTGATCTTAACAACCATTGGAGTAGCCATCTTTGCAAAAGATTCAGAGAGAGATATTCAGAAATGGAAATACCTTTTTACGCTTTTGGGGTTCACAATAAGAGTTGGAACAGGTCGCTGGTTGAATCAGATTCTGTAATTGATCTTTGACAAGGTTGTAAAAACTTGATGCAGAGCTCTTCCTTTCTTCTTCTTGAATGCAAATGTGCAAATGATGAGTAAAAGAACCCTTTTATCACTGTGCAAACCCTAATTTCTTTTTGCAATAAATGCACAACTTAAGTCATCCAATTGCCTTGTTCTAAGAGAGATCTTTCTGAATCACTGAGATGCACTTAGAATCATTTTCAATGATAATTGACAATGTATCTTCTTTCCTCCAATCATGCCATGAGTCCGCAGATCAATTTTGAATCATACTGGATTTGTCTATGAAGATCCTGCTTTACCGGATGACTATCAAACCGGATCAATCTTGGCTGATTAAACTCTTCAAAACTCCTTGCGGATCTTTCATATTTTTACTGAGGGTTAATTGGATATTTCTCTGAGAACCCTTTAATTCGCAACATTCCATGTGCCAAATTTAGGCACCAATTGATTGGTTAGGGGAATTTATTTTCCTTTGTGACTCCCCCTGAGCCAGAGCTCATCTGTTTAGTTTCTGGAAGAAATATCAGCACCAGATTTTGGTGCGGATCCATCCCCAACATTTTATGTACTCTTCTTCACCCAAATATTGTTCATCTCCCTTTGAATTTCATCCGCATTCACTTTGCCTTTTCCTTTATCTTGATTTTGATTATGATGCACCGGACCCTTTTTATCCTGATTCTTATTTCTGCAGAATTTGGCAATATGACCAGATCTATTGCAATTGTAGCAAACAAAATTTCTTTGCATATTTGACTGATATCCTCTTGATCTACATTGATTAGCCATATGTCCCATTCTATTGCATGCAAAGCATCTACCATTGAATGAATTGTTTATTTGTATATTTTTGCATTCATGAGATTTGTGACCATACCTTTTGCAGTTGAAACACTGTCCGGAGAAGGATGAATTAGTTTGATTCATTCTTCTTCTGCATTGAGTTGCTTTATGACCGAAGTTGTTGCAACTGTATCAGTATCCATTGAAGGATGGATATCTTTGAGCATTTGGTTGCCTTACCGGAGGTCTTCTAGGCCTGTTCCTTGGATTTCCTGATCCAGAGTTCTTCTGACCGGATCCAGAGCTTTCACCTTTCTCATATCCCAAACCATGCTTTTCATCTACCCTCTTTTGGCTTTCAAGAAGAACTTCAAGTTGAGCAGAGCTTATCTTGAATTTCTCTTTGTATTCATTTGTTGTTTGAAGATCTTGTTTGAGAGTGTCTATCTGATTCTCAAGTTGTTCTTCATTATCTCTAGCTTCTTCAAGATCAGATTCTAGATCCCTGATTATTCTATCCATTTTGTGGTAGTCCTCTGACTTCTCCTTGAGAGATTGTTTTAGATTATCGTTAATTTTTCTTTTCTCTTCAATTTCTTGGGTGAATCTCATAACCCCTGATTCCATTTCATGTCTTACCATAATGACCTCTTTTGATAACTTCTCACATAGCTTGTTTTTCTCATTTAGATCTTCATTAGTATCATTGGCTTCACTTTGACTTGCTAATTGTTGAAGTAGTTCCTTTCTCTTTTTCACAGAGATACTCAATTTTTCTTTTAGCTCATTTATGAAATCATCAGCTTGTTTGAGTCTTTCTCTCAAGTTATTGACTTCAGAGTGACATTGCTCAAGATCATCTAGGGCAGACTGAAGTTGTTCCTTCATACCATACATATCCATTGAGATTCCCAGATCTTCCTCAAGTTGTTAGGCTCTATTTAGAGGAACTTAGCTCTGATACCAACTGTTGGAAACAAGGTAGATAACTGAGAGGGGGGGTAAATCAGTTATCTTTAATAACTTTATTTTTCCTTTTATAATTTGAGTAGCATCAAAACACATAAGCATGTATAATCATGAGAGCAGAAAAGAAATCAACACACATAACACAAGTATTTTAACGTGGAAAACCCTGTTAAGGGAAAAACCACGGGGTGACTAATCCAAGATTGTATTCTCTGTTAAAAGAATAAGAAGTACAAAAATGACACTTGTCAATTAGGGCTCACTGCCCGAGCACACTACTCACAAGAGGCACACTGCCTACAAGAGACTCACTATATACAAAGTTTATAGAAGGTAACCAGGTGTTTGAACTGATGAGAGGCATCCATATATGCTGAGGTTTAGTTCCGGTTAGGCTCAATATACTAATCTAATGAACTTCATTCTTCCTCTGCTTTTAGTGCTGTTGTTCTGTCACATACCGGACTTGTATTGCTGCTTCCACACTTGTCTCTGCCTTTCTTCGCACACTACAACTACACACACACCTTCATAACAAAATTCATCTGGTATATATATCCGCACCAAGAATTTCAACATCTTTCTAGTCGGCAACCGGAATAATCAACATATTTACAAAACACTGATCTGTCGGCTGATTCCATGCTTAATATATGATGTGTATCAAAAACATAGACATAGAAGTCATCAATCATGTCGGCCAACTATGTATGATCCCTCAAATAGCTTGATCAACATCAGTTACTCATCCGGATTGAAGTCTGATACTCTACCAGATAGTTCTTCCTCAGTCTATTCTACCTATCTGGAACCCAACAATCAGATGCTCATATCTTTTCCATGATTCATCACCAGAGGCTCAATCTCTGGAACATAGTAGTCATGATACTTCTCTTGACTTGCCCAAGTCTGCAACTTGCTGAGTTACACCCTTTGAGAGATCCGGACCTGATTGTCGAACCTTGCTGCATGCTCTATTCTTGTTCACCGGACCAGAACACTCTTCAATCTGACTTCTGGTATAAGCATACTATGCTCTGCGGATGTGTGGGATAGACTTTGTTGCCATCAATGACAACAATCATGAAGCCACACAGTGTCTCTTGCCAACACTTACAATTAGTGTCTCAAGCTCTTGGACTAATAGGCATCTTAATAGAGTAGGAATGCTCTTACAATCATAGTCTCAAGCTCTCCTTTTTTGTAGCCATTGTAATCTTGAAAGTAACTAATGAGGAGCTCCCTGTGGAAAAGCATGAAAGGCACAATAAAATGGTAGCTAAATCTATATTTCTATAGAAGGGGTTGTAGCCCAATTGGTGAGGATGATGGTTTATCACACCATCCACAAAGGTACAAATCCTTAAAGACAATAGATATAGAGATATTCAAGTGGGTGAATTTGATGGAATGGATCACCCTAGTTGTGATATCTTAGTTGAATGATACTTCTAATATAGGTGAATGGTTATTTAGCATGTTGTAAACACTTAAAAGGTAGATGAAATGACGAAGTCTTATGAAGGAGAAATACTATATTTAGGTGGTGGAATCTTGCAAGTAATTGACATTATATTGTGCTTTGTTGGGGAAAGTGTCTAAACCTTGCATCCTAATGTTCATATTTATTAATTCTTTGTATTTATTTATTATTTTTGGCCTTAAAATGGGAATGGGGAACCCCACTTTGTGTTGGCATTATTTGCCATGTGTCAAGTACTTTAAGAAGTTATGTAAAAGGTTGTAAGAACATCTAATGTCATTATGACATTGTAAGATGGGAGTTACCTATGATAGATTCCTATGATGTGTAAAAGCATGATTATAAAGGAGTTACATTAGAATATTGACCAACATAATGACAAGTCATAATCCATCTTTTAATGGGTTTGAATATGCCAAAATGGGGCCCCTAAATCAAGGAATTATATATGATAGAATTTATGATAGTTTATGATAGTTGTAAGAGCATATTTTAAAAATAGCTTACCAAATATGGTGCCACTTTGGGTCATTGTTTTGACCCATGGTTTTAGAAAACCTTTTGGTTTGTGGTTTGATATTTGCCTATTTATTGGTGTTTGGGGTTGGAGCTTTGTATGGTTGATTTGTGGGTATTGTTTTTTATTAGTTCAACTCAAAAAAAGGGTCCAAAACCCTATACAAAGTAGCCCCCAGGACAACACAAGGCCAAAACGAGCCAGAGACTAACACATTAACGACATAATAAAAAGCCCAGCAAAACTACATAGGACAACCACCAATCAGAAAACACCAAACCAACACCACCACAAGAAAAAACAAATGAGGGGTCAACAAACCCTAACAAACAACCAACCAAAAATCAGGGTGGTTTGAAACCAAACTGCTCCAAGGAACTTTGGGAACCTTCACACAACTTGATAGAATCCTTTTGCTCAGATCTCATCATTTTTGAAGAACCAGGAAGACCTAAGGGTCCACTCGAAGTCCCAGTAGCACCATGCACCTCAGTTGAAGGGGTCCCCATCACATCTCTACAGTCACCAATCCCTTTAACAAGCACCTTCAACGAAGGAATCCTTGTCTCAGTCTCCCTATTACCCTCCCTAGGTGCTTCCACAACAGGGGAACTACACTCCTTTCTGACAGAACAATGCTTCTTGCTACTAGAACAAACAACACCAGAGTGACGGGATTTGTGACAACAATGGCAAACAACAAGAGAAAGCTCAAACTCAATATGTTGTTTCCAACTTCCAAACTTGGATCTTATGGTAATACTAGAAGAGAGCACCCTATCGACCTCCACAAACACACAAAATCTAGCAAACATCAGCCTTCTTTTGAATTTTGTCACTGTATCTTCCCCAGCAAACTGCCCAAATGTCTCAACAATAGACATAAATGTCTCCTCGTCCCAGTATTCCAGCGGAAGTCCTGGCAACCTAACCCAAACATGAACCTTATTCCTGCAAGGTTTTGAAGGAGTGAAGCTCAGTGACCAAATTTGAAGGCATAGCCCATTATGCCCAAGAAACCAAGGGCTAGCAAGGATATGTGGGCAATCTTTTGAGTTCGAAAAAGAGAACAAGAAGAAGCAGTTCGGTAGTGCAACCACATCCACCTGCGCCCTTAACTTCCAATTTTGAAGTACCCAGTTTCTAACAACATCAATGTTGGGATGATTTTCACAAAACCTCCCAACAAGCGAATTACTAAGCCACCCAATAGACCTCTCGATGAGAGAATCTGAGATGATATGTTGATTCTATCCATCCATCAAAACTTGGCCAACAGTAGCCACTACACCAGGCAAGTCATGAGAATCAGTTTCCATAGGGGTGTCCTTCAACGAAGCCTCAGTACAGAGCCCATTAGGGGAAGTACTAATCGTTGGGCCAAACTTCTTAAGGGAAACAAATCCCTTCTCCAAAGTAGAATCCACAACTTCAGCTGTAGTTGCAGTGCCTACAGCTCCTTCAACCAGGTCAGAGCCTAAACAAGGAACCAAGCTGGTGCAGGAGCACCCCTACAAGACAGGATATAGGTTCATTGTCCGCATGACAGGACATTAGTCTATTTTTAGCATGTTTGACTTCATAATGTAATAAGGTCCATTGGACCAATGCATATGTATTAGATCAGCCTAGGAGAGTGTGCAGGCAGTTAGAGCTCGTGATCAGGTAGTATGAGCGGTCCTCTCCCAGCCGCTTGGAAGCTCCCAGCCGCTGGGAATCGAGTTGGTAGTACTCGTAGGATATTGCTATAAATAACTCAGATCAGTTAGGGTTTGAGATCACACAGTTAGAGAAGAGAGTAGAAGAGAGTAGTAGTTATGTTATGTTGTACTGGTGATTGAGTGAGATCCAGAGATCAGTCCAGACATTGTGAAACATTGTTGTTCGATAGTATTGTAGAAACAGGACATTTGTGTTTCATCTAAATAAGATCTCATCAATTGCATTATCTGGTTTATCAGCTGTTTATGTTTTGATTTCTGTTCTGATTACAGGTTAATGGATTCTTTCAACCCTTCCACCGGTTGATTCTGTGAATCGGTGGAATGGTCATGCATGTTAGTTTAGGTTGTATTTTAGTTTTCTGTTTATGCATTTCATTGTGTGGGAGGTCGATTGGTAGCATGCTATGAATCAACCTAGCATCCTCATGTGCTAGGGTTTAGGAAGATAAACTGTTAAGTTTTGATCTGAAGGTGATCCAGCCCGATCATCATGTTTTCTTTGTAAAATTGTGCGGTTTTGTGAGTTTGCATGCAGCTGACGGATATACAGGGGTCTGCATGTGCTTTTTCAGCCGAAGTGAATCGTATCGTCATCTGCGAGTATATCGCTATCCGGATCGGGTTATGAAGCTGACGAAGACTGTATGTTTTGAATGCATCAGGATGATATAGGTTGGATATATACTCAGTGTGTATATCATCGTCAGGATCATCTTTCGTGTGTATCCATCGTCCGCATATCACTATCGCATGCAGGAGTGAAAGTTCACTTTTGGCTAAGGACCGGAAAGGTCATCATTAGGATATTGAAAAGATCACCGGATATTCATTATCATGTTGCGGAGGATATAAATGTCTTATATCCTGTTGACATCATCATCAGGTGCATTGACATCATCATCGGGTGCAAGTGACGTCATCGTCATCAGGATATTGCGAATATCACCCTATGCAAGTTTATCCTGCTGTCGCTAAGTGTTTTGGCATCGGCGTAAGTCATCAGCATAAAGTTTGGTTAACATCATCAGGATGTTTCAATATGACCGGATAAGTCATATCCTGATGCTGTTGTTTGAGTAGTCGGATATCGGGGTGACGTAAGCATCGAGGGAAAGGTGCTTGAAGTTGTCGTCATCAGGATATATCAGAGGAACCGGATATTTTATATCCTGCTGATGAAGATGATGTCGAACATCATGACGATGAAGATAGAGTTTGGCGGTAAGATGAACAGTGAACATCAGGAGGATGTTTGCACTTGCCGAATATGATGATGCTGCTGACAGGCGAAAGGCGAAAGGTGATAAGGAAGTGAACAGTAGTTAGCAGGAGGATATTTCATGCCTCTTTGAAATATGATGATGCTGTCTGTGTTAGCAAGAAATATGATGATGATGATAAGCCGATAGGTATTACATACTGCATGTCCAGGATTTTAACATGCTGGTTGTGTTAATGACTCCTCCTTCCCATTTGTAAGCTTCTGTTGCGTTTTCCTCTGCATCATAGTGGTATCAGAGCAAAGGAAGGATCTTCTGGAAAAGATCAGGATATAGCAGGATGTCAGATGAAGAAGGAACATCAGAGATTCCGGCAAGGATGACCAACGTGGAGTTGGCAATTCTGGTAAAGAAACAGATTGCAGAGAGCAAGGCCGTGAAGGCTCAGAATCAGGAATTGAAGGATGAGTTAGAGAAGTTGAGGAACAGAGTAGGTTCTGGTAGAGAAGAAGATAAGGAAGAAGAAGAGATCCCTAGTTGGAACGAGGAGGTCGTTCCTGTAGACCAGAGACCACTGTTGAACGCCCTCAAGGCCATGGAGAGGAGAACCATGGATGTGAAATTGGATTTGCCAGTGTTTACAAGAAAGATGGAACCTGATTCAGTGATGGAGTGGATAGACTCCTTGAACAATTTCTTTGAAACAGAGGAGATACCAGAACAACAGAGGGTGAAAATAGCCCAGTCAAAAATGAAAGAAGCTGCCTTGACATGGTGGAATTTCGTCCAAGATGATAGAGTACAGGAAGGAAAACGTAGAGTCACTACATGGAAGAAAATGATGGCATTAGTAAAGGAAGCTTATGTCCCATTGGATTACAGTATCCAATTACACAAGAGGAAGCAAAACCTGAAGCAGAAGGAGCTAGATGTCAGTTCATATACAGAAGAATTCATGAAACTTTGTATGAAAACAAAGGTAAAGGAAAGTGAAGAAGAGAAGGTAGCCAGATACCTTAATGGATTGAGGCTCAACATTCAGGAAGATTTAAGTCTGCATAATCCAGATACAGTTCAGAAATGCTTTCAGTTGGCATTGAAAGTGGAAGAGAAGTTAAAGAGAAAACAAGAACAACACAATAGAGGAAGAGGAAGACAACAAAGGGGTGGAAGAGGTCCTTTTAGAGGCAGAGGACATGGACATGGATATCAGGGAGAATCCAGTCATGACAATAGTAAGGGAAACAATAGTCAGAACCAGAGGGAAAATTATAGTCAGCAAGGAAACTTCAGAGGTAGAAGACCTTTTAGAGGAAGATCCCAGGGCAGAGGATCCATCAGATGTTATAACTGTAACAAAGAAGGCCATATAGCCAGCAGATGTCCAGAAAAGGCCACAAGCTCAACAGGAGAAAGGAGAACAAATCTGATCCAAGAACCTGATAATCAAAGTATGACAGGCTCTAATGCTTTTCAGAGTGTGAATGCTCCTGATAATTATGGATACCCAGAAAGTGGAGAGTCTCTAATGATGAGAAGAACAGTGACTACCATGAAGGTACCTGACAAAGAATCCCCTCAAAGAAAGTCTCTTTTCAGGACTATTTGCAAAGCAGGAGGTAAGGCATGTAAAGTTTTGATTGATTCTGGTTCTACTGAAAATTTTGTGTCTGAAGAAATGGTGACAAAGCTTAAGCTTAGGAGATTGCCTCACCCATCCCCATATAAAGTCTCATGGCTTCACCAAGGTCAGCAGACAATTATAGAAGAGCAGGCTTGGGTAGAATTTCAGATTGGAGCATATAAGGATAAGTTGTTGTTTGACATTACCACGATGGATGCTTGCAATCTTTTATTTGGTAGACCATGGCAGTATGATTTGAAGGCACAACATGATGGTATTAGAAACACCTATACAATCAATAAAGATGGTAAGGTTATAATGTTACTACCATTGACGGAGAAGGAGGAGAAATCTAAAGGAAAAGAGGTGAAGGTAATGCTGATGGAAGGTAAACAGTTCATGAAAGAAGTAGCAGCAGAAGGTGCCGTTGCATATGCCCTAATCCCATGTATGAGGATGAATAAAGAACAGCAGCAAGAAGTCAAGGAAGAGAAAAAGCAAAGGTTCATAGACCCAGCTATCCAAGAGCTATTGGATAAGTACAAAGGTATCATCTCAGAGGGAATGCCTAGATCCCTACCACCTGTCAGGGATATCAGTCACTGCATAGACTTAATTCCAGGGTCAACACTTCCAAACAAAGCAGCCTATAAGCTAACTCCAGAACAGAATGCAGAAGTAGCCAGACAAATTGAAGAATTATTGGATTCATGTCTGATTGGGAAAAGTTTAAGTCCATGTGCAGTACCAGCTGTACTAGCACCAAAGAAGGAAGGTACTTGGAGGCTTTGCACAGATTCCAGAGCTATTAACAAGATCACAATCAGGTATAGGTTTCCAATCCCTAGGATAGAGGATTTACTTGACTGTTTGGGAGGTGCTAAGTATTTTACAAAAATAGATTTGAAGAGTGGATATCATCAGATCAGGATTAGGCCAGGAGATGAATGGAAAACAACATTCAAAACTAATGAAGGGTTATATGAGTGGAAGGTTATGCCTTTTGGTTTATCTAATGCACCTAGTACTTTTATGAGGTTGATGAATGAGGTTTTGAAAGAGTTCATTGGTAAGTTTGTCATAGTATATCTAGATGACATTCTAATTTTTAGCAACACAAAAGAAGAACATCTCAGACATATAGATTTGGTTCTTAAGAGGTTACATGAAGAGCAGCTGATGATAAATTTAGACAAGTGTTTGTTCATGCAAGAGGAGATCACATATTTGGGTTTTGTCATTTCACAAGGAAAGTTACAAATGGATAAGGAGAAGGTAAGTGCCATATTGTCTTGGCCAACCCCAAAGACTATGAATGATGTCAGAAGTTTCCATGGGTTAGCAACCTTCTACAGGAAGTTTATAAGAGGGTTTAGTCATATTTGTGCACCCATGCTTGATACCATCAAAGGAGGACAGAAGTGCAGATTTGTTTGGACTCAAAGAGCAGATGATTCTTTTGAAACATTGAAGAAGAAGGTGGCACAGTAGCCAGTCCTTGCACTTCCAGACTTTAACAAAATCTTTCAGGTGGAATGTGATGCCAGTCACATGGCCATTGGAGCAGTACTCAGCCAAGAAGGTAGACCTATTGCATTTTTCAGTGAGAAGCTCAATGATGCTAAAAAGAGGTATTCCTCATATGATTTGGAAATGTATGCTTTAGTCCAGTCACTCAAGAAATGGAGGCATTACTTGATGCCAAAGGAATTCATAGTATTCACAGATAACTAGGCTCTGAGTTTCATAAACAGCCAGGAAAAGCTGAACCACAGACACATGAAATGGGTAGAAACCTTACAAGCGTTTACTTTTACATTGAAGCATAAGAAAGGAGCCAAGAATAAAGTTGCAGATGCTTTGAGCAGGAGAGTTCTAACAGTCAACGAGATTCAGTTAGAAAGTGTTGGCATTGATTCACTAAAGACCATGTATGAGACTGATGAAGATTTTGGGGAGATATATCATGTATGTACTTCTTTTGGAGAGAAATATCATGCTGAATTCTCTGAATTTTTGATTCAGGATGGATTGTTGTTCAAAGGTGGACAGTTATGTATTCCAAGGTGTTCCATGAGGTTAAACATCATTAAGGAGAAACATTGTGGAGCTATGGCAGGTCATTTTGGTCTAGATAAGACTCTTGATCTGGTCCGAAGACATTACTTTTGGCCTAAGTTACAATCAGATGTCAGAAAGTTTGTAGAGACATGTGTGATATGTCAGAAAGCTAAAGGCAGGTCGACTAATGCAGGTTTATATCAGCCCTTACCCATTCCTTCCAGACCATGGGAAAGCATAAGTATGGATTTTGTCTTGGGTTTACCAAGGACAAGGAAAGGATTTGATAGTGTTTTTGTTGTAGTGGATAGATTCAGCAAAATGGCACATTTCTTGCCATGCAAAACCACTGCTGATGCTTCATACATTGCAGATTTGTTTTTCAGGGAGATTGTCAAAATCCATGGATTGCCATTGAGCATAGTGTCAGATAGGGATGTGAAGTTTATTGGTCACTTCTGGAGAACTCTTTGGAAGAAACTTGGAACAAATTTGTCTTTTTCCTCTGCATATCATCCTCAAACGGATGGACAGACTGAAGTAGTGAACCGTTCCTTAGGAAATTTGCTTAGGTGTTTGACAAAACAACATGGAGAAAAGTGGGATAATATTCTATCTCAAGCTGAATTTTCCTATAATGATACTATCAATAGGAGCACAGGGAAATCACCTTTCCAGATAGTTTATGGTATGCATCCAAGAGGAATTTTGGAATTGAGAGATCTACCTACAGTAGACCCTGTTAGTGCAGAAGGTGAAGGTTTTGCAGAAGCCATAAAAGAGGTTCATGATCAAGTCAAGACCCAACTGCAGCAAACCACCTTGAAGTATAAGGAATATGCTGATAAAAAGAAGAAGGATGTTCAGTTTGATGTTGGAGATTTGGTATGGGTTCATTTGAAGAAGGACAGACTTCCTAAGGGAAAATATACTAAACTCATGCAGAGAAAAGTTGGACCATGTCAGATCTTGCACAAGCATGGACAGAATGCTTATGAGATACAACTCCCCCCTGATCTTGGTTTGTCCCCTGTATTCAATGTATGTGATTTAACTCCATACAAGTCTTATCCAGATGCAGACCAGGAACTCCTACAGGATACAGTCAATGATGACATTCCCAAGCATGATCCTCCACAGTTGCAGAAGGTTTTGGACACCAGAGTGGTCAAACAGACCCGGAACAAACAGTACTTGGAGTATCTAGTCTCTTGGAAGGGAAAACCTAATTCTGAAGCAGTCTGGATGACTGAAGAGCAGATCCAGAAACATGGTGCAGATCTTCATACTCTCATCTCAAGTGGACTTGAGATTTCTTCTTCTGGGGAGTATGGTGCAGGAGCACCCCTACAAGACAGGATATAGGTTCATTGTCCGCATGATAGGACATTAGTCTATTTTTAGCATGTTTGACTTCATAATGTAATAAGGTCCATTGGACCAATGCATATGTATTAGATTAGCCTAGGAGAGTGTGCAGGCAGTTAGAGCTCGTGATCAGGTAGTATGAGCGGTCCTCTCCCAGCCGCTTGGAAGCTCCCAGCCGCTGGGAATCGAGTTGGTAGTACTCGTAGGATATTGCTATAAATAACTCAGATCAGTTAGGGTTTGAGATCACACAGTTAGAGAAGAGAGTAGAAGAGAGTAGTAGTTATGTTATGTTGTACTGGTGATTGAGTGAGATCCAGAGATCAGTCCAGACATTGTGAAACATTGTTGTTCGATAGTATTGTAGAAACAGGACATTTGTGTTTCATCTAAATAAGATCTCATCAATTGCATTATCTGGTTTATCAGCTGTTTATGTTTTGATTTCTGTTCTGATTACAGGTTAATGGATTCTTTCAACCCTTCCACCGGTTGATTCTGTGAATCGGTGGAATGGTCATGCATGTTAGTTTAGAATGTATTTTAGTTTTCTGTTTATGCATTTCATTGTGTGGGAGGTCGATTGGTAGCATGCTATGAATCAACCTAGCATCCTCATGTGCTAGGGTTTAGGAAGATAAACTGTTAAGTTTTGATCTGAAGGTGATCCGGCCCGATCATCATGTTTTCTTTGTAAAATTGTGCGGTTCTGTGAGTTTGCATGCAGCTGACGGATATACAGGGGTCTGCATGTGCTTTTTCAGCCGGAGTGAATCGTATCGTCATCTGCGAGTATATCGCTATCCGGATCAGGTTATGAAGCTGACGAAGACTGTATGTTTTGAATGCATCAGGATGATATAGGTTGGATATATACTCAGTGTGTATATCATCGTCAAGATCATCTTTCGTGTGTATCCATCGTCCGCATATCACTATCGCATGCAGGAGTGAAAGTTCACTTTTGGCTAAGGACCGGAAAGGTCATCATCAGGATATTGAAAAGATCACCGGATATTCATTATCATGTTGCGGAGCATATAAATGTCTTATATCCTATTGACATCATCATCAGGTGCATTGACATCATCATCGGGTGCAAGTGACGTCATCGTCATCAGGATATTGTGAATATCACCCTATGCAAGTTTATCCTACTGTCGCTAAGTGTTTTGGCATCGGCGTAAGTCATCAGCATAAAGTTTGGTTAACATCATCAGGATGTTTCAATATGATCGGATAAGTCATATCCTGATGCTGTTGTTTGAGTAGTCAGATATCGGGGTGACGTAAGCATCGAGGGAAAGGTGCTTGAAGTTGTCGTCATCAGGATATATCGGAGGAACTGGATATTTTATATCTTGCTGATGAAGATGATGTCGAACATCATGATGATGAAGATAGAGTTTGGCGGTAAGATGAACAGTGAACATCAGGAGGATGTTTGCGCTTGCCGAATATGATGATGCTGCTGACAGGCGAAAGGCGAAAGGTGATAAGGAAGTGAACAGTAGTTAGCAGGAGGATATTTCATGCCTCTTCGAAATATGATGATGCTGTCTGTGTTAGCAAGAAATATGATGATGATGATAAGCCGATAGGTATTACATACTGCATGTCCAGGATTTTAACATGCTGGTTGTGTTAATGACTCCTCCTTCCCATTTGTAAGCTTCTGTTGCGTTTCCTCTGCATCACAAGCCTTGCAATTGCCCACCAAGCACATCTTCCATAGGGGCATCCAACATAGACCTCTCTGTCTTGGAGGAGGCAACGACCAGAGGAGAAGCCACCACTCCTAGAGAAGGGAGCAAGAAACCCCTCGTGAGCCCCAGATCACCCACCCCTGAACCAACAGTCGTGGCAGGCTTCCACACAATGGAATGCTGCACCTACAACCAAATGTCCATGAGTCTTTCATCCTCCTCAGAATCGCAATCTGCCCATTCTTCCCAGATCTCATTACCCTCATCATCTAGGTCATCCTCGTTTGCTCCATCTTCAATCTCCCCTTCAAACAAAGCTGATCCGCTGCTACTTGTGCGGTTTGAAAACCCTTTCCTGCCCAACGTCTGCCACTCCATCCGCTCCATCTGCATAACATTATTATACTAGGTATTGTTATTTGTGGGTATTGTTATACTGCTGAAATTGCTTCAGTTTTACATGCTGTTGATATTCTTGTAAGGGCATGTCTTTGGATATTATATTATAAAGTATACCAATGGGAAGAATGGTGGGAACACGAGAGGTAGCTACGAGAAATAAATGAAAAACCTATTGTTGAAAATCTATAAATGTAACTTGAAATGGAAGAAGAAATCACTTATAAAAATTTCTAAGTATCTGCACTACAAACCCTAGGCAAGAGAAGCTATTGGTGAGAGCATTGATTGTAAGTTGAATTACAAAGTAGAAGAGATAAATTGAGATAATGGAAACTCATATTCTCATAGATGTGCAGAACAATCTACACCCAAAGTATAAGAAGTACCCATTTAAAGCAATGGAGGTAGGCCTCAATGGTGGATTCCCAAACTTGTCCATAGATGTAATATATGCAGAGAATGTTTGAAAGTATTTACACACTGCATTGATAGAAATATATCACACCAAATTTGAGTCATTGCACATAACCTTGTTGAAACTAGGTCAACAAGAGTATTTGGACCAATAAAACTAGGTGGGTGGATTCAAGTTGGACCTATGCAAGGGCTTCCCAGATTTATACATGGAGGAGGGTTGGATTAAGATTACATTCAATAGAATCCATGATGAGTACATGTATTTAGACCGACCCTACTGCATTACAAAAGAAGCAAGAGACCGCATATCATATGGTGTTGTTAGACGATATGCAAACAACATTATATTTGTTGTAGATAAAGATCACATTTTTATGGAGGTGGTGGAACCATGCACATCTTGGGTATCACAACTGCCCTATGAGGTAACCAATGAATTAATTTATGCAAATGCTAAGGCACTTCTAGATCTCCCCAAAGATACTAGAGTAGAAAGATTTGTAACACATAAAGGACAAACAAAGCAAACAAAAGGTTGTGGCGTATGTGGAGAAAAACAAGGAGAAATTACACAAAAAGTGGGGATTACAAAAGGATCCCGCACCACCCGTCGTTATAGAAAATTTAGATTTTCCTCTATCATTGGAAGTATGACCATCCCAAGTGCGACACTTTGAGCGTCTTAAATCCAAATCCCCAGGATTTGAAATAAGAGATTCACAAACACATAGGGCACTAGGAAAAGAGGAGTTGGAAATGTACTCACCACATATCTCTACAATGAGGAGGCTAACTATTTCATCACCATAAATAGCTCAAACACAAGCAAAAGCTCCAAAATAACCGCTAAGGGAAACCATAGAAGCACTACTACAAATGAATGCAAAGAAGAAGTAGGGGGAGACTTCTCAGCCAAAGAGAAAGAAGAAAGAAAAATGGAAGTATATTCCTGCACAAACATAGGATATAGGGGAAACAAAGTTGGGAGAAGTAACACAAAGAGAATAGGAGGTAAGACTAGAAGCTCTCTTACCACATAAGAAAACAAAAGGATTTTTACAAATGGAGGAAACCCTAGAAAGCATTGGGAAGGAAAAAATTGAAGAAATAACATGGATGTTACTAAGCTATACAGATCCCTCTTTAAACTAGGCATGTCACTGTAGACCATACAAATGTATTTACAAGTATGAAGAATAAGAAAGTTATTGAACAAGATTTGGTAGATTACATCTTAGGTACACCTTTTACCTTAGTAGAGATAATCAAAGGATTTCTAGAGGAATTGGCTACAATTTTGAAGAAAAGAGAAATAAAAAAATACAAGAGCAAATCAGAAAAGAGGCATTGGATGATGTTATAGTGAATTTAGCACCAGATAGAAGAGAAAAACTATTACAGTTACAGAAGTTGGAGCTCAAATTGAAACACGGGGTGGATACACTCCTCTCACATGTGATAGAAGCAAAGGAAAGGGTCAAACAAGAAACCCTAGTGGCTACATAAAAAGCCTACACTACCCTGCTAGAATAAAAAAGACAACACAAAAGGAGGAAGTGATAAAACAAAAAGAGGAAGAACAAGAAGCACAACATGAGGTGCAACAATTAGAGCTCCCACCCCCTAAACAACCTCTATCATCCAATCCTACATCCCCACCATCTGACCCAATGCAAGAAATTAAAAATTTCTTAGCATAGGAAAGGCAACTCCACCCCATCCCATCACCTCCAACACTCCAACTACCCATTACCAGCCTCTTGGACATCTCTCCTCTACAGAATATCTAGTTGGGAGACATGCTATAAACCATCTCAAGAGAAGATCTCTTGAAGCAATAGGTGGATATTGTTGACAATATTGATTATGCTCTCACTGCCTTACATTCACTAGAACTACATGTCACCAAGGATAATTTAGTTTCCTTGGGTCAACGATTAAAGAAATTTATAGATGATATGTTGTTGGAGATACATAATTAGGAAGATACTATCAAGCAAAGACTACTAGTAGAGATCAAGAAAAAATAGATAGAGGAGATAAGGAAGAAGTGTGCTGCCACACATACTAAATTGGAGGTGGAAGTTAAAAACATGCAAACTATTGAGGCAAACATCAACACATTATACTGGTTCTATTTAGGATGGACAAGCTCCACTAAGGCTCTAAAGGTGCAATTAAAGAACATAGAACATCAGATAATATAGGTCTCCACTACGTATGATGCTATGAAGGATTTGGATGGGGGCATCAGAGTTGAAATTGAGGCCCTCTACAACCAATATCATTAGATACAAGACCAAAGAGAGGTGTTAAACAACTTAGAGAAGTGGTCAGCCTACGACTTGCACATGTGATAGATTTGTTGACAGAGGCTATCAAAATGACCACCACAATCTAGATCCCAAAAACCTTGGAAGAAGGGGAAAATACCTTGTTGACAATCAATGGCCAAATACAACTGTTACAATGGGCAATTATACAATGCGAGAACACATATACACAATTGAAGGGGATCTACAAGCACATTTTACCATAAAGATAAGATACATTCCACATTTTGAAGTTGCAATAATCAATTTTGTTGGATCCAATTTAGAATTTTCACATTTTTGCGGCAGACATAGCTAGGATGTCTTGAGGACAAGACATTATTTTAAAGGGAGAATGATGTTGGCAAGACAACCAACTTTATAGCAAGCTACATCAACTATAAAGGAGATGCAACATACTTAGCCAACCACCAACACATCCAAAGGTCATAACATGAACAAGAGACTGATGTAGGAACATTCCTAGGCATTGTGGAAATCTTGCATCATTCTGGAAAAGTGGATTTTGTGGTTTATTTCAACTTTTTGGACCTATTAGTTTATGGTTATTTGTCTATGATAGAGAAAGTTAGCACATTTCACAATAGTTTGAAATTGCCTTTTGTAGTTTTGAAAGTAGTTCTAGTTGTTGTTGATGGGACTCGCATTTGAGGAGAATTGAACGAGTAAAAGATAGTAATTTGGTTTGTGAGCATCTTCCAAGTTGACAATTATGCACGGTTGTGGTTGTTTCCATTTACGATAAGTTATTTGGAGTTTGTGCCAACAAAGGAATATTTATGAGGATTTATTGTATCGTTGAGGATGAATGTCGAGTATCACATGGAGGTTTTCCACCATTTTATTGTTTGAATTTGTATGTTTGTTATTTCTAGCTAATGACACATTTCAAGTGTTATTGGACTTTGTGCCATCTTTGAGCTAACAAAGATCATTTGGAAAACTTGGGAATGCTATATATACTTGGTTGTGGGTTGTTTAAAAATAAGTGAAGAAGAGATAATGAAGGAGTATAGACAGTGAATTCGACAATAAGGGAAGGAGAGGAGTGAGGTTTGAGAAGCACAATGAGGGAATAGTGTTGGAGTAGGTGTGTTGTACACCTTGCATAACATTAGTATTATTTTATTATGTAAAATAAATATTTATTGTAGCCCATCATGTGATGTGTTTATCCACATTAAATATTTATTTAGTGCCACTTATAATCGTTGTATGGAACATTGGGTTAATTAATTATTTATTTGTAATTATTTGATTATTTGGAAAAATTTAGTACCAATAATCAAATGTGGGGGTCAATGGTTTTGGGGAAAATGGTATTACAATACCAGATGTATTTATATGAGCTTATGTTTATAAAAGCAAACACACGGGTAGTTGTAGAGGTTGGTTGTTTAGTTTGTTGGTTGGGTTTAGCTTGTTGGAACATCTCTTGCAGGTTGCATTTGTGAGGGTTTGAAGCATGGCCTTTGATGTATGGTTACATGCTTGTTCACATGGAGTGCAGGTAGAGACCATAATATTTCAAAGGTGATCTCTACATATGTATGTAATCTTTATTATTGAATAATACATGAGAGATGCATGCTTTTGGAGGCTGGGTTTTTCCCTCTATGAGGGTTTTCCCAAGGTATATCTTGTGTAACCATTGATGGTATGATTTTCTTTTCTTTTGCATATGGATTTCTGGTTATTGTTGCACATCAAATCTCTTATTGGGTTATGAGAAATTATTCTATATGGCTGCATATTTCTAACATTTGGTATCAAAGTTTTGTTGTCATGATTTGGGAGGAAATCCTTGTTTGATAACCCTATCTATGAGTTGTTTTTTTTGTGTATAGTGGAATCCATGGCTTTGCAGGAAAGGAATGAAGGCATTTTCAGGGTCACAAGGTTGTTTGCAAACTTGGGTTGTTGCAAATCTAGGGTTTGATGGAAATTTGATATGTGGGTTTTCATTTTTTGGGCTCTTTCTATGGAGGGTTTTGGAGGTCAACTTTTGCAGGAAGCTTCTTGGGCAAAACTAGACTCTGTCATTGGATTTAGAAGGTCCCACAGGTGAAGAAAAACATAAAATTCGACTATGTTTGGACACAGGGAAAATTTTCCCTATTTTGTGCTCTATGGAATCTTGCAGAGGATCAAAGAAGATTCCGTACAATGCGGTACATGTGTGCAGGTGATAAGTACTGTCACAATTTTTATTTTAAAAAAAATTACGTTTTTTATAGTCTATAGAAAATTAAAGAAATTTAAAAATATATATTTGGCAGGGGGGTTGTACCCCCGCCCGTGCCAGCTTACGCCAGCAGGCCACATGGTCTGTCAGGCCAACGACAGGTACTAATAGGCCTAGGCTAGCAAGCGCTTGGACGGAGGGCCTAAGGCTGCCAATTTGACGACCTGGTCTGTTGGCGGCTCCGCCCAACCCATAAAAGGCTTTAAACTTTATTAAAAAAATTCAAAAATCTTCAAAACAATAAAATTTTAAAATTTAAACTTGGTTTATATTATTTCAATTCTACCACTAAGCTGCCACTAGGGCGCTGTCCAGGCGCACCACCGCCATCAGCAGGCCACCGGAGAGCCACCAGGGCTTGGCCTATAAGCATAATTGGGCAAATTTTTTCCAGGGGCATAACATTCGCCCACAATGACAGATTTTCAACTTCTTATAGTCAATGAAAGGCTCTTTCCATGTACTACGTAGATAATAGAGATTTTTCTATATTTTGTCATTTTGATAGTGTTTTTCCAATTGTAAGTCAAATGTTCATTTTGAGCTTTGACTGGTCATAACTTGTGCATACAGAGTCAGATTTTAGACTTCTTATAGGCATTGGAAAGGTATTTATAAGAACTATGTAGTGAAGTAGGTTTGGAGATGAAATTCTAAGGTTTGTTTAGTTTGTATCAGTTTGAGCTCGTTTTGGTTCCTTGACTTATGGTGCTTTTGTGAATTGATGGCAAATCAAATTTGGGATGATTTGGTATTTGAGTCATTGCAGACTTATAGGTTTATCTCTGATTATCCTTTGTTGACAACATTATACATGTATTGTTGATTTTGCATGATGCATTGTGAGATCTATAGGTTGTGCAGTGTTGTAGGTTGTCTATGCTTATAGGTTGCATATATGACTTGGATGTAGGTTGTATATGCCCATAGCTATTTCAATGTTGATGCAAATTCTAATTTGTGGCTTGATTTAGTCACATATTGCACTGGTTTGTCTGTCATTATGAGATATAGAGAGATGGTATTACCTGATACAGTCATGATACATGACCTATGTTTGTTGACTATAGGTATAGTTGTGTGAGACTTGATGGGAGTTTGGCGCAAGTGTATTGGGTGTTGATCATGGTGTCATGGGTGTTCCTTATTTGGTTGGGACTTTGACATGACATGATTGTTTTACACGTGCAGTTTTGGTGGTGATAGATTGATGTTTGGTTTACATGATTTGTTCATCTTCTTGGTTTGGAGATTATGGTTTACTCGACCTTTTGGGAGCTATGTCATTATAGTGGGATTCTTTGATTGTATTGGGGCCATGGATGATCTTCATGTAGGATACAATAATCACGATGTCGTGGAAAACTTGGTTACATGTTCCAGTGGGAGATTTTGACAGTGATGGTTTGATGTTTATCATGTTGCCATGTATAGCTCAGTATCACGGTTTAGTGGGAGCTTTGGTAGGATATGGTTATCTTCATGTGATTTGGAGATGCTGACATCTTGGTACCATGGAGGACTCTTGGAGTCTTTGGTTAAGATGTTGGTTATGATTTGTCAGTTTTGATAGGTGATCCTTACTTACAATATGGTTGGTATTGTGTCATGGTTTACTCTTGATACCAGTTTTGAGTTTTGACATGATACAAGTTCTCTTGAGATAGGATGTGTGCATTAGTGCATGTGATATTATTTTGAGGAGATGATTAGATCATGATGTTATGATATGTTCCTTGGTTATGCAGACGTGCAGTGGGAGCTTTGACTATGATCTTGTTGGTTCTCTTGGTATTGGGTACATTGGCCATGTGCTTAAGAGCTTCATGATGGTGTGGTTTTGCATTTGGAGTTTAGCATGGATTGATCATAGAGGTATTCATGAATACTTGGAGACTTAGGTGAGGCTTGAGTTCTCTTGGGATTAGAGATGTGTTGAGATGGTTACTCTTTGATGAGGATTTTAGTAGCAAGATCGAGTAGCCTACACCTTGGTTGGACATGAGTCCAACATGGACCTGTTGAGGAGATTGTCTTGGAGAGAGTCTTTGAGGCTTGGTGTATCCTGGAGGAGCAATCTCATCCCCACTTTTGGTCCACTCGGTGGTGAATGATTTGATAGGTATGCCCACTTGATTTTCAAATGCAATCTTTATTTATATCGTATCTTCTCATGCTTGAGTCTTGAGTTATGGATTATGGTTGTGAGGACTTGTTTGAGGAGTAGATGCATGGTTATGATTAGTTATCTCATTATATTTGATCCTACGTTGTTATGAGATCATTGTGTGTAATGGAGATGGTTAGTGGCTTTGGGCTTATTCCTGATTTTGGGATGGTTATGAGTTTGATCTACCTTTAGTTTGAGAGGCTTGCATCTTGATTTGTTGGATGTTGAGGAGGCTTCTTGTTTTTTGGGTTGTAAAGGAGATCATACTTTTCACAACTATGGCGCATTAGTGTGGATAGAAGGACATGGTTATGATTTGCAGGTTCTCTCTTGTTGGTCTTATGCTTCTTCCTAGATGTTTGTGTTCACATGACATTGGAGTTGAGATGTGTATGGAGATTTTGAGTCTCTTTTACTTCTTTCTCTTATGATGTGGAGGATTTGGGAGAGATATGGACTTAAGGAGAGTTATGTTGTAGCTATTTAGTTTGTAGATTTTGCATATCTATATGTGTGTTCTTTGACAGTATGTGATAGAGGATTTTGCCACATCTTCTATGTGTGTGCTATTAGTGGATCTTTGGATTCCTTGATCTATTTTTTAGATTTGACATTTACTCATGTAGTGGGAGTTCCAGGATGTATATAATTCCTTTGTTGGATGTTTTCATTATGCTACGATATGGAGGGTCTTGAGGTTTTTTATCACATGTTTTGTCTTGTTACCTTGGAGGACTTCTTTATGCAGGATTGAGTATATATAAGGACTTGTTATCATTGTAATTTGAGTTGGATATGTTGATGGCATAAGGTCTACTTGTTATATTTTGTATACCTTGGTTAGGAGGTATGGTTAGTTGATGCATTAGCATCTAGCTGTGGTTGCTATTTCAGCTATAATGATTAATTCTTGTCAGCTACTCGTCTATTTGTTACCATTGGATTTGGTGCTTGTGTTTGGATATCAGTTGATGTAGGTTTCTTGCTTCTATGTGACAATTTAGTGTGGCATCTCTTTGGAGGATCTTATTCTTCATGGTTTGGCTAGATGGAGGATGAGGGGATTCTTGTTTGAGATGGTAGACACCTTGATAATTGTTGCAGTTATCTTGGAGCACACGGAGCACATGGATGGTTTCCCTTGATGTTTTGAGTTTACATGTCGATCCTTTATGCAATGTATACAACAAGTGGGAGAATGTTGAAGTAGGTGTGTTGTACACCTTGCATAACATTGGTATTATTTTATTATGTAAAATAAATATTTATTTGTGGTGCATCATGTGATGTGTTTATCCATATTAAATATTTATTTGGTGCCACTTGTAATCGTTGTATGTAACATTGGATTAATTAATTAATTATTTGTAATTATTTGATTATTTTGAAAAACTTAGTACCAATAATCAAATGTGGGGGTCAATTGTTTTGTAGACTCATGGTTTTGGGGAAAATGGTATTACAATACCACATGTATTTGTGTGAGCTTATGTTTATAAAAGAAAACACACTGGTAGTTGCAGAGGTTAGTTGTTTAGCTTGTTGGATGGGTTTAGCTTGTTGGAGTATCTCTTGCATGTTGCATTTGTGAGGGTTTGAAGCATGGCATTTGATGTATGGTTACATGCTTGTTCATATGGAGTGCATGTAGATAGCTTGATGTTTAAGAGGTGATCTCTGCATATGTATTGTAATCTTTACTGCTGAATAATACATGAGAGATGCATGCTTTTGGAGGCTGAGTTTTTCCCTCTATGAAGGTTTTCCCAAGATATATCTTGTGTCACCATTGATGCTATGATTGTCTATTTTTTTGCATATAAATTTCTGGTTATTGTTGCACATTAAAACTCTTATTGGGTTATGAGGAATTAGTCTATATGGTTGCATATTTTCAACAAATAGGAGTATGGTGTGGAGTGCAATCTTGAGGAAAGCAGACACTAAGGTATGAGTTTGATAGTGTGACACATAGTGGGTGTCATTACAGTAAAGTGGTGTTTGGTAATGTAATTGTACTTGAATTATCATTGCATGATAGTGTTGTAAGAAGCCCATTGTAGCTATTATCCATTTATGAATTTTAGTTAATAGTCAAAGGGTTATGGCCTGGTATGTAAGAGGGCCCACTGTGGAAAATTGTGAAGTTGTAATCATGGTGATAATCGTGCAAGATTTAAATCAATGAGAATTATGTTGTTTTTGTGAGATCTCTATGTTATTTGTGGGTTTTGATGTTTGGTTGCATGGATGGATAGTCCTTTAGTGGACCCTTCAACTATGACTGCATCAAAGACACTCTTTGATGCACTTACATAAGAAGAACTCAAAGATGTAATATGTACAAGACAAATGTAAGAAAGAAAGAAAGAAGATAAGAAAAATATGTATATATATGTAATAGGAGAATGAAGAAAGGAGATATGAATGTAATAGCAAGAATATGCATATAAACTAATGTATGAATGACATTTGTATAAATGATGAATATAATACACCGCATAATGATCTAATAGATATATAAGGTGTTATGAGATATGTTGTGTATGTGAATGTATATATTGTCAATTTTAGTTGTTCTTTCTTGTTGCAACCTTCTGTAACTCACTGCATAAGCTTTGATCTTCCTCTTATCACTCATACTAGGGTATAAATACAACACTCAAATAACTTAGGCTTAGATCTTTGATCTATGCCCTCTCTTGCTAATAGAAATAATTGAAGATGAAGCGCATAAATATTCCAATGATAGTAAAGGAGATATGATCACATGGGGAAAGAGTGGTCTTTTACTTGAGAAGTGACAATGATCTTACAATAATGTGAAATACCATATTCCATCTTGGAGAAGGTTGGAGGACTCAAGTTTGAACTAACTTCATTTATGAGGATGAACTTAGTAGTCAACAATGGAATTTGCATAGATATGATTCATTCATGTTGGAAGAAGTCAAATTACTACCCGATAATAAATATGTAGTCTCGGATGTTCAAAGAGACTTGAATGATGTGGTATTAGAAGAAAGTTATAGATATAATAAGGGGACCAAAAGAATCATTAGTGGATCAATATTAAAGGAAAGACACAAATGCAAAAAAAGTGCTACCTTGAGGTCGGAGTGGGATAATCATTCCCATGTCTCCTTGACCACTAAGCTTTATGGGTCCAAATCCTTATAACAAGGGAAGGTATGATCCACAAGGATCTATAAAATAATTTAGTTCATTAATCAACCAAGGATTTATTTTTTAAATTTTGAGATCAAAGAAAACTATAAAATATGTGTCAAACTCACATTACAAAATCATCATACCGGTATATAAAGGACTGATACATCAAAAGTATTAAGGCCCATGCAAGGTGCCCACTTCACCAAACTATAGAGATCAAATAGTTTTGAAAACATGGAAGCATTAAGGGTCCATACAAGGCACCCACCACATTAGAATCAAAATAAAAAACTTGTGCAAGGTGTTCAATTTAGAACTAACAAGATAGCTGACATATGAAAAAGAGTAGAACAAATCACTTAGGAGGAGCAACCCCCTTCATTCTATTATTGTTAATCAAGGAATCATGAACATGTCTCTATGCAATTGTACCAATCCTTTTGAACTAACATCAATTGGAAACACAACATGCTAGGGGTAAATAAGATTTTTCTAATGCTTGTTACATCCTCAATCATCTCATATAGCCTTCTTTCAATGATGATATATAAAGCACAAGGGAGAACAACTTCATAACTTGGAGTAGGAATGTGAACATTTGCAAGAGTCATTTTAGAACCTCATGAGAGGAGTGGTTGAACTTAGAAACCTCTAACACACTTTCATCTTAAGATGCTTCTAGAACAACAAATT
Organism: Cunninghamia lanceolata; assembly: GCA_027924645.1. Classification (NCBI taxonomy): domain Eukaryota; kingdom Viridiplantae; phylum Streptophyta; class Pinopsida; order Cupressales; family Cupressaceae; genus Cunninghamia; species Cunninghamia lanceolata. The sequence continues at coordinate 1,692,229 of BSBN01000204.1, read as the reverse complement.
GCTCAAGAATTTATCTTCCACTTTCTACATTGTCTCCAACTTCTAAAACAACATTATAAATTGGGTCTAAACTATCAACGATGTGTTCATGGATGACAACATAAGGGTGTGTCCCACTTTTGGCTTAAGTCAGAGACACAAATCAACATTTAAAACAATCATTTTCTCTCAATTATAGCAAGTAAATCGTAAAGAATTTGAAGATAATATAAACTAATTATTTGTGATATTTCCTATGCAAATTATATTTCCATTTTTTTAGAAAAATTATTTCATGTTTTAAATATTTGTTTTTTGTTTCTCAATGAGTAATATTTTCCTATATTACATAACTTAAGCTAGGGAAAACATCTATTCATAATTTTCTAAACAAAGATTACTAGCATTGATATCTAAGACACACACATTTTTTTGTTGCATATTTTATTCATTATTATTATTTAAATGAGAACAACTATTAATTTCGACACATTTTTTCCTGTAACGTACAACTCTTTTGTATATATTTAAACTTTTTTTAAAGGACATCAATATGAAGGGCACTCTTATTCTTTGAAATTTTTGTTCATTATTTTCTATTTTTCCATGTGTGTCGAACAAAGGTCTTCAATTTTTATAATAATCCTATTTTAATTAGAAAATAGAAAATAAGTATATTGAAATCTATATTTTTTGGAAAGCTTACTCTAAGAGCTACATTCTTGCAAAATTATATCGTGATGACTTCGTTTGGTCATGAAAAAGGTGATCTAAATTAGCAATTTGTGTGTAATGAAATCCTTCCGTGTGGCTTGGAGAGAAAAGGGTACCACATAGAATGTTTAAGAGCCATAAATATATATGTCAAGATGTCATCTACAATGAACTTAATCTAATTTTCTTGTGTCCCATGATTGAGGCATACTATTTTGAATAAATTGTTAAATCTACATGTGTCCCACAAGTGGGACATGGTTTTATGCTTCCACTCTCATGTGAACCAACTCCTTCAACATGAGAATTAAGAATGACTTCTTGCATTAGCTTCTTGGCCCCTTCATCATCCCTTTCTTTCCCAATCAAATACCCCTACCCATTAGCATCTACCTCCTAAGTAGAACCATCCATTTTCATATCCCAACTATCCTCATGAACTACCACTCAAGGAGAATCAATGATGCCAATTACCCAATTTGAGACTTGTTCCACTCTTGAAATTTTACCATAACTAATTGAAGAAGGATTATACCTTAAGGATCCCCATTGATGAAAATATATAAAGTCAAATTTAGGAAACCTAATAAGGAGTTCCACCTACAATGCAAGAATAGAAAATATGATTTCCCCATTAAAGTCAACAAGGTTAATAACCTCTCCTTTAAAAATATGGTCATTCCTCATATTCCTTAAAAAGATAGGATCTCAATGGAATAAATGAGCCACAACAAACTCATAAAGTTTGAATTTTTCCTCCTTTTTGAGAAGTAAATTATTTCAAACAATATGTCCAACCAAACTCTCCTTATGGACATATAAGATCCAAGACAACATAGCCCTTTCTCACACATTTAACATAACTATAATCACAGAAAACATATTGATTATTCTTTTCCACACACTAAGCAAGGACCAAATAAGAATTTAGATCTAGCCAAAACTAACCTAATAGCAAATTTCTTATGATGTAAAAGCCACTTGAAATAAGACTTTTTGTATTTGATGTAAGAGGTCCATACAATAGCTAATTTGTCATCCCATCTCCTAATATAGTTGTACATATTCCAATTGTTAGTCAAATTTTTTATCACATTTGTGAAACATGCAAGTTTCTCATTCAAATTCTATATAACATGTAATTCAAATTGGGAAATGTAGTAGAGGAAAGAAGTATCACATGCATGGACAACTCTTCAAAGCCTATGGTTTGTGATGAATAGGGTTTGCCTATTGTTATTGCTTCAAGTGCAATAAACCAAGGATTTCAATTAAAAGAAAGCATAAAATAGAGAGCATATATTGTAATGACAAAGCTACCAAATACAATAGGAAAGCAACGACAAATTTGTCATGGTGGTTGCATCACTGTTGTGACAATTTGGTATTTGTCAATGTTCTTGTTTGCGACGTGGTGGTTTTGTTAATGTCATGGTGGTTTTGGCATGTTGATGTGGTAGCATTTCTTGTTTCATACATATAGGTAGAGCAATGATAAACAAAAAAATAACTTTTCGTATTTTTAGATGCTTGGAAATCCTTTAGCACAAAAGGACACTACCAACTTTCCTATTTTTAAGAGGCATAATCCCAATTGTAAACACACACATGAGAAGATTTTGTAAGTTTAGTTGGTCGTAAGAGCAAGAACTAGCTTGGTGCGGAGAGGAGTGGGCATGACATAGGACGGTTATTTTAAATGCTCTATGAAGATGTCATTGCAAGGTTTATTGGCCAAAGCAAGTAGAGGAATCTAAGCTATTGCCACTTATAACTAGTTGTACCCGCGCTAAAGTTTCTAGTTAAAAACTCTCTTTGTTTCAGGGTTATTTTCTTGGCATATTCATGTTGTTTCATGCAACTGTAACATTGTTTCATTTCCAACAACTAAATAATTTTAATTACGACACTTAACACATTCTCATCTCTCAATTTGAATTTAATTTAAGTGAAAAACACATGCATTTATAAATGGCTATTAAACATTAAATCTTGGAGAGATTAAAAACTACCCAATTCTTGAAGTTCAATGACCCTATCTGTGGACAATGTAGTCATCTTTTTTCCAACAATGAAAACAACGAATGTGTACCACATAGATCATATTTGGTGGCATCAAACTTGAACTATTAAGTGTAGCACAATGACATAAAAAGGTTGAAAGAGTCTAAGGGAGAAAAAGGAGGCAAAGTGAAAGAACTGACTAATTTTTCATGATGTCATCTATATGAAAGGTCGTAAGGCATGCTAAGGGAACATTATCATATTTTGACATCATTGCTCTATCTAAGACCACCCTAATTATGAGATACATAAATGATAGGAGATGCAACGCATCGACAAGCCCCTTAGCAAACAATGTGAGTAAAGCGTTTTTAAAGTGTATAAGTAGGAGGACTCCATTCCTATTATATCATCCATAACAATAGGAACATTGAGATTATCATAATTTTGTGATTGAATTTTGAGATTGTACTAGTCAACTCTAATCTACATTAGTGTGAATTCGGCTAATGCTCACTTGGTGGAAAGAGCACCTCCACAAGTACTTGCATGCTCATACAAGATCCAATAGGTGCAATTCATTTAATAATTGTTTGCATTCCTCCAAATCCATATAATGAAAGTTGGATTCCATAATAGTGGACTATCGTTTGAAAAGATGGAATTGCTCCTTGGTGTTATAGTGTTATTTGTTTCTTAATCAAAATATCAATGCTTTTATTTCAATGCATGCAATCTTTGAGTCTTTCTTCTAGTAGTTGTAGCACTCCAATTTTCTTGTTTACATTCAATTTTCCTTCTTGATGGTGTTTTGTAGATCAACACGTATAGACCTATGACCATATTAACTTTTGTTAGTATTTTTTATAAATATAAACTTTACCTATTTATTGAAAAAAATTGTGTACCCACTTATAACAAAACTTTCATTTTCTAATTCATCCACGTCATCAAAATGCAAACAATAAACAATAGTTTATTTATTTGAAAGAAATTTAATTCACGTGCTTTAGAATTGTCAAGCCTTTATGTGCAACTTCTTTTCGAAGCGTTTATTTCAACAAAATGAACATTACAATTTTTCAAAATTTTCATTTTAAAAATTAATTATACAGAATGTGTTACAATTTGGAAATTGATTGAAGGGTGAAATCTAGTGCCCCTAATACTTTTGGGTTTTCTCCTCTCCTAGATAATCTTCAAGGTTGAGGGTCTATGGACACTACTTTGCCCCCCTTTGAACCTTAACTCTTTCTCCCTCCCACACCTACTCATCTTCACAAATTCCTAACACCCTTTATTTGCCTCACCTCTTTCTCTCCCATCCCATCCAACTCCACCTCCCTATCCGCTATCCCCACATAAAGTTCCCTTAATTCCCTAGGTACTTGTGTCTTATCTCCCCCACAACTTATGTTCCCCTCCCCTTTTTATTGAGGTGTTATGGTAACTAGTATATTTGTGTGGCCTTTATGGGTCATCATTCCATGGATATTATTAATCATCCTCGCCTTCTCTTCAATGGTATTTGGAGTATGATGACATTGAGGTGGTGTTTCCTCCAGTGGGACTAGTTTGACAAGGGCAGTGGATGTAATGTTAACATATATGTGAATGTGAGCCTCTGGTTGCCCCCATTCTAGGCGCAAGGGTCCAACAACTTGGTGGAAGGATGCACTTGTTGAACATCTGACTGTTTTCGCTTCTCCCATAGATGATTCCTCCCAAGAGGGCGAGCCTTCCCCGGATGGTAACTCTTCCTAGGAGATTGATCTTCCTCAGGATTCATTGTTGCCTGTTGTGGAACCCTTGGCATCTAGGACTGTTGTTGTTGTTCCTACTAGGTCTACTCGACCCTTTCCTCTAGCTACATCTGTTGAGGTCGTCTGCTACGGGTCGGACTTCTTCTTTGTCATTACCTGATTCATCTTCTAAGTTGTCGATTGCTCACTCAGCACGGGATCTCTCATGGTTGTGGCATCTGTTGAGGGGCCCCTCCTCTCACCTTGCTCTGAGGATTTTGACTAGGTTGTTGTTGAGAGAAAGAAGGACTCCCCAAGTCTGTCGCTACTTCGCGACAAAGGGTTAAGGGTGTAAGGTTTTTACCCTCAGGATCTGGTGTTGTATAGATCCCTTGTTTTGGTTTGCAACTAGATTGCTACTCCTCTGTTGTCTCTGTTTTGTTTTTGTTGTTTTTGGCCTGTTTGTGGCCTATATTGTTCTACCCTGTGGGCCTTGCTTGTAAAGGGTTCAGCCCCTGGTTAGTTGCTTATCATAATAAAAAACATTCAATTCTATATGGTTGAGTGGAAAAAAAACTATTGGTGTGAGGAGAGTATTGGGCATGGCTTCTTTCTTGTTCACTTGCATTGCATCTTATGTGCTTGAGAAATGGATTACCTCTTCATCTACATTGTTAGACATCAATGGAAGCTCTTACATGGCATCTTTGAGTAGGACCTTTTTGACTAAGAATGCTTATGTAAGGCTAGGTGAAATATTATACACATGCTAAGGAAAGAAGGTTAGATTGACTGTTTGAGTGGCTTCTTTAAGGAAATGATGTTGTATTGTACTCAAATAGTTTCTTCTCAAGAACCAAATTCATAAATTTAGTGAGTGGGCTTCTAAAACTAAATAATGAAGGTGGTGTGAGTCCTTCACTTATATTTTTGAGGTCATATTTCAATTAGTGCAATTTCAATCAAGGCTAACATTTACTTAATTTGTGGAAATCTAGAGTCCCTAACCCTAGTTATCTTTAGCAAAAAAATACATGAAATATAAGATATAGAGTATGCATGCCTACAAGATATCTCTGAAGATGAATGATGACTAATATGAGTAGGAAAACAAGTTATATCAAATTCAGCCATAAAAAAAAAGCAGCAATATTCAAATATTAACATGCACTTTTGAACATTACCCTATCACAACATCCATAGACATTTTAGATACATAGTGTAAGTAAAACACCATAGGGCAATAAAGGTAATCAAGGTAAGCTTTTTTCGTTGCCACTTTAAACAAGTAGAAGCCATTTGTCATGGCATTGACTTTGTTACTTATAGAGAGCGAAACAACTTAAAACATTGATTAGTTATCAACATTTTCTACCTATTTGTCCAAACAAATATACACATTAGTCATTATATCAACTTTAAACATGTAGAAGTCATTTGTCATGGCATCAACTTTGTTACTTATAGAGAGCATAACTTATAACACTGATTAGTTATCAACATTTCCTATCTATTTGTCTAAACAAGTATCCACATATAGTCACTCACATATATATACAAAGACACCAATTACAACCTTTGTGATTATCAATGTTTTTTATACACATGTTACGTGCTTACATGAAAAAAGAAACTTATATAACTTAAATATTGTTCAATGACAAATTAAACAAATGACATTGGTAATGTCAATAAGAATTACACTTTTGACTAAAATGAATCACACTACACACATCATAATATTATGAACCCTACAATATAATACATGTACAAGAGAACTAAATATTATGCAACACATTTTATATTAATAGCTTCAAAATAAAATATGCTCTATAACAACCAATACATACAAATGATCCAAGGAAGTTGTTCAACATCTCTATATATTGTCCACAAGTTCAAAGATTCTTAACTATTCTCTCATATAATGAGTTGGCATTCATCACTCAAAATATATATATATATATATTTGATACTCGCAATTCCCTCTCACTCAACTTAGACCTATATATACAAATATATATAGTTGAGACTCACGATTCCCTCTTTCCTCTCCTTTGATATATATATAGTCTTGGCTACTTAAGTTGTCTGGCTAAAGTTTGGGTCAAGTCTATATGAGATGACTCTTAATGTTATGATACATCTCAAAGGAGAGGAAAGTGTATATATATATATCTGTGTGTGTGTGTGTGTGTGGAGGTGGTTCATAGTTTCGCTAGGTAATGTTCATTCTATTTTTATGTCAATGGCTACTAATGTGAGTTGAGAGAGAGAGAGAGAGAGAGAGAGAGAGATGGTTCCTAGTTTTGCTTGGGAATGTTCATTCTGTTTTTTATGTCAATGGCTACTATGAGTTGTTCACTGAAACTCCATCTTCTAGGCAGGTGTGTGTGTGCATGCATGCATGCATAGGCAGGTGTATGTGCATGCAGGGTCGTGTCACGTGTGCACATATGTGTGTGCATGTGTGAGAGAGAGGTGCAGCATTCTGATTGTTCTTAATTAGTTGCCACTGACATAAAAACAATGTGAGAATGTTCCTAAGAAAAAAACTGAGCCATGTCATGGTTTTATTAGTGTGTGTGTCTATATAGAGAGAGACAAAGATGACCCTATGAGTATGCTTACTCTCCTGAAAATTATCTTAAACATTATCAGAGACAAATGACAAGAAATTTCTTTAGTAAAAGCACAATTGCACACGTGTAAAATTGTTTGGTTAATAACATCATTATCACCCCCTTTCACTAAGGGAAAGGGCATAACAATCGCTGTGCATTTTAATTGTTCATCAACCACCTCTTGCACTTGAGGCTTGCTTTTTATAAGGCTCTTCAAGGTGGCACAAAAAATAGTATTTAATAATAGTTGTAGTTCGGGGAAAAAACGTCAGTCAGTAGACTGGACAAGTGGATTTGATACTCTTCCAAGACAACCAGGTATAAACGAGGTGGTAGCAGAAGTGCCCTCTTGGCACTTCAAGGTGGCACAAAAAATAGTATTTACTATTTAATAATAGTTGTTAGTTCGGAAAAACAAAATAGGCAGAGTCAATAGACTGGACAAGTGGATTTGATACTCTTCCAAGACAACCAGGGAGGTGGTAGCAGAAGTGCCCTCTTGTATTAAAAGAGGACATGGAACATTTTCATTATATAATCGAGATAAAAGTGTTTTGACCTACAATTGATAAATTACAACCAAGACCTCTCATGGCAGATCCCTTTTTCTTCCAAAGCATCATTTTTAGTATGCTGAATCTTTGAAAAGAAAGCACAATAAGCAAGTTTTCTGTCCTCTCATTTCAATAAAACAAAAAGTTCTTTACAATACAAGTTCCATCTCAATATCCCTTTGCTCGTCATCTGAGCAAAGATGGCAACATGTCAAGAACTGCTTTTGTAGGTTTTCTGCAATTTCATTCTGCCTTCAACAGTAATAAATGTTATGTGCCTCAAAATCCAAGCCTCCAATGGCTAAAAAATGTAGCACTTAACTTTCACATCCAAATGCAATTTAGATGTCTTTATGATGCTCATCCTTCCCAACATTTTTTTTCTTCTTAGAAACTTTGGATAAGTGCTTTGCTTTACCTTTTTCAATCCCAATATCAGAAGTTTTCTGGATAGGAGCAGCATCATAAATCAGTATAAACAAGAAGAGATATAAATTGCAGGCTTGTATAGAGTATTAGTGTCAAACCTTCCTTTTCCGATTCTTTTGACGTTGCCGCCCTTTATTTCTTTTCCTTGAGTTTTTAGCTGACTGCAAAATACAAAAGAACAATATATTTAACATACCAGCTAAAGAAAGTTAATCTATCAGGAAAAAGCTGATACATTAGAATTCAACGATGTTAAAAAGTGAAGAGCTTACCTCTGCAGAAGCAACCACCCTAGCATGCCTTTCTGCATGAGTTTCGGCATCCTCTTCCACCTCTCCATCGCTGTTAAGCATAAGCTTCAACCTTCCTTCAGCAAATAGCTTTTGGGATCGAGCATGCCTCTACAAGCACCAAAGAAATAATGAAAAATCAAAAAAGGGCATAAAAACTTAAAAGAACAACAAATGGCAAATGACAGCTATATGTTTGACACTGTTTATGGGCAAGCAATAAGCAAATTGCCTTTATGCATAGACATGTAAAACAATCACTAATATGGAAAGAAGTTGATCTTATCTGCATCATTTTGCTCAGATTATGTTGTTGCATGGAAAGGTGAAGTTTATAGGAAGGAAAAAAATAAGCATACTGGAAAATTATCATCTAAGTAATTATTTATATTTTTAATGAATATAAACCACAAATGCTTTGTCAATACTTTCTTAGCCACGAAAAATAATGGTAGGCAACTAATATATTTCATGTGTTTGTAGGAAGCTATCCTGATATCAGTCCCCAAGATGATCAATATAAAATGAAGGTAATAGAAAAAAGTCCATGGTTGCAAAAGTCTTTCTCGGAAAAGAACTGGCAAAGAAAAAGATAAAGAATTTTATAATCAAATGGGAAAATATTGTTAGGATTGGGGTTCAGGGAAAAAAATTGAAAAAATTGGCACACAAACCAGAAAGTTTTTTTTTTAAAACAGAAACCCTAATTTTTTTCCCCCAAAAAATTCCAAAAAACACAGCTTTTTTCTAAATAAAAATTGCAAAAAAATGGTCAACAATCAGGTTGACCAATTAGATCAAACAGTCATGATTTTTTTAATGAAAAAATCGGTGCCCAGGCCGAGCACCAATTAATCATGATAAATAGCAATTTTTTGCAGATTTCTACAACTATGGGAAAAACAATGCCAACAACACTAGATCCCAACACAATCAAGACTGAATTGAGTAGAGATCATGTTTATCTTTCTCTGGAATCCTCACCACTAACCCTCCATAATTGTAAGGACTTATCAAAGCTCACAACCTTGTAGAGTTGCATCTATTTTATGGAACAAATTTAATAGTTCCTCATTATTCCAAACTTGAGGTACAGGGGGATTCCAAACAAAGACCCAACTTGACATGCAAATGTCTATAAACATCATATCAAGTTCAACCATTTTCCAATTTATCTACCAAACAAATTTCCATCTAAGTAAAATGAAGAAAATGAAATGACTAATTAATAATTTATCATTGTTTCATTGACAGAAAGGCCACACTCGTTGTCACTTGTAGCCACAAATAACATTTTACTGGATCTCCAGTATAATTTCCTCAATTTAACTCTTAAAGCACAAACAAGCAGTCGTTCAATCAATATTGAGTTCATGGACAGTTATTCCACTTCAATTTTGAAGAAGTGCGAGACCATCGCTAGATTCTGTGGTGGTTGGCTTCCCAGGACTCAAATCGAAGAATGGGTGACCCAATCCTGGAACTCTTGCTCTTGCCTGACTTTCCTTCCCAACAGTTTCCTCTGTGTCACCTTCAAAAGTGAAGCAAGACAAGATAAGTTCTCTATTAAGGCCCTTGGAAAATGTAGAATTCAATGCTCTTCATGAAAAAATGGGTTCCAAATTTCAATCCTTTGGATTGCTGCTCCCCCATTGAGCCAGTTTGGATAAGATTATGCAATCTGTTGCTCGAATATTGGACCAAGGAGAGACTCAAGAAAATTGGGGATGGCCTTGATGCCACAATAGAGGTGGATAAAGAGATACTGAAAGGTAATTCATATCTATATCCCAGAATTCATATTGTCGCCATATATGTGATTCCAAACAAGATACTCTTAACCTCTTCGGAGGGAAGTTGGCACCAAACTGTGGACATTGAGATTCAAAAATTCCATTGCCTAATCTACAAGAGCCGTGAACATTCGGAAATAGATTGCTCTAAAAAGGATCCTCCAAAGATAGCACGTTGCTGGGTAGAGAATAAAAAGGAAAATATCATTGAAAAGGGCAAGGAATCACAGCCAGATCTGATCCTCAATCCTGATCATAGGGTTTCAACAGCACTGGTGATTGTCCCTTACACAGAACGCATGGATGCTACACCTCAATTTGAAGATGAGAGGGAGGTAGAAATGGATCAGTGGCAAGACTTTGACGATGAGGAAATGGATGGGATTAATAATAAATATCCTTGATACCTGGCACATTAGTCAAACAACTTCTAAACTTCTGAATATCAATTTAGGTTCTGAAAAGAAGCGGGGCAGAAAAACAAAGGAGAGAGGAAATGGCACAAGTTAAAGGACAGTCAAACATAAAAGAATATTTATTAAGATGTAAGGGAGGAAACCCCTCCCTTAGAGAGGAGCTATGAAGATCGTGTCTTCGAATGTTAGGGGCTTAAATGCCCCTAACAAGCGGCACACGACCAAGCATCAATTGAGAATAATGTTGGTCAATATTATTCTGTTGCAAGAAACAAAATTAAAATCTCAAGAAGCCAATACATTCATTCAGCATTGCAGAGGATGGAAGGGGCACTGCATTGATGTTGTTGGCTTGACTGGCGGTCTGGGGATCTTACAAAATCCTCAACATGCTTCTATTGACCTCATTCTCTCAGCCTCAAACTGGATGCTTTGCAAGATTAGAAGTTCACTCTCTGATTTAGCTTTTCTTTTATTTAATATATATGGTCCAATTAAAACAGAAGATAAGGCTAGGCTCTGGAAAGATATTCATACTATCATAATGGCACACAATAATGAAAAATTTATTCTAGGAGGGGACTTCAATGCGATTTTGAACTTGAATGAGAAAAGCGGAGGCATATCAAAAGAATCCCAATCACAAAAAGATCGGATTGGTTTCTTTCTTCCTCCCAGTGGTTGAATTCTGCCAATTTGCTCAAATCAAATATTCGGCCTGCTTCTGGCTCTGATCACTTCCCAATTGAATTGCTAATTTGGGAGGATCATCCGCCTACACAATGCTACTTCAAATTCGAGAGGATGTGGTTCAAAAGAGAAGATTTAGTTGATTAAATTCAAACATGGTGGGAGTCAGCCCCAATTATCAAGGGAACCAAGATGTTCAGATTTATGAAGCTGAATTTCATCAAAGGGAAGCTGAAGGAATGGAACAAAATCTCCTTCAAAAATATATTCGAAAAAAAAGATTGAATTCAGAAAAAAATGGAAGATCTCAACAGTAAAGTCATCTCCCAAGGCATGTTCGAAGCAAACTATCTGAAGGACAAAGAGCTCATGGCCAAACATGCAGAAGTGCTCACCAGAGAAGAGATTTACTAGAAATCCAAATCAAGAGAAGCATGGCTTGTGGATGGAGATCTAAATACCAAATTTTTCCACAAAACAACCAAGTTTAGAAGGCTTCAAAATAAAATTGACTCTATTCTTTCCTCTTATGGCCATCAGCTATGCAATGGAGAAGAAATTCAAAAGGAAGTTGTTCTTTTTTTCAAAAGCCTTCTCGCCTCCACTGGAGCCTCGGGTGTCATAGGTATGGATTCATTACTTGATACATCCCAAACATCATATCTGATGAAAAGAATAATATGTTAAAGAATAATATGTTAGTGAGACTTGCGGCCTTCCAACTGCACCTAGACAAGGCTCCGGGGCCCGATGGTTTCTCGGCCATCTTCTAGCATAAGTGTTGGCATTTTATTGGTAAGGAGGTTTGGGCGCTTGTGGAGGATTAGAGAAAGACTAAAACGATTTTGAAAGACTTGAATAACACTGGAGATAAAGTCTCATCGAAATCGTTTGGTAAAGGAGCATTGGGAGGAAGGTATCAAGGTTATCAAAAAAGGAATATCACTTTTTTTCAAAACTGAACGCAGTGGTAAAACCAGTTTCAGTCTCCTGCTACAGGAGCAAATATAGTCTTGTTGGGATTCAAGGCAGAGAGGCCCCACCCTTTTGAGGAAAGACATAAAAAATGCATTTTGGTTGCGGACTCTACCCTAGTGGTGTCAATTCCTTCCTCAGCTATAGAAAAAGAAAGAGGGTTTTTAAAAATGCATGTGCTCATAGGGAATGAAGAAGATAGTTGACTGTCGGTTCAATTGGTGCAGAACTGGGTTTCCTCTTCTTGGGAGCAGGGCCCGCTCCTGTATTTTCTGCCAAAAGGCTTTTTTGTTTTGGTTTTTTGCTAGCGAAGAACATGTAAATATTCTTGCTATTGAGCATCTGCAGTACAAAGCATGGTCTACAACATTGCAACACTGGTCCTCAGGGTTTTCAGGGGCCTCTTTTCCTTCGTTAAGCTCAGAAATGTGTATACGGTTATATGGTCTCCCTCTAGGATTTTGGGGAAGGGAATGTTTGGAAGCTATAAGCTTGGTAGAAATAGACAATAAATCAGTATAAGTCTCACACTGTTTATGCTTTAATCAAGATATCTAGAGATTTAGATCTACCATTGCCCTATTGAATGGAGCCTGTGGTCAAGAAATTGATTATGAGAACATTCTTTTTTGTTACTTTGTTTGCCACAAAGTAGGTAACGAGGCTAAATATTGCAGGATGAATTATGGGTGTCTGACAAAGCACCTCAATCTGGTGGGGCCATGGGAAAATCTAAAATGATCTAGCATCCCAAAAAAGTTTCAAATCTAAGGAAAGCATTCTTTAAGGTTCACAATCAAGAATGGCTCATATCAAATCAAGCTAAAGCTCCAGAGTGGGATGACTTCTTAGCAGAGCTCCATAAATCCAAGCAATCTTCTCTAGGGCAGGTTATACCATTAGTGTAGGTCCCTGAGAGATCACAGACCTCTCCTAAAAGGGACGAGGCAGCAGTTCAAGAAGCCACATAAAGTTTCTTAGGGAACCCGGAGAATGAAGATTCCTTCAAAGAATTAATAGGGATTCAAGGTACGCATATTGAAATTTCTGAAGGGGCTCCATTAGTAAGGAAGAAAAGGGGGAAGAAAGTAGAATTAGAGGCTCTGAAGGCAAAGGATAAAGTAGATGTGGAGGAAGGAACACAATAAACTCTGGATGGCTTCCTCAATGTAACTTCAAGCAATGGAGGGAGAGAGAAGTGCCCTCCACAAGAGCAATGAATGGATTATGCTTGAATGTTAGGAGAATTAATGCCCGTAACAAAAGAAGGCTAGTGAAGTACCAACTGCAAAAGTTAAACCTAGATTTTGTGTTTCTGCAAGAAACTAAATTATTAGAAGAGAGTTTTGCCCATCTTCTAAAGTACTTCAAGAACAGGATGGCAGGGGTATGCAATAGAGGCTAAAGTCGCATCGGGAGGGTTAGGCATTCTCTAGAATCCAACATCTATTCACCTAGATTTGTTGGCTAAATCTTCTAATTAGGTATGTTTCTCTCTCAAGTTTTATCATTTTAATATTTCTGGTTATTTTTTCAATATCTATGGCCCCAATAGTTTGGTCAGAAAGAAAAAGCTTTGGGAAGAGATATGCGAGCAATTGGATGTCTCACATGGCAAGAATGTGCCATTAGGTGAGGATTTTAATACAATAATGGGAGCATTGGATAAGAGAGGAGGCCTTCAACGCGCCACCCAATCTGAATTAGATTTCCAAGCTTTTTTGGAATCCAACAGTCTGGTAGATTTAATCCCTAATGAAGGAACATATATCTAGAACAATAGGAGGAAAGGCTTTTGCTATATATCCGAGAGGTTAGACAGATTTTTGGTATCCCCTAATTGGCTTCAGCAAAGGTGTATCTCAGAAACTTCTATTCTTCCTGTAGCAAATTCTGATCATTATCCCCTTGGCATCAAAATATTCCCGGATGTTCCACTGTCTAATTACCCTTTCAAATTTGAATTTATGTTGCTTCAATTTCCTGGCATTCTCTCTTTATTTGAATCTTGGTGGAAGTCATGTCCAAAAGCAGTGGGCACTCCTATGTTTTACTTTGCATCTACGTTAAGATACAACAAGCAGCAATTCCTCTCTTGGAACAAAACAAGTCTCTGGGAATATATTTGAAGTTAAGATAGTGATAGAGGCTTCCCTTGAGAAGGTCGCAGTGGCTATTCAATCAGAGGATTAATAGACGAGCTCATGCAAGAAGAATCTCGGCTGTTGGCCCTACAAGATCAATGTTTGTCTTGAGAAGAAATGTATTAGAAGCAAAAACCAAGAGATAAATGGCTTATAGAAGGAAGATAGAAACTCCTCATATTTTCATGTGGTAATAGTAGCCAAATGTCAAGAAAACAGGATAGGCCATATTTTAGATGCACATGGTAATAAGGTGGAAGGTGCAGAGGATATAATGAAGGAAGCAGAGAATTATTTCAAGGACCTTCTAATAGTGGAAGCAATGTATGATCAAACGGCTGACACTTTCTAGAGAATATTCCAGTGTTTATAAATGAGGAAGACAATGAAAAGATGATGACTCCTTTCTCACCCAAAGAGATTAAGAATGTGGTTTTTGAGTTCAAAAAAGATAGTGCACCAAGTCTAGATGGTTCGCATGCAAGTTTTTTTCATTTCTTCTAGTAGATTCTAGAGAAAGAGTTGGTTGCAGTGGTAAATGATTCTGTAAAATCTAGTGAAGTTCTTAAAAAATGTGAACATACCTTCCTTGTGCTGCTGCCAAAAAAGGCAAATGCAGAATCATTTAATGATTTATCGCCCTATAGCTTTATGTAATACTGTGAATAAGATCATATCCAAGGTTATAGCGTAAAGGCTCAATGGGCTTTTGCCAAAGCTGATTGAAAAAGAGCAAGGTGGCTTTGTTTGACACAGGCAAATATTGGATGGAATTTTAATCTCCCATGAAATTATGCACTCTTTAGCGAAAAGAAATGAGCAGTATGATTATTAAATTGGATGTAGCTAAAGCATATCCTAGGTTGTCATGGAGTTTTCTGCATAAAATACTGCTTGCTTTTGGTTTAGGGAGTAGGTGGGTGACATGGGATTTCCAAGTTGTTTCAAGGGTGTGGCTTTCACTTATGAATAATGATTCCCCAGCAGGTTTTTTTCCAAAGCTCAAGGGGTCTGAGGCAAGGAGATTCTTTAGCTACCTATCTCTTCATTCTAATAGCACTCTTTGAGGATGCTGATCAGTAATTATAAAAGGCAAGGCATATTATCAGGTATTAGGTTGTCTCCTTGGTTGGATCCATTACTCAAGTAATTTGTGGACAACACGATACTATTTGGCAAGGCTGAAAGGATGGAAGCTCTAGTTTGGAAGAAGTGTCGGAGGTTTATGCAGCAGCTTCAGGGCAAAAGATAAATAAGGAGAAATTGAAAATCTTCAATTTTAGTACCTCCCCAAGAATCCAAGCTCAATGCAAGAGTTTTAGGCCTTAATATTGCTCCCCTTCCTTGTAAATACTTTGGTTTTCCTCTATTTGTAGGAAAGAATAAATCTCCTTGTGGGATGAAGTTGTGCAGCACCTTCAAAAGTGTTTAGACTCTTGGAGTGGGAAATGGCTTAGCCTTGCCAGAAGGATCCTGCAAATTAAGGCGGTTCTCCAAGCCATACCAATCTACTATCTCTCTATATTGCCAATCCCAAAGGCAGCACTGCAAAAGCTAAATAAGATTTCCAAAAAAATTCTATGGCAGGGGATGTCTGAAGATCTTAAATTTCCTTTGCTAAAATCGGAGAAAGTATCTGTGCCTAAAGATAAAGGGGGTGCACGAGTAAAAGCTCTGGAGGCACACAATATTGTGCTGGGAGCAAAGCCATGTGGTGGATGCTTGAAGACCAGGAAGTGCCTTGGTGTGTGCTATTAAAAGAAAAATATATGAAGAATCCACATTTCTATGCCTTTTTAAGTGATGTTAGGCTTCCTAAAGGATTTTCAATATGGAGCTTGATAAGTAAATCAAAATCTCTAACTAAAGATAAGCTAACCTAGGATTTGGGCAATTAAGAAAGTGCTGACTTTTGGAATGACTCGTGGATCGAGCATTTCCCTTTAAATTCTATCCCAGTGTTAGTAGAGGCAAAGGGTATTCTTTCAGCTACATGGAGCACCAGAGAGTGCAAATATTGGATGGAGAGGTGTGTAACTGAAGAATGATGCAGGTTTGGAAGAGCCTTGATGAGGCTCCCATCTCAGGAGTAGAGGATTCTACTTTAATAAATTCTGCACTCAATTGTAATATTGAGTCTTAAATCACCTAGATAGGGCAAGGTGGAATGGGCATCCTTCAAATATTTACGAGGTAGCATCTAGATATTCTCTACTAAAACACAGGCAATTCCCAGCAATAGAGAATTGGCCCAACAAGCTTATATGGTGTAGTGAGGCAGCGCCTAACTGCAACGCTTTTGCATGGCTAGCGGCGCTAAATAAGATACTAACATATGAAAATGTAATCAAAATGCTTATGTGGGCAAGAAGAGGAAACAGTAAATCACTTGCTTCTCCATGTCCATTTTCAACCTCTATATGGTACAAGATGTTAAATTTGCTTGGGTTAGGTTAGGTGCTACCTAGCACCATAAGAATGTTAACATGCAGTTGGCCACAAGGGTCTGAAAACTTGCATTGCCTCTGGAACATTGTGTTAATGTACATTATGGGGTATATGGACTGAGAGAGATTCAAATATCTTTAAAAATAACGAGTCCTCAGAAAAACGTTGCTGGAATGGGATCTTCTCTTCTATAAAACTATGTTATGGATCCTTCACCCCAACCCTAGATCCTGATAGGATTCGGTTGGGATCCTGATCCTGATCCGATCCCGCATCTAGTTCGTCCAGGATCCCGCATTACACCTGCGGATTCGTCCCACGCAAACCCAGGCAAATCCGGGCCTAATCCAAGTAGAACCGGGGTCGAATTTGAACAAATCCGCACTCTTTGACGGGTCAACACTTGTTTTTTTGCAATTTTTTAATATTGCAACTTCTTTGACCACTGTTTGACTTCACCCTAACCCTAGAAAACTCCTCCCAATGCATTTTAAAGACACAAAACACATCTATTTACCTCATTTTGAAAGCAAAACAAGAACTCTTTCATTATGGCTGAACTTTCCCTCTTGCTTGGCAACAAACAAACAGAGTTGAAGATTGATCATTGAAGGTTCCCAAGTGATTGAGTTGCAATTCCTACATGTGTACAACAACTCATTTGCAAAGAAGGAAATTCTAGAGGAAGATTTCTGCAAGAAAGGTTGGTTTTTTATTTATTTTTTCTTACATTTTTGTTTTGTTTTGATTTTTTTTTCATTTCTAAGTTTCTAAGTTTCTTCTATGAATCAAATGGCAAATGCTTAATTTTTAAAACTCAATTAGGTTCTATATAAATATTTCTGTTTTTATTAAATTATTTGTTTCAATTTTCAAATGTGTTGTGTATTCAATTTGTTGCCGTAGGGATCCAGATTACAATGGCAACTAGTTCATCCTCCGTGGGCAAACCCCGCTTCAAAACAGACCCAAGTTCAGCCCTTTGAAAATATGTTAATATGGTGGAGCAAGTAAAAGGTGGTGGGTGTTATATTTGGATTTGCAATGGATGTGATGTTCGGTACTCAAGCTCATACAGTCGGGTGAAAGCCCATTTGTGTAACATCCCCAGACAAGGCATCAAAGCTTGCCCAGGAAAAAAAGATGCACCCATTCCAACAGAGCAAGTATTAGCCTATATTGTTGAGCAGCAGAAAGCAGATGAAGCAATAGGTCGTAAAACAAATCATCCTTTGGTAAAAAAAGGGTCTCAAGGAATGAAGCCCCCTTCATTGCCATCTAATCTTCAACCTGCAGAGGGCCACCCATTTTTAGACACACCTCAGGCTCAAAGTGAAGACCCTGTTGCACGTAAGAGATCAAAGGGCCCATTGGAAATGGCATTTCACAATGAGTCCCGTGAGATTGCCGATCAACACATTGCAAGATGTTTGTATGCAAATGGATTGGCTTTCAATGTTGTTCGTTCACCATATTGGCAACAAATGGTGAAAGCAATTAATGAGGCTCCAAAAGGGTACAAGGACCCAAGCTATGAAAAGGTGCGTACTACCTTGTTGGAAAAGGAGGTGCAGTTTGTAGAGGATTCATTGAAGCCTATAAGGGATTCTTGGGTTGAGACAGGTGTGTCCATCGTTTCCGATGGATGGAAGGATGCAAAAAATTGGCCATTGATCAATGTTATTGCAATGTCCCCTAAAGAGGCCATGTTTTTTAAGGCAGTGGATTGTGAGGGGGAGGTGAAGGATGGTGCATTTATTGCTAATATTCTTTGTCAAGCCATTGAAGAAGTGGGGCCTCGAAATGTTGTTCAAGTCATTACTGACAACGCCAAAAATTGTAGGGCAGCTGGTTTAATGGTTGAGGAGTGTTACACATTTTTTGGACACCTTGTGCAGTCCACTCCCTCAACCTTATGCTACAAAAAATTGGCACCAAAATTTATTGGATCAAACAGGTGTACAATGAGGCTGAAGACATCCAAATGTTCATATTCAGATCATTCTCAAAATTGGAGCTATTGAAGGAAGTGAAGTAATAAGGTTTTTTTAGTTTATGTTTTTTAAAAATTTTCTTTAAGATTTAATAAGTTAAGAATCTTTATTTTCTAATTTTTTTTATTTTCAAATCAATCTTGAATAGGTTGCTGAGACTCGTTTTGCCTCCAACACAATTGTCTTAAAACGACTTGTGAACGTTAAAGAGGCACTTGGTAGCATGGTCATCATTCGAAATTGGTCCATATGGAGGCAATCCTGTATTGAAAGGGCATCAAGAATTAAACAGCTGATCTTAAATGACATTTGGTGGCAGCAGGCTGTATATCTCCTCAGTTTCACCGAGCCCATATTGAGTATGATCCGTTATACTGATATGGATAGGCCTTGCTTGGGAGAGATATATGATGGCATCAACTCAATGATTGAGAAGATGAAAGCCATCATAAATGCAAAAGAGAAAGATCCTCAAGAAATTTTCTTCAAACAACTCCACAAAATTATTGAAGAGAGATGGAACAAAATGACCACCCCGTTGCATCTTCTTGCCTTTGCATTGAGTCCCAAATATTATAGTGCTGAGGTCCTTTTTGTGCCAACAAGGATTGCCCCATAGATGTTGAAGTCAGCCAAGGGTACAAGGTAGTGGTTTGTAGACTCTTCATTGATCCTGACATTTGGGCTGCAGTTAGACAAGAGTTTATGGATTTTGTACACTCCAATGACTGTACTCTTGATGCTCTTCGAGACAAGTTTAGGGTTGATGCTGCAAGTTGGTGGTGCTTCCATGGCCAATCATTCAAACACCTACAACTCTTGAGATGAAAATTTTATCACAAGTAAGTTTTCTAATATTTATAATTTTTTTTATCTTTTATAATTTATAATTTGCTTTTTAGTTTTAAGTTTCATTTATAATTTTAAATTTTAGATTTTATATTTATAACTCTAACTCTCCATTTTTGTCTTAATAGGTTGCTAGCTCTTCTACATCTAAGAGGAATTGGAGCACATACTCCATCCACTCAGTAAAGCGTAACCAACTACACTCCAAAAAGGCAAAGGACATAGTGTATATGCATTCCAACTTGCGCCTGCTTACACACAAACAAAGAGGCTACAAAAAAGGGGACACAAAGAAGTGGGATATCGAACCAGAGCATACTGACTTGGATTCTACCATTTCCCACCTTGCTGCACTTGATGTTGAGGAGGAGCGAGCTAGCGAGCATGAGATTGCTAGTGCTAGTGCTAGTGCTAGTGCCAGTATTTGTGGTTCTTCTAATATACCACTACCTATGTCATCTAATATGGATGATGATGATGTTTTTTTTGAAAACCCATATGACACTGATGCATGATTAGTGATGGTTGATTGTTGACACTCGACATTATTATTTTTAATTTCAATATATATCATGACATTCGATTCGAGTTTGACTAATTGACATTGTAGTATTTTTAATTTTTATTGTTTCAATTTTCTATGGAGGTTTTGTTTATTATAATTAAATGATCATGATGCTATGTGGTATTCTGAACTTAATTACTGCTGCAAATATGTATATATTTCTGATTTTTATATGTTTTTGTATTAACGAATCCAAAACGAACCCACAGCAAAAAAAAATTTTGTCTGAATCCACGAATCAAACCCGCGAATCCGAATCCGAATCAGTATCAGGATCGGTAACTTAGCCATAAAAGAGTATGCTCTACCCCTTATACCAAAGGTAAAATCTACCTTCTCTTGCTTTGATTTGTTGAAGCTTAGGAATTGGGAATTAGCGGCATCAATTCCCATTCAAGGGATAAGAGAGAACAACACATTTAGTATGAATAAAAGGAGAAAAAGTGCAGATACAAGAGATAGAAGTGAGCAATGGAATCCTCCAATGGATAACTTCGTAAAATTGAATTTTGATGAAGCCTCTAGAGGAAACCCAGGGATGGCAGGTGGATGTTTTGTACTAAGGAATTCAGAAGGCATTCTAGTTTATGGTGGATCCTTATTTTTTGACATTTTGTTATTAAATCCAACAATGAAGCAAAGTGAGAAGCATTGCTAGCTGGCTAGAAAGCTAATAATTGAAGGAGATTCGATGGTGGTGATCAATGTCCTCATAAAAGTGTGTAGTCCAAACTGGAATCTGAATAGATCTGTAAATAAGGTCTTAGGGTTAAAGGAGAAATTTGAATCGCTAAGCTTTCATCACTGTAAGAGGCACATGAATTCAGGCAAATGTGAGTATTGATCAAAAGCCAATCATGGTGATATATAGTCACCTCCTACTTCTTGAAAGGATTAGAGCAACATCTTTGTTTTCAGCCTCCATGATTAAACTGGGCAAGGTTAAGATAACAGGCCAGTGTTAGGCCTGAATTTAGTTGTAGGCTTCTCCTATGTATCTAATGCTCCTAACACACTAGATTGAGGCCATTAAAGACCATCTTTGTGCAAAGATAATATTACACCTGCATTAGTTGCTAAGCATGTGTGATGTTCTATCCTTGGGAGAGAAGATTTTCATATGCGGTGTGGTCATAGAGGGGCTTGGGTACGGTGGCAGGAGGTATTAAAAGTTCTAGATGCATAAGCGTGGAAATGAGTTTATATCTTGAGGATATGTATGATGTGGAGAACGTGTAGGGATTGAATAGGAACCTGGTGGGAGTCTTCCAAGTTTGCTTGTGTAGGTATTTTAGCACCATATTGGATGGCAAGTAAGCACAGTGCAGGGAAAGGGAAGGAGCTTAAGACTCATGGGAATGCCTTGGACAGACGCCTGAAGATCATCTTCTCATGCAATTCGGATGCCACGCTAAGGTTCGTGAAAGGACTGCTAGGGAACAAAGGGATGAAAGCAGGAAAAAGACCTGAAGTGGCCATACACAGAGATTTCATCACCAATCTAGCTTATTACATTGCAGATGCAGAATTAAGGCTATGGCTGCTAAAATTGGTTCTCCCAAACCAATTTGGGGAGATGGAAATGGTAAAAGAAGAAGATGCAGTAGGTTTGGCAAAGAAAAACGGTGCAGTTTAGGCAGAAGGTGTGGCTTATGTGTCCTCCTTGGCACCAAAGGAAGTAAGGCAGGAGGAGGTAGAGGAAATTAGAAGGGAGTTGGGGTTGCTGTGAGCCTACTGTAGTGATGTAGGCAAGGTGCTGGCAAGTCTGCATGTGTCTCAATCTCATGGCAGATTAGAAGTTGGTAGTGATTTTAATATTCCAATCTCATGGCAGATTAGAAGTTGGTAGTGATTTTAATATTCCAGTCTTTTGTCATAGCACAGTACATAAGGCTCATCATCATTGTGAAGCCTGCCATGGCATTCACTTCCCCTTGCTGGCAGGGGTTAACCAGGGAAGAATGGCCACAGCAGTGACAAGGTGGGTGGAGAAAGTGGTGGAAGAGGCCAGAGTTGAAGCAACTAGCAAGGAGTGCTGTAACATGCATGCGTGATATGTTTTTTCTGTTTTGTCTGTAATGGCTGCTTAACAGCTCCTAGGTTTGTCTAATAGTCTTGTTAATGCTATTTTTTTTCTGGTTTATTGTATTGCAATGGTTAGCAGTTGCCATTTTGTAAGCAAAGGTTGTAATCAGTCTTTCTATGGAATTATATTATCTGTTCATGTGTTACGGAATTCCAAGGGTGGGGCCCTGTTGATGATGTTTTCTTGACAACAACAACATTAGAATAAAACACCAAGTGCTCTATCTTCTCTTGAACAAAGCGTCTCGAATGCTAAACTATGTGATCAAACAAGAACGCTCCAAGGTTCCTTGTACGTGATTTGCAACGAATAGCCTCGGTGGTGTGATGTGATTTGCTGTGTCACAAAGGGACTTACGTAGAATTGTCATCTCTCCATTCAAATAAGTTACTCTTTACTTGTGAAATGGAACCTCTTCCTTATCAACTATGAAAAGAAAAGGCAAAAGGCAAGAGTTAAGAAGGCTAATCTAAAGACAGTGACATGATGAACGATGCTATGATAGACAAATTCCCTTAGAAAACCAAATTTCACTTCGCCATGACGAGCAACAACTACATGAAATAGGTGCAATCTCCAAGGGGTAAACCAAGGATTTTCATATCGTTGACACACTCCAAAGTACCCACAGCTGGCGCAACTCAAAGGAGCATCAACAATCGAACTATTTGCAAGATGTGGTTCAGGCTAACTTTACACGATGACTTGCCAGCGACAAACCATCAAAAGTATGAACCAACGGGAATTTATCAAACATCATTGCATATATCCATTACATCAACGACCTCTATCTACTTTATTATCTACGCTACTTGGAACCACATCTTCATCATATTCAAGAACTTGAAACCATGCTAACATTTCAAAGCCACAAAATCACCATGCCAAACAACAACAATGAGCTTGTATTACTTTGAAGTGTGTCATTACAACAATCTCATGTCTCTCTTCATGACTTTGAAGAGTTCCCCCTCTACTCTACTTGCTATTCTACTCTCCTACAGCAACTCTACTCCTAATCTCCTCTCTATATCTATTCTCCTTTTTTCAAATGAGAGTAGTGAGCCTTATATAGAGCTCAAGAATTACAACGAATGGCTCAGATTGACTTAACAATCAACGGCCGAGATTGAGACAACAAGGCAGTTTGTTACAAAATTTGCTATTTTTAGAACATGAAAGAGGCAATGAAGGCACAATTTCCAATGTGATGAGCATCTTTGGAGTATCTTTATGGTGGGCCTTCTTACATGGCAGAATGCGATTGGCTTGATGATGTGTACGTGCCATCTCAGCATCTTTGAATGGACCATTGTGCTTCACTTCATGTTCACTTTACTTAGAATATTTTCTTCTTGTTGTCTTGATGTAACTCATGGATCGCTTTGATGATCATGCTCATCTCTCATCTTGTGATGTTGTTGTGCTTGTGCAGGATCATGCCTCTGGACAGTTGCATGGACTCACAGAGTAGACTAGTGCCTAATGAGAGTTCTTCTTGTCTAGCACATGATATGTGAGCTTCTGGATAATGACCTCCTTCAAGATGTGCGTGGTGAAGTGACAACCTTCCACTGATCCTCACCTCGAATGGATGATGCTCTTGATGATGAACTACACTTGTAACCTTGATCATCTTGAACTAGCTCCCCTCCACATGGCATTGATGTCTTCCTCATCCAGACATACGAAGTCTTCAAAGTAAGATAAACTTGATGTTGGAGCTCTCCTCCATGTGGTGATGATGACAAGTTTGAGCAACGTTCCTCAGCCTTCCAAACTTCTCTTGTATGAGCTCTCGCCATTCACCTCCTTGGATCCCCCATCACCTACAAGAAGAAACACATCAAATTAAGACTCAACATAAAGGATTTCCAACAACAAATTACATTCAACTTATGCATGTGGGATTAAAAAAATGACATTTCAAAACATATCCTTTCGCATGAAATCCATGCCTAAGTGCCTAGGCGGGTTTAGAGGGACAGTATGGATTATTTGATGTGAATTCCATGTCAAGGTGTGAAATCCGCCCAGGCTGGGCGGGTTTAGGGGTGTCATCCGGAGAGTGTCTTGTGAATGACATGACATTGTCCAGGCAAAGTGCTCAAGACCGCCTAGCATGGGCGGGATTGGAAGAGGTGTAAGGAATTTTCATCACTTAAGCATTTTTAGCTTGGTTTTGACAACTTAAGAGCTCTTCACTTGTTTCATTGAGAGTTTATCCTCCTTTGAATGCTATGTAATTCTTGAAGCATGGGCGGATTTAGAGTGAGTGCATGGAGTGAATGGTGTGGAGGACATGCATGATGGTGGGAGTCACTTGACAAGGCGGGTTTGGAGGGTGTGTATGGAGAGTATGTTGTGGAAGAGGCGACATCATCCAGATGAAGGGCTCAAGGCCGCCCAGCATGGGCGGGATTGGGAGGCTAGTAAGGATTTTCACCTCATTTGAGATTCATTCCCTTCATTTGATAAGGCTTTTCTATCAACTCCAACACTTAGTGAAATCTTGAGATGCTCATGAAGTTGAAAGACACAACTTGGATGTTGGGTGATGATGTCCACTTGTCATGGTGAAAACCGCCTAGGAAGGGCGGGATTAGAGGTGACCTTTGGACTTTACCTTAAAATACCTTCCAACTTATGAACTTTCATTAAATCTTCATGATTTCTTTGTACTTCAACTCAAAACATTGCAAGCTTGATAGGTCTTCTACTTGAGCGGGTTTAAGGTTGATGTCTGGAGAGTGTGTTGTGCAAGAGGTGAAGTTGTCCAAGCATAGAGGTCAAGGCCGCCCAGGAAGGGCGGGCTAGGAGGTGGTGAGTGGATTTTATGACTTAGGAACTTCTTACCTTTGAACTTGACTATCTCCTCTCCTTTGTACCATCTTGATCAAACAAACTTAGCAATTTATGTTATCCCTCTTCCTGGGCGGCTTTGAGGACAGTGTACGGAGAATTTCATGTGGGACACGACATAGTCCATGAGCACCCCTTGAGGCCGCCCAGGTAGGGCGGGTTTGAAGGTGGTGCTTGGAATGCAAGTCTCGTCGTCATACCAGAAATGTCTTGAATGGAAGTATATTGAAAATATGTTTAAGTCAGATATCTGACTTATACTTTAAATATTTATCAATATACTTCCAGGATGTTTGAGATGGGTCTTGGATCCATATGATTTAACATGCAGATTCTAGATTTTGGAGGATCCACCAGATTTCAGACTTAGCCAATTTTCAGGATTTCAAGACATCAGGCTTAGTGATCTTTTATCATTCTTTCCAATTGATTCATCCTTGTTGGGAGGAGTTTAAGTAATGCTTGGTGTCATCTTCATCATTCTCATCAAGTAAACTTGCAACTTATGCCACCTTCATCCCTGGGTGGTTCTGGAAGCAGTGCATGGAGAGTTTGATGTGGGGGGAGACATTGTCCATCACTCCCTCATGAGGCCGCCCAAGTAGGGCGGGTTGAGAGGTGATGCATGGACACTTCTTTGAAATGCACTTGATTCTATCTAACTTGCAAACTTCCATTGGAATTTCATCATATCCTAGTGTCTCGTGCAAGAAAACCTTGAAAACTTGACCACTTTCCTTCTTGGGCGGATTTAGAGGGTATGTGTGGAGGATTTCATGTGACATGCAACATTGTCCAAGACCCCTTCCTGAGGCCGCCCAGGTAGGGCGGGTTTGGACACGACCCTTGGATTTTCATCTTAAAACTCACTTAATCATTCTAAAACCTTCAAGTTTCCATCAATCTTTATCACCTTCTGATGTTTTGTGTTGAAACACTTTGAATTTTGCATAATCTCTCCTAGGGCGGGATTGGAGATGCTGTCTGGAGTATTTGATGTGGAAGAGGTGAAGTTGTCCACAGGAACCTCTTGAGGCCGCCCAAGTAGGGCGGGTTTAAGGGTGACTTTTGGATTTTCATTCAAAACTCACTCGATCCTCTCAAACCTCCAAGTTTCATTGAAATGTCTTCACCCTCTAGTGCTTCATGCTTAAAAACCCTTCAAAATTTGATCATTCTCACCTAGGGCGGGTTTGAAGGCAGTGTTTGGAGAAATTGATGAGGTGATGAAGACATTGTCCATGTCTACATGCCAAAGCCGCTCAAGTAAGGTGGGTTGGAGAGTGACACCTGGAAAATTGCTTATTATCCACTTGACTTCACTCAAACTCAAAAATCTTACTTACAAATCACCATACCTCAGTGTTTTGCACAAGAAAACCTCAACACTTAACCATTTTTCCTCTAGGGTGGTTTTGGGAGCAGTGTGTGGAGAGATTGATGTGGCAGAAGTCATTGTCCATCACTCCCTTGTGAGGCCGCCCAGGCTGGGCGGGTTGGGAAGTAATGCATGGAATTCACCTTGTAGTGCCTTTGATTCCATCAAACTCATGAAATTTTGTTGGAGTTTCATCATTTCCCTATCTTTTGTGCTTAAAATCTCGTAAATTTGATGTCTTTCTCCCTTGGGCGGGTTTGAGGGCAGTGTTTGGACAAGCTCTCCTGATGGTGAAGACACTGTCCAAGATGACCTTGTGAGGCCGCCCAGTCTGGGCGGGTTTGGACAGTACCCTTGGATTTCTTGCCTTAGTCAAATTTTGGATTTCCCAAATGGAAGTATGTTGAAAATATGTTTAAGTATAAGTCAGATATTGAGTTTCTTATACTTTAAATATTTATCAATATACTTCCAGGATGTTTGAGATAGGTCCTGGATCCATAGGATTTAGCATGCAGATTCTAGATTTCTGAGGATCCACCAGATTTCAGACTTAGTCATTTTTTCAGGATTTTCAAGATATCAGACTTAGTCATTTTCAGGGTCTCAGTGACATGCATCAGGATGAAGGCATATAGACCTCTTGGCAAGAAACTGTTGAGACTTGCATACACAACACTATCAAAATCATACAAGCTCAGAGGACAACTAAACCTAGAGCAAAACGAAGCGAGAAAGCAAAAAAAAAAAAAAAAAAGAGGGGGGGGGTCCCCATTAGCAATGGGGCGATGTGTGATGAGGTCACAACAGGTCCCCCAATAGAACCCCAACTAAGTTATCTTAAAAAAAAACAAGTTATCTGACAATTGGCTTGTGACAGAGTTAAATATTCTCCATCAACTTCCAATCAAACCATACCAAGGCTGTACCAAGGAAGATGAAGTCCTCATTCTCAGAAGCTCATTTATTCTAATGATAAGCAGTCTTAGACCCTATGTATTAAAATTATGGTCAGGCATTCCAAAGTATCATAATTAGTGGCACTTAGCAATTACAGTACACTGCCCTTTTATGATAGTCTACAAGCTCAATTGTAGAATCCATGGCTACCAGCAAGTCTCTAAATTACGGTATGGCCAGAATCCAAAAATTGAGAAAGAAAGAGATTACTGTGAGGCCTCAACCTCGGTGCAAGACAGAAACAGAATTAGCCGATCCAGTAAAAGTGTTCTATTCCTAGCCAACCAAATGCATCTGGGAGTTTAGTTGATCCTTACGCAAGTTGACGAGAAAGTGGCCTGAATGTAGTAGACTATTACATAGCTTCCAAGAAATGCAGTGAGAAATGGCAATTATATGCAGACTTTGCTGCAAACAGTGCAGAGGGAGAAGTGGGAGTGGAAATTACACCGCTGATGGTAAAACCAGGGGAATTCAGAATCTTTAGGCAGTGATGCCAGGCATGAACAGCATTCAGGAGAAGCAAAATTTTCTACATCAGATTATTGTCTTCCTTACAGAAAAAATTCAATCTTCTTGATTTGCAGTGGCCTTATTCAATAGCAGTTTCCAACAAGCTTTTCTTTTTTGGCCTGATCGGTGATTCCAATGCCACTGTTTAAGTTCTGGTTAGCAGTAATGTATTTTTGCCCATAAACCAGCAATTTCTAACTTGGATTTGATAGCCCATCTGTGAACTGTAATTTATGTAAATAAATATAGTTTTTCCTTTATCAGAAAATCATTTTTTTTAAATATTGAGGAAAGTTAACAAATATGGTTCATATGAGCATCTGACTAAGTCTTAGCTCCTTTCAAGCATTAACATGAGACTAATACATAGCTCCTTTCAAGCATTAACACTAGAATAATACTTAGCTCCTTTCGAGCGACCACACTAGAAACCAACAATGGAGGACTAGGAGTCACACCTTAGAGTTCACATCCACACTATAAGCCAACAATGGAAGACCAAGAGTCACAATGGTTCATATGAGCATCTGACTACGACTTAGCTCCTTTCAAGCATTAACATGAGACTAATACATAGCTCCTTTCGAGCATTAGCATTAGACTAATACTTAGCTCCTTTCGAGTGACCACACTAGAAACCAACAATGGAAGACCAAGAGTCACAACTTAGGATTCCACATTAGATGTCACTTTGGGGATTTGAACTTGGGTCTCCACAATGAGAACCCAATGCTTTAACCAATTGAGCTCAACCCCTTTGACAAAAATCATAAATCATAAATAACAATTATGATACAACTAACATTTCCACACTCTGATTTGACTAGAAAGAAAAAATACTATAAATACAACAAATGACAAAACCCAACTATCAACACCTAGGGATTAACACCTTACAAATAACAAGGTCAGTTTCTCCCAGTCAAGAATTTCCAAGCAAACTGTGATCTTACTTCACCCCAAGAGAAACTTGCGCAAGCCATTCAATTGGAAAAAATAAAAACCTTCAAGCCCACTTAACCTTACCTTCAATGTAAACCAGGAAAATGATTGAAAAAAGAAGTTTCCCCAAGAGGCAACAACCAGATCAGTTCTTAAAAATAAAATTGTACTCCTTTATCGACATAAAGCTACAACAGATTAAAAAAACATATACCTTTGAACCAAGGTGCATGTTGATTGAGTCCACAGATAGACAAATAATTCTTGGACAAAGCTTGCACCTGAATACTGATTTACATTGTATGACACAGTCATCTAAATCGTGCAAATCACGTTCTCTCTCTGTCTCATCTACAGCTTCTGCCCACTGATTAGAATGTTTGCTCTGGGCTGATTCAATAGCTCTGCTAACCCTATCCTTCACCAAATCAATGTTCCTAGTCTGCTTATTGTCCTCATTGTCCTCACTTGTTAACTTACCTGGCCAAGCCAAAAATATAAAATCAGTTTAGTTTTCTTCATTATGAAAATTTTATGACTTCCACAATATTTACATATAATTTCTGCAAATTGCAATATCTATTTATTGTATGACTGACTTTTTGCAGCAACAATCTCAGTAAGTAAGTTGCTTCTGTTATATTAAGCATAACTGGCTGTGAAAATCAACCTTTAGAACGTCATAAATGCATGGCTTCACAATTTTATGAAACAAAATAATTGCCAATACAAATATTACTGATATTCTAAGTCAAAGTCAATAAAAAGTAGCTAATAAAGTTACCAGGATTGTTATGCAAATTCAAGATTCTGATGATAAAACTTTTGCCAATCCTAAAATTATCATTGAAATTTTGACAAGTTACAACTACTAAATTTTAGACTTCACTCCATATTTTCAAACAAGAAAACATATTAGAAGAGATATCAAACATCAAAACCATCATACACTTGCATAACAAAGATTGTAAGAATCTAAAGTTGTGTGATAAAGCAAACAAGGAAACATATTAGAAGAGATATCAAACATCAAAACCATCATACACTTGCATAACAAAGGAGGTAACAAAGATTGATCCATCACCCTCAAATTGCAGTTCCACCATCTATCGTGGGACCAGGTATGCAAATATTGTGTTGGTATTGGTTACATACAAGAATGGTGAGCAATATTTTCTCAATGGCAAGCAAGGTTTTTTCAATAGTGGCTGGGGCTTTCTTTTCGCGACAAACGGTGCGGTTTTTCAAGAAGACGGCATATCCCCTTTCAGAACGTGAGCAGGGGATTTCAGGCAAACGGTAGGATTTTTCAAGTCACATTTCTCGAGCAGATCTGAAATCCATCACTTAAGAAGACAGCATATCCCCTTTCAGAACGTGGGCAGGGGATTTCAGGCAAACGGTAGGATTTTTCAAGTCACATTTCTCGAGCAGATCTGAAATCCATCACTTACCTGTGCGGCCATAGGCAGGAAGCAGACAAAGGTGGGGGCTAGGTCTCTTTTCAAAAGGTACCTTATCTCTAAAAGCCAAGGAAAAAGGCAGATATCTCTCAGTTCTGGGCATTAAAATGCAAACCTGAACTGGCTTCTCAGGATCACAGAAAAAAGAGACCTAGCCCCATTTTTTCATGGGACCCTAGGCAAGTGCAATATTTTGTTCATATTTTTATATGATATCACTTCTTTCTGCATACTTTATTCTTTTTCATATGCAATGGAAAGCAAAACACCTCAAGCTGAAAATGAAACTGACAACAAACACAAAAACCCAGAAAGGCAGCAGCTTATTTCAGAGGTAAATGACAACATTTGCTCACAACACCTAGGTCAAACACCAACAGATAAAAGAGGGAAACGGGTGTTGGTAAACACAAAACAATAATGTGGGATAATAAAGCGTAGGTTATCCTGCTCAAAAATAGAACAGTCAAAAAGAAGCAGTCACAAAAGAAGAAAAACACTGTGCAAGTTCGAAGGTTGAAACCTAGTCAAACAAAGTCATGTTACAAAAATTTCAAATGCAAGGAGATAGAGACCGTGGAGAAGGGGAGAAGGAAGAGATCTACAGTCCCACATCAACCCCTTACTTGGTGGACACATTTATATGTGCAAGAGTTACTGATGTCAAGAACAGAAATGAACGTATAGAAGCTAGGGAGCAAGAAAATAACTACAAGCTTCATAGTATTATAGCAACAAACCAATATTTAGTAGAGGACAATAGAGTGTTAAAAGAACATGACGCAGTTCAGGATCAGGCACCTTCGGCAGGTAGCCAATCCAGGCAGCCTCTCACATAAAAAATTCACATTCAGAAAAATTGCAACAGTAGACCCAAGAAGTGATTGCCAAAAAATTC
The DNA here is from genome assembly GCA_027924645.1 of Cunninghamia lanceolata. Lineage (NCBI taxonomy): Eukaryota > Viridiplantae > Streptophyta > Pinopsida > Cupressales > Cupressaceae > Cunninghamia > Cunninghamia lanceolata. The sequence goes on along the minus strand of BSBN01000204.1, from coordinate 1,660,917 downwards.
ACATTCAGAAAAATTGCAACAGTAGACCCAAGAAGTGATTGCCAACATTTTAATTCGGGAAAAAACATCAACTTTACAAAGATAACTCCAATCTCACAACTCAGTCAAATCGCAACCCAAAAGACTCATCCTAAACATCTAAAAACACTAATACAAGCCAAAAACCTTCATAGCTCACACTGACAGTCCTGTGAGGTCTGTTAACAGCAAACAGAGATCTAATCCTACCAACCATAGCAGCAACAATCTTCTGGGGAAAAATGGGATTTTCAAAAACGTAAAAAAAACAAAAAAAAAAAGAGAGAAAAAATTACTTTTTTTAAAATTAAACGCATTTTAATATTATAGAAATAGGGAGAGCAAATAAAAATAAATTGAGTCCATGAATTGTGGAATATAGATTTTTTTCATTTATGTTCATATCGCTGATTACATTGCGTTGCATAATGCATACTGCATGGTGCATAAATGATAACTAGATACTAATCTATGTTACACCAAGTTTTTGGGACAGGGACGGTAAGGGACAGGGGGATGCATTTCTGGGACGGCTTTTTTGGGAGGCCATTTTTTAGGGGATGGTAGGGATGACTATTAAAAATAGGGAAAATTTAAAAATATAGGAAATTTCAAATATTCATGTGATGGCATCGATAAGGCATACATTATATACATTATAATATTAGAAACATACAAGATCCTAAAACCCTAACACTTAACCTACAAATGGAACATTTGAAGCTGACAAAACCCTAAATAAATTTAAATAGCATGATTATGCTTCACACGTAATTTTTTCAATGGCAAAGAGCCTAAACTCCATGTAGCTAACAATTAAACTGAAAAATAAATATCAACAAACGTCGACATAGGTTTCTAAACAAGGTAAAATGATTTTACATAAACGACAAAAAATAAGTTGTCAGTCCTAATAGGGAACAGGTACGGGTTTGGGGGCCTTGAGTACAAGTACGGCTCCATGTGTATATATATATATATATATATTGAAGCTGACAAAACCCTAAATAAATTTAAATCGCATGATTATGCTTCACACGTAATTTTTTCAATGGCAAAGAGCCTAAACTCCATGTAGCTAACAATTAAACTGAAAAATAAATATCAACAAACGTCGACATAGGTTTCTAAACAAGGTAAAATGACTTTACATAAACGACAAAAAATAAGTTGTCAGTCCTAATAGGGAACAGGTACGGGTTTGGGGGCCTTGAGTACAAGTACGGCTCCATGTGTATACATATATATTCGTAATTTGCAAATATATATTAATAGTATTTCTAATTTGCCCCAAACATATAAAATATGACGGGAAATTATGGGTTATAGCTTCATTGCGAAAGACATGATGTATGCCAACACAACAGGGCCGCATAAATTTCAGCAGTGGCACTTTTAGTGGTGGGCAACCAATTGATATTTTATAGGTGCTCCATGGAAGGCTACCAGGATACCCTTTTCCTCCACACCTATGTTACTAGAAATGAGAAACAGAAATGACAACCGCAAGGCAATGAAAATAGGGTATTTAGAGGTTGTGAATAAGAAACGGATCTTAAATACATACATGTTCAAAAAATTAAATTTATTATATAATTTTATTCCACATAAATAAAATATGTATTTAAATTTTAAACAAATTTCTAAAGTAATTTTTAAAAATATAAAAAATGTTAACAATTATATATTTTAATTCTAATTATAATGTATAATAAATAATTATAATAACAACCTACCAAAGGCTGGAGCTTTCGCCTGGACCGCAATTCAGAAAAGGATACTCACAAATGAAAGATTGAAAAAGATTTGAATAAGCGGTCCGTCCCGATGCGTCCTTTGCAAGAGCGCGGAAGAAGACGTGGATCATTTGCTACTATCATGCCCGTTCGCACATGAGATTTGGAGCTGGTTCTTCGAATCTTGCGGATGGAGAGGAGCCTTGCCAGAAGACATACACTCCCTATTCACAAGCTGGCCGAAGCTGAGGAATTCCTTATGGGAAGGCATCTGGATTGCAAGCCCATCATTAATTATCTAGCACATATGGCGAAAACGAAACTCTAGAATCTTCAAAGAAACGGAATTGTCAACAGAAGAAGTAAAGAAGATCAAAGTGGGGATTTACGAAATAGTTATGGCTAGAACCTGGAGAACACAGAATAGCTCGAAGCCATTCACGCGATGGGATGAGACAATCATGAAGAAAAAGAACCTATTAAAGGCGTCTCCAGAGTATACAGCCAGCGATCCGCATATCTCAAAGAACAGGCAGAGAGACCGAGTGAAGTGGTTTCCACCCCCTTCAAGACGCTTGAACTTAATTTTGATGGGGTTGCAAAGGGCAACCCAAGGAGATTTGGAGCAGGATGCACAGTAAGAAATGAAAAGGGAGAAATTGTGTGGGTCATCTTGAAGAAGCTACCCGAGGGAACGAATAATGAGGCTGAATTTCAAGCACTGCTAGCAAGCTTGAAACTATGCCAGGAAAAGGGACTAAATGATATAGAAATTGAAGCCAATTCACAATCTGTATTAAGGCCATTAGAACGACGAAAATCCAGAACTGGAAGCTGAGTAACATAGCCACTACAATATGGGCAAGTCATTGACGAAATGCAAATTGCATCAATCCGACACTGTTTCAGGGAAGCAAATTAGTTGGCAGATCAGTTGGCAAATAAAGCCTGTTTTCAACAAGAAGAGGAAATCATATCTAATGAACTCAATAGCTGGAAAGGACTAACTCCTTGATCAATTTTATGGTTGTTTTATTTTTACTACATATGCTGTCATATGGATAGCAAGCTTATCCATAAAAAATAATAATAATAATAATAATAATAAAAAGGAAACTTTAAAAATATCATTTAAATTTTAAAATAAATCATTTAGAAAAACAAATCAAACTTTTCCATAATCGAAATCTTCAACCTAAAAAAAAGTTTTTAAACAAAAGCCACCAAAACGAATAGAAAAATGCAGAAATTTTCATTGTTTTTTTTACAAAGCTGCAGTTTCATAGAAAATGAAATGAAATGACAGCAATGAAACATCACGACACATTTAAAAATGGCAAAAAACCCTAGACAGATGAAAAAACCGCGGGCGAAAGTAAAAAATGGTTAAAACCCGTGACTTGACCTATGATCACACACAATTTCAGCACAAAAATCGCGATTTTTTGGGAAAAAAATCGCAATACTTGGCAATTCGCAATTTTTACGATTAATCGCGACTTTTTCACAATTTCTGCTTCTATGCTATCAACGACCAACCCCTTACATTGTAGATACTATCTCACATACATCTCTCGAGGTATATTTTCACCCAATAGATACTAACTCCTTGTCTTATATTATTCTACTCAATATGTAGATTTCAGCAAGTTGCTGGAAGATATAGGCAATATAGCCACCACAATCCAGATTGCCTTAGTCAAGTATGCCAAATTTAGACATGGGCATGGGGTTTTAACTGTAAATGCAGTTACGACAGTTGAAAAGAAACACCAGAAATAGGATGGTTGTGCCTGAGAATGGTAACCACCCAATAAATAGTGACTCCTTTTGCAGCGCCAAGGAGGTGTGTGGGTCCCAAAAGTCAGAAGGAATCTTTTCCAACACCCAGGTAAAATAACGATTTCTAGTTTTGTTTGCATTCAGCAAGGAAAACATTTTTTAACACCCAGGAATCTTTTGGTGGGCCCTAGTAGGGATATGCGATCTAAAAGAAGAAATTTCAAATAATAGAGAGGCAGGCCCCTCCTTTAAACGCCTTTAATTGAAACCACGGCCATCTACAGGTATCGCCAATTCTGAAAGATAAAGAAACCGCCGACCAATAAAGAATCGCAATAACAAGAAAATGTCTCTTATTTGTGGCCTAGCATGCCGGCCCCTCTCCAACAGCAACACCCAATATAAATGAGTTTTAAATTTTAAGTATAAATTACCAGCCATTGAATAGATAAGGTAATACATGTGGCCCCAACAAGGAATCAACACCTTATCTAAGTTTCAATTTTATTTCTGAATTCTTTCCTGCGTGGGTCCTAGCAACATTACCTTCACGTCCAAGGATAAGACTCTAGCGCCAAATATAGATAAGGCAAGTGGGTCCCACCCTTCAGCTGGATGCTCCTCCATCAGAACAGGTGGCAATCTTCCAAAAGGCCTTGTAGGTAGGGAAACATGAATGGCAAATTGTGAAACAAGCCTAGCAAACCATACAAGAATCAACAAAATTGGGCATAGGCTTGACAAATCCAAAAGTAGCAAGGGATGGAACACAATTACCACAAGAAGCAAATGTTCAACTCATGGAGGTAAAAGAAAGTGACACAAGAAACCATTCAAAGGAGAGCAAAACATGGGTTCAAATAGTGAAAGGTCTAATAGGCAAGGTAGAAGAGGCAAGTACAAAGCATCCTGTAACACAAGAAAGAGAACACAAAGCAAGGCATGAAGATCAAAAAATATAATTATCAGATCGGTAAGAGACTATGGCGAAGTTGAAAACACATTCAATCTTACAAAAGATTTTCTTAGAGACAAACTGCAATGGAAAGGGCAAATTTGCCAAGCAAGGAGGGTTGAAAAGTTAAGGGAAGAGAGTAATAAGCCTTTCATCAGGGAAGAGAGTAATAGGCCTATCAAAGTTGCCTTGATGAGAATAGAAGACAAGAACTAGCTTATAAGCCAAAAGTCTTTTGAAATGCTCATTTATTTTTCTAGATAAAGACCTAACCCCAATGCAAGAAGAGGAGATAAGAGGAGAATTAGCTAAAGTAAGGGCAGCATGGAATGAAGGTAAATGGGTGCAGCTGCAAAATGGAAAAGCTCTCATTACCAATCTCATACCTCAAAATACGTCAACACAATAGAAGACAGCGAGAGAGAAGAGAAAACAATGGAAACAAGAAAAGAAATAAAGTAAGCATGGGTAAAAATCCATGTTACCGGGTTAGGCTCTTTTACTCGGCGAATTTGCTAGGACGGATTCAGGACAGAATATGTGGCCGAGATAGCCCTAGGTTCACTCAGGGTTCATTGCTCTATGATGGTGGGTGCTTCATGACGCAAATCCCTTTCAAGTATGCAGTCTTTCATGGCGGCATGCGCGTCTTTTTGAGCAGAAATGGCATTTATTCGGATGAAATACTATAACCACTTTAGATTTTGACCCCTCTTGTTCCAACCTCTACCCACGGCTCACTCATTGTGTGCTCAATTCCTATCTCGAGAAGCATCATAAAGGGGAGATTGCACTATTATTCTATGTGGATGCGCATCTTTATCTCGCTCTTTAGCCTTTATCATGTCTACCATCTATTAGCGGGAGGTAGCCTTTTGTTGGCAGGACAAACACATGCACATTACCTTCGTTCGTCCACCGAGAGGAAGCATTATAAAATATATTATATGCTAGGCTTTTCATATTTTATTTATATAATATATTTGTTTTATATTTAATATTAATTAATTTAATAAATTTAAAATTATTTATTTATTTATTTTTAATATATATATTGTGCAAATTATTAGGTGTTTTGTTTATTGGCAATTATGAGTATTACTGCTTTTATATATTTTTAATACACACACACCCACCCATACCCATACCCAAGGAAAAAAAAATTGTTGAACCAACATACCCAAACCCATACCCATTTCCATATCAGGACCAGGTGATTCTGCTTTGAGTCTTCAGATTCAAGATAAATAGCAAGTAGGGACCCCCCAAGAGCATTTAAAATTAGTATGTTGGAACTGTAGAGGATACCCTTGGAGGAGGGTGCTTGGGTCAGGGCCTGTCACAGAAGGAAGGGATGTAATATGTATGACAGAAACTCATGAGCACAAGGGTTGCAAGACTTCTAATTTTGAAGGATATACGAAGTTTGCAATTTGGAACAGTGCAACAAAAAATGGCGAAGGTTACAGTGGCATAATGGTTTTGGTAAGAGAAAAACTTGGGGAAGAAACGTTCAATTGGAAAAAGAATACACAAATAAATAGTATGTTTGGTTTAAAATATCAAAGCATGGAAGACACATAAGGATTGTAACTTGTTACTTTGCTCCACAAGCCTCAAAAACCTACATAAAAACATGGGTTGGGTGCTGAGGACCCATATGCAGCCCTAAAAAGAAGATACATCAGCATATTCTCAACATGGAGAAGTCCTTCTCTTGGGAGATTTCAATGCCAGAACAGTGAATGAACAAACCAGAATTTTTTGCAACAAGGAAGTTAACAGCCCTTTATGGTTCCCCAAAGAGGAAAATCACCAATGGTCAAGATGTTTAGATGATAACAAGGGCATTAATCATTTTGACAAAGAACTTCTAAGTTTATGTAGCACTTATGGTTTGGCCATTTACAATGTATGAGTAGATAGAAGAAATTGGAAATTATGGATGCAAAACTTACAATGGTGCAAGGGTCGTGGATCATGTCATTTGCTCCCAAAGCTTGACTGAAAGGATAATAAAGGTTGTGATTGAAGGTCCCCCTATAGATTTAAAATCAGACCATAGTCCAGTATATATAATGACGTCTTGGGTGGAAAGAAATCAACATACACTAAAAGGGCAACCCAACCACCAACCTCTAGCAATAGAAAAATTCTTATAACCCAAGAAAATTGTTCCATCTTCAAAGAAGACTTAAAGCAAAGACTGCAGAAGGAGAAACAAAGAATACAAGGTTTCAAAAGCCATGAGCAAAAAACATATTTCAAGAGGCACTCAAGAGTTGTAAAAGGACAAGAAATAGGAAGAAGAAAACAAGTTGTTTTCCGTCAAATGTTTGGTTCAATGAGAATTGCAAAGCTGCATGGAGGGTTCACGTAAAGAAGAGATGAACAGAAAATCGCACAAGCAATCTGTAAAAGCAAAAAGAGGAGAGTTTATGAACACAAGGAGAGAAGAGTTTCTATATCTAGGGAAGAATAACCCAAAATTATTTTGTATAGAACTTCAGCCAAAAAAAAAATGAGAATAACATCACACTCACTTAATGGCTTGATTATGCAAAACAATTATATGAGCAGGAGTCTGAGCTTGACGTCCCCACATGGGTCAACATAACAACAAAATTATTCTTTTTACAAGAGGTTAAGGAAGGTATTAAGAAGTTGATTGCAGGAAAGGCTTGTGACATGGTTGAGCTACAGGCAGAATATCTAAAACGGGGGATGAAAACCCTTGCCCCTCACATTAAGAAAACATTCAACATCATTTACCGTGGGTTTCCAAGATATTGGACCACCAGCATAGCGATACCTTTTTTAAAAAGTGGAGATGTTAACAATCCTTCCAACTATAGGACCATCATGATTAATCCTTTGCTTGCAAAATTGTTTGGAAGCATGGTTGAACACAGAATCACTAAGTGGGCAAAAGAAAAAAAAAATAAGAGGGCAAAAGGGCAAGCAGGTTTCAAATCAAAACTCTCAACAATAGATTATAGAATTAATTTGAGGCATATCATTGAAAAAATTTGGAATGAAGAAGAAAAAGCTTATTGTTATTTTGTTGACTTCAAGAAAGCTTTTGATATGATCCCCTAGAATAAGTTACGGTGCAAAATGAAGGATCTAGGTATCCCATAGCAGTATGGAGCAGTTGTCCAAAGGCTTTATATAGAGGTTCAAGTACAAATTAGAACTCATGCAGGCCTTTCAGAAAATTTTAAAAGCAACATTGGAGTTGTAAGACCTCTTTTGTACACCGACAATTTCATTTTGATTGCTAAGTCCACTCAAGGATTGCAAGGGTACTTATATGCCCTTGAGCACTTTTGCAAGGAGGTAGGTATGCAAGTTAACAACAACAAAACCAAGATCATGATCTTCTCCAACAAAAAGAGAAAAAAATCAGTTTTTTTTAATTTTGAAGGGAGTATTCTAGAAGTAACAAAGTACAAATACTTTGGGATGGATTTCAACAACAAACTTAGTTGGGCAACTTGGAGGAAGAAAACTTTTGGAGGTTGGAGAGCACTTTATGCTTTGCAAAATAGAAGTAGGGAGGTGGAGTTATGGAATTGGAAAACTATCTGGATTCTATCCGGGTTATTAGCAATTTTAGTGGTGCTTTACAAGTGTGAATTATGGGCTAGCAGCACTTCAGACTTAAAATGGAAGCAATAGATAGAATCCAAAAACGCATGATCACAAGCAAATTCAAACTAAAAGCTTCAACCCCCTATGAGATTCTTCTAGCTAACTAGTGCATTTCCTATTGAAGCCATTGCTATTGTGCATCTCCTAGGATATCTAAAAAAAATTGAGTTGATGGAGACAAATAGATGGCCCAAGGTTGTCATCAAAGAAGTCTTGAACAAAAGAAGTCCTAGATGAAACAAAACATCAAATGGATGAGCAAATGGAACATTCACTTGAAAGCATGTCATAATAATAGCAAAGCAATAAAGGCTTTTGTTGTAATGTCCCCTTTTAGGATATACCTGATTTCTTGGCCTGCAAACAATAAGAACTACTAGAAAGGGACATTAGATATATTAAAGATCAATAAATTAAGATAATATTCAATTCATAGCATCATTCTTATTAAATTCATCTAGCATTCATATAAAGTTCATCTATCATAGCATAATTATTAATGAGATCAATACTTCATAACATAAATAATGAGATCAAATCATCATAGCATAATTAATAATGCGTTTGATACATATATTAACAAGCACGAATGTAATGTCCCCTTCTTGAGATTGCCCTAAATCTTGCCCTAGAATCACCAGGTTAATGTAGTTAGGGTTATAACGTACCAATTAAACGCTTTAAGCAAGATGAATCTTGGTTTAGGTCCTGCAATCATGTTAGATAATATTGGAAATATAACTCATATGACCAAAACATATTTAATGAATGTCGTATCTATTTAAACCATGTAAAATACATAACTATTTCAAACCTATATAAACTACACAATATCTATAGTGCATGATGGAAGATTAGCCATAATAGGACTTGGAGGAGAAACATGATAGGGCGTCGGAAGCTATCCTCATGCTAAGCCCAAGAGAGGCTATACCATCCCTCTTGGCCCCAAGTGCAGACATGTGGGCATCCAACATGGGGTGGTGTGCTTAGTGGATAAACTTGTATCTGCCTTCCCTATCCATGTTGTCTTATCCATCCTTCTTATGATTGAGACTCCTTGAATCCATCTCAACAACCAACCCATGTAGAGATCGGAGGGAAAGCTACAATGGGGCGCCCGTAGATTCTCCTATCTAAGCCCAAGGGCGGACATTCACCCCCTTGGCCCACAAGTGGCAGACACGCAAGCATCCAACATGGTGTGGCGTAGATAGAAGGAAATCTAGTATCTGCTCCCCCTTCTTGTATTTACCTACTCCTCAACATGGTTGCTTATTGGGAATGAGCAATTTAATGACTAATAGGAATCTTGTTTGGCCAACAATTACATCAATAAACACATCTAGATTCGTAAGAGATTACACATTAATAAACATATCATCATTCACAATAATCATAATAGTGCATACCACAATACTTGCTAAAATATAAGACTGTTATATTCTAAGATGCAAATATATTAGCCAATGCTGACTTCTGCCCTTGTCTGCTGAGTGTAGATAATTATGTTTGATCTGCTCCTATTGCCTTGCTGTTCGATCTGTTTTTATTATTCAGAAGATGTTGCTTGTCTGAATGTAGATGTATTTCTGAATATGATTCGATATCTGCTCTAAATCAGTTCATATTCCATTACATTTCATTGCTTAAATTCATATGAATATTATCACTATGCTTGTTGTTCCATTCTGCTCTGAGACTGCCTTCGATCTACTGTAATTCATATGATATTCCTTGCCAGACTCCCTGTTTAACTCCTACTTTATCTTCTATAAATGCCTTCTTCATACGTCTTTACTCAAGAGACGCGATCTCTTCAAAGAGGTGCCTATTCCAAAGGAGGCGGCTATTCCATTTCAAGTCGACCTCAACTTAATTTATTTTAAACGAAGTCGGCCTTGATCAAAACTTATAATTGAATTTATAATCAAACATATTCTAACGTTGACATGCTGCCACATGAGGTCGGCCACATAAACTTCTCAAGGGACGGCTTTATAACTAATTCCATCACTGCCTTTCATTAATCCATTGCTTACCTTATGTCTGTTGTTCCTTTAATTATAATCGCTGCCTTCAATTATATTTGCTGTCTCTAATACTTGGGTGGGTAGTATAATTACATTTGTCTTTGATTTTGGAACATATAAGGCTGTGTGGTCGGCCAGCAAGGAGATGGTGAAGGTCGGCCAGCATAGATTCAATGCAGCTTTTAAAGTCGGCCATATTACGGAACATTTCATTTGTTATATATAAATTCCGCAAGTCTATGTGGGAAAAGATGTTAGGAGAAAGAGAAAATATTACCTTGATGAATTTAACACCACTTATGATCATCAGCAAAAGGCCTATATAAGGGCAAACATCCCTTGAAAAACAAAGATTCTCATAGTTCAATTAAGGACTAACTCACATCGTCTTTGGTGTGTAACGGGCAGATGGAAGAGATCAAAAGAGGAATGGGAGGAAAGAATTTGTGTCTTTTGCACAGCTAGGGCATTTGAATCAGAAAAACACTTTTTTAGAATGTCAAGATTACAATGGCATTTGGGCCAATTACACTTGCATTCTAGCAGCAGCTTCCTTACAAGATTTGCTCAAAGAGAAGGTTGATAAAATGGAGGAGTTCATCGTCAAATTAAATAGCAGAAGAGCAGCAATTCAAAAAAACATTGTGACAGAGTCTGCCGTCCCATAGGCTATCTTTGGACTAGTTGACGTTACAAATCTTCTATTCTATTCTACATTTGTTTCCTTGCCAGATACTAGAATCCTTTGCTTTCAACACTTAAAAGAATTCGTCTTGGCAGCTGAACTTGCAACAAATAGATTTTCTAGGGGCATTTTTTAATTATTTTCATAGGAGGAAACATATAAGAAGAGACAGTGAAAATCAAAACCATCATACACTTGCATAACAAAGGTTGTAAGAATCTAAGGGTATGATAAATCTGTACCCTTGGCAGATGCTAGAATCCTTTGCTTTAAAGTTTAAGCACCTAAAGAGCTCTTCTTGGCAGCTGAACTCGCTACAAATATATTTTTTAAGCTCGTTTTTTCCTTCAATCCTGAGTATCTCCTGGGTATTTTTTAATTTTATCGTAATTTTCAATAAAGGAAACATGTTAGAAGAGATATGGAACATCAAAATCAGCATAAACTTGCATAATAAAGGTTATAAGAATCTAAAGTTGCATGATAAATCTGCATTCTTGGCAGCTACTAGAATCCTTTATTTTAAACAGCTAGAGAATTCGGCACAACAAGATTTTTAGGGGAATATTTTCCTTCAAACCTGCATATCTCCTGGATATTGTTTTGAATTACAAAATATAGCATTTACATTTTTTCCAGATTTTGAAATCATTTTTCCCTTCCAACTTTTAATAGCAGGTCAGACTTAGTATATTTCCCAAAAACTTAGGAAGCATAACTGATAAACTTAAAATTTAACTGTATATCAAATGACATTTTATCATATTTCGAGACCTCAAAAATAAGTTTTATAAATGCTACCAGTGCAGAACCCATACCCAAGAGGAAGAATGGTTCATCACATCAACGTTTCTGCAATTCTGTAAAAGAACAAAAGCACAAAGTTGTTTCACTTAAAATGAATAAATTGTAGACCCTTGCATTTCATGGTGCTATCTTTGAAGCATCAACTATGTGAAGAAGGCGGCTCAAGTCTCACAACTAAGAGTACTAATGACCAAGTATGATGTCCTAGATCAAGGCTCAAACCAAACACCGTGATGTCTTGGAACTGAATTACTGAATTAATATTCTTTTTAAAAATTCCTTACGCCAAAAGGCATAGAGATGGCTTAAGGACTCTCTAGTGAACACAAATTTCGCAGACAACATTAGGGCAGTCCATGTTGTAAAGTTGTACATATTTCTACTGCTTAAACTACTAAATTTAGTTCTTAACCCTGCCAAAGAGGCATGATCGATCATGAGCATGGGAATCCAACATCTGTACATAGTGGCAAGCTTACAAAGTTACAAGGCATGACTAGAAATCTCAAACATATGCGCATGGCCATCTTTCCATGGCATGTCAAGTATTCGAAAGCAAAACTTTAAATGGTCAAGCTTATGGAATGCACAGACCCTAGATTTTTTAAGCACACTATAAATATTTGCCAATTTTTCAAAGAGCCTAGGCACTCAAGTCTACTAGTTAAGAAATAATCTCATGACCTAAGTCACAAAGTTCACATTTGTGTTCGTGTTCGGCAACGATAAGATTCGGATGAGGTTCAGCAAGGGAAAGAAAAATTCATGATTAAATTCGCCTTATATAAATATTTTTTTTAAATATAAGTAATATATCCACAAACTTATCAAAATAGTTTAACATTGCTAAATAGATTTGAAATCTTAATGAAAAGCTAACATATTTATAAACCATGATAAACTTATCAAAGTTAAACCATAAGAAATTTAGAAACATATGAAATCCTAATTGCGAAGATTTTTTTTTTTTTTTTTTGTCAAAAAGGGACAATCAAGAGTCAAGACTCTAAAACTTCAAAAAAGCTCCAAGTCATCAAGAGCACTTGGATGAGATGATGTAGCATCATCATCACTAGATACACTACTCGATTCATCATCAAAAAAGTCAGGCTCATCTACAACTGGCACTGCTATGTCTTTTGGAATTTGTTGTTGTAAAGATGTGGAGTCTTTTGCTGATTTGTTCATAAACAGTTTTAAATTGCTGCGAATGTAGACAAGATCTCCCAACTTTCTAGACAATGTGTTCCTCTTTTTGGAATGAATGTGGTCAAAGCAGCTCCAATTCCTCTCACAAGCTGATGAACTTGCTCCTTGACTCAATATTCGAATAGCAAAGCATTGTAGTTCAGGAGTTTGTGCTCCATAGGTCATCCACCATCTATACCCAAGTATGTTATCTTGTGCCATGTCATATTTGGCTACTGCCATTCCAAACATCCCTTCTGTTGCATTGTATTTCCAACATTGTTTTCTAATTAGACCTGCAACTGCTGGATCTAGTTCAAACCTATCAATGGCTTCTAAAAGCCCTGCCATAACTTCACAATCACTTTTTCTATCAATGTGAAATAGCTTAGGCTCCAAATAACAAGTTGCTGCATGTAAAGGTGTGTGCATCATTTTCCAACTAGAATCAATTGTATCCCATATCTCCATATAGTCTACTTCCACATTATTTAGTGCTTTTTGAATAGCTTCCTTACAATGGTCCATGCTCTCATAAAGCATGCCAAGACAAGGGGTGTCACCATCAACCATACGAAGCACATCGACAATTGGTCCACATACACTTAAAACCTTTGCTGCACTTTCCCAAAAATTGTTGTTTAAAATGATTTGCTCTATGATCTTCCCCTTAGAACTTTTAGAAAGAGCTGAATTTTTCGACTCATTGCAACAAATAACAGACCTTAGAGCTACTTTCTCTTCAACCACTCTTTTCAAAGTGATATAAAATGATGCAAATCTTGTGTCACAAGGCCTCAACAACTCCGTAGATGCTTGCTACCCATAAAGATTCAATGTGAGACGGTGATTTCTTATAAAATTTGCAATTGCTCTCCCTCTGTGAATTGCTTCATATATCCATGGGAATTTAGCCAAGTCATGAAGCAACAAGTCCAGACAATGGGCTACACATGGGCTCCAATATATTTGTGGGTACTTCTCTACTATCAGCTTCTTAGCTCCCACACAATTTGCTGCACTATCAGTTACCAATTGAACCACATTTTCTACCCTTACTTCAAGAATGGCTTCCTCTAATATTTCAAAAATATACTCTGAAGTTTTCTTATGGTTCATGGTGTCAATCACCTTCAAGAACACAACACCTTGAGGGCAAGCCATCAAAACATTAATCAATGGCCTCTAACATATATCTGACCATCCATCACTCAATATAGTGCAACTTGTTGCCTTCCAAAATGCTTTGACCTTAGCTAATTTCTTAGTCACTCTATCTTTTGACCTCTGCAAAAGAGTTGTTCTCAAAGCCTCTGAAGAGGGAGGTGCTGCAACTTTCTGAATTGCATTTCGAAAATGTGGATTCCTAGCTACATTGAATGGAATGACACTTGAATAAAACAAATTAGCAAATGCATCATCCATCTGTTGTTTTTTTGTTGGTCTCCAAAAGTTGTTCAATGTTCCACTCTCTTTTGATCCACCTATGATCTTGGGCACACTAGAAGAGGACATATTAGATGTCGTGAATCTAGACACATCCTCTTCGATTCTTTGTTTCTTTTGTGTCTTCTTCATCTCTCCTACAATCGAAGAAGATTGATCTTTCTCTAGAGCGGCTCTAATCTTTGGAGTCACACTCGAACATGTAGTAACACCTCCTCCTACACTCGCTGAAATGCCAAGTAAGTAGTCCATTACCATTGTTAAACTTCTAGTAAAAGGTTTCTTACACAAGTTACATTTGAGCTTGGCACCATTGCGGATCACATGTTTCAATCCCTCAACAGTTGATTTTTTGGGAGCCATTAAATTACAGTCTGCATGTTTCAAAAGACAAATAATAATTAATATTTAAAACATTAACTAAATTTTATTTTTAAAAACATTAAAACAAAATATATTAAATTTTTATTTTTAACTTAAAAAAAATAAAATAAAATAAATACTAAATTCTATTTTAAAAGACATAAAAATAAAAAATATATTAAATTTTTATTTTTAACTTAAAAAAAAAATAAAACAATACTAAATTTTATTTAAAAAACGTAAAGTAAAAATATATTAAATTTTTATTTTTAACTTTTAAAAAACAAAATAAAACAATACTAAATTTTATTTAAAAAACGTAAAAGTACAAATTTATTAAATTTTTTTTTAACTTTAAAAAAGAAAATAATAAATTTTATTTAAAAAACGTAAAAATAAAAATATATTAAATTTTTACTTTCAACTTTAAAAAACAAAATAAAAAAATACTAAATTTTATTTCAAAAACGTAAATATAAAAATGTATTAACTTCTTATTTTTAAATTTAAAAAACAAAATAAAAAACATATAAAAAATTATATATTAATTTTTTATTTTTAATTAAAAAAACAAAATAAATTTTATTTAAAAAACATATAAATTAAATATACTAAATTAAATTTTATTTTAAAAAATATAACTATTTAGAAAACTAAAAACAAAAATATATATTATTTTTATTTTTAATTTAAAAACAAAATAACAATAATATAAATAATAAGTTTTATTTAAAAAAAAACAAAACCTAAAAACTAATGGCGGAGTAGGAGGGCCAACCTTTGCCAGTCGCAGTAGAGACTGATTGATTTAGAAATTCCGCCAGCCCGCCACTCCTTGCATCTAGTCTTCAATGCAAAACTTCATTGAAGATTTGCAACTCGCTGCCCAACCCCCAGTTGCAACTCCCTCACGACACTAGATGTAGCAAGACCTTCACCTTCACCTTTTTATATAGCAATCATGTTGCACAATATTTCTCAACTAATTTCTCAATCACATCCCACAATATTTCTCAACTAGTTTCTCAGTCACGTCTCGCAGCCGAGGAAGCAATGATAAAAACAAGTTGTGGGTGTTCCCTTTAAAGGGAAAAACGAGAAAACAAACCCTAAAACGCGTTTAATATAAATATATTTTATTAAAAAGAAGTGTGCCTTTTGTCCGTACAAATCGTATGGCGAATTTTAGCAAATTTTTTTAGGATGTTTAAAAGTTCACTAAATTTCGAACCCTATGACATAGCTCGTGACTGTGTTTAGATCCAAATTTCATGTGTTTAATGATTGAATTATATATTGCATTTGGCTTAGTATCAATATTAGTAGATTCAAACTAAACACAGACTCGGTAGGCTAGTTTTTGGCACTTCAACTTGGCTAAAAAACTCAACAAAAAGTTTGACACAAAGGCAAAAATTTTAGGAAAAGCAATATATATAGATATATTACAAAAAAACATGATATATCAAAACACTTGACCTATAACTGCTAAGTCTAGCGAAACAAGCCAACAAGCGTCATTTTGGCTTGTTCACACTCAGCAACTCATTTCTAGCATCATCCACTAGCATATTTTCCCAACTTGTTTGTATTAATATGTTTGGACCATACGTTCTTGTACTTTCTATCCCCTTGTATCTTAGGCACCTTTAACCTTGTAGCTATGGGTTGCAATGCATTGGTGTTTTTCCTCTTGTGTCAAAAACAATAGATTGACATTTCCAAGCCCACTTGAATATTTTTTGTGTTAGAAACAAAGGGTTGACTTTTTCAAGCCTTCAATACTTTGGAATGAAGTTCAATAGTGGCCCCATATGGCATTTCAATGATAAAGTGTTTGGCCACTTTGGTTCTATATAAGATGGAGAGGTCTAAGTTGTGTTACCAAGTTCATGGGGCAGCCAAGTTGTATCCAAAGTGGATTTGTACCAGGTATGGATCTTGGTTCGAGTATGCCCTAGGTACGTCCAAGCAACGATGCCCCAACTTGTGGCTTCACTCCAGGTATTTTTGAGATGTACCTAGGTAGACCCACACATTGAGGGCCATGCACTAGCAAAACCCAAACCGCACCCCACAACCCAAAACAAAAAAGACACATTTTTAAATGAAAAATAATAATTAAAAAACCCTAAACTAACCCTAAAAAGCGACAACTAACAACACACAAAACAAAAGTAAAAATCCATTCCTACCTCTCATTCCTCAACAAAAACTCTAGTTCTATACATTTTCTAGGGCTACAAATTTGATTTGTGTTCAAACATTGTCTTATGGCTATTCCTACACCTTTAGGCGTGTTAGAAAGGTTCCAAGAAGATCAAGGAGCTTGCAACAAGAAGAATTTCCACTCAAGCTTTTTTGTTTTTGTTTTTTTCCCCGAAATTCTTCCAATCTCCACAAGAACTTTTCTTGTTTGTTTAAAACAGTTTGTTATTGTTTTTTAATATCTTGTTTCTTTTTTCAACAAGTAATGGTAGCCTAGGGTTAGGTTATTGTTTTTCCCTAATATTTTGTTTATTTTATAATGTATAGGTATAGGTATATCTTAGAATGACCAGGAGTTCTTGCAATGTAGGCCAACAATCAGCTAGGGGCTTCAAAATCAAACCCCTTTTTTACCTTGGCAACATATGACAATGATTAAGTAGTTTCCTAAAGATGGGGGTCATCTTTGACATCGTTATGAGTGCCAAAACAAGGATAGGAGAGTTCCTATGGTTGGTGAAAACCCATTTGCCTACAATTGTTGACAAACGAATCAAAGCTTTTGTCGGGCTAACCAAACGTTGGGTTGGCAAAGGGACAAATTCTTGGATATATTAAAGAGCAAGAGGAAGTAGATAGTGTGACTAAGAAATCTCAATCAAAGTCTCATCCTTTGGCCAAAAAAGGCTATCACAAGCCACCTATATGGCCATCCCCTAGTACTCCAACAATGGCTGCCACACATCCATTTCAAGTGACATTGGCATCAAAAAAAGATGATAGTACCCTGCTTTACCAGAAAAGAACAAAGGATATGAGCCCGTTAGAAAGGGTATTTCATAATGAGGCAAGGGACAATACCAATGAGCTCATTGCACATTAAAATTACACTAATGGACTTCCTTTCAACCTCATAAGATAATCATACTAGCAAGAAATAGTAAGGGGGATAAATGAGGCCCCTAAAAGCTATATAGGTCCTCGATATGAAAAGGTACACACCACCTTATTGGCCAAGAAACGGAAATTTGTAATAATTCATTGTAGCCCATTAGGGATTCATGGACTGAAATAGGGGTGTCCATCATTTCTAATGAATGAAAAGATTGCAGAGATAGTCCCCTAATTAACATCATTGTAGTGTGCCCTAAAAGGGCAAAGGTTTTTAGAGATGTTGATTGTGTGGGGTAGGTGAAGGATGCAAACTTCATTGCGAACATCCTCATAGAGTCCATTGAGGTGATGGGGGCTCAAAACATTGTACACGTCATAACTAACAATAATAAAAATGGTAAGAGTTGTGAAATTGTTGGTTGAGACAACATACAAGTATAGTTTGGGCATCACATGTTATTCATTTGCGCAACTCTATGATACAAAAGCTTGGCACACAAATTGAGTGGATGAAACAGCTCTACACAGAGGCTAATGAGATTCAAGATGTTTGTGACTAATCATCATATGTCACAAGCCATCTTCAAGTTCTTCTCGAAATTGGAGTTGTTGAAGATAACATTTTGAAATTTCAACATTTTATTTTTATATTTATTACAGCTTTAAAATTTTAATTTATATTTTTTATCGTGCATTAACTACTTTGTTTTTAAATTTCAATTTAAAAAACAAAGTAGATGTTTTAAATTGTTTATTTAATTTTTTTAATTTTTTAACACCATATTAGATTGTTGAGATTCGATTCGCCTCACACAATCATCTTGAGACGAATTGCGAATGTGCAATAGGCATTGAGCACCATGGTAATCAGCAACCTTTAGAGTCTATGGAGGCAATCTAATGAGAGAGAGCCCGAAAGGCCAAAGCATTGTTACTGAATAATGATTGGTGGGTACATGTGGAGTATGTGTTTGAGTTTCACTAAGCCCATTGTGAATATAATCAGATTCGCTAATACGGATCAGTCATGTTTGGGCTGGACATATGATGGCATTGACTCCATCATAGAAAAGCTAAGAGGCATAACAACTAAGGAGCTAGGCCCCTCTAAAACATTTCTAAATAAGTGCAAAGAACTATAATTGAACAGTGAAACAAAATGACCACTCTGTTGCATCTCTTTACATTTGCTTAAACCCCTAAGTATTATAGCACAAAGATACTTTCTTCCGTGATCCAAATGAAGAAGAGGACATGGTTGTGGGAAAGTTTGGGAAGCTTATAGCTTCAACCAATCACAACCTTCATGCTCTTCAAGACAAGTGAGAAAAATGCCCATACATGGTGGTACCTCCATGGCCAAGGGTCTATTTACCTACAATCTCTTGCCATCAAAAACCTATCACAATTATCTATTTACTACTTGTTATTTATTTACTTACTTTTTGTTGATAACTATAATGTTTAATTTTATATTATATTTGTCTCGAATCTAATTAGGTTGTGAGCTCCTTTTTAGCTGAGCAAAGTTAGAGTACATACTCCTTTATCCAATCGGTTAAGCACAACCGAATGGCAGCAAAAAGGCAAAGGAGATGATGTATGTGCATTCCAACCTATACCACCTCTCACACAAGCAAATCGAGTACAAGGAGGGGATGATGAGTCATCAGTGACACAATTGTAGTTGGAGTGTCTAATTAAAGACTATCTAACCATGCAGCAAATAATGTCACTTAACAACTTTGCACAGTTGATAACAGAAAATTCACACAATGAATTGATTTTATTGATTCTCAAACACAATTACATCATCACTTCAAGAGCTTCAATACAATTCAATGTTCAGCCTTTCAATACAAAATAGATCTTATGAGATCTCTCAATACTCAGCTACAACTTTTGTCTTCAACTGTCACTATCTACTCCTTTGCTTGCTCTGTTCTCCCTAATTTTCTAGCTAACTAAGTGTCCTCAAATGATATCAGACCTCTTCTTATAGATAGAAAGACGTAGAAAGATTGGCGCTAAGTGAAAACATTATACACCACCCTAGGTACATATAATAAGGATCAACGACCCCAAACTTAATGATTTTCACCTTCAATCGGCCTTGAAATTGGATGCATCACTTTGAAAACATACAAATTCACCTATTTTGATGTACACTGAACTATGAGTCTCAAAACTCAATGTGGTTTGTTACATGACCCCTCTTAGAACAAATAATTAAATATTAAATAGGTAACCTCATGATTGGCGCAAAAATTGAATATTTTGGCATCTAGTCCAATTAAAGTTTTGTACTGTGAAATTGGGATGTGGTAAACAATAAGGCATCAAACACAAATTAGTCAAATGGGCATGTTCGCAATGCTTGGTAGATATTATGTTCAAACCACGACATGACAATTGGCTTCATATGTTGTACAACACAACTTGATGACTATTAACTAGACCTGAAATGGCTGTTTTGAAACTGCAACATGAAATATGCAAGTGCGGTCACACAAAATGACAAACCCACTTGCAAACCACAACAAACATGAGAACAAATATTTTTGGTTGATACAAAATTGCTTATAGGCCTAGGATGCACCTGCATCATACACCCTAGGTACAGAAAAGTGAACCTCCCAGTTGCACTCAAGACTTTCAGCTAAAGGAAACCATAATGGGCACCCTCAACTCTGGACAACCATGTAGAATCTTCAACTAGTTTATCTTTCCATGTAACCAAGTAATCATCATAACTCTTGTTCTTTGTTCTCTACACAATCCTTTTATTCAGAATTTCCTCTATCTCATCAACCTATAATGTTATATTTGATATCCAATCCCATCCTACAACTCCAACATTTTCACCATAATAATCATACAAATATGTAATATTGGATATGGGTGAAATTCCAGACTAGTCAGGTAATTCGATCTCATATGAATTACTAGAAAATTTCTTAACTATCCTGAATGTTCCAAATTTATTTTTCTTTAGCTTATTATATGTTCTGTGTGGAAATTTATTTTTCCTCAAATAAACCATGACTAAATATCCTATCTCATATTCCTTATGTCTTCTCTTTTGATCTACATGTTCTTTGTACTTACTATTCATCATTTACAACTACATTCTTACCTCCTGATGTAATTTTTGCATGTATTCTACATAATCTTCGGCCATAGCACTCCTTTTATGATTCACAGTAAATTCTCTCAATTTTGAAACATTTCTTGGACTTTGTCCATACACAATCTAAAATGGTGTCTTTCCGATACTCTTGTTCACTAAATAAACTTAGCTTACAGTAACACCAAATCCCAACTACTATCCTTTCACTTGATGGACATCTCAATAAGTTTCCCAAACTTCTATTTACAGCTTTTGTTTGTCTATCAATCTAAGAATGATATGTTGAACTGAATTTCAAATCAATATTCATCTTTCTCCACAATGTCTGCCAAAAATGACCAACAAATTTACAATCTCTATCTGACACAATACTCTTAGGTAATCCATGTAATCTCATAATTTCTTCAAAAAACAAATCAACTACATGCACAACATCATTAGTCTTCTAGTGAGCAATAAAATGTTTCATCTTGAAAAATCTATCAACTACTACAAAAACTGAATCAACTCCTCTACCAATTCTTGGCGAACCCGATACAAAATCCATACTAACATCATTCTATGGTCTCTCTAATATAGGCAATGATTGATATTACCACACATTCTAACTACTTCCCTTGGATACTTGAAAAAATTTGCAATTTTGCACAAATTTCTTGACATCCATATATAACTTAGGCCAATAATAATTCACTTAACAGAGGAACTGTTTTATCAATATCAAAATGACCTACTAATCCACCACTATTTTGTTCTTATCAAATTCTCTAATAGAACTCTTAGGAATACACAATTGACTTCCCTTGAATAACAAATCCTCTGGAATCAAATAATCCAACCACTTAGTTTTGTCTACAATTACTGCTAACTTACATGCTTTCCATGCCTCAACAATTCCATACAAATTCTTCGTTTCATCAAAACCAACAGCTTCAATTCTTGCTTCCATCAGCAAATTATTTCTTTTGCTTAACGCATCAATTATTCTATTAAATTTTCCACTTCTATGTTTTAACACAAATGAATAACTCTATATAAATTCAACCCATTTGACATGTCTTTAATTCAACATACCTTGACTATATAGATATTACAATGCCTCATGATCAATTTACAAAACAAATTATTTTGACAACAAATAATGTCTCCATTTCTTCAATGCCTACATAATTGCATAAAATTCCTAATAATAATCAAAATATTTTCTCTAAACATCATTCAATTTCTCACTAAAGTAGGCAATAGGTATTCCTTTTTTACTTAAAACAACTCCAATTGCATCACAATCCACTTGAAATAACTTCTCAAAATCCGATAAAGCCAAAACTGGTTGTTCTATCACTTTCTTCTTCAACAACTCAGAACCTTTATTAGCTGCAACAATCTACTTGAATTCTTTCTTATCACCTCTCATAGTCTAAATAATAAGTGCACATATTCCACTGAAATTCCTTGTAAACTCTCAATAAAGACTTGCTAAACCATGAAAACTTCTAACTTCTAAAATACTCACTAGTGTAGGCCATTCTCCAGTAGCTTTGACTTTCTCTAGATCCATCTTCAATCCACTAACAGAAATAATAAAGCCTAAATATGTTAACTCTTGCTTCATGAAAGTACATTTCTTCATATTCATAAAAAAAAATTCTACTCTTAACCTTTGCAACACAAATCTAATGTGCCACAAATGCTCTTCCTTACTCTTACTAAAAATCAAATGTCATCCAAATATGTAACAACTTACCAATATGTGGTTTCAAAACTTTGTTCATTAATCTCATGATAGTACTAAGTGCATTGGTCAATTCAGATGGCATAACCAACCACTCGCACAATCCTTCCCTTATCTTACAAGCAATTTTCCACCCATATCCTTCTCTAATTGTAATCTAATGATACCCACTCTTCAAATCTATCTTGCTAAAATATGTCAATCCACTCAAACAATCCATAAGATCATCCATCCTTGGCAATGGAAATATGTATTTGATAGTAATCTTGTTAATGGCTTTAGAGTTTGTAAACATTCTCTATTCTCCTCCTTTCTATAGTGCTAGTACAGTTGGTACCACACAAGGACTCAAACTTTCTCTAACTATTCCTTTCTCCAATAATTCTTCAACTTGCATGTTTAACTCTTCATTTTCAACTGATGTTAATTTGTGAGCAGCTTTATTTGGTAGGCTTGCTCTTGGAATTAGATCCATATGATGACTTATACTTCTAATTGATGTTAACACGTCTAGTAGGTTATCTAAAATAATATCAGTGTATTATGCCAACAACTTACTGATCTCTAGATGCAGCTTCTTACTTTGATCTATGTTACCACATACTGTTGGAATCAATGTAATACAAACCTTCTCCTACTTAATATCCTTCAAAAATTGCTTACCATTTACCTACAACACTCTTGCAATACCATTCATTCTTTCACCTTCTTCCTTTAAAGGCAAACGTATATGTTTTATTCCATCCTTTCTCAACCTATAAGTATTCTCTCTACCATCATGTATAATTTTCCTATCAAACTACCATGGTCTACCCAATAAAAATATACAAACATTCATAGGCATGATATCACACAAAACTTCATTTTCATTAACTCCAATCTTAAATAACGAGGCACTATTCACTAAGCAAAATCTTATGATCCTTTTGCAACCAAGATACTTAATAAGGATTAGGATGCTTTATTCTTTTTCAAATTCAACTTTATACCAACTCACTTGAAACCAAATTATCAATACTACCACTATCAATAATAACTTTGCTACATTTACCTCCAAACTTACATACAATTCTAAACAATTATTTCCTTTGAACTAGTTAATTCCAATCGACTACAAGTTTCAACAAATTTCTCTTCATCAATAATGATTCCCCTTTTGCCAGCATACTTGCTCTTCATTAGAAGAAACTTCTTGATCAACATGTATGGCTCTTGTGGTATTCTCAAATTTTCCACTAGATCTTAATTGTGATTGTGTACATTCAAATGCTCTGTGTCCTTCAACTCCACATTTAAAATAAGTTCCTCTGAATGGCCTTCCACAATCTCTTCCATATCTTTCTCTACCTTACTAATAACATTCAAATCTACCTCCACAATATCCTTTAGTCCTTTCTTTTGCTTCTACCTCTTCATTGTGAGTTCCTCTACCACTACATTGATGTCTTCCTCTCTAGAATCTACTGCCTCTTCCTCGCTTATTCTACTTGTTATGAAATCTCTTGTACAACTTATTTTCAACTTTTAGGGCAAATTGATATGTCTTATCAACAAATTGTAGATTATTCATACTTGCCATCTAAGTCACAAGGTTCGCATTCGGCAAGGATGAAACACAGAAAAAATTCGGCAAGGAAAAAATTGGAAAAAAAATTCGTGATTAAATTCGCCTTGGCATAAATTTGATTTTGTTTAAATATAAATAATAAATACACAAAAGATTGCTAAATAGATGCCACATTTATAAACCATAGTAAACTTTAAACCATAAGAAACTGAAACATATGATATCATGATTGCAAATGTTTTTCTTCTCAAAAAGTGACAATCAAGAGTCAAGAAACTAAAACTTCAAAAAAGTTTCAAGTCATCACGAGCACTTCAAAGTTCAAAAAAGTTCCAAGTCATCATGAGCACTTCAAATAAGTTCCAAGTCATCAAGAAGACTTGGGTGAGATGATGTAGCATCATCATTACTAGATGCACTACTCAATTCATCATCCAAAAAGTCATGTTCATCTGCTGCAACTGCTAAGTCTTCTAAAATTTGTTGTGAAGAAGATGAGTCTTTTGCTGAATTGTTCATAAACAATTGTAAATTACTACAAATGAAAATGAGATCTCCTAACTTTCTGGATAGCAACTTGTTCCTCTTTTTGGAATGAATGTGGTCAAAGCAGCTCCAATTCCTCTCACAAGCTAATGAACTTGCTCCCTGACTCAAAACTCAAATAGCAAAGCGTTGTAGTTCAGGTGCATGTGCTCCATAGATCATCCACCATCTATACCCAAGTATTTCCACTCGTGCCCTGTCATATTTAGCTGATGCCATTCCAAATATCCCTTCTACTGCCTTGTATTTCCAGCATTGGTCTCTAACTAGACTTGTCACTAGTGGATCTATGATAGACATTAAATTTCCACAGTCCATAATGTTTGAAGTTAAGTCGTTTATGAGCAGCTGGATGGAGTGGCCATGGGTTCCCCACTTTCCCCGATTGTGGCTAACCTTTACATAGAACACTTCGAAGAACTAGCCCTCAACTCCTTTCCTCTCAAACCTAAATGGTGGAAATGCTATGTGGATGACACCAACATCTGTTGGCCCCATGGGCGTGATAAGCTGGAAGAATTCCACTCACACCTCAATCAGGTAACCAAGTGCATATCCTTTACCTCAGAGCTTGAAACTGATGGTAAGCTCCCTTTCCTCGACATCCTTCTTTTCAAGAAACACAACGGCTCCTTAGGTCGTAGTGTGTTTCGCAAAGCCACCCACACAGACCTTTACCTTCACAATTCCTCTCACCACCACCCAGCCCAAAAAGCTGGGATCCTTAAAACTTTAGCCACTAGAGCTTTTCGTGTATGTGATGAGGATCACATAGACCAAGAGCTTAAACACCTCACCAAAGTCTTTGAATTAAATGGCTACCGGAGAAAACCTATCCTCAAAGTGTTCAAACAAGCTAGGTCTCGCCTTAGCTCCAAACCTAAGGAAACCAACCCTTCCAACACCCCTGTGGCCACCCTCCTGTTCATTGAAGGTCTTTCTAACAAAATTTCTAAGATCCTCCTCAAGAAGGGCCTCCAATGTACTTTCAAACCTTTCTCCACTCTCAGATGCCGTATTCCCTCCCCTAAAGACCCTAGAGACCTCCTTCTCAACTCCGGAGTCTACAAGATTGTCTGTTCCTGCGGAACTCCCTACATCGGTGAGACGGGCCGTTCCTTTAGCACCAGGATCAAAGAGCATTGTGCGGACATTAGACATGAACGAGTCCAAAAATCTGCCCTTGCTGAGCACTCAACCCTAACCAAACACCACATTTGTTTAGAAGACACTCAAATTGTCGCGAATGAAGACAACTTCTACAAGAGAAAACTTAAAGAGGCCATAGAGATTAACAACCACCCATCCAATCTCAATCGTGACGATGGATGGAGTTTAAGTTTCTCTTGGAACCCCCTGCTAACCCGCATCAGAAACGCTCCCACTCTCTCTCCTGATCTCTTTCCTTCCTCTGTCTTCTTTTCGCCCTCGTTTCTCCCCGTTGCTCTCTTCTTCCTCTCACCTCCCTCTTTATTCCTCCTCAGTCTAGTTTTTCTCGTCCCCTTCCTCGGTCCTCCTTGGTCCCTTTCGATCTTTTCCTCCATCCTTCTTTACTCCTTTCCCTTGTTCCCTTCGGAGTCATCGTCCTTTCGGTTCCTCCCCCCCCCCCCCTCTTACCTTCCTTTCCCCGTTGTCTTGCCTCCCCAACTCTCCTCTTTTCCTCTCCTCTTTTTTTCTCCCCCCCTTTTTTCGTAGGTGTTGACGTGGTTCTTCATTTTTAGTTTCTTCCATTCGCCATTCCTTATGTTGTGGTCTTTGTTTATGTTGACTTGTTAGTTTTTAGTCCTTCTTCACCTCTCTCTCCTTCTTGTTCAGATAGACCTGTTAGATTCTTTACTTTTCTTCACCTTTTTCATTTTTTCCTCTCGTGTCTTCCTTCTCTCCTTGTCCCTTCTTATTTTTGCATGCATATGCAGTCATACATTGTGCTCATTTCTTATTTTTATATATATTCATTTCTAGTCATATTTATTTATTTTTCACATCTTACTTATCCTTTTTTAATAATTTGTTTTTTCTCCTCTTTTTACTTTACTGTCGTGTTCTCCTTCTTTGTTTTATACACACATATTGACATATATATACATGTATGTGTGGGTATGTGAGTATGTGTGGGTGTATGTGCTTTGTGTCACTCCTTTTTTCTTTTGTAATTGAATGTTTATATAGCTTTGGGTATATAGTTAATGTTTTTCTTAGTTCCTGTTCGTTTGGATGTTTAGGTTGGTTTAGTTGATGCCTTGCCCTCATTGGTTTTTTCTCTAGTGTCACTTAGAGATTGTGCTCTTTACAGGTAGAGTCTAGATATATGTTTCCATTTTTTAGGTCTCTTCTTTTCTTCCTTTATTATTTTATTTCTTTGCCACGTTCCAATCTTTTATTTTTTGATGAGGTCTCGGTTTCTCTTATCTTGTTTCTTGTTATGTACCTTTTTTCATTTTTTAGGCCTTAGATTTTGCTTTATTGTTTTTCAAGTTAGAATAAAATAGTGCTTTTATTATTTCTTTGGTACTAGTTGTCTTGGTTCCCGCGTTACTTCCTCATCTATTTAGTTGTCTTAGTCTACAAATTTACTCATTCTATTGTTCTTCTCTTGCTACTTCCCCTGATGATGGATCATGGAGTGTGATCCGAAACGTTGAGGAAAAAAACTTGCACACAGTTTAATCCTGAAATACTGAACTTCAAACTAGTGGATCTAGTTCAAG
This sequence comes from Cunninghamia lanceolata, assembly GCA_027924645.1. Taxonomy (NCBI): domain Eukaryota; kingdom Viridiplantae; phylum Streptophyta; class Pinopsida; order Cupressales; family Cupressaceae; genus Cunninghamia; species Cunninghamia lanceolata. Next base: position 1,633,465 of record BSBN01000204.1, on the reverse strand, counting down.
CCTCTCAAAGGCTTCGAAAAGCCCTGCCATAATTTCACAATCAATTTGTCTATCAATGTCAAATAGCTTCGGTTCCAAATAACAAGCTGCTGCATGTAAAGGTGTATGCATCATTTTCCATCTAGAATCAATTGTTTCCCATATCTCCATGTAGTCTGCTTCCACATTATTGAGTGTTTTTTTAATAGATTCCTTACAACGGTCCATGCTCTCATAAAGCATGCCAAGACAAGGGGTGTCACCATCAACCATACGGAGCACATCAACAATCGGTCCACATACATTTAAAACCTTTGCTGCACTTTCCCAAAAATTGTTGTTTAAAATGATTTGCTCTATTATCTTCCCCTTAGGACCTTTAGAAAGAGCTGAATTCTCCCACTCATTGTTGCAAATAACAGACCTTATAGCTACTTTCTCTTCAACCACTCTTTTCAAAGTGATATAAAATGAAGCAAATCTTGTGTCACAAGGCCTCAACAACTCCCTAGATGCCTGCTGCCTGTAAAGACTCAATGTGAGACGATGATTTCTTATGAAATTTGCAATTGCTCTTCCTCTATCAATTGCTTCAAGCACCCATGGGATCCAATATATTTGTGGATAATTTTCTACTATCAGCTTCCCAACTCCCACACAATTTGCTGCACTATTAGTTACCACTTGAACCACATTTTCCACCCCCACTTCAAGAATGGCTTCTTCTAATATTTTAAAAACATACTCTAAAGTTTTCTTATGGTTCATGGTGTCAATCACCTTCAAGAACACAACACCTTGAGGACAAGCCACCAAAACATTAATCAACGACCTCTGACATTTATCTAACCATTCGTCACTCAATATAGTGCAACTTGTTGCCTTCCAAGAGGCTTTGATCTCAGCTAATTGACCAGTCACCCTATCTTTTGACTGCTGCAAAAGAGTTGTTTTGAAAGCCTCTGAAGAGGGAGGTGTGTACCCTTTGCCAAACTCTAAAACTCTTTGAATTGCATTTTGCAAATGTGGATTCCTGGCTACATTGAATGGAATGGCACTTGAATAAAACAAATCAGCCAATGCATCATCCACATGTTTTTCTACTGGTTTCCAAAAGTTGTTCAATGTTCCACTCTCTTTCGATCCACCTACCTTGGGCACATTGGGAGAGGACGACATAACAGATGTGAATCTAGACACATCCTCTTTGATTCTCTGCTTCTTTTGTGCCTGCTTCATCTTTCCTACAATCGAAGAGGATTGCTCTTTCTCTAGAGCAGCGCTAATTTCTGGAGTCATTTTTTCACATACAGTAACACCTCTTGCACCTATCGTAATACCAAGCAAATGGTCCATTACCCTTGTTAAAGTTCTGGTAAAAAGTTTCTGACACAAGTTGCACTTGAGCTCGGAACCATTGCGGGTCACATGTTTCCATCCTTCCGTGTTAATATCTTGGGAGCCATTAATTTACAATCTGCATGTTTCAAAAAACAAATAATATTTAATATTTAAAATATTAACTAAAATCTATTTTAAAAAACCAAAAAGAAGCATTCAAACAAAATATATTAATTTTTTATTTTATCTTTAACAAACAAAATAAAAATATACTAGATTTTATTTTAAAAAACATAAAAATAAAAACATATTAAATCTATATTTTAATTTTAAAAAACAAAATAAAAAAAATACTAGTTTTATTTTAAAAATATAAAAATAAGAACATTGTAAATATACATTTTAGCTTTAAAATTGAAAAAACAAAATATAATACTAGTTTTGTTTTAAAAATATAAAAATAAAAATTGTGAAAGGGGTTGTGCTTAAATGGCAAGGCCATATGGTTCTCAAGATGGAGATCCAAGTTCGAATCCCCCAAGTAACATCTATATGGCTTCTAAGTTGACTATGTTGATGGGGAGGAGGTCCCCCTTGTGACCTTCGCTGGTGTGGGGCCAGCTTAAATAATCCCTACTTACGAATCAAAATATATATATATATATATATAAATAAAAATATTTTAAACATGCATTTTAACTTTTTAAAGTTTAAAAAACAAAATAAAAATCTAAATTTTATTAAAAACTTAATTAAAAAACAAAATAATAATATAATAATAATAATAAATATTAAATTGGGCAGGGGGCCTGGCTCGATTGGCGAGCGCTTCCTGTGGTAGGCACGAGGTCCAGTCTCCCCCCTACCCACCTGATATTGTAAGTCCGGTTCATAGCTCCGGTCAAAAGCGTTTACCCATGTTGAATAAAAAATAATAATAAATATTAAATTTTATTTGAAAAAACCTAAAAACTAACACAAACATACCTGTTGTTAGCACCGCAAAACCTTCAACTGAGTCGTCGCTGAACCCTGAAAGAATTAACCTTCAACCTGCAAGAATATAAGTCCTCGTCGCTGAGCAGATATAAGTCTGCAAGAATATAAGTCTGCAGATATGAGTCGTCCGGCGTCCCTATGCAGATGAGTCATCGCTGAGCATATATGAGTCGTCACTGGGCAGTGCAGCTATAAACGCATACACAAAACCTAAAAAATATGAGTTTTGATAGTAGTCGTCAAATATGAAAACTATGGGTGTTAATAGTAGTCGTCAACAGGGCAGATATAGTCGTCGGCAGTGTTAAATGAGTCGGTGGATATGAAAGAATATGAGTCGGCCGCTTTTTGTTCGTTTTAAAACCTCAAAAAAACACTTTAAAACAAAATGACCAAACTTAGCGAATTTATGCCGAATTTCCACGAATTTCTTAGGTTTTTCAGAAATTCGCCAATTTTCGAACCCCTTGGCCGAAAATTGGCGAATCCTGTGACTTAGCTTGCCATCAAGCTATGTGATACCGCACAAGAAGCCAATTAAATCACATGGGCGTGCTCACAATGCTTGGGCTAACACAAGGAATGGTACATCTATTGATGAGATACATTTTGTATGGCCAGTGCCTCCAGACTTCCTTCTATCAGAACTACGCATGCAATGTCAAGAATAAGATAGCACTAATGATCAACTTGTCATTCTGTTTGCATGGTCCTTCTAGGTTCTGAGAGCAAACCTCCCACCAAAGCAGATATCACCAAAGCCCTTTGAAGATAGTTCTTTAATGATTCTGTGTAATTTTTGTAATGAGATGATAAAGGAATCTGTAATGTCCCGTTTAATTTTCTTTGGCTATTCTAAACCCTAGCACACAACCACAGAAATTTGGCACAATTATTTATAAAAATATAAACCTTTACTTTACTTGATGATGTAAAAATTACTATTAATAAGAATTGAATATTCAGAAAATGACTGAATTAATTTCTGTAACAGCTGCTGATTTATCTCCAAGACTGCAGCTATTTATTTTTAATGAAATGTCTTCAAATCTGCTTGAATCAGGGGTTTTCGTCTACTAACTCAGCATTGGAAATTAGGGGGTTTTCGTCCTCTAATTTCAAACCTAGAGGGGCTTTGTCCTCAGGTTGTTTGAACTTTGAACCACAGTCCATGCTCCACAAGAAGGAATAATCAGATATAAATTATGTTCTCAATTGATTCATGATTCCTTCTCCTTGCTTGGTCTTCCTTATATACCTTTTTCCTTCAATGGACATAACTTTTCACATGCCCTTTGACCTTTATTAAAACTTAAACTTCAATTTTATATTTTATAATATATTATATTTTATATTTTACATTTTACATTTTGATATTTTAATTTATTATTATTATTTTAATCCTATTTCGAAAAGGGGACATTACAGAATCATTTTTCCAATGAAAACAATCAGGCAGCAACGAGACTTCATAGTTGTAGGCACAAGCAACCATACAAACTGCAAATAATATAAGAATATTAAAAACAGAGCAACAGTAGCAAAACTGCTCTTAAAAAGGCAAATAAGTGCTTCTCTAAGATGATGGCAAAGCATAGCACACACCTTCTGCAGCATTTAACTCTTCACCACTATCTGAGCTATCTTCACTCTGGTATCCAGATTCTGCAAACATAACAAACAAACAAAACTCAATAAGAGAACATTCCTCCAGTACTCAAAAAATTATACCAAACATTGCTACAAGCAGCAAAGATCAAGAAGTTACAGAACTCTGCCAAAAGATTAGAACCAGTGCTACTAAAATTTCCAATTAATCATGATTTTCTTATCTGAATAAACACAATTTTCATAATATCCCCATTTTTAACTTATCACGTGCCATGATGAGTCTTCAAGATGCCATCCAAAGCCTAGGGACTGACTTGCCCACAAATAATTTGAATTTCAATAGTAAAGAAAGCAATTGAAATAACTAACTCCTCAAAATCATTCATAGGCTACAACATAGTTGCATTAATCATCATAAAATCTTAAGTAATCACAATAAATCATGAGTTGGCCTGTTTGGTGATTTTTCCAGTGATAAACAGTGATTTTTCAAATAAATTGTGGGTGCCAAGTTATTCCCAATTTTCTGCCACTAAATCACCAATAAATTGTCCAAATCATGATAAATTGCAAGTTTGACCGACTTTGACAGAGTTTGACCATTTTTTGGCATTTTTTTCATTTTTTTGGAAACCTTAACCCTAGTTTTTTTCACAATTTTTGCCAACTGCGCAATTTTTTCTTTTTTCCAAAATCCCTAAACCCTAACCTGATTTTTTCCCAATTAAATAACATTTTTTTTGAAAAAACCTTCATTTTTTGGTTTGCCAATTTATTCCCAAGAACAATTTTTGTTACACAACTATAGCCTGGTATAGTTGCTAGCATTATCTTACAAGAGACATAAGTTTGAATCCCCAGTTGAAGATGGATAGAAAATATCGTTTGTTTATCCAAAAAAATTACAATCAGGGAAGTGGACCTGTTAATTTCAGCATTACAGATCCTTTCTAGTTGACACTTAAGCCAAAAACACTAAATCTTCATCTTCAGTTTTAAATCAAAAAGCTCATAAAACACAGTAAATAAGCATATATGCATCCCCCGTCAGTGCACAGCAGATACAACAGTTACTGATATTAAGTCAATGAGTAAGCGAGTGGCGAAAAGTGACCAAGACAGTGTACAAGTTCAAGTTTGTAAAGCAATTAAAATGTCACGTCTTGGAATACCAAAGTGTATAAATAAAAACTTTATAACATTTGACAGCTACTAAATTCTTATCATTGCAATACTTTCAAACAAGAAAGCACATTGGAAGAGATATTGAACATCAAAATCATTGTATAGCTGCATACTAAAGACTTGTAACAATTTAAAGTTGCCTAATAAATCTGTATTTTTGGCAGACACTAGGATCCTCTGCTTGAAACACATAAAGAACTATGCTTGGTAGCTGAAATCTTTACAAATTGTTTTTTAGTGGAGCATTTTTTCCTTCAAATTGAGTACCTGTGGAAAAAATTTTAACTTATCACAAAGCATACCTTTTTCTCAGCTTTTATAAAGGAAAGAAATCATTATAATGTTAGAAAACTATTAAATTTTATATATTTTCATTATATTCAAACGAGGAAAAACAGTCAAAGAGATATTGAACATCAACACCATCATATAGATGATTAATACGGGTATACAACAATGCAGTCTCACAATAAATCTGTATTCTTGGAAGATACTACAATCCTTTGTGGCAAAGTTGTAAGTGCCTAAAGAACCTTAAATGGCAGCTGAAATCTCTGTGAACTGATTTTTGTGGGGGCATTTGTTTCTTTAAATTTGAGAAGTTCCTCATTATTATTATTTGTATTTACATCACAAAACATTATTAACATAAGGTTTACATTATTTCAACTGCCTCAATGCCTGTTCCCCCCCACCTTCTAATAGCAAGTCAGAGTATGATAATATCTCCCAAAAAGTTAGCAAGTATATATGCCGGATTTAAATTTAGATGACTATCAAATCAAATCAATTACATTTGATGAACTTAATTTTAGATGAGTATCAAACCAAATCAATCATGTTTGATGCACTTGATAGTGAATTCAGTAAATGTTTCACGCTTCTGAATTTAATCAAGAAAATGCAAGCAATAATTGCCAGATTTTAAGTTTAGCTGAAATGCCAACTCTAACCAACCACATTCAAGATTTCATTAACCCCATCAAAGACAAACTCGACCACACACCAAGGTGTATACAATCATTTGTTCATGTGGTAACATATAAATTGGCCAAACAGGCCATTCAATACACACGACTTAATATACAAATGCCAATACTAACCATGATCACATAAAAAGGTAACCTTTAGCTGAACAATCCCCCAACACTAAACATCATATTTGTTTTAACAACACTAGAGTCTACTCAAAACTAAACACATCCATAACAGAATGGTTCAAAAAACCTTCAAAATTAAATTTAAAACTAAAAATATACACTTGGAAACCCCTAATCAATAAGCGATCCAACAATTAATTCCCATTAATTGGTTAGAAGACAAGAAATTAGAAGGAAAATTAGAAAAATGGTTGCCTCTCTTGAAGAATTTCATGTGGAAACCTTGGCCCTGCGGGGACAGGTGTAGTTAACCACAACCCTTTCAGTAATTTTATAAAGGGAGACTCCTTCATTTTGGGAGAAAAAACCAACAATGAAGCAAAATGGGAGGTTGTGATCCCAAAGCTTGCTTTGTCAAAGGCAGAAGGTTGTCAGAAGCTGCTGGTTGAAGGTGATTCGGCCAATGTAATTAGAGGTTTGTGAAAAGCGTATTGTCCAAATTTGAAACTCCACAAGTTACTGGAAAAAGTAATTATCATTTGTAAGAATTTTGAATGTATCGTTTGCCCATTGCTTCCGCAAATGTAACGGGGTGGCATATTTGCTCACTAATAAAGGAATTGACTCAATGCCCTTTACGTCCCTTGTTAGCTCAAGGGTGGCGGAGAGGGATGGTTTGGAAGATCTCATTATTGAAGAGAAGCCATCATGATCATTTCTTGGATGCCTAATGTATTCATCTTTGGTTGGCTTCCCTAAAGGTGAGTATCAGCTTTTATTAGGCTTGTATCCTGGGGATTGGATTGATGTTGATTTAATGTGTGACAAGTTTGACGTGTGTGAAGCTTTGTTTGTTATAAATGGCCCACCCTCACTCTTTCTATAGCAAATCGTTTAGAGGTATTCCATGGTGTTTTCTGTTTTGAAGCCGATTGTTTGTGAAGCGATGTGAACCAAATTTTGGTGTGTTCTATGTCTGTAGTGCTGTGGTTTTTTTAGCTATAATGGCAAGCAAGAAGCTAGCAAGTGGTTGCAAAGACCCATTCTGACATGCTCAAGTTTCCAACCACCAATTGCAGAAAATTTTTCATTGTGCAAATTTTATGCTTCTTAATCTAGTTAAAAGCATCTTAGGTGAGGAGACTCTGACAGATAATGGGTCCTTGCACTCCCATGCTACCATTGTTACAAACTTTTGTTAAAAGCTCAAACATGGTTCATTCTGATGAAGTTAGGGGATGAAATATCATGGCCGACGCCTTCCATGTTTGGTGCCCTTGTTTGAAGATAAAACACATGATTTGGCCAACTTCCCAAGATTCAAGTTTAAACGTATTTGGTGGCCAACTTCCAAATGATGCTGGCTGACTCCCACACTAGTGCCAAAGTTGGGATTTAAAAGTTAAATAAACACTTTTGATATGACATTCGTTTATGATGAACATACATGAAGGAGATCGCAGGTTAAGGTTAAAAGATTATGTTAAGGATTATAATTAATAATAAGGTGGGGCCGACCCCTCATGGTGAGCGCCCAAGTTTGAAGTGGTGTGATTAATTTAAGAAGAGGAGCGATTTAAAATGTTGAACGATTTCACTTTATGAAAGGCAGCGTTTGTCACATGATATGGAGTGATCTTGCAAATCAAAGGGCAGTGATTATATTATTCATGAGGTACGATTTGTTAAGGCAGGAGCAACGATTTACTACGAATCATGAGAAGGTACGATTTGGATGAGGTATGAGATAACAATTTGATTTGAGTGGACATCATTGTAAGAGGTATGTCTATTCTAAAAGATGGTGCCTCTTCAATGAAAGATTGCATTCTTTCATAAAGATATGAAGATATATATTTGATTTTGTGATTGGCATTTGAATGGAAAAGGGGGGATCTAGACATTCAGATCTGCACATTAGGCAGATATAAAGAGAAATTGAAGGCAGATTTATGAGTATGAGAATAGATTGAAGGTTGAACAATAAGCACATTTATGAAGAGGGTTCATGTAAGGTTAAAAGAGGAAACACATGCAGAAATAAAGAAGAAGAAATATATATTTCAGCAGAGATAAATCTGCAAGAATAGATCAGCAGTGATGTCTATATATGCAATAACTGATAACAACAGAGAATTAATTACTGCAGCCATTCTATCATGCTAAAACTCTATCATCCTCTCATTCTATTAATCTATTATTCCATCATTCTATTATTCGATTATTATATCATCCTTTCATTCTATTCTTCTATCATTATATCATTCTATTCTATCATTCTATCATTCTATTAAATTTCTGCATGTCCGCTGGGCGCTGGTAACGGTGGGACCCACAACTGGCATGTATTTCAAAACTCGAATCCCGAGATTGCAGATGAAAAGATGCCGTCATCCAGAGAAGATGAAGATCCCGCCAGAACAAAACTGGACCATAAAGCATGCTGTCATGACAAAAATCAATCCCAACTGCAGAAAAACACCAAGTGGTGCTTTAAGGAATTAGTAATAAGCGCTGAGCGCTTTACTATGATTTTACAAGTGCTGGGCGCCAAACGACTAACTCCCACCGCGGCTTTAATCTTCAAACACGACCTCTGGAGTTTGAAAAAGACGCTAAATATGATCATAAGAAAGCGTTGAAAACAGATTTCAAAACTCCCACAGCAGAATCGTGGGTTCAAAAAAAAAAACAGCGACCATAGGAAGACCGTCGTCGACCAAAGAAATTTCAATAGCAATCCAAAACAGCCTCTGATCGACGTCTTGAAACTGTTGATGGAAACAAACCCAAGGCAAAAGCTTTCAACAAAGCGCCAAAAATGGCCCGCAACCTCAGACTATGGTCTTTGAAAACAAGGTCGTGAAGAATCACAACTTCAAACTGCCGAACACACTGCCGTGACCAGGAATTACAGCAATTCATGAGCTTAGAAAATCCACGAATCTGCTTGCAAACGGAGGAAAACGCCGATCACCAGTTTTCAAAATCGCGACCATAGAGGTAGAAACACGATCATAGAGGAAGAAAAACAACGCTGATTCAAAAAACGTGACCTAGACGCCGAAGTCATGGAGGCCGTACAGGCATCCGTACTACCCACCCGAACTTGGGCTCTAATACCATGTTGTTACATTTCAGAATATGTGCACAATATATTATTGAATAAGAGATGAGTTAATTTACAATGATAGAGCCCAGCTCTATTTAAAGAGATTTACATGATGTTTCTATAATGAGCACAGGTGTTTCATAAGGAAACTACAGCTCATAAAGCACACAGATAGAAACAACCTAAAGACGGAAGTAGAAACTATCTAAAAGAGAACTAGATTGGCCATTAAATAACTAGATATTATTTTAATATTATTATATCATCATTTCATTCTATCCTTTTACTCTTCTATCATTCTATCATTCTATCATTCAATTATTCTATCCTTCTATTATTCTATCATTCTATTGTTCTATTATTGAATCAATCAATCGGATCATATTCAGAAATATATCTGCACTCAGCAGACAAGGGCAGAAGTCAGCATTAGCTAATATATTTGTATCTTAGAATATAACAGTCTTATATCTTAGCAAGTATTGTGGTATGCAGTGTGCACTATTATGATTATTGTGAATAATGATTTGTTTATTAATGTATAATCTCTTATGAATCTAGATATGTTTTGTTGGTTAAACTAGTCATTAAATTGCTCATTCCCAATAAGCAACCATGTGGAGGAGTAGGTAAATACAAGGAGGGGCAGATACGTGATTTCCTTCGAAGTACGCCACCCCATGTGGATGCCCGCGTGTCTGCCACTTGTGGACCAAGAGGGTGAATGTCCGCCCTTGGGCTTAGATATTAGAATCTACAGGCACCCCATTGTAGCTTTCCCTCCGATCTCTACATGGGTTGGTTGTTGGGATGGATTCAAGGAGTCTCTATCATAATAAGGATGGATAAGACAGCATGGATAGGGAAGGCAGATACAAGTTTATCCACTAAGTACACCACCCCATGCTGGATACCCCCGTGTCTGCCACTTGGGGCCAAGAGGGATGGTATAGCCCTAACTAAGATTCATCTTGCTTAAAGCATTTAATTGGTATGTTATAGCCCTAACTACATTAAACTTGTGATTCTAGGGCAAGATTTAGGGCAATCTCAGGAAGGAGACATTACAGGGGATGGTTGGATTTTCTGCTCCTCCTCCCTGAGAATACGATAGGGCTGAGCATAATTTAGAGGAGGTTGTGAAGGAAGAACATGTCTGGGGTGGTCCACAGGTCACGACTGGTACCGGTCTTAATGGGGCTAAATTAGCAGCGACTAAAGCTAAGCTGTGAGCAGTCAGTAATGATACCAACACCTTTACAGCATTATGTCAGGATTCACATTCTGTAGATAAGTTTCTGTTGGTCTCTCACAACAGGGGCACGCTAGAGGTAACTAGTGCTTATAACCTGCCTCAGCTTTTGGGTGGTTAGTTGCAGAGGGCCTCCAAACAGTCTGAAATAATTCGTGGAATTAAGTTTGAGGGTTTAGGACAGCATGCTCTGAGTGGTAAACTAAACCTAAGACTGTGATTGTGGTGGCTGAGGGTTGGAACAGCTGTTTGTTTAGTAGGGATGATGCAAATGGGACAGAAGTTGGAGTCGGGCATTGGGGAGTCTCAGACTTCCATGTTTGGTTGGTGTTTGGTGGGTTTTTTTGTCGGGTCATGTTTTTCCTTAGATGGCTCTGTGTAGTTGTTTCCTTATGTTTTGAGCTTGCTACGCCCCTGCATGGGTTGTTCATGCAGGCCTTTTGTCTGTATCTCATTAAGTTTTGTTATCTTATGCTAGTTTTATGGGTTGGGGCCCCTATTGATCCCACCTACTATTATCTATAAAAAACTATCAAACAATTAATAGAGTATTATTTTTCTTTAAAAAACCTTCCCTCTTCTTTGCTTCTAAAAAATTCATTTTCCTTCCATTCTCCCTAAATAAATTCATTTTCCTTAACCCCTTCCTACACTCCAATTCTCCCTATAAAACCTACTACATTAAAATCTAATATAATGTATTAAATAAAACATTATTCTTTTGAAAAACATTGCTTACCTTATTAGTTAATCTACAGTTTAATACTCACCTTAAACAATTGATTGACCTCAAAATTATAACAACTCTATTGATTTTCACACTTTACATTTTATTAACAATTTAACCCTAACTAACCACCTGACCAGCCTTATATTTTAAGCCAACTATAACCTCTTTGCCAATTTAACCCTTAAAGATATATTTATAACATTAATAAGGTTTATGATTCTTCACCAAGCTTTGTTTCCCTCAAGAACTCACTCAAAACATTGGACAAAGACTTGAATAGCTTCTATGCAGTTCATCCAAAAGAGTTTCGATGATAAATAGCTAAACCACTGCAAAAAACAAAACCAAGAAGAAGAATGGTTTCTCAATTCTGCAACTCTGTGCAAAACCAAAAGCACTAAATTGTTCCATTTCCCACAGCTAGAGACTGCTTATATGAAGAGGGCAGCTCAAATCTCACAATTAAGGGTAATCCTAACTGTGTTTGAGTTCCATAGATCAAGGCTCAAGCCAAATCCAAGATGTCTTGGAGCTGAATACATTTGCTTGCACAGTGACGTTGAGTTTGCAGCATAGTGACAAGCTTACGTGCGCCTTTTTACATGGCATACATAAAGTAAAACATATCCAAGCTTAATCTAGGTATTGACCATAGATTTGTGTACATTCAAAAAATAAAATAACTATTTCTATTTTTGGGGGGCCCAAGCACTCAAATTTTGCAGCCAAATATTGGTACATGATTTGTTCTCTTGAATTGTGTGCAGATACCCAAATTACATACATTTAACTCAATTATAAGTTTCCTAAAGTTTAATGTTGATATTTAATTGATAAATATTTCCTTATTATAATCCGTTGGCATATTTTCCCCTACCTATATGTATTATTTTATTTGGACCATACATTCTTCTATTTTTGGTGACCTTGAACTCCATGCACCTTTTGACCTTGTAAGTACCATTTGCAACTAATGCTATGCCTTCGTGATTTTCCTCTCCTACCAGAAACAGATGGGTGGATTTTCCAGGCCTTCACTACTTCCACTTGCATGTCTTGTAGCAACCTGCATATTACTGTGACTGAGGAGTTGTGTGCATTGCATGCTAGTACTGTCATCTCTAATGAGGAGTTACAATTTGCATGGTCAGTTGCTCTGTGCTTTCTTAATTTTAAAGTTATGTGTGTAATGCAAGGATGAAATGGCAAACTGACAATCGGTCTTTTTTTTCTTATTACATGGTCCTTTTAGATCCTTAGGACAATACACATTTAAGCTAGGGTGGACCTTCCACAGAAGCAAATACCACCAAAGCCTACGAGCACAATCCTTTGTTGGTTGTGTGTATTTTTTGTAGTTTAATGGTATAAGAATCATTAATCTGGCAAAAAAAATTAATCTATAAACGAAGAGTGCAGTTGTTGGTACAAGAAAACATACAATCTGCAAATAAAATAAAATTTGGAAGCAAAACTGCACACAAACTTCTAAAACAAAAACTGATATTCTACATATTAAAAGAATCTTCCTCTAAGACAATGGCAAAACATGGAATGCACCTTCTGCGCCATTGAACTCATCACCACCATCTGAGCTATCCTCACTTTGATATCCAGATTCTGCAGGTACAACAAATAAAAGACTCAATAAGAGCAAATTTCTTGCATACTCAAAATTATCTGAGAAAATTATACTTAACATTACTGTAAGCAGTAATGAACAAGAAGCTCCGCATCACTGTCAAATGGTTAAAAACATTGATACCAAAATCTATGCAATCTTAGTAAAATTGCCATTTTTAACCTTATCAGGAGCCAAGATGAGCCTGCAGGCTGCTTGCACAAATCCCATGGAATGATTCCATGAAAATTCAATCCACACTCCACCAACATCCAATGCCATGAAGGGCCAGTGGCTCAGAGGTAGAGTAACCTAAGCTGCCAATGGGAATCCCATATCCAAGTCCTAGCTGGCTTCATGTCTTACAACATGATTGGCCCAGAAACAATTGGAATTTCAATAGTAAAGCAAGTAAATGGAAAATTTAACCTCTCAAAATCATTCATTGAAAAAAGAACTTGACACAGGAACATATTTATAATTATCTACAAGCTGTAGTTGGAGGGCTTTTCTTTAATAATGTTATGAGCATTTCTTAGAAGGCAGTAAACGCAGCTTTATTCAGAAACAACGTGGCTTAACTTCAGAGAGAAGATAGAGATAGAAATGAAACAACGAATAAAAATATGTACCTATTGTACTTATTGTTTAGAAAAGGATGCAATGGCTTCTGTTTCAGAGATTGAAAAATAATTACTTGGGGACTCAGAAGTGCCGTAACTTAGCATATGATGAAGTGGTATATATTTATTTTCTTTGCGATTTGCTTTATTTGCGCAGGATTATGTCCATTGTCCTGGGAACACCTGCATCAGAACTATAGCCCGGTAACAATTTACAAGCATTATCTCACAAGAAGCACGGGTTCAAAATCTCGGACAAAGACAGATTCAGAAAATCCCATTGATTAATCCATAAATTTTGAATTGAGGGAAACGGGCCTGTAGCTTTGGCATTAGAGATTCTTTCTAATTCACATACAATATATGCACCTTCGCTTCCAAATCACAAAACTCAGAAAATGAAACTGAATAATCATGAAGGCATAGCCTATAGATGTAGAAAACCAGAACCCTGATCCTATTGCCCAAAACCCTTGAAAACCAGCACACTACATTGTCAGTGGCATCAACAGAAGACCCATATGAATCTCTATTGCGGAATTTCAATGCCCTATAATATCCTGTAACATTAAAAAAGGATAGTGGGAGCTGCGGAATCAAAGAAAATGACGAAAGGTGTTACCTGTTGATGCTTCTACTGCTACTTCTACTGCTTCTTCTTCCTCTTCTTCTTCTTCGTGATTAGGTTCAATGTCACCCTCTGATGAAGATGAAGAGTCGTCGGAAGCATCGTCATTGTTATCAGCGTGCTCTGCTCTGTAAAATTGTCGCTTGATCATTTTTGCTTCTGCTCAAGCTATTGTTCGTAACAGTATTTAGTAGATGCAAAGACATGCACAAGCTTGAGGATAAAAGCGAGCGGTCGTATTAGGGCTAAAGTTCAGGAGTAAGGAGGCTGAAGCATAACAAATTAACAATTACGGATTTCTGTGCATAATACCTACATTCCTAGTCATAATTCAATGAAGTTCTGTGTGGCCGTATTCTTGTCGCTTATTCGTTGGTTTAGATATATTTTGATGTAAACTTATCCAATAAAGTTTATTATGATCTGATCAGTTAGTACATCTCTTTTTGACATGGATGTTGAAAAGTAAGTCACTAGAAGCAGAAGTTGTCAAGTATGATGACCCCATGTTGATGCCCATAATTTTGAGAAGAAATTGCAGTAATGTATTTGTATAGAGATGTATTAGACTTATAAGAGTAGTAATAGTACTTTAAGTTGTAATGGGCAAGGACTTGTAAGGTAAGGCAATTCCTAGTAGTTAAACTAGATATATATTGAGGATTTGTTAGGTCAACAAGATTCTAAATTAGCACTTGCATTCATAGGAGGTTCAAGGAATACCTCGATAGGAACAACCGATGACTTTAGAAAAATTTTGGACGTGAATTTATTTTATAGCATGAGACAATTCCAAGCATTATAATGCTCACATATAAAAGCCTATTGACTAATTAAGTATGTTAACAATATATTATGGACTACGAGCTATTCCTTACTTTACATGTGTAATTTTTTTGGGCTATTTTTAATATCAAGTTGCTTAATTGTCAAATTTTGCCATCTTCAACAATTCTTAAATATCAAATGGTTCAATAATCAGAAGTAATGTTTTGCCAATAAAAAAGACAAATATTTGCTAGTTTTAAGTTGAGTGAGGTCTAAAATTGTCATTAACTCTTTCACTGTTAAATTGTTTGATATTTGATTGTTAAAAGTGCCATAATTTGCATTTAGTTAAAGCAATAAACTCCATGAAATTAAAAACATAAAGTGTAATCAATAATCCTTACATTTGTAGTCAAGGAGATCCATAATCCATAATATGGAGCAAAGAAAAATGATTTTCAACCAATAACATTCATGACTCAACTACAATAACAAAATGTTTTTATCCAACAAAAACAAAATCACTAAGATGGAACCAATAAAAATCATAAATTAGTATTTAAACTATAACTTTGACCAAATAGAAGTTATAAAATGAATCAGAGTGGAGGAAGTTGGCCATGTTCATTGCAATCACGTTGGAGCTACATAAATATTTATGATATGGTGTGTTAGAACTTAACATTTATTACGATGTTGTACGACTCAAACTTCAACAATTGAATTCATTGAAATGATCACCCTACAAACACATTTTCCACTTGATTGTATTTCTCATTCAATCATATGACCAAAGAACGTAAAATTGGGGAACTTTAAAATATATTAATATTGCGTAATTTAATTTAAATCAATAGTAAAAATGTAATATTTCATTATATTAGGATTTATATAAAATACCATTAAAATGTCTAGTAAACCAAAAATGTTTTTTTAAAATTGTATTACACTGTATTAAATAGTTTGTCTATTTCTAATTCAAAGCAAAGACTATATGAATACAAAAGACTACTGTAGTTAGAAGATAAGTGTGATTATTCAAGAAATCAACATGAGGAAACAAAATTGGTTGCAACAAAATATCTAATTGTCGTAATGCAAATTATGCTAATGTTCTTGCCAGCATATAAGGGATGGTTTATGCTCAACTCTAGACCTAATATGGTAGCCATAGAGATTAGAGGTTAGGGGATAACTCTAAGATGGTTCTAGAACTTTTTAAGTTTAATTAGACTTTCTTTAATATTAATAAACAGAAAATGTAAAAGTTCACATAGCAAATGAGTTTAATATAGATTAGATCACTTTGCCCTTCTCTTGAGATCTATTGTTTTGATAATTTGGGCCCTTGTTCTCATGAGAATTATCTAGCAATCAATACTGAACTTAAAAAATATCTTGTCAAGCTATGTATCCATAATCTAGGCCTTTTTGTAGATAATTCTTAAATTATGTATAGATTAAACATAGTTTTCCTAAAACACGCATGTATGTAGTCACAATGTGCACTTGAATCCTAACAAAAGTAACAAAGAGTAGGTGTTAACAATTATGTTAAACAAGAGATGAAGAAAGAGATAGAGATTATTCTCCACAATGGAAATATTAGTCTACATTGAAAACAATAGCTTATAAGACCCCTCAAGCTAGCCTTCTTTGGCTCGAACTCATAGCACTGTAAAACTCGTCTACCTCTAGAATGATGATTTTGTTATCAAGAAGGATTTAATTCATAGCATATTAGGATTTCTTTGCAAGCTTAGTGGGTTGTGAATCATCCCAATCACATGTTAAATTATTGCAAGGTAGGAAAGAGTGAACGACCTTGTCGTTATACTCTATGGAGTGTTCCCAAAAGTCATTCTTTAATGCCAAGTCATTCATTCCAATCTTCTCTACAACATCCTAAAGCTAGTCTATGTCCATTGCTCACCTTGGTTGTAGTCACCAAGTTAGACATGACAAAGGACACTAGCCATGGTCACCAAGTGAAATTGGTCAATCAAATAAGATACATGTTCGTTCAAGATTAATTATGTGGTCTTTCATCTCTACCATAACTTCTCAATCATTGATATGATATTGTAGTAGTACCTTCACCCACCCTTTCTCATTTAAGGAACACCTTCAGTGTAATTATGATATCATTAATATTGGATAAAACAACACATGAAAGCTGGCATGATTTCCTTTAATAAGACAAATTAACTTTGTACAATATATAATGAGGGGAACCAAATGGATTTCTAGGAATTTTATGTTGAGATTGTTCACAAATTCCCGTCCTTCTATTTTTGTAGGATTACATAAATATTGTTTTGCATGCATTCATATCATTGGAATGAGAATGTAGGGGTGATGCGTAGACTAGACAATCTTGGAACTCGTGGCACCATTGTGAATGTAAGACCTTAGGTTTGTGTTTCCAACATTAATTGTTTCTCTATTGATTATGAGACATTGTGCTTCATAGATTGTCAGTGTCTAAGCCATCTTTAAGGAGATTTACTATAAACCAACATGAGTGACTGGAACAATTGGAACAAGTTGTGGGTAGAGATCAGGATGTGTTCCTTTAGGTGCATGAAGTATACTTTGTATGGCCAATGTATTCTTGTAAAATGAAATATGATTTGTATGGTATAGGATTTTCCCTTCCATTTTACTTTTGAATAAATAAAACAAACTATTCAAACAAATTTAATGCATTTGACGGAGTTTGAGACCAAAAAGGAGCTTAAAACCTTCATTAAACATATGTGCAATATAAATGCAAGGTAGATCAAATTAAATCAAATTAACAAAAAAAAGAAATAACCCTTAGTTATTGAATTCGTAGAGAGTTTTAAATTTACAACTCAAACTGAAGGCATACAAATCCTAGCATGATTCTAAAGTGGCAAAATATCATTTCAGGTATGGTATTGGAGTTTATGTAGGAATGGTACTAGAGCAGTCTCATTTTGCATGAACGCTCTACTATATATTTTACCTTGATTTTCATTGTATTTGTATTTCAAGATGGTTTTATTCAATAGGCTTGTGTGATTTTTTGAAACCAAAATGTTTAGTACTTCAAATTTTGTGTTTTCCTCGGTAATGATGTCTTCAATGTTTGGTATGTAGAATTTCCCTGCTTTGAGAATTACCTATCTCTAATTGCATCTAAATTTCTTAGATTTTAGTGTGTATATAGATAATATTATTTAGCTATTCTTAAACATCGCCCAATTCAATGGTCAAAGGTAAATTTTGGGTAATAAAAGTGGGACAACTATTTACCATTCTTTGGCTGGGATGAGGTGTAAAATTGTTATTAACTGTTTGACCATTGAAGAGTGTGATATTTAAGTAGAGTGATATTAGTCTATAGACATTGTAAATCAACACATTATAAAAACATAGACATGTACAAGAAATTGGGAAGAAATATAAGCCCTAACACTAAAGCAAGGTAGCCATTGATGGATAGTGTGGTTACAATCCGAGGGGCTTCCACATCCTCCATCATTTTTGCCTTGCTTTGAATTTAGGAGTCATAAGGAAGCTATAGGAAGAGAGCATCTAATGTAGCAATAACATGATAGAAATACAAGAGATCACTTGCTTATAGTGGCATCAAATTAACAAGCAAATAAGAGATCATTTTGTTCACCCTCTTAGCCACCTCCACTATAATCATACATCAAGATATTACCAACACAATAGAAAACTTCATCCCCTACACATACAACATTGGTAGTGTCATGAGAGGTCAAACAAGGCTCACGTTTATCAAGGAGACAACCATCCATAGTAAAGTTAGAACTTGTCTAGAACAAAGGTTCTATCTAGCAACAACTTCTTTTTGATCTCATCATGGGCTATGTATTGCTATCATCCATGCACATATTGTTATTCTGTACCCTTATCGATATACATATTGTTATTTTGCACCCAACTTAAATGTCACTCATGTTTAAAGTCAAACTAATGTGAAAATTATTATTAAATCAAAAGAGTAACCTTTGAGATTTTTTTTTTATAAAAAATGACCACTAAGGCACAACATGATTATGTATAGATAGCATTAATTTTGAAGGAAACATGAGAAATCATCATCTATGTGTAGTGATGAAAGATAAAATGACAGAGTGAGATGAGCATCTCCTACACACCAAACAACACTATATTGCATGTCTTTTATTGAGAGAAATACGAGAGGGGATGGGTGGTGAGAACTCATTATGTGAAATGGTAAAGTTGACACCTTGATCACATCAAACTTAAAAGTCACAAATTGGTGAACAAATGATATGAAATGAATGAGGGCATGTTCATGAGCACATCTAAATTGTTTCATCCCTCCAATAACAAGCACATATCTCCCAAGAAGACTAAAACGGAGGTTCCCCTATAACTAAAGACCATTGGCATCATCAAAGATAAGAGATGAATCGTGAGAAGGGTCACCACTGCCACTAACATATGTGCAAGTTTGGAGCACCTAGAGTCTTCCCAATTGGGGGGAGGATGGGTCAACTCCTTCCATCATAAGATCATCTATCACAAACACCATTCCAACGGAATCCTTTCTTTTATACATAGTCATGAACAATCAAGGATCTTGAACATAAATGGACCTGAAAATTCCATAGAGGCAAGTGTTACAAGATTTTGCAACCTCTCTTCTACCTTGTCATAAGAACCCAACTACATCTAAAACTCCATCTACAAGAGGAACAATGACTCGATCCTCTCATAAATGCATTATGGGCAGCGCTCCTAACAGATGGATATAAAACTTTGTTGAGTTGCCTCACCTCAAAGGACAATTATGAAGAAGCTTAGTCATCCTATTTAATGTAGAATTGGAAGCACTAGCAATTGGCCATGTCATGCATGCAGGACATGTAACAGGAGAGTTCCCCCAATAAACTACACAACAAATGATGCTCTAATGCAAGGAAATTTGATTGATTCAATCTCATAAATCTAAGAAGGATATTAATTTACTAGTAAAAGCACTAAAGGTGCTATCAAATGACCAATAGGCATAGATATTTATAGGCCTATGCTAAATAGTTTTTATTATTTTCCATTACACGTAGTAGTTGGTGGACAAGGCTATAAATACTATAACAAACTCAATTATTTTTTTTGTAAATAAAACTAATGGAATGGTATTAAATGAATAACCACATGAACTAAATCGTGAATGAACCATTAGAGAACTAAATCATAAAGAAACCATTAGAGAACTATGGCCTCTCATTCAACCATAATGCAATCTACTAACATTGTCATAATTAGTGTTGTACTTTTTTTTTTAATTCGTAATTAGTGTTGTACTATTAGTAAGTTATATTTTAAACATGTTTATTTAGTGTGTTTCACTTTGGAATCTATTTATTGTTTGTGTGGAGTGCAACTTTGGCATTTACTTTAATTTAATATACTTATTATTTGTATGAAGTATGGGTTTGAAATTTGGCATTGACTTATATGTGTTTCACTTTGTATGTTTAAAATTGAATTCATTTTGTTTGCATTTATTGTTTACATTTATTGTTTGTATGAAGTGTGTGTTTGTATTTTGGCCTTTTAGTTTGTGTGTGTTTAAATTTTGACATCCATTGATTGTTTATTTGAAGTGCCTTTGAACTATTTGTCTAGCGTGTTTCACTTTAGCATCCACTAATTGTTTGTTTGAAGTGTGTTTGAACTTTAGGACTTACTTTGTGTGCATTCACTTTTTGTGTGTTGAACTCCAGCATCCACTTATTTAATTAAAATTTGGAGTTCACTTTGTTTAGTGTGTACACTTTAGCATCCACTTATTGTTTGTGTGAAGTGTGCATTTGAACTTTGATGTATCCCTTTATTATTTGAGTGAGATTTTGACATTCACTCAATGTGTGTGAAATGTGTATGAACTAAATTTCACATTCATTTTGTATGTGAGTGAGTGAACTAACTTTGGCATTAACTTGGATTTGAGCCACTTGTTGTTTGTGTATTGGCATCCACTTTGCTTATGTGAATCATACATTTGAACTTTGGCATCCCCTTAATTTGTTTGATTTAATTATGGATTCATTTATTTTTGTATGAAATGTGAGTGAACTACCTTTGTCATTCACTTACTATATCTATTTACTATTTGTGTGTTTAGGTAACTTTGAACTTTCATATTCACTTGGCGTGGCTTTGAAAATTGGCATTGTTGAATTATGTTTACTTTTGTGTGTGTGTGAAGTGTGTGCTTGAACTTTAGCATTCACTTTTTGTGTGTGTGCTCCCATTTGAACTAACTTTGGAATTCACTTTGTATGAAGTGTGTTTTAATTTTACCTTTCACTTAGATTTGATCTTTTTATTGTGTACATATGTGTGAACTTTCACATTCACTGTGTAAAGTGTGTACTAACTTTGGCATTTACCGCATGCTTGAACTTCGGTATGTTTGAACTTTAGTATGTGTGTGCATTTTTTAATAAACTATGTGAAATGATTGAACTTTGTGTGAAGAGTGTGTTTTAACTTTGGCATTCACTTTGTTTGAAGAGTGTACTAACATTGTGTAGCACATTTCACAGTTGAGTATATTGTCTTTTCATTGATGACAAAATGATGGTAGTTCTCATTGATGTCAAAGTGGTCTTCATCAGTGACATGGTCTTCATCAATGGCAATGATTTCAGTGATATGGTTTTCAGTTCAGTGATATGGTCTACATCAGTGACAATGGTTTTCAGATCTCTCAGTTTTGATCTTTTAGTGGTCCTTCATGGTAATGACATCAATGACATCAATGTTGATCTTGTGTGAAGTTGTTCTATGACAGTCATTTCAGTGGTCCTTCATGGTAATGACATCAATGACATCAGTGTTGATCTTGTGTGAAGTTGTTTTGACTTAGTCATTTCAGTGGATGACATTCAGTGCATATTATCAGGGCAAGGGCTTGTGTCATTTGATAAAAGTTAATATGCATCATATTAACTTCATTTAACTTGCATTATATTAACTTCATGACAGTGGCAGATCAGTTGAAGTTTGGTTTACAATGTTGAGGTTTAAATATGGTGTTGAGGTGTTTACAATGTTGAGGTTTACAATGGTAAATGTGGTTTACTTAACACTCAACAAGTCTTAAATATGGTGTTCAACATTTATGCTTCCTAACCATACTGCCTGTCATAATACTTTGCACTTTATGTTATAACTTTAAGGTGACCGTTGACAGCAGGTTCTTTTTAAGTTTTGACCGGTTGGAGGCATTGTTAGTCGTTGTGTGGTAAGTTGCTCTAAACCCAACCTCCTAGCGCAAACGGTGGACATAAAGTATGTTTTAAGCCATCGCATCCAACGATCACTGTTTAAACATCTTGTGGCGGGCATCGCAGATCGGAGGGGTATGATTTAAATAGAAAGTTTCTACAAACGGATAGTTCATCCGATTAAAGTTGACGTTCACTGTTCTTCAAAAGGCAGTAAAACATGTTATTTTTGTCTTTTCTCACCAAAGTTCAAGGGGAAATGAAATTGGAATTTTTGTGTGAAGGAAAGAGTGAGTTGTAGAAGGTTTCTAATTGTGAAGAATATGAAAAGGCAGAGTTCTTCGAAGGGGATTCATTTTTTTTGTGTTTTGTTGTTTGATTTTCATAAGAGAAGGTGATAAGTTTGAGATAAAATTATGTTGAAGCTGAACCGGTTACAAGCAAATGGGAAGATGAATGTTAATGATCTTTTTGTGTGTGCAGATATGTTTTCAAGGATGTGTGATAAGATAAAATTGAAGTGTGAGAAAGTTGTGTGTGAAGAAGTATGGGATTATTAGTAGCAAGATAATCTTTTTGCAGAGAAATTTTTTTTACATGAAGAGACATTTTTGATAGTGAAATTTGCTCAGTTTTGAAGGTGTGATTGTGAAATCAAGGATGGAGATTTTTGATCAGAATAGAACAATATTTTCTCAGAGAAGGATAAAGCTTTGAAAAATGATTTTGGAGAAGGTTAAAAGTTTTTCAATATTGCAGTGAAAGAATCTATGAATTTGAAAAGTATGAATTGATTTGTTTTGAGATTGATTTGCAGAGATAGAGGTATGAAATATCTTAAAGATCAAATTTGATTGATTGTTGTGAAGATGATATGATAACTGTTGAAGGTTGATTACAGAAAATATATATTTGATTGTTTTTGAAAAGGAGAAATAAGGTATTGATCTTATTGAAACAGGGAAACCCCCTGAGTTGTACTGTTCATTGAATTTTAGATGTTGTAATGTCAGTGAGACATGCAGAGAGATACAATTTGCCAGTGAGGCAGAATTGTAATGTCAGTGAGACAATTGTAATCTGAATTTTGTGTTAAGCCAGTGAGGCAGTTGAGTGGTTTTTATACCCCAGGAGGGTTTTCCACTCAGGAAATTTCTTGTGTCAAATCTGTGTGTTGATACTCTGCATATTTACTTTGTTTCTTCTGAAGAATTCTAAATTGTGAAATTAAATTAATCAAAAGTAGTAAAAAGTGTTAAAATTGTTAACAACACTGATTCACCCCCCCTCTCAGTGTTGTGTGTATTCCTACACATTGGCATTCACTTTATGTTCTTGTTTGAACTTTGGTATGTTTGAACTTTATCATTACTTTGTATATGTATGAAGTGTATATTTTGAACAAACTACCTGTGTGAATTGATTGAACTAACTTTGTATGAAGAGTGTGTTTTAAATTAGGCATCCGCTTTGTGTGTGTTTGCACTTTGGCATGAAGCATGTTTGAACTTTGGCACATGATCAATTTCTGTGTGAAGTGTGTGTTTTAACTTTGCCATTGATTTTGTGTGAATTATGTGTCTGAAATTTAATTTTGGCATTCACTTTGTGTGGTGTGTGTGTTTGGACTATAACATGTTTTATAACTTTTGCACTCACTTTATGTGTTCATTTGTACTTTGACATGTTTAAACTTAAGTGTTCATGCATGTTTCTATTAAATTTGTGTGAATTAGTTATGTTTGAATATTGGAATATTCACTTTTTGTTAATGTAAATAGTGTGTGTGTGGGAAAGTTAATTTAGGCATTCACCTTGTGTGTGTGTGTGTGTTTAAAAATTAATTTTGGTATTCACTTTGTGTGGTATGTGTATTTGAACTAACTTTAGCATTTGTTGCATGTGTGTGAGCTTGAACTTTGACATTTAGTTTTTTTTGTCTATGAATGAACTTCAAATGCCACTTTTCATGGATTGTATGAACAAAATTTGATGTTCAATTTGTGTGGAATGAATTTGAAAGATTTAACATTATTTTTTGTGTGGAGTGTACAAATGAACCTTGGATATTATTTTGCGTGCAGTATACAAATGAACTTTAGCATTCATTATGTGTTTTTGTGTGTGTGAATAAACTTTGACATTCATTGTGTGCATATTTGAAAGTTAACTCTGGCATTCACTTCACGTGAAGTGTGTGCACATGTATTTGAAAGTTAACTCTGGCATTCACTTCACGTGAAGTGTGTATACGTGTATTTGAAAGTTAACTTTGTCATGCAGTTTGTGTGAAGTGTGTGCTTGTGTATTTGAATTATATTTGGCATTCATTTTTCTGTGTATGAACATACATCAAAAATTATTTTGTATGGAGTATATGTACAAAAGTACTTTCAAACTTTAATGATGTTTACTTTGTACATGTGTACATTTTAACGGACTTTGGATTTTAATGTGTGTGTGCATGGAGGGAGAGGGAGGGAGGTTGAAAGTTAACTTTGACAATCATTGTGTGTGTGCATGTGTGCTTGAATAAACTTCCAAGCATTCACTTTGTGTGTGTATGTGTGGGTGTGTTTGAAAGTTAGCTTTAGCATTCAATGTGTGTGCACATGTGTGTGTAAGAATGAACTTTGGAATTCACTTTGTGTGTGTACAAAATACTTTGAAGTTCACTTTGTGTGTGTACAAAATACTTTGAAGTTCACTTTGTGTGTGTGTGTGTGAACTTTGGCTTTCACTCTATGTGAATGAAATTTGGCAATCAATGTATATACGTACAAAATACTTTAATGTTAACTTTGTGTGAGGCATATGTGTTTGAATGAATTTTGGATTTCAATGTGTGTGTGTGTGTGTGTGTGTGTGTGTGTATGTGTTAATGGGTCTAAAATTTAGCTTTGGCATTCACTACATGTGTGTGTAAAAGAACTTTGGCATTTATTTTGTGTGTTTGAAAGCTAGTTTTGGAATTCATTGTCTGTGCACATATGTGTATGTGAATAAACTTTGGCATTCACTCTATGTGTGTGTGCATGTGTGTGAATGAGCTTTGGAATTCACTACGTGTGTACAAAAATATTGATGTTCACTTTGTGTGAAGTACATATGTGTGTGTGTGTTTGAATGAACTTTGGATTTCACTATGTATGGGTGGGTAGGTTTGAAAGTTAGCTCTGGCATTCATTATGTGTGCAGATGTGTATGTGAATGAACTTTGGCATTCACTCTATGTACACATGAATGTGTGTGTGTGTGTGAATGAACTTTGACATTCATTATGTGTCTTTGTGTGTATAAAAATACTTTGATGTTTACTTTGTGTGAAGTGTGTACAAAAATACTTTCAAACTTCAATAATGTTCACTTTGCATATACACGTCTTTGAATTAACTTTGATTTTTATTGTTTGGGTTTGGGTTTGAAAGTTAATGTTGGCATTTGTTGTGTGCGTGTGCATGAACTTTGGCATCCACGGTGTCTATATATACAAAATACTTTGATGTTCACGTTGCGTGAAGTGTATGTACAAAAATAGGAGGGCAGGTTGAAAGTTAACTTTGGCATTCATTGTGTGTGTGCATGTGTGCTTAAATAAACTTTGGCATTCAATGTGTTTGTTTGAATGAACATTGGCTTTCACTGTGTGTGTGTGGGGTGATGGGTTTGAAAGTTAGCTTTGACAATCATTGTGTGTGCATGTGTGTAAATGAACTTTGGCATTCACTCTATGTGCACATGCATATGTGTGTGAATAAACTTTGGTATTCACTCTATGTGTGTACAAAAATACTTTGAAATTCACTTTGTGTGAAGTGTAAGTGTGTGTGTTTTAATGAACTTTGGCTTTCATTATATGTGTGAGTAGGTTTGAAATTTAGATTTGGCATTCATTATGTGTGCACATGTGTGTGTGATTAAACTTTGGCATTCACTTTGTGTGTGTGTACATGTGTGTGTGAATGAACTTTGGCATTTATTGTGTATCTATATCTTGTACAAAAATACTCTGATGTTCACTTTGTGTGAAGTGTATGTATAAAAATACTTTCAAACTTCAATAATGTCCATTTTGTGTGTACACATATATGTGTTTGAATGAACTTTGGCTTTGATTGTGTGTGTGTTTGAGTTTGAAAGTTAACTTTTGCATTCATTGTGTATGTGTGCATGTGTGTGTGAATGAACTTTGGCATTGATCAAGTATGCATACAAAATACTTTGATGCTCACTTTATGTAAAGTATATGTACAAAAATACTTTCAAATTAATGATGCTCTCTCTCTCTCTCTCTCTCTCTCTCTCTCTCTCTCTCTCTCTCTCTGTGTGTTAACTTTGTGTCATGTGTCTATGTGTGTTTGAGAGAATTTTTACATTCTTCTCTATTTGTGTGTGTGAACTTTGGCATTCTTTTGTGTGTGTTTGAGTGAATTTTGGCACTCTTGTGTGTGTGTGTGTTTGAAAGAACTTTGACATTTAATTTTGTGTATGAATATACTTTAAATCAAGATGCAACAATGATTATGACTATGACAATGCTAAGATTTGGCCTTCCTACATGTTTGAGCCTCATGTGTATAGAAGGATAGTTAAAAAGGTAATGTTTAAAATTTTTAGGATTAATTCCATGAATTATTTCTTTTGATGGTGGAATATACTTATAGTTTAAGACTTCAAGTTTATGTGATTTTCATGTTTCTTTTATTCTCCGTTCTTTGATAAGGGACAAGGGTTATTGTTACTTCAATCTACTTGTGTCAACATACTTTTCTTGGAGGTTTTGAAACATAGCCATAAACCACTACAATCAATTCAAACCCTAAATGCTTGAATTTTCTTTTACATACACAAATGCTTTGCC
The DNA here is from genome assembly GCA_027924645.1 of Cunninghamia lanceolata. NCBI lineage: Eukaryota > Viridiplantae > Streptophyta > Pinopsida > Cupressales > Cupressaceae > Cunninghamia > Cunninghamia lanceolata. The sequence continues at coordinate 1,606,393 of BSBN01000204.1, read as the reverse complement.
TAAATCTAGTGAGTTATAAGATGTGTTCACATATAATGGCCTATCATCCAGCTAGCATGCCGACTTATAAACCTCAAAAGGTCATCTAACATGCTAGCAAATTAAGGGTTTCTTTGTAAAAGCATTGCACAAAATAATTTCAAGAAGGATTTACCGTCTCATAAACCTTAATAGTGTAGCTAACATGATTTTTTTATAGCCTCATCCATGTCTTCCCAATTAATCCAAATAGAAAAGCAAAGAAATATATACAAATTTAAATGAATCAAGCAGAGTAATGATAATAGATACAATATACACCCCGAGAAATCCCTCAAAGGGGAAAATTAAAATTCCCGGCAACAAAGCACACTCAATGTATTATTCTTTAATAAACAGTTACAATACATTCACAGACTTAATGCTTTAATGGAGATCGACACTTTGAATCCTAGAACAATTCTAATTGCATGTACCTACAATGGGAAACTCACTAACATCTCCATACCTTCATTTTTTCCGTGTTCAAAATTATTGAAATAAGACTATAAAGAATATTTAGAATCTTATGTTTATGTACAAATCTTGTATTATTATTCTTACCTTTTGTTTCAAAGATGATATATATTCAAGAAAGTTCAGACGATCAAGTGGAGAATGCAAATGATTGGTATAGCAACGGTCTTTTCAAGGATGATGCTTAATAATAAACATTATTTGTGAATTCAAGGTCATGGAAGTCAAGGAGATACGAAATAACAATATATATATATATATATATATATATATATATATATATATATATATATATATATATATATATATATATATATATATATATATATATATATATATATATATATATATATATATATATATATATATATATATATATATATATAGTAACTCCAAAGATGTATTGTACACTAAATAAACTAGGTTAATGCATATTTTAGTGATATATGTCAATAGGTTCTATAAATCAATTTAGTCTAAAGGACATCAATAGCAAGCATATGGAGAAAACTTTGTTAAATGGATGAAATCACACCAAATCATTTTAAAAATATCATACTGAGGAATGCCATGAATGGGCCGATGCCATTTAGAGTGAAAGATAGAAACAATCAATCTATATACTACCTCATTTGAAAAACATTTGAAAAATGATGCTCTTACACAACTATTTGGAATGACAAAATGATTAAGAATGACAAATAAATGGATCATTTTAACATTATACTTCCCACAGACGAAACAAAGATTCTTTGTACTGTCTGGTTCAAAGGATTAATGGACTTATATATCAGTAATCTAATACTAATAGTAGTTATATGATGCTTCCCATGGGGAAAATAAATACTGAAATGACAAAATAGTTTTTTTTTCCAAATAACGAGTGATAGACACATACCTCATATTTACAAGAGATTGATACATGCAAATATGAGCAAATGCTTAGAAAAAAGCCTAAATAAATACAACCTCCAAATTGTAAAACCCTGAGCTATCTGTAACCAATCTATAATACAATGTGTTTATATTGAGTTTAACATTTCTTTATGAACTGGAATCACTTCGAATATTGGCAATTCTGAAAGCATTTAACATACCAATTTATTTTTTTCTTTAGGGTGTGCCTATTAATTATCTAAGTAAATAGAATGAGAAGCAACAATAAGAGTAGCTCCAAATCCTGATTCATCTTTGAATAACTCTATGGCAACATGTTGAGTTGTCTCCTCTCGAAGGAGCTCAACAACAACTACTTGCAAATATTGCCTAAATTTTGGGTAGTGATCGTAAAGAGCCCCATCCATGGCAATAATTGTCCTCTTCATCTTATTTGTCATGTCACTTTTCATCCTACTACCTATTAAGCTTGGAGATCCATCCTTGCCAATCTTCTTAAGTGATGAGTGTCAGGTAGTACTCATCAGAATGTGCTTTTATATCTCCTTTTTCCTATCCTAAACACCATTCCATCTGTTGGTTTGTACTTTAAGGACCGATAAAACCTTGTTTGGTATGTTAATTGAGATGTGATGCTACAATAACAATTGTAGTTAAGATGTTTCATGTTTTGAGTTTGAGACGACAAAAATATGCAGAAATATCTCTTTTTGTTAACAAGAACCCATTCATTCTAGATAAAAAGGTTTTTGAAGACTCTGGAGAATATTTTGCCATCTTTTAAGCTATGCAAAATGGATATTGCAAAGTCTCAAGAATTTTTAGAAGTATGGAAGGATCTCTGGAGGTGAGTGCCATGGAGCTATACAGACATACAGGTTGCATAATCTCTAGAGTTGTGTTATATGGTGTGGTTGCAGACATCTCTGAAGCTGTTGTTTAGACAAACTATGTAGAATCTCTGGAGCTACTATTCAGATAGATTGTGTAGAATCTCTGAAGTCATTCTAAGAGTATCTTCGGAGTTCTACATGAAGATGCTAGAGTTTTGGGAGAAGACTGCAGTAGTGGCTCAATTGGAGAAAGAGGATACTTGTTGACTACCTTTACATGTATTGAGGACTTTTGTCAAACAACTATTTTTAGTTATTTCCTTTTCTTTATTAGTGGCCTTCATGGCTTGATTGAACTTAAGTTAAAACTCATGATTTAAGGGACACCTTCAGTGTCACTTTAAATCTTTTTAAGTTTTTTCATGATGATCTTTTTGAATGGATAGTTGCATGATAAGAGTAAGGAATAAAGATATCTGTATCTAGTAGAGAACTATGAGTAACATAATAAACTCTGGAGATATTATATCAGCAGAACAAACATCTAATATATATTGCATGGAAGCAGTAGAATAGAGATAGAATAAGTTTTGAAGGAGAAATATATACTCTATTTTGAAGAATCTAGAGTAGAAAGCAGGCAGTTTTACATCTATGTGTTCTGAGGCATTGAATTAGTCCCTCTTCCATAGGTGTGGGGCAAGGGCCCACTCCCCACCAAAGGAGAGAAGGCTAGTGTTTATTGTTTTAATTTACTACTTTACTAGATTCTTGAAAATGCTCAGTTTAGTTTCATTGCTTTGGTAATTATTAAATCAAATTGTTGTTTCATTTCATTTACTATTTTTCTAGTTTTCTGATTAAGTAGTTCATTTCAGCAAATTGTACTTTAGATTCTTAGACTATATCTTCCTTTTCAACAAATAGTTAAATGCATGATTTTGAATGGATAAGTAGGTTTAGTTTAGAAGGTAGTTTTTGGACTATTGGTTATTAGTTCCTGCCGCAGATAGCCATGGATACACTGCCTTGGATTTGACAAATTAATATAACTAAATGCAAGGTACAATGACCCTTGTCATTTTTGGCACCATCGTTAGGGACTAGTGTTGGTAGAAATCCTAATTAGCAGTCCATAGAATAGCATTAAGTTAATTTTGTATGGTTAGACCTAGAGATTCACTAGGTAGGTTTATAAAACAACAAAAACCCCAACCTCAGTCTACAGAAGAAAGCAGTGGGGTAGATCTAGATATCTTTGAGGAAGAAAACTCCTCGTATAACACTTTGGAAGTACCATCAAACCTAGTTGTTCTTCTAGTCCCTAGACGTCACATTATCTCATAATACATCCAACGGTTGTAGGAAAAGAACAAGAGAGTTCAAACTAATATTTTAGATCCCTTTAATTTTCAGGAAAACCTAGTTGATCCAGTTACCATGGGAGATAATCATGATGGTAATGAAAATCAAGATCCTCTTAAGAATCCAAGGAGAAAATTTTCTTATCCTATAGCCTTGGATCCTGAGGACGATTCCCCTATGAAGAATATTTCCCCATCTATACTTCCTACCTTTAGGAGAATTCCTTCAGAGGATTTGGGACACAGCGGAAATGAAAATGAAAATGCAGCGGAAATGACAATGAAAATGCAACTTTTATTAATTCTCTCAAGATGAATACGACTGCAACTTATACAATTTTTGATTGTTCAGATCGCTCTAAGCGCAGAACAAGAGCATACTCTTGTATGACCAATCCTAAGACTCAAGACTTTGATTTAGATCTGACTCTGATCCCTAACTTAATCCCAAAAATATATTGAACTCCGAATGCCAAATACAAAGCATTGGGTCCTTATTTATACACCAAGTCGGATGCCAAAAGATTATGACAATTTTGAGTTCCGACCATAAGAAGAAGACACGCGTCTCACACTGTAGGTAGTGGAAGATTGAACCATACAAATATGACACGTAAACAGATACTGTTGCTAGTGGAGCACACAGTAAACAAAGGAATCACATGGAGCACACCGCATGTGAATACGGCCCACTTTACACCCGAAAGTAGCTACGGGGATCTTGCTTTTTGCATAGGGTTGCATCCTATTGTCAGATCTTAACGTGGCTGACGTCACGGCACAGACAAGGCCATGTGCTAGCTACCATCTGATTGATATCCGTCACTATCATCAGAAGAATCATCTTGAATTATTGGCAGAGGATTAGGTTCATCATAGTGGTGGTCTAAATCTGTCGGTGGTAGAAGATGTTGTGGTAGAGGTTTGAAAGCTATGGCCAGATCATCATCTCGTTGATGGAAAGTGTAGATGACCTTCGTGATCTCATCAGGAGATGCAAAATCTATCTCTGTTCTGGCAGCAATCAAAGCCGGAAGCAATGCTATTTCCATTCCTTCAATCTAGGCCTGTGGGAACCAATTCATTGTTAGAGGATAATATTCTACTCTAGGTAGAGCATAATTTAACCTCATTTGAAGATAACCAGAAGGACCAGCCATGCCTTCTTCTATAGCCCATGAAAAATTTCCTTGCAAATGATTGAAAAATTCTTTCATATCATCTTGGAGAATTCTTTCATTATAACCAAGGAAAAGATCAGCATAGTCTTCGAATTCTGTCTGCAAAAGAGTAATGCTGTTAAACAATCCAAACTTTGCACATTTCAGAAAATTCTTTTTAATTTTAACTGGCCAATTCATTGGCAGCAGGGATGTTATGCAAACATCAAATGCAATACTATTTCTGAGTGCAAAATAAATTGCAGCATCTTCAAGACCAAAATGAGACAGAAACTCTGATTGCTGAGGACCTGTGAGAATACCTCTACCATAATTTTCTTGAATTACATTCCGTAATTCTTGAAGCCATTTATTCAAGAAATAACACTCCAGAATAGGCGAGATGATTTCTGGAGGTAATTGCAGAATCCAGAGATCATTACCTTGTTCATCATGACTCAGAAAAATCTCTACACCATCATTTCTGACAAGGGTCTCTCCTGGTATTATGACACCATATCTCTTGTAGATCCAGATCTAGAATCAGAAAGAGAATATGATTCTCCTGTTGAAATTGAGATTGAGGAAGATTGGGAACCTCTTTACAAGACAACTGTTGTAGATGACAACTTTGATATAGAAATGAAGGATGTCTTGTCTGAAAATTCCCAACCTGAACATATGCGTGCTTATGCCACATCTGGTTATATCCTCAATATAGATAAGATTCTAGATCCTTACGACACAATTTGTACATGGTGTGACACTTTAGAAAATTTCTTTGATACTAGAGGCACTACTTGGTCTGAAGCAAATAAGGTCCTCTATGCTGTTAGACTTATGTCTGGTAAACTCAGAAACTGGTGGAACTCACTCCCAGATGATGAGAGAGCATCTACCTAGATACGGATCTGACCGTAGAACCAAACATGCTGTCCAGTTAGATTCTTCTACTGCAACAGAATTGGTCAGTTACACCCCTGGTAGATGGCCTGTACAAGAAAATTATCAGGTTGTGAACCCTGATGAAAAAACTTGGGGAAAGTACAAACCTAGTTGTTCTTCTAGTCCCTAGACGTCACATTATCTCATAATACATCCAACGGTTGTAGGAAAAGAACAAGAGAGTTCAAACTAATATTTTAGATCCCTTTAATTTTCAGGAAAACCTAGTTGATCCAGTTACCATGGGAGATAATCATGATGGTAATGAAAATCAAGATCCTCTTAAGAATCCAAGGAGAAATTTTTCTTATCCTATAGCCTTGGATCCCGAGGACGATTCCCCTATGAAGAATATTTCCCCATCTATACTTCCTACCTTTAGGAGAATTCCTTCAGAGGATCCTGACCAATTTTTGTTTGAGTTTAAAGTCCTACACCAGAAATATGATTATGGCTTTGATAATTAGAAGTTAAAGTTGTTTCCCTCCACATTCAAAGATTTAACCATGAGGTGGTTTATGAGATTAACCCCTAATTCTATCCATTCCTAGGATCATATGGAAACATAATTCCTTAAGAAATATCAGGACTATTGCCAAATCAATGATAGAAAAGAGGAACTTTTTAAGACTAAGCAGAAAGAAGAAGAGAGTTCGGAAGACTATCTGAATAGATTCAATTTTGCCCTATAGAGATATGGTAATCCCTTGGAACATGGCCTAGCTAAAGCCTTATTTTTGAGAGGATTGGAGAAAGAATCAAAACAAGCACTAGATTTAATGGGAAAAGGAAACATAAACAAACTCAATATACCATTGATTGAGGAAATTTGTAGCAACTATTCAAGAACTCGGGATGAAGTTAGAACTTCAAAGTTTCTTAAGGGAAAAAATGACATAAGGCAATTGATGGATGAATTTACCAATTTTAAAACAAACATTTTGATTCAACCGAACACCACATTAGATGTAATTCAAGCAAAAAACAAAACAATTGAGCCGCTGTCTGTTTACTGTCCAAGATGTAGAAACAAACATTTTTTAAGAGAATGTCCTATAGATAAGACTGAAATATGTCAGATCTATGACAAAAGCCATCCTACCAACCAATGTGACCAACTTCCAGCTCCGAAGAAACTAACAAAGAAAAATTTTTAGGTGGAGGAGGAGTTAAATTATGTTGGACAAAAACAAACTAACAATTTTCCCTACAACCAATATCCAAATTAGGCTTCTTATAGAGGCCCTTCAAATTGGGGAAATAACTAGTGGAACCCTTCATGGAATGGACCTCCAAACCCTCCTCAATGGGGACCACAAGACTGGCAGAACCAACAGTGGAAAAACCAACAATGACAAAATCAGTAGTGGCCAACAGGGATAACTTTAAGGAACCCCCCCTAAAAAAACCTATAAAATCGTGGCGAATCCTAGCCCGAGGCAAAAAAAATTGTTGGCAAATCTATGCCTATTTTTGAAAAAAATAAATTCATTGGTGACTTTTTTCAAAGTTGTCGACATTGATTTTTTTATGGTGAATTGTATATAGATTTGAAAAAAAAATCGTTAGCAAATTATAGTTGTATTCCAAAAAAAAAATAAAGTAGGTGGCAAATTATATAGATATTCAAAAATATAAAATTAATTACTCAGTGAATGTGTTGATGATATTTTTAAAAAACATAATGTGGATGGCGAATATATCATATGCTAAATGATAATTATTAATGTTCTTGGCAAATTTATGGAAAATTTACATACACATTATAACATATTTCCATCGTTCGATGATCATAGATCAATGACTTAAGTGTTATTTTGTCTAAAGTTTTGAAACACCCTAATTTGAACTTAAAGTTTCTGGAATCTATCGGCAAGTCCAACTATTTTCAAACTTATCGCTGAAGTGATTTGTCTTTACATATTCTCTTTGTTACGAGTTGGCCAATTCTACCGATCACTAACTTAACATTTTGTTTAAGTTCTTTATCGGTTAGTTCCATGTTTTACAAACCTCGTCTGCCCTAATAAACTTTAAGTTGGTTCATAAAGTGTTCTTTTCACTGATGAAAGGATAGGCTTAAACAATAAAGAACTATCAGTGAAATCCCTAAGTCATGTGAACTATTTTTCATTGAACACTTGCTTTTGAAGTTCATGAACTCATTGATTGAGCAATCCACTGACTCAATCATCGATAAAGACATCGCTATTATTCATGGTTAGCCATTTGTCAATGTCATTTGATAGGGATTTTTTCTACCGATATGAATGACAAAAAAGGTACTAGACATATTCAATAATGGCATTAAAGAAGTTCTTCATTAATGGTGCCGACGGGAGTAAATGCACACCTACGTCTAGTCTCATCATGAAACGACTAGTCTCATTGCAAGTGTGGATATAAAGATGGGATTTCTCAAAATTTTATAACTATCTACATTCACCAACCCTCTGCACACAGAAGAAGTTATTCCAATGATTCATAGCAATTCAGTTGGTCTGCAGCCAGTGCAATTCTAACTTCTCAAGGTTAGTCGACTGCAAGTTCTCTTACACTCTAGTTATATTTTTAAGTATTGTTTGTTTGGAAATCTATCGTTGCAAGTTAAATTGGGGTTTTCATGAGTTTTGTGAATACTTTCCATTCAAGACATATTAGAGGTGATCTTTTTCTGCTAAGAGCCCTTGATTCCTATATTTGGCAGATAATTAACTATGTCAGAATGAAATTCAAATATTTGGGCTATGATGTGGGTTATGTTATAGATAATCATCTTGCAGGAGTTAAAGATACAGACCTAAGACATATTAATTTGTGGGATTAATGGAATAGAATGAATGAGAATCGTAGGTCAATTCTGGAAAACAAACATTTTCTAGTGGCCTTGCTCATGCGGGAGGGTTTCCTCCAGCAATGCAATGTCCAGATTTAGTTCTCACCTATGTGAAAAATTATCATTCTGAGTCTCCGAAGGTTAGGTCTTTCAATGGAACCGTAATTGTTCAATTGGATGTTGAGTCAATTAGCCGTGCTCTTAGATTGCCTAAAAAAGATGAGTTTGTAGAAATGTCTATGCAAGCTAGGTGGAATTATTTCCTTGATAAGAAAGACTAGTGCCTCACAGCTATTGCTAAACACTGGTTGAAAAATGAAAAGAAAGGAAAGTCTCAAGTTCCCCAAAATTTGAAAAGGGGTCATTTCAAATAAGATATATCAAACATGATTACCCTATTACATAGTGTAGTGGGAAGCAGAGAGGCTGATGATTTTGAAAAGTGGATGTGTCAGTTCATTTTGTTGATTTGTGGTCAATCTCAGTACATAGACTAGGCCAGTCTGATTAGCAATCATCTTGATGATCAACTAGTGTACTTTCACAAAAAGAATTCATTTCATATGTGTTCATATATGTTTTGTACAATAACCAGTACTCGGGTGGTTTGGCCTGGCATGAAGACTTATGTGATTCTTTCTGATGATACGCCTATATGTGATTCTTTCTGATGATACGCCTATATATGATTATTTTCCTCCATTGCAAGAGGAATATGGAAATAAAGATTATAGGCATGTGAATGATGCTTTCCTAATGTTTAATGTGAAAAGAATTGATGGAAATTATGAAACTTGAATATCTCAGGAAGCTTCTCAATTTGTTATGTAGCTTCTACTTTCAATTCAACAGATTTTCATACATAAGGATCGGGGGTTATGAAAATGCCCCATATAAATTGCCAAGATATCCCAATGATTTGGTTATTTTTTTGGAAGTATGCCAACAAATGGCAAAAGTTACCAAGAAATACCATGATATGAAAAAGAGGGGTTATCCCTTCCCTACCACTTTGACTTATTAGACCTACAAAACTCATGATGATGCAAGAAATGTGGAAAGGGTGCTTACCAAATTCAATTTTCATTTGTATACTAATAGATTATTTTTTTACAGTAAGGACTATGTAAAAAGGAATTTTTATGGAGGGTCATCGTATGAACATCAATCTCATATTGTATGAACATCGATCTCATATTGAGGACTATTGGGAGGACTATATTGATGAACAAGAATTACAATAGAGGGATTGGATGAGACTGACCATAGATCAAATAAAATATTTCAAGCTAGAATAGAGTGTCCCAGCTATTGTGGATGATAATTTAGACATGATAGATGAAGGGTACTTTATTGAAAGTTCCAAACCTGTGCCTCTAGTGAAATGGCTAGAAAAAGAGATTACTAATATATATGTACATTCGTTATTTGTACTAGATAAAACAAAAAGGTGGTTGAAAAGCAAGGGCATTAATCATGTTGGAGAAAGTTCTTCATAGCAAGAACATGTTGCCAAAGCACATACGTCTTCCACCACTCCTGCTATTTAGATGTCTTCTCCCATTGTACATTCTACCAGTTCAAGAGCTATTTTGCAATAGGGAAATGATGGAGATGAACATGGGGAAAACCAAAAGTTGAAAGGCTTGTGTGAAATGGATGGTGAGATGCCTACGAAAAAGTTGGAAGTGAGGAAGAACCCCAAGGTTGATTCTTTGCAACAACTACAAGTAGGCCAAGAAGCTTCAACTAATCTGTCTTCCCTAGGTAACGAATCTACCACTTTTCAAGGAATTGGTCAAGATAGCATTTTTAATGATATGCTCGATATGTCTCCTCCTTCTGAACAACAAATTCATGAAATTGAGTCAGATTATGTGTTGGATAATGTTTCCCCTAATGTTGAAGATAATAAGTCTGTTTTGCCATCTCCTTCTTGGTTAAAGAAAGTCGTTGAGAAAAAGAGGAAATACACCCATGTGGTAAACCTTGGTTTCAATACAGTGGCCAAATTGTTCAGGCAACCCCTCAACCTAAGAAGGCCAAAAGAATGTCCCAGGTAGTGGTGGAACCATCCTTAGGTAATCATTTTCTAGAGATTGCAGATCCCATAGGGGAAAAAGATGAGTAGAATGTTACTAAGGCTGATTTCAATGTAAGCAGGATTGATATGGGTCCTCCCATGCTTAAAGGTGATATTTATCATGCGAAATTGTCAATGAATGTTTTAATAAAACAACTGAAAACAAAGACGCAAGAAAAGGTGAAGCTACAGGAACAAGTGAATGTCCTCACTTCGTATATGCAATCTATTGTCGATGTTACCTCTCAACCCCTGGATACTGCAATTGATACTTCAGTGAAAAATATAGATTTAGGTATCATAGAAAGGATTGGGAGATATCAAACCTTGGTTAGAGCTATTGAATCTTGGATTGAGAGAGTAGTCTTCGATGGGTTAGTATATATTGAAGATGCCATGAAATTGTACAATAAACTTTTAATTAAGAGGGATAAGTTGAATAATGATACACAATCATTCAAGAAAGAAGAAACTGTGCTAATGATCCTTTCTAGGGATGTGAAAGAGATAGCCAAAGTTGATACTATCATTTTAGTCTCTGAAAATGTTTTCAGTAAGCTTGCAAAAAATGAATCCTCTTCACGGTTGTTTAGAGTCGAGTGGAAGTTATTGGTTGTCAAACAATTTCTAGCAAAGCTAGAGAAAATATCAGACCAATACAATTCAGATTTATTGGATGTTAGAGCTAACTGTTTTTCTCTGCAAATTGACATTTTGGATGAGGATGAAGAAAAACTCTTAGACATAAGCGATATTAAACAAAGCTTCAAGAAATTGATTATTGAAGAATTAGTTGGTAAAGACAATGTTATAGGTATGTCAATTGAAAAGGTGGCATATATATTTGTCAGTCTTGCTAATCTTAAGCAGGAGTTGGTTGACATCACTAAGAGAATTGATGAGGTTGACAAAGTAATTGAAATGTGGAAGACTCAAATGCACATCACCATTAGTTTGTGTGAGGCCTACTTACCTCACCTTCTATTTTTGCTTACATTGTTTGGACATTTTGATGGACACGTGGACATTTGGGACTGCCGATCCCGTTATTCAGACTTTCCTGACTATTTCATATGTTTTGATTTGTTAGATAGAGCATGATGTGATGTTGTTATAGCTTGCATGTTAGATTTCACTTGATGTTATAATGTTATGTGATCTTTATTTTGATGCAATCGAGATGTTATTTGATGAGTAAATGAATGAAATATTATGCAGTTTTAATCCTGATTTGATGTTTAGAAATGCGAGTGAATTATGAATCATATAAATGATAGCATGTGTATAATCGATGATATAGGTGATTATGTGACTGTGTGTGTGTGCACTTCCTTTCACTTCGGCTATGATGAACATGTGTTATTGATCCATTTGTGGAAGTGTGCAGGTAATTTTCCATGCCCATGGAAAATCGGAGGTCATTCCAGTAACCCTATGTGATATCCATGTTTAGCTGACCTAGTCCCAAGAGGGACCAAGGTCAATTGTGATGGAGCATGATAATTTGTAATGTCTGTAATTGATGTTTGTTTTTTATTAGGGTTCACCCTTTTATTTGATTTATTGTGGTGTTGTAAGTTGTAATGGTTGAGTTTGCACTATTTGGTGCTATTTATTTATTGGGCCTTTTTATGTGAATTTATGAACCCCTTGGTGTTTATTTTGGTCAAATAATGACCCTAGGTCATACCCCTAGGGTCTAGGACCAATTTGAACATGTGAGACCTTAGTTTAACCTTCTTTTGGTCACCTTAACTTGACCCTAAAGTTAAGTGACGAAATTTGAAGTTGGGTGAGGTGGTGGATAAGTCAAGAGTCCACCATGACCAACTCTACTTCCCTAGGATAAGGTCTCCCTTATCTTAAAGGCTTGGGAAGCTTCCAAGGCCTTAAAGTGTGAGAGATCTCATTCCTATGATCTCATGCATGTGTGAGAGCATCTTTGAGGGAATGGTTTTGCTTTGTTGGATAGGAGGATGACATGTGTCTTATCCTTATCCTTATCGAGTCTTCCATGTGGGGTTCCCCTCTCCACTATGATCTCACACATGTGTGAGAGAATTTGTGGGAGAGTGTGAGGCTTTGTGGGAGGCTTTGTGGGATGGGAGTGTGACATGCGTCACCTCCTCATCCCTTGGGGTTTTGTGAGTGGATTGTGAGGAAGGAGAAGGTGACATGTGTCACCTTCTCATTCCTCAAGGCTCTTTGGTTTAGCCTATTAAACTCCATCTTTGAGAGATGGAGAGGGTTCTTCATTTTTGCTTTCTTTTTTGATTATTGATTTGGGGGGAGATAGCTAGAGTTGGAAGATTTTGGATGCAAGGATATTGGAAGAAGACTTAGGAGCTCTTCTTCAACCTCTTGCCAAATTTGGGCTTATAAGGTACGTACCGAAGGCTAAATGCCTTCCTTATGTTATTTACCTTCATTGTATGTGAAGTTGCTTTGTGTATGTTTGAGTTTTGGTTTATGTGTTGTGTGGGTTTTCATTTTGGGTGTTTGATGATGCTCTCCATTGAGAAGAGCTCATCTTGTTTTGGGGTGGGAGATGAGTGAACCTCCTCGGGGGTAACCTCACTATATTTAGAGGTGTGGATGGCCATGGGAGTGCATTGTGAAGTATTTGGGATTTTGGTGAAGGCAAGAGTGCCTTGATATTTTTGACATTTTGAGATTTTGGTGAAGGCAAGAGTGCCTTGGGATTCTTGACATTTTGATATATTAAAGCAAGAGGCCTTGTGATTTTGAGCATTATGTATTTTGGTGATTTTGGGTTTTCCCCCTTGAGTTAAGAGTAGTCCACTCTCCTACCCCCAAAAATCCAAGTTATATGGATTAGTTATGTGCAATCTTTGGGAGGGGGTGTTTATGATTTGTGTGAGTGTTTTTTGGTGTTAAATCCCTTGTTGCTATGTGCACTTGGTTATGTGGGTGACCTCCAAGCTCGGGGTGTCTTATTTTCAAGTCTATGGTTGGGAGGTGAGCTCCCATGGGCATTTGGAAACATTCCTTGTGATTTTTGCAGGTTTTGGGTGATTTTTGGAGTTTTGGAGCTTGGAAGAAATAATGGTTTTTGAGTTTTGTTATTGTATGGCATTTTGGTTGCCATGGCCCTTGCGGCCTTGTAAAATTTGTGTAGTTTGAGTGTAAACTCTCTTGTGAGTCTCTTTGTAAAACAAAAAAAAAGAGTATGTATTCTAGTTATTTCAAATGAAAACTTAGTTGTTTATTTCTTACATAGTTTTGTGAAGGGTTATTTATGAATGAATAGAAAGACTCTCTCCTTACCTCTCTCCCTATCTCTTAGATTTCTATTAAAATGATTATATTTGTTTGATGCAAGAGAAAAGAAAATTTCTTGTAAAAGAAATAAAATAGACCTAGTTTATTTACTAAAAGATAGATGAGTTATAGTTAAAGGCAAAGTGAATCTTGATAGTTGTATTTTATTAATTCCTCCCTTATGTATTGTTTTGGTTATTATATATATATATATATATACAGCTTGCTGCCATTATTATAGCTTACTATTTTACTTTAACTCCCTGCCAAAATATACAGAGAGAAGAAAAGAATATTCTGAGGGATACACACACACACACATAGACTAAATGACTTAACGCATGTTGTAATAATCAATGAAAAGTTTTTTTTGTTATTATAAGCGAAATAACATAGCGAACTTAAGGTTTAAAATTTTCTTTATGAACAAAAAAAGAAGTTTTTGCAGGTGGCATGCACCACTCTGTAGAGAAGGGGGCACAGAGGGGGGGAAGGACGGGGTGGAGGGCGGTGAGAGCCCGCCCTCTCCTCTGTATAGCAGCAGCACCACTAGAGGGATGGCCCCTCCTTCCTTTAACACGTCTGTATAAAAAAAAAATCGCTCCTGCAAGTAAAAAGAAATGCCTTCAACAAATTTTCACTTCAGTTGCCCTACAATGCAATGTATATATATACACACGTATTTTCATATATATTTCTCTTCCTGTGAACTTTAAATAATTTATCTCTGTGTATAAATATTTAAACCTCTGTGTTGTAGCCTGCAAACAATTTCTCTATGTTAAATATAACAACAATATATATATATGATGTTATATATATGTATATATATAACAACATATATATATGTTGTTATAAGTATATATATAACAACATATATACATGTTATAACAGCATATATATATATATTGTTGTGCAAAAAAAATAACCCTGTGTAGAAATCATTTCAACAAAAGACCAGAGAGCTTCATGAAAACTTGAGGAAACTCTACACAATGGAAGAGAGTTAGAAAACAACAATAAACTTAGGGTTTGAAGAAAGAAGCATAATAGATGAGTAGAAGAATAAAATAGGGTTAGAGAAATAAAATAGCTTGAAGCAGACCAAATGGAAAATGGAAAGAAAAAAAAGAATAATATAGTCTCCTTTTGTGAACGTGACATTTCCTTTCACCTTTGCCTCTCCTTGAAACCTAATCAAATGAATGAGCTTATAGGGTTAACATCTAGTTTTATAATTTAACTTTTAGGGTTTTTAAGTAGACCTAATTTTATGGAGAGATTTTATAACCTCGCCTTGTAATTATTTATTAATTGAATTTAGCCACTTCTAAAAGGAAGTAATTCTATTATTGGGTTATTAGTGGGGTTCTCTTTAATGGGTTTATGATAAATTTATTCAAACTGTAATTATATATATATAGCTTGCTACCATTATTATAGCTTACTATTTTACTTTAACTCCTTGCCAAAATATACAGAGAGAAGGAAAGAATATTCTGAGGGATACACACACATAGACACATAGACTAAATGACTTAACGCATGTTGCAATAATCAATGAATTTTTTTTTTGTTATTATAAGCGAAATAACATGGCGAACTTAAGGTTCAAAATTTTCTTTATGAACAAAAAAAGAAGTTTTTGCAGGTGGCCTGCACCACTCTGTAGAGAAGGGGGAACAGAGGGGGGGGACGGGCCTCCATAGAGCCGAGCTCTGTGGAGGGTAGCGAGAGCCCGCCCTCTCCTCTATATAGTAGCAGTGCCGCTAGAGGGACGGCCCCTCCTTCCTTTAACACGCCTGTATAAAAAAATGCTCCTGCAAGTAAAAAGAAACGCCTTCAACAGATTTTCACTTCGGTTGCCCTGCAATGCAATGTATATATATATACACACACGTATTTTCATATATATTTCTCTTCCTGTGAGCTTTAAATAATTTATCTGTGTATAAATATTTAAACCTCTGTGTTGTAGCCTGCAAACAATTTCTTTGTGTTAAATATAACAACAACTATATATATATATTGTTGTGTAAATAAAATAACCCTGTGTAGAAATCATTTCAACAAAAGACCAAAGAGCTTCATGAAAACTTGAGGAAACTCTGCACAATGGAAGAGAGTTAGAAAACAACAATAAACTTAGGGTTTGAAGAAAGAAGCATAATAGATGAGTAGAAGAATAAAATAGGGTTAGAGAAATAAAATAGCTTGAAGGAGACCAAATAGAAAATGGAAAGAAAAAACAAGAATAATATAGTCTCCTTTTGTGAACGTGACATTTCCTTTCACCTTTGCTTCTCCTTGAAACCTAATCAAATGAATGAGCTTATAGGGTTAACATCTAGTTTTATAATTTAACTTTTAGGGTTTTTAAGTAGACCTAATTTTATGGAGAGATTTTATAACCTCACCTTGTAATTATTTATTAATTTAATTTAGCCACTTCTAAAAGGAAGTAATTCTATTATTGGGTTATTAGTGGGGTTCTCTTTAAGGGGTTTATGATAAATTTTTTCAAACTACCTAGTTGATTTAATCATTTGATTTTATTCTAATGGGGAAAATTATTTAATGTGTACTTGAGTTGGATTGTTTTATTTAATTAAATAAAGGCTTAGGTTAGGTGATTTATTTATATGGGATAATAATACCTAGTTGCACCTTGTGAGCTTAATTATTTTATTTAATTTATTTTAGATTTTTTTTTTGAAAGGGCATGTAGTGAATGTTATGATTTTAATTTATTTCTCGCCCCTCATGAAGATGAGGTGGCGTTATGCTGCCAAAAATTCCCTAGATTAATGAAAAGGTTAATTAAGTGATTTATTTCATGTTTTTACCTTATCGCATTAATTATGATTGAGTACTTTAATCAAGTCTTAGATGGAATTAATCAATGTTAATTATGTTATAGTTTCCTAATGTTAGATTTTGATACTTGTCCAAATCACATCACCTCATCTAGGAACCCTAGGCTTAGTTCCTATTTTGGAATCTACCCTCTTAGCGATGCTCCTCGTGTCGCACACCCCCTTAGTTGGCTAGCGTTTCGCAGGGGTTGCGAAAGGAATTTGCATTACCCCGACATTTGATTGACGTCTCCATCTTTGTGTGTATGTCATTGAGCACGCATGTTGTACGCGAGGGGGTTTTTAGAGTCGGGTGGGAAATTTTTTTGGTAATCCATGTCATGACCACATGACAAATGTGGACATGACATGTGGATATCGTGTCACAACCCCATGGGAGATGTGGGCATGACATTTGGTATCAGATCCCAAGTTTAAACACTAGGCTTTATGGTCACATTATTTATTCTGTAATTTTGTTTTAATTTTGAACACCTTGTTCATGTAGGATGCCGCCTAGATCGAGACGAGGATGCTCACATGCAAATGAGTCCAGAGGAGCTAGTAATCCGAAGCCACCTCCTGACATAGGACCCTAGATACTTCAGGCGCTGTAGGCAGTGTTAGCAAGGTTACCACCGGTCGCGGAGGGACCACATGTTGAGATTCTATAGACTACAGTTGAGGTTCACGCCTCAACCCATAGGGAGCGCAATAGGAGTCCACCACCACATTATGGGGACCACGAGGAGGAGATTGGAGTGGAGTTGATTCCTTATGACCCGTTTAGTTATGGACATCGGGATGAGGTAGATGCTCCCATTCGAGGACACCGCAATCATGGAGACCCCATCAGAGATTTGTATAGAATGAATCCGCCTACATTTGCGGGGACTATAGAGGGAGCCAAGGCGGAGGCTTGGCTCATCAATCTAGATCGGCGCTTTGCATTGCATCCCTATGGGAGCAACACAAAAGTACATGTCGCAGTGCATTTACTGCATGACATTACGATGACTTGGTGGTGCACTGAGGAGTGCAAGCACTGCCTATCTTTAGACACACTTTCTTGGAACACATTTCTTGAGCGTTACAGGGCACAACATCTCTCAGAGTACTTTAGACAGCATCGTATAAATGAGTTCCATGATCTATAACAACGGAGTTCCACAGTTGCACAATATGAGTGCAAGTTTGTGGAGTTGTCATGATATGTTGAGTACCTGCAGGATGAGAAGCTCCTTGTTAGCCAATTTATCAAGGGCTTAAATCCTGGGATAGCAAGACCTATTCGCATGGCAGATCCACAGACTATGAGCAAGGCCGCCGAGAAGGTGCTAATTGTAGAGGAGGTTTATGGGCAGAGCCACGGGTCACGACCACAGTTTTAGGATTGTAGTCAGCATCAGGACCAGGGTTTCCATAGACCCCTACCACCTCATAGGGGGGGTTTAGTTTTGCATCTTTACCTCCTAGACCTCCACAGCAGCAACATCATCATCATCATCATCAGCAGTAAAGGTCTAGACCACCGTAGAGATCGCAAGGTGGCCACAGTCGAGTATGGCACTCACAGGGTCTGCAGAGAGACCAACATCATCAAGCACTGGCTACAGGACCAACTAGGTCACAACAGTCCTTTAAAGGGTCATAGAGTAGTACAGGATGACCTAGAGTGCAACAGTCAAGCAGGACTTAGACAGGGCAGTTTTAAGCTAGAGGACCTTGCTACGTATGTGGTGGTGCGGGGCACTTAGCTAGAGAGTGTCCATAGGGTTATACAACTAGAGGATAGCCATGCACCAGAGGTTTTGAGCAGACAGTTGGAGATGTGGGTAGATCCCATCGTATGTTTGTAGCGGTTGATAACCTCCAGGATGACTTTTAGGCCTCTATTATCCAGACTTCAGGTACGATTGGGGATGTTCCCATTACTATTTTATTTGACTCTGGTGCTATAGATTCTTTTATTTCTCCATCGTTAGTGGAGCATTGCAGGTTGGTGGCCTCTAGGAAAGACGTTAGGTAGGAGGTAGAGTTGGCCACATGGGCCAAGATTGCAATAGATTCAGTGGTTCGTGACTATGAGCTAGTACTTGGAGCCTTCACTACAATAGTAGACCTCATGGTCATTCCCTTAGGGTCTTAAGGAGTGGTGTTATGCATGGATTGTCTTGCGGCTCATAGAGCCAATCTTGATTGTCGCTGGAAGGCAATAGGTTGCCTAAACGACCATGGCACAACAGCATAGATTGTGGGCATTCAGAAGCCCACAACAATACACATGATTTATGCTAAACAACTTAAGCGTTGTATGCAGAAGGGTTGCCAGATGTTTGCAATTACAGTCAGTGATAGATTAGAGGATGACCAAAGGCTTCACTAGATGATCATCCCATTCTTAGAGAGTTCACAGATGTGTTTCTACCTGAGCTTCCAGGGATGCCACCTTGTAGAGAGGTTGATTTTCATATTGATCTTGTACCAGGTGTCAAGCCTATGTCTCATGCACCTTACAGGATGACTACACAGGAGCTTACAAAGCTCAAGCTTCAGTTGGAGGAGTTGCTCGAGAAGGGGCACATCTAACCTAGAGTCTCACCTTAGGGCGCACCAGTCATCTTCGTGAAGAAGAAGGATGGGTCTCTTCGACTTTGTATGGACTATAGGCAGCTGAATAAGGTGACGGTGAATATATGTTATCCTTTGCCTAGGATCGACGACTTGTTTGATCATATGTAGGGAGCCAAAAGTTCTCTAAGATTGACCTAAAGTCTGGTTACCATCAATTGCACATTATAGAGGTGAATATTCATAAGGCTGCCTTTCAGACTTGCTATGGTCACTATGAGTTCACCGTGGTGTCCTTCAGTTTGACGAACGCCCCTACAGTGTTCATGAGCCTCATGAATGGGGTGTTTTGCACATACCTAGATCAGTTTGTGATCATTTTCTTGGATGACATAATACTCACAGACTGAGGAGGAGTATGAGGAGCACTTGCGCTAAGTTTTACAGTGTTTGAGAGATCAACAACTTTATGGCAACTTGCCGAAGTGTGCCTTCTTTCAATCAAAGGTTCAGTACTTGGGTCACATTCTATCTGGCGATGGTATCTCAATAGATCCATAGAAGATTAGAGCTATCAAGGATTGGCCAGCGCTTACCAGTGTTACAGAGGTTAGGAGCTTCATGGGGCTAGCAGGGTATTATCACTAATTTGTTGAGGCCTTTTCCAGGATAGCACACCCTATCACTTCCCTTCAGCGGAAAGGGAATAGCTTCATGTGGACAAAGCAGTGTGAGAGGGCCTTTGGAGTCCTTAAGGAGCATCACGCTAGCACTCCTATCTTAGCAGTACACGATACAGTAGCAGACTTCATGGTATGCACTAATGCATCTTTAGAGGGACTAAGTGCAATTCTTATGCAGGATGGTTGAGCGATCACGTATGGGATGCGAAAGCTCAAGACCCACAAGCTGAACTACCCCACTCATGACTTGGAGCTTGCAGCAGTGGTTCACGCTCTTGTTAGATGGAGGCACTTCCTTTTGGGATGTCGTTTTGAGTTACACTTTGACCATCATAGTCTACAATACATCTTCATGTAGCCAAATCTAAATGCCTGCCAATGGCTTTGGATGGAGTTCCTATGTGAGTATGACTTTGATGCACGCATTATATCAAAGGGAAGGAGAACATGGTTACCGATGCATTGAGTTAGATGCACCACGAGATCCTGACCTTAACTTTGAGTGTGGACTTGAAAGGGCGTATCTTGCAACATCTGCCAGAGGACGAGTGGTTCCTTAAGGTACAGCAGGAGATTCAGTCGCAGTGGGCCCTTATGGGCAAGTTTGCAGGATATTCTCTTGAGGTAGATGGACTTCTTCGACATTGACAATGCATTTATGTTCCCCTTGCAGGTGATCTTCGATCAGTGGTTTTATCAAAGGCTCATAGAGAAACTTATGCAACACATCCTGGGGTGAAGAAGATGCATGCCGATCTGAGATAGTTGTACCATTGGGCAGGGATGAGACGCGATATTACAGATTTTGTAACTCGTAGCCTTGAGTGCCAGAGAGTCAAGGCCGAGCATCAGCATCCAACAGGACTTCTGTACCCTCATGAGATACTGGAGTGGAAATGGGACACCATTTTCATGGACTTCATAGTTGGTCTACCTTTGTCATCGCATCACCATGATGCCATCATGGTGATGGTTGACAAGTTGACCAAGGTGGCACACTTTTCAGTGGTATGCACGACGTACAATGCACTTGCAGTGGCAAGGGTCTTCTTGGATGACATTGTGAGACTTCATGGAGTTCCTTGTCACATCATATCTGACAAAGATTCAGTGTTTATATTAGCCTTTTGGAGAGAATTATAGCAGGCATTAGGCACTCAGCTCAACTTTAGTTTAGCGTATCATCCTAAGATAAAAGGGCAGACTGAGAGGGTGAATCAGGTTTTAGAGGGCATGCTTCACATGTATGTGATGGATCACCAATCTAGATGGGAGGACTATATGTATCTAGTTGAGTTTGCCTATAATAATGGGCATCATAGCTTGTTAAGTATGCCTCCCTATCAGGCCTTGTATGGCAGACCTTGCAGGACTCCGTTGAGTTGGAACTGCATCGAGGACAGATTTGCTATTGGACTAGAGTTGGTGCATGATATGGAGTAATAGGTTACATTGATCAAGCAACGATTGCAGCAGGCACAAGATCATCAAAAGAAGTATGCCGATGCCAAGAGATCAGATCGGAGCTTCTCAGTTGGTGACAAGGTATTCTTGAGAGTGCGGCCGCATAAGACTCCAATCCATTATGGAAAGGGCTCTAAGCTTGCATTGAGATTTGTTGGGCCATTTGAGATACTGGAGCAGATAGGACCTATAGCTTACCGTCTAGCCTTGCCACCTAGCCTGTCGCGCATCCACAATCTGTTTCATGTATCTTTATTGAGACATTATATATCTAATATGGCTCATGTCTTGGATTGGAGTGCCTTACAGGTAGAGTCAGACAGACATCTGGCTTTGGAGCCAATTCGCATATTGGCTTGTCGGACATTGGGCCTTCGAGGTTGAGAGCTGGACCAGGTCAGAGTTCAGTGGGACTGTTATGATGAGGTATCGACTACTTGGGAGGATGCTACTAGATTGAGGACACTTTATCCTCACCTCTTTGTTGACTTCCAAGAAGAAGTTTAGTCTTAGCGGGGAGGATGTGAGGCCTACTTATCTCACCTTCTATTTTTGCTTACATCGTTTGGACATTTTGGGACATTTGGGACTATTGATCTCGTTATTCAGACTTTCATGACTATTTCATATGCTTTGATTTGTTAGATAGAGCATGGTGTGATGTTGTTATAGATCGCATGTTAGATTTCACTTGATGTTATAATGCTATGTGATATTTATTTTGATGCAATTGGGATGTTAGTTGATGAGTAAATGAATGAAATATTATGCAGTTTTAATCCTGATTTGATGTTTTGAAATACAAGTGAATTATGAATCATATAAACGACAACATGTGTATAATCAAAGATATAGGTGATTATGGGACTGTTTGTGTGTGTGCATTTTCCTTTGCTTCGGCTATGATGAACATGTGATATTGATCCGTTTGTGGAAGTGTGCAGGTAATTTTTCATGCCCATGGAAAATTAGAGGTCATTCCGGTAACCCTATGTGATATCCATGTTTAGCTGACCTAGTCCCAAGAGGGACCAAGGTCAATTGTGATGGAGCATGATGATTTTTAATGTCTATAATTGATGTTTATTTTTAATTAGGGCTCACCCTTTTATTTGGTTTATTGTGGTGTTGTAAGTTGTAATGGTTGAGTTTGCACTATTTGGTGCTATTTATTTATTGGGCCTCTTTATGTGAATTTATGGACCCCTTGGTGTTTATTTTGGTCAAATAATGACCCTAGGTCATACCCCTAGGGTCTAGGACCAATTTGAACATGTGAGACCTTAATTTAACCTTCTTTTGGTCACCTTAACTTGACCCTAAAGTTAAGTGACGAAATTTGAAGTTGGGTGAGGTGGTGGATAAGTCAAGAGTCCACCATGACCAACTCCACTTCTCAAGGATAAGGTATCCCTTATCTTGAAGGCTTGGGAAGCTTCCAAGGCCTTCAAGTGTGAGAGACCTCATTCCTATGCTCTCACGCATGTGTGAGAGCATCTTTGATGGAATGGGTTTGCCTTGTTGGATAGGAGGATGACATGTGTCTTATCCTTATCTTTATGGAGTCTTCCATGTGGGATTCCCTTCTCCACTATGCTCTCACACATGTGTGAGAGCATTTGTGAGAGAGTGTCTTTGTGGGATGGGACTGTGACATGTGTCACCTCCTCATCCCTTAGGGTTTTGTGAGTGGATTGTGAGGAGGAAGGATTCCTCAAGGCTCTTTGGTTTAGCCTATTAAACTCCATCTTTGAGAGATGGAGAGGGTTCTTCATTTTTTCTTTCTTTTTTGATTATTGATTTGGGGGGAGATAGCTAGAGTTGGATGATTTGGATGCAAGGAGATTGGAAGAAGACTTAGGAGCTCTTCTTCAACCTCTTGCCAAATTTGGGCTTATAAGGTAAGCACTGAAGGCTATATGCCTTCCTTGTGTTATTTACCTTCATTGTATGTGAAGTTGCTTGGTGTATGTTTGAGTTTTGGTTTATGTGTTGTGTGGGTTTTCATTTTGGGTGTTTGATGATGCTCTCGATTGAGAAGAGCTCATCTTGTTTTGGGGTGGGAGATGAGTGAACCTCCTCGAGGGTAACCTCACTATATTTGGAGGTGTGGATGGCCATGGGAGTGCATTGTGAAGTATTTGGGATTTTGGTGAAGGCAAGAGTGCCTTGATATTTTTGACATTTTGAGATTTTGGTGAAGGCAAGAGTGCCTTGGGATTCTTGACATTTTGAGATATTAAGGCAAGAGGCCTTGTGATTTTAAGCATTATGTGTTTTGGTGATTTTGGGTTTTCCCCTTGAGTTGAGAGTAGTCCACTCTCATACCCCTAAAAATCCAAGTCATATGGATTAGTTATGTGCAATCCTTAGGAGGGTGTGTTTATGATTTGTGTGAGTGTTTTTCGGTGTTAAATCCATTGTTGTTGTGTGCACCTAGTTATGTGGGTGACTTCCAAGCTCGGGGGTGACTTGTTTTCAAGTTTATGGTTGGGAGGTGAGCTCCCATGGACATTTGGAAACCTTCCTTTTGATTTTTGTAACTTTTGGGTGATTCTTGGAGTTTTGGAGCTTGGAAGAAATAATAGTTTTTGAGTTTTGTTATTGTATGGCATTTTGGTTGCCATGGCCCTTGTGGCCTTGTAAAATTTGTGTAGTTTGAGTGTAAACTCTCTTGTGAGTCTCTTTGTAAAACAAAAAAAGAGTATGTATTCCAGTTATTTCAAATGAAAACTTGGTTGTTTATTTATTACATAGTTTTGTGAAGGGTTATTTATGAATGAATAGAAAGACTCTCTCCTTACCTCTCTCCCTTTTTCTTAGACTTCAATTAAAATGATTATATTTGTTTGATGCAAGAGAAAAGAAAATATATATAACTTACTTGTTCTTGTAAAAGAAATAAAATAGACCTAGTTTATTTACTGAAAGATATATGAGTTATAGTTAAAGGCAAAGTGAATCTTGATAGTTGTATTTTATTAATTCCTCCCTTATGTATTGTTTTGGTTATTTTATTTGTGTAAATATATATATATAGAGAGAGAGAGAGACATATATATATAGCTTGCTGCCATTATTATGGCTTACTGTTTTACTTTATCTCCCTGCCAAAATATACAGAGAGAAGAAAAGAATATTAAGACTTATACATATATAGACTAAATGACTTAACGCATGTTGCAATAATTAATGAAAAGTTTTTTTGTTGTTATAAGTGAAATAGCATAGCGAACCTAGGGTTTGAAGTTTTCTTTATGAACAAAAAAAAGAAGTTTTTGCAGGTGGCCTGCACCACTCTGCAAAGAAGGGGGCACAGGGGGGGGGGACGGACCCCCATCCCCCTCCACAAAGCCAAGCTCTATGGAGGGTGGCGGTAGCCCGCCCTCTCCCCTGTATAGTAGCAGCACCGCCGGAGGGACGGCCACTCCTTCCTTTAATATGCCTGTATAAAAAAAAAATCATTCCTACAAGTAAAAAGAAATGCCTTCAACATATTTTTACTTCGGTCACCCTGTATATATATATATATATATATATTTTCATATATATTTCTCTTCCTGTGAGCTTTAAATAATTTATCTCTGTGTATAAATATTTAAACCTCTGTGTTGTAGCCTGCAAACAATTTCTCTATGTTAAATATAACAACAATATGTGTGTGTGTGTGTGTGTGTGTGTGCAAAAAAAACCCCGTGTAGAAATCATTTCAACAAAAGACCAGAGAGCTCCATGAAAACTTGAGGAAACCCTGCACAATGGAAGAGAGTTAGAAAACAACAATAAACTTAGGGTTTGAAGAAAGAAGCATATTAGATGAGCAGAGGAATAAAATAGGGTTAGAGAAATAAAATAGCTTGAAGGAGACCAAATACAAAATGGAAAGAAAAAAAAGAATAATATAGTCTCCTTTTGTGAACATGACATTTCCTTTCACTTTTGCTTCTCCTTGAAACCTAATCAAATGAATGAGCTTATAGGGTTAACATCTAGTTTTATAATTTAACTTTTAAGGTTTCTAAGTAGACCTAATTTTATGGAGAGATTTTATAACCTCACCTTGTAATTTTTAATTAATTTAATTTAGCCACTTCTAAAAGGAAGTAATTCTATTATTGGGTTATTAGTGGGGTTCTCTTTAAGGGGTTTATGATTAATTTATTCAAAGTGCCTAGTTGATTTAACCATTTGATTTTATTTTAATGGGGAAAATTATTTAATGTGTACTTGAGTTGGATTGTTTATTTAATTAAATAAAGACTTAGGTTAGGTGATTTATTTATATGGGATAATAATACCTAGTTGCACCTTGTGAGCTTAATTATTTTATTTAATTTATTTTAGATTTTTTTTTTGAAAGGGTATGTAGTGAATGTTATGATTTTAATTTATTTATCTCCCCTCATGAAGATGAGGTGGCGTTATGCTGCCGAAAATTCCCTAGATTAGTGAAAAGGTTAATTAAGTGATTTATTTCATGTTTTTACCTTATCGCATTAATTATGATTGAGTACTTTAATTAAGTCTTAGATGGAATTAATCAATGTTAATATGTTATAGTTTCCTAAGGTTAGATTTCAATATTTGTCAAAATCACATCACTTCATCTAGGAACCCTAGGGTTAGTTCCTATTTTGGAATCTACCCTCTTAGCGACGCTCCTTGCGTCTCACACCCCCTTAGTTGGCTAGCGTTTCGCAAGGGTTGCGAAAGGAATTCATATTACCCCGATGTTTGATTGACGTCTCTGCCTTTGTGCTTATGTCACCGAGGACTCATGTTGCACACGAGGGGGTTTTTAGAGTCGGGCGAGAATTTTTTTTGGTAATCCATGTCATGACCACTTGTCACGACCCTTAATTTTCAATAATTAAATTTAAATAAATTATTATTTTGATGAATATCGACTAATTTCGACTCATGTATGTGGCAGAAAAACTCTCTCAACAGAGAGAGAGTATCATCGAGGAGGGGGCGTCTAGCCGACTGATGGAGTATGCTGGTGAAGGGAATCTGCACACACCACATAGTTTCATGTAGATTGAACTGCATCAATAAATGTGTATATGTGTGTGAAATAATATTCTAGTTAATTTTTGCTGATTCGACTGAAATATTTAGTTGCATTTGCATTGCATTAGAATAACATTTGACTGGTTTAACAACGATATTTTGGAATGTTCATTTAGACAATTTGATATAGATAATGATGCATTAAAGAGACTATTTTATAATTAAATTAAATAATTACATATATTTGTTTTGTGATAATATTTGTAAAATCTTTCTAGCCTATTTAGATAATAATAAAATTTTAAAATTAGAATAAAGATAAAAAGGAAGTAAAAATGTAGAAATTATGGAAAGAAAATCAAACTAAGAAACTTTTAATTACTTATTTTTCTAAAGAGATAATTATAGGATAGTATATTTTCTAATTATAATAGTATCCTTTTGTAATGACAAAATAAATAAGAGGATAAGAATAAGAAATTTATAAAGAAAATGGAAAAGATAGAAGAGATCAAAATAGAAGGAAAGCAAAAAGAAACGCAAAAATCAAAAGATAGGAAAAGATAGAAATAATGACTAATAAAAGGAGATAGAAATATGCATTAGAGGGTGGTTAGAGGGTTCGGAAGAAAAGAGAGGATTTCCATGAATTCTTTTGTCTATAGCCATGAGGAATATATGTACTATGTTCCAAGGTCTGGATGAATGCTTGCAAAGATATGGAATAAGGCCTTACACCCGTTATTTGCTTTGTTCTGGTGAGTTTTTAAACCCTTTCAATTTAATCTCTATACAAAAATCATTTCTTATTTTATTTCTTTTGAGGAGATACCTTTGATCCCTATGGTGTTGGTTTGCATATCCTAGAATCCTCATATTCCATGAGACGTCCTTTTAACCTTATCCACTGACTCCCACACTTGGCATACATGTTAATAAGTTTAGCTTGAAAAGCTACCTGTATAGGAAAATCTAATCGCATCTGAGTCGTGATATTAGAGCTTTCTTCTTTTTTTTTTAAAGTGCGTTCTTGAGAATGCAGGTATGTAGTAATTCAAATAAGTTTTCCATTTATATTTGATGGATGTCCATTCATTTATTGTGATGCACATTAAATTAACGCAAGCCTATTATTTTGTTTGCTTCATTTAGCATCGCCAATAATCTACACAAGACTTTTATTGCTTTCAACAATATAATCTATATACAAATTTTTTTCTATATTTGTGGCAGCGCTTTTCCTATGGCAAATGATTTTGGAGGCTGAGATTTGTATCCTTCTATTTGAGCAGCTAATTTTTCGCTTTTCTTTTGTGGCGACTAATATTTCTATTTGGATGGGATATTTTCTCGATCATTGGGTTGTAGGTTTTCTTTTTCCAATTGGGATTATTGTTCTCTCCCTCGTGGCTGACAATACCTTGGTTGTTAATCTCTTCTGCTGCTACACAAACTTTGATTATTCTTTTGAATATTGTGGCTTTCCTTATAGCATTCTTTTCTTGGCCGTTGGCTTTCCCTTTGCTGCATAAAACTATTCAACCATTCTTTTGGGTGTGTGGGTCTTTTCCTTCGGTCATTTCCTTCATTCCTGAGTGAGTAATTACATCCTTGGCCATGGTGGCCACTCCAGCCCCTTTGGGTCACCTAGATTTGCAGGAAATCCTTAAGCCTTATAAATGATTCCATTTTATATCTAACTTACATTTCAAAAACTCCATGTTATCATATTTCTTATGAGGCACTCTTAATATATATTTCTGGTTTATGCTTTCACAGTTATCTAATTTCTGCATACATTTGTCTGCTAGGGCATTTACAGTTACAACACCAATATGTGTTTTTGCAAAACATTATTATTTCTTCAACAATCATCTTCTCTTCCTCACGAACAACCGTGTATTCTTTTGCAATTATCATTCTTCCTCAACTAACTAAATATTACTATGATTTCAATATGGACCAGTCAGAAATTATCTTTTTTTTTTTGGTCTATTTTCCAGTATGGACAGCTTTTACATGATCGTCAATCTATCTAATTCATTTCTGGGTTTTATTACCCTATGTTCTAATTTTCCAAAATAATTTGAATTTTTGAATTTCGTTTAGAAATGAAAAAGATATGAATTTTTTTAAAACGGTTCTTTAATTCTATTTTTAATCACTAAATGTTTTATATTTCTATAACATTTAATAAAATTATGATTACACCGGTAGGGTTTTTGTGTTCATAAAAATTAGTATATAACTGTGTAGATTATATTCAGGAAGTAATTTAGAATTTAATTGATTAAATTAAATGCATAAATACTTAATTGAAATACTATGATTATGTGTATGATTTGAATGATAAGGCTTTGGTATTATGTTTAGATTTTAGTCTTTTGATCATTGAATATATTGGGATAATAAGTTGGAAAAAGGTAATTGGAATTTCAAACGTGTTGCTGGGGGTGTGGCTTATAGAAGATAAGTTTTAAACCGAGGGATTTAATACCTTGTGACCTTGAGGTAACCATGTGAATATGTAAAATGTGATAATGTAAAATAGAAGATATGTTCATGTTCTTGTGAATGTGTTGGTTTTAATTATTGAATTGATTAGAACTTGAAGTATATGAAATTAATAACTTAATTAATTGCTACTGGTAGACTTACATATTGCATGATTAGTAAATGAAAGTAATATGCTTTATTGATTATTGTTTAACTCATTTTTGGAATGGATAGAGAATTATTATAATTTGGAAATAGATTTCTTTGTAAATATATAAGGATGTAAACATGATAACTCCTAGAGAATATGCTTGCATCGTTTGACAAAGGATAGTATCGACTTGGCTATGAGGAATGCTTGTGATATCTTTGTGAATTTGAATCCTTGGGATTTATATTAGATTATTATCTTGCCTGATAGAACATATCATCCAAATTGATGTATGCATTATCTTTGTCATAAAGGGTGACTTATGTAATGACGGGTGATTCTTGGACAATATTGGTAGACCCACCTTGTAATAGTAATTGTTTGATTTTAAATTAGATCAGTATGAGCATTTGATGCATGCTATAGGGAGGTTCGTTAAATCATAATTGCACCAGATTCCTTCACATAAGCCGGTTTCAGTTTGCTAGACCCCTCCTGATGGGTCGGGCTTCCCAGTAGGGTAGCACGGGGAAGCTTAGTGCTTCATGGCAGGGTGGATATCACCACGATGATACTCTCTCTCTCTCTCTCTCTCAGGTTCAGCGGGACAGATACAAATTGATATATATATATATATATATATATTGTTGTACAAACCTTCAAGGCTAAATAATATAAAGGCTTGGTCCTATTTTAATATGTTAATGATTCATTGATGTATGTGATCTTATTGGAATATATTGATGAAAGTAATTTTTATTCTATTTACTATTTTTGGATTGGTTTGCTTTTCGTCGAATTTTTTTAGTAAGTGGAATTTTTCCAACCTTACACCACTTGACAAATGTGGACATGACACGTGGATATCATGTCACGACCACATGGGAGATGTGGGCATGACAGTCCGAGTATGAAGGTCATTGAACCTGTAATCACTGAATTCAAAAATTTTAGGGTGATGATAAACCCGTCGGAAGACAAAGTGTCAAATTCAATAGGGGACTAGGTAAAGAGAGTAGTCTGTCCTCGCCATGAGATATGTTTTAGTTGATGATGTTTTATATCAAAGAGCTTTAGATGGTATCCTACTTCGTTGTGTGGATAAGGAAGAAGCACGTAAAATCTTAGAAGAATGCCATAGTGGAATTTGTGGAGGGCATTTTGGTGGTCATGCCACTGCCAAAAAGATACATCAACTAGGATAGTTCTAGCCTTGCTTAGAAGGGGATGTGATCAAGTTCATAAAAAGATGCCCAAAATGTCAAATCTATGCACACGTTCATCACACACACACACACACACGAGGGAGCTTGAGATTATCCTTACAAGGATTGTTAGACAATGAAGAATACCATGCATTTAGATTGGTAGGTTTGGAAATGATAGATGAAAGATGATTAAGGGTTGTGCAAAGACATGATTCCTACCTTGTGCAAATTAAGAAACAATATAACAAGAAAGTTATTCCAAGGCCTTTTCAAGTTAGGAATCTGTGTTACTCGAAACACGACTCATGAGTGAGTTAGCCTCGATTCACACATGAACCCTCTCCTTACCACAAGTGACCTCCAAGTCACTCCCACTCTCGTGGCAAAATCTAGTTGAGTGGAGGCGAGACCTAGGGTGGTTCTTTTCTCATGGGAGCAAAACATTGTGGAGAGTTGTTAGCTTGTCCTGGGACCTTGTGTGGTTTTCTAGTTGATGAACACTTTCTATGGCTATTGTTGTTAAGATAATTGTATGACCCAAAG
Organism: Cunninghamia lanceolata; assembly: GCA_027924645.1. NCBI lineage: Eukaryota > Viridiplantae > Streptophyta > Pinopsida > Cupressales > Cupressaceae > Cunninghamia > Cunninghamia lanceolata. The sequence continues at coordinate 1,575,514 of BSBN01000204.1, read as the reverse complement.
AGTCACGTGTGACATGTCTCTTGTTTAGGTTCCTTAAATTCCAACACCTAGTAGGTAAGCTATTATGTTCGTTGATGAACCTAGCACATTGTAATCTTTCCTCGTGGGCTTGAAGTAATTGTTGTATCTGATTAGCTTGTTGCACAACCCTAAGGATATTTTGTTCTTAGTTAAGTTGTGGTCTAGGGTTGATTTCTTCTAACTCCTCAAGAATCGCTCTAACTCACTCCCCTCTAATTCTTGGGTAGTTTTGTATGCTTAGGGGAGAAGTAGAGTGTTGACCAAAGTTGACCTAGGGTTTGACTTTTGATGTTGCATGTGGGGTTTACCTTGTGATGAAACCAAGGGTTTACTTTTGTATGTGAATGTTTAGCAATACCTTATGACGAAACTAAGGGTTTAGTTGTTTTAAGTTTTCCTAATTTTTTGGTATTTTGGATGTATGCAACTATATGAATGCAAGCAAATTTTTTGTTTTTTTCTCAACTTTGAAAAGTAAAAATCATCTAATTACTACAAAATGAAATATGAATGCAAGTCTATATGAGTTTTTTTTATGCAAGTTAATCTATGTTTTTGTGTTTTTTTGAAATTATTTTTGAATCCTACTCTAAAGAAAGAAAATGATGGTCTAATATAATGAAAGAATTTAATCTATTGAAAGCAATTAACAACTAATCTAATGCAAAGGAAAAAATGCTATACTAACAATATTCTATCAAGAGTATATCTAAGGGTGCTAGCCCACACCAGCTATTTACCTATCAAAAAAAAATTCTATCAAGAGTAAAGCAATAAATTACTTTCCTCAAGAGCAATTTTGTGATCTAATTACTACGAAAAGCATTGAAAGAACCTAGAATAAGCTTGATGCACGAGTCTTCGCACTAACCTTAGAAATCTTTTGTATCCAGAAACCTCTTCGTCCTCTTGCAGCAGCATGGTCCTCCTCTTGGCGGCAAGGATGAAGAGAGCAAATGTTGAAATTGGCTTGAGCTTGAGAAAGCTAATGCTGATATTGATCGAGATTGAACTATGCTATGAGCACAATGTGAGCATGCTAATTGGGCATAGTGGTATTAGCTTGAGAAAATGAGAGCATAAACATGCTTTGAGAATCTTTAGAAAGCTTGAGAATCTATACTAAGAAAAAAGAAAAGGCACATTCATCATACATAGAGCATCAAGGATGCTAATGGATTGCAAACAACAAGCTTATTAATGGCTACAACTATGAAATTTGCCTCCTCTAATGCTTAGAGGAAGGAGTTATTTATAGGATGGAAGGGTTCATAATAGTTGGGATTGATTAGGGAGTTAACTCTCTTGAATGGAGAGTTAACATGTTTGATTGAATAGAAGATTGGGCTAAATGGGGAGTGATGAAGCTACGAAATCTTATCACTGGTTGAGAAAATGGAGTTATCATGAATTGAAAAGATGCTAAGAATAGATCAAAAGAGTTAATTATGCATTATTGAGGGTGATGGATGGGATAAGAATAGTCCATCCTATGTTAGAGTCGAAATTACATGCAAACTAGAGCAAAAACAAAGCTTTTTGGGGCCCAGATTGGAGAGTAACTCACACATGAAAATATGACAAGGTCGCCCATGGGTTACCCCTTTTACCAATAGGGTCACCCATGGGTCACCTGAGAGACACCCATGGGTGACCCAGAAAAGATGGCTTCTGGGTGAAAATTGAGGGTTGGAGCATGGTCTTGGAAGGTCAAAGATGTAGTCTGCCTTTTGAAATAGATGAAATAGGTGAATTGAAGAGGATCCCCCTTTTACTAGTAGGATCACCTTGGGGAGATCAAGAAATAATAGGGGGGATTCGAAAAAGACAAAAGCTATGTCAATTCTGAAAGTTGTGGTTGGTCTGGGAGGTCATTTAGATGCCTCTAAAGAGTTGAAACGTGTGAAATGGGTATAAGAAAGGTGAAATTACTATGTTATGATGAAATTTAGCTATGTAGGTAAGGTTAGCAATGCAAAAGAAGAAATGTCGAGAAGGGGAAAGTGAAGAAAAATTAGAATTATGAAGAATTGATGAAGCAAGAAATTGACATCCACGTGTCACTAAGAAGAGCGTTGTTGAGAGGGAATTTTATTCATGCTTCCATGTACATGATTAGGATTACAACTCATCATAGGGTCCTCGTGCAATCCAATGCATATTTTTAGTGCTTACAAGATCTGGTACTCAGAATTGATAATTTAATTGATACAAGGGCAGGAGAAGGACATGAATTTAGACCAAATTGGATAGGCACTTACATGGTCAAGGAAGATGTCGATAATGACACGTATCTTTTGTGTACTATGGAAGGTGAATATTTTGGCGAGATGGTTAACACCTTTCACCTTAAGAAATGTTATGTGTGAAAAAACAAAAACTCATAAAAATCCAAAAAAATCAAATGATAAAAAAAACCATAAAAAAGTATAAAATATTGAAAAACAATAGAAAAGAGAGTTTATTTTTGCATTCCTCATTCTATCCATCATGCATTTGTTAGTGACTTACTCTTATTTGATTTTCATCTTAAAAAGGAGTCTAAAGTTGCTCAGGTATAGGTTAACCTTATGAGTCTTTGAGATCTCTTATGATCATATTTTTCACCTATCATTCCCCTTTTAAATCCCCCAACAAGTTCAAGCTGAAGCCTAGCTCTTATATTTATACTGATCCTAGTCTTAGTGAATCATAAAGTTAAGCCAAAACAAATTCAGTACTCAAACTTGTGATACCCAACAGAAGGTTGCAAGTAGACCTTCCCCATTCCTTCTTAGCAAAAGGGAAGTCCGACTGGATAGTGAAAACTCTTGGTGGTTCTCAACCCCTTATCTTTCCTGACCAAAAATGTCAAGAAGATCATAAATCTGCAGGAAGCAATAAAAAAGAATAAGAATGCAAAGGAAAAAAGAGAGATCAAAAAAGAAATACAAGATTAAAAAAGAGAGAAAATACCAAAAAATGATGAATGAGAAAAATCAGAAAAGATAGTGCAAAATACAAAAAAAAAGAGAGCAAAAAAGAAAGAAATAAACAAAAAAAAGAAAAAAGAGAGAGAAAGAGAAAAATAAAATAGAAGATTGATGATGTCTGTACTCTTAGGTGGAGATAAATCTGAGCTTGAAGCTATGAGAGTGACATCTATCACATAAAATAAAAGAGAAAGGTAAAAAGCACACACACACACACACACACAAGCTAAGAAAAACTAGGAGTCTAACTATCCTTAGGGCCATCTTCTTCTTTCAAGCTTTTCCTGTGTCAGGTCTATCTTGTTGGTCATCTTTGATCTAAGTCTAGAAGGTGCTAATAAAATTTGTTGCTTGCCTGAGTTAAAAACTTATCTAAATGTTTTACCTAGATTCAGATCAGTATTCAGCCTTTAGCAAAGCCAAAATCAAGAACTTTCCATCTCCTCTCTGTTCCTACTTGAGTATTTCACAAAACCCCGTCTTGAGGTTCAGTAGGTTCCCTATATCGAGTCCTATTGCAATCCCTTAAGTTAAAAATCAAATTAAAGAGTAGTCACAATGTTTGTTCCATTTGCATACATCATATCACAAAGAGAAAATCAAATGCAATCTCATGTCATAACTCGTGACGTTGCATAAAAATAGGAAAATGTGTTGCATTTGTACTTTCACATGCATCTCATACATTCCAAGAAAAGACAGAAACATAGCATAAGCATTCTCTTTTTCATCCATGTCAAGTTTTAGAGATCAACTAAATAAAGGTTCTAAGCCATTCATGTGCACAAAAGATAGAAGAAGTGGGCATAATGCATTAAATATAATTTGAACTTGAGTAGAGTAATTAAAATACATATCAAGAGAGTTTGAGTTCGTAAACAAGAGTGCACACAAGCATGCAAGTCTTCTCATGCAAGTGGGCAAGATCAAAAACTTAAAACTAGAAACCTCAAGGACAACTCTAACCAATAGAACCTTCAATACTCCTACTCCTAGGTCTCCTCCGACTATCCACTGCATCAAAACCCCTATGAGTCCTATGGGAACAAGAAGGGATCTTGCTAGGAACCTGTGAATGAGAAGTACCAACTATATCAATCTGTGACACCTATTGTTGAACCCCAAGATTAGCCATCTCATGAAGCAAGGCATTCTTAACCTAAAGTATACCCATCCTAGCTTGTTGAGCAGTAACGTCCTGACGTGTGTGATAAGTAGGAGCTAGAAGATCTATGTGATGACTTGCAAAGGATAGCAAGTGTGCATCAACAAGGAGATCCTCCCTCGATTGATCAATAGTAGGAAGTAGTGTGTCTAAAGTAGCTGCATACATAAGAGAATACCAAAAAACACCAAGAACATATAAAACAATTTGAAAACTCCTCAATTCCATCATGAGGTTGACAAACCAAACAAAAGCGTAGCAAAACCTTTGGTCACAACACAAAGTCAATGCTTAGTCAAACCAAAGTCAACACAACTCTCCCAAGAATTTGATGTGCCTATGGATTAGAGGGGATTGGGTTAAGGCTATTCTTGAAGAAAGAGAAGCAATCCATCCTAGACCACAACATACACCACAGACAATTGAAGAGAAAGAACACGCTCTTAGAGTGATTCAACAAAGGAATGACATACAACAAACCATCCAAGAACATGAGAATAGACTAGAACACCTTAGAAGAATCACTGAGCAAAATAATCTTAGTGCTAGGTGTTGGAATTTATGAAACCCTAATAGGAGGCCTAGAACTAGTGACCCTTTGAGTCATATAGTTATCTCCACCACAATGGTCATAGAACGTGCTTGACAAGCATCAATCCATAATCGGCCCACAAACTGGCCAAATGCCATCCATGATGTTCTACTTCCATGTGAACAAAATCACCTCAGGTTACACCTCCACTCGACTAGATTTTTCCATGAGAGCGAGAGTGAATTGGATGTCACCCATTGCAAGGAGGTGGTTCATGTGTGTGATATTGAAGCTGACTCATTCACGTTGTGCTTGAGTCACGTTTTGGAGCATACAAAACCAAAACAAGCACCCACCAAAGATATAGTATGATTACTCGCTAACCAAGAAGAAGATGTAAGCTGACAAATGTCCCACATGCAAGCTAACCCTCCTACAAATCATTGTGCACAAAAACATTGACATTGGATACCTTTTCAAAGCAATAAAGACAACCAATATTTCCTCCATAAAAAGCTTCATTTCTTGAAGGAAAATAATATCAAGCCTCTGAATCCAAATAAGATATCGTACAACCTTTTGATGAGGGGTGTTGCCAAACCCTAAGCATTTGATGAAAGAACTATCATTTTTTAGGAATAGAAAAGTGAGAATCTAAAGTTCAAATGACCCCAGATTCTACTAATGTTTCCCCTATCATATTTGCTTTCTTCTGATCACTTTTTCTCCATACTTTAGAGATTTTATCCATACCAAAAAAAATTAAGATTTTTTTGTTAAAGACCCAATGGAGTAGGTGTTTTTTTCTTAATACTATCCTTAGCACCAATCTTTAACTCCAACATCTCAGAGGGCTTTTGGCATGGCACAGTCTATAAATTACTCAATTATAGCAACTGTTAAAATAGGAATCATAACATTCAAATCAATACCAACCAAATTGGCCCCATGCCTTCCACCTAACCCCTCTTCACAACTAGGAGAAAGAGGAGTCCCATCCCTAGATAACACCTACACATTAGATGGATTTTGGTCTTTTGGTGTCATGTCCCCATATTAAGGCATTGTTTAAATTAAAGATTTAAACATCATGATAAGACATAGAAGTCGCCTTGATGATAATCATGTATACAATAATATTTGGTGAACATATAATAATATTAAATAATATAATATGTTTATTGTATTTATAATAAATATAAATACTAATATAATAATATCAATTTCAATTACAATATAGTATATTATTAAATATAATATATTATATAAATATAAATATATAATACATACATATATAAATATAATAATAAATATAAACAAATGATGATGAAGAGGGATCAGGCCTCCTCAAGTGACACCGATCCCATACAAGGGAAACAAAGAAAGAACCAATAATTAATAGTCAAAGAACCCACGCTCCAAGCAACGGGTGTGGTTAAGGGAGAAGACACATCTTTTGGTAAAGGACAGCGGTTCCCTTAGTTTAAAAGGGACCCATCTCATCCTCTCAAGGATCGATCATTCAACACTCTCTCTCCACAAAAAACTTAGGAAATAAATAAAGAGAACAATTTTCATACAACACAATAGTAGTACTAGAAATAAAGATAACAGTAAGCATTAAACAAGAAAGGAACTCAGTCAGCCAAGGAAAAGAGAAGCCACCTTCATAAATTCAGGTAAGTATATTTAATATGTTTATCTTATAATTGTTAAATGTAAGATTTGTAAGTATGTATATTTAATTTGTTCAGTTTATGTTTAGTATAAAGATGTTGTTATGAAATGTATGGAATGGATTGAATATGCATATGAATAAGCAAATCTTAGAATAGGATAAGAATGCTATAAAGTAAATATGCACATCATAGAATAAATGATTATTATTGAATAAGAATGTTATCATCAAGATGGCATACAATGCAAGAATGTTATTTGATGGAATTAATACATTAACTTCATATGAGAGGGTGATCATGAGATGACTATCTAGCCCACCATGGGTATTTAGTGGCCCTTGTCTCAGTTGGTACAAAAGGTACCCCTCGAGCGAGTGGATAGTGGCCTTTGTCATAGCTGGTACAAAAGGTACCCCTCGTGCCAAAGGATTATTATATAGTGGCCTTGGTTACAACTGGTGCAAAAGGCACCCCTCGTACCAAGGATTATATAGAGGCCTTGGTTACAGATGGTGCAAAGGCACCCCTCGTACCAAGGATTATCATAGTGGCCTTGACTCAGTTGGTGAGTATCCACCCCTCAAGTCAAAGGATAAAATAGTGGACCCATGATGGTAGTTGGCATAAAGCATCCTATCACCTCCTTTCATATGAAATTATGATTAATTCATGGATCCAATATGAGGGATAATGATAGAAAATGGGAAATATATATATTGATAGTGAACATAAGATTAATGAGAGAAATGTATATTGATAGTGATCATATGATTATTGATGAAAAATGTGAAATGTATATTTGATGTTGATCATAAGCTTATAAGATTATAAGAGCAATGTCATTATGTAATTTGAATATTTCTCATATATATTACAATTAGTTGGAAATCCAGAAAGATTAGTGGACTAATGTTCTCTTTTTGCAAGTTGAAATTGTGTACAAGGTTGTGAAATTTTGACCTATGACAAGGGTACATTACGTTTGGCAGTGGGAGTGGGGAAGAATCAGGGAGTACCAAGTCTTGATTAGCTAAAGTATTCTCAATCATAGAAGAATAAAGATCCTCAAAAGTCTCTAAAATATCAAATTTATTATTAGGATGCCACTTTGGTAGATCTTTTTTTTCTATCGTATCCCGGTCCTTCCTTTATTACGGGACCTCACTAGAATAAACCCATTTGAGTTAGGCCCTTCTACATGATTTGGGGCTTTCCCTTTTGCATTTGCATTTTCTTTAGCCATAGAGACCTCCGATAGGGAAGGAGGAGCATCAGAGACTTTCTTTGAAAATTTCTTTGAAGATGCTTGTAAGCATAACATACATTACATCTAAAGGGTAGAACCTCATAATCCAACTACTGAATCCAATGCATGTTTGTTGACCTAATCTCTATAGAATCAAACAAAATATAATTAAGATCAATCTCCACATAGATACATGCATATGTAGTTACCTTTCTCTCTAGCATATGATGAGAAGGTCCCAAAGGTTTCCCAAGAATTACTACAATAGATTGTATTATATCTAGTCTCCAGAACACCATAGGTAAACAAAGAAGGTAGACCTAGACCAAAATCCAAGATGGAAGCTCCTCCATAGTATCAAATTCTACATGTCAAGGCTCAATGAACAACCTTGCTTGGTTGTGAAAATACGGTCCTCCCTCAAATGTCATATTATGATCTATCATCTTTGAAAAAATCACAAAGAAAAAACCATTCACTACCAAGATAACCTCCATGTTTCCCTCTGGCTTCCAAGTATGATGAGCCTGATTTTCTAAGAAGGGTAAAGTGGCTTTGAAACCCATAAATTTATAAATCAAGGCATTATCTAAGAAATAAAACATATCATCAACAATGACTTCTGGATTAATGACCACAATGGGTCATTCCACACTTTTTTGCAAACACCCATTAAACAAGTATGAGTCTCCACTCTTTAATTAGATTTGGTATCATGCATACCCTACACGAGAAAGTTAACGACATTAACATTGCTAGTGGTTGAGACCTCATCAATTAAAACAACATATTTAAAAGAAAAAGGCAAGGGTCCACCTCGACCCTCTCTAGATCTAGGCATAAGTGAGCTACCAGGCCCAACAACAACAAAAAATGAACATAAAAGATCACTAATTAAAATAGATGATAAGAAAACACTAAAAAATTATCTACAACAATGGCTACACATGCATGCAAAAGCATACAAGGACATGCAAAACAAAAACCCTCACGGAAATCCTCCAAGCCTAAGGTTGAAATTGTAAGCAAATTGGTAATCAACCCATCATTAGGACCTCAAAGTTGCTTTAATTTGTTGTCTTCTATTACCAGGGGGACTTTTGTAGATGGTGGTAGGGAGGAGAGTGTAGGAGATGGAAAATAAAAAAATTCTAGTTAGAAAGGAGGAGAAAATGCCAAAAATGGAGAGGCAAAAAATATGGCCAATACTTTGTCACATAAAACCTCTATAGTTTGGAGATGGAGATGAAGAAGATAGCAAGGGCGGTGAAACTACTCTAAAATTTTAGTTTAATGTGTAGGTGTTTTGGTTGGATGAGTGGTACAAGAGGTGACTTTTATGCCCTGATTAGCTTGTGATTCAAGTGAAAGTTGATCCTATTCTAACTACCATTTTGACCATTTTATGCAAATGAAACTTTTGAAATACATAAATACGACAAGTCCACATTTTTGAGAAGTGGTTTCACTTTCCACTTATCAATGACATGTCTCAACAGAGCGATATATTTTGTATAAAATTGAAGACAACATCAACTTAACTAATCATATGGTCAATATTATTTGCTAATGTCTGTGTGAAAAAACTTGCTCCGCAAAAAATGAAATGGTAAAATTTGTTGTGATGAAGAGTCCAATCTAATAACTTCATAGTAGAAGTAGACACTATAGTTTGATACACTAGTGAATCAGTGTAGACAATCAAAGCATGTTGAGACTTTGACTATGTGTGCAGGATCACTAGCAAATATGATTCATTTTCATTTTTTTGGACCAATAGTTGTATCTTTAATATAGTTTTGAGTGGAGTTTTTTTTGGTTGGAGTTAGTGATTTAATGTTTATAGATAGTGATATTATCTAGTTGCTCTGGAGGAGGACTATGAAGAAGTTGGAGTAGAGTCTGCTAAGGGTGATGAAGATGATGGCGAGGAGTGTTGATTTTCCTAGTGTTGATTAATACTAGTAATTCTTACTTAGTCTTATGATTTGCTTTTATTGACAATGATTTATAGACCACTGCTAATTGATTTTATCATACATAATGGGTAATTTTCTAGTTTTGTCATGTAATGGTTGTCTTTGGACATGTACTTGGTTGCTCCTACATGCATAATATTCATAATTTATATTGGTAATGGTATTTTTGGTTTTTTTTGGTACGTAATGATAATTTTATATATATGTGGAAATTGAAATTTACAGTTTGATGGCTACCATGGCCAGACTGAAAATAAACCCTTCTCTGATGCAAAGCATGGAGGGTTCAATCAAACAAACACACTTCAACAAATGATTTTTTTTACAATCTTCCACTATGCTTTGATGAGAACAACAAATAAGGTAATTTTGACATAATTTTTAGAAGACCTCAAACCCACAATCTAAAACCTAATTTGGATACCTATTAAGCATTTCTATAACATATCTTAAATGCAGGTGGGGTTACTTTGGAATGCATCCCTCAAAAACTTGTTGCTACCCTGTCCCAAAGGCCTAATTAGGCTTGGTTTGCAAAGCAAGTCTATAAGATTCAAAACCCACAACACAAAACTCAACTTCAAGGTGCTCCACATATTTCATGGGGTCTAAAGCCACCAATTTTGTCGATTGGGACAATACCCATATCACTGTTTATCAAAACACTACCTCAACCTATTCAAACAAGCTAAAAACATAAGAAATCAAGCTAGGGCTGCTTGGAATTCACCCAAAACTTCATTTCCTGCAATACCCACTTTCAAAATCTGAAAGAACATGTTAAAACCTTTCATTCCACCAATTTTCAGAATTTTTCAACGGTGGCAAGTGCTTCAAATCATGTTTTTACCATTCAATCTCACAAACCCTAGGTTAATAGGTAGTTTTTAGTAAAATATCCATAACTTTTTCAAAACATGATACAATTTGATGAAACCAACTCCAAATGAAAGAATATTTAGAGCACTATCCAACCCAATTGGTTTCACGTCATTATCAGGCCGTATAAGGCCGTACTAGCCTTGGGAACAACAAAAAAAGTCAAAATTCAGAGAAAACTGAGTTTTCTTGCATTATTTTATCTCCAAATGTCTTCCAACCACTCCACCCCCATTACAAAAATGGATTCAAGCTATTTATGCCTTTTCAAACTTGTCCCAACATTTACAAACCATCTTTTCAACTACTAACCGTTTATCTTCCACCCTATGACAAAATTGCTAAATTGCACTTGACAACTTTTTGACAATTTGACAATTTTTACAATATTTGACACATGACTCCAAAATGACTCCCTAAGACTCAAAATAGGCTCATACAAGTCCAACATGGTCTAAATGTCCTTATTACATGGTTAAAACACCCAACAAAAACAAAATTTATAAAATGGCCTCATGGAGGCATAAAGTCCATTAGGTGCTCCTGCACCATTCTCAAAATACCATTTAAGTCCCCCCAAAAGTGACCACGCAGGATCTTTAACAGCTGTGAGAGAGGCCACGCAGGGCCCTATCAAAATTCAAAAATTGGCCTTCTAGGGCTAACAATTTTTCATTATATATATGAGCAAAACCAGACTAAACCCTTACCAGAGCACTTATCAAAGATAACCATTAAACAACAGACTGGAAAAAAAACATCATAAGGCAGAAGCTTAGAAACCTTCAGATCAAATCGAGACCATGCACGAATACTTGGAAATCCTGAACCCATTCAAACTGACGGTCAACTGCCTCCACTTGTAGCATTTTCTTGAGGAAGGAGATCCCTTTCTCTACCTTCTCCCTATGATCCATCAAAGCTAGACCCTTAAGATCAAGTAGGAAGGGATAAAGCTTTACCACTTCATCCGGGTCCTGTAGCAAGTGAATTTCTTTGGGTCGAGGCACCCCAACTCCATAAAAGGCTACGTTGATTGTTGTCTTGAGACCACCCAGAAGCTCTGCCTTGAAGAGCTTTGAAATCAATATCTCTACTTCCACCTTTGGCATTCTTGTGTCAAGCACCGAAGCAAGAAAATGTGAAGTAATGCTTGTGTCCACTCTGTAGGGTTCCTCATCTTCCAGGAAACCCTTGCCCAGAACAATTTTTACTGCCGCTATCATCAAACCATCATTCCTTCACATAACTCTCTTTAATCTTTGATCGGTTACTTGTCCTTTGAAGGCCATTTGCCTTATAGTGCTCTGCAACTGGATTGGGGTATCAATCCCCAAATTGACAATGCCTTTGAGGGATATACTCGTAACAAATCTTGAACCACCAGCCATGGATGCCCTAGAAAATAAATAGACCTCTATCGCTGGAAGAGAGAGAGAGAGACGGAGATAAGCCTTGTGGGGAAAGGCAAGGCAGATGAGAAAGAGTAATTGCAAGGTCATTCCCTTTGCCACTTGTGCCTCATAATAAACCATGGTGGGAGATAAAATGCTTCGCGATCTTTCCTATCGAAAAACACTCAATTCTGAATCATTCTACGGAGCTTGCTCTGTGAAATGATGGGTATTTCCTACTTATGACACTCCACTCGCATTTTGTATGCCACGTCCCTACCTTCTCCCGTGCCAACCAAAGGTAAATGATGATTGCACTTATCTTTGCCAACTAGATCGCCTTCTTAAGTGTTCGGCCCTTCCACACCGATTGTGTGGTAAGGACGCCCGCCCTACCACCCACAATGGTATTTTTGGTTTTAACATGTGAAGAATATCAGTATTTTATCACTCTTAAAGAGTAGATGCTATTTTCTAATGTATGGCTACTGTTCAAAATTTTATTGGAATTCATAAGTAATATGGTTACATTCCTTCCAAAGAATATTTACTCAAACACTGATAATTTTGGTGCTAGCTTGGTGATACATTATGTCATCTTATTTAACGACTATGTATGCACTAGAAATAAAGTGCCCATATTAATGCCATCTCCTACATATAAGGGGTGTTTTTGTTGTCAATATTCCTAATATGCTTCTTTTTTCTTAGTTGGTTTGTCTTTCCTTTCATTCTCTTGGCCTAGTGTAACACAAATTTTGATGTATTTTGTGATAGCTCTTTTTCTTGTGAGGACAAAAGAATATATAGTATCTCATAGGCCATTTCCCTTGTCCCTATCAACAATAAGACTCTAAAATCTCATTAAGCAGGATGAGGACCCCACATTTAGATCTAAAAGATTTATCAGGGTTTGCGCCATGATAGACATTTCCAAGCCTCTCACTCATAAGGTAATAATAAATTCTTCTCATGGATCTTGGATGCAGTTTGTTAATTTTGAGGGTCTACTGGAAGGTTGTTTCAGATGCAACCTTTTTGGTCACAAAATTATTGGATGTTCGAACAAGCCTTCGCACTCTCGAGCAATCAACCTTAAAAAATGGGTTGCAAAGAAAGGCATACCTGATGTTGTTTTCATATGGCAGAATCATGGGATCATTTTTCGTGATGTGGTTGTTGGTACTCGCACAACACTCGCAAGTTGTCCCAGCAAGGAGGCTCTTCTCTCCTTAGAGGTTCATCAAGATCTCGATTTCTCTAATGATTAGGATTGTGGACTGTATGATGATTATTTGGAGCATGTCGATGAATTAACTTCTACTACTGTTACCACCATCACTTAGACTACGAGCAAGATTTCAAAACCAAATTTTAGACTGCCAAGCAAACGGAGAGGAAGGAAAATAGAGGCATAAAGATTAATAATGGAAGCTTAGGATTCTATGGATGATGGAACACAGTGGACCATGGAAGCCCTGCTCACTAGAAGCAAAAGAAAGCCTAGAAAATGAAGCTTCAATGCAAGCTAGTCATAGCTTTGATGATTTTCCCTTGGTGTAAGACTAGACAAATGCTTTAGTTTGTGATTTTCATTTTATCTATGGGTTGGCTCTAAGTCCTTTTTTTACTTTTCTTCTCTCCTGGCTCCCTGATTCTCCGGTCTGAAGCTCATTCCTGAGGTTTTTATGCTTAATTTAAGGCAATGGGCCCTCGTCCCACAATTTATTGATTAAAAAAAGATTCTAAAATTCAAATCATTAGGGAAAACAATCTTTACCATAATGGTAACTATCAAAAGTTCTTCATTAGTGTGATTAGGCAACATACACATATTGGTCAAGAGGACAAATATTTGATGCAGAGCACCCATGAACATACCAACCCAAAAAAAACATGTAAAGGAACTTGAACAAGTATTTGATGCAGAAGGGGGAAGAATTTGGGCTTTGCAAGACAAAATATTAAAGAAGTGCAGCTGTAGGTGACCTGTTTGACAAATTGCCTCTTCTTAGTAGCCCTGTTTTAGGACAAATTTGAGGGAACAACAATTTTATAATGCATCTTTGGGATCTAAACACATATTCTGACACCCTTTATGGGTTTACAACTCCCCATGCAATGGCAACTTCGAATTTGAAACTTAAACCCCTCAAACATGCAAAATACAGTCCTAGTTAGTCCTCTAGGTCTTCAAAATTGAGCTTTTTTTGCAAATATGCAATCACACATGCCAAAAAAAAAAAAAACACTTTGAATAGATGAAATATGTTGGGACAAACCTACAACAACAATTTTGGTTCTTGATGAGGTCTCTAACTTCCAAAATGCAAAATCTCACTTTTTACCCTAGGTAGGATTTTGACAGGCTAAAAAGGAACAATGGTTGTTTTCCATGGTAAATTTTTGTTTTGAGACCTCTAACTTAGTTTTTTAGGTTTGTATTTATAATCCCCACCTCTAGGAACAAGTTTGAGGTTTGTAGGTCACCTACAACTCCTAAAAACTAAGATTTACGAATCCAAAAAACACTAAAAATGCATTGGTACAACACTATCATGAAGAAATGAAAGAATATATTTTTTCCAATGAATGATATGGGCCCATTTCACCTGGATAATTCTGAATAACTATGGTATTATGCTCCATATATGAGGAATCAACCTGAAACATTGAAAATCTCATTTATTTGCCAATCTTAAGGCATCAAAAACCCTATTCACACCCTGCCAGCATACTTGCAATACAAAACCCAACTTTTCCACATGCTCACACCTGGAGATTGATGAAAAAACATTATACTAAACTTCATAAACAATAAAATAATCTGAAATCCTTGGAAACTTCCTCCATTAATCAAATTTTAAGGTCTAAACCCCTGCTACAAGGCTGCCAACACATACCTTTAGTTTTCATTGCATATACCTGCAAATTCCAACCATTTTTACAAAGGAACATGACAAAACAAAGTTCTTTGAGATTTTCTATAGGTTTTCTTGAGCCCTTGAGGCTCTCTTATGTTCACACACACCTCTCCTTTCCCACACCTTTTTTTTTTTCTCTTACATGCTCTTAGGAGTAGTTATGTGCTCCAAAACCTAACCTAAGTTGGTAACTCACTTACAACCCCACTTGGGTGGGTTAAGAGGTTCATTATAATATTATTTTCCCTTTTACAATATTTGCAAACTCCTTAAATAACATTACTAACTTTTGACCTTATAGGACTCCTTAACAAATTCAAATATTTAAACATAATCTTTTGGAGGGAAACTCCTCTAGACCTTATTACATACTCAAAAGGATCCCATTGAGTGGGCATCCATGCTAAAACACCAAAATGGACCTCTTCATGAACTCTTACATCAAAATCCAAAATTTACATTTTTCAGGTTGCTAGATGCTCCTGCATCACTCCCTAGGTGGGAGAAATTTGAGTTCCATCTCAAATGATGGTCTTCTTTTTTTTCCTCTTCCTGCAATTGTGTTGCATTCTTAGCTACTATCTGACCTCCTCTTGATCCTCTCTATGCTTGGCTTTATCAGCTCTATGTTTCTTGGTTTTCACTCTTTCTTCTTGTATCTGCTCCTTCTTATCTCCTTCTCAACTGCAAGACTCTAGAAAATTCTATTTATCTTTCATATGCCTCATTACTAGTGCCCATGTCTTCATCCTCTTCATCCTCTCCTTGGTCTACACCTATACAAACATTATCATCAACATACATTAGATAAAAACCATGAGGCCAATTTGCCTCTTCACTAGCTCCTTGTGCTTGCTTTATTGTTTCTTCCTTTATCTCATCTATACCTATCTTCTTATCAACTTTCTTATCATCACCAACCTGTTGGTTCCTTGAATGCGTCTCTTGCCAATGGACCTTTGTATATGTGTCTTCTTGAGAACATCGTTCTCTCATTAATTCTACACTTGCTCTTACTCTTGGCTTAGCTTGAAGTCACTCTTGATCTTCGTTCATGCCAATGCCAATTAATTTCTCTTCTTTATTTGTTTCAGCTTCTAGCTTTTGATATGAATACTCATGCTCTATGGAGTCATCTGTTTGTTCTTCTTGGATCTCTCTTTGCTGGACCTATACAAACAACAAACGTATTAGACACAATCACTTCTTCATTCTTCTTACTCCACTTCCATGCATAGCTTCTTTCTTGGGTGCATTCACATCTTTCTTGTTTATTTTCAGCCTTCCTTGATCTCAACACATCATAGTCTTCTAAAGGATCCACCCTTGGCTTCTTGTCATCTTCAACTATTTGCTTTTCCACCATATCCTCATATAATGTCTCATTCAAATCTTCCTTCACCAACTTGCTTTGATCTTGGATGCCTTGATCCTTCCATGAGCTTAGCAATGAGCCTTTGATGTTGATTTGAACCTGCAAACAATTCTTTTCGAAGACTAAATACCTCTTCTAACCTCCTCAATTCTTCTTTCAACGAAAGATCATCTATCTCCCTACTCTCTTCCTCAAATCTAGGGGCTATTTGTCCTATTTCTTTTCTATTTTCTTCTCTGGAGTTGGGCTGCACTTCCTCAAGTGTGCAAACTGATTTTATATCTTTGATATCAATAAGATCTTCTTCTAAACTCTCCTTTCTCACGTAGCATGCTTCTTACTTGAGTTGCTCTATCCTTTTGTTCACTAGTAATCGGCATAGGTCTGAAATCTATCTTCATTAGGTGATAAGATCTCTTGAAGATCCCCTTCTTTATATGTCAACTTAAACCCCTCTCTTTGTTGCATATTAGTTACCACAGACATTTTCTTCCATGCCTTATCTTCTTTCAAAGATCTCATGCAATGACTCAAAAACATCATTATTTAAAACATTCAAATCAACTTGCTTACCTTTAATATTTCTTGTGTTCTCCTCAAGCTTCTTCCAAGTTTCTCTTGGACATCTTTCAATCTTCTTGGGCTCTTCTTCATAATTTTTAGTTTGTTGTCTTGGACTATCATGTTGCAATATCATCTCTTCATCCTTGGATGGTTCGAACATGATCTCTTGTTCATTGGACTTGACCTTTCCTTCATATCTTATCCTCTCTTGAAGTGTTTCCTCATCACTATGCCTTGCAACATCATTTTCCTCTACCTCTTTCATGCTCTTGACCAACCACACTTTGCTCTTCATAACTTTGGCCTGATACTTGTTCTGCTTGATCCATAGGTTGATTTCTGCTCTAGAACACCTCCTTCATGCTTCATTTCTTGACAACTTTCCCTATGGTCTTGGTTCCCCTTGAACTCTACCATTTCCTTCATTCTTTGTACTTGTTTTCTACTAGAATTTCCATCATAATTAGCTTCTTGTTTCGACTTTGGATGCCTTACACCAGGAACTGGTCTCTTAAGCCAACTTGGCACCTTGTATCCATGATTTCTTGCAAGACTTGAGAGCTCAAATTTTCTCTTCTCCCTATCAACCTGTATATCTACATTCTCATTCTCATACACATGATCAAAACCAAGATTTTGTACTTCCATTTACCTGTTCAATGGCCTGCTGCATGGATTTTATATCTTTGAAAGGAAGCAAGGTAAGCAGGAATAGCTTCCTACACCAATCTAATGAGGGGAAGTGTAAATTTTTCTTAGATCTTTACAGTTACAATTATGTTTCACATTAATAGAGAGATTAACACACATTCACAAACAAGTATAAATGCAATGACACAAGATATACGTGGAGAAAACCCTTTCGGGTGAAAAACCCCACACTCCAAAACCTACACAATGTATTATCAAATCTAAAGGAGATTACAACACACTTGCAATACAAGTTCTTCTAGGAGTTGTCACAATGTCAAATCTAGAGTAATTTTGGCAGCATAACGATACCTACAAATAAACCATACAACTCCAACTCCAAGCACCTGTATATATAGAGAAGTACTATGAATGGAGGAAGCTTCTAGAGCAAGTCAACATAGGAATCTCATCCAAATCCATGTGGCCCAATTTCCAAGGCCATACAACATGCATATGACACTTGTAAGAGATTCTCTTTCATCCCTTACAACCCCCCAACTTGGGCAGAATTTGTCATAACTGACTATTAATAGCAGATTCTCTTCCAACCTGTCATAGTCGAACTTGGGCACTAACCTTCTCCATGCAAAGATGATTCTTGACACTTGTCACACCCGTCATAGGATCTTCTATTTCTGGCTCTTACATGTCATATATTCTATCATAACTCTTACGCGTCATAAACCTCTTACAACACCCAAAATATGCCGACACATGGCAAAAGTCTTCTACCACAAATTGGGACACCTATCTCCTCATATGAGGACAAAAATACACTTAGTCACCTTCGATGTAGGATGACACATCATCGTGTCAACTCCCACAAAGTGATAAAATAAGATTTGCATACAAATTACAATAATAGGCAAAAATAAATATACAATTAAATAATAAATGCTAGGAACTTGCAAAAGTTGAGATACCCTAATTCCCAACATTCTCCCAGTTGTCAAACACCTTTCAAGAGCCAATAGAATGACAGGATTTAACTGCTAGGGGCCAAGAGGTCCATAGACTCCGAACACCATCTGAACTTCTCTGTGCTCATAGACTTCATCAAGGAATTTGCAACATTTGCCAAAGTATCAACCTTCTCCAAATTCACCTTCCCATCCTCTACCATATCACATACAAAGTGGTACTACACATCAATGTGCTTGGTCCTCGCATGGAAAGTAGGATTCTTCGCCAAACATATGGCACTCTAGCTATCACAAGAAATGGTAATCTTCCCTGCATTAAACCCAATGTCAGAAGACAATCTCTTAATCCAAATGGCTTCCTTACAAGCATGAGTAGCTTCCATGTACTCTGCTTCAGTCATGGACAAAGCGACCACATGTTGCCGCTTACTCATCCAACTAATAGCACCACCGAACATAGTGAACACATAAGCACTGGTGGATCTCCTACTGTCAATGTCACCTGCCCAATATAAATCCACAAATCTATGAATAATCATAGAATGCTGAGAACTAGTAGGATAACCATGATATCACAAGGCATACCCGGAAGTACCTCATAGATATGTGAAAACTCTCTTAACTGCATCCCAATGTATCTGTCTAAGATTAGCCATGAATCAACTAAGGACTCCCACTACTTGGGCAATGTCTTGTCTTATATAGACCATCGCATACATCAAACTACTAACCGCACTAGCATAAGGTACTTTGCTCATATCCTCCATCTCAGAAGGAGACTTCAGACAATCTACAACAAATAACTTTGTCCCCATTGTAACAGGAACAACCAAAGGTCTACAATCTGCCATGCTGAATCTCTCCAACACGGTCTTCACATACTTTGGCTTAACCAAAGTTTTTTGTTTGCTCTGTCTCTTCATATCTCCATCCCCATAATGTACTTGGCTTCCCCTAAATTTTTTATTTCAAACTATGCTGACAACTGAGAATTCAAATCAGAAATCAAACCTTTACCATTCCCAATTAGTAACATATCATCAACATACAACACTATAATGAGAATGTGATCATTGTCAAATTTGAAATACACACAATGATCTATTTCAATCTCAAAAATCCAATACTCAACACAAAAGCATCAAACGTTTGGTACCATATCCTAGGAGATTGCTTAAGACCATACAAAGACTTTTTCAACTTGCAAACTAGATTTTCTTTACCTTTCACAATGTAGTGCTCTGGTTGTGACATATAAATCTCCTCCTTGAAATCACCATGAAGGAATGTTGTCTTCACATCCATCTGCTCCACCTCTAAGTCATATTCTACTACAAGGGATAACAAGAACCGAATAGATGTTAGCTTTGCAACTGGAGAGAAAATCTCACCATAGTCAATTCCCTCCACCTATGAATACCCCTTCGCGACCAACCTTGCCTTATATTTCTCAATGCTGCCATCTGAACCAAACTTTTTCTTAAACACCCATTTACATCCAATAGGCTTTCTTCCTTCCGCCAAAGGTACCAAGTCCCAAGTATTATTCTTTTCCAAAGAAGCCATCTCTTCTTCCTTGGTCTCCTTCCAGGAACCTGCATCTTCCATACCCATAGCCTCCTTTATGATCCTATGCTCATCAACATTAGAAATCAAAGCAAAAATATAACTGAAATCATGTAACGAATAACCAAACCTTTCAAGTTGTCACCTTATTCTCATGGACCTCCTCACAAGTTGAGGTTGAGGTTCTTCATCTTCTTCTTTTGAACTTTCAGAGCTGCTAGAGCTCTCCTCATCATCAGATCCAACTGGTTTCTTCGGTTCAACTTTCTCAGGGGTGGGAGGAAGCTGAACCACATCATCTTTCTTTTCTTCTTTCTCTGGATATAGAACAACAGAAGAAGGATTGAGCTCTTTGAAGATCACACTTCTGCTATACAGAACTCTTTTAGCCATTGGATCCCATAGCTTGTACCCTTTCACACCGATGCCATAACTGACGAAGATACATTTAACTGCCTTGTTCTCCAACTTGGACCTCTTCTCCTTAGGCACATGTGCATATGCCTCACAACCAAATACTCGAATGTGTCTTATCGAAGTCTTCTTACCATACCATGCCTCCATAGGAGTCTTGTTAATGAGCACTGATGTAAGAGACCTGTTAACCGGGTAACAAGCGGTAGCCATAGCTTCAGCCCAAAACTTTTGTTCTAGGCAGCTCCACTTAACATGCTCCTAGCCCTCTCCATCAGCGTTCTATTCATTCTTTCTACAACTACATTTTGCTGAGGAGTATACGGAGTTGTCTTATGCCTCTCAATACCTTGTTCTTTATAGAACTTGTTGAAATCTGTTGAGTAAAACTCACCACCATTATCAATTCTCAAACATTTAATCTTTCTATCTTTTTGATTCTCTACAAGAGATTTGAACTCTTTAAATCTTGCAAAGACTTCAGATTTACTCCTAAGGAAATATACCCATGTCCTTCTATTGTAGTCATCAATAAATGAAACAAAATATACAAATTTTGAAATCAAAGGAACATTAACAGGACCAAAAACATCAGTGAACTAGATCCAACACCTCAGAAGATTTATGAGAACTATGGTAAAAGTGAACACGATTTTATTTTCTATATATGCAGTGTTCACATAAATCAAACTCAAGGTTACAATCATTCATACCCTCAACGAGATTTTTATTTTTCAGGGTCCTCAAAACTTTTTCACCAATATGGCCAAGCCTTTGGTGCCACAACATTGTTTTCTCGACAAGAAGTTTCATCTCCATAGGATGAGCACCCTTGGGTACCTAGAAAGCACGACCATCGGAAGTAGATGCTACAGTCTTCTTGGTTGTTGGTTCCAATGGTGAGGACGAAGAATCTGAAGCTCTCTTCTTTGAAACAAAGGCATTATTGCATTGAACCGCACATGCATCAAGTTGAAACAGAGTGCCAATCCAAACACTCTTAGGCAACACCATAGCTTCTCTCGTCATCTTGCATCCTCTATTTGAGAAAACAACCTGCACACCCACATCATTCAGTTTTCTTATAGATAAATGGTTTCGTGCCAACCCAGGGATATGCAGTACACCATTGATCCCCTTCACTCGACCATTAGGGAATATGATTAGGACTCTTCCACGGCCAACTATTTCCAAGTGAGAGTCATCACCTAGGTACACCTTCCCACCATTAAACTCTTCATACTTTGAAAACTAGTTTCTATGGGATATCATATGAAACGATGCACCACAATTAATTAACCACATATCCTTAGATGCATGTGTTGCCAAGGCAGTGACAAATGCTTCTCCATCATCTTGAGAGGACTTGTCAGAGTCAGAATCATGGTTCTTCTTCTTCTTCTTTTTCTCCTCCTTGCAATCCTTACAGAAATTACCAGGTTTGCTGCAATTCCAACATAAGGCCTTGGACTTTCCAGGAGACTTTGATCTCCCACAGGATTTGGATCTTCCTTTGTCTTCTTTCTTCTTGTCCTTCTTCTTTCCTTTTTCCTTGGACCTGCCACGAACCATAAGAGACTCCTTAACCATTTCAAAAGACTTTATCCACATTTCTTCAGACAATAGTGAAGAAACCACTTCATCCATCTTGAAGATGGTAGTGGTACTCCCAATGGACATCACAAGGTGGTCCCACTAATCTGGTAAAGAACACAACAATGTCATGCAACGATCCTCCTCCTCCATCTTCACACCAACAGAGGTCAACAAAGCAACAAGCATATTAAAAGAATTGAGATGATCTGCCACAAATCCTCCATCTTCCATCCTTAGAGAGTACAACTTCTTTCTCAGGAATAACTTGTTTACCAAGGGCTTAGCCTGATAAACATCACCAAGCTTATTCCACAACTCTTTTATAGTTTTATCCTCGTGGACGTTCAGGAGCACAAAATCAACCAAACAAAGCCTTATGAGACCCCTGGCCTTCCGATCCATTTGATCCCAATCTTCTTGTTTCATGCTCTAGGGTTTGGTGTCAGATATCACGAGCCATAAATCTCTATCCACCAGCATATCCTCCATCTTGAGTTTCCACAACTCAAAGTTGCCTCCATTAAATTTTTTGATCTCGAATCTCCTAGATGTGCTTGGCATCTTCTCACTGCAACAAGATCACAAAATACTCTGCAAGACTCCCACTCAATCAAAGATTAGTATAAAAGACCCTCCTCCCAATAGTTATGACCAAAAACTGGCTAGGCTCTGTAAGCACAAAAATCACGCAACAACTTCCACGAGGACCCCTATGATGATTTTAATCCTTATCATGTACATGCAATCCTTATCATGTACATGCAAGTGTGAAATAACGTCCTCGCAAGAGCAAACCTCTTGGTGACGTGTCTTTTCTTTCATCTTGTGTTGTTTCGTCTTTGTCATTTTCTCTCTCTTTGTCGTCGACGCTTTTCAACACTTTTGTGACACTTGTCAATTTGCGTTTTCTGAGCTTGCGACCCTGTTCCTAAGCCTTGTAAGCATCTTGTAGGTGAGTTTTCACCATTCCCCTATGTTTTTCATCTTCTCCACCCCCTAGAAGCCTTCTAGAGGTCCCCCTAGCCATCTCCCACTTTCAGTTTTCAGTTTCATTCAACCAATCCAAATCTCCCCCTATTATTTCCAGATATCCTGCCAGGAGATCCTACTTTGCAAGTGGAGATTTGGATTTTTACATGTGAAATACCTGTTTCCGGAGGCAAGTCCATTCTCCTCCCTTTCCTCTACCATCTCCCACTGTCAGCTCCTACCTAGGTGCCCTCTAGCTAGGGTTGCCCCTCGGGAAACCCTACTAGTGAAAGGGGCGACTCTTGGGCGACCCTGTAGCGTTTCTAGCCATGGAAAAACTTGAGTTTCTAACTTGAAAAAGCTCCGTCTTTGCCCATTTTTCTTCTAGTTTGCATTATTTTTTATCCCTAATATGGAGTTGACTATTTCATGCACCCACACATGCAAAATTAGCTCTATTTGATCTAAAATTAACAACTCATGCACTCCCATGCACCTCTTCTTCTTCACTTCTTCTTGAGTGATAAGCTTTTACTGGACAGATCACTCCAATTTTAGCCTAGATCACTCTTGAATCCTCTGTGTTAACTCTCCAATCTAATTGAGTTAACTCTTTCTCTTCTTCACCTCTCATCCCTTTTTCTAACCTATAAATACCCCCTCCCTCAAGCACAAAGGGAGCTAATTTCATCGTGCATGCAGCTCTTTCCAGTTATTTCTCTCCATTTAGCATTCTCATGCTCACACAGGACGAAAGTGCCTTTTGTTTGTTCATTGTTCATCAAGCTTTCACATAAATCTCATCAAGTGTCCTTACGCTGCTCAAATCAAGCCATCATGCTCATCAATAGCTCTCATTGAGCTCTCTTTGCTAAGCTTCTAAAGCTTCTTTCGCTTCTTTTTGTCATCTTGTTGCTAAGAGGTCTTCCCACTGCTACAAGAGGATACAAGGTTGCCATCAAGGATTTCTGAGGGTAGTGGAGGCTCACAAGTATTCTTTATTTCAGGTTCCTCTATGCTTTTTGTTAATTGATAGTAATTAGATAATTGAAATTGCTCTTGGTATTAGTAATTTATTATTTTTTCCTTGATAGAATAGTTAGATCTAGCATTCTAGAGTAATTTATATTCATAGTTTTATTCAGTTACTTGCAATTTCCATTCCTAGATTAAATCATTTCAAAACATTCAAAAACCCCGAAAACATAGAATAATTGCATTAGGTAAAATTCATTATAGTTGCATTCATCTTACCTTTCCTAGATTAAAAAGCATCTTTTATTTCCAAAAATACCCAAAAAACACAAAAACAAGTTTTGCATTTCATATAGTTGCATTCATAAAAATATAGAAAAGAAAAAAAACATTAGACACTTAGATAATTTGCAAACCCTTGATACCATCACAAGGTCAACCACGGTCAACTGTTCAAACCCTTGGTACCATTACAAGGTCAACAAAAATCAACACACAACCAAACCTTAGGTCAATCAAAACCCTAAGTCAAACCCAAAGTCTAGTCAAGGTTAGTCCACATACACTAATCTCTTGTCTCAGTTCACGAATGTGCCCAGGATTAAGAGGTGAGTGGGTGAGGGAAATCCTTAGTGAGATTGAGGAGATCCATCCGCAACCACAATAGGATCCGCTTGTCCTCCAACAAATAGAAGAACATAGGCAACGTTTAGTACAACAAGCATTCATTCGATACTTTAAAAGACAACAAGCCATCAATGAAAATAACAGCTTACCCACACAGAGGTGGAATACCAGAAACCCCGATAGAAGAAGAGTAACTAGTGACCCTTCAGGTCATATGGTTATCTCTACAATAACAATCATTGAATGAAACATCTACATTAGTGCACAACAACAAAGGCCCTAGGACATGTCGACCCCTCAACGTGAAGTCCAGCTCTCCAACGAGCCAAACCACCCCCGTGTCTCGCCTCCTCTCAACTAGCTACTTCCACGAGAGCGAGAGTGACATGGTGGTTCGCCCCTTGGTAAGGAGGGAAGGGTCTACGTGCGCGTCAAAATCTGACTCGATAGCCCCAAGAAACCGAGGTTGCAATTTTGAGCGTACAAGCTTTGATACCAACCGAAAGGAAGCAAGGTAAGTGGAAACATCTTCCTACACCAATCTAATGAGGGGAAGTAGTGCAATTTTTTCTTAGATCTTTATAGTTACAGTTATGTTTCACATTAATAGAGAGATTAACACGCATTCACAAACAAGTATAAATGCAACGACAAGATATATATGGGGAAAACCCTTTCGAGTGAAAAACCTCACACTCCAAAACCTGCACAATGTATTATCAAATTTGAAGGAGATTACAACACACTTGCAATGCAAGTTCTTCTAGGAGTTTTCACAATATCAAATCTGAAATAATTCTGACAGCATGACGATACCTGCAAATGAACCATACAACTCCAACTCCAAGCACCTGTATATTTAGAGAAGTACTATGAATGGAGGAAGCTTCTAGAGCAAGTCAACATAGGAATCTCGTCCAAATCCATGTGTCCCAATTTTCAAGGCCATAAAACATGCATATGACACTTGTAAGAGATTCTCTTTCATCCCTTACAACCCCCCAACTTGGGCACTCCAAATTTGCCTAATTAAGGTATGACAGATGCTCTTACAATGTCATAAAATCCATCATGTATGACAGCTCTTATAGCTGTAAGAGAATAATAATCATAACTGATTATTAATAGTAGATTCTTTTACAACTTGTCATAGTCAAACTTGGGCGCCTACCTTCTCCATGTAAAGATGCTTCTTGACACTTTTCACACCTGTCATAGGATCTTCTATTTTTGGCTCTTACATGTCATAGATTTTGTCATAAGAATCTGTCATAACTCTTACGCGTCATAAACCTCTTACAACACCCAAAAGATGTCGACACATGGAAAAAGTCTTCTACCACAAAGTGGGACACCTATCTCCTCATATGAGGACAAAAATACACTTAGTCACCTTCCATGTAGGATGACACAACACCGTGCCAACTCCCACAGAGTGACAAAATAAGATTTACATACAAATTAAAATAATAGGCAAAAATAAATATATAATTAAATAATAAATGCTAGGAACTTGCAAAGGTTGAGACACCTTAATTCCAAACATTCTTCCCTAACTTCATTGCTTGCAAACTCCTCCTTTTTGTATGCTTCATTTCCTTCTTCTGTAGCATTCTCCAAGGCATCATGAAACTCTACTTCATCTTCAATTTCTTTATTGTCATGCTGGAAGACTTCAACACCATCATCATCTTCATCTTTAGGAACTTTACAATGTATCTCTTCATGGTAGATTTCTACAAATTGTTTTTGTATCTCTTCTTGGTAGATTGCTGAAAATTGTTTTCTTCTTCTTGCACATTCGTCTTTGCCCATGGGTACTCTAATTTCCCCATCTCTTACCAATTTCAAGTTCTTATTCTTGACCTCCCTTATAAGGTTTCTCATACCTACATACACACACTTAAAAATAGCATTAGATAATTAAAAAAGAGACCAAAATGTCTCTATAAGTGGCCCCTTCATGGACACTCTCCTATCTTCTTTATTCTCTTCTACAAGTGCTTCTTTTTGCACTTCTTCCTCTCTCCATTCTTTCTTATCTTTCCTCATGTTCTCCACAATGAGAACTCTCCTCACCACTTCCTTTTTATGTTGCTCACTTGGCAACTCCAGTTCCCTTTCATGTTGCTCACTTGGAAACTCTCTACTCTTCAAGCCTCCATGGGATTTTGTCATGTTCTTCTCTTCTCTTCTCAAGGTAGCCATCCTTTGCCTTCTTCTCTTGACAAGTAGCTCTATGGGCCACTTCACTCTCTTTTTCAATTTACAACCACATTCTTGGTTGATTTCCTCTAGCCATTGCTTCACTATGAGCTCAAACCTCTCTTTATCACTCCTCAACTCAGCTATCTCTTTGTCCAACTCTGAATCTTGCTTCCTTATACTTGTCTTCATATTGTCTCTTTTCTTGTGGCTTTCTTCCTTAGCATAGTGTTGCATCTTGCTATCTCTTTCTCTTCTCAACATCTTAGTTTTCTTGTCTTTTTTTTATTCTTCTCACCTGGTCTATTTACACTCCTTTCCAAGTATTTTCACCTTTGAACTTCTTTTTGATACCTCACCTAGGCTTCTTTCCTTTTTGGTCTTGCCTAATCCTTTGGCACCCAAGTCCTTATCTTAGAATTTCTCTTATTCTTAAACTTAGCTTTTCTCTTTCACCATCTTCTAACTTTCTTCTTCTCAAGAGATAACCTATCAAAACTTCAACACACACACTTGTACCAAAATCTTGTTAGCATGAACAACTTCCACTCCTAGATCTTCCTTCTCTGATACCAACTGATGCAGAGCTGTCACGTCTCAGACTTTTGGGATTGATTTCATTTACGTTAATTCATAAAAAACTATTGAACTCTATTTGATGATATTTGATTTTAAATAAATATGATGAGGATACACTATTGAGCTTATGATTCAGTTACTTTATGTCGCTTCGGCTATGTTTTTCAAAACTAACCTATTGACCGTGGAAAATGAGTGGGATTGAATGCAGATTTTATCGAAGGCAAGAACATGTTTCAGGTAGAGGGGACCTAGCCGTCTGTCAACAATTGGATGGGTTTTGTCTGGTGACCTATCACACACTCATGTAGAATCATATTTCTTGCTATGATGATTGTTTGTCTAACGTTCCTCATGGTATACATACGTATGCGACTGTTGTTTTCTTGATAATGTTTGTATGCATGATTTAGATGCTTGATCTATTATTTTAAATAAGCTTGTCTTTGTTTATATATATATATATATACAAAATTAAAAAGACATAAATATAAATATATTAGTTGTAAAATTATCATGTCTATCTTTGTATACATTCTTATATAAATAAATTGTATTGCCAATTAAAAAAAGAAAAATATATATACTAATTTATAAAACAAAATCTATAAATATATATATTTTATATATTTATAGCTTTGGCTTTATGTTTATAGTTTGGTATTAATAAAAAAGAGAAAGAAAGCATGCGTAGCATGTAAGGAAGGTTAAATAGAAGAAAAGGTTTGCATTGAAAAAGCGTCAAACTGCCATGCACGTGGGAGTCAACTCAATGAAGACTTATGGTTTCTATTTTTGTTGATAATCATGCCGTTAATAGAGGCAGAGATAGGGATAAATAAGAATAGAGAAGAAAAAAAAAACACACACAGTATGCGGGTAAGAAAAAAAGCATAACACAGGGAGGCAAAGAAAAGAAGAGGACACAACCTCACAGTGAACGGATAGCAGAAGGCAACCACAGAAGAAGAGCTCTTGAATCAGGCAATTCAATACAAGTTTTCCTATATGATTCCTTAATGTCTGAATGGTAGCTTCATAGACTAAATTCCTTGCTTCTCATTGGTTCCATAATAATAGATAATGGTAATTGAGTCAAGAGCATGTTGGCAAGTTTGTAAATAATCAATTAATCTTCTTGATGTACCTACAACATTAGATCTTGTTTACTTTCACTAAAATCAACCTTTAAACTCTTGACCGAGCCTTCTCTATGGATACCAAACGTCCCTATTTTTCCCTATGCTTGACCTCACCTTTTAGAATCTGCTCTTTTGTTTTAGACTCGGCCCTTTTGGCGTCGGAGACCAGCGTCCCAATAACCTGACAAATATGTTGTTAGTTAATGTGGGCAGATTAAATGAATGTGATACTTCTCTTAAGTGACGTCATTTTCTAAAATCCCATACTTTGTTCTTCTTTCGTTGGCAACATGCTTTTTCTACCTATCCTTGCCATACGTTGAGATGCTTGTTTTCTTGAAGACTCTGTTGGTTTCCAAATTTGCAGAGGGTTTGCCAGCTCCAATGCACGGGCTGATTTGGCCAACAGATTACGGGAGGTTGCGTGAGCTACCTCCCCTTCACTTCTGGTTCTGCCGCACCAAAGGGGGTATCCCTACAACAAAAGATATAACCTTGACTAGACCAAAGATAGAAAGATCTAACTTGACAACAACAGACAGAATACTCTCATGTATGGACCAAGATTTGCATGATAGATCACAAGGTTGGCAACATTCTTGGACATATGTGTCTGGTTGGGTATGAGAGTATGCAGGGGTCCTAATCCTACTCCTACAACTAACAGGTGGAAGAGATGAAATGGGTGGACATAATGTCCTGGATGCAAGACAAGGGGTTTTGGCTCATAACTACTGACCCAGAAACAGACTGGTGCCTATCCATTGGGCAAGGAGTCAACTAGACGTATACAGCAGATGGTTTGCAACTTTCACTCAAGTTTCAGGGGGTTTGAACTTGATGCTTGCCTTACAAACATCACCCAAGAAAGGGTATCTAACTGCCTCTACTTACAAATATCCCTGCCAACATGCAACCTTCTCCATGCAATGACCTAAAACAGTTTAATCCACTCTTTGAATGGAAGTTACAGATCAAACATGTGATACAGAACCTTGTATCCTAGAATCTATGAAACCCTTAGCAACCATATTCAAAAGAAGGAGAATAACATGCAGCAAATGGAGACAAGCAGATAGACACATGCAATGAAGCATTTCTCATATAAATCAACACTGAAATTGAACATATGTGCAAAATACATTCATGTTGCAACTCATAAACTCCACAATGGGGTAGAACAGCCAAGATCATGCCCTGTTCTTCATTATTTACACAAAAATGCCCCAGGCCTTCAACAACCTCTAAATGGGTCACACAGTCTTCCTTAAATAGTAGGAAGATGGAACCAGCAAATTAATTACATGGCCAGACAAAAAATTTGCCAGATACAATGCACTAAAAATGGCGCTCAAAAGAGTTAATGTAGCAGACGGACAAGGAGGAGGGAACAGGTGAAATTGGAATCTGGGCCGCCGCTCAAAGACATGCATCATAAAAATGGTGGTTGAGCCATCAACTCGACCCATGCCTCTGCAACAACTGCCATTACTGTTTCATCTACCCGCAAGCCCCAGAGTGCAGCCACAACAAGTTTCCACGGAATTTCCCGCCAAAAACAGTTGCAAACACAGGAAAAACCCACTGCTGTAGGCTCAAAATATGACCATCAATCCAAAACCTTGTCGTTGCGATCAAACGGCCCAAAAACTGCTGAAAAGTTGCCCACCAACCAAATCGTGCCACGTAGGCACTTGCAGTTTCTATCGCTGGGCCACCGCTTACTTTTCCGTTATTTGTTTCCCACTGAGAGTCAACTGCCGGAACCTCACGTGGAAGCCACCACGTGGCAGGCTCTGCGGCACCCATGAAACAATAGAGACTCTCCTTTGAAACCTTAGAGAAAGAGACATGTGGCGGCTTCCGCAGTTTCTCTGAAGCATAAAGACCCTTTCAAGAAACACCAACAGAAATTGACATGTGTCGCTTTCCGTGCAACACTTGAGAAACACTTGAAACACTTGAGACTCTTGCGGAGATCGACACCTGGCAGGTTCCGCGGTCTCTTGAAACATAAAGACCCCTCCTCGAAACACTCAAAAACTTTGTAAAGGGCCCACAGAAAATCCAAGCGGAGGTTGCCACTTGGCAACATCCGCAGCAGCTGGGACACATAACCGGGACCCACCATCACTTTGCTACACTTCAAAATAAAAAAGAAACTCCAACGGAAGCTGACACTTGTCGGCTTCCGCAGCAATTACAAAAGACACGTGGCACGCTCCGCCCCTGCTTGGAAACCTTTAAGGAACTTTGACAGAGAGTGACACGTCACGCCTTCCGCGGGGCTCTTGAGAAACATAAGGGTCTTTTAGAAACGCTGGCGGAAGCCGCCACTTGGCACAGTCCGCGGGCCTTTAGTTACTTTCTTTTGTGTCCCTCGGGTGCCTCCACGTGGTGCCTTCCGCGCCACTCTCAGAAACTTAAAGGAAACTCTATTGAAACTTCGTCTTCCGAAACATAAAAAAAACTTTATCGAAACTTCGGCAGAAGCCGACACGTGGCGCCTTCCGCGCATAGTTGGAACTTTTAAGGGGCTGCATCCGCTGCTAACACGTGGCGCCTTCCACGTTAAAGTTACCTGAAACAAAATAGAAACATTTCCCGCCACGTGGCACACTCCGCGTTAAAGTTACACAGTTAGAAACAAAAGTGTGGCTTGAACTGTGGCTCAACACTTGGCGGATCCCGCGGCATTAGCAAAACAAGACCCTCATAGCCACTGTCAGAAACACTTAGAAACTCTGAAGCAGTGACCCAATATGCATTTTTTATGCATTTGACCCATTTTTATCATCAATTTTTAGGGGTCGATAGTCTCTTCTGACCTGTAGATGCATATTTTGACTTACAGAGGTCGAAAGTGTTGGAATTTTTTTGGATTTTTCAGGAAGGGGCTTGCATATTTAAATGTTTGAAACTTGAATGTTTATGCAGGCACCACCAGACTCAAACATCCTTTGGAATCATTTTTGGAGGTCTTCATATTGCTTGAAATTCCTTCTATATCTCTTTTGTAAACCTCCAATGCTTAAGAGATTGGATCTTTGTATGGATCGGCCTAATATGCCTTGAGAACCAGCCACTTACCTTTAACTTAGTCTGCATTCTCATAAAACCAGCCTCACACACCACTTTATTCGGCCTTTATAATTTTGTTTTGGTTTGCATATTCTTATATTCAGCTTCATGTCCAATGCATCTAATCGACCTCATGCATCACTTTAGTGACCTCTGTTGGTTACCATGTCAGTCTTATGCATTGAGGGTCCCCAATTCAAACCTAGGCAACACCATGCATAGTGATTGTTTTAACATAATGATCATTTTTCTATTCCTAAGTTATCTTAGAAAACTATCTCCCGTGTTATAGTCCAGCAGAGAAAATAGAAACAGTGGATGTGTGCAGGGTTTTCAACTTTTAAGAATGAATCATGTCATCTATTTCTTAATCGCTTTGTTTCTTTTTCCTCTATCATGATTAGTGGTGTTTATACTTATATTAGTTTTTCTTAAATAAAATACATATATTATATGATTAGACACGTATTTAATCAAAGGAGTTCTTATCGTGTGAATACATTCATATTTTATTTATTTTTGCATGTAAACTTTAAAATGAATTTATTTATTCTTCACATATTCAAATATATACATGGGTATATTAAATAATTATAGTTAGATCTTTTAAATATATATATATATATATATATATATATATATATATATATATATATATATATATATATATATATATATATATACACATGCCCTTATATGATTGCATACATGTTGAAATATCTATCTTTTTACTATCGGCTGAAAAACTCTGTATTCTCCCTGTGACAACGAAGAAAGAATCAAACTCATGAACTAAATATATATAATTGTATAAACCAAACTGTGTTACATGCTTAGGAAAATGATTACATGTGAGACAATTAGCTATTGAACTCATAATGGAAACAAATTATCTATACTCGTATGATTGCAAGCATGAAATGAGTTATTATTTTGCCGTAAAAATGTGTTTTGAAAAGAGAATGGCTATTTGGATTTCTATGTTTTTGTTCTTTTGGGAAAGTTACCTTCCGGGACGGGTGTCGAATATGGGGAAAAATAGAGAAGTAGGTCTTCTTTTCAAGGTCTACACACTGTTAATTAGGTTATACTTTGGCCAAAGTTATTGTTTGACGTTGAAATAGACGAGTGTACCATTGAAACAAATGGATTGTATCCCTAGTTTTATGTATTTTATTCTCTGCCATATCCTATTAATGTGATGCTGCATTCAAGTTATGGATGCATGTAGGTTAATAGGCACACACTAGATTCCACCCTACCACTTGTTTACAGGTTGCTAGGCCCTTTGAGCAGGGTTGGGCATTCTTCAAGTTTAAAGAATATCGGGGAAGCGTAAGCTTCGTGGTTGGGCGGATAAGTGCTTGAACCATGTTCTTGTCCTTTGATGCAGTAGATGACCGGTTGGTCGATGGCGGTCGAGGATTGATCTGTATTGGATTCTACTTGTTCATGCTAACATTTGTATTAAACATCTTGAAACTAAAATGAATTGTAAGGCGATTATTACTTCATGGAGCTCTGTAATTGTAACATGATTGTATATCACATTTATTAATGAAATCTTGTATTGACAATAAATGGTAATTCTATCTCCTTTTACTTGATAGTGTAGTTGTAGCTACTTTACTTTTACTTTTAATTTAACTTTAATTTCGGTTATGTATGTGTTTTAGAATTTCAGTACTTACAAGAGCACCCATGTACATACCAACCCAAAAAAACATGTAAAGGCACTTGAACAAGTATTTGATGCAGAGGGGGGAAGAATTTGGTCTTTGCAAGCCAAAATATTAAAGAAGTGCGGCTATAGGTGACATGTTTGACAAATTGTCTCTTCCTAGTAGCCCTATTTTAGGACAAATTTGAGGGAACAACAATTTTTATAATGCATATTTGGAATCTAACAACATATTATGCCCCTCAAAAGTGCAAAATACAGTCCTAGTTAGCCCTCTATGTCTTCAAAATTGAGTTTTTTTTTTGTTGTTGTTGTTGTAAACATGCACTCACACGTGCCAAAACAAAATAAAACCACTTTGAATAGATGAAATATGTTGGGACTGACCTACAACAGCAATTTTGGCTCTTGGTGAGGTCTCTAACTTCCAAAATGCAAAATCTCACTTTTTACCCTAGGTAGGTTTTTGACACGCTGAAAAGGAACAACGGTTATTTTCCATGGTAAATTTTTGTTTTGAGACCTCTAACTTAGTTTTTCATGTATGTATTTATATTCCCCACTTCTAGGAACAAGTTTGAGGTTTGTAGGTCACCTACAACTCCTAAAAATTGAGATTTACCAATCTAAAAAACACTAAAAATGCATTGGTACAACACTATCATGAAGAAATGAATGAATATCTTTTTTCCAATGAACGATATGGGCCCATTTCACCTAGATAATGTTGAATAACTATGGTATTATGCTCCACATACAAGGAATCAACCTGAAACATTGAAAATCTCATTTATTTGCCAATCTTGAGGCACTAACAACCCTGTTCACACCATGCCAACATACCTGCAATACAAAACCCAACTTTTCCACATGCTCACACCTAAAGATTGATGAAAAACATTATACTAAACTTCATAAACAATAAAATAATATTAAATTCTTGGAAACTTCCTCCATTAATCAAATTTTAAGGTCTAAACCCCTGCTACAAGGCTGCCAACGCATACCTTCAGCTTTCATTGCATATACCTGCAAATTCCAACCATTTTTACAAAGGAACCTAACAAAACAAAGTTCTTTGAGATTTTCTATAGGTTTTCTTGAGCCCTTGAGGCTCTCTTATGTTTTCACACACCTCTCCTTTCCCACACCTTTTTCTTTCTCTTACATGCTCTTAGGAGTAGTTATGTGCTCCAAAAACCTAACATAAGTTGGCAACTCAATTACAACCCCACTTGGGTGGGTTAAGAGGTTCATTATAATATTATTTTCCCTTTTACAATATTTGCAACCTCCTTAAATAACATTACTAACTTTTGACCTCCTAGGACTCCTTAACAAATTCAAATATTTAAACATAGTCTTTTGGAGGAAACTCCTCTAGACCTTATTACATACTCAAAAGGATCCCATTGAGTGTGCATCCATGCTAAAACACCAAAATGGACCTCTTCATGAACTTTCACATCTAAATCCAAAACTTACATTTTCAGGTTGCTAGATGCTCCTACATCAATATTCAATGATAATAAGCATTACTAGAAAACAACTACACTATCATATATGCTTTTACTTTTAATTTTATAGTAACCTTACAAATATTTTGGGATATGTTACTAGTTTATTTAGTCTTTGTGATGTGGCAAACTCCTAGGGTTATTATTTAGCATGAGAGATTATTTTAGTTGTATCTTTATCTTAGTTATGATTCATAAATCCATGGTATTTAGAGCATTTAAAAAACAAATAAAGGAGAATCGCATGTGTACTACTTTTAAAGGCAATAAATAAATAACTTCAATTTTTAAAAAAATATTCAAGGTAATATACATAAAAAGTTGTGACTAAAATTGTCATATAATTGGAAAGTAAATCTAGTAGATTGTATGTTGCACGGGATTAACTTTCATGGCTTTGCTTTTATTCATATTTGAGATAAAGAAATTGACACCTTGCAACACCTCAAGCGAACTTGTACTACAATAAGATGAATTTGATTTACAATAGTGCCAAACACCATGAGGATTAGCTTGCACATGTACCAAATTAACTTAAACTTGACATCCATATCAATGAGTTTTAGGAATTTTAGTAGTTGGAAGGACAATGTACATCCTCATAGACTCTATAATAAAATTTTCCACTGGCTCCAATAGCAGCTCCATAGCCACTATCTCCTTTAAACATAATCACCTTCACTTCTAGTGTCATAACCAGTCTCGCCACTTGCATACCCAGACCTACTAGAATCTCCTATAGTTGTAGTTGAACCCTAAGAACCTAGCTTGTCACTACATAACCTATATAACTACCACTAGTACCCTAGTTAGTTGTAACAACTACATCAACATTTTCATATTGGCACAAGAGCAACATAGCTAGTAGTTCCACAACCAAATTGGGTGCTATCAAGTGTGGTACTTGCATCATGTCTATATGAGAGATTCACTAGGCTAGTGATACTAGTGATATTACAGACAAATGTCACTTTTGTTAACACAACCTTTGTCTCCACTAGTTAGTTCTTAAAGAACTTGAAAACATCTTCAAAGTGTTACTAAGAGAGGAGATGTAGATTCTAACATGATGGAAATAAATGGAAAAAGACCGTACAATAGATTTTCTTATTTTTAAGAATAAAGATCCAATTTTGATATGCACAATGAATGATAAAATGTTTATTTACTTTATAGTTATGGCCTGTATCTGCATGAATCAACAATAGGGATTGTTGTTTTGTTCATATATCATTATGATTATATCCTTAGGTGTCCATGTGTTTGTTGATGTAGGGAAAGTTGAAACCCATATCAATAGCACACAAACAACACCAAGAAGTTTCCTAGATGATAGCCAACTTTAATAATCCATGTTTTGATGGATATTATGCAATTGGTTAAACATTGTCAATTATGTGTTATTGTCCTTGTTCCAAGGGTTTTGTTGGTTATAAGGAACCAAAACCATCTAAAAATTTGTTTATCTTTTACAATTTTGGAAGTTGTTTTCAACCTCTCAAAATTAATTTTTAGTGATTCCCTAGTAAACTATTGATTAAGGTGATTGATTGTATTATTTTCAATCTTCTTAGAGATTTGAGTGAATACTTTACATATAAATTTTAAGTAAACATTTTTAGTGGCCAAAGACAATGGAATAGTAAAACATATTCCAGATTTAGTTTCACACAATATAATAGAAAGCTAATTTTTATTCTTTATATTTCCCAAAGAAAAGTGTCAAAATGGTAAGTAAGAGAGGCATGCATGTAGAGAACAAACTTCTATATTGAATTATAATAGTAAAACCTGTTAGACTTATTTAGAAACACGTAGAAGAAAGTAGGTTGTATCAATGCCTCATCAATCCCCCAAAACAACGTTGTATTCTATCCAATGTGTCATGACAATTTTACACATGGCATTCTTATTAGAAAAATATGTGTATATACACAATTTTGTATAGACATTTCATATTTTAATGGTGAAATTTACATATCCATGTTATTTCCCATTTAAAGCTTTGTGTCTAGTTTAAGGCAATGCCTTGATACATGTACATGGTGATAAATGACACAATCTTGTTTGAAGTTGAGCTCATTCTCTATTTAAGGTGTGTGAGCTTCAACTTACAAATATCAAATGAATGACTTGCATGTATTGTACATTTATTCCACATGTTCAATATTTTTTAAGTCTTCAACCAGGGGGAGACAAAGGGTGGCTTGCCTTTCCCCTAAAGTACACCTATATAGTAATTTTACACTTGTAAAAATCAAATGGCATTCATTCTTCCCTACATTTACAAAAGTTGGGCGTAGACTTACTTTTTAATCTCAACTTTTTTTCCCTTGTTGGACTATAAACGTACAAAACAAATTGCACACATAACTCATAAATTCATTGTTTTCTATAAATAAAAGTGCCTGGTAAATTATTATGAAGTATCCATTGGCAACAACCTTGCTATTATGTTATTAGACTGCGTAGAATTATCACACACTATTCAATGTCAAGAATGATAAACATATCGACATCAAAAAAAATTGCAAAGGAGCAAATCCTATTATATGTGCCAAAAGGGAGGCCCTTTTAGATCATAAATTGCATCAACCACTATTGGATTTTCATTCTTAACTTAAAATTCAACCATTGAAATTAGTGGCTACAATAAACCATTGATTTAAGTATGTTCACTTGACATGTATTATATCAAGAGAAGGTATTCAATGAAAAAATATATCTTCAAAGGTTTTTGAATCTAGTGAAAGATTCTATACAAAACTTGAATCAAATGACACTTCTATCAATTATAGATCCTGATATTAGACCCTTCAACATGTACCTTTTTTCTTAACTTCTTGCTAAGTATCTCTAGAATACAAACCTATTTCATTAACACTCCCTCTCAGGTAGCTGATAGAGCCACAAAAGTATAAGCCTGACAATAACAATTCAACTCAGATGCAAATAGGTATCACATACTCATTATAAATTATAATACACAAAATGGTAAATAATAGCCTTAAACTCACCTCGCATGCAAATAGGTAACATATACTCATTATAACAAGTAGAATGGTAGATTCTCTAGACTGACATGAAAAGTAATCCCTCATGTTAAACCATGCTCTTCTTGATTTCTAATAATACCAACTAGAAGATTGTCTAAAGGGCTCCAAATTGTATACAACTATTGAGAATCACATCAAGCAGTAGAATGCAATATCAAAAGGATAGGAGAGACACTATTCTATAAATTATTTTCCAAACACAATTATGTTATCAAACTTAAAAAACCTAGGTAATAAAATATCAATAGAACTGATTCCAATAGTTCAAATAGATATGAACAAATGATATAAAACTCATGAGAACCTAAGGGATAAAATATCAATATAATAGATTTCAATAGTTAAAATAGATACTAACCAAAAGATTTCAAATGGTATAAAAATTTTGAGAACCACATCAAGCAGTAGGTATAGGTTATAATGTAACCACAAAGTAGCATGCCACAGGGAGGAACTACTCTACAATCTGTTCTCCAAATAGGATTAGGTTTCAACCTTCTATGAGCCTAAGGGATAACATTTCAACATAATTTATTCCAACAATCCAAATAGATAGAAACCAAAGAATTCCAAATATCATAGAAAATTCCTATCTTAAGTATCTTTGGTAGCATTATTTTTTTGTATTCTCAACATCCTCCTCTTTCATAGGCAATTAGAAGGAATTCTACACAACACTAAAAGGATGCAAATAATTGTTATTAGTTAGCAAGTTCAAAGGCAAGGCCAATGTTCCTATAGCCTCAAAAGATAAGGGATGCACTTAGTGGGAGAGGAGATCGAGTTAAAAAGATAGGAAAGAGGTCAAGTCCCCCTCTACCTCCAAGTAGTTAATAGAGGGGGTAGGCCATCTACTTCCAAGTAGCTAATAAGTACAAAGCCAAGTGATCACCCATAATTTTAGGAGAATTTGTCTTATCTTTCAATACATTCAACAAAATGAACCATTCAAAAAATAAAGATGAGTTTGATGAAGATCTCTTAGGATAATGATGGGAAGTGATGACTAGGAAGCCATTTTCAATCTTGTTGAGAAGATCTTTGAAATAACATGTCAAGAGGGATTTATTCTATTTTTCAACTAACCACCTAGTCCTAACTACAACATGAGAAGTTGTAGACAATAGTTTAGGAATCTTAGGACATAGAAGGAGATGGAGAGGATGAAGGAAAATTTTCCATAGTTCCAATCAAAGTGGAAGTATATGTTACATCCCTCTTTTTGAAAACAATTATGCTATTTACTTTCTTGCAAATTTTAGTAATTTAATATGTTGTGAACGACATGGAAATTGACGATTTATCTTACAAAGTTGCTATATGAAATTGTAGAATCTAATGATTACGATCAAGGTGATATTGTAGACTAAATGTCTTTATAATAAATGCAATGATGTTTGGATATATTATGCTTTGATTTGGAACATAGGTGCTTTGACCACAAAATTGTATGTGAGTCTGTCGTTGCAGGAACAGGTGGACCGTGTTCGACGGGAAGAGAAAGTATCTTCGAGAGAGAGTATAGACTCTAGAAATTAACCATGGGTGTTTGTTAATGAGAACGCCAAATAGGTAGATAAACCTTGGAACCATCAAGTTAGTCTTGTTTGTCGGTTGGTTTAGTTAACTAGATGTCGACGTCAGAGGATAAAGTATAACATCCTAGTCGAAAGTCGTCATGTAGAATCTTGGAGTCGTCGATGTCGTCGTAAGTCCATCATAACAAGTCGACTTATTTAGACGTTTATTAGTTTTGTTTATAAGTATTTAATGAACCATCTTGTGGCAAAATTGTAACTCATGTCTCGTAGTCGAAAGATGCGAGAAGTCGGCTTTGTGCGTCTAACATTGTAAGAACTCGTTTGCGTTACGATCAATCCGTCGTGATTGTCGTAAAACGCGTCAAATTTGTGTTGTGAATTTATTCTATTCTTGTAGATCGACGAATGTCGATTTGAAGCCATAGCGTGAAATAATTTATTATGGTCGTCGTTTAACGTGAGTCTTTTCTTCTAGCTTTGACCGCGAGTTGTTGCCAATATGACCTTGAGTTTTCTTAATAAAATGGTCTTTGTCTCTTTTTCCATTTCGACCAAAATGATGCTCTAATCATTTCCTAACCATCACTGTGTCGAGCTTAAACTCCTCAATTCAATCTTTAAGTTGGTCTTGGAAGGTTGATGCCTTTTGTTCTAGTAAGTATTGAAGTCGGTTTAACTTCTTGTGGTCGTAGTAAGTTTTTGAAGTCGATTATACTCAGTTAAATCGATTTCCCTGAGTTTATGCATAATTCAGTTGTCATTTAATGCCTAACTACCTTCACCATGGCGTGAATAGGGAGGTAGCTACGGTTGTGAAAGGGGATAACCGTAAACTTTATGGAGATACCACGGGAGCTTAGTGGGTGCGGTGGTGGTTGTGAAGGAAGAGAAAACGCAGGCAGAGTAGAGCTTTTTGCTGGGCGGTTGAAGGCTATTTACGCGGTCATTATGGAGAGAAAAGAATATACTCCAATGTGTGGAGAGAATAGGGGAGAGACGGCAGAATGAAAACGGCGAAGTAAGAAGAGATCAGCGGACAGTTGGGAAGCTGCAAAGTAAGGGAGAGATGGGAGAGTAAAGGCGGAGTCGGAGGTAGTTAGAATAGGGGGGAGAGACTCTATTGAGGGGGAAAATATAGTTAATGAAGTCATTTTTGCTGTGGGGAAGAGAGCATAACTGCGTGAAGAGAGCATAGCTGTGTGAAGAGAGGATAACTGTGTGGAGAGAGCATAACGGTGTGAAGAGAGGATAGCTGTGTAGAGGAGTCGCGGTGTGAAGAGAGGATAGATGTTTGCAGGCAGTCGCCGTGTGAGGAAGTAGTTTCGCACAGTTTAGAAGGAGCGAGACGAGAGTAAAAAGAGAAGCTGTCGTTGTCTTGTGTAGTAATCGGCAGAGATTGGGATAGGAGTCCGGAGGAGGCACATTTTGCTTGAGGAGTACGTGGATTTAGCCACAGCGAACTTCAGTCCTTCGACAGGTTTGTTTCCCATACTTTCATTTGCTCAGCGTAGATCTGTAAATGTGTCTTAGCTGTGCATGAATAAATACGTTCAATCAATCAAATATGATGACATTGTCCTCTATCATGAGTTCTGTGTGAAGTTGGTCATTAAAATGGTATCCTTACTGTGTTTTGAGATTTAAAAACTCAGAAATAGAAGTATTGTTGTCTCATTACTGTGTTTTGAGATTTAAAAACTCATAAATAGAAGTATTGCTGTCTCATTACTGTGTTTTGAGATTTAAAAACTCAGAAATAGAAGTATTGCTGTCTCATTACTGTGTTTTGAGATTTAAAAACTCAAAAATAGAAGTATTGCTGTCTCATTACTGTGTTTTGAGATTTAAAAACTCAGAAATAGAAGTATTGCTGCCTCATTGCAGTGTTTGTGATTTAAAAACTCAGAAATAGAAGTATTGCTGTCTTCTAGAATTCGTGAACTCAAAAACTGTAACATTTCTTGTCATGAATGACACAGTATAATAAAAGAACGCAGTTCTCTAACGTATATACATTTAGGAACGAACTCATCATGATGCAAGATGTAATTTACCTTCCTTGAACGATAGCTCCACAGCGAGTAAACACGTTGCTCCACGTGCATGCTGTGTAGGAGTCAAAACCATAGTTTTTAAGCATGTTTTGACGTAAAATTTAGTATGTTTGATAGCCGGTAAATGCAGTTGTAAACAGCTGATGTCTTAGCCGTCTTACATCTTTATTGACATAAGAAAGATTCCAAAATCATTTATATTTTACTTACGACTCTCAACTTGATGAATCATGCGAAACTAATGACACGGAAAGAGGAGTAGGAAGATAAAGTATTAGTAATGATTAGGAAACCGTCATGGTTCTGAAATGAACAATTAGAGTTAAAAACCTGCATGTGAGTCGAGATTACGTTGCATGCGATGGTACTAGTATCATTTTACCTTGTAGACCATATGAGTCTAGAATCCTCGAATTTTAGGATAACGGGAAATGGTTTTAGATATTTGAGTATGTTGTGCAATTTTGGAAACTGTGTAAACAAATTTGAAACCACTTAGGAGTGGACGTTTATAAACAATGTTTTAACATGAAAATGGGTTTTGAAACTATGAACTCGGGATTAGAGTAAATGTTGCGCCATGCGCTATTTCAGGAGGAAATCCTAAACCCTTGAGGTCATCAAGGTTGTCAATTATTTCAAATTATACAAATAGGAAACTGTAGGATTTCGATCAGTTCAAGTCGAGTAGGGTGGGTGAACTAAGTTCACGCGTTCTTAGAACGCTAATAAAAAAACAAATCCTTTGGCCAAGGTGGTGTACTATCCTCAAGTGCGTCGAACGTTCACCGTAACTGGATGGCATATCTTGTGGAGTGTCGTGCCTGACTAGAGGGTATCTAGGGATCTGCACGATAACAAGACACGTAGGTTACAACACCAGAGCTCAGATGGCAAACACCGATGGTTATCCTAAGTCTATCCTCTTGAGTAGGGTAGGGCCACTTCCGGTTAGGAAGGAGTGCGGGAGACCGACGGTCTGTGGTTGGAGGTTAAGCTCCTTGAAGACACTTTCTCTTCCAAATACTGAGGAATGCCGAGTCTTGAATGTGAAGGGTCGACAATCGAGATGCATGTTAATGGTACGTTTCCAATATTTGTTGTTTCAAGAAAATTTTAATTGTTAGAAAACAAAGTGTTTAATGTATATCATTTCTCCAGTTTTATGAAAATGAGATCATGTTTATGATAAAAAGAAAAATGTT
The DNA here is from genome assembly GCA_027924645.1 of Cunninghamia lanceolata. Classification (NCBI taxonomy): domain Eukaryota; kingdom Viridiplantae; phylum Streptophyta; class Pinopsida; order Cupressales; family Cupressaceae; genus Cunninghamia; species Cunninghamia lanceolata. The sequence goes on along the minus strand of BSBN01000204.1, from coordinate 1,532,960 downwards.
GTATTGGATTATAGATAAGTTTATTTTGTATTTGATTACCTTGTAAAAAAAAAAAAATTACCTTTGTGAAAACCTAGCTTTTCTTGTCTATTCGGATTTGGATGTTACAGTATACACCAAGCCAAGAGTAAAGGGAAAAACAAGAAGTGATATTCCTTAAGGAGTATCACCCCTCAATGGGTAGTTTGTTTCTGCTTGCTTCCTTGATCCCTCCATCATCGACAATGCCTTCTCACTATAATCTTCATAAGCATTGTCATCTCTTCCATCTCCATCGCTACTACCAAATATCTATATTTGTGCCCCTTCCCTCAACTACTGTAATGTATGTTGCTTCCCCTTTCCCTTTAAGTTTGAGATGCTCTTAACTTCTACTTTCTCATCACTCTCTATAGTACCTCCTTCCTTGTACTTAAACATTGGTTAAAACTTCAATCAATATGTTCTTCTCTCACCACAATTATATTTGGCATAGGTCTTGGGTTGATTACTTTGCATGGTGAGATCAAGCTTTTTCTTTTTCTTTCTAGACTTGGGATATCTTGAAGTATTCACTTTAAAAAAAGGGATGATGTGATGTTAATCCCTAAATAGAACCACAAAAACATTATAGGTTGTTGAGTTATTACAAGCACTAGCAATGATGCATAGCCATCACTCAAAACTAACATAATTCTAACAAAGGTCACTTAGCCACAAAATAAAGCCAAGTCATTTAATGCCATATAAAACCCACTGGAAGAGCTCATGAAGCAAACTTTGGACACAAGAAGTCAAACCAATCATAAATTTCTCCTTCATTGATCCTTGCATGTAGAGAACAAACCAAAGTTCCAAATCTACACTTTGTGTACCATCAATGAACTAATAGAAATAAACTTCCGTACATAGTGTAACTCCTCATGGGAGCAATCTTCAACACTTTACTATCCCGATGTTTTCCAATGTTGTACAAACCTTCCATATGGAGTGTGAGCATAATATTTTTCACAATTAACATAGATATTCCATAGCTTACTCATAAAAAGAATTGTAATCCATTTTTAGTGAATTATGCTTGTTGTCCTCTAAGTACTTTGCTTAAGAATATAGTAAATTGCCTTAAAACTACAATGTTGTAGTGTTGCAAATTGTATTAGATAGTTGCGTGAATGAAATATAACAAGTAAGACAGTAAAACACACAAAAAAACAAAGTTGAACATGTGATTTAGCCAAGAGAAATCTAAGATGAAAAAAATTCAACTCTAAAAGAGTAAGGGCTATGCCTTTTCTTTCCACTATCTCCTTGTAATAATTGCAATATTACAAGCCAGTTTAGACTCATAGTTTCTTACATGGAAGTTGAAATTATTATTGCATCTAATAAGATGATATTATAAGATTGATTCTTATTTCTTGAAATTAAAAAAAAAAAAAAAAAAAACATTCTTTTTATAAATAAGAGTTATATGATGCAAGACCACTCAAAGGCTAATAATACTTTTGAGTGATGAAACTTTTCTTTTGGTTTAGGTTCCAACCAATAATGAAGATATTAGTTGTGTTGTTAAGCTTATGGAATAAAAACTTCTTCTAGATTATTTGCTACCAATTAAATTCCCAACCTTTAGACTCTTGACACACTTCATTTTAACATTATATGACCATGCCACTAAACAAATATGATGAAAAAACATTCAAAACAAAACACAATAAACTTTGTCAACTTTGTTGTTGTAGACTTAAAACAAACTTTCAATTTAATATATTAAAATAAAGTTATTATGTGATAAATTTGATCAGTCTTTTGAGACTTTGTTTAGATAAACCTCTATAACTCAACTAACCCACTAAAACATAATTTATAATTTAATAAAATACTAATTTAAAAACATGCTGTCATAACAAAAACTAATCACTAGACAACACTTGTTACAAAATAGACCTATTTTCATTTCCTAGTCTTCTTTAAATATTGTAACCATGAAAACCCTACCAAAACTTTATGCCAGCCATCTTGGAATTACATGACAACTAGAAATTCAAAATAAAAAAGGAAACAAAGTTCTCATTCAACTAACTTACTAAAACATAATTTATAATTTAATACTAGCACTTACACCCATAAAAGGATCAAGGAATATCCCATAGTAACAACCCATAACTTTAAAAAATATTCCGTGATGAATTTTTTTTTCCAGCACTATAATACCTATAAAACATATAAACTAAAAATAATAATTTAAAAACATAGTATAATATCAAAAACTAACATATTTTCATTATTTCCCACTCTTCTTTAAATATTGTCCATCAAAACCCTGCCAAAACTTTAACTTTATGCAGTGCATATTGGAATTACACGACAGTTCTGAGCAGAGACGCGTTCAAAACGAAAAAGGAAACAAAGTTCTCACCTTCGTAGGTGGAGAAAATCCACGTGATTAGGAAATTGGACATGACAGCGGAGAAAATTGAAAGATACCCAATACATTATTAAGCTGTTACAGTGTTTTATAGCAAAATCCTATTTACGATCCATTTAAGTGGACCTTAAATTTGATTTTGCACACGCCACCTAACGTGGCAACAATCTGCCTACCCGTGAGGCGAAAAACGAAATGCTCAGATCTCCATCTTCATCCCACTATAAAAGGATCCATTTCATTTCCATTTCCATCCTGACCTTGTTTTTGATCCCACTGTGAATAACCCAATTTCTCTGAAATTCGAAAGCTTGTTTTTGATCCACCGTGAATGCCCCAATTTCTCTGAAATTCGAAAGCTTGAGAAGAACAAGAAACAATTTTTGATCCCGCTGTGAATGTCCCAATTTCTCTGAAATTCTAAAGCTTGAGAAGAACAAGAAACAATTGCAAGCTATGGCGGGGCAGCAAATAGATGGCAACATTTTGGCAGCCGCAGCGTTTGCGAAAGCAGGCATTGAGCACATGTTCGGAGTGGTGGGTATCCCCGTCACATCGTTTGCCAACAGCGCGGTGAAAGCAGGCATTCGCTTCATTGCTTTCCACAATGAGCAGTCGGCAGCCTATGCAGCGAGCGCCTATGGCTATCTCACAGGTAAGCCCGGAATTCTGCTCACTGTCTCCGGCCCAGGCTGTGTCCATGGCCTTGCCGGCCTCAGCAACGCCATGATCAATACATGGCCAATGGTCATGGTCTCTGGCTCCTGTGACCAGGCTGACTTCGGCAAGGGCGATTTCCAGGAGCTTCACCAGCTTAATGCCGTCCAGCCCTTTGTTAAATTCTCAGGAAAGGCCGCAAAGGTCTCGCAGATTCCCTCCCTGGTTTCTCAAGCTGTTGCTGCTGCTGCCCAGGGTAGGCCTGGTGGGTGTTACGTAGATTTGCCCACGGATGTTCTTCATGAGAATATAGATAAATTGGAGGCAGATAGGCTTTTGGCTGAGGTTCATCCCTTTCTGCCAATTTGGGCCCTGCCCAAATTGGCTGTGCCAGAGCTTTCTGCTCCGGAAAAGGATATCCAGGTTGCTGTTTCGATGCTCAGGCAGGCGCAGAGGCCGTTGATTGTTTTGGGCAAGGGGGCTGCTTATGCGAGAGCCGATGCCCCTTTGGCAGACCTGGTTAGGCTTACTGGGATCCCCTTCCTTCCTACTCCAATGGGCAAGGGGCTTTTGTCTGATACTCACGAGCTCTCTGCTACTGCAGCCAGGTCTCTGGCAATTGGGCAGTGTGACGTGGCATTGGTTGTGGGTGCTAGGCTTAATTGGCTGCTCCACTTTGGGGAGCCCCCCAGATGGGCTGCTGATGTTAAGTTTATTCTGGTGGATGTTTCAAGGGACGAAATTGAGCTCAGAAAGCCCAGTTTAGGGCTTGTTGGTGATGCCAGACTTGTTTTGCAGCAGATTAATAAGGAGATTAAGGATGATCCATTTGCGCTCGGGAGAAATCATCCCTGGGTTGAGAGGATTGTTCATAAGGCTAGTGAGAATGTGAAGAAAATGAGTGCTGTCTTAGCAAAGGATGTCGTTCCCTTCAATTTTCAGACTCCCATGAGGATCATCAGAGATGCCCTGTTGGCCCAGGGATCCCCTGCTCCCATAGTGGTGTCCGAAGGGGCTAACACTATGGATGTGGGACGGTCGGTGCTCGTTCAGACAGAGCCTAGGACTAGATTAGATGCTGGGACATGGGGAACCATGGGAGTTGGTTTGGGGTATTGCATAGCTGCAGCAATGGCTTCTCCAGAAAGGCTTATTGTGGCCGTCGAGGGAGACTCTGGCTTTGGCTTTAGCGGACTTGAAGTTGAGGTAGGTTTTCAATCTCAGAAGTATACTTAATCCAATGATATTACATGTTTTCATTTTTAAAATTAGCTCGAAGGTTCTCAATTTTGAAGCATATCGTGTTTTATCCACTTTTTTAGACCCTTAGAACACAGTTTCTTTTACTAGATATATTTTTCAAGAATTACATGTTTTCTCCTCAACTAGGAACAAAACAACCTTTTTATGTTTTTGTTGTTTCTGTTCTTTCTTTCTTGCATTGCCAAGTTCATATTATCTCCACAGAGTTGATTTGGTGCAATTCGTTGGTCAGACATCCGACTTCCATTGAAATGTGTCTGTAAATGGTAGCAAGAAATGATGGAGAGAATGGTAGCATTTAGTTGCCATATATTCCACATATATATCAAGTGAATGATGCAATGACACAAAGCTTAAATCCACTGAAAACTGGTTGTTAGAAAAATTGACTTCTGTATTGTTTTATACTTTCATGTGGAAGTGAAATTAATATTTAAGAAAAATGTAATCTCCATCTCCATCGAGCATTGCTTACTGCAAGAGATATACATGTTAAACAGAATGTCAAATTTTTTTACAGTAATTTTTGAGACTATCAGACTGATAAGCCTTTTAGGCATATTAACATAGCTTCTATACATACTGCTACATAGTGAAAACCACAAACAAAGTTTAATTAAATGTCATTATGATTAGACAACTGCATTTCAATCCAATAACAATTAAATAATTATACAAGGAAAATACAATTGAGAATTGCCTAAAGAGGCCCAAATTTCCCATCAGGTTTATTGTACGGGACAGTGTGCATGCACTTTGGAGCTCTCTGGAATGAATCTGCACCTTACACATCTGGATATTTGAGTTCCTTTAGTGAATGCCATAAAACTGAGCATGCAAACAAAAGCTTGAAAATAACAGGTGGAGAGATCTGTTAAGAAATGTTTGCCACACATATGTCAAAGGGAGGCAACTCTGTTTTCAATATGTCCCCTTGCAGCATCTGTCCATTACAAAAAACAATACTAATAAATAAGTACCTGAAATGACATTGAAATTTGAAAACAATTATTAATGACTTGCAGCATATATAGTTCTATCTCCTTTAGAAAAGGGCTTAGAATTGTGTATGAGAGAAATGAAATAAACATTCCACACATCATGGGCAACTGATGAAAACATAGTTATAAACTCACCAACTTCCAAGCCAATTGAGTCCTAGAAAATTTTGTGATTCACTAGAAAAATACACCAATAAGAAAATAAATAAAAATCTCAAAGCTGCAAAACCTCCCATTGTCCCTCATTTTAACATCTAAATTTCTATTTTCAATTTTGCAGCAGCCACAAGAGAAAAATAAGCTTTGCAGAATGGACTCATTTTTGGTGATTTTGGTCAATTAGTGGATGTTTTTCATTTAGTTTCTTTGCAAATTTCTTACAATTCTAAGTCCTAAGCAAAATGTGTCAACCAAGTCCAAGCTAATAAGATATAGAGCATGAAATTCCTTATGTAGATAACTACTTGCAAGTAAAAGTACATTTTATCAATTGCAAGGAGCTCCTTAACTTAAAACCAATTTACCCTTTGACAAAATTTCAAAGACATTTTATCAAAGACCATCCCTATGATTTTAAAAACTAGCAAGCTATTATAGCTCATGAAGATCAGATTATATGTTTGTTTTTGCATTTGTATGTATGTTTTTAGTAAACACTTTAATGTACAAATTGGTTAGTCTTAGAATTGTCCGTTGGAATTGTCATATGTCAGAATGCAAAAGTTTGACATTCAAACATAGTCTTCATTACTCTTTACAATCCCTATATCTCACTCTGGTCAATCATTATCCATCACCATTTCAAATCCCCATTCAAGACAATACAACTTGCTACCCTATTTGATTGGATGGGAGACAATCAAACCACTTTTACTGCTACGTAGCTCAAAAAGCACTACTCTGAAGTCATACATGTCCCTTGATCTTCAACATGTTCAAGTTGTGTTGTTTATCTATCAATCTGGCCAATCCAAAATTGGAAACCTTACTATAAAATTTCTTGACTAAAATATTCTCCGGAATCCCTTCTTGGCGTATCCATTGCACCTCCTAATGGTGCAAGTGCTAGTATGCCTTACATATATTCGTTAAATGTTGAGAGGTTTAAAGTTTAAACCACGAGGGACCTATCTGACAATGTTGGGTTTATGTATTACAAAAAATGAGATAGGTGTTGCAAGGTTTGTACTTCTCGATGTTTTGTATTTGAGATATCTAAGCTAGTATTATGCAAACTGAATTATACCTCAAATTGAGGGAATCAATGGTCAAATTTTTCAGCGTTTTCATAATCTTCATATTGTTGATTTTCTATTTGCTCTTTCTCATGGTCTTGAGGCTATTCTTTTCTTAACTCTGTAGTTGCTTCCAAAACCTCCATGGAAATCTGTTAAAATTCAGCACATGGTATGTAGATTCTGCACTCTAGGGTTTGAAATAAATTGACTTAACTTCTGATCAAATCTGCAATTCTGAATGCACTGACCTACATATACAAACTTTTGAAAGTACAAATAATAGAACTTTAAAACTAAAATTAGAATTTTGCAGTTGTTCTGCACTCTAGGGTTTGAAACAAATTGACTAACTTAACCTTCGATCAAATCTGCAATTTTGACTGCACTAACTTCTACACACAAACTTTTGAAAGTATAAATAATAGAACGATAAAACTGAAATTAGAATTCTGCAGTTGCTGGAAAAATATAATTTATTATTCTAGAAAAAAAATTTGATTACAAAATATGGATGCCACAATACCATAAATAACCCATGAACTTGGTGCTCCAAAATAGAACAAAGCAACCCTAATTTTAGATTGTCTTTCATCACATAAGAAACATCTAAAAGTAAGCCAGCTGCCTAGAATAAAAGCAATAAAAAACAATGCCTAAATAAAGTTTGCGACTTGTAGTTTGCAACCTAGAATAGAGCTAATAATAAACTAATGATAGCACCTAAAGTCAGCAGCTTTGACTCCTAAAAATTATTGACGAGCAATGAGCTTCAGTTTAAACAGCAAGCAAATTATATGTAATGCTTTCAACCACCATAGCATTCATATATATTTTAATATTTGTGCACAAACTAGATTATGTCATACATCCTTTGCTTTTCACAAAAAACAGTGATGGATGGAGCGCCGTACGGTCTCTTGGTACGGCTTTTCAACAGCAAAAACTTTTGACTCAGCAAACAAAGATATTTAGAATGCCTCTAATCAGTTTTGAACACAGCAAATCCATTATTTATTTGCTTTTGATTAGCAAATTTCAGTTCAAACAAATGAGACATCAAAACCTGATGAGTACGGCAATTTGTACGGCCTTCTGGTATGGCAGTCCTTTAATCTGCAGTATCTCCTTTCAACCTTGTCACTTTAATCTCTGGTTTTCTTTTGGCAATCTTTCATCAGAGATTATACTCCAATTCTCAACCTTTCATCTGGCTCTTCAACCTCCCAGTTTCACAGGGACAGAATCAATTTTGCTCTGATACCATATTGACGAGCAATGAGCTTCAGTTTAAACAGCAAGCAAATTATATTTAATGCTTTCAACCACCATAGCATTCATATATATTTCAATATTTGTTCACAAACTAGATTGTATCATAGGTTATGTTCAACATGGTATCAGAGTCAGGCTAGGAGCCCCAAGCACCTGAAGTGTGGCTTAAGGGGGGGTGTTGGAAATAATCCACACCTGGACCGACGATGGGCTGGTCAACAAAGGGCCAGTAGCTCAGTTGGTCGAGCACTCCAGCATGCAAATGGAAGGTCCTAGGTTCGACTCCTAGCTGGTCCATGAAAAATTCAACAAAAGTAGTGCCTAACATTGAGACAAAAATCTGCTCTACACATATCCGTTGTGCTTGCACACTCACGTTCTGCTGTTTTTTGGTTATGCACGCTCATATTTTGCTATTGCGCTCAACAATATCGAGCATAAAAAATCTAATGCTCTCTCTTCGCGAGAAGGTGTTCTCAATCGACCCCAACTTCTCTCTTAGCATTTCAAACTTTCCTTTTAACAGGGGCTTTGTCAAAATGTCTGCAACTTGCTCATATGAAAGAACATATTGAAGAATTATTGCTCCCTTCTGAACTTTGTCTTTGAGAAAATGATAACAAATATACATATGCTTGGAGTGATTATAGAGCACTGGATTTTCAGAGAGCTTGATGCAACTCTAATTGTTATAGTAAACTATTGTAGGCTCCAACATGTGATTAGTAAGTTCTGCAATCAACTTGTGAAGCCAAATAGCTTCACAACTAGCATAAGAAGTTGCTATGTACTTCACTTTAGTTGAACTTATGCTACAACTGCCCGTTTCTTGTTGAACTAGGATATCATCCTTGACTCCAAGCTGAAATAAAACCGTGAAGTGTTATTACTAGCACAAGCATCACCTACCCAATTTGAATCTACAAAGCCAAGCAACACTAACTCTTTATCTCCAATATACTTAAATCCATAATGAATTGTGGCCTTAAAGTATTGGAGCACATGTTTTGCAACAATATAATGAACTTGCCTGGGCTCAACCATAAATTGACTTAACGTGTTCACAACAAAACAAATATCAGGTCTAATATTTTTTAAGTTCATTAGAGAACACATCAATTGCCTGTATACAAATGGACCCACCAAATCTGATCCTAAATTTGTAGTCAACTTGAGATTTGGAATCATTGGAGTAGTTAGGGGCTTACAATCCAATATTTGAAATCATTTTAAAATTTCTATTATATTCTTCCCTTGACTAGGAAGACTTCTTTTGTACCTTGCCACAATTATGACCTAAGAAATAGTGTATATGGCTGATATCTTTCATGTCAAAGTTGGATGCCAACTCTCTCTTGCACCATACTATGAGTTTCTCACTAATTTTTGTAAGAATAATATCATCCACATACAAGACTAAAATAAACATATCAGATTTATCAAATAAATAATAAAGATTAGGATCTGTAGCAATTTTCGTGAAGTCCAAACTTAATAAATACTAATAAATCCAAACTCATACAGGGGCTTTTTAGTTTGTATGCATTGGTATGTTGCCTATGCACCTCAAATCTTTTAGGCTGATTTATATAAATCTCTTCCTCTATGTTACCATTTAGAAGGGTTACTTTTACATCCATCTGTTATAAAGGCCAACCAAAATGAGAAACAAGAGACATAAGTACCCATATAGAAGTATACATTGCAATTGGAGCAAAAGTCTCATCATAATCAACGTTTTTTGGAGAGAACCCATGTGCAACAAAGCTAACTTTGAATTTCTCAATGCTCCCATCTGCTATGCTACATGATTCACTCTATACAACTGCTTTGAATCAATCATTGACTTCCCATGAGGTCTTGGCACAATCTTCCAAACATCATTTTAAATAATGGAGTTATATTTCTCTGACATGGCATCTTGCCATACTTGCTTTGAGTTTGCTTGCTTAAAAGTGGAAGGTTTAGTATTAATGATGGAAGACATTTAAGCAACGCAACTTGGAAACTTCTTAGATGGATGGCTCACTTTGAAAGAAGTTTTCAGGTGCTTCTATTTGCTGATCAACAATAGGGACTGTTGTACTTTGCTGATCAAAACTTGGAATAGTAGGTTGTTTGCTGTCCACAACCTCCATGGGAGTCTATTGAGGCTTAGAGGACCAAGCATCCTTATCAAACTTAATATCACCGCTCACTGCTTATTTTGTTTGCTGTCCACAACCTCCATGGGAGTCTATTGAGGCTTAGAGGACCAAGCATCCTTATCAAACTTAATATCACCGCTCACTGCTTATTTTCTTTGTGATGAAACATAAATTAAAATTTTGTTAGCCTTAGAAGATTCACTGTATCCCATAAAGACACCCTTCAAATTGGAGGGTTCAAACTTGGTTCTTTTATTTATTGGCACAAAAATGTAAACAGGACTTCCAAACACTTCAAAGTGAGAAACATCAGGTTTCTCTTTATTGAAAGTTTCTTTTGGAGTCTTGTGCTTCAACACTTTGTGAGAACATTTGGTATACTGCACAACTGCATGCTTTAGGCCAAATAATTATGGGCAAATCAAAGTCATGAATCATAGACTTAGCAGTCTCTATGGTGGACTTGTTCTTCCTTTCACCAACCCCATTTTGCTAAGGTTTGTAAGGCATGGTCAGCTCCCTCTTGATCCTTGGATCTTTACGAAAAATATTGAAGTCCTTGGAGATATATTCACCTCCATTATTAGACCTTAACAACTTAATTCTTCTAACTATTTGATCTTCCACAAGAGTTTTGAACTCTTGAAATTTCCCAAAGATCTAATCTTTGGTTTTCATGAAATAAATTCAGTTTTTTTCTTGAAGAATCATTAATGGAAGAAACATAATAAATTTTTTCAGCCAATGAAGCTGTCGACATGGGTCCACAAACATTTGAATGGATCAGATCTAGAATTCCTTTTGATTTGTACTCACTGTTAGGAAAAACAATCTTGATGTGCTTGCCAAGTGCACATCCCTTGCATACACTAATCTTTTCTACCTTGAAGTTAGGTAATCCATGCATTATATCGTTCAAAAGAGATAGAGCTCCATAGTGCAAGGGGTCAAATCTCTTGTGCCAAAGCTCACACACTTTGTCATTGTCATGTATCAAGGCTGTTTGTTTGATTGGATCAACAGTCACCCTATAAAGACCTCTTTCACGAATATCTTTAGCCAATACTTGACTAAGAACTTGACTGCGATTTCTGATGATAACCTGTTGATCATCAAATTCAGCTACACATTAAATCTGTCATGGCTGAACTGAAAATAAATTATTTGTTAATCTAGGAACATAAAGGACATCATGAAGGTCAAGAATATCCCTAGAAAGCATGCAGAAATAAATAGTTCCAGCCCCAATAACAAGATCTGTGGCATTATCACCAAGCTCTATTTGTATACCAATGTTCTGCTCTGGAAGTTTATTGAAAGCCTTCTTATTGAATGTAATGTGTCCTGAAACTTGATGCTCCGCTGTCTACATACCACCCTATACCAGGAATGGTATTAGTGGATAAGCATGAGACCGTGGAGAAGGTAGTCTTAAGATTGGATGATAGCTCATCCATTGCTAAAGCTTTTGCACTCTTGACAAATTGCTCTTGTTGCTTGCCTTTCCCCTTATTCTTAGGACACTGAGAAACATAGTGGCCAAACTTTTGGCATTTGAAATACTTGATATGACTCAATTCTTTCTTCCCTTGTTGAGAAGAATTTGTATCTTGGTGCTTTCTTTTCTTGCCACATTTCTTTATTTTGAATATTTTCCCAATGACAGCTTGGTTATGACTATTTTCCAATCTAACTAAAGTAGCTCATGTCTAGTTTCTTCCTAGATAAAATCATTCCAAAACTTCTCAATGATGGGAAGCTTCTCAAGAGCACAAATATCCCAAACAAATGTTTCCCAAGATGGAGAGAACCCATTTAAGGATTGTAATGTTCCCTCCTTATTAAAACAAGATTAACCCAATGCCCCTCCTACATCTCTCGTGGGTCTTAAGGAAAGACGTGCATCATGATTTGTGATAAGGAAAAATCACCCAACTTTGCCGCCTAGGTTTAAAGACATATCATCAGATAAAATTGTATGTTTGAAACCACTGTCAAGACGCCACACCACCTCATTTGCTAGTCACACCATTAAAGCTGATCGCAGTACCAAAGAGCCACATCTATGTGTTGTCTCATTAAGAGTATATGCTATACCAAATGAACCGTACCTAATAATATTTGAAGCAAATCAATCTGTAAGGGCGTTGGGATATAAGGAACTGTAGCCTGGTCTGAAGTTTATCTACTGCTTGAAGCCACAAGAATTATGAAGAAGGTCGCAACTCTTATAAGAGGCCAAGTCTTGTGTTAGTTGCCGCCACTCAGCCCTAAAGGATAGTGTTTGTTCCATCTCATAGGAAATGTCTTTCAACCTGCTGGCCACACCTATCTAACAGTGGTTGCAGATTATAAGGACCATCAAAAGTTTGAATATACAAGCAAAGAGAGGTGCGTGAATGTATTAAGAATATCGTGGACTATAGAAGAGGTTGCCGCAGCCATTCAACTACTATCTGCACCAAATAAGCATGTGACTGACAACAATAATGATGCGCTGGATGCAAAACAGCTAAAAGAGAAATCTTCTACACATAAAGACATATGAAGAAGAGTTAAAAGAAAATAGAAGAATTTGGTCATATAACTCTGGTTTCCAATGATTAATTAATATTAAGAAGCTACCGCTTATGGAGTGTTAAGAGAATAGACCGCCCAAGGAAGAATTAAATAATATTTCAAAAGGAAATCATAATTAAGTGATTTAATCAAAAGACATTTTAGGAGTGGCGACTCTTGGAAAAAATGGCCTATTTAAGAGGGATCAAGTAAAGAGAAGAGGACATCATTGAGAAGACATTTTATTATCTGATTTTTACTCCTTGTTGGAGCATGGAACTTTGGTTCAAATAACCTAAGGACAAAACCCCTCATGGCAGGAGATTGGAGGACGAAAACCCCCTAATTTCCATTGCTGAGTTAGTGGATGAAAACCCCTGATTTAGGCAGATTTTGAGACAATTCAAAGGCATTTTAGTGAAGATAGATCACTGCAAATTTGGGGTAATTAACAACAGATAAAAAAGAATAAGTTCTATCTTTCTTGGAATATATTTTAAATATTATATTTGAATTAAAATAAACTGTTAAAACTGCAATTTCTGAAGTTGATATTGTATTTACAATAATATTAATTGTGCTGTCAGATCTTATTATACTTGAAGAAAAATATAAAAATCCAAACGGGACATTACAAGGATATGGGTACCAACTCTTCATCCTCCTTAACTCCAATTGTTGAAAGCTAATCATAGAGTTTTGTGATCTTCATTAGGAAGGTGGCTACTGTCTGTGTCACTGATGTGTGTGGCATTGAGTTTATTCTTTAGTAGCATCTTATGGGAGATGTTCACACTTTGATAAAGATGGTCAAGGCATCATACAGCTCCTTTGTTGATTTCTTTTCAACAATGTGAATAAATCCTTCATAGAACCTAGATGATATGCTTTGCCTCGGCCACCATCTTGTTATTTTCAGCCTATTGAACAAAATTAGTTAGAGGTGTCAACATGGTTTCCACAAAGACCCAAAGATCAACTTCTTCCAACAGCATCTGTAACTTGCACTTTCAAGGAGTAAAATTTGAAGCACTCTCTAGGCGGTCAAACTCTCTGAGACTGAGACTAGTCATGTTTTCAGCTATTGGGACACTCTAAAACTGAGCAAATCAGTTGAAATTAAATCAGATCAGCCACCTATCACAAGTGTAGATCAACACTCTTGTCACTGGAGCAATTAGGTCATCACACCCTACAACTTTTCATAGGTCCAGGATATACTTCAATCACTGAAGTAAAGCATTGAAATCTTCCTGCAACTCCCTTTCACATATGGCAGCAAATTTCATTCATGAACTTGGAAGATCTTAGTAACAGTGCTTTGATACCATGTTAAAGTTCAACAAACGGTATGCAGTTTCTACTTCTGCACTTTAGAGTTTGAAACAAATTGGCTAACTTAATCTTCAATCAAATCTGCAATTCTGAGTGCACTAATCCGTATACACACATTTCTGAAAGTACAAATAATAGAATGCTAAAGCTGAAATCAGAATTTTGTAGTTATTGGAAAAACAAATTATTATTGTGGAAAAAACTCAGAATACAAAATATGGACGCCACAAGGTCATAAATGACCCATGAACTTGGTGCTCCAAAATAGAATAAAGCAACCCTAATTTTATATTGTCTTTCATCACAAAAGAAAAGAGCTAAAACCAAGCCAGCTGGCCAGAATAAAAGCAATACAAAGCGCCTAAATAAAGTCTGCAGTTTGCCTAGAATAGACCTGCAGTCTGCCACCCAGAATAGAGCTAATAATAAGCTAATGATAACTCCTAAAGTCAGCAGCTTTGACTTTAAAAATAGCGTCAAACATTGAGAAAAAAATCTGCTCTGCACATTCGTGTTCTGCTGCTGTACCCAGCAACACCAAGCAACAAAAATCACACCCATGTGATCTTCAATGATCTTCTCCAACCTATCAAGTTTCCCGCTAAGTGGAAGATGCTTGCAACATCCTCCAACTTAATGAGCCTTGCTTCATTATTTTGAGGTACTCATCTCTTGCTTCTTCCTGAGCCATTGGTTTCATCTATTTATTCCACTTCTTTGTGGATACTTTGTGTTTTAAAAGAATCAATTCACCTGATCTTGCACTAGTCGTTTCAATCACAAGCATCAATATTCAAAATGGTCATACCATAACAAAACCACATAAACCAAGGAACACAACTACTGTGCTACAAATTTGATCTGTAACTAGCATAGATATTCCATAGCTAATTCACCAACACGAATCTTATCTTATGAGAAAGCAACTTAGTTGATTATGTTTATTGTTCTCTTAATATTTTGCATAAGAAAATAATAAATTGTGCTTAGAAATGAGTTGTGTAAGTGCAACAAATTATTATAGATAGTTCATAACAAGAAAAGAACAGAAATACATAGAAAAACAGAGTTCATAACACAACAGATTATCATGGAGAAACCCAAAGCAAGAAACTTTCAGAAGAGTAAGGTTCATACCTTTTATTTCAAGGGTACAAGCCAATTTTCTTTCTCATGGCATCCAAGAATACCCAACACATGGCAATAACCTTCTCATTGCTATGTGCTATACCTTACATCGCCAAGAACACCAACATATATCAACAATGTTCTTAGAACTTGCTATGCTCTACAACTTACTCCAACACATTCTTGTATATTGTACTTACATGCCACAACATCCAAAACACTAAACCAAGAAGAATTACATGTACCTCAAAGGGTTTAAATAAATACACGGTTAGTAAATTGGCAAAACAAAGAGTCCAAGTAGCACAAGCCTTTAAAAAGATGGAATACCAAAGAGTTTAGCTTCCTTGGATCCCGTAGAGTCTACTGTCTTGTCCTTCTAATATAAAATTTTGTCTTTGTATGAACTCATCAATATGTCATGTTCTGTGTAGGACAATTTCAGTACAGCACAAAACTTCTTGATGGTTTTGGCTATAGATGAGCCCATAAGTTATCCCCCTTCCACAATTGCTCTTTGGTCCTTGGGTATCTGGATCACACCAGAACCACTCTGCACCCGTGTTTTCAGCAAACTCTATTTCTCAGCTCAATTGTCTTACCAAGAGTACTGGAATTGTTTTAAGTTGTCAATTTGACTAGTCAATTGAGTTTTTTAACATTTTCTGAGCTTTTCCAACTTTATTATAGGTTCTGTTCCTTATACTGGATAGCAACAGTCTCATATAAAGTAGAGTTAATGTAAAATTGCTTGGATTAGCTGAGGCTTGTGTTTTTATTATTTAAGTTTACAAACTGCCCCATCACAATTGAACTGATTAGCTTATACTATCATAGCTTTGTGTCATTGCTGCTACACAGTGATAACTTTAATTTGAAGTTGAACTGTGTTACTAGGAGTACTCGAAGTGTTCAGTTGCATATTTAGTCAATTTGACAAGTGAATTGAGAATAGTGGCTTAGTCAGCTAAACCCAACTAACTTTAATGATCCAGTTCGGATCATATTATCATAGATTTTGCTCATCCGATTTGTATAGCAAGGGTCTCATACAAATTAGAGTTAATGATGAAAGTTTTGATTAAGTTTCGAAAATGACTGTTACATGACTCAATTAGCCTAATACCATCACAGCTTCATGTCATTGCTGCTACAATGTGATAGTGTTATTTAGTTGAATTAATTTAATGGCAAAGCCACTTAATTTGTGTGAGTCCCATGTTTTTGAATAAGTTTCGTTGCATTACTGAAGGTAGTTTATAATATTTGAAGTAGATGGCTAACTTCAATTTACGAGAAAATCCATCTGACATAACTAATCTGTTGATGATTTAGTATGCACTAATAATTTTTTTTTTTTTTTTTGCACTAATAATTATTATAGTTGTTTTGTTAAATTCAAAGTCTAGGATATGTTGATGATCTATCTTCTTTTAATGGTGCAGACATTGGTGAGATACAAATTACCTGTCATTGTCATCATTTTCAATAATGGTGGTGTCTATGGTGGAGATAGAAGAAATGTAGAAGATATTGAAGGGCCATACAAGGATGATCCCGCACCAACTTCATTTGTTCCAGGAGCAGCATACCATACTGTGATGGAAGCTTTTGGTGGAAAGGGTTATCTAGTTGGCACTCCTCATGAGCTTCAGTCTGCTTTAGATGAAGCTTTCACGAAAAGGAATCCAGCTGTCATAAATGTTAGTATAGATCCTTATGCAGGTGCCGAAAGTGGAAGGATGCAACACAAAAACTGAACAGATGAGGAACCATGAGGGAAAAAGTATGCTTTCTTGGAAATGGCATTTCTGAACACTCCATGCAGAACTCCTTGTCTTCTCAGTTAACATGTAATGTGCTTTTCAAATTTGGTCATATATGGCTTGTTTTTAAGCTAAAAATAGATTCCTGCTTTGGGCACATTATGTAATTCCTTAGCAGGATGCCTCCGTTTTGTTTAGGGACATGTTTTTTCCTTCAAATGCAGCCTGTATTTATTGCTGCATCAAACAATCTCTGATATGTAGTCTAAAGTAGCTTTAGTACTAAATAACACATTTTGTGCAACAGGCATACAAGTTATTATCCCCTAAAATTGTTGTGCCGCCTCCTTGAATATCAGATTGATGTCTAAGTATTTGGAATGAAGCTTATTTAACATCCCATACGTTTCAAACAGTTTTCAACAAGTACATTAGACAGTCTTGTATTGTAGTTTCTATTTTTTATATTGTTAGTGGATATGTAACATTATGAACACTTTTGAGGATAAATTTGTAGAGCTCCACAGGTTTATCCCGTGGTCACTGGTTTATGAAATGCAAAATTTCAAGAAATGCAACTTCCTCGAGCCTAAAATATATGATATTTGTAGTTTGATCCATCAAATGATAGCAGCCTTGATTAAATGTAGCGCATAGATGACACAGAGGAAGTAGTTGAGTTAGAGGTAGCGTAAGGTGAAATATTTTATTAATTGAGATTTTTCAGATTTGCACAATATGCCATCATACCATCGATGTAAAAAAGGCAAGTAGAATGCAAAATTATTATTTGGTAATCTAGAGTATTTAGTCACGTGTATTAGACAATGCATTGAGAACAGATAAACCCTTTCTTGTTAGCTGAGAAATAGAGAATTGATAGGCTGATCAAGACTGTTAAGAAACATATGATCCATTTCCCCTCGTATCAGATTCTCCTAATTTTAATTGGGTTGATGCCTTATGCACCTATTTGATTCGACACTACAAAGTGTAGGTAAAATTTGGCTAACCTTTAGAAAAGAAAGGTTGTTTAAACTACTTATTGTGTATTTGCCTGGGAAACTATGTTCATTCCATCTATTGTATTTATGAATATAAATAACAATTCTGAGCAAATATGACCGAGCTGGGAATGAAAATTGATTTTGTTATCGTGTGAAAGAAATAAAATAGAGTTCAAGATGAAGTGTCTTTGATTTGATGATAAAAGAAGGTAGAGGTCTGAAGAAATTGGAGAAAAAAGCTTTGAAAACAGGTTCTAGAACATATGTGGATGCAATTTGAGAGTCATGTTTGTGACCTGGGAAGCTGCGGCGGGGACCCTTGTACTTGCACAAGTGGCCTTTGAGGTTTGCTACAGTCCGGTGTAATGCCTGCCTATGTTTAACCTCACCATCTTGTTTATTAAATGACTTATTGTATGTAGATCATATTATTGGATCTTTATGACATTGATTCTTTTAGTATTATTATTTTGAATGATTAATTCCACTTTGATCTTATTGTTAGAGAGGATATATTGAGTTGATTATTATTATGATGTATTTGCAAGATAGATTTGTGCCTTGCTAGATTACGCATCCTCATTAGTTGATACGTGTTGTTTCGATTATGATATCTATTGTTGGATTTGATGCTTTGCCTTGAGTGTGTAGGATAGATTTTTACAGGTGTTTGACCAATGAGTGGAATGTGGAGAATGTTGACATGTGACGCTTAACCATCTTACCATTGTCTTTGTGTTGTCGAAGACCGTGAAAACCATATTCGAGTTGATGACAATTTTGGATTCCCTGAGTGTGTTTTCTTGGGTGATTTTAATTATTGCTTTTGCCATTGCTTGATATTTGTAAGGTTGATTAGCCTTTCAAAATAATTGTTTTCTTGGGTGATTTTAATTATTGCTTTTGCCATTGCTTGATATTTGTAAGGTTGATTAGCCTTTCAAAATAATTGATTTAGGAAAATGCGAAAGTGTCTATATATCGCTTGTGTGATTTTATATTTACTTGATATGTGCAAAATAATTTAGTAGTTCTTTTGACTAAGTGGCTCACTCTTTTAGAAAACGTTTGATGGAAAGAGTTAGATTAGTCAATGTTATTTGGTGAAATGCATTTTAATCTAATTATTAGAGTATGGGGAAATTATAATTATTTTCCATAACTTGAAATATTGCAATTTGTGGAAAGACAACATATTTATTGGGAAACTTAGTAATTTTCCTCAAGTTGGAAATATCTACCGCAAGTAGAGAAAATAAATTTACTAACTTGCTAAGATTGTAGGATTATTATATTTTGAAAGGACTTTGTATTTAAATTGCCTTGTGCTTCGTAAATAGATTAATTTCTATTTGATAGAAATATGATATTATTTAAAGGATTATTGTTTCAAGTGAATTGGCTTTGGGGATTATTATATTTTGAAAGGACTTTGTATTTAAATTGCCTTGTGCTTCGTAAATAGATTAATTTTTATTTGATAGAGATATGATATTATTTAAAAGATTATTGTTTCAAGTGAATTGGCTTTGGGAAATAAGTGAGAAGGTTTAAGCTCAATCCTAATTTGTTGCATATAGGTCCTAATTAGTTGCATATAGGGAAGAAGTGTTTGTATTTTTATGATTATGCATTTGGAGGAATTGGAGAGCAAAACATAGAAAGAAAAAACTCATTTTTGAAACCCTCCTTTAAAAATAATGGATTTTTGCTTGGGATTTACTTGGCTCTTTTTGAATTGGATTGCTGATAGGATGAGAAGCAATTGGGAAAGACAACTAAATCCATTGAGGTAATCTACAACTAGATTTAGTTTAAATTCAAATTTTTATTTGAATATCAAAGTTGAAGGATTTTATTTTTCAAACTTGATTTTCCTACCGAAATTACGGGGAGATTTTCCAAAAAAATGCAAATTGAATTAAAAAGTGTGTTGTTGGGTGAAAATAGAACAAGAGGGTATTGTTACATTTTCAGTTTTTGCATTTTTTGATTTTCATGAAAATGATGTGTATTTCCCTGTTTTACCCTATCAAATCTTTTCAAAAAAATTATGTGATTTGAAAAGTATGTTGGGCAAATTTGGGTCAAAAGTGTATGTTTTAGCATGCATTAATGGATGATTTGTATTATGGCTTTGGGGTGTTTTCCCTTCTCGTCTCAACTACATTGAAATGAAATGGTTAGTGTTGATGAATGGAAAAAGAATGTCTAGATTTTTGATGATAATAACTTGTTAAATAGCTACGTTATGTGAGCTTGTATGAGTGTGGCATGCTCCTTGAAGCTTTTGTATGTTGCCTTATATGCCTGATTGGCATGTGTGTCATATGTTGTTATAGTGTGAATTGCCAGACATGTGTTGGGTGCATTGATTGGCGTGAGCGTTGCCATGATCTTCTTCTCCATACCTCGGGGGTTGCCAAGAGTGGCATAGACATCTATCGTGTTCGATGATGGAAATATGGTAGGGAGGTGGGTAATATTTCTCTATTGGTCCTTCAGGAAGATCTTTTGGGAGTTGGAAGAGTTCTTTGTGTATTAATTTATGTTATGATTATGTTGTATCTCATGCCTATTGAAGCATTTTGGAGGTGATTTATTAATATTGTAATATTCTTATTTGTTTAATTTTATTATTGGAGTGTGATCCTTCCATGTTTAGGAAGTAGCCTTCTTCATGTTATTATTTCATATGATCATTTGGTTGGAAAATAAATCTTGTCTTGGAAGGAAATTGCCATGTTGTGGAAGTTGTCTTGTGTGTAGGAATGATTAAATTGGTATGTTGGAGCTCTTTGTTAGATACGATGTTGTTGATCTATGTTATGTTTATGAGTTGTGTTGTATCGTGCCGACATTATGATTGAGATTCCTATATTTGTATTTGGCACGTTTCGACGTTGGTGTTGAACGAGTGTGGCTTTTTCGTATAACATTTCTACTTTTTGGAATGTATGTTAATTATGAATTGGGAATTGTATATATTATCTTTATTGAATTGTTATCATGCTTTGGAGTTATTTGGCATGTTGGTTAATGGTTAGGGAGTAGATGCTTGGTGAATTGAATTCATTTGGATACTTTGTCCTTGTGAGGTTTCGTGATTGATCCTCTCTTTGACTTATTGGTTGTTTGTCAACGTTACGTGGCTTGTTGGCCATCTGTTGACTTTTGTTGTTCTTGCCTTTAAGAGAAGTGTGTGCCTTGTATCCACCCTCTCTCTCGTGCCTTTGTGTAGCTTTTGAATGGTTTGGTGCTTGGGTGTGCAATTGTGACATGTGAGTGTTACATTTGTATCGTGAAAAATTTATTTGCCATGTTTGTGTTCGTTAATGTCCTAGTGTAAAAGCTAGGGCATTACATCTGGGCAGAAAGAAGATGTTGGAGCACTGGAATATCTCGGACTTGACCACCAAATCACATTGTCAACCTCTAAGTTGGCTCTATCAACCTACAACAAATAGAGGCGTCCTTTGATCATATGATTAGAACTTTCACTAAATTTGCACCTCATCCTTGTGGTGCTTGTACAATCTAAAATTGTTGAGATATGTTCTTGAACATGTGGAAGAAAGGGGAAAAAATAGGGTTATAGTTTAAGGGAAATTGCCTTAGTCAATCCTCTAGATGGCGTATCTCAGCCTCAATATTCTTTAAAAAGTTGTGGTGTGTGCAAGCATATGGTGCATGAATGCAGAAGTGGTGGGTGCTCAAAGGTGCAGGGAATGTCCTATGGAGTTTTGCTAGAGGTGTGTTGTGTTTCTATGAATGGAGGAGTTTTTGGAAAATGGGTTCATCAAAGACGCTGGGGTAGAGGGATGAGGAAGAATATGCAAGGTTTTGGCAATGAGAGGAAGGGAGAGAAGCAGCAATGGCTATGGCAGATAGGTAGAGGTATTGTAGTAACAGAAGATATCAGAATGCAAGTAATAGCTAAAAAGTAGAGAGTTGGAAGAATATCCAAAAGAAGTAATTAAGGTTGCTAAAAAGAGCCAAGGAGCAATTCAAATGAGGATTAAAATTGCTTTTTTATAAAGTTAAGTTTTTGGCTATTTTAAAATTGGTTTATGAGCATAGACATTATTGTAAAAGCACTAGTGCCTAGGTCTCTACCACGTTCGTTTAGGTCACTACTGCAATTGTGCTAGTGCCCAAATGGATATAATTTTTTAGAAATATAAGAACATAAAAAGATAGACAAAGGATCTGGATATAAAAAGTTTCAATCTAAAAAATGAGCTTAAATGAATTCTAAAACATTCTTAGAGAATGGATGCTAAAATAAGTTTGCAACATAGAATAAAAATTACAAATAATGCAATTTTCAACTTTACACAAACACAAATAAAAAGTCTTATTTTAAATTTTTAAAAAAGTCATGTGAACAATGTTTGTCAATTAATGACATGCAAAAACCTTGGCAAACCTTTCAAAAGATAAAATATTATCTTTGACAGAAAATGTACTACAAAATTATGAATGGCAATATACTACCAATTCATTTAGGTGCTTGTGCACCGAAAGATCGAAATAACAAAACTTGTTTATAGGCAATGTTTTTAAATACCATGCGTACAAATTTAAAAATAGATGCTTTTCTTGGCCGGAAAAGGACTTGGTAATGACATATACAAACCCAACTAGGCGTTATTATTAGGAGCATACAATAGACATTTTTTATAAGCTTAGCAACATTAAATGTATGTTTTGTAAATACACCAAAATATGAGTTTTTGTGAACTCAAAATAACTCTTATATGTTTGTAAGTATGGGCTTCCTTCATCAACTAAATAAACTCTTCTTTCTACATTTTTTGCCAACTTGTAATTGGGACTAATTTAGCCTTTTTTAGCACCTTTTAAATGTTAGAAACACATCTTTAAATCTGTCTTGTTTATTTTTATCTCATAAATTTTATGGTAGAATGACTTAAGTTGAGATATGATACCTAAATTTAAAATTAGTATAGGTGCTTTTGGATGGTTGATATGCACATATATAAATAGTTATGTTTGCCAAGCATTGTATATTTATTTATTTTTGTTAAAGATATTTTTTGTAGTGCTTGGCCAGCAAGACTATTTATATATGTGTTTAGGTGCTTTTACTAGCTTATAACAATCTCATAGATATATAAGTTTAAGAGATTTTGATGAATATATTTATCAAGAAATTCAATAGTATACAATACTTATAACCAAAGGAGATCTATTTAGAACATCACTTTCAAGTTCAACATAGTGGAAAAATTCACATTTGATGATTGACTATTGAGATGCTTGAGAGAAAAAATAAAAAAATAACTGATTGTAAAACTGATGCAGGAGCATGGACTTCTCAGAGTCTTTTTCTTTGCTTTAGTTTTGTTTTTGGGTCCTTGTGGTGCAGGAGCACCTACCTGACAGCTGGTCTTGATAAGGCAGTTAGTTGTTTTAGGTCTTGTTTATGTTTCCAAGAAGGTCTGGTAAGACCAATGCATGTAATAAGGTCATGCTGATCATGATAAGATCATGCTGACCATGCTTTGCTATTTTTAGGAAGTTTGTTAGAACAGCTGTCATGATGTATGTTCGGTTGGATCTCCCAGCCGCCTGGAGAGTTCCCAGCCGCTTGGAGTCGGGTCAGTAGTACTCGTAGGCAAATCTATTTAAGCAGGAGGATCGATTGGTTTGAGATCATCGATCAGACTTTGCGAGAGTGAGGCAGAGAGAGAGAAACTGATCATTGTATTTACATCTTTTGAAATCAAATAAAGTGTTCCTGTTTGTGTTCATCCTCTGTTGCATTCCATTGCTTGATCGATTTGCTGGTTTGGTGGCTGTATGGATTCACTGATCCATTCCACCGGTTGATTCATCTGATCGGTGGAATGGTTATGTACAGTAGGGTAGGTGTTAGTTTATTTGTTCGCATGCAGGTGTGCAGGTTCGCCGTCAAGAGGTGTTGAAGACCCTAGCATGGGCATGTGCTAGGTCGAGCTGACAAAGTGTGGAAGATCACCCTGAGAGTGGATCGGGTCGTCCCTGGAGGATCGGCGAAGTGAAATTTCGCTAAGGCTAAAAGTTCGTGAAAACGGCATCATCAGGATATTTCAGCAAATATCCTGCAGTCGCGTTGGGCATCGTCATCCGGATAAGTGGAGGAGATCGGCATGATGCGGTTAGTTGCATGAAGTGTAAGTGCGTCGGGGTGATCACCATCAGGAGTTGCCGGAGAGGAGTGCATCGGCATCAGGTAGAAGATCGGGTCATGAAACTGTTGAAGTTTGCATGTTGCGAGTGCATCAGGATGTTTTAAGTCGGATATATACTCAGCGTATATATCGCCGTCAGGATCATCTCTCGGGAGTGCCCATCATCCGCGTATCGCTAGCAGATGCGGGAGTGAAAGTTTGTTTTTTTTGACTAAGTGTTGAAGAGGTCATCAGGATATTGGGTGACGTCATCGTCATCAGGATATGACGTCATCGTCATCAGGATATGACGTCATCGTCATCAGGATATTGAAATATCCCCCTATGCAAGTTTCGAGGGAACCTGATAAATCATATCATGATGCTGTTGCTTGTATCGTCGGCTATCGGGGTATCGAAGGGAAGGTGCTGAAGGTGATCGTCATCAGGATCTTTGGAGCAACAGGATATTGGATATCCTGCTGACGAAGGGGGTGTTGCGTATCATGATGATGCCGATGGAGCTTGGCGCCCGATGAACAGTGCAACAGGAGGATGTTTGCGCTAGTTGAACATCAGGATGATGATGATAGGCGGAAAACGGAGGAAGTGAACGGTAGTCGGCAGGAGGATAATTGTGCTCGTCCGACATATGATGATGATGCTGACAGTGTAAAGCGAAATATGATGATGATGATGATGGGCTGCAGACATCCATGCTGTATTGTAAGGTTATAGTGTGGATGCCTCTGCATCATAGTGGTATCAGAGCTCAGCAAAACATCTGGGCTGTTGTGTGTTGATTCTGTCACCGAAAGGGCAGAGGTAGAGTTGAATTGTGTGTTGTGTGTTGATTAAGAGGTTGACAAAATGCCTCCGAAAGGTAGTGGTACTACAAGGGAATTGCAGGAAATGAAGGAGAAACATGCTAGAGAGATGAGGAAGATGAAGGAGCTTGCTGAAGCACTTCAAGCCAGGCTGACAGCCCTGGAAAAGAACAAAAAGAGGGAAGTGGAAGACAGTGAGTCTGAAGAAGATGAAGATACTGTAGAAGAGTATGAAGAGGTAGCTGAAGATCTGGATGCTGAAGACCAGAGATTGGCAAAACTGTTAAAGGCAGTGCAGAATGATAAACCTAAGGTAAAGGTTGATGTTTCCAAGTATACTGGAAGTTTGAATGAAGATGAGTTGCTGGATTGGATTGCTGCACTTGATAATCACTTTGAATGTGAAGATGTTGCTGAGGATCAGAAGGTAAAGATTGCAAAGACCAAGTTAGGAGGTCATGCTTTGGTTTGGTGGGATTATGTACAATCTGAGAGAAGGAAACAAGGGAAGTCGAAGATCACTTCATGGGATAAGATGGTAGCAAGGATAAAAGGTAAATTCTTGCCAAGGGATTATGAAATCCAGATGTTTAAGAAGCTGCAATTTTTAAAGCAGAAGGAAAGGGATGTGAAGGCATATACAGAAGAGTTTTATAAATTGAGTATGAGATCTGGTCATCATGAGAATGAGGTAGAAAAGGTGGCTAGGTACTTGGCTGGTTTGAGATTTAACATACAGGATGAGTTAGTTTTAGCTAACCCTAAGAATGTGGAGGATTGTTACCAAATGGCAATCAGGATTGAAGAAAAGATGAATAGAGGACATGATAAGTCCATGAGAGGAAGAGGAAACAATAGGGGAAGAGGAGCAGCCCCTACACAAAAGCAAACCAATGAGGGTCAAGAAGACACTGGTAAAGGACAGGGACAGTCTGATTTCAGGGGTGGATGGAAAGGTAATAGAGGAAGGTTTGGAGGTGGTAGAGGTTCTACTACATTTTCAGGAAAATGTTACACCTGTGGAGAGTTTGGTCATCCATCCTTTAAATGTCCAGAAAACAAAGGTTCATCATCCAGAAATGATAGAACTAGTGACAAGAGGGTACAACTTATACAAGAAGAGACAGTAGAGCAAAGTGCGCAGAGTTCAAACACTTATCAAAAGGATAAGGAGCCTGATAATTATGCATACCCAGAGAGTGGAGAGTCTCTGCTGATGAGAACAACAACTACCATGAAGGTACATGACAAAGAATCCCCACAAAGAAGAGCTCTTTTCAAGACCATATGCAAGAGCAAAGGTAAAAAATGTAAGGTTGTCATTGATACTGGTTTAACAGACAACATGGTATCTCAGGAGATGGTGGATAAATTGAATTTGGAAAGGATTCCACACCCACACCCTTATAAGGCATCTTGGGTGAGTGATAGTCAATCACTTTTTGTCTCTGAACAGGCATATGTGGATTTTCAGATTGGAGCATATCATGATAGAATTTTGTGTGATATTTTGCCTATGGAATGTTGTCACCTACTGTTGGGTAGACCATGGCAATTTGACAGAAGGGTACTGTATGATGGGTATTCTAATACCTATACCATCAAGAAAGATGGTAAAACTATTAAGTTGATGCCATTACAGGCAGATGCTGCAGCACAGGGGGCAGCCAAAATCATTTTGATGGGAAAGAAGGAGTATGTGCAGATACCTATAGGAGCAGGCATAAAGGCAGTTGAGGATACTGCAGGGACAGGAGTTGTTCAGGACAACAGATTGAAGAAAGTTTTAGTTGTGACTGACAGAGGTCAGCAGCAGGTGCAGAAACAGGTTTGCACACAGCAATCAGTTGAGAGGAATGACAAGGATGTTGTCATAGTTGGGACTATTGCTTGTCCTATAACGATTGAAAGGAAGATAGGATTGAACATTTCAGAAGTTCAAGAGGCAGTTCAGACAGAGGTTCTGGTCAGACAATCTGGCAAACACAGGGTATGTGAGAAAAAGGCCTACATCAACAGGCATGAGGATTTACTTGCCAGAAAGCAAGTTACAGTTCAGAAGTCTTGGAGCAGCCAAGAGCCAGCAGAGGACAAAGCTGGAGCAGATCAGCATATTGCAAAGGCAAAGTGTAAAGGTGGAGGACTTCCACATACTAAACTCATGGGACATGAGTTCTTTTCTGTTAGGGAGTATGGTGCAGGAGCACCTACCTGACAACTGGTCTTGATAAGGCAGTTAGTTGTTTTAGGTCTTGTTTATGTTTCCAAGAAGGTCTGGTAAGACCAATGCATGTAATAAGGTCATGCTGATCATGATAAGATCATGCTGACCATGCTTTGCTATTTTTAGGAAGTTTGTTAGAACAGCTGTCATGATGTATGTTCGGTTGGATCTCCCAGCCGCCTGGAGAGTTCCCAGCCGCTTGGAGTCGGGTCAGTAGTACTCGTAGGCAAATCTATTTAAGCAGGAGGATCGATTGGTTTGAGATCATCGATCAGACTTTGCGAGAGTGAGGCAGAGAGAGAGAAACTGATCATTGTATTTACATCTTTTGAAATCAAATAAAGTGTTCCTGTTTGTGTTCATCCTCTGTTGCATTCCATTGCTTGATCGATTTGCTGGTTTGGTGGCTGTATGGATTCACTGATCCATTCCACCGGTTGATTCATCTAATCGGTGGAATGGTTATGTACAGTAGGGTAGGTGTTAGTTTATTTGTTCGCATGCAGGTGTGCAGGTTCGCCGTCAAGAGGTGTTGAAGACCCTAGCATGGGCATGTGCTAGGTCGAGCTGACAAAGTGTGGAAGATCACCCTGAGAGTGGATCGGGTCGTCCCTGGAGGATCGGCGAAGTGAAATTTCGCTAAGGCTAAAAGTTCGTGAAAACGGCATCATCAGGATATTTCAGCAAATATCCTGCAGTCGCGTTGGGCATCGTCATCCGGATAAGTGGAGGAGATCGGCATGATGCGGTTAGTTGCATGAAGTGTAAGTGCGTCGGGGTGATCACCATCAGGAGTTGCCGGAGAGGAGTGCATCGGCATCAGGTAGAAGATCGGGTCATGAAACTGTTGAAGTTTGCATGTTGCGAGTGCATCAGGATGTTTTAAGTCGGATATATACTCAGCGTATATATCGCCGTCAGGATCATCTCTCGGGAGTGCCCATCATCCGCGTATCGCTAGCAGATGCGGGAGTGAAAGTTCATTTTTTTTGACTAAGTGTTGAAGAGGTCATCAGGATATTGGGTGACGCCATCGTCATCAGGATATGACGTCATCGTCATCAGGATATTGAAATATCCCCCTATGCAAGTTTCGAGGGAACCGGATAAATCATATCATGATGCTGTTGCTTGTATCGTCGGCTATCGGGGTATCGAAGGGAAGGTGCTGAAGGTGATCGTCATCAGGATCTTTGGAGCAACAGGATATTGGATATCCTGCTGACGAAGGGGGTGTTGCGTATCATGATGATGCTGATGGAGCTTGGCGCCCGATGAACAGTGCAACAGGAGGATGTTTGCGCTAGTTGAACATCAGGATGATGATGATAGGCAGAAAACGGAGGAAGTGAACGGTAGTCGGCAGGAGGATAATTGTGCTCGTCCGACATATGATGATGATGCTGACAGTGTAAAGCGAAATATGATGATGATGATGATGGGCTGCAGACATCCATGCTGTATTGTAAGGTTATAGTGTGGATGCCTCTGCATCACCTTGTACCCAATTTTTGGTTTGATGAGTTGTTTGTCGTCTCTTGTGAGCATTAAGAAGCCATGGGATGCTTCATCTTTGTGGTCTTGTAGCCTTGGGGCTTGTAATAGAGTTTCCTGCCAAAAAGGCCAATTAGAATATTTGAAATGTTAGTGTGGGTTTCTTATGTTTCATCCCACCTCATGCAATGTCTCCAAGGTTTAGGT
Organism: Cunninghamia lanceolata; assembly: GCA_027924645.1. Lineage (NCBI taxonomy): Eukaryota > Viridiplantae > Streptophyta > Pinopsida > Cupressales > Cupressaceae > Cunninghamia > Cunninghamia lanceolata. The sequence goes on along the minus strand of BSBN01000204.1, from coordinate 1,504,252 downwards.
AGGTCTCCAAGGTGTTAGAACAAGTTTGGACTCACTTAGCTTCCTTGGCAACCTCAAAGAGGTCCTAAACTATCGAGCTTCCCAAAATGACAATTAGTTATTTTGTTACTTCCTTGTTTGCTTGATTGGGACAGGGGAAGTTCAAGAGATCTCATGTGGAAAAACTGTTTTGGGGAGAAATAGTTGTGATCTGTCATATTCTTTGGGGAGATTTCATGAAATAAAGAAAATAGTTTTGGAGCTCTCAGGAAAGACTCAGAGATTGTTATAGTGAGAAGAGGGCAAAAGAATAGTTGGTAAGGTTGAGGAAGCATTGGAGAACACTGTAATAGCCTCGAGAAGATCTGCCAGACATCGGATGTGGAAACATATGTGCATTCATTTGGAAGAGACAAATTCTTCCTTGTTGCCTTGGATGAGACCCTCAATGAGGGTGTAAGTAAAACAAAAACTGGGCATGTTCTCTATTGAAGGACATTTGCATACCATGGATTCCTTTGTAAGAGGTAGTAAAACAAAATAAAGTGTGGTGAACTTTGTTGTGAGACAGATATTGGTTTATTTCATTACCAAAATGTTGTTTGAAACCATTGTTTAAATGCATTTCCACTAACTAGCATTACAAAATCGTGGTTTTCTCTCATAAGAACCCTTAGACTTGGGTGGTTTCCATTGTCTAGAAGGAAAACCACACGTGTTGTGCCTTGCACACATGCCCTATTTTCCCAAATGGAGACCCCCTTTTTTCTTTAGCTTGGAGTTTCAACCTTTCCTCTTTATGATGATGAGAAAGTGAAATGGTGCTTAGATTGCAGAATTTGTTTCAGACTTTGAGTATTTTGCATGTTTGAGGTTGTTTGATGCCTTTAGTGATTGATTTGGGGGAGTCTTAATTGGTCTTGTGCTTGAGAAATAGCCATTTGTTGCCTTTTGCACTAAAAGTGAGTGTTACTGCAGTTTGCTCCAAAATCCTGTGTCACTGGATATAGTCCTTGAAATTGCTATTGTGGGAGGTGTCATGTTGGAATTCCTAGTTTCCATGCCTTAGAATTGCAAGATCATGTCAAATTCCACAACATTTCACTAAGGGGTCTTTGTGCTTTCATCCTGACGCATGCTCCTAATCCCCTGAAATTGGTTAAGTCTGATGTCCTGAAACCCTAAAAAACTGGCTAAGTCTGAAATCTGGTGGATCCTCCAAAATCTAGAATCTGCATATTAAATCCCATGGATCCGGGACCTATCTCAAACATCCGGACAGTATATTTCAAACATATACTTAAATGTATTTTTAAATATACTGTCAGCCAGGGTACTTCAAAATCTGGCGCTAAAAATGCCCCTTACTGTAGTTTGCGCTAATATCCTGTGTCATTGGATAGCAGCGCTAAAACCTTTTCACACAACTCAATGCTAAAAATCACTTCAATAGGATAATGCTAAATATCGCATCCATCAGATATATCTCAAGGGGCCAAAAACTCACACTCCCATAACCCCTAAATTCTTTGCTAAGAAGGTTTGTTTCAGATGTTAAGAGCTTAGCACTAAAAAGCATGTCAACAAGATATGTGCTAAAATCAACCTCCACAGGATATATCCTGTTGACACCAAAAAATTTGCAGATTCGGTTGAAGGCAAAAACTCTGTCCAGGGTATAAAAGAAATTTGCTCTAGAATTAGCCCCAACTACATATATCCACTTGATGTTAAAATCCCCGCCAAGGCATTTAAGGAAACTTAGCGCTAAAATCAGCCTCCATAGGATATATCCTGTTGACCTTGAAATCCCCACTTTTTGCTAATTTGGCCTAAAAACTCATTTTTCAAGGGTGCAAACGTGGTTTAAATGATGAATTTGATATGCATATCATTTCTTCACATCATGATCAACATTTTTGTCATGATAATATGGATTTTGAACATGTTTTACATCAAATTAATGCTGTTGCACATGAATATCCTATTGACCCAAAAAATCCCGCTTTTTGCAAAAAAAGGTATAAAAATGTGAAATATATGTCTCCAAATGGATCCAAATTGTCACAAAAACATTCTAGATCACCATAAACATGAAATGGATACTTGAAAATGATGAAAAACTTAGAAAATCATGGGAAAACTACTAGATTTGTGAAGACAGTCATAAGGAAGCAATATTGACATTGAGCTATCCCAAATGAATCCATGGCTGCAAATGGACATACTTTGATATATATTGATGGAAAATGACTTGTTATGATGAAATTGATGCTTGGCATTGTCAATTTTAGCTCTGAGAAGCACAAAAGAGCTTGTTGGAATTGTCTTGGAAGGATGAACACACAAAGATACAGTGCTGACCCAGATATGTAGAATCATCATGTTATCAACCAAATTGTTGTTGTGTCTGCAAAAGGAAATTAGTATGTTGTCAAAGGTGATGGAGATGAGCCCCAGAAGCTAGAGGACACATGAAATCAGGCCTACATCACTGCTGTTCCTGCAGATCCAGTTCAATGTCTAGGTCATGTTCACAGTTGTCCCAACCATCTAGCCGTCAAATGTCGACCCAACAAGCATCCAATTGGACATGTCTTCATAAAAAACATGCCACATACTCATCTTGACCAGTCAATTCATTGGAAAAATGATTTGTCCCATTAGACAACTCAAAAATTTGCTATTTCGTCTTGTTCTCATGAGCTAAAAAGTTGTAATTTCATTTTTCCTACAAGACAAAAGCAAATCCGGGAATGTAAGTACCCATCGACCAAATTAAATTCCATGTAATTTGGACCATTGGTGTTGGTTTAATCTCTACCGTCCATTGAAAAACTTGGTATGCTTGCCTCTATATAAAGGCAACCTCTCTCATTGTAAAAGATATAGGGAAGCACTGAAGGAAGAATTGTTGAAACTCTGCCATTTTTCTGAATCAATACAAACATAATTTCATTTGCCTCTGCCATTGGAGTTCATTTTGTTGATTGGATATGGTTATCATGGTTCTTCTTCACCTTTCCAATTAGTTATTTAGTTGCATTTATGGTTAATTATGCATATATTTGATGGATTTCCTATCCATACTATTGATGGCTTGCTGATTGTATGTCATTGTGCATGGTTAGTCTGGGCATATTTTTGAGTTAAGTTCGATTGTGTAAGTTCATTGAGCCATGCTAGGAATTGGGTGTTGAATGAATCCTTCACAATTTGAAAATCCTTGTGTTTCCTTGGAAGATTGCACAGTCTCTGTGGCATTGTGGACGGCTTAGTTAAACAGAGATTTGTTTATTGTTTGGAATCTATCTATCTGTTTGTTGATCATTTCTGCAATTGTTTATAGGATCTCTATCCCTTCTCTCTCCCTTTTCCTTTTGCATTTTCTTTATCAGATGCTATTAGATTAGGTTTCACAAACTTGCATAGTGTTGTCACAAAATTTAGATTTAGTGAATGTAAGTTAGCAGATTGCTGATTACATGCTGGAATCACATATTTTTGTAGAAATCTAGGTATACATCAATTTGTTTATGCGTTTTCAAATAAGAAAACTGATCAAGGTCATGTGCAATCAAACCCTAATGCATAAAGCTTGTCTACATTGCATGTAAGTCCCCTTTGTTGGTACAACCTGATACATACCCACTGAGTTATCCTGCGAGCTAAGACCTAGTTGTATAAACCTTGGGGAAGTCTTTTCTAGGATAAGATTCCTTTTCAAGAGAGGTGAGATATCTAATATCTTACCCGCGTTGCTGCATGCAAAAACCATCATCAACAATATGTATCATTGCTTTGAAGCATAGTAAGAGTCCAAACTTGGACTGTAGCAGGTTGTTGTGCACCTATGAAAGACTGTTCTGAGTCTTGTGCTTGTTTTTTTTGTTTTTGTTAACACATTTTTCTATGCTTGCCTCACTGAAACCTTAGAAGAGACTGTGAGGGCTTTGGAAACTCATAATCACCTACAAAAGACAGAGCATTGAGTCTGTTCTTAACTCTTTACCACCCAATCCATAGCTGCACTAGATAAACCACTGTTAGTCTTGTTTAGCCACTGTTACTATAAGGCATTGAATATATTGTCACAGTTGGAAGATTGTAATAAAAAGACAGATTTGGATTTATTTTAACCCTCTGCCACCAATTTTGGTATTAGAGCCTAAAGTGATTAGGCAAGGGAGAGATTGGGCAAGATGCCATCGAGAAGAATGCCAAGAGGGGGTGCCAGAAGAGGTCTAGATGAAGGGTTTCTAGAGTTGTTGCAGAATACGACAAGAATGGATGCCATGGAGCAGGCACAAAGGAGAGGAGTACCTGCTGGAGATGTCAATGACAATGAAGAAGAGAATCAACAAGCCATTGCAAAGGTTCAAAAAGAACCAGAAGGAGTCGAAGAGAGATTGCTAAGAGCAGTCATAGGTGTTGGAGCTAAGCCAAGGCTAGAGATTTCTATTTATTCGGGAAGACTCAATGGAGAGGAACTCATTGACTGGATCAATGAGCTTTGTTATGTCGTAAAATGTGCCCCTAGGATTTTTACCTCCTAATTTTAGCTCGTGGCTCCCTTAATTTTAATCATGCATCTTAGAAATGAATCCTAGAGCAAAATCCCTCGAAACCCATGACAAATGGGACTTAGGGGACATCTTTGAGCTTAATCCAACCCTAAAATAGGTTCTTGGACAAGGGCGCCCGCGCCCTTGTCCTGTCCTATTTTGTTGGGGCCTAATTTTTAAATGACCACAAAGTGACCATTGCCTATTCAATTTGAATTACAAATGTTTGGCGGGAATGCATATATAAGCATGTTTAGGACTTCATTTTACAACTAGATGGATATTGTGAACTTGTGATCTTATGCTAAGGATACTCAAGGCTTTCATTGTGTTGCAGAGTAGTATTGTGTTGTGTTTGTTCATGTTTGTTGTAGATTTGTCTTCATCAATCCATATCCTCATGGCGTGAAAGATCTTCATCTCCCCATGAGAGCTTCACTTCTGAGGTGACATTTACTTTGTGTTTCAATCATTTATCATATCATTGCTTTTGCCTCTGTCCTGCAAGGACACACACTCTCTATCTAATGACGGTGTTGGAAGGCTTGAATGCCATTCCGAGGCTTGACCGAGACAAGATCCTAAACACCACAACCCCCAACCCCTCTCATGTGATTGTAGGTTACATGTGTTAGATTCTGTGGAGAGGAGTTGCAGAAGGTTGGAGCAGAGCAAGAAGAGTTCAACTATGAAGAAAATGATAGAAAAGAACCCTAAAAGGACAAGGGCACCCACTCTTTTGTCCCTCATTTTTGCACTTTTGGGAATCTTTGAAGTGGTTGCAGTTTGTAGCAGAAAATATCAGGAAGCCCTTAGAAAAAGCACTGCATTGGACAAGGGCGCCCGCTCTTTTGTCCCTGACGTTTCTGTCATCTGAAACCCAAAATCTAGTATGTCTCTAATCTGCATTTAGTGTCTTCTTGTGTGAGCATTTGTCAGGTTTTGTCCGTTTGTTTATGATTTTGCATAATTAGGGTTTTAAGCTTAATCAGATTAAAATCAATACATTAATCATCAAATTCTAAATTTCCTTATCATTCCAAGTGACACCAAACCTATAGCTGAGTCCTCTTGCAAAAGTTGTGATTCAACTCAGTTTAATGTCCTTGAATGTATGTAGTGAAAGGAGGGTCTAATTAAACTATCAATCAAACCAACAAAGCCTCTTTTTCTACATAACAAGCTTGACAAGTATTTTGAGTATAAAAGAGTGGTAGAGGAGAGAAGAGTCAAGTTTTCTTGTACAAGACTCAAAGGCCATGCTGCTATGTGGTGGGATTGCTTTAGTCAGAAAGAAGAAAGAAGAACAAGGAGAAGATAACCTCTTGGGATAGGATGGTTGCCAAACTAAAAGCTAAGTTTCTTCTAGGAGATTATCAAACTAACCTATTCAAAAGACTACAAAATCTCAAGAAAAAGGAGATGACTGTGAAAGAGTATACAAAGAAGTTCTATAAACTTGTGATCAGATCAGGACATAGTGAAGAAGATATGGAGAAAGTTGCCAGGTACCTTAATGGTTTAAGATATAGTTTGCAAGATGAATTGAGTCTCTTGTCCCCTAGATCTCTTGAGGAAGCCTATTAGTTTGCCATCAAGGTAGAGGGGAAGCTTCTTCTTGCACTTACCCATAAGTTTTTGGACAAGCCAGAACATAGCAGCCCTCTGAATGGAGATATTCCACCATTCTTGAATACATTTTCTAAAATCGAGGTGGGAGGTCCACACGATTTCATACCTAAAGGGGAAAGGTCCCTTTCGGTTGTCATCTTGCCAACTAAACATAAGGGGGTTATGATCCGAGATTGATCTAGGGAGAGCAACCGTCTTGGATTGACTCAGAATGTCCTAGTTTGAAGAAATCAAAAACCTATCCAACTTGACCTAGATTAATTGGTCACCCCTTTTTCTATTGGTCCATGTGAACATTTGGTCATTCAATTCAATATCTATAAGACTTGTATTATTCAAGAATTCAGCAAGGTCCCCCATACTGTCTAAGAAGTCCATTATGCCTCCTAACTTCTCAGAGGGGAACATAGGGGTATTGAAATTGCCCACAGCCATCCAAAGATCTTCTTTTCTATCTAAAATTTGCACAGAGAGATCCTCCCAAACTTCCTTTCTTGCCGCTTTATATTTGGGGGCATAAACATTGATAAGGTTCCATTCTTTGTTTTGAGAAGCAAACTTAACCTCAAGATTACTCTGTGCGATATGTAGACTCCTCTGAGGTTATTTTTATTCCACATAGTGTCCAATCCTCTAGAAGATCCTATAGCTTGGCTAACACAAAACTTTGGATTGGGCCACAGATTCTTGGAAATCAAATTGAAATTGTTGACTAACATTTTAACTTCTTGGAGTAACAAAATACCTATCTTATTCTCATAAATGGAGTTTTTAACCCAAAACTACTTTTGAGGACTATTTAGTCCTCATATGTTCTAGGATAAGATCTTCATTTTTTCTTTCTAGAACCCATTTCTAGGGTACACTACCTTCCACTTGCTATTTCTTTAGCAACTTCTCTCTATCTAGTCTCCCGATAAGTAGGCCTTCTGGATTTAGCATTCATCCCTACATCTGCAGACTTCTTTATCAGTCCCTTTTCTTTTTTCTGGGTTTTATCCATCCCTCCTTTTCATAGGAGCTCCACACTCTACTAGATCTAGCTCTTGGTGATAGAGAAAAGCCTTTTAGGGAGGTGATGGCCTATTCTTCTTCAAAGGTCCCTTCTCTCTTTCTAAGGGGGATTCATTTTGTACCCCATCAACAGGGGTTTGACTCACCTCTATTGAAGTCTCTGGAAGAGCTTTAGGGGGATTCATACCTGGGTAATTTTGGGATTCTAGGATTTTTTCTTCCTCCTTATCATCCTTCCACAAGGTACTTGGTTGCTCCTGGGGTTTCTGTTGGTTTGTCTTCTACTGTTCTAGCTCCATTAAAGTGTTGTCTTGACCAACATTGTCTTCCATGGTAAATTCTTTTTGGCCCCCACTACTATTAGTCTGTATAGGGACACTAGCATCTTTATGAGGAGACTTTAGTAAGTTGAGGATATCATTTTTAAAAGGGTACTCCTCGGCCATATCTAGTTCTTGTTCTAATTCCTTATGTTCCATAACTTCCTTGGGTTTTTGAGGTTGTTTCTTCAAGGCTTTGCATTCATATATTAGATGCCCTTTTTTAAGGCATATTTGGAAAAAGTGGTAGCATTCTCATAAATTATAGCTTGGGTCTAGCTTCCATATTTAGAATTTAAAGTAATAGAATTAGGAAGTGTTTTATGAATATCTACATTAACATATAAGCGAGAAAACACTAACCTAGATTTGGCCTTGGTTGTGTTGTCCAGGGCGATAAAGTGGCCAAATGAGTTTGCTATCCAGATGAAAACTTCTTCGTCCCAAAACTCCAGGGGAAGACCCGGGAGCCTAACCCACACCAGATTAGCTTTATTTAGGTCAGTAGCAGTGTCAAAAATAGGTTTCCATCTACAGAGAGATAGATTGTGTTTCCCGTAGATCCAAGGGCCTCTCGCTAGAATAGAGATGAGGCCTTCTTTTGGTGTAAATTTGAAAAGAAAATGTCCTCCTGCCATTTTGCTGACCTACATGCTCCCTTTGAGGTGCCATCTACCCGAGATCCATCTCCTAATCATGTCAATATTGGGTCGAAAGGAGAAAAATTTCCTCACTAGAGTATGTTCCATTGATGAAACTATCCTTTCCACCATTAAGTTAGGAAATTTGATGGATGATCCCTCATTGGTCACTTGCAACGCTGGGACAACAACATCAAACCCTCCTTTTTCCTTCGATGAACCAAGGAGGGCATTTTTCCATGCCTTAGGAACAAAGTTCAAGGCAATCTTCCTGATTTATGAGCATCTTCCTGAGGCAGTACCCTCATCAACTCATGCCTCTGTTGACATAGGGGGAACATGGCCCCCCCCGGGCTGACCAAATCCATACCCTATTCAAATTCAAAACAGAGGAAGAGAGGGAAAGTTGTAGAGCATTTTCGGATTTTTGTCCCCTAATTAATGTTGATTATACAATGTTAATACTTCTAGCCTAAAGAGTGTTCTGTTGGCACTTTTTTTTGTAGTATCCATTTTAACATGTATTTGCATCCCTGATGGCTCATGTTATCCTAGTATATATTGTATTTCTTGGGCCAAATGATTCATTATAGCTCTCCATGATTATGGTTTCCATTCTAGGTCTAATGTGTGCTTTTTTATACATACCAATCATGAAGATTTGTTTCTTTTGGGTCTTATGGGTCCATCTTTGTCTAAACATGGTCTAAACATACTTTGGTGTTATATTTATTCTAATTATTGATAATCTACAATCCTAATTGTATTTAACAAATTCTCTTTAGCATGCAAGTATTATGTTTCATGCTTGTGGGTGGTGTATGTATCTGCATATGTTTGCTTATCCCAATACCATGCCGGGTCATTCCCTGGAGTATGGTGGGCCATTCATGCAGTTGTATTATCTCCCCTTGAAGTGCCCCTATCAATGAATGGGGTCGGGGCTAGAATGAGGTTATTTTATTCTCTCCCCTATCTAGACCAGAATGTGGAAATGGGGTCAATAGCAATAGGCCAACAAGAATTCTATACGTAGGAGACCGCATAGATGAGATGGGAAGATAGATACAGATGGGCAGATAGATATAGATAGGGCACATCGATAGGGAGGCCCTCCCTATATCTCTATCCCTCTACTCTAGCCTAGCCGCATGAGACACGCAGGAGTCCCTCTCCCTCCATTTAATCAATCTCGTTCCCTCCCCAACCAACTCTATACGAGCCATATCCAGTAAGTAAGTAAGTAAGTGTGGGTCGAGCCCTGGACCTTTGCATTTAGCCTTGCTTATAGTTTTCTCATAATATATATTTTAAATCTAATACATATATGCCTTTCAATATTTAAATCAATCTTTTAGTGCCATATTCTCAATTTACCTTACTTTTCTTTTCCTATTTAAAATGTCCTAAACACCATATTTTAAGTTGATTTACTTGTAAACCTTATTCAATATAGTGATGGAACTATATAACGTGCATTGGATTTATTTCTCAATACAATGGCATCTACATGGTAGCCACACACATAATGACACCCTCTTCCACCAATGCAACTACAACATGTCTTTCCTCCATGTTTTTTGTGCTTACATGGAGATCTATAAATTATGAATCTTAATTCTCCACTCCAACCATTTTTGGGCCATTTGTTTCTACCTAATGTTTAAATGTATTAACTTAGAGTCTATGCCCATATTTCATGAATGCATACATGTCATTATTAAAAGCTTTTCATCTTACAAATATTTGTGATTGATGCGTGCAATGGTATAAGGAATTGATGGAGACTAATTAAGGCTTGTGATGGACCAATGACCCATACCATTGCTTATTGACATCATCTTTACTCATTTCCTATGCCTGTGTCAGCAAAGACCATGCCCTAATCTTGTTTTAGCTTTATCTTTTGTTGTTATTGTTGTCACATAGATTTGCACCCAGTGTTGAAGGCTTTTAGGGCTCCAACAATCTAGTGAAACATTGACATGACCTCTAGGTGTGGGACCCTACAGGGAGGTCAAATCTCTAGAGAGAGGCTGGTTCCTTTGTTGAATGAGAGATTCAACCAACCTAAGACTAAACCTAATCTATCCACCTGATAGGAAAAGAGGAAGAGGGGGTAAAACTGAAAGTAAAGGGAGGTGATACACTAGGTTCGAATAAATAACATTCACAGAGCTAAGATGCACAAATAAAGAAATACAGCTGATAAACTTACATAGATCATGACGATTTTAATAGAGGTAAAGAATGGATTGCCAGGAATTAAACATTCACAAACAATGGCCAATTCTAAGACTACACAGAGTTAAAAGCATAAAAATGTAAAACACCATCTACATTGATTAAGAGGCAAAATTACAATAGAGGGAAGTTTTGTTTGGAATATAGAAGCATAAGACTAACTATTTTCCAACCTTTTTTACATCTTACATTCATGCATATATAGCATCTGATTCCAAACCTTGACCTAATTAGGTTACAATAAATTGCCCCATGGGCTTTGTCAGAAAAATATCTCCGCCAAAAGGAATGTTGGCTTACAAGAATTTATTGCAGAAAAATATTTGAATTCGTAGGTGGCCGGAAAATATTTCTCCTTCTTTAATGTGAGTAGTTGATTCATTGAGATCTGCAACAATCAATGCAGTGAATATCTATTAAGAGGCAACTGAGAAGATTGGATCCTACTGATGACAGATGGACAAAACCCTCAAGCAAAGCTTTTACAACACTTTAAGTCCTCAAACCCTTGATTCTGTGCTCTATCAGCTTTGAAAACCTTTAAATAATCAGGCTCTAAATGCCTCTACAGATTGAACCTATATTTTTGCCACCTTCGAGATGCCTGGGGTCTCCATTAAATTCTGACCGTAGATGGATTGCCTTTTTAGGGATCGACGACTGTTATGCATTCCATAGCTAACCGTTACCTTTTAAATTCCCTTTATCCCGTACCCTCGTGGCCACGTAGCACCATATTGCAGTCGTGTAGTGAATCTTCCATGTAGACAAGATTCCTTTGCGCTACCGCGCCATAGTTAGATATTCAAATACTATGGCATTATTCTCTCTTTCATTATTTGACACCTGGCACAATCTCCATCATTCGATGGATTCATCGATATTATGGCCATGACCCCTTAGTATACTTGACACGTGTCTTCATTTTGGAGCTGGGTGGAAGGAAAGTGACATCACCTTTAACAGTCTAGAGGCTGCGACACACTTCCACGTGGCAGGGAATAGTAGCATTCTAGGGCCTCCATCTAAAAATTTGTTTCCTTTGAGGTCTGTGACCCAGAAAGCTGCCATGTGTCCCCCTTTCATATACCTTTACTCTTACCTTTGAATCCGGACACATGTCATGATCTCGCGACTACGCGGAGGAGAAATGACATTAGCGTAGGTGGGCTGCGGGCTCGCAACATACCGCCACGTGGTATCATTAGAGAGGTTCCAGGGCATCCTTTAGAGTGTCAACTTCCTTTCTCCTTGGAGACCTAAAAGCTGCCACGCATCTTAATATCGCAGCCTCGTAGTGAATCTTCCCATGGGGAAGATTCCCCTGCGATGGTGCGCTTACTATTGGATCTGCATCGACCCTCTTCCTTTCATTATCTAACGACACTTGGTGTGCTCCACTTCATTTGATAGATTCATAGACCATACTTTACACTTGTCGTTCTTTCGCAGCCACGTGGAAGGAAAAGTGACATCAACTTTGGAGGCCTGTGAGCTTGCGAAATACTCCACGTAGCATTTTGGGCCCGAAAGGATTTAAGGCATAAAGAAATAATGCCGACGGGTGATAAAGGGTAACCTTAGGACTTGGGGCCGGTCACTTGATGACTTAAAAGGCTTCAAGGTTGTAACTTAAGTGACTAGGCACTAAGGATAGGCAGTCAACGACAAATTATAGCAAGGGGAAGATTTTGACCGTAAAGCCCTAGGGTTTTAAGGGGTTGGACTATTTGGCCAAAGGGGCAAAATAGGATAACATTTTGGTGACCTCTCAGGTGCGTTTTCCTGCTAAACAATTAGATCAGTGGCCTTAGCATCCATTGGGCATAGAGTCAAGGGGGACTACAATAGGTCAAGACAACTAAAACTTGCCTCCAAAAAACAAAAAGGTGAAGAGGCCTGCATTCTCCTAATGACAATGCAACCTGTGCAAAGGCACTTAGGGAAAGGGAAACCTAAAATAGAAGTAAACTAAACAATATGTACAAGATCTCATATTGACCTTAATGGTAAGGTTTGAGATGAATCCCATTAACTGAAATGGGTAGAACTTCACCATCCAGCCTTGAGAGAATGAAGGCATTGGCTTGCTTGGTGCTGATGATGACATAAGGTCCACTCCAAAGTGCATCAAACTTGGTGTGGCCTCCGGGTTTGGCTCGGTCAGGATCCCATTTTAGGAAAAGATCACCTTATTTGAAGGTCTGGACCTTGGCCTTCTTGTCAAAATACTTCTTGGTCTACAGCTGATGTTCTTCTAATGTGATCATGGATGACTGTCTTTTCTCCTCTAATTCGGTCAATTTAGCCATTCTGACAGACCATGCATCTTCCCCTTCAAACTCTAATTGATGAGCCAGGTCTAATGCAGGAAGTTCTAAGGATATCAACAATCTAGCCTCTTTTTCATACACCAGAACAAAATGAGAATTCCCAATGGCCCTCTTGTATGTGATCCTATCAGCCCAAAGAGCTAATCTAATCTTATTGTGCCATTGCCTCTGGTTTATCTCCATGCTCCTCTTCAGAATCCTGATCAGGTTCTTATTGGTGGATTCAGCCAAACCATTACCTTGGGGGTAATAGTTAGATGAAGTCTTTAAGAACACATTGTATTTGAGGGCCCAATCAGCAATCCTAAAACTAGTGAATGCTTTTGCATTATCAGAAATAATAGTATAAGGAGCTCCAAACCTTGTCATGATTTCTTCCAAGAAATCCATGATTGATGACTCAGTGGCCTCCTTGAGTGGGACTGCTTCAACCCACCTAGTGAAGTAATCCATTGCAGTCAAAACCCACTTGTGACTAGCACTGGAAGAAGGGTTTATCATGCCAATGAAGTCTAATCCCCATTGTGAAAGGCCTGATTAGCTTGAATAGGGTGGAGGGGAAAAGCCACCAATCTTTTCTTTCCAGCAAAGAGAGCACAATCTTTGCATCTTCTTACTCATACATGGGCATCATTGAATAATGCGGGCCAAAAATAACCTGCCCTCATTATTTTCATTGTTGTAGCTCTAGCAGAGAAATGGCCACCAACTGGGCTAGCATGAAACTCACCAAGAAGTCTATAAACTTGATATTCTTCTATGCATCTCAGCAAGACTCCATCCAAGTTTCTCTTGAAGAGAACACCATCTACCAAAGCATAAGGGATAGATTGCAGCCTGAAATGTCTTCTTTTGGTTTTGTCCAGTCCATGGGGATATTCACCCATGGATAGGAAACTAGCCATCTCTGCTGTCCAAGAACTCATAACTGATGGCTCAGCTGTAGGTTCCTCCTCATTCAAATGGTAAGATGAATTCACCTCATCTATTGATGTCTGAGATAATTGTTCACATAATCCTATGCCTCTAATCAACTTAGTGGCTTTGATGATCACATCATACTCTAGGATCTTGGTGACCCAGCTAGCTCATTTTTCACTAATATCTATCCCCATTATGTAATCTCACACTAGGATGAGAAAGTAAAACTTTAATATGATTATTTGCCAGCATATATCTAAATTTCTTTAAAGCTCTAACAATGGCAAATACATGTTTATCCATGGGGCTATATCTGACCTCATAATCCTTCAAGGTCTGACTAAAGAAGGCCAAAGGCTGCTCCAGTCCATGTTCATTTTGCTGCATAAGGACAACAACAATACTGTTCTCTCCTCCATATGCATAGAGGACAAAGTCCTCATAATTTGGATCCATAAGAGCAGGTGCCTGGGCAATTTCTTCCTTGATCTTCTCAAAACCATCCTTCCCTTCTTTAGTCCACCTAAAGACTGCATCTTTCTTGAACATAAGGGTTAGAGGCTTCACTAAGCCAGCACAGTTAGGAATGAACTTCATAACAAAGTTGATCTGCCCTAAAAATGATTGCAAATCTTTTTTGTGAGCAGGCAGGGGAAGAGAAAGCAGAGCAGGTGTTCTATCAGGGTATATGGATATCCCATCCTCAGACACTATGTGGCCCAAAAGCTTACCTTGGGCAACAACAAAAATACATTTCTTGGGGTTCAGAGACACCCCAAACTCTCAGCATCTTTGGAAAGCTTTCTCCAGATGTTCCAAGTAGTTTTCTCCCTTCTTGGAGAAAACTGTGATGTCATCCAGATAAATTAGGATGAATCTGTTTATAAACTCTTTGAAGGCAATATCCATTGCCCTTTGAAATGTGGCACCAACATTAGACAAACCAAATGGCATCTTTGCATATGCCATGGTTCCCCATTTGGTTGTAAATGCTATCTTAAATCTATCCTCCTCTCTGACAAAAAAATGATTATAGCCATAGAAGCCATCCAATAATGAAAACCTCTCTGCCCTTGTAACTGTTTGTAAAATTTGATCCATAGAGGGCAGAGGGTAATGATCCTTCAGAGAAGCATGATTTAGGTCCCTGAAGTCTACACAGAGCCTAATCTCTCCATTTTTCTTTCTCACAGGCACTAGATTAGCAACCCATGTAGAATATTTGATGGGGAAGATGATCCTAGCCTGTATGAGCTTAGCAAGCTCTTTCCTCATGAGCGGTTCAATTTTTTGATTTATAGGCCATTGCTTTTGGTGAATTGACTTGCAATTGGGATTCAGATCAATGGCAAGTTGAGCCACATCCAGATTGAATCCTTTAAGATCCTCATATGTCCATGCTAGGAAATCATTGTACCTTTGGGCAAGTCTTAAGAATTCTTGCTCTTCTACATCGTCGCATACTTTCCCTAGCAGCAACTCCTTGTCCTGGGCGACGGTTACCTTTTGGTAATCTTCTTTCTTGAAGGTCATGTTATTTTTCTCGCCCTTGAATTCATCATTGCGACTGAAGATGCCCTCAAGAGTAACTAGACCCTTGGGCAGATTGTTTGATTTAAGATGGATGATCTGATCACCATAGGATTCTTGTAATTTGGGATGCGCCCTTGAAGAGAACTCAGCTTCATTTTGGATGAAGCATGTGATCTGCTCATCGCTATCAAAGATTTGCCAATGAATATCATTGTCAGGAATAGAGGGCCTGATGACCATTTTCACATGCTGATCAGGACCTTGGAATAAGTCTGTAGGTGGAGAAAATTGAGCCCCCACCATTGCTAATCGATCAACCTCAGTATTTAATTTTCTTGGGATCACCTGCAAGTTGAGAGCATCAAAACTTTCAAACAGGTCCCAAACTCTATGTCTATAAGCTCTTAGAAACTAGTTTTTTGTAGCACATCTCTTTCTGACTTGGTTGACCACCAATTCAGTATCACCAAAGATCTCCAGATGTTTGATTTTATTCTTTTCTGCTAATATCAGGCCATGAACCAATGCCTCGTACTTTGCTACATTATTGGTGCAAGCAAAATGTAGCCTATGAGTAAAATGCAACTTCTTACTAGTTGGGAAGACTAGCAAGACACCTACACCAGCTCCATTCTTGCTCCTTGCACCATCAAAAAACATCTTCCATGGGACATTGGAGTCATTATTTGGCCTGAGTACAGAAGGGACTGAAGGATCCCCTTCATGGATCATGTAGTTGCCCAAGTCAATTGCCTCAGTGGTATCATAAGGGTTGAAATTTTTATGATCCCTGGCCCACTCATCTAAAAATAGGTTAGGGATAGGAAGAGGTGAAGGTTCTACCTTAATAGGTTTTGAGTCATGCACTTCCTCGCCCTGAATCATCACATGTGGGTTCACCAGACTATGGCCATGATTCTCCACATGATAATATGAAATAGGTTCAGCCTTGATTGTGAACCGTGTACCGTATCTGGTCCTCAGTAACATATGAGACCGATTAGAAGAAAGGTAGCCACCTACCTTTGCTGTGAAGTCTCTTGATAGGAAGATGGTAAAGAAGGGAGGAAGATCAATGACTGAAATGTCTTGCTTAAAAGTTAGGTTTGGACATGCATGCAGAGTCAAGTCTGGTCCCTTGATCACTCCTACATTGTTCACAGAGGTGCCATCCAACTGTAATACTCTTGATGAAATAGGAGTATACTTGATGCCTAATGCATTTGCTATCTTCTTGGGCATTACTAAAACACTAGCCCCAAAGTCAATCATGCAGTTGTGTACTAAAAATTTGCCAATGATCAAAGACAAGTAGAAAGGAGATGGTTTCTTGATTGTACTTACTTGTCCTTCACTTGGTTGCACAAGACTGACATGAGCCTTTTCTTTTTGCCTAGCTGATGGATCTGATGCTACTGACTCAGTAGATGGGAAGTGCCTTAAGGTTTCTTGTAATAGATCCCTCTAAGAGGGGATGGACATCACTTCCCACATAGAAACATTTATGTTTGTTTTATTCATCTGTTCCACAATATTTAATGGAATAGTGATTGCCTTTTGCCTTGGAGACCTGAAAATCTGCCACGCATCTTAATATCACAGCCTCGCAGTGAATCTTCCCATGGGGAAGATTCCCCTGTGACGGTGAGCTTATTGTTGGATCTGCATCGACCCTCTTCCTTTCATTATCTAAAGACACTTGGCACGCTCTGCTTCATTTGACTGATTCATAGACCATACTTTACACCTGTCGTTCTTTCGTAGCCATGCGGAAGGAAAGTGACATCAGTTTGGGAGGCTTGCGAGCTTGCAAAATACTGCCATGTAGCATTTCGGGCCCGAAAGGATTTAAGGCATAAAGAAATAATGCCGATGGGCGATAAAGGGTAACCTTAGAACTTAGGGTCAGTCACTTGATGACTTAAAAGGCTTCAAGGTTGTAACTTAAGTGACTATGCACCAAGGATAGGCGATCAACGAAAAATTATAACAAGGGGAAGATTTTGACCGTAAAGCCCTAGGGTTTTAAGGGGTTGGACTATTTGGCCAAAGGGGCAAAATAGGATAATAGTTACTTGCACAATAACCTTTAGCTATCTCTGCATAAGTAATATTCTAGCTTGGTGGTGACTTCATGGTACTAGCTTATTATTTGTAGGCATGGATGTTTTAATAAATGGATGTATATGTGCTTGCATGTATACTATGGCTCCAACGAACTATATAGCTTGGTTTCTTCTATTGGAGATTTTCTTGCTTCAATACACTCCATGTTGATATGTGATACTTGTTGGCCCTCATCTTCCTTGTTACAAGCCTTTATTGATATGTTGAAAGGTTTGCTAGGTGCTTGGCATGTGCCTCTATGGGCTTTCTATCCCTTGATTGATCTACTTTCTTGATGTGCTTTGACTACCACTATGGCTACAAGAGCATAAAGGTTTCAATGCATGTGCAAATTTGTATCCATGAGAGGTCTAATTTTTTATTTTTATTGAATTATGAAACTATTAGTGGCCTTCTCCCCTACTCCATGTACCTAATTTATGATCTTAGATGGATTTTCCATTCCTCCAACTATAGTCCTCTACCTTGGCATTGTGTTCTACTTAAGATATCTAATTGTAGAGGCTACCCCATAGACTTCCATACATGATGAAGCTATTTGTAGGTTGTAGGACTATATATACGTGATTCTAATATGCTCAAAGGGTTACTCTCTTGAATCATTTTTTTGCACAATAGTTCACATGTATGTTGTAGGGATTTAAATACTAAAATGCCACATTTTATGGATGTAAGATAATCTTTGTGTAAGCTTAAAAACTCACAAACAAAAGAAAGCATGCATAGGCTACAATAGACTTAGGAATGCACCACAGTACAATCCACAAAGATTAGAAACCCTATATATCAAGGCTTGATTATACATCCATTGTCAAACTAAAAGAGCTCACAAGAATAAAGGAAATGGTTGTTGCAAGAGGCTCTTACAACACTTTACAACCCTATCAAGTAGATCAATCCTCATGGAAAGCATACCAACAAATGTGACATGAGAAACATAATAGGATTACATATCCTAAGAAATTATAGTTGGCAATGGAGACACCAATTAATACAATGAATCATGCATGTAATAGACAACCATAGTTTTGACTGTGCATCCCAATGGAATAGGCACTAGTCGAATTAGTGAGAGGCCAAACACTTTCGATTTAATCATGTCATTCTTGTTATTTTATTAGATTAGGATTATATTAGACCTCCTTCATACCTTTGCGATCCATTTCTATTACTTGTGCTTCATCCTATAAATGGAAGATAGTGAAATTGTAAGAGAAGCATAAAGGTATGTTTCCATCATGCATATGTGTATGCTCAATGGAGGGGATTCACCTATCATGGGTATGTAACACTACTATCATCTTAAGTTACATGTGTATGGATGAGTTTTATCTACTTGTTTGAGGTCTTTTAGGTCTATTGCACTTGATGTTGATATGAGTTTAGTAATAATCTTAGGGATTCACAACATTGTGGGTTTGCCTATTAGAGTGTATTTAATTGTTTCTCTTTAATTGTCTTGTCTTGAAGACTTAGGGACCACCCCCTTGGCTTACTAGATTCCCATAGATGGAGGAGAGTCTACTCTATCTCAAGAACTAACATTCAACTGACCACATTTGATTGATTTTTTTAGCTCTATCCTCTCAATGATAATGTTCATTGGCCTTGAGGATTTGTTTTGTTCCTAGAGATGTGGAGCTACAACTTTAAGAGCTAACATGTTTCGTGCCAAATACCTTAAGCTAGAATCAAATTCCCTCTAGCCAACCAACAACCCTTCTCATCAAAGGTAACATGATTTTTATAATCAATCATCTTAGAAATTAACGTAATATTTCTTGCTAGATCTAGAATATGAAAAACACCTAAAAATCTCCTCACTCTCCCATCCTTGAAGAACACTTTTCCACCTTTCCCTAACTAACTATACTGAGAGAATATTTTCACCAATAAAAACATGTCTTTCATTACACTCCTTACAATGGGAGAACACTCCTTATAAGGATTCATGTGATATGATGCACCTAAGTCAATCAACCAAGAACCATCACCGATAATGTTAGTAGAGATAAAAGTATCACTACTAATCTCATCATTGTTTGATGGTTTATTAGATAAATAATATTTTATTAGACTTGCATTCCTTATTCATGTGTCCTCTTTGTCACAATTCCAACCCTTGACTTTAGGTGTACTAGGAGAACTAGACCTACGCTTTGTTGGGACTTAAGTGATATTCACCTTAGAGTCCTAGTGGGAAGAATTAATTTGTAGGTTTCTTAGCGATGATTTTTTAGATATTGTGGTATGGCTAAAATTGTGGTTTACACAAGATAATGATGTTGCAAGTCTTGTGGTACATCATATATGTTGTTCCACATGTGGTGGTTGTATGACAACAACTACAACCTATCTGGATGGAGAAATCACAATTACATAGTTTTTTAGGACTTGCTGGAGCATGATCAATGATGCAAGAGTTCACATGATAGAATTAGTGAACATGTGGAATGACCTAAGAACTGACTAATATCTTGAAATTTGACATATGGTACCACAAGCAACAAAAGTTAAGATATGGTTGTATGTTCAATCACAAGCAAGCAAAGTCGATAGCAATGGCTATGCCATAAACATACTTATACTGACAATGTAAAGGATGTGACTATTGTTACATAGTATGTGACAGTGGCAAATTTTACAAGATGATTATCCATGAGGAGACATCATATTTTTTTGGAAAGTGTGGTGTGTTGACATCACATATGTACAATATCGTTATGTTGACTCTTAGTAAATTCTATAAGTTAGTTATGTGGTTGGGTTGTTGGTATTCCCTAAATTTGCCTATATATCAATTTGTATGAATGAAACAAGGTTACCTTATGTGAATATTTCATGATATAGATATTGAAGACATTGTGTGTACATTGTTGGTGTGGAAACATTAGAGTGACTGCAGAAGTGGAGTATGTTGTAGATTGAGACTCATTGTCCAAAAGACCTTTTGTACTAAATCTATTCGAGTTTTGATTGATAAAATTTTAAAATTTGATTTGGTGGTGGGTTTTCTCCCATAAGGGTTTCCCACATAAATATTTGTCACTTGTGTAATCTTGTGATAGCATACATTATGTGTTGATGTTTAGATTTGATACATGTTGTTGACTATTAGCTAAACAATCTTAAGAACTCATAATTTTAGTTTGTCGATCCTACTGCAAAAGGGTGAAAATACCTAACATTTGGTATCAAAGTGTAGTTAGTGTTTGAGTGGTGTCTACTTCATTGAAGTGCAAACCCAAGGTGTTTAAGTTAGAAAACACCTACATAGTCAGAAGATTCATCACAACATCATGTTCATGAGTAGTCTAAGAAATTATGAATCTAGAAAAGCATTAGTCTAATTTTTTTTTATTTTGAGATCAATAATTTTGAAAACATTAATCTGAGTCCTTGTTTGTTCTTCCAAAACACTCAAATACAATTGTTAGGTCATCATATTTATAAATAATCCAAGTGGAAATCATTTAGAAAACGTTAGTTCTTAGATATTTCAAATATTAAAATTAGGGATCTAAGAACCTTAGATTAAGTACTGAAAACATGTCATTCAGATAAATATGAAATCAAGACTAAAATTCCTAATTCAAGAAACATTATTTTATCACCCATGTTGGGAAAGGTGTCTCAACCTTGCATCCTAAAGTTTATATTTATTAATTATTTGTATTTGTTTATTGTTTTGTCCTCACATGGGAAAGAGGGCACCAGACTTTAAGGTAGCACTCTTGACCACCTATAAGATAATTTGTAAAGTGTACAAGAAGTTGAAAGAGAATCTAATGTCATTATGATGTATAAGATAATCTTATGACATTGTAAGATGCGGGTTACTTATGAGAAATTCTAGGACACATAAGATAATTATTATAGTGGAGTTACATTGGAATCTTAACAAATAGTATGACAACCTATGGTGCATGTCATAGAGAATCTTTCAATGGATAACATCACAAATTGGGGAACCCAAGTTAGGTGGTCAGCTATGATAGAATTATGAAAACTATAATAGATGTAAGGAATATTCTAAATATAGCCTCAAGACCAAGACTAAGAATGGGGCATTGGAATTTGTACCAGTTTGGATTCTAATTTTGGGCACATTTAATTTTGTTGAATGTGTATGAAGAACCCACTACATAATCTCTTTGGAAGAAATTGGGAGACTTATACTAGGATAAATCTTTGGTTAACTTTTCCTAAGCAACATGTTTTATACCTTGAAAATGGATGATGGTGGTTTTGTGGCTAAGTATTTAAATTCATTTAATACAATCATGACCCAATTGCACTCTCTTGGAGTGAAGATGGAGGAGGAGGATTAATGTATGAAACTTCTATGTTCTTTGCTAGACTTGCGGGATAACTTGGTGATGGCAATCAGGAGCACTACTTCAAAACTCAAACTAGATGAGGTAATGAATAACTTTGAGAGATGTAGTGGAAATCTTTTGAATCTACTAAGGAGGTCCTAGCTATTCATGGTATATCAAAAGAGAAAGGAAAGACGCAAGATAAGAGCATATCCAAATCTTGTAGGAGATCAAAATCTCATGGAAAGACCAAGGTTAAATGTTGGAATTGTGTCAATACTAGGCACTAGCAAAGAGACTACAAAGAGTATAAAAAGAGAAAGTAGATTGATTCTAATGATGGGCCTAATAATCTTCCCAAGGTGACATAGTATATGCCTTTGTTGCAACCTTGGCAACACATGCATTTGAGGGCGCATGGTTGATAGAATTTGGAGCTTCCTTTGACATGACCTCCCATGAAGGGTGGTTTTCAAAGTAGGAAGCATATTATGGTGGGAAGGTGTAACTTGGTGATGACTCTAATCTAAGCATAGTTGGTGGTGGTAGTCCTAATTTGATTACCTAATAGAAGAGTGAAGAGGATCCATGGAGTTCCACATATCATAGGTTTGGCATGGAACAAGTCTATTACTAGCTAGCAAACTTAATGATGTGGGTGTGCAAACCTATTATTTTCTCTAATGGAGGGTGTAGGAGGGTGCATGTAGCTATGTTGTTCACTAGGGGTGCTCATGTGGACACTTGTTTTAGGTTGATGTAAGAACTATTTAGTGCAATAGTTATTGTAGGGAAGGCATCTATAGAATCTAATGAACAATTTCAAATAATCTAGACTAGAGAAGATTTTATTCCAAATAAATTGGACTACTTTTTCTACACAATTCTATATAATCTATACTCATTCTTCATAATGTTGACTTGTAATATCACTTTGTTTAATGCAAAAAATTAGATTTATATTATAAAATTGTTAAATAATTTGATGTATTCCCTATATACTAAGCTTATTCCAAAAAAATTAAATGATTTGTAAAGATATAAAATATTATGGAAGTATTATCCACAATATTTATAAGTTAATATTTTTATTCCATCCAATTCTAACTTAATATAAATAGTAATTTAATAATTTTGAAAGTACTGAATAAAAATGGTGTGTATTATGCCATACATATTTGTTTATGATCGATGAAATGTAGACTTGGGGTTTGCACATTTTCTATTAAATCAAAGGAAATTTATATTTTTCATCACCAACAATAATCAATAGTGATCCATACCAAAAAGTCTCATCACAATGCAGTCAATATTCAATACCAAATCATATCCTATTTTTTATCTATAAATGTAGACTAAGGGTATGCCCCCATTAATTTTAAAATACTAAAAAACTTTACATCTAGCTCGACCACTAGCAAGAGTGGAAAATACATTCATATAAGTATGACTATTTTGAGTTTGAATGCTCATACAATAATATTCTTATTTTCTTAATACTAAGCATGAACCCATGATGGAATGAGAGGATGTATATCCATTACAAGTTGGAGTTTGCTAGAGAAGATAGCTTTGATTAGATGTTTAATTTGCTTGCACTTCTCAACACGGAAGAATGGGATGCTCCAACTAAAGTGTTCCCATAATGCTAATAGATCCTCTCCCATAAGTCCTTTTGCCAAATGAAGAATAAGAGTTGTATATAGTAGATTGATCATCTTTGATAAGGCAAATCATCAATCTCGGATAGTTTATGCTATACATAGTGAAAACAATTTCCACGAAAGCAAGCTACATCGATAAAAACATTTGATTAGTTCAACCATCACGTTAATTATTATTTTATTACATTTTGTGTCCTAAAAAAATTGAATGATAATTTTATACATTCTTTTCTTGATTTAGGTGGTCATGTGAAATCCGTTTCAAAAAGTTAGTCAATATAAGTATTTGTCCTTTCCAATATTTGTTTGGAGACCAAGCATATACAATATTGTTTATAAAGACATATTTGGTACTTCATAACAAATTTCCTTCTTCTATTGTAAACACCAAATACACTCGTTATAAAGACTTATAACTTAGAAATGTATGTTTTCTTATAACCATAAAGTTGTCAAATGCATTTGCATGAAATGAAGAATTAAAGTTCATCATTCTAGATTCTTTCCAAAAAACTATTTTTCTTGCCTTCATTGTATACAAACATGTATGCTTATGATAACATTCCATTTTTAAATCAACTAAACAAAATATGTTAGCCACGACTCATAAGTCTTTGGACATAATGAAATGAATCCCCCATTATAAAATTTTGACATGAATCAAGTACAAGAATTCAAGATTCTTAATGTAGTTGTGATTAAGGATTGTAGACAAACATTAGATGTGGCCTATAGAATTTAGTCTTCACTAGTGTTTGCTAGGTATGCAACTAATGCAAAATTATTCAATTCCTATCTTACCAAATGGAATTTAACTTTATTGCCATTTGTTAGGTTTGCCACAAGTAAATAAAGTGGTCAATTTGACCATATGATAAATATAATTATAATATTCTTTTCAAACCTATGATATCTCCCATTGTGTTTCTCTAAAATTGCTCTCATCCTTTTGAGTTCTTCTTGTTTTAAGTCCTATTGTCGCTCCAAACGCTTATGAAGTGCCCTATTTAGCTCTCTCCTAACCACCTTGAAACCCTCATCTCATTAGTATTAATTTATAAATCTCATCATGCACAATTTTGTAATACCACCAATGTGCAATTACAATGCAATATAAATCGTGATTTTATTTTTACCTATACAAATATTATTCTCTTCTCTCTCACATCAATCTATAAGCCTTATTATGCAAGTTTTTCAAGTGCCATGCATAACCACTAATTACAACATAAACACACTTTAAATTTTTTTACTTCTTCATTATAAATTATATTGGTTTGTTTCTAATTAAAACCAAACAGATTGAAATCAAATTAAGTTAAAAAGTATCTACCAATTCACAAATTTATTAGCTATTTCACCAAGTCAAGGGATGTGAAACAACATTAGAAATATCTAACTATAAATGACACAAAATCTACATACACTTATTTAAAATTGCATTCTACAATGTGCAACTAAATGGTTAACCTAACATAAGCAAAAGATCTACAATTAATCTAAACAAAAGAACTATACAAAATAGCAAGGGTAATTGCGAGCCCTCCATTTTCTACTGGTCAAACACCTTTCCATTTACTTGAAGTAATTTTTCTCTTTCTCTACCTCCTCCAACTTTTCAACAAATCCATTTTGTGTGGATATCCTGCGATCAGGGCATTCCATGAAAACACATTTCTTTGAGGCATTCTGTCAAACAGTTCACGTGCCTTGTCTATGCTTCCACATTTTGCATACATGTCTACCAAAGCATTTCCAACTACAACATCTGACAAAATTCCTCTATCCTTCTTGCTTTTACGGATACCTATACCCTGTTCCAAAACTCCCATTTTGGCAAAGGCTGGGAGTGTGCTGGCAAATGTAAACTGATCAGGTTGGAGACCTGTTTGTTGCATATGGTGAAACAGTGTGACTTTCTCGTGAGGACAGCCATGTCTTCTGTACGCTGCAGTAACCATTTTTCATGAGACCCTATCTCATTATTTTATGCAATCAAACTCTTTACGGGCATCCACCAAACTTCTGCAGCGCGGGAGCTGTCAAATGAGTTTGAATTCGAACTACTGATGGACATTGGCAAAAGGAACGGCACAAAGCTTTGATTGTGTGAGATAAACCCGGCCGACTACTACAGCTTAGATTGTCTTAGAGAGTTGGAGTGTGAATAAGAAGTGCTATGAGAAAGTTGCAGAGCTTATATAGATGTTTGGGTATTTTGTTCGCTTAAAGAATATTCATATAGGCCTCAAGAAGGTAGTAAACATGTTATAGCTCATAGATAGTGGTATGAGGCAAAATTCTCTATTGTAAGGTTTTTTCAAGTCAAATTTTATTGTGTTCTCTATATTGTTTGTGTTTCTTGTTCTTGTCTACAAGCTATGTTCTAAAAAAATCTTTTGACGATGCAAATCTAAAGACATGGGGACTGGTTATTCCTTCATTTGAATAAGAAATAACATCTTAGTCTATATCTATAACTTTTAGCTTTATATATGTTACGTAAATATAGTGTTTTGTATTGATCAACCTGGGGAAGCCAAAACCAGGGGAATTTACCCCATCCCCAAAGGGATTCCAACGCAGAACCTCAGGTGCCTGAACTACAACTCCCGCTACACTGCACTCAGTTCTACTTTAGACACTCGTCTTAAATGTATTCGTACTGCAACAGTGAATTAATGTTGATTGCATCTTCAGATTTATTTTTGTAATCAGAGAGCTATTATGTATGGTTTTTCTTATTAAATAAACTTCTTAGTAATGGGAAATCAAATCATGCTAGTCACTTGAGTGTGGCATCATTCATGTGAACATTTATCCCGATTGAAGAAATCCAGAGCAATCTGCATATTTTCAAAGGTATTGATTTATGATGCAAAACACATATAACAAGATTGCCCATGCTCAAAGTTTCTTTAAGGAAAATAATGATGCATAACAGCACATTAGAGAAGAATTACATGGTCCTTGTGAACATTGATCAGAATTAGAGAATAATGATGCTATTTCCTTGCAAGTCGCAAGTGACCACTCTCCAAAAATGACGCTGCTTTTTCCACCTCTATCAAGCCTATTAAATAAATTAAGGAAAATTGTCTCATTTAATAATGGCATTACCGTTACAGCTGAAGTACCTTGACACATTTTAGAGCTCAAGGCAGCCAAAAATCAACTTTGTGTGTTCAAGGGTTTGAAAATTGATTACAAAACTTATCTGCATCAAGGTCGATAATCTTTTTCATCCTGTTTGATGACAAACATTCATGACAATAAGTTAAGGGTATTCTATGACAGTGCAGCAATTGATTTTCCTAGTATTTGAACAGCTTAGAAACATCAAAACATTTTTTTTAAGTTGCTTTTTTACATGTCTTTTATCTCACAGAATTTTCATTTAATTTAATAGGAATTTCCCAAAAATCAGCCTTCTCTTAAAAGCAGAATAAAAAACACATACCTTTATTATATCATCTTTAACCTCAGGTAATGCTGATGTATATACTCTGTCTCTTGCAGTTCTTGCCTGGACATAAGACAACCAACATTCATGTGAGTAAACAATATAGTAGGTGTATTTCTATATCCATGTATAATATTCAAAGCAAGAATTCATTGTCATGGCCAAATCAATACACTGTAAAGAGTAAGATGGTCTAGTATCTGAGAACAAACTAATTTGTTGGTCTAGATGCTATGTGCATGTGGACATATACCTTCCATTAACGCACATAATGCGCATCAGATCAAAATGGTTAAATCATATACATAAACTTCAACCTCATATGAAATTTGAAATTAGTCTAATATAAATACGATTCATTACAGGCTGCTATGTGCCATCGATAGTCATTCTTTTGTGTCATGCATAATTTACATTCAAACAATACCATCTTAATCCTATAAGCCGTCATTGCTGTGACAAAAAATGGATACAATTCATGTCTTCTTTTCTCATATGAACCAATAACTGCCGGAATTTTTAAGTCAACTCTTTAGAATGGACAGACTCATTGGAGCTACTTACCTGTTGTTCCCAGTCTGTATACGAAGTTACTAGGAATAGTAAAATTGTTTGTACAGAAAGGCCACAGATAATTCCAAGCCAGAGTCCCTGAGATATCCATGAAAATTTGGCATAAGCAACAAATTAAAATGTTAAAAAGTAATATTCTATTCCTTTATTTGTAAACACCAGCATTTTGCCTGCAGCCTACAGAGAGTCGTGTGGTTTCTCTACTGTTGCTAAGAGGAAAGGAACTAGACAAAGTTCTGAACAAGTCTCTTCCATGTTTATTACTTTGGCAATTGCTTTATGGTTTTATATGTTAAAATATAGCCAATTCGAGGTTGTGATGGAAAATAGTTTGCATCTATGTAGCAGCTAGATTTCAGATGAAGCGTAGTCTACAACTATGTAGCAATGAAGTCTAGACAATAAGATATAATATGAATTTAGCTTTATGCCTACAATGAGTTAGTTCCTAGAAATGTATTATCAACCATTTCTAGTTCCTGGCATCCTATTCTGAATGAACAATTTTGAAATGAACAGACTACCTCTCACCTTTACGTATGACTGCTTCATAGCATGCCTTATAACAGGGAAAATAATTTATATTCCTAGACTGCCGCTGGGAATGGTCTAGCCAGTTGAACGTCAGAATTAGAATTTCAATAACTGCTCTAGTTTCAGAACGCAGGGTTTTGTATCATTTATCTGTCAAAAATCTTATTCTAACAGGTAAGAAACTTATTTCTTTTTACCAAAGTTTTCATCTATTTCTTAAGCATTGAAAACATATATTTCAGAGCTTTGTAAATCAAATCAATGGGGAAAGGGTAACTGACCCTGCCACCAACATGCAGTACAAAGGCCAAAAGGACAGCTATAGGAATGCCAACCAGGTAGTATGCCCCAAGATTAACATAAGCACCCAATTTTTGCCACCCACATCCTCTAGCAATGCCTGAAATATTATTTAAAAAAAAAACATTACTTCAACAAAAAGTTTTATGCTAGCATGACTTCAAGATGAATATGTTTGTAGCTCCTATTATGACCATCAAGGGTAAATCCGAACCTGAAAAAGTGCCTTGGAGTCCATCCAAGAATGACGAGGCTGCTAGCAGTGGGACCATGCTTGTAACATAATCAATGACCTCCTTTTCATTGCTGTAAGCATAGCCCCAAACATTTCGTATAGAAAATAAAAGACATCCTATCATGACTGCCTCCGTGATTGCCATAAAGAACACTACATACACTGCTAAGCGGGCAGCATGTGAGCGTCCAGCTCCTAGTTCATTTGAAACTCGTGTACTGCAATGCAAACATTATGAAAATTTTTGATTGAAAATTATTTGGATTAAATCTTTAATGATCTATTATCCTAAATTTTTTTCCTTGAATAGGTTAAATGACTAACAGAAATAGTAGAAATTCACTAGTTAGCTGTAAAATGTACTAACCTCACAGCAGCACCAAAACCAAAGGGAATCTTATATGCTAGAGAAGAAGTGTTAAGACTGCAAAATATCAAAACTAGCTCAGATAGAAATGAAGTAGATGCAATAAAATGCCCATATTAAGATTCATTTATAATGGGACTTCTGATATCACCCACTTCATAATTAAAATTCTCACATTACACATACATACCAGATTGAAAGAACTGACGTCTGAAGTTTTGGATTGGGCAATAGACCTGACAAGAGAGTAAGCGTTTCAAAGGACCACCACTCCATGCTGTTGACAGCCATAGAATCAATGAACTGAAAAATTAAGTTTAAAAAAACATTCTAGTATAACAACTTGTGGTATAGTATGATGAACAAAAATGGATCTGGACTTGTGGTATAGTATGATGAACAAAAAAGGATCTGGTCTATTTGACAAATTGTTCCTCACGTGCTATGAATTTTGAATATCAGGAAGGGTTAAAAGGAAGTATATTAACCACAAAAATGCTATGAAATAGTGCATAGATAACTTGGACCAAAGCACTTGGACCAAATCTTGTAGCTAAGAGATTAAGTAGTATACCATATCATCAGTGAAGATGGAATGGCAAGCATGAGAAAACTTTTAATATCATACAAAGCCTCCCTTGTAAAGGATGTCCATGTCCTCTTGCATGCAGGTGACATTTTAATATATAGTAAAAGAAGTGCCACATTGACCCAGTTGGAAATGCTGTTTGCCAAGGCAGCCCCTTTATTACCTAATCCACTTTTAAATACCAGAGCCCAGCAGAGGGGAACATGAAAACACAAAGTAATTGCAGAGCATAGCATCATGGGAAAGACAATGCTTTGTGACTGGAGAAATTTTAAAAGTGGTTGAAGGACTGCATAAGCAAACAGACCGGGAATCATCCATCTGGCAAATTTCCCTGCTTCAAAAGATATTAAAGGGTCCTGCCCAAATGCAATTAGAATGTTGCCCATGTATGCCCACACCACAGCAATCGGTATGCTCACACAAAAAAGAGCAAAAAATGCTCTCTGCACATGAATCCCTAGTAGATGGTATTGCTTTGCTCCATAGGCCTGTCCACATAGTGTTTCCAATGCACTTCCCATTCCCATCTGTACTGAAAGAACAGAAAAACAGTTGGCCTTCCATGCAACACTGCATTCATGACTTCTAAACAAACTTAAATCTTCAATTTTCAAAATAGATATGCTTATAGTAGACTTCAGAACTCTACAAAAAGAAGTGAACCATAATAACTGTTGAAATTATCTTCAGGGCCAATTCAGTGTGGCAGGTATGCGGACCGAATCAGGTTACTTTTTTAATTAGTTTTCTGCAAAAGGCTTTTCAAAAATTCATCAACTAAGGAAAAAGTTGTATATTGTTCATTTCACGGGATAATAGATAAAAAATCAGTTTGGGTTTATTTATTTCGCTTTATAGCATTACAATACATTCATTCATGAAAGCAGATTACCAACCTCTAAATAACTTCTGTTCTGACACCAAGAGGACATCTAAAAGATCAAATTTGATTTTTGTTTCCTGAGGCTTAGAGCTCAGGTTCAAAGGTCCAATACAGATCAAAATTAGTAACAATATTTGTATCTGCTGAGCAACCCTAGTTAAAAAGAAGGCTAATTTAATGAATCAACTAGGAGGTATTGATAAATTTCTTAGAACTTGCAGCCCAAACTATTGAAAACAGAAGTAGGATGTATATTTAGCACCTGGGTGCAGCCTAACTACAAGAACATCAAAAGCCTGCCATATGATTTGAGTCTGTACTTAGGATCTTATCAATATTTTTTAAGCACATAATGTTTCAACAGTCCATCATTATCAAAATAATATTTGGGGATCAAGTGCCTATTCAATATTGAGTCATTCGCAATAACCCATATCTCAAAAGTAGTAATTCGTTTCTTTCACCGATCTAACTGGAACTCGAATGACACACTTGCAATCATAGACTCAAACCCACTAGCCAGTATTTCCAAGCAGGTTGGTCCCTCATTTTCCCAAGTACACTTAACTTGCAACCCCATTTCAAAACCTTTAAGCAAGTATTGTGTCTGATGAACCGCTTATTATTAGAACTACCTGCTTCAGCAGTGCATCATTATGAAATATTTACTTAGTTGTAGGACCAAAAACGTTACCAAATATAGGTTAAAGGGGATGGCTTATCTATAAAACAGAGCAGTTTGATAAGTTATGATTCTACGCTTTACACGGGCAAGATTGACGGAATCATGTATCTTAGGTCTCAGTGCAACTAAGCATTTAAGGACACCAGTCACAAACGAGTCCAGATTCTCGGATAATGGTTTAATTTTTCAACTTTTCTAAAGCTTTTTCCTTGTTGGGAATCTAAGAAGGAAAAGAATCTCAGGAAAGTATTCAAACTATAAACTCTTACAACAAAAGCAAAGCAAAGCAAAGCAAGGTTTTTTAGTTATACCAGCACACTGAAGCCGGTGACACCTGCAAAAGAAGTAGCAATAGATGCACTAGAGAGAGCAAGCTCCCCTAAATGCCCTACCAACATAACAGATATCATCTGCAAGCTAAATTGTAACAAATTCACTGACACCATAGGCCCTGCTATCCAGCATTGTTTCTTTACTTCCTCCCATACTAAAGCGCCACTGCACTTCATTTCATCCTGCTCATCTCCAAATACAAGTGTTTCCTCCTTGGCTACAAGTGGCTCCAACACATCATTCTCATGGCCATGGCTATGAATTGAATCACCTCTCTCCATGGCTGATCCGGTGGAGGAATTACATTCAACCAACTTTTATCTTTATACCATAAGAATATTGAATCGCCTTTCTGTAGAAGAAAGATTTAAAATAAACTAATCTCCCACCTCATATCACAGTTTTTAAATTCTGTTTTGCTCGTGGTGGTAAGGGTATAAAAACTAATTTATTTCCAACCACAGCTATTTGTCTGTTGTGTGCTATACGATACGATTTCTATGATCACGAGTCGACAGACAGATATAGTATGCACTAAAATACACCAGTTTGAGATGCTTTCTTTTGTTTCTGCTAGCAGTACCTTTTTATTTCAGTATAAATTATATGACCTTAATAATATAATATTAACAAGTGTCATGTAGTGGGAATCTGCTTTTGAAGTATTGCAATAATAGTATTTGTTTCGTAATCAATAGATGAATGAGTGGGAACAAATCCAAATAGGACCTAGGTATGGTTGAATATATGGAAATCCATATAGGCGAGTACATGGCAAGGGAGATGTTGCAAGTGTTATTGCATGAGGAATAGACTAAGTTAAGTCTCTCAATAAGTGAAAGATATTGGCTTTGTCTCTTTGCATGATTGAAAGTAATCCAATGATTCACACATCTTGAGAATAGGAATGTTGATTGTGCTAGGCCAACATTATGGGAGCTATTAGATTAAAGTGCATTTATGGCTCAAGTAACCAGAAAGGAGAAGATCAAAAGATGTTAGAGAGATAGTGCACTATTGGCTACCAATGTGTAATTTGGCAAGGTGTGGCCTACTTGACATAATGAACATAAGACTTATGACACTAAGCTTATAAAGTGGGGAACTTTATAAGTAACTTGTTTTGTAATTTTAAAACTTGACACCAAACAACTTTACACATGTTCCTATGTTCCTATAAATGGATTTCACCCTAAATATTTATAAAGAAATTGTGTTGTGAGAGAGAAAATGGTGGCAGAGAAGAGGTTGGTAGAATGTAGTAAAGGGGGTCATCTGAGAGGGATTTAGTATATGGATATCTATGCATTTAATTTGTTAGACAAGTGTTAGGCTTGAGGATGACCTTAGAGGTTGGGTAACCATACATAATTTCTATGATGGTTGGCTTGATGCCTCTTGCATCCTTGATATTTAAATACAAAAGTGAATACATATATTGCTAATTATAGGGGTTGAAAATAAAATCAAATCCCAAAATTAATGCAGCCCATCCTATTACTTGAGTTTGGTGTTGCAAGGAATGTTACACATAGTTGAGTTAATTCTCCTCATTTTCTCTAGATTGCAATCCAATTAGTCTCCTTTGTCTATATACTTTTTTGTCACATAGATTTGATAATGTCTTTAGAGCTACAAGAGAAATAAAAGTTTTAGGAAAAGAGTTAGAGATTGTGACAAATGGCAAAATCTATGCCCTCCATTGTAGTTGGTTGAGTTTTATAAATACATGTAGTCTTCTTATTTTGTAGGGATTGGTCTTTGGGCCTTTTCATGTACATGGTTTTCCTACAAATAGTTCTAAGGGATCAAATATTACAGGTCTAGCATAGAGTTAATATATTCATTTTATTTATAAGCTTCGAGTTTAGGTGTAGTCACACATATTTGCCTCCACATTTCAAGTGTGTCTATGGTGGACTAAGATATTTCAAGGATTCATGAGAGTGTGCCTCATGATTCCTCATGTCACATTTGTTGTCATGGTGTATTAGGGATTTTCTAGTGTTGCAAGGCTATAACTCATCACAATGATTTTGTAATAGGCTTTTCCTTAATATGTGATTATTTTTTAGTTATTGTGGATTTGTAAACATGCTTAAATGTGTGATGAATCTAAATTTTATGTGTAACATTAAGATCAAAAGTTGTAATATAGTTATCCTCTTGGTTAATGCAAATGCTTACACTATTCTCTACACATGGCTCTATTCCCAATTCTACAAGTACCAGTCTTGATGGATTGAAGGTCAATCCTTCATTTGATAAATAAATCTATTTCCTTTTCTCTAGTAGTGTAGGTCCTACATGCTTTCTTGATTTAATAATATAAGCCATGCTATATTTCTAGCAAGCTTGAGCTAATTGACTATTTAGAGAATCATGTAAATATGCCCATATCTTACACATTGTAGGAAAAAATTAAGGGAACTCATATATGAATGCATGGCTATTTTCATCTTTTGGTGCATGTGAAATATTGTTTCTATCTACTTGAAAGAGGTCTTGAAGATCTAGTTATAGCTATGAGCATGCTATGAACTTAGTGACAAATTTTAGGTGTTTGTCATGCTTTGGGTATGACTATTGATGGCCTAAATATATATCTTCATTTCTCTTTAATTGCCTTTTCAAGTGACCCTAAGGTAGCACCCTTCCAAATTTATCAAACCCTAGAGAAGAGGAAGAGTGACCTACTCTTAAGTATTGGCTTTCAACTTTTATGTACTTGATCATGAGTATTGACCTATTGTTCTCAAGTTGACATTCATAGTCTTGGGAAAGAGGTATAATCTCTAGGGTAGAAGAACAATAGCTTAGATTTTCAAAAATTTATATGATGTAACATCCCTTATTTTTTGTTCCTTTGTGATGTTCTAATTATGTGGTAAAATTTGATCAACTCTATTTACTTATGTTAAGTGTAAAGTGTTGATTTGATGTCTTTTGTGTATAACATTGCCATGGTTAATTGAATAAAGGTGATTATATGAAATTATATTATTTTTAACAATGCTACTAAGGTATATGTGGCAAGATTATGTTGTTTGATAATTATAATTTATAATATATTTTAGAAATAGAATTAATGTGATTTTCCATTTCTTATTATAATTGAAATAGACTTTTATTGCAAGTTCTTATTTTAGAATTGAAATAAATATATATATATATTTTAATTATTATAATTGAAATAGACTTTTATTGCAAGTTCTTATTTTAGAATTGAAATAAATAATTATATATATATTTTATTCTAAGCCAGAGATCACAAGGGGGATCTCTTCCCCATCAACATACTCAACTTAGAATCCACTTAGTCAACTCAACAAACTTAGAAGCCACATAGATGTTACTTGGGGGTTTTGAACTTGGATCTATGATTTAAATAGAATATTATTATCTAATTAGAATTAAATATTATTTTATGTATTTTATTTCTATTAGAAGTTTAATTTTAGAGTCAATTTGTAATTCTTATTTTAAATTATTCATGGTACAAACTTTTAAAGTTAGAATTCAAATTATAGAAAAAGGAAGCAACTAATTCCTTACTTGAATTAAATAAATGTTTTGTTCTAAAATTAGTTTTGGAAAGAATTTAGAAATTAAGATAATTATCTAAAACTAAATTATTGACTTAGAATTGAATATCCTTTTATGCTTTATTGTTTTTATTGAGAGATAAGCATGAGTTAGAAAGATATTATTAATATTAGATTTCTTGAGTTAAGAAGTGTGCATAACTTTATTTAGAGTGTTAAATTGTATTTTTGAAAGGAAATATTTAGACAACACTAAATTTAGGGAAAGACTTTGGGAAGGATTTATTGGCGTGAATAGGCTTCTTTAGCTATCTAGTTCTTTCTTAGCTAGCTCTTCGTTTTAGCTCTATTCACACTAGCTTAAATTTACTTAGGGACATTTTTCATTTATCCCACATTGGTAGTGGTTTTAGTCTGTTGAGTGGTAAATCCTATATATATTCACCCATCGCTCTCATATGAGCATCTCATTCCATTGTATGCTTTGCATTCTCTTGAGTTAAATACAATTTATTTGGCTCATATTTGATTTTTGTATTTGCTTTCCTTCATTCATTTGCATTTTTGGGTGGCTTTTCAGCTAAATCTTACATGGTATCAAAGTGGTTGTGAGTTGTGGGTTAGCATTCTTTTAGAAATCTGAGAGTATAGGAGTATTGTTTTTCAAAGCACATGAGTATGCTCTTCTCTTGCATCCTTAGATGATCTGGAGAATTAGAAAAGTGTGGAGAAAACACTAGTTTTTGGGGAGGTTCTCTCTTTGACTTGTTAGTTGTAGGTTTTTTGGAGCTTCCTAGAGACATTCTAAACTCACTATTGAGTTCAGAGTAGCTGAGATAGTCAATTTTGTCTTTCGTTTCATCTCAGTTGGACACCCGAAGCTAGATCTATGAGGGCTTGAAGCCAGAGGTTCGTTCCCAGATCCAGTAGAGAACCATATTTTTGGAGCAATTTGGGTCAAATCTGACCTTGCCATTGCACTTAGAAGGCCTGAAAACCTCAAGATTGACTATGCATTCATCAATTTTAGAAAAATTTACCCGAAGAGGCAAAAACATTTCCTAGAGAGTCGTACGCCCCCCAATGCGCACTTCGAGGTGGAATTTTTTTCAAAATTTTCAAATTTTTTTTTTTTGCAATTTTAACAAAAAATTTCATCTATTATTGTTAAAAAAATTTTGCAGAGGTTTTTTGAAAAGTTTGTAATATATATATATATATATATATATATATATATATATATATATAATTTTTGTTTTTGGTACCAAGGGTACTTGTGCAAGCGCAGAGCCCCCATACTAGGCCGTATCCTACCAAAGGTACTGCAGGGTACCCCAAGGGCCCTACATGCCTTCTTGGGGCCTTGCATCCAAGTACAGGCCGCAACCCATTTTTAAGGTCCACAGACCTCTTGGAAAAGGATGTGGGGTGTGGCGTAAGCCCCCCAACTCTCCATTCAATTGGCCTTTTTGGCCCATGTACTAGTGTTTGACCCTTCATTTGATTTGGCCTTTTGGACTTGATCTTTGTGTTCTGCCGTTTTTGGTGCCTCCTTTGTAACTTTCTCCAAATTTGGCACATCTGCCAAATATAGCAAAGACCTCCAAAATTAGAGATTCCACCAACATTTGGTAGTGAAAGTTTCGTCAATTGTGAAAGTGCCTATTTTATCTCGAGATTGACCTTTTTTGGAAAAGGTCTAAATTAATCTGGAAGGGTTTTATATTTGGCGAATCACTAAGTTTAGTGGTAGTTTTGCTAAATTTGACGGAAGGTGTTTTTTTCAATCTTGAACCCCCTATCTATTGGCAGGTTGAAATTTGTACTCCAACTTTGAATACTCATAACACAGTTTCACAACCTCTATTTTTCGAGCAACTTTTTTTTTTTATTTGGGCTAATTTTTCATGCAATCCACACTGGTGTAGACGGTCTCTGATTTCAGTGTATGAATTTTCTATAATTTGCAGATGCTCACAGGTGACACTACGTAATTCTCATTTTGGGAGCTTTAAAGCTACATAACTTTTGTATACGACCTCGAATTGAGGCAATTCTTTTTTTGAAAGTGCACATTTTTTCATGTACTTCACAGTGATTCTATTAATTTTACTTGGTATTGTGCTAAAATTGTACTTTTAGTATACACTCATTTCTAAGGATATGTAAAAGCATTGAAGTCAAGTCCACTCAACCTTCTCTTGTTAATGGCAGTTGTGACCACACTAAACATAAAGTTCCAAATCATTTTTCTTTGGAGGGCTCTTTGATTGAGTGATTTAGGGGGGTCTCTTGGTGTCATTATGTCTATGCATCTCTTTCTGCTTGTGCTTTCTTTTTATTTCACAAATGGGTAATGTTAAGTTTCCATTGCTAACACCATACAACTATAAAACATGGAAACAAAATTCATGGAACACTTTAATATAACAAGGATATACACTCTATGTTGAAGGAAAGATTACTGAACCCATAGATGCTAAGGAAAAGATACTTTGGATGATTGAACACACAAAAGCTCTTGGTTGTCTTAGGAATCTATTTTCCCTTGATATAATGTTTCAAATTGATGGATGTACAAATTCACATGATGCATGGAAAAAATTAAAGACTCTGTATGGTACAATTGATGAAGTTAGGGGATATCAACTTGATAATGACTTAATGAGTCTTGATCCTAAATCTTTTGACAACATCCAGGACTATGTAATAAATGTTAATAACCTTAGAGCATAATTTAAATCATGTGGCGTAGAGAAAAAGGACATACAACTTGTCTTAACTACTCTCTCTAAACTTGGACCTAAATATGTTGCTTTTGTTTCTAGCTTTCATACTCATAGGTTGACTATGGGATTTGCATACACGATGCCTTCTTTTGCTTCCTTTTCTGAAATGTTGATGCATGAGCAAGGTAAGCTTCTTTCCATGGGTTTCCTTAAGCCATCACAGTCTCAGGCTTTGTTGGTTGGTCAGCCAAAGGGATAGAAAGAGTCAGGGAAACCTAACAAGAAACAAAAGAAGTCTAAGAAGTAGTCATAGAAAAATTAGGCACAATCATTGTCTAATTCCTCTTCTACAAAGGGGAACAATCAGAAGAAGGAAAAACGAAGTTGTAGTTACTATAAGAAGGTTGGTCTTGAAGAACATTCTTGTCACAAGAATTAGATCGATGAGATGAAGCATCTTCTAAAAAAAACAACATTAATCTGCCTTCTTTTGTTGCAGAGCAATCCTCTACTCCTTAAAAATTGGGTAAAGGGAAAGCAACTACACTTGTTGCTACTGTAGATTCTTCACATGAGTGGATTCTTGACTCGGTTACCTCACATCATATGGGTTCTGTCAAAGAACATTTTTCTTTGTTGGAGCCTTGTTTGGTACCCCCACATTCTCATTAGGGATGACTCTCATGTAGATGTCATTGAGAAAGGTTCTGTTGATGCTGGCATTGGTACATTTGAGGATGTTCTTTGTGTGCCTAATCTGTCAAGCCAACCTTCTCTCTATCTATCAGATCATCCAAAATGATAAGAAAGTTGAATTCACTCCAGATTCCATCAACATTAGGGATCTTGAAGATAATGCACTTCTTACAGTTGGTAAGGCTAATCATGAGCCTCGACTATATGCTTTCCCTCATTTTATACATGATTCACATTCTACTGCTTTGCTCACTCATTCAGATTATGTGAGCAAGCTATGGCATGAGCAGTTTGGCCATCTCAACTTCTGCTATCTTTAGAAGCTTAGCAAGCAAGATATGGTCACAGGTCTTCCTCAAATCAGTTTCTTAGATAGAATTTGTTCAAGTTGTGCATTGGGAAAGAATCCGGAGGAAAAGTTCCATAAAGGGAAGGCTTGGAGGGATTCAAAAGTCCTTGTGCTGATTCACAGTGATGTGGCGGGTCCATTTCCATCGTTGTATTTCACCAAGGCTCTCTACTTACTCACCTTAATTGATGACTTTTCCAAATACACCTAGTCTACTTTCTTCAGTAGAAAGGAGAAGCTTTTGATAGATTCTAGGAGTTCAAGGTTCACGTCGAGAAACAATCTAGAAAGGTTGTCAATATTCTCTGCACTGACAATGGTAGAGAATATGTGAACCATCACTTTGAGCAATTGTGCACCCTTGAAGTGATAGATCTTCAACATACTTTCACCTATACACCTCAGCAAAAGGGTGTGGCAGAGAGGAAAAATAGGTCCTTGAAAGAGATGGTTAGCTGCATGATCCACACATGCTCCCTTGCACCTGCATATTGGGTAGAAGCTATTAACTATGTTGCTCACATCTAGAACATGGTTCCTCATAAGGCATTGAAGGGCGTCACTCCCTTTGAAGCTTGGTGTGGTAGGAAACCTATTATGTGGTGCTTCAAAGTTTTTGGCTCTCCAGCATGGGCTCACATTCCTTCAGAGAAGTGCAAGCCCCTAGAACCTTAGAGTTAGCCCTGTATGTTTATTGGTTACCTTGATGGTGTAAAAGGATAATGACTTTTGGATCCATAGACACATGAGCTCTTCATTGACCGAATTGTGCAATTTGAGGAAATCTCTCCTAGCTCATCCTTACATCTTCCTTACTTCACAATAGATTCAGATAGTGACTTAGAGGATTTTCCTCCAGCTGCTTCTACTCATAGAGTTGATCATGAGGCTTCTTCACAAAGTTCAGATTTTGAAGATGAGGATTTTCCTCCTCCATCCCCTTCCATGCCTCGTTGGGCTTGTTAGACACTTGAGTCTACAGGCACTCTTGTTGGGGATCCTTCAAATACTTTGAGGATTCAGTCACAACACTAGGATATTTCACATTCTTACATTGCCACAACTTCAGATCCACAGTCATTTTGTGAAGCATTAGGTATCAAGTTGAGTGAGATTCAACAATGGAGGAAGAGTACAACTCCTTGATTTGGAGCAAAATTTGGGATCTTGTTCCACTTCTTAAGGGAAGAAAATTGGTTCAGTGTAACTGGATTTATTGGACCAAATTTGTAGTGGATGGATTAGTTGACAAGTTGAAAGCATAGCTTGTGGCTAAAGGTTTCTCTCAAGCTCCTGGTGTTGACTACATTAAGACCTTTGCCCTTTTCACCAAGATGAACTCTATTCACATGATACTTGCTATTGCTATAGCTCAAGGTTCGGATGTACATTAGATGAATGTGAAGAGTACATTTCTTCAAAGGGATTTACTTAAGGAGATTTACATGGAGCAGCCACATGGGTTCATTCAAGATTCTTCACTAGTTTGCAAATTGGGGAAGTCTCTCTATGGCCTCAAATAGGCCCCACGAGCCTGGTATGCCAAGATGGAGTCCTTTCTTCTCTCAGTTGGATTCTCTAGATGCCACTCTAATCTGAATGTCTACATCTTGAGACAGGAGGATGCTCTTCTTTTATTGGATATCTATGTTGATGACTTGACTATCACTGGGAGAACTTCATCCATCATTGAGTGTCAAGACTGCTTTGCACAACAGGTTTTCCATGACCAACTTGGGTCTCTTGCACTATTTGAGATCACTTAGACCTCTTTTGGGATCTCTCTTGCGCATCCCAAGTATGATCTTGATCTTTTGGCTCGTTTTAACATGGATAATTGTAAGCCTGCATCGACTCCCTTTCCGTCAGGAGTCAATCTTGAGGTGACGTGTTCTACACCACTAGTTGATGTCACCTTGTATCGTAGCTTGTTGGTAGCCTAATCTACTTGACCCATACTCATCCCAACATTTCATTTGCAGTTGGCATTGTTTCATGCTTCATGATGGAGCCACATGAGCTTCATCAGAAGGATGCCAAATGCATCTTGCACTACATACAAGGCACTCATAGGTATGAGATTCACTATGCAATAGGCACATGCTTAGATTTGATTGGATACATAGATTTTGATTGGGATGGTGATCTTGATGAGCGCAAGTCCACATTTGGCTACAATTTTCACCTTGGTTATGGTCCCATTAGTCAGCACAACAAGAAACAACATGTCATTGTTCTTTCTTCGACTAAGGTTTAGTATCGGGGCTGTTAATGCTGCCATTGAGGCTATTTGGCTTCAAAATATCCTCACTGAACTTGACATCACTTTTTAGAAGCCATCAATCATCTACTATGACAACTAGAGTGCCATCTAGATCTCAAAGAACCTAGTTCATCATCAGCGTACCAAACACATCAAGATCCACATGTATTTTCTTAGGGAGCTAATTCAGGAGCAGGTCATTGGTTTGCAGTATTGTCCTATAGAGGAGGAGGTTGCATACATCTTCACTAAACCCTTCATTGAGAGCAAGTATGTCAATCTTTGGTCTCTCTTGGTGGTGTAGGACATCTCTTCTAGGGGGTCACTTAGCCTTTCTTGCTTTATCCTCTCATGGGGGGAGTTTTTTTTGGTGCAGTCATGGATGGAGGGTCCAAAGAATGCGGACTATCCAACCATGCAACTAGAGTAAACACAACAAAAATAACGCAATAATAGAATGCAATGGAAGATTTATATGCTCAATATATCAGACAATTACAATGCTTATATGCTGGCAACATGCGGGCTACAATCAAAGGGCTCACAGGCTTGCTCTCCAGGTTACAACATATATGAAAGATATGGCATTGAAGTTCCTCTGGAAAGAAATTATCTTCAACTATATTCTATTATGTTAACTAATTCCCTTCATAATGCATCTAAGAGATGTATATATATCATTCTCCAGCTCAAATAATCCTCTGCATCGGCCTTAATAGATCTCAAACTCCAATGAATGATGAAACATGTAGAAATGTGTAGGTCCATATATAACTCTTGGTAATGATCCGTAAATGGATGAAACTAGATGCGGTTCTCAATGAAGGTGTATCTAGTCCTTTACTTCCTTGTGTGATGTTTCATTTAGCTCCACAAGTCACGGAAGTGATTTGTAAACCTTGTATGCTTGTGTTGACTAAAGAATGCTTTGTTATGTGAAAGCTGATCATTTTATGATAGCGATATCTCTCTGCAGACGAATCCAAATCTCATTAAATATGAGTATGATGTAGCTAACATGGCATAGAAACTAAATCCTATTCCGCGAGCTTTGAAATGAAGATGCAGTAGAATGCGGTAGGAAATATTGAAACTACAAATGATTCAACAACAAGTGAAATGCAAGAAAAAGAAAAGAAAGCAAATATTTTTGGTTGATGCAAGATTGCTCTTCAACCTAGGATGCTCCTACATCATTTTCCCATTGGATTTTCTCCTTCTTTTCTGCTTGATGAGATCTTTTGTAAATGAGTAACTCTTCAAGCCTTATGGAGCCTTATAGGGTTTTTATCTGATTCACATTCTATTGCTTTGCTCACTCATTCTGATTATGTGAGCAAGTTATGGTTTGGAGACAAAATCACATACTTATAGGGTTTTAGCATTCACGTACTTATAGGGTTTGGAGAGCCTTGCAAATTTCACGTGCTTTTGGATTGAAGAGTTTTCTACATCGAGGGTTTAGCATCTTCTTGGATTTTACGCTTTTAGCTTTGAAGAAGCTAGATTCTTGTGCATGAAAGGCTTTAGATAATATTTCATTTTTGTATAATTAATAAATTTAGGATTTCTTGTGAATTCATGTTGAGTGCTAAAAGAATCTCAGATATGAAATTTATATTTATGTGTTAGAGAAAAACATAATCTTGGAAAAATGAATTCTTTAGGGTTTTCAAAGTAAAAAAATTTATGCATTAAATATAACCTTAGATAATTATTTTTAAAACCTGATTGAATATAATTCTTAAATAATCAAATTTAAAATTGAGAATTAAAGGGAAAAACCTAGGTTCTCATATAAGAAGAAAGGTCGAAAAACTAGGAAAAGATGGTAGAATATTTTTGGAAGAAATTGGATTTGTGTCCTTTTGATTTTGATGTATTTTAATGCATGATAATCCTAATTTTTCTAATACATGACTGAATTATAAATCTGAGAATGCAAACTTCAGTTTTCATGACATAGTGAAACTTGTAGGTGAAAACCTAGTGAAGGGAATATGAACATGTGATAGGGCTTAATCAAATGGAGACTTGATTAATCTTTTAATGACAAATTTATGATAATATTTAATGATTTATAATAGTGTGTAAGTGATTTTATCTCAATTTGGAATTTGGGGGTGATTGGGAACTAAGAAACTGAGAATTAATGTTGAAAAGAACTTGCAAAATATTTTGGCCATATAGGAACTCAATTCCTTACTTATACTGCACCTAAGTATCTTGTGGAGATTTATTTTGATTAGAAAGTGCTTCTATGGTTTAGGAGTTATTTTTTAAATTTAGATAGAATTTCTAGTATGAATTTCATGTTTTGTTTATGTGGTCTCCCAATGTGGTTTGTTTAGTTTGTACTTGTTAGTGAGTATGTTAAACTATTTTGTGGGTGCTAGTTATGAGGGTGTGAGCATGAGTTGAAATTTATTCCCTATTCTACCCACACACCTAAGTATAGTGATATTGTATTTGAGAGTCCTTTAGTAGATTTGTGTGATAGTTTTAATGTCATGATTGGAGTGATACTTCCATTGTTGTTTTATTGGCTTCCCAACTTAATTGGGTGGAAATAATCTATTGATTTATAATATGCTGTCATGTTTTATACTTATTTATTTGATTGTATTTGTAGGATAAGATTATCTTGATTATATAAATCTAGCTTGGATTGGTGTTGTAATGTCTTCTTGGGGATCTAATGTATTTATTTTATTACTTCTACTGGGTCATGGTTCTACTTGTGAGAATAAGGATCTATCCAAAAGTATAAGGTGCATGAAAGGTGTATCTCATGGGTTCCATCTAAAATAATGGAATGGCTACCGCAAAGTAGTGTATCTACTGGAGAGAGTAGGGAGGTTATCATAAGAGTAGTGGTTTGTAAGGACCGACTCGTTATGAACAAAATAATACTAAACTCTGAATTCAAAAATACCGAGGAATTAAAATTTTTGATCTAACAGATGTAGGAAATATAGATTCGTGAAATTTTACTATTAATTCTAAGAATTGCACACTAAATGTTATTGTGGTTAAACAACTAGAGCTTAGTTTTATAAGGTCATCAAGTCTTAAAAGGATCACCAATCTGGATCTAGTGAAGAGAGATAGTACATTTAACAAGATAACATATAAGAACAACTGAGAAACACATACCTTAAGTTCTTCACTACACTCTGCATTCATTTCCAACAACTTGCATTTTTCTCCAGTGATTGGTATCCTTATCATCTGCACAAAACTAACTAGACAATCTCATGTTAAAATGACTCAGAAATCACTACATAGAAAGTAAAGATCACGATGTCAATTATAGAAGAACATCCTATATCTGGGGGACCTGAGTACTGGGGGCATCCTTCACCATCCAGATTGCCTACATACCTTGTATCCAAAGGATCAAGGCCCCCTCCAGATGCGATTGACACTGGGGTATGCGAATATGTAGTTCTATCTTGCACTATGTTTGATGCAACTGCAAGCAGGTATCCAAT
Source organism: Cunninghamia lanceolata (assembly GCA_027924645.1). Lineage (NCBI taxonomy): Eukaryota > Viridiplantae > Streptophyta > Pinopsida > Cupressales > Cupressaceae > Cunninghamia > Cunninghamia lanceolata. The sequence continues at coordinate 1,459,919 of BSBN01000204.1, read as the reverse complement.
CCTTTCTAGGGTTATTCCCTACCCTAGACAGTTCTTAGTCGGCTACCACCCACTCAGGTGAAACAGGGATGAAAATTATTTCACTACCACAAACACCTAAAGGGGTGTTTGTCAATTAGTCCTAGTGTGGAGGAATCCCTATCAGGTGTCTGCTCATGAAATCTAGTCTACTTCCTCAAGCCAGATTAGGTAATTTCGTGACTAAGTCCATTCTTGATTCCCTAGTGCTTTCTGATTATCAAGATCCATGAAGGCAAGGTGAGAGCATTCGACAAATAGGGTTTCTGGATCAGACTAGTTTCCCTATCTAACATTTTACAAGTCTTCTCCGATTTAGACTCGTGTTGTCAATAAGCCTCATTTTCTATTGATAGTTTGAAAGGTTTTCTAAATGAGCATTTTGCCCTCAATACTTAGAAATTCACATGGTAATCACCATACAACTATTTCAATAGACTCATCCTCTAGTTAATCTTTTTAATGAGATATCCGAGGAGATTTTCCCTTCTTGCGGATTTAGCTTCAACATGTCCCTTATTACTCCTCGATGATTTAGAGGGACGGTGCCCAGACATCGTTGTTGCAGCTATGTTAGGTGCGAGGTACTTGGTTCAATGCAATGAGATTACCCATAAACGTAACACAAAGGTATCGTAAAAACTGAACACTACGATTTCTTTGAGATTTTGGACGTATGTTTACAAAGTTTACCTATCTATTGGAAACGAAAACTTGCATAATAACTAATAAAGAAATTGACAAAGGAAAGATACTTCTCTAAAACATAATGAAAATAAATTATAGTAAAGATGGTTGATGATTTCGCTTATACGTAATGAATAGTACTAGAGAAGATACTTAATCAATTGCATCAATTCATAATTGTACGTAACATAACTAGAAAAGATATTCTATCAGTAATGTATGCAAAGATTCAGTCTTGGAAAAACAAGGAAATCTTTATAACTTATTTTGTCATACATGAATAGACTTTATTCCAAAAGTAAAGAATTGATACAATTTTCTTACATGATCATTATAGACTTACTTTTAAATTGTAACCAATAAGGACTTAATAAAAGTTGTAAAATAAGACATATATCTCAACAATACTTAAAACTCCCTAATTGGGTTTATACTTTAATAAACTAATTAACCACCATTGTTAATAAAATTGCACCAATACATTATAACAATAATATTCTAAAATCATTATTGGAAATATCGTTTTATGATTGAAATACTTATGAATCACAAGACAACTATACTACTTGAATGATCAACCTTGAATATATTTATGATCTATGAATTCATAATAATACTTTTCTTTAACTTAATCAATTCAAAAAACATAAGACTTGAAAGGTACTTAATCAATAAAGTACATAACGATCTAGTCTAGTACAATATAAGGAATTATTGATAACTAAATTGTTGTAAATAAACATTGTTCAATAGTATAGTCCAAAATCAATTCCTTGAAAAACCATTTCAACTTACTTATATTTGAAAATGGATTAGAATTTATGATATTTAAATCTAAATAAGTTTCTCAACTTAAACTTTTCTAAATGTTAACCCTATTAGTCAAACAAGTTATACTTCTTTCCATAAGTCATATTGGATGAATCTTTGACAACTTATTTGAGATAAATGAAGGTGTTCTAAGTCACTAAGTTTTCAATTTGTACCTCCTAGTATCCCTTAAGGTTTGACAATTACTTATACAATCATGATATATTTCCAATTATGATTCTTACTTTAATCTTATAACATATGACAAGGTCTTAGTCCAACAAATTTAAGAAATCAAGATTCATTCTATGATTGATTGACATATGATTTTTTTCTTTTTGTAATTATTCCATAGATTTAAGTTATTCAATAAGGAGCTTATCGTTTACTTTTATTTTTAAAATAAATTTGTTTTTGAACAACCATTTGATAGCCAACATCACAGCCAATACACTTATAAGTATATTTAAGATAGTAGATTTGTTGCATAATTTACAAAATCAATAACACTTGAAAACTAGGAGATAATAGGAGTGACTCAAAAACCATTTAGGGAAAACATAATTATTTTAATAAATGACATGATCATACACCATAAACATTCTTGAATTTTAATTCGACCCAACTCAAAAGTTCAATCAATATATTAAGGTATACTATAATGTCTAACAAGGATGAAACATATTTTAGTTCTCAAGTACATTGAGCCTTTAAACCATCTACCTTATCTAAATTTCTCGTGATTATAGAAATAATGTTTTCAAGTCCTCAACTATACTAAGTTATCCTCAAAAGAAAATAATTCCCTTCAAGGGTTGTCACCTAGATTTTAATGGTTTAAGGAAAGAATGAACTTTTACTAGCAGGAATAAAAGAATTCTATGTTCTTTGATATCATAAAGGATATAGGAAATGTTTTAAATACCTAATTTCCAATAAGTCTTTTTGAGAGCAATATACAAGCAACTCAAGAAACTTTTACCCATTTCTTGCATTTTCACAATTGGATTTAAAATCTAAAGATAATCAATTCTATAGAACTAGTTGAATAATGTTGATGGTATAAAAGAAATATTATTATCTTACTAATTTCTATGATTCAAGAGTAGTTATCTAACCTTAAGAGTGGAGCTATGACATACAATAAGATATTACAATAGCTCTTAATTACTTCTACATTTGTATTCTTTGAATTATTTCTAATTCATTCTTATAATATTATAGGTCTAATGTCCTTAAGTGTTGCTAATCTTTATATAGAGTTCCTTGTCCCTAATATTATGACTAAGTTGTACTAGAACCTCTTAATTCATTGATCATCAAAGTGATCTTTGATTATTTCTCTGCTACCGTGGAACAACTATTAGAGTTGTTAACTTCAAGTATGTGCTGATTGCCATGCAGAAATAATGAAGGGACATCCATGAAAGAATAACAGAAGGGGAATCTTTTTGTCAGATGCTATAATTGCAAGTGCCCTGGTAGACATGCATGCAAAATGTGGAATCTTAGACAAGGCATGTGAACTGTTTGACATAATGCCTCAAAGAGAGATCATCTCGTGGAATGCAATGATTGCAGGATTCCTCAAAATGCATTTTTTGAAAAGGCTTTAGAAACTTTCAGCAAATGCAATTGGCAGGCATAAATCTATAACCTTTGCCATAGTCCTCCCTGCCTGTGCCAAGATGGATGCTTTTGAACAGGGTAGGGGTACCCATCAAAGCAAAACGGAAGGGGAATATCTACCAGATATTATAGTTGAAAATACTCTGGTAAACATTTATGCAAAATGAGGAAGCATAAACAAGGCACGTCAATTGTTTGACAAAATGCCTCAAAGAAAGGTCAACTCATGGAATACAATGATTGCAAGATTTCTCAAAATGAATTTGTTGAAAAGGCTTTAGAAACTTTCAGTAAATGTAATTGGCAGGTGTAAATCCAAAGTCCCTAACCTTTGCCAATGTCCTCCCTGCCTGTGCCAGGATGGACGCTTTTGAACAAGGTAGGGGCACCCTTCAAAGCAAAATGGAAGGAGAATATCTGCCAGATAGTATAGTTGAAAATACTCTGGTAGACATTTATGCAAAATGAGGAAGCACAGATAAGGTACGTCAACTGTTTGACAAAATGCCTAAAAGAAGTATGGTTTGATAGACTGTAATGATCGCAGGATATGCACAAAATGGATTTGTTGAAAAGGCTTTAAAAAATTTAAATTAAATTTAAATTGGTAGGGGAAGGCCTAAATTCCTCTATACTAAGGATAAATCACATCTACTATTAACACTCATAGATTTACAATTTATAATTTCACATCATAACAGTTTAATAACAACAATTTCAATCAAATGCATAGTGATATGGTTGCATTATGGAGTTGGAGTCTGTTACTTAATGTACATATTTAGTTGGTTTAGGAAGAATGATAATTGTGGAAGAATACGCTGCTAGATGTGAGAAGAGAAGTGGGTTGCTGAGGGGACGCCATTAATGTTCTGCAGTATCCTCCCTCTTTAATAAATCAAGGGAAAATTTGTACACTGTCTAACATAATGCCTCGAGGTGTTATCTCAGGGAATGTGAGGGTTGGCAGTCAAAAGGATTTTAGAAACTTATAACAAAAAAATAGATTCAACCACATATGCCAGTGTCCTGCCTATCTCTGTTGAAATGGAAGCTTTTGGAATGGGTATGGACATTAATCAAGCTTAAAGGGAGTTTTGGGATAGGGTATATATATATAAATGAGATGTCTTTTTGTTAGATGTTATGGATGAAAACGCTCAGGCCGATTTGTATCCAAAATGTGGAGGTGTGCGAGTAGTTTTAACAGATTGCCTTGAGGACATGCCTATATGTAATCTAATGGAATGCCAATGAAATTGCTTACAATCAAATTCTACCAAATTTTAGGTGGCGTTGGGTTTCACAACTTTCTCAGATTGAAATTAACTACTGTGTTCTATGTTTTTTTTAAATAAAACTTTGATTTTGGAAGAAAAATCATTTCAAATGAGAGGAATCATATGATGTTGTATATTGCTGTTTAATTTTCATCTAGCAATTGACTACAAACAACACATATGCAAAGTAATTTTAAGAGAATGAAATCTCTTTTACATTTAAATCTAGACTAATTACATAATGCAAACAACATGCACATAAATTCAAACTAAATTTTATAAATTCATAAAAACAATGATCTTTGTGTCATAATTTTCTAAAAGAGAAAGGAAGGACTAACTCACAAAGTGCTCCAGCTATCCAACTAAACACTACCTCCAAGTGTGTATTCCTCCCTTCATCAATCCATCCTATTTATAGAGAAAAATCCATCCCTATCTAGAACATTTGTTTTTCCAAGTACATGGTGGAAAATTTGGAAGTCAAGTCTAAGCACATGGTGGAAAATTTGAGTCTTTGGAGTCAAGTCTAGCCAATTAAATGCCTTTCTCCAATTTCTAATTTGAAATAAATTCATGTGGAATATCCCCATTTTAAAAATAAATGCTTTGTTTGAAAATTGATTTGAAAAGTGGGGGAGTTGAATCCTCATTTATTTCTTTTCTCTAGAAGTGTACCCTCTTTTGATATTTTTTTAGTTTATTTATTTAAAAATCTAAATTGTCCAAAAAAATCATTTATTTATTATTATTGACATTTTTACATTATTTAATTTTTTCTTCTAATTATTTTGATCAATTAATAAGATAAGTTTTTCTATATTTGAATAATGAAATGCATATAAGTAGATATTAGAGTAAATGGTGATTAGTAAAAGTAATTATTGTTTGCATAGTATAACCTGATGACTCTAAAACTAAAAATCTAATCAAAATCGGATAGATCACAAATTATACTAGAGGGATAAAAGTAGGTCGTGACATACTCCCCCCCTTAAACTTTGCATCGTCCCGATGCAAAACATTACTGACATTAGTTCATAAATTAAGGTAGCAAAAGTGCTCAACATAAATCAAAACTTCTACTAGTATCCTTGTATTATCATAACAATGTGAGTTTAAGAAGTTACTTTAACCTTTCAAACCTGATTGAGCATATCCTTGCAACTTGTCCTCTAGTTGGGAATGTTGATTATTCCCGTATACTCATTCATTCAAATTTTCCTGTGTCTAGGAAAAACACTTGTAGAGGTTGTCAGATATATCATGTTATGATGTTAATCATGGTGTTGTTCAACCATGCTTCTGAGATTGCCATGTATGCAACAATTCATCACAAAGTACTTTGATTTATCAATGAAAAAAAAAATTAAAGTAATAAATGATCATAAGTTACCAAAATGCCATTTTAAATCATTATTTCATCATGTAAGTACCTTCCTCATAATTATCTTTAGGAGCCTTTTAAATGGCACAATAAGTGAATAAGTGTCTAAAAAAATTAAGGAATAAATCTAACTTGCAAGAGTTTCATCATTAAGCACATTATTATCATAACTAGCTAATATAACTTCTTCACAAATCTATATTGTAGAATGGAGCTATCAAATCAACCATGCATCGTTATCATGAACTCAAACATGTGATATAAAACTAATTAAATTAAAACATTCCCATGCTCATGGATTCGTCATGAGAGTGGTATACTCAAGAGCAAATGAAGTGAAAGTATTCCAAAATAGATTCAATGTCAAGAGGTCAAATTATTATCATATCAAATGCGAGGATCAGAATATTATTATTTTCTAACGTCTCTTCAGTAGATTCATTTCCATATAAGAAGGCTCTTACCTTAGTCCATTCACAATAAAGCTAAGTACACTTGCTCCTCACTTTGGTTTCCGACTATTTGCCTTCATAGAGAATAAAATATTCGTAGATATAATTGATCCTATCCCAAGTCAACATATCCAAAACGTCATTAAATAATTTTTCTTCTTTTACTAATTATTCCATCTTCTGATATGTATTATAATTTATACCGAGTTATCTACCTTTAAGTTAGTTTCTCTCTTGCATAAGAGGGTCACCTTTATTGTTCTCCTTTTCCTTTGACAATACTTAATCATAATAAAAATCGTATCGAACTCAAAGTCCAACTGTTTGATCTTATTGTTCATATCCTTAATTTTCTCTCATTTAAAACCTCCTTTGATGCTATTACAATGTTGTGACCTTGATCCTTCATGCTTGCAATTCACTTTAAAATTAAATCATCAAAGATAATAACACCTCGAAATCAACTTTCTAAGTTTGGTAAATTTTTTTTTAGGTTCATAGACTCTCCCTTGGTAATCCATCATTATCAAAGGTATACCCTGCATATTTTTGATCTGTTAGATATACTTCAAGAGCCATCCCCACTTGATTACACCAGGGATCATTTTTTGTTTGCCTAAGGTTGGTTTTGAAGTGTTGATGTTACGATAATGTGTCTTCTTTTACTTAATGCATCAGCCACTCTATTCTCCTCTCCCTCGATATATTCAATCTCAAAATCATACTCACTTAGAAATTCTAGCTGCCTTCTTTGTCTTGCATTAAGATGGGGTTGAGTAAAATGTGAGATTTTCATATCTAATTATACAACCTCACTACTTGTGCATAGACTCCAAATGTTAAGTACTGAAACTCGTTATCCAAAATTTCTAGTTATGTTAGAAGTTTACTCCAACCTATGTTAGAATCCAAGAGAAATGATACACCATTGTAGATTAGAAGAATTATATTATCTTAGTCAATTTGAGTACTCAGGAAATAGCCAATCCGAGCTACAGTGTCCAAAATGGGAGATACTGAAATAAAGCCAATCCGAGCTACAATGTCCAAAACGGGAGATACTGAAATAAAGCCAACCGAGCTCTTCTGTCCTTTGGGCAAACTGGTTCATATGGAATCGGGTCTAATGGGCCCTATCGCTACCCAATACGAGGTAGATAAAATAATGGCCAAATGGTCTATACTGGTCAAACAGATCCAAACTTTATCCAATAGGTAAACACAACAACCATACGGCTAACAAGGACATGAATCAATAAATTACTCTTCCAGAGACTTAGACTCATCGTGATCAATCTAGATCCTGAGTCACTTACATGAAATTACACAATAGAACCATATATTGCACCGAGGAATTTCTATAAGTTTATTCGATAAGAATGTTCTGAGGACCTTGTACCCTCCCTTGGGTTTGTGGGCAACTGGCCAGGTGCAAGGTCAATCCTCTCAAGGATTCCTTTGAGTATCAGTGACTTCTATTATTCTGATATCATATAAACATTACACTTAAAATGAATACGTGCTCAAGCACACACATCAACACTCAAGTGAAAGGTAACAATTCTAGCTGTCATGCATGCCTATTTGTAGAGACTACCACATCAACAACTTTTCCAAACCTTTCATCCATCTCTCTCTTCACAAATGTTGCATCAATTGGCGCCACCTTAGGGCTTGTTATCCAAAAGTAGTGCTAGCATCGCAAAATTAATAGTAGCTTCCCAAACTAGAAGTCCATGAATGACATCAATTTCCCAAAAGTCAATAGTTGTCCCTAGTACTCATCCAGTTAGCCATAAAACCATATAGTCTCACCTCCAAAGGAAACCAATATCATTAATACCTTAGAGCCAAGTAACCAAAAAAGAAAGTTGATCTCAGGGCCCTCTCAAGGACACCTCCTCACGTTTCCTAATACCTTGCTCGCGTTCATTTAAGGTGTTATCCTCCAAGAGGAAGCTATGCAAGAATCACACACATAGACCTAGGAGGATGAATTATGACTGTCCCATACTAGTCCCATTCTCAACCCCCATCCTTACAATAGAATTCCCCAAGCCACCTACTCCCCCATACAACCTACTAGGGGCCCCTCCTAAACATGACAGTTTACAGAAGTCACATTACTCCACACATGCCAGTAGTTACAACAATAAAATGCCTCAAATCAAGAAGGACTACGTAAAACAAGTCCATAAGTTAAATCCTCATTTAGAATACATTAAGACAAGCCAAGAAGAAGTGAAGATAAAAAATAACAATCATTGCAACATCCTTACATCTTCCTTACTTCACAACAGATTCAGATAGTGACTTAAAGGATTTTCCTCTAGCTGCCTCTACTCATTGAGTTGATCATGAGGCTTCTTCACAAAGTTTAGAATTTGAAGATGAGGATTTTCCTCCTCCATCCCCTTCCATGCCTCGTTGGGCTTGTTAGACACTTAAGTCTACATGCACTCTTATTGGGGATCCTTCAGATACTTTAAGGATTCGGTCACAACTCCAGGATATTTCACATTCTTACATTGCCACAACTTCAGATCCACAGTCATTTTGTGAAGCATTAGGTATCAAGTTGAGTGGGATTCAACAATGGAGGAAGAGTACAACTCCTTGATTTGAAGAAAAACTTGGGATTTTGTTCCACTTCTTAAGGGAAGAAAATTGGTTCAATGTAACTGGATTTATTGGACCAAATTTGCAGTGGATGGATTAGTTGACAAGTTGAAAGCATAGCTTGTGGCTAAAGGTTTCTCTCAAGTTCCTGGTGTTGACTACATTAAGACCTTTGCCCTCGTCATCAAGATGAACTCTATGCACATGATACTTCCTATTGCTGCAGCTCAAGGGTGGGATGTACATCAGATGGATGTGAAGAGTGCATTTCTTCAAAGGGATTTACTTGAGGAGATTTACATGGAGTAGCCACATGGGTTGATTCAAGATTGTTCACTAGTTTGCAAATTGAGGAAGTCTCTCTATGGCCTCAAATAGGCCCCATGAGCCTGGTATGCCAAGATGGAGTCCTTTCTTCTCTTAGTTGGATTCTCTAGATGCCATTCTAATCTGAATGTCTACATCTTGAGACAGGAGGATGCTCTTCTTTTCTTGGATCTCTATGTTGATGACTTGACTGCCACTGGGAGCACTTCATCCATCATTGTGAGTGTCAAGACTGCTTTGCACAATAGGTTTTCCATGACCAACTTGGGTCTCTTGCACTATTTGAGATCACTTAGACCTCTTCTGGGATCTCTCTTGCACATCCCAAGTATGATCTTGATCTTTTGGCTCATTTTCACATGGATAATTGTAAGCCTGTATCGACTCCCTTTCCATCAAGAGTCAATCTTGAGGTGACATGTTCTACACCACTAGTTGATGTCACTTTGTATCATAGCTTGTTGGTAGCCTCATCTACTTGACTCATACTCGTCCCAACATTTCATTTGCAGTTGGCATTGTTTCATGCTTCATGATAGAGCCACATGAGCTTCATCGGAGGGATGCCAAATGCATCTTGCACTACATACAAGGCACTCACAGGTATGAGATTCACTATGCAATAGGTACATTTTTAGATTTGATTGGATACACAGATTTTGATTGGGATGGTGATCTTGATGATTGCAAGTCCACATTTGGCTACAATTTTCACCTTGGTTATGGTCCCATTAGTTAGTAGAGCAAGAAGCAACATGTCATTATTCTTTCTTCGACTGAGGTTTAGTATCAAGGCTGTTAATGCTACCATTAAGGCCATTTGGCTTTAGAATATCCTCACTAAACTTGACATCATGTTTTAGAAGCCATCAATCATCTACTGTGACAACCAGAGTGCCATCTAGATCTCAAAGAATCTAGTTCATCATTAGCAGACCAAACACATCAAGATCCACATGTATTTTCTTAGGGAGCTAATTCAGGAGCAGGTCATTAGTTTGCAGTATTGTCCTACAGAGGAGGAGGTTGCATACATCTTCACCAAACCCTTCATTGAGAGCAAGTATGTCAATCTTTGGTCTCTCTTGGTGGTGCGGGACATCTCTTCTAGGGGTCACTTAGCCTTTCTTGATTTATCCTCTCATGGGGGGAGTTTTTTCTGGTGTAGTCATGGATGGAGGGTCTAGAGAATGGACTATCCAACCATTCAACTAGAGCAAACACAATAGAAATAACACAATAACAGAATGTAATGGAAGATTTATATGCTCAATATATCAGACAATTGCAATGCTTATATGCCGACAACATGCGGGCTACAATCAAAGGACTCACAAGCCTGCTCTCTAGGTTACAACATATATGAAAGATATGACATTGAAGTTCCTCTGGAAAGAAATTATCTTCAACTATATTCTATTATGTTAACTAATTGCCTTCATAATGCATCTAAGAGATGCATATATATCATTCTCCATCTCAAATAATCCTCTGCGTCGGCCTTAAGAGATCTTGTTGTGATGTTCACAACACGCCCCATTATGCTCCTTAGCAAAATGGGGACCCCTGCTGTTGCTTTGCTTTTTGCTTCTGCTTGTGTTGTTTTGCTTGGTGGTAAAGGGAAAAAAGAGTCAAATTTGCAAACCTTGTTAAAAATATGGAAAAATGCATTTTCAGTACCCTTGCATAATATGGTTGGATTCCTTGTGAAAAATGAGCCAAGGTTGCTTTTTGAACCATCGTAGGATTCATCATATTTTGCGAGTTATGATCGATTTGGTAAAATGAACTATCAGGTTTTGCATAATATACAGTCAATTGTTTGCCTTTTTTCCTTGTTGGCATTCGTTATAAATTTTGAAATATTCATATTTAGTGGTTCCGGGTTGTGGGCAATTTTGTCTGGGTTCCACTATGTATCTCACAATTGTCTGTTTGACAGAAAAATGCATAGGTGCACTTAAAATGACAAACCCAAGGGGTTATTTTGCAGAATTAATACATTTGGTATTGAGCATAAAAAATGTATTTCATGCATACCTTAATACATTACAGCGAAGTATGTTATGCGCGTCGGCATAGCAGTTGCCATCGGTGGAGTTTTGAAGTGTTCCACCGAAATGGAGTCTCTCGCCGATGACATTGTCATCGGCATAATATTAGCTATCGGAGCAATGCTTTGGGCTTTCGCTGATGGGCGAAGTCACGTCGATAGGTGGAAAAAGGACTTGGCCGAATATGAATTGAATGACATCGACAGCACTCTCGCCGATAAAGGTATCGGCCAAGGTAAGGCCATCGGCGGAGGGAAATCATGAGGCGCCGATGGGCGATCTCTCGCTGATGGCAATCAACGAAGGGGTCGTCGGCAGGAGTCAGGCCGACGAAAGAGCATCGGCCAAGGTATGGGCATCGGCGGAAAAGATTTGGAGTTCGCCGATGGCGAATCTCACGCCAATAAGGAAGAAATGCAAGCCGCTAAGGGCTACATCGGTGAAACTCTCGCCGATGAAATGAACATCGGCCAAGGTAGTAGCATCAGCGCAGGAGGTTTGGAGTTCGCCGATGGGCGATCTCACGCCGATGGAGGATGAACGAAGAGGCCATCGGCCAAACCATAGTGATCGGCGGAGGAAATAAAAGGCCCGCCGATAGTGTGAGTCAGCCCGATGAAGAGAAATACAGGCCGAAGGGCTGTATCGGCATAACTCTCGCCGATAGGAAGGAAGCGAAAGCTAAACAATAGAAAAGGCCATCGGGCAAACAGCGAACATCGGCTGAGCGATTTTTTGACACGCCGATGGCGATAGTCACGCCGATGGGCGGGAAATGGAATGCGATAGAGTTTTAAACCATTTTTTTTGGCGCCCGTGGCATTTTTTTTTGGTCAGCGATAGTTGACCCGATGTCTTTTGAACAGTCTGTGTACATTTTGAACGCAGTTTCTGCTAATTTTGGACCCGATTTCCACATTTTGCATGGTCACCCTGATTTAAACAGATATTTTTGGTTCCCTACTGTTCATTTGGAAAATTTGATACTGATTGCTTGTCTTGTCTTGCAGGCTTGCAGTTGAGGAAGCAGCTGGAACTTGATCACAGTGACATCATGGAGGAAGGAAATCCAATCTCAGGAGCAGGAAGTAAAGATGAAGTGCGAAGAAGTCAAGGCCAAACCAATGGAGGACAGAATTGCAGCTGAAAGGTATTACTGCAACAGATAAACAAAAGTTATTGCCAAGCTGCCGGAACTTCTTAGAAGGGGCAATATTTCGCCCAGATTTGACACTGCTCAGAGATATTTTGGAAGAGCTGGTTCACCTGTATTTATTGCTGTAACCAGGGGTTTGAACCAGGGGTTCAGTTAGGTTTCTGCTGTAGTGAGGACAATCAGAATGTCTTTATATTGTGCCTCTCTACACTGTAATACTTTACAACAGGGGCTACAACAGGGATTTTTTTTTAGAAGCACACAGTGAGTTAGCTTAGCATAGTTTAGAGGTAGAAGAAGGAGGTCGCCTATTTGTCTGCAGTAAGGTGCGCGTGGAATGTCTGGCTTCCTTACTGTATCTGTAAAGCTTGTAAGTTCTCTATAGTATGATCAATGAAACTAAGAGTCATTCCTACATTGTAAATCATGTATGACTATTCGTTTCTAATACAATAGAATCTGGAGTTCTGCATCTATCTTCTGAGTGTTCTCCTGCTCTTCTTTGTGTTTTGAAATATTTTCTTTAAGAGCTTGCAATTTTAAATGTATGTTTGTGAAAATGCTCAGAACTTGCATTTAAGGTTTTTACTGTGGATTTGATCAAATTACTGTGGTATTTACATAGCGCATAATAGAACAATTAGATCCTTTGGTAGATTAAATGAGGTATAGATTAGATCTTTCTAACTTTTTCCAACCCATCTGAATATTTAGCTGAAAACGTAGAAATCTAAAGGAAATTGTCTCAAATTTGAAGAAGCATGCATAACAGAGTTATAAGTAGACAGTTTTCATAAATAGATAAAGAAGAAAGCTGCAATAATTCAAGAAAATCATCTGAACTTGCAGTACAGTAACACTTGTATGCAAATGAACAAAATACTTGTTAAAATCTATGATTCTTTTTGCATATTCTTAGTCCAGTAAACCACCAAACAAACCTAAACTACGTAAGGCCCCTTGAACATTACAGCTTCACATTGACCAACTGAACTTGACCAACCGAACCATTGTAGACTTGGGATTAGTCGAATCTCAAATGATTCCTTCTCATCTTTCAAGTATAGTTTCAGTTCATTTCATGTGAATTTTAACTTATTGTTATGATTGCATCAAAACAACCATCAACAGTTTTCTGGCGCTAGAAGGAGGGCTAGAAGGCTGTATATCGCAATCATCAACAGATCTCAAACTCCAATGAATGATGAAACATGTAGAAATGTGTAGGTCCATTTACAACTCTTGGTAACGATCCATAAATGGATGAAACTAGACGCGGTTCTCAATGAAGGTCTATCTAGTCCTTTACTTCCTTGTGTGATGTTTCATTTAGCTCCACAAGTCACATAAGTGCTTTGTAAACCTTGTATGCTTGTGTCGACTAAAGAATTATCTGTTATGTGAAAGTTGATCATTTTATGATAGTGATATTTCTTTGCATATGAATCCAAATCTCATTAAATATGAGTACGATGTAGCTAACGTGGCATAGAAACTAAATCCTACTCCACAACCTTTGAAATGAAGATGCAATAGAATGCGGTAGGAAATGTTGAAACTACAAATGATTCAACAACAAATGAAATGCAAGAAAAGAAACGAAAGAAAATATTTTTGGTTGATGCAAGATTGCTCTTCAACCTAGGATGCTCCTACACCATTTTCCCATTGGGTTTTCTCCTTCTTTTCTGCTTGATGGGATCTTTTGTAAATGAGTAACTCATCAAGCCTTATGGAGCCTTATAGGGTTTTTATCTGATTCACATTCTATTGCTTTTCTCACTCATTCAGATTCTGTGAGCAAGTTATTGTTTGGAGACAAAAACACATACTTATAGGGTTTTAGCATTCACATACTTATAGGGTTTGGAGAGCCTTGTAGATTTCACGTGCTTTTGGATTGAAGAGTTTTCTACATCGAGGGTTTAGCATCTTCTTGGATTTTATGCTTTTAGCTTTGAAGAAGCTAGATTCTTGTGGATGAAAGGCTTTAAATAATATTTCATTTTTGTATAATTAATAAATTTAGGATTTCTTGTGAATTCATGTTGAGTGCTAAAAGAATCTCAGGTATGAAATTTATATTTATGTGTTAGAGAAAAACATAATCTTGGAAAAATAAATTCTTTAGGGTTTTCAAAGTAAATAAATTTATGCATTAAATATAACCTTAGATAATTATTTTAAAAACTTGATTGAATATAATTTTTAAATAATCAAATTTAAAATTGAGAATTAAAGGGAAAAACCTAGGTTCTCATATAAGAAGAAAGGTTGAAAAACTAGGAAAAGATGGTAGAATATTTTTGGAAGAAATTGGATTTGTGTCCTTTTGATTTTGATGTATTTTAATGCATGATAATCCTAATTTTTCTAATACATGACTGAATTATAAATCTGAGAATGCAAACTTCAGTTTTCATGACATAGTGAAAATTGTAGGTGAAAACCTAGTGAAGGGAATATGAACATGTGATAGGGCTTAATCAAATGGAGACTTGATTAAGCTTTTCATGACGAATTTATGATAATATTTAATGATTTATAATAGTGTGTAAGTGATTATATATCAATTTGGAATTTGGGGATGATTGGGAACTAGGAAACTAAGAACTAATGTTGAAAACAACCTGCAAAATATTTTGGCCATATAGGAACTCAATTCCTTACTTATACTGCACCTAAGTATCTTGTGGAGATTTATTTTGATTAGAAAGTGCTTCTATGGTTTAGGAGTTATTTTTTAAATTTAGATAGAATTTCTAGTATGAATTTCATGTTTTGTTTATGTGGTCTCCCAATGTGGTTTGGTTAGTTTGTACTTGTTAGTGAGTATGTTAAACTATTTTGTGGGTTCTAGTTATGAGGGTGTGAGCATGAGTTGAAATTTATTCCCTATCCTACCCACACACCTAAGTATAGTGATATTATATTTGAGAGTCCTTTAGTGGATTTGTGTGATATTTTTAATGTCATGATTGGAGTGATTGACTTCCATTGTTGTTTTATTTGGCTTCCCAACTTAATTGGGTGGAAATAATCTATTTATTTATAATATGATGTCATGTTTTATACTTATTTATTTGATTGTATTTGTAGGATAAGATTATCTTGATTATATAAATCTAGCTTGGATTGGTGTTGTAATGTCTTCTTGGGGATCTAATGTATTTATTTTATGACTTCTACTGGGTCATGGTTCTACTCGTGAGAATAAGGCTCTATCCAAAAGGATAAGGTGCACGAGAGGTCTATCTCATGGGTTCTGTTGGTTTTTGCTTCTGAATCAGCATTAGGGTTTGCCAGTTCTAATGCACAGGCAGATTCAGCCAACTGAATACAGGAGGTTGCGTGAGCTCCTCCCCTTCACTTTTGGTTCTGCTGCACCAAGGGGGGTGTCCCTATTTGATAAAAGTATAACCTTGACTAGCTCAATGACAGAAGGATTTAACTTGACGGCAACAGGCAGAATACTCTCATATATGGACCAAGATTTGTGTAACAAATCACAAGGTTGGCAACATTCTTGGACATAATGTCTGGTTAGGTATGAGAGCATGCAGAGGTTCCTAATCCTAATCCTACAACTAACAGGTGGAAGTGATGAGATGGGTTGAGATGGTGTTTGGAGTGATGGGACTTTCCTAGACCCATTGAACAGACAAATTCCCAAACCAGTGCCTTATCTGGGCAGCAGAGTCATATCTAAGACTGTAAATGTCTCCCCATGACAACATAAATTCATATCCAGAGGACCTGAGAATAATGCTACTACCTGACAGCAACATGTCCAAGAAAGAGTATCATTAATGATCATGCTTAACAGATCCTATGATGCAATCTATTTCCCTTTGTATCTGATCAAAAGCCTATTTAACCACTCCTTGAGCAGACGCAATAAATCAGACACACAGTATGCATACACTAAAAAACTTGGGAGTCCTTGACAACCTTGTTTGAAAGGAAAACAAATGACATACAGGAGACAATTAGAAACAATACACACACAGGTATTTTTCATTTAAAATCAATCTGCATAGAAGGTCATCACAGAGAAAATCATCATTTACAATCCAGGATAGCTTAGTACACCAGACTAAGGACCGAGTCTGTAGCAAAAAATGCCTTTCAAAATGTGAACACCTTATGTTCAGAGTCAGAGCCGAAAGCCCAAAAAACCTCCAACCTCTCAAAAGTAACACAGCCAAAACCATTTATACAGAACCGTGTACATTCAGCAATTAATTACATGGCCAGAAGTCAAAAATCCGCCAGATACATCCATCAGAGGGAATGGCGCTCAGAAGCCATCAATGCAGCAGACAAGGGAGGCCTCGAGCCTTGCGCCGCCATCTGGGAGTCTTCATTCACAATCAGGTAGTTTAATCGCTTGTACTATCGCCCATACTCCTGCTACAGTCGCCATTGATGGCTCAACAACCCGCAACCATCGAGAAAACTATCGCTGCGTTCAAATGGAAGTTTCCCGCCAAAACGCCCTCTTTGCAGGCTCAAACTACACAGGGGAATAATCCCACATGCACGGTGCCGAGACCACACTAGCACTTTATAAACATAGCTGCATGCATAATAGGTGTCGAGCGTTTTGCCGCGCTCGACACACGACCCTTCGCCAAAAGCCCATCGGCTAAATCTACACCATCGGCTTGCCCCAAAAACCTCTCGCCGATCTCAATCGTCTCACCGACGACACCTCCGCAAGCCTCTGTCGGCCAGACATAGTCTATCAGCCAGCCCAAAAGCTTCCTTGGCCGATAGACCAACTCTCCCCGATGGCCACCAAAACACCCTCGTCGGTGAAACCTCCACTGTCGGCCCAACATCTGCCCGTTCACCCGACAATCTATGTCATGCCGATGACCGTTCCAAATCCCTTGTCGCCAAGACATAGACCATCGGCACACCAATGAAAGCTCCCATCGACCTCAAAAGTCTTGCCGATGCCTACCTTCGCATTCCCCATCGGCTAGAGAAACGCCATCGGGCCAACACATTCCATCCCTGCCGACACAGCCAGTCACACTGACCACCAATGAGCCACACTCTGCTCCACTATCGGCCAAACACTCATCATTAGAGCAACTGAAAAAACACTGGCCGACACCCTTAGTCAAACCGACGAACACCTCCCTAAAGCCTCCAACTTCCACATCGGCGGACCCTCCAACTGCTAGCCCGATATGCAATCTTACTCCGATGGCATTCCCCATCGGGCAAACTCCTTACATCGGCGGCCCAAAA
Source organism: Cunninghamia lanceolata (assembly GCA_027924645.1). Classification (NCBI taxonomy): domain Eukaryota; kingdom Viridiplantae; phylum Streptophyta; class Pinopsida; order Cupressales; family Cupressaceae; genus Cunninghamia; species Cunninghamia lanceolata. Next base: position 1,442,238 of record BSBN01000204.1, on the reverse strand, counting down.
ATTTGCTTCGCCGATAGCCAAACACACACCGATGGATATCCATTGGCCAGACCAAAACAATCGGAGCACTCAAGAAATCTTTCGCCGATGAAGCCAATCACTCCGATAAGACCAAAAACATAAAGCCTTGAACCGTTGAACCCCGAACCAAAAGGGTTCAACACGAGGGTTCAACGCGATGGTTCAAACATCAAAAATAATACTCCATAGGCAACAAAGCTTCGAACCATTGAACCTTGAACCAAAACAAAAAGGTTCAAGCGGGAGGTTTAATGATGCAATATTTGCGCAAGGCAAATGCATAATGCGACCCGTTAGAGAAAATTGAACCCTGAATTGCTGAACCACTGAACTTAGAGAAAAAAGGGTTCAAGTTCAAACCGAAATGTCGAAGACACAAAAACGAACCCACGCCGATGGAGAAAAGACGAAGACCCCTCCTTAAGAAATGAGATGCAGATGCTGAAAAGTACTGAAGGGGTGCCAAAACTTAGAACCTTTTGGATATTTTGGGATGGTGCCTGCATGAAAATTGCTAAATTAACTGACAGTGAATTCAGGCACCAACAGGTTCCATCTAAAATAATGGAATGGCTACCACAAAGTAGTGTATCTACTGGAGAGAGTAGGGAGGTTGTCATAAGAGTAGTGGTTTGTAAGGACCGACTCGTTATGAACAAAATAATACTAAACTCTGAATTCAAAAATACTGAGGAATTAAAAATTTTGATCTAACAGATGTAGGAAATGCAGATTCGTGAAATTTTACTATTAATTGTAAGAATTACTCACTAAATATTATTGTGGTTAGACAACTAGAGCTTAGTTTTATAAGGTCATCAAGTCCTAAAAGGATCACCAATCTATATCTAGTGAAGAGAGATAGTACATTTAACAAGATAACATATAAGAACAACTGAGCAACACATACCTTAAGTTCTTCACTACACTCTACATTCATTTCTGACAACTTGCATTTTTCTCCGGTGACTGGTATCCTTATCATCTGCACAAAACTAACTAGACAATCTCATGTTAAAATGACTCAGAAATCACTACATAGAAATTCAAGATCACGATGTTAATTATAGAAGAACATCCTATATCCAGGGGACCTGAGTACTAGGGGCATCCTTCACCATCCAGATTGCCTACATACCCTATATCCACGGGATCAAGACCCCCTCCGGATGCGATTGACACCAAGGTATGTGAATATGTAGTTCTGTCTTGCATTATGTTTGATGCAATTGCGAGCAAGTATCCAACTCTTTCTAGGGTTATTCTCTACCCCAAACAGTTCTTAGTCAGATGCCACCCACTCAGGTGAAACAGGGACGGAAATTAATCTACTACCACAAACACCTAAAGGGGTGTTTGTTAATTAGTCCTAGTGTGGAGGAATCCCTATTAGGTGTCTGCTCATGAAATCTATTCTACTTCCTCAAGCCAGATTAGGTAATTTCGTGACTAAGTCCATTCCTGATTCCCTAGTGCTTTCTGATCACCAAGATCCACGAAGGCAAGGTGAGAGCATACGACAGATAGGTTTTCTGGATTAGACTAGTTTTCCTATCTAACATTTTACAAGTCTTCTCCAATTTAGACTCGTTTTGTCAATAAGCCCCGTTTTCTGTTGATAGTTTGAAAGGTTTTCTAAATGAGTATTTTACCCTCAATACTTAGAAATTCACATGGTAATCACCATACAACTATCTCAATAGACTAATCCTCTAGTTAATCTTTTTAATGAGATATCTGAGGATATTTTCCCTTCCTGCAGATTTAGCTTCAACATGTCCCTTATTACTCCCCGACGATTTAAAGGGATGGTGCCCAGACGTCATTGTTGCAGCTATGTTAGGCGCGAGGTACTTGGTTTAATGCAACGACATTACCCATAAACGTAACACAGAGGTACCGTAAAAACCAAACACTGCGATTTGTTTGAGATTTTGGATGTATGTTTACAAAGTCTACCTATCTATTAGAAACAAAAACTTGCATAATAACTAATAAAGAAATTGACAAAGGAAAGATACTTCTCTAAAACATAATGCAAGTAAATTATTGTAAAGATGCTTGATCATTTCGCTTATACGTAATGAATAGTACTAGAGAAGATACTTAATCAATTTCATCAATTCATAATTGTACGTAACATAACTAGAAAATATATTCTATCAGTAATGTATGCAAAGATTAAGTCTTGGAAAAACAAGGAAATCTTGATAACTTATTTTGTCATACATCAATAGACTTTATTCCAAAAGTTAAGAATTGATACAATTTTCTTACATGATCATTACAAACTTACTTTTAAATTGAAACCAATAAGGATTTAATAAAAGTTGTAAAATAAGACATATATCTCAATAGGAGCTTTACTTAAAACTCCCTAATTGGGTTTATACTTTAATAAAACTAAGTAACCACCATTGTTAATAAAATTGCACCAATACATTATAACAATAATATTCTAACATCATTATTAGAAATACCGTTTTACGATTGAACTACTTATGAATCACAAGACAACTATATTACTTGAATGATCAACCCTGAATATATGTATGATCTATGAATTCATAATAATACTCTTCTTTAACTTAATCAATTCAAAAAACATAAGACTTGAAAGGTACTTAATCAATAAAGTACATAACGATCTAGTCTAGTACAATATAAGGAATTATTGATAACTAAATTGTTGTAAATAAATATTGTTCAATAGTATAGTGCAAAATCAATTCCTTGCATAATCATTTCAACTTACTTATATTTGAAAATGGATAAGAATTTATGATATTTAAATCTAAATAAGTTTCTCAACTTAAACTTTTCTAAATGTTAACCCTATTAGTCAAACAAGTTATACTTCTTTCCATAAGTCATATTGGACGATCTTTGATAACTTATTTGAGATAAATGAAGTTGTTCTAAGTCACTAAGTTTTCAATTTGTACCTCCTAGTATCCCTTAAGGTTTGACAATTACTTACACAACCATGATTTATTCCCAATTATGATTCTTACTTTAATCTTATAACATATGACAAGGTCTTAGTCCAACAAATTTAAGAAATCAAGATTCATTCTATGATTGATTGACATATTCATGATTTTTTCTTTTTGTAATTGTTCCATAGATTTAAGTTGTTCAATAAGGAGCTTATCCTTTACTTTTATTTTTAAAATAAATTTGTTTTTGAACAACCATTTGATATCCAACATCACGGCTAATACACTTATAAGTATGTTTAAGATAGTAGATTTGTTGCATAATTTACAAAATCAATAACACTTGAAAACTAGGAGATAATAGGAGTGACTCCAAAAACCATTTAGGGAAAACATAATTATTTTAATAAATGACATGATTGATCATACACCATAAACATTCTTGAATTTTAATTCGATCCAACTCAAAAGTTCGATCAATATATTAAGGTATACTATAATGTCTAACACGGATGAAACATATTTTAGTTCTCAAGTACATTAAGCCTTTAAACCATCTACCTTATCTAAATTTCTCGTGATTATAGAAATAATGTTTTCAAGTCCTCAACTATACTAAGTTATCCTCAAAATAAAATAATTCCCTTTTAGGGTTGTCACCTAGATTTTAATGGTTTAAGGAAAGAATGAACTTTTACTAGCAGGAATAAAAGAATTCTATGTTCTTTGATATCATAAAGGATATAGGAAATGTTTTAAATACCTAGTTTCCAATAAGTCTTTTTGAGAGCAATATACAAGCAACTCAAGAAACTTTTACCCATTTCTTGCATTTTCACAATTGGATTTAAAATCTAAAGATAATCAATTCTATAGAACTAGTTGAATAATGTTGATGGTATAAAAGAAATATTATTATCTTACTAATTTCTATGATTCAAGAGTAGTTATCTAACCTTAAGAGTGGAGCTACGACATACAATAAGATATTACAATAGCTCTTAATTACTTTTATATTCGTATTCTTTGAATTATTTCTAATTCATTCTTATAATATTATAGGTCTAACGTCCTTAAGTGTTGCTAGTCTTTATATAGAATTCCTTGTCCCTAATATTATGACTAAGCTGTACTAGAACCTCTTGATTCATTGATCATCAAAGTGATCTTTGATTATTTCTCTGCTACCGTGGAACAACTATTAGAGTTGTTAACTTCAAGTATGTGCTGATTGCCATGCAGAAATAATGAAGGGACATCCATGAAAGAATAACAGAAGGGGAATCTTTTTGTCAGATGCTATAATTGCAAGTGCCCTGGTAGACATGCATGCAAAATGTGGCATCTTAGACAGGCATGTGAACTGTTTGACATAATGCCTCAAAGAGATATCATCTCGTGGAATGCAATGATTGCAGGATTCCTCAAAATGCATTTTTTGAAAAGGCTTTAGAAACTTTCAGCAAATGCAATTGGCAGGCATAAATCTATAACCTTTGCCATAGTCCTCCCTGCCTGTGCCAAGATGGATGCTTTTGAACAGGGTAGGGGTACCCATCAAAGCAAAACGGAAGGGAAATATCTACCAGATATTATAGTTGAAAATACTCTGGTAAACATTTATGCAAAATGAGGAAGCATAAACAAGGCACGTCAATTTTTTTGACAAAATGCCTCAAAGAAAGGTCAACTCATGGAATACAATGATTGCAAGATTTCTCAAAATGAATTTGTTGAGAAGGTTTTAGAAACTTTCAGCAAATGCAATTGGCAGGCATAAATCCAAAGTCCATAACCTTTGCCAATGTCCTCCCTGCCTGTGCCAAGATGGACGCTTTTGAACAAGGTAGGGGCACCCTTCAAAGCAAAATGGAAGGAGAATGTCTATCAGATAGTATAGTTGAAAATACTCTGGTAGACACAGACAAGGTACGTCAACTGTTTGACAAAATGCCTAAAAGAAGAATGGTCTGATAGACTGTAATGATCGCAAGATATGCACAAAATGGATTTGTTGAAAAGGCTTTAAAAAATTTAAATTAAATTTAAATTGGTACGGGAAGGCCTAAATTCCTTTATACTAAGGATAAATCACATCTACTATTAACACTCATAGATTTACAATTTATAATTTCACATCATAACAGTTTAATAACAACAATTTCAATCAAATGCATAGTGATATGGTTGCATTATGGAGTTGGAGTCTGTTACTTAATGTACATATTTAGTTGGTTTGGGAAGAATGATAATTGTGGAAGAATATGCTGCTAGATGTGAGAAGAGAAGTGGGTTGCTGAGGGGAGGCCATTAATGTTCTGCAGTATCCTCCCTCTTTAATAAGTCAAGGGAAAATTTGTACACTGTCTAACAGAATGCCTCAAGAGGTGTTATCTCAGGGAATGTGAGGGTTGCCAGTCAAAAAGCTTTTAGAAACTTATAACAAAAAAAATAGATTCAACCACATATGCCAGTGTCCTGCCTGTCTCTGCTGAAATGGAAGCTTTTGGAATGGGTATGGACATTAATCAAGCGTAAAGGGAGATATGGGATATGGTATATATATAAAAAAATGAGATTTCTTTTTGTTAGATGTTATGGATGAAAACGCTCAGGCCGATTTGTATCCAAAATGTGGAGGTGTGTGAGAAGTTTTAACAGATTGCCTTGAGGACATGCGTATATGTAATCTAATGGAATGCCAATGAAATTGCTTACAATCAAATTCCACCAAAATTTAGGCGGCGTTGGGTTTCACAACTTTGCTAGATTGAAATTAACTACCGTGTTCTATGTTTTTTTTTTTTGATAAAACTTTGATTTTGGAAGAAAAATCATTTCAAATGAGAGGAATCATATGATGTTGTATATTGCTATTTAATTTTCATCTAGCAGTTGACTACAAACAACACACATGTAAAGTAATTTTAAGAGAATGAAATCTCTTTTACATAAATCTAGACTAATTACATAATACAAACAACATACAAAAATTCAAACTAAAATTTATAAATTCATAAAAACAATGATCATTTTGTCATAATTTTCCAAAAGAGAAAGGAAGGACTAACTCACAAAATGCTCCTACTATCCAACCAAAAACTACCTCCAATTGTGTGTCCCTCCCTTCATCAATCCATCCTATTTATAGACAAAAATCCATCCCTATCTAGAACATTTGTTTTTCCAAGCTCATGGTGGAAAATTTGGAAGTCAAGTCTAAGCACTTGGTGGAAAATTTGAGTCTTTGGAGTCAAGTCTAGCCAATTAAATGCCTTTCTCCAATTTCCAATTTGAAATAAATTAATGTGGAAAAATCCCCATTTTAAAAATAAATATTTTGTTTGAAAATTCACTTGGAAAGTGGGGGAGTTGAATCCTCATTTTGATGAAGGGGCTAAATCATAAAACACACAACAACAGAAATGGAACACAGAAAATATATTATTTCTGTATTGATCTGGGCAACTTATTACATTACAGAAGCTTAATTACAATCAGAGGATGAATCCTCTACTAGCTGCAACACGTTACAACTTTCCCAACCTCAAGACTCTAGAATCTTCAGCCTTCTGTAACCCCAAATCAGCTAGGGTTTCTATTTTCTAACCTATTCTTGAGTCTACACTTGCCCTCTTAACTCTACTACTGCCCAGGGTTCCCAAAATAGTCATAAATAACACTTTTTGGCGGCCTAGAACTAAATTTTGAAATTTGCAACTACCTCCAAAAGTAGGTCAACTTTCGGGAAGCATAACTTTTGATCCGGGTGTCCGATTGATGAACCATTTTAAGTGCCGGAAATCTCGCGATGTGAACTATCATGTCAGAAATCCGTAAATGGATTTCTGTCAACTTTTTGGGACGTTATGGGATGTTTTAGTGCCTCATATCTCGTTTTAGAAATTTTCAGGGGCTTTTCGGAAAACAAAAATTTTAATATCTTTCAGCTCACAAATGATCTTTGCCTGATTCCTTTGCCAAATATTATATTTCCGTTATGTAACTTTCTGTAAGTTTTTGTTTCAATCCGTGCCCAAATGCAAACTTTCCAAAAATAGCAGGTACACTTTCCAAAATAGGCAGGTTGCTATTTTTAGCAATTTTGGAAAAACTGAAAGTCCTACATCATTATTTTGGATATTATGGAACCAAAAACACTAATTATGGAAAGAAATGAAAACAACTACAATGATTTTGAATTATCTTCTTTTTGGGTGATGCAAGATTGCCCTTACACCACTGGATGCTCCTGCATCACATTTATTTCTTTTTCTCTAGAAGTGTACCCTCTTTTGATTTTTTTTAGTTTATTTATTTAAAATTCTAAATTGTCCAAAAAAGTCATTTATTTATTATTATTGACATTTTTACATTACTTAATTTTTTCTTCTAATTATTTTGATTAATTAATAAGATAAGTTTTTGCTATATTTGAATAATGAAATGCATACAAGTAGATATTAGAGTAAACGGTAATTAACAAAAGTAATTATTGTTTGTATAGTATATAACCTGATGACTCTAAAACTAAAAATCTAATCAAACTCGGATAGATCACAAATTTTACTAGAGGGATAAGAGTAGGTCATGACATGGTTTATGTAGGTTATCCAAGATCTTGTTGACACCTAATTATCCTAAGGGATAGGACGGTTGATATCTTGACTTTTGTTGGAGGAGATAAGATTAAAGGAGTATAAAAGGTTGGATGTACTTTTTATGGGTGGATACATCCGAACATCATATTCTCTACTTTAGTCCCAACACATTAAGTCATTTTCCTCTTAAGAAAGTTGGCTAAAAAATTAATCTCGCTCTTTCTCACTATAGGCACCACATCATGTGAAGCTCTAATGCTCTTGATAGTAGAAGGTCCACATGATGTTTATGTATAATTTTCATTATCCATCACTAGTATTTAGGAGATCTCTAAGGATAATACATTTGGATTATTTATTAGCATGTGTGTTGTTCCTACCTTGGGGTAGGGGTGCTCTATGACCTGGTATAGTTAACCTTCTTGTCTTATATGAGGTAGTGGTACTTGGGTACACTACATAGTTGGGTGATACCCTCTTGATGGGTTCTAGGGACTATGTGTGTGTGTTGTGTTTGTGGAGTCTTTGTGTGCTTTTATTTTATATGAGTGTCATTACTAATGTGATCTTGTGATGCATGATGTGCTTGTATTCTAAGCTTGTCTTATGTACTTTCTTTATTCGTGTGGCTTGTACTCAAATTGTGATGTTTGGATTGTATGTTATTGTATGCTATTAATTGTGTTTGTTGTGTACCTGAATGTTTGGATACTTGTGTTGTGCTAAGGTTAGGATGTATGTGGTATGGGATGAATGTAGTCCTACCTTGGGCATGTGTTCTTTGTAAGACATATATCATCATGTGAAGAGAGCTTTTTTAGTATGGGATGAAAGTAGAAATTCATGTGGATGTTGTATATGGTCTTTGATGTTTTTTTCTAAGTCAAAACTTGTGGAATTGAAAGCATTTGTAGTTCTTATTGATGGTCACATTGGATTGTTCATGTCCTTGCATTCATATGTGTCTTAGATGCTAGTTGTTGTGAAATCTATTTCCATTTATTTGCAATGTTTTGGATCTATGGTATCATGTGTATGCTTATGTGTTAATAAGGAAATGAACTAAATAAGATAACCACTAGTATTGTATTGTACCATACCTCTAGATTATGGATCCTGCTTCTTCCCCTTGACTAATGGATGGGGAGGAAAGGGACATCCTCCTGGTGGGTTCAACCCCTTCCTCGATCAACAATAGGAGCATGTGATCTTGGAGGCTTAACTTGTAGAGTTGAGCTTGGAGTTCCTTAGAGATTATTTTTAATGTACACTTGTATATGTGTGGCTCATTTCATAATAGCCTATTATATTCATTATCATTGATGGGGATTGTAGTATATGATCACATGTATATATTGGTAATGTAATGAGGTTATCTTCATTGATGAGTACTATATACATGTACATGGGAGACTTTCATATTATTTGAGATCCACTTGAGATGCTCTTATAATTATACTTCCTTATTGCAGTTAACTAGTGGGAGTTATATATTGCATGAATCTATTGGATATCTCTTGCATATTTTCACAATGTTACATAATATTGTATCATCAAAGTTAATGGAAGTTCATCTTGTACATTTTTGTTAGCATTGAGTTGGTTGTTGGTTAATGCTTAAGAAATTTTGAGGTTGCATTTTGGAGGTTATTGCATAGTAGTAGAATATTTTCATTAAATAGATAGCACAAAGCATTTTCATCACTTAGAAATAGATGTAGAGAATTTTACTTAAGGAATTAGCCATTAAAATTATTTGCATCCAAACCTACATGTATGTGGGTATAGGTTACACTGTGGCAAGGTCAATTTATGTGGAAATCTTCACTCATCAAGGACCATTAATTCAAATCAATCCAAGTTCTCATGGGGCTTCAAGTTGTGTTAGATACCTAACAAGTCCCGAAGGAGTGGGAGCTGTTTGATGTGTTTTAATCTATGACTATGTTCTACTCATTTTTTCAGGCTCTCCACATCAAATGCTTTTAATTTATGTGATAACACTTGGAAATAATCTACAATGGAGGATTATTGCATTGGAGATATATGGTAGAGGGTGAAATAAGTAAATATAAGTTCACCCACTCAAATGAATTAAATGGGTTGACATTGGTTGAGTCATATATGTTTTAAGTGTGAAAAAGATGAATGATGATAACTAGCATGCACACTAGATCAAACCCTCTTTCACAATAGAATTCAAGGACAAGACTGAGCCAAGTCACTACCAAATGGAGGTGGACTCAGCTACAAATCTTGTACTCAAGAGTGCTATGGAAATATCAGATTTAATCAATCCTCTTTATCAAACCCTAGGTCAATGATGCACAAAACCCTAGTTTTATGAAGATTTGATTATAATAGAAGATGTACAACAAATCTCTAGAAACCAATTATGTAGGGAGGATCAGGAAGATAATAGGACATGTGTCTCAAAAGCAGAGATTTTAGAGGACTATTTTGAGGGTGCCCAAGTCCTGGAAGTTGGAATCTTCAGAAACTGAAAACTCAAGAAATGCTACTAAGACTGCCCTGATGCTAGATCTAAAGTCTGTTAAGGCAAAAAGACTAGGGCACTAGTGCCCAAGTCTTGCATAGAGGAATATTCCTGAACTGCTGTCAAATCCTAAAACCCCGATCCTTGCTTAGGCTTCCTGTATCTTCATATCTCCCAAATCTCGCACCTATAACCTACACACAAGAAGAAGAGAAGGGGTTTGGGGGTTATGGTGTTTAGGGACTTGCCTCAGTCAAATTCTGGGATAGCATTCAAGCTTCCCAACACTGTTGATAGATAAAGAGAACGTGCCCTTTCAGGGTAGAGGCTAAACACAAAATCAATATGATGAATCAAATGATGATAAATCACAATAATATCACCTATGTGATGAAACCCTTAGGAGGATGAATTCTCTTCAACTCATAAGGAGAGATAGATGATAACATCAAACCTGCAAAAACACATAATGACAATACAAATCTTCTCTAGAACCACAATGAATGCTTTGAATGCTCTTTAATCTAATGCTTCCAGTTGGCTATCTCTATCTAGGTTCATAATAAATTCAAAAACATAATTATATATGTTTTCCTACTAACATTCGTCAAATTAATCCAAAAGAGCTGACAAGGAGAAACCTTTTTAAAGGTCTTATGCCAACATACAATTAAATTTACCCCGACCAATTAGGGAAGACTTGGGCATGGGCGCCTAAGTCTTGAGGCTCCTTTTTGGTCTAGGCTCCTTTTTGGTCTAGGGTAAGATACATATGGGCCCCTTATTCCCAATTTACATTGGTTTTGGGGAATTTTGCATCGGGATGAATATTAGAATGTATAATGTAAACACAAACTGGGAGCTAAACAAGGAGGTAAAAAGACATGTGGCTACTTTTTACTCCATAATATTTAGCCCCCACTTTAATGTGTGTATGATCTTATGATTAGTACATGCATTAAAGTATGGTCAAAGCACATCAAACACTAGAGCGAAGACACACCCTAAGTTTGGAAAAACCATTTCTAGCCCCCAAGCTTAGGAAAACATAAGAAAACACTTAACAGTCACACAAGGCATAGAGAATACAGTAAATAAGCATGCAATACAAAAAGAAGATGGTAAAGAGGCACACAATACACAGAGAAGGCATGAACGTAGTCATGCAATACACAAGGCATACACAAAGATAAGATATGATTAAAGAATTATATAACCCTAACTAGGCGATGGGAGGAGCTCATTGCTATGTGCCTCCATCAAAAGCACACAAAACACACAACATGGGGAGCTCATCGCTAGGCGCCACCACAAAGCACGTAAGACACATGATGTGGGGGGAACTCATCGCTATGTGCCGTCACTAAAACATGCAAGTCACACAAGGAAGACACACGAAAAACACATAAGATACATGAGCGCCATAAAGTATGTCATCGACAGACTATATGTCTTATACAAAGCAAACATAGGTGATGAGGAGGAGCTCATCACTATGCTCCACCAAATAAGACACACCAAACACACCTAACGGTTGAGCTACACTACCACAACTGCCAAAGACATGCTTAAGGGTGAATAACTCAAGATCCAACCTTCCTGTGTAGAGGACTTTTAAAATGATGTGTAACCACTCAAGGGTATACACAATCCTTCCTTCTGTAGAAGGGATTTCAAGAACATACAACCCCACCTGCATCACAGAGATGCCTTACATTGAAAAGGAAGCATGTGCACAAAGTATACAACCCCACCTGCATCACAAAGATGCCTTACAATGAAAAGGAAGCATACACAACACACAAAACAAAGTATACAACCCTACCTGCATCACAGAGATGCCTTACAATGAAAAGGAAGCATACACAACACACTTTATCAACAATATCTAAAATATCCAAGCATTTACCACAATATATGCCTCCACCTTAAAGTGGTTGATCCTGCTTGCCGGTAGCAATCACTTTGAAGGTAAGGTTGAAAACATGCAAGGGAACAAGAGCTTTCGTAAAGCCCATGCATCAAAAGTGACATGTGCTCATGATTGCCTATTGTTTCCAACAATCAAAATACAAACACATTAGTATTATATGCTAACAATTTAAACTTTGGTTAGAAAATATTAACTAGGATAATAACCAAATCCTCTTGTGAACAATTGATACAGAAATAAGGTAACATACCACTTAATAAACCAAGGCTACACTTATGGGTTTAGAACTTAGTATAGCTGTGAGGATATACTTTAGGCATCTTAGAACTGAGTGTAGCTACAAGGTGAGACAAAACATTCCAAAGTGCCTAGAAGTAGATTTAGAGTATTGCAAAGGTTTTTTACAACAATTTTACAACACAAAGTGATTCTACTAGTCAAGTGTCAGTATCAAATTAACCCCATCTTCATATATGGACTGGGTCCATTTTTATTTTATTGTTTAGGGACACATGGTCCTTATCAAAAGTGTATATTTGTAATCGTCATCCACTGACTAGTAGAGCCATGGAAGAAAGAAATCATGAAAAAGGAGAGAGAAGACAAAAGTGACTTAGGTTTACAACGTGGAAAGATTCCCCCAAGGTCCATCCTCTGCAATGTTATGCCCCCAAGGCACCACGCACAATAATTCCAATAAGAGAGAGGAGAATAGAAGAATATAGAAACAAATAGAAGTATCACAACAGAGGTGGTCTCCTTGTATCCTTGACCTTACAAGAGTATCAAGGGTCATCCAAGGAGACCTAAATAATATTTAACACAACACGGGGGAACACAGTACAACACATAAGAGGAGGCTACCCACGAGAGCAAATCAAATAGGTGCTACATCAAGGGTGGATGAATGGAATGAGAAATACTAACCTGTGATACAATGCAACCATGCTAGTGGCTGTCTTTAATCAATTCATCTTCTTCCTAGTCTCGATCTTTGATAGGTGGTACATAGGGTACTATAGCCCAAATTGAAATTTCTTCCTTTAACTTTTCTTTTGTTTCTATTTCATTTGGTGGAATGTTCTCTTCTTGCAGAGACATCTTTCAGGCTAATGCTTGTCACTTTCTTCTTCTTTCCGTTGAATTCATGTTTCTTATCTTATTCGTTATATTACCCATGGGAGCTTCTTTGTCTACCATCAAGAGTTCATGATTTTCCACATTCTTTGAAATTTCTAAAGAGGAAGCCGGTACAAAATTGATTCTCTAATTTTGTGATGGATAGCTTCACTCTTGAAGGTTATCTCCCGATCCTTGTAAGGATGGCGGAAGAGGAACCTTGGCAAAAATTCCTTTTCCTTTTAGTCGAGGTGAATCCTTCAACTCGGGCTTCTTTTCACTCTCTATTTGTTGGATATGAGGAATTATAGCCTCAGAGGACCGAGAGGGTCTAGGAGTGTTCTTGCCATATGATAATTCAACTATCTTCTTTGCATTGTACTTTTTATATGCTAGGAAGAATTGATCTTGTCGAGGTTGATTTGCTTCAAGTGGTTGTGGCCAAAAATAATCTAAATTAAAATTTCCACTAGTAGCTAATGGTTTCCATCCACTATGATGAATAACATGCACTCGGCCTTTATAATGGAACTTTAAGCACTTATGAATAGTAGAATGAACTGATTTCATGGATTTCAGCCAAGGATGTCTAACTTCACACGAAAGAGATCCAAAGTGGGAATGATAACAAATGTTGCTGCCAAGGCTTTTTACACCACCTTAATTAAAAGTTTTATCTTTCCAATCACTGGAAGAAAGTAACCATTATGTTCTTTAATCATTATATCTGTAGGATCATAAGTATCTTGTGCTAGATCATGCTTGTATAAGAATTCTTCAGTTATCACATTTGTCATACTATTAGGATCAATAAGGATGGCTCTTGTAGGATTCCCACTTATTCTTGCTATGATGTAAAGAGGGCCATCAATGTCTCTAATTGTGACCTCATGTGGTGTGAATGATATGACGGGTTCAGGAGCCTTCCTTTTCTTATTAGATTGGGGAAGAGCCATACCACCCTTGTTTTGATTGGATGCCATGTATGTGAGACTTTTGAACAACAAGGCACTAGTTTGAGGAAACCAAGTTTTTGAGTCTTTTTGCAAAGATCAAGAACACACAAGTGTCACTACAAACTAAGTGATCCTAATGTTACAGAGTTGCACACAAAGGAAAATATAGATCTCTTTAAGATTGTTTGCAAAATGTGAAAGAGAAGATATATGCTTATGCTGAAATACACAATGTGTAATTGCAAACATAATAATTTTGAAATTTGTGATGTTAAATGATACAAGATTATCATGCCAAAACAGATTTAATGAATGTTTGTTGTCACTAACATGATCATGCAAGAGAATTTTTGAAACCCTAATGCAAGATTTAACCAAAATGCAAGCTTTATAAGGCCTAAATATGCACTTTTTCCAAAATTATGCAAGATTTTCAAATAAATATTGATAAATATGCCATTAATCAATACGAGATCTGATTTACACTTTCATCAAGGTACAAATGTTTGAAGCTATGGGTTCACCAAAATGTTAAGTGTGAAAAAGATGAATGATGACAACTAGCATGCACACTAGATCAAACCCTCTTTCACAATAACATTTAAGGACAAGACTGAGCCAAATCACTACCAAATGGAGATGGACTAAGCTATAGATCTTGTACTCAAGAGTGCAATGGAAATATCAGATTTAATGAAGCCTTTTTATCAAACCCTAGGTTAGTGATGCACAAAACCATAGTTCTATGAAGATCTGATTATAACAGAAGATGTACAACAAATATCCATAAACCAATTATACAGGGGGGATCAAGACGATGATAGAACCTGTGTCCCAGAAGTAGAGATGTTAGAGGACTATTTTGAGGGCACCCAAGTCCTAGAAATTAGAATCTTCAAAAACTAAAAACTAGAGAAATGCTACAGAGACTACCCTAATGCTAGATTTGAAGTCTGTTAAGGTAGAAAGACTAGGGAACTAGTGCCCAAGCCTTGCATTGAGGAATATTCTTGAATTCTGTTAGATCCCAAAACCCTGATCCTTGCTCAGTCTTCCTGTATCCTCATATCTCCTGGATCTTGCACCTATAACTTGTACACAAGAAGAAGATAAGGGGTTTGGGGGTCACGGTGTTTAGTGACTTTCCTTAGTCAAATCTCAGGATAGCATTCAAGCTTCCCAACACCATTGATAGATAAAGAGAGCATGCCCTTGAAAGGCAAAGGCTAAACACAAAATTAATATGATGAATCAAATGATGATAAATCACAATGATATCACCTATGTGATGAAACCCTTAGGAGGATGAATGCTCTTCAACTCATAAGGAGAGATACATGATAACTTCAAACCTGCAACAACACACACAATGACAATACAAATCGTCTCTAGAATCATAATGAATGCTTTGAATGCTATTTACTCTAATGCTTCAAGTTGGCTATCTCTATCTAAGTTCATAATGAATTCAAAAACACAATTATATATACTTTCCCACTAACATTCGTCAAATTAATCCAAAAGAACTGACAAGGAGAAACCTTTTTAAAGGTCTTAGGCTAACATATAATTAAATTTGTCCCAACTAATCAAGGAAGACTTGGGTGCAGGTGCCCAAGTCTTGAGGCTCCTTTTTGGTCTAGGGTAAGATAAAATATGGGCCCCTTGTTCCCAAATTACATTAGTTTTGGGGAATTTTCCATCGGGATGAATATTAGACTGTATAATGTAAACACGAGGACCTAGAAGCTAAACAAGGAGGTAAAAAGACATGTGGCTACTTTTTATTCCATAAAAACATGTACATGTGGGGCCATTCAATCCAATTTATTATCCCATAATACCACATAAGAGCTCACATTTGGATTCGCGGACATTAAAATTATGACACCTTAGCCTAGGTGGAATTAAAAGATCAATGTAGAAAATTTGACTACATAGAGCCTAATTGGTAAAATAGGACATGATCTAATAACTAGGGGCTAAATGATGGAAGGAAAGATGTAGGCATCTACCTTTAGTCATAGCCAAAAACTATGACACGTTTAATTGCTTAGAGATTCACACAATAAGCACAATAGTCCCACCAAACTTAAGTTGGTAAGCAACCTTACTAGTTTTTATTTTTTCTTTATGATATCTTCCCACATGAACACTTTTGCACTTTCCCTATGACTAATGGAATTCAAATACATAATCTCTATCTCATATTAATACCACTTATTGACTTGGGAACCTACCTCTCCAATTGTTAGGTGATGACAAGATCTTATGGTGCAAATCAACCAAGGTAAGATAAATGGTGGATGATCAAATGATGGAAGGGAAGATGTAGGTAGGTGTATTTAGCCATTTTTCTATAGTAATGCAAATGTTAGCACATGGCCTTCTATCCCCTTAATAAAATAAAAACTGTGGGCCTATGATGAGTGAGAATTAGATTAGTTATTCCAATTGACCATAGGCCACATTTAGATAATAATAGAACACTTAAAAGCATGGGGAGATATCTATAATAAGTCACTTCAAAAATAGAACATAATGTACAAGGGTTTGGGCTAAAGACTGACTTGAGTGTAAAATAAAATACTACAATATTTCATGTAGGTCTACGTGAAATAGATCACCATGGATTCTTAATAGGGAAAAACTAGAGGGGGTCAATATAGACAAAGGGGACCAAGAGAAGAATCTAGAGGAATTCACAAGCTATAAATAAATAATTTTTGGATCAGTCATTGAGAGGTCTATGAACATTTATCAAAATAAAATATGGACACACCATTAGAGCCAAAGAACAAAGCATATAAAATCATTGGAACTCAAAAGAGAATCCCTAGTTTAGAAAGAACTCGGGTTTGTTTTAAAGGCAACAAAATTTCTCTAAGAACTATGTTATAAAATTTGCAATGGTACATCTAATTTATATTATTGCTTCATTGCTACTCTTAAAAATATTGCTTTGTCATTACTAAAATTCTAAATTCTTCATTCTTTCCTTTAACTCTATTTTCCTCAAACACCTCTCATAGGTAAGGAGTCAAAAAGAAGATGAGATATATCTATTAAATCAACATCAAACATTATGCAATTCCTTTTCTCTAGACAATTAGAATACTTAATTTTAAGAGCTATAGATCTAGAGACAAAATCAAGGGAGAACTACTATAGAAATTTAGCATAGAACCATTCTTACATTCCTAATTCTTAATTTTTTTGTTTGATATATTGTATAATTGTATCAATGTTCATTATAGACAAATATGTTTCCCTTTGAAATTGTAACAAGTTGGGATCATACATACTGTCTGATCTACCATTAATAGTATGATCAAGATACTAAACATGTCCTATTTAAGTATAAAGAAAAGATTTGCATATACTTAACTAGATTTAAATATATATCATAATTGCGGCTATAACCTATACATTTGATAATTTATAATTTGGATGGCATTTGAAATTAGAGTGAAAGTGGCAAAAGATATAAAATATAAAATATGTTTGGAAGCAAAAAGAAGATGTTGAATTAATTCATGCAACAAAATTATAAAAGATAGATACTAGAATAAAGCTTTCATTAGTTCACATAAGGACACAAATTTCAATGTAATTTATTGAAAAGTGCTTGGGCAAAGATACTTTTTTCTCTAAGAAGGTATATATAGCTTTCATAACAAGCACATAAGATCTTTACAACTAATGTTTCATCACCTATTTAGCCACAAACATTTGCCCCACATTTTTATAAACTTGTATTTATTTTGAAATTTAAGAATTACATAATAAGACATTTACCAAAGCTCTTGTAATTACTTATTTCTAATTGCATTTCATCATTTATATTACTATATTCTTGATGAACCAACTCCTAACTCAATCTAAACCGCCAACTCATTAGAAAGAACTAGACACAATGCATCTCTTATTTTCACACATAGTCTATCGTTTTAATAATATTATAGTTCTGAAAGTTGCATACCCATGACATTTCAAAATTAGTTTTGTGTCTATTTTGAGGAATGAAATGATCTTGTGTGAAGTTGGGCTCATTCCCCTTGACTTTTATCAACTTACACACACATTACTAGGCAATTAATCTTACCCTATCCATTTACATGCATACTCTAATGCATTCATCTTATCCATGAACCACTTATCACACTTAGCTATACACTTACCACCTTTTAGTCATTTTCCACCTAGATTTTGATCATTAGATCCTATTCTAGGACAATTCCATGGTTGTGTAAGCACTTAAAATGCGTATGAGCCTACACGATATTCCGATGATGAGCTATAATCCTGAACACATACATGTAAGCATGTAATTATACCCTCTTAGTAGTATTTCTCTTGGTGACACATGGATCAAGATTCTTCATCTTATTTGTAATTCCCAATCCCTTAGCTAACCCTCCTAGGCCTTGTGTCTTCACCTTTCACTCCTTATTGACATTCCACTTTTGTCACTTTCCAACCTTGTCAATTTATGCCCCTAGTGTCACAAGATGGGAAATACACTCTCCCTGAACTCCTATCATCCATTTCAACATTTCAGAGGCCTCTAATTAGTCTCCCAGATCATCCCCCTTTATCATTTTTGGCAACCATTTTTTTCTTTCTAGGTCACCCCCTATTATTTCTTAACCCCTAGGTGACCCATGGTCCTCCCAGGGGTGACTTGCCCTGCTACAAGGGGTGACCCTCTTTCCCTCTATCTTCTAGTCAATCTTTGGATTCAGATGTCTTCCTCAGCCTCTTTTGACCATTTCTAGCCCTCATAGCCACCTACAAGACCCTATCCTTGCGGGTTGCCCCTTGTCACTTCCTAATCCCCTTGGATGACCCATAGTCCCCCCAGGGGGTGATCCCTGATCCTCAAGGGAAACGATCCTTGTCAAAAGGGGTGACCCATTTGTATTTTGAACATGAATTCCTCTTCAGTTTGGGCTTAAATTAGCTCTACTTTGACTCCAGTTTGCATGCAAATTCAACCCTAACTAATCCTAGTCTATTCTTAGCCCATTATTCACTCCCAATCATCCATAATTAGCTCCCATTGATCTATTCTTATCTCACCTTCTTCTCATGATAACTTTCCTTCCTCCATTAGTGATAAGCTATCAAGCTTAGTTCACTGTCCAATCAACCAAGTTCTCTGATCAATCAAGCATGTTAACTCTTTAGTAAAGGGAGTTAACTTCTCAATCAATCCCACCTATTGTGAGCTCTTCAAAACTATAAATACCCCCCTCCTATATACATTATGGGAGGCAAATCCATTGTTTCAGCCATTTGATAAGCTTTGCTTTTGCTCTCCACTAGCATCTTGATGCTCATGCAGGACTTGTGTGCCTTTTATCTTATGTTTAGGATAGTTTTCCAAGATTTATAAAGCTTCCATAGCATTGATATGCTCTTAATTTTCTTCCAAGACATATCCATTGTGCTCAAATAGTATTGTCATAGTACTCATAGCTCTCCTCAAGCTCACTCATTTTCAATTTTAGCTCTCAAAGTTCAAGCCATTTTGAATCAATTGCTCCCTTTGTTCCTATCACCAAGAGGAAGGCGCTGCTACTGTAGAGGAGAAAGAGGTTGCCAAATACAAGGATTTTTGAGGATAGTACAAAGCTCATGCACCAAATGATCTAGGTTCTTTTCATGTTTTTTTGTAGCTAATTAAATCACATTTTTCTCTTAGAGAAAGTAATCATTGTATTGCAATTTCCTTGATAGGATTTATTTCAAGTTGATTATATTAGTATCATTTAAATTAGTTTCATTGCAATTCATAGATTAAATTTCACTCAAGTATTTTCAATTCCTAGTTTAGATTCACAATCATCTCGAAAAACATAAAAACATAACTTAGGTTGCATTTGGGAAAATTCATGTTAATTTACATTAATATCTCAATTCCTAATTAATTAAATTATTTTATTATTCATTCAGAAAATGAACAAAAATATCATTTGCATTCATTTAGATGGCATTCAGCAAAATCCAAAAAAATAGAAAACATGCAAAAACCCTCGATTTCATCATGAGGTCAATTTCAAAACATAGCCCAAAACTCCTTGATATCATCACAAGGTTGAGTCATAGAAAACCTTTGGTCACATCACAAAGTTAACCCAAGGTCAAATTTAGTCAAATCTCTCTTATCCAAGCATACAAATGTGCTCAGGAGTTATAGGTGAGTGTGTTAGAGCTATCCTTGAGGAAATAGAATCAATACAACCAAGACCACAACACACTCAACAAACATAAGAAGAACATGAACATACCCTTAGGGTCATATAACAAGTGAACATCATACAAAAAATCATATAGGTTAATGAAGAAAGGTTACAACATTTAATACTCATCAATGAACAAAATCTACATCCATTTGGGCATTGGAACCTTAGGAATCCAAATGGGAGATTGAAAACTAGTGAACCATTAGGTCATTAGGCTATCTCATTTACAAAACAAACATTGACACAAACTAGGCCTCGAGATCAACCAACCTCTCTTTGTGACGTTCTACTTCCATGTGAACAGAACCACCCTCGAGTTACGCCTCCACTCAACTAGATTTTTCCATGAGAGTGAGAGTGACTTGGAGGTTTCCATCAAAAAGGAGATGGTTCATGTGTTATATCAAAGTTGACTCATCCACATTTGTGCTTAAGTCACATTTTGAGTACATTTTTTGTGAATCAGATGTGAAAAGCAGAAGCCTTTTTGGTTGAGCTTTCTCACTTTTCCATCGATTCTACCTTCCACCATTTTTGTTTTTATTTTTGTCCTAATTGTCACCATTTCCATCATTCATTCCATTTATTCTATGGTGTCTACAACACCCCCAAATATGATGAAATTAGGAGAAAATCAAGGAATTGTTCCTTCAAAGGAACTAGAAATTCCATCTTTTGATAGGTACGTGTTGTTTGAGTCTTTAGTACCTATAACAAACTACTTCAACTATGAATACTCTGACTATGAAAATGATAGAAGAAAACCTTGTCATTCTCTTGCTTTCAACAATCCTGCATGGGAATAAGGAATGGTCATCCAACCAACTTACTCTAGAGCACCTAAAATGTTTGTGTGATAAAAAAATCCATTAGATAGATCAACCCTCGACAAGTGACACAGCAACACACCTGAATAATGAGGTAGCACACTTAGAAAAACACTTACAAGAGGCTAGGGAGGCTCGAGAGGCTTTACATGTCACTTACCAAGAAGAACAAAGTGAAAACATTTCAAGATAATAAGTGGTTGGAACAAATCTTGGAAACCCACAAAGTAGTGAAGCACAAAGAATAGGGACAACTACTCCCACAAATTTCATAGCGACAATGGTCCAACAAACCAGGACCCTAGAGGTAGAGAAACCTCCACATGATAAGAAAATCAAGTTAAATGAAAATTCACACAACATGAGAATTGAAACAAACTAGGGGGTATCTCAAAACCCCTCTTATCTAAGATTCTATTCATGAAATGGAAGAAATGACACATCTCCAAGTGGATCCCATCAAACATAGAACTATTAGGCCACTTACTCCATAATACTAGGATATCAAGCACAAATCCAACAAACTCCGCCAACAAGGTTAATACTCTCAACCCCACAATCTTAGAATGCATTCTTAGGGACTTAGAATACTTAAAGGAACCTCTAGACCACAAAATCTATATCATGATACTACCAAGACCTCTCCCGGAGCTACCAAAGTTCAAAGGTAAAGGAGATCCTAATTTGCACATTGTTGGTTTACAGATTTTGCCACCTAACTCTATATTCTCACACCCACACAAGTGACAAATGTACCAACAGTTGAATCAATTGTAATTATGTTTTACAATGATTCTCTATTTTTTTAACAAGGTGCAACTACCTTCCTATGATATCCAATGA
Source organism: Cunninghamia lanceolata (assembly GCA_027924645.1). NCBI lineage: Eukaryota > Viridiplantae > Streptophyta > Pinopsida > Cupressales > Cupressaceae > Cunninghamia > Cunninghamia lanceolata. The sequence continues at coordinate 1,420,254 of BSBN01000204.1, read as the reverse complement.
ATGAAAACTTGAATTGCTTTTAACCAGAAAGCAAAGAAAAAGGTGGTGCTTTTAACCAAAAAGCATAAAAGGTAGTATGTCTCAATATCGATTGAATTCAAAAGAAGTGCAAAGGCTTCGGCAATAGTAACTTCAATCAAACAATAAAGAATTTTACCATATCTTATACAATCACCACCATAAACCATTCACTAAAAGATAAATATTTCACGATAGTGAGCAAGAATTTAGAACATTCAATCAGTTCAATATAGAATCAATAACCAACCACCAATAGTATATTCAACATAAGAAGAATAAACATTCAAATAACCATAACACAAAGTCTATGATGATTGAACTCCACTGTATTGATTTCAATTCATATATCAAAATAACTGAACAAAAAAGTAGCACAAAAAAATTTGATCTCCAACCAAAACAAAGTTTGCCAAAGATTCTCAACATCGACAGGATAACTAAATTTATAGCCTTGTCACCAATAACTGTCTTTGAAAAAATAATGGCTTCTTGAAGACAGTTGATTTAAAGAAGTCTTTAAAATAACATAAATTAAAAATAAGCAGCTCTCCCGAGCCAATAGTTTTTTTGAAACAAATGAAAATCACTAAAGGATAAGAATTTTTTTTCAATTGATGATTTCCATGTCATCAACCACTACATCTTCCCTTTGTGTTGCTTCCTTTTCTTTAGCTTGTCCATCTCCAGCTCCTGAATGTACTTGTACCGCTTGAGTTGCCTATGTTCTTAACTTCGTCTTATACACCTAATACCTGTTGATGATTGGTGACAATGCCACACTGCTTGGACTTCTGGTCATGCCAACTCAAAGTTTCTTCTTACTTATTATTCTATCAGCATCAGCCACCCTTTTATGCATATCATCTATTCCAATTTTTCATGTCTTGATGTAGGTGGATATCCTTGCAAGTTTTCCAAGTGAATCACCTATGACAATATGAAAGGCCACCATTTCTTCATTCACCATTTTCTTAAAATTTTGTTTGATCTCCTTGATTTCAAGCAACTTATGTTCATCATCACCAACAACCTCTATCTCCAGGATGACAAAGTTTCTTTTGAGATCCCTCAGGTCTATGTAAAAAAGGGCAAGGGTATTCCTCATCTCATCTTCATCTGCTCCCAAGACAGACAATTTACACTCAACCATATCCACCCACACAATAGAGTCCATTTTCTTGTGATCATTCAAAACCTTTTCGACCACTAGAATATTAACATCAATACCAGCCACATGTTGTATTTCTTTGGAAACCAAGGAAAGGCTATTGTTATCTTTTCTAATATTCTGAAATTTAATTATCAAGGCTTCCCTCTTGCTATAAATAGAGTTAAATAACTTAATAGATTCCTTTGTAATATGAGGCCATCTAAAGTTACTTTTTCTATCCACTGTTCTATAGCACCACTCAAAGCTTGGGATCGTTTGATTTGTTGCAAGAGGTTAGGGTCAAGACCATCTACACTTATGCCAGGCAATGCATCTACTGGCTGAGCAGTAACCTTCAAAATGGACTGAATAAAAAGAGTTAAAGAAGTTACTTGGGTTTGCAGTTTGGCATTTTCGTATTGTTCCTTTTTATTCTCTTTGTCATATTACTGACTAAGAATTTTGCATGATAGATTTCTCCCTTGACAGTTGAGGGTCTCATGTCCACTCGACTCAAATTGAAATCGTCCTCTGTCACCTCATCTTCATTCTTTTCACCTACATGGTCGACAATCTCCAGAATGTGATGCCCTGTGGAAGGGTCAACCACCATTCTTTACATTCTCCTCACCCATTTAGGTTTAGGCATTTCCTGAAGGAGCTTATCCACAGTGTCGATGCTGGTGTCCACCATAAGAGTCTATCGTTTCTTTTTCCCTACTACCTTTCTCAATCAAGCAGGGGAGGAAGAAGAGGCATTGGTGTTCTCAACCACATTCATCATCACACCGTCTGAATGCACGGGTGGGGAATTGTGCTCCGGAGGATTATTCAAATTGGGGGAATTTGGATTACTCAACAAAGACTGAAGCATGTTGTCTTCTCCAAGCCAGTTAAAAATCAAAGAATCACCAACATTTACAAGGGGATTCAAAGGGGGCACATGGTCTGCTTGTGGTGGTGAAGCAACCAATTTGTTATTTCTTACCATAGGTTGATTGTCCTGCTCATAGGCCATCTTTAATCTCCTGACGTCCTCAGGTAGCTCACCATCTCTGCTTGATTGTGAGCCAACTCTATGAAGAGTTGCGTCCAAAATAGATGATCTCTTGGGAGTGTGAGTGGCCTGAGACTTATTTTGTTCTCAAGCAAATGATTCCTTTGGAGCTGTAGAACCAACATGTTCTCTCAATTTTCCATTTAACCATTTTTTTGTTCTTCTCAACACATGAAAAGAGTGAAACATAACATCAGTGATTTCTTTTTCTGACCATCTCACCGGAGGTAGAGGTTGCAGAGAGGCATTGTGATAACCTTCATCTAAAATATCTGAATTGTTATCGACTATCTCAAGAATTTGCATTGGCAATTCAAAGGCATGGACTTGGTCGATGGTTAACCTCATCCAGCTTCTTCTTTGCACCTCTCTCTCATCCAAATAGTCTTCCCAAAAATCCTCCAATTGAGGCTTGTGTAAGTATGAACCACCACCATGCATGTTCCTCTTCACAAAATTTTTACTGTCGAAAGCTACTCGTGTAGGCAATCTATGAAAATTATATTTTGCTAGTAGCTTTTCCATGTTCTTCATGCTATCATTTCTTTTACATGAATAGAATGAAAGAGTCACAGGGAATGAATACCCCTTCTTTTTCATAGCATGGCATTTTTCATTTACAACTACCATTTGATGGCATACCTCTAAAAACACAATGAAGTCTGATGGGTACCTCGGCATTTTAATGGGGCATTTTCATAACCCCCTATTCTCAGGTAAGAGAAGCGGTTGAACTGAATGTAGAAGCTTTTGAAATTCATGACTAGGGCAACTGCTTCTGCAAAAACCTCTGTTCTAATGTACCTTCAATTTGTTGATACAATTTTGCAAAGATTTAATATGCATGATTGCAAACCAGTTAGCATTCCTTTTCCTATTGGTACTAAGCTGAAATTAGACATGTGTCCTACCACTGATGATTCTTTTGAAGAGATGTCTAATGTTTCTTATACTAGTGTTGTTGGTAGTTTAATGTATGCAATGGTTTACACTAGACTAGATATTGCACAAGCAGTGGGATTTTTAAGCAGGTTTATGTCTAACCCTGGTAAATAACATTGGAATCATGTTAAGAGGGTGTTTAGATATTTGTGAGGAACTTTTGATTATTGTTTGGTTTATCATGGTATTGATAATGTTGATATATCATTGGACATACAGGATTTTGTCGATTCTGATTGGACAGGTGACTTGGATAGTCGAAGGTCCACAAGTGGCTATGTGTTTACTTTGTTTGGAGCTGCAGTAAGTTGGATGAGTAAGAGGCAACCCACAGTTGCTTTGTCTACTATAGAAGTAGAGTATATGGCTGCTACACATGCCTCCAAAGAGGCAGTTTAGTTAAAGAGACTTGGGAAAGGTATTGGTTTTGATTGCAGGACAATAAGACTTAATTGTGACAGTCAGTGTGCTATTTGTTTAGCTAAAAATCCTATGTATCATGCTCGTACTAAGAATGTTGATGTTTAGTATCACTTTGTGTGAGAAATAATTGAGAATGGTAAGGTTTTGATTGAAAAAGTTGACACTTTGGTTAATACTGCAGATTATCTTATGAAGCCAATTACTACAGATAAGTTCTTTTGGTGTAAGAAGGCCATTGGCCTTGATCACTATACTTGATTTAAAGTTTGAATATATCATTTAGAGTTATTGCAATGTATAATGTCAAGTGGGAGAATGTTGGGATAAGTAGCCATTAACTTGTAATCCTAACCAATTCATGTGTCTCCAAAGTTCTTGGAATGTGTTCCCCAACACATTAGGACTTTGAGAGATTAATTATTTATTAATTACATCACTTTGACTTTTAGAATTAAGTTCTAAATGGATAATGTCAAACTTGGGCGCCCACTTTGAGATGGGAGCCATGGAGACCTTGTTGACTTCTAAGTCTAAATTTAGAGTTTGATAACTCCTAGTGAGTGGGAGTTAGACATGGGACTTATATTTAGACTTGGAGTTGTGCTTTTTTATGTACATGAGTGGATAATGTTGAGATGCCTTGCATCGATATAATGTTGGAGTTAACTACAGTGTTAGAGATGTATAAATTGGATATTGCTTGCATGTGGTCAGAATAGCTTGCATGGACTTGCATTTTTTTGCATGTAGCTTGTATGTACTTGCATGTTGTTGCATGTCACTTGCATGTGCTTGCATGTTGTTGCATGTCACTCCTATGGACTTGTATGACCTTGCATTTTGTTACATGTCACCTGCATGTGCTTGCATGTTGTTGCATGTCACTTGCATGTGCTTGCAAGTCACTCCTATGGACTTGTATGACCTTGCATGTTCTTGCATGTCAGTTATATGACCTTGCATGTAGTTGCATGTTAGTTTTGTGAGTTTACTTGCAGAACACTCCAACTCTAGAAACTTGTAGGATGGTACATTTTAGTGATTTAGGAAATGGGTATCAATTGCATGTTGTTGAAAATGCTTGCATGTCAGTTTTAAGATATTACTTGCAGAACACTTCAACTCTTGAAAGTTGCAGGATGGTACATCTCAGTGTTTCAGGTAATGGGTATCAGTTGCATGTTGGATTTGGTGTTTGCATGTCACTTGCATGTACAGAACAAGATATTTTAGAATAACCTTGGAGACATATAAGATATATTTGATATGACATATAAGCATAACTAAGAAGATTTTTTCCAGGAGGCATAATTTTTTCCCACGATGTAAGATTTTTGAATTCTTAAGTCAATGGAAACCTCTTTTCATGTACTATGTAGTGGTGTTAGAGATTTTTTCTAATTTTTCCATTTTGACTAGCTTTTTCTAGTTGGAAGCTAGATATTGCTTTTGAGCTTTGACCGGGCATAACAGGTGCATACGGAGTCAGATTTCAGACTTCTTATAGGCATTGGAAAGGTATTTCTGAGAACTACGCAGTGGAGCAGGTTTGGATATGATATTCTAAGGTTTTTTCAGTTGGTATTAGTTTGAGATAATTTTTAACCCTTTGACCTTTTGGTGATTTTGTGAGTTGATGGCAAATTAAATCTAGGATGATTTGGTGTTTGAGTCATTGCAAACTTACATGATTATCTTTGATTATTCTTGGTTGACAACATTATACATGTATTGTTGAATTTGCATGCTACATTGTGAGATCTACAGGTTGTGTAGTGTTGTACGTTGTCTATGCTTACATGTTGCATTTATGACTTGGATGTGGGTTGTCTATGCCCATATATGTTTCAGTGTTGATGCAGATTTTGATTTGTGGCTTTGGTTAGTCACATGTTACATTGATTGCTTGTCATTTTGAGATATAGAGAGAGATGGTATTACTTGATACAGTCATGATATGAGACCTATGTTTGTTGACTATATGGTGCAGTTGTGTGAAACTTAATGCGAGTTTGGTGCAGGTACATTAGGTGCTTATCATGGTGTCATGGATGTTCCTTGTTTGGTTGGGACTTTGGCATGACATGATTGTTTTACAGGTGTAAGTTGGGTCGTGTTGGATTGATGTTTGGTTTACAAGTTTTGTTAATCTTCTTGGTTTTTGAGATTATGGTTTACTCAACCTTTGGGAGTTGTGTCATTTATAGTGGATTCTTTGATTGTGTTGGGGCCATGGATGTTCTTCATGTAGGAGATGGTCATGATCTCATGAATAGCTTGGATATAGGTTTCAGTGGGAGCTTTTGATAGTGATGGGTTTGATGGTTTGATGTTTATGATGTTTCCATGTATAGCTCAGTATCACACTTTAGTGGGACCTTTGACAGGATATGGTTATCTTTATGTGATTTGGAGATGTTGACATCTTGGTACCATGGAGGACTCTTGGAGTCTTTGGTTGAGGTGTTGGTTATGATTTTTCAATTTTGACAGGTGATCCTTGCTTATAAGATGATTAGTATTATGTCTTGGTTTACTCTGGATACTAGTTTGAGTATTGGCATGATACAGGTTCTCTTGAGACAGGATGTGTGCATTAGTGCATGTGATATTCTTTTGAGGAGATGATTAGATCATGCTATCATTATATGTTCCTTATTTATGCATATGTGCAGTGGGGGCTTTGACTATGATCTCGATGCTTCTGTTGGTATTGGGTACATTGGTCATGTGCTTGGGAGCTTCATGATGGTGCAGTTTTGCATTTAGACTTTAGCATGGATTGATCATGGAGGTACTCATGTATACTTGGAGACTTAGGTGAGGCTTGAGTTCTCTTGGATTAGAGACATGTGTTGAGATGGTTACTCTTTTATGATGATTTTAGTAGCAAGATCAGGGAGCCTACACCTTGGTTGGACGTGAGTCCAACATGGACATGTTGAGGAGATTGTTCTTGGAGAGAGCCTTTGAGGCTTTGTGCATCCTGGAGGAGCAATCTCATCCTTACTCTTGGTCCACTCGGTGGTGAATGATTTGATAGGTATGCCCACCTGATTTTCAAATGCATTCTTCATTTGTGTCTTATATTCTCATGCTTGAGTCTTGATCTATGGATTATGGTTATGAGGACTTGTTTGAGGAGTAGATTATTAGATATGATTGGTTATCTCATTATGTTTGATCTTGATTTGTTATGAGATCATTGTGTGTAATGGAGATGGTTAGTGGCTTTGGGCTTATTCCTGTTGTTGTGATGGTTATGAGTTTGATCTACCTTTTGGTTTGAGAGGCTTGCATCTTGTTATTAGATGTAGAGGAGATCATACTTTTCACAACTATAGCACATTAGTGTGGATATAAGGACATGGTTATGATTTGCAGGTTCTCTCTTGATTTGTTTTATTCTTCTTCTTGGATATTTATGTTCACATGACATCGGAGTTAAGATGTGTATGGAGATTTTGAGTCTCTTTGACTTCTTTCTCTTATGATGTGGAGGATTTGGGAGAGATATGGACTTGAGGAGAGTTATGTTGCAGCTATTTAGTTTGTAGATTTTACATATCTATGTGTGTTCTTTGACACTATGTGATAGATGATTCAACCACATCTATGTGCGTGCTATTAGTGGATCTTTGGATGCCTTAATCTATTTTCAGATTTGACATTTACTCATGCAGTGGGAGTTCTAGGATGTATATGATTCCTTTGTTGGATGTTCTCATTATGCTGTGGTATGGAGGGTCTTGAGGTTTGTTATCACATGCTATGTGTTGTTACCTTAGAGGACTTCTTTATGCAAGATTGAGTATATACATGGACTTGTTATCATTGTGATTTGAGTTGGATATGTTGATGGCATAAGATCTACTTGTTATCTTTTGTATACCTTGGTTTGAAGGTATGGTTAGTTGATGCATTAGCAACTAGCTGTGGTTGCTATTTTAGCTATGATGATTGATTCTTGATAGCTACTCGAGCCTATTTGTTACTTTTGGATTTGGTGCTTGTGTCTGGATATCAGTTGATGTAGGTTTCTTGCTTCTATGTGACAGTTTAGTGTGGCATATCTTTAGAGGATCTTATTCTTCATGAGGCTAGATGGAGGATGAGGGGATTCTTGTTTGAGATGGTGGACACCTTGATTATTGTTGTAGGTATCTTGGAGCACATGGAGCACATGGATGGTTATATGGTACATGTTGGGCACACATGATGGTTTCCCTTGATGTTTTGAGTTTACATGTTGATCCCTTATGCAATGTATACAACAAGTGGGAGAAAGTTGGAGTAGGTGTGTTGTACACCTTGCATAACATTGACATTATTTTATTATGTAAAATAAATATTTAATTGTGGTGCATCTTGTGATGTGTTTATCCAGATTAGATATTTATTTGGATGCCACTTTAATCATTGTATGTAACATTGGTTTAATTACTTTATTTGTAATTATTTGATTATTTGGGAAAACTTAGTACCAATAATCAAATGTGGGGTCAATGGTTTTGTAGACACATGGTTTTGGAGAAAATGGTATTACAATACCACATGTTTTATTTGTGTGAGCTTATGTCTATAAAAGAAAACACATGGGTAGTTGTAGAGGTTGGTTGAGTGAAGGCTTATTGCCTTTGGCTGGGTTTGTAGCTTCTCTTGCAGGTTGGCTATGTGAGGGTTTGAAGCATGGCATGGGATGTATGGTTACATGCTTGTTCACATGGATTGCAAGTAGAGAGAGCTTGATGTTTCAGAGGTTATCTCTGCATATGTATTTGTTGTTCATTTCTGAATAATACATGAGAGATGCATGCTTTTGGAGGCTGGGTTTTTCCCTCTATGAGGGTTTTCCTAGGGTATATCTTGTGTCACCATTAATGGTATGATTGTATATTTCTTTTGCATGTAGATTTCTAGTTTATTGCACATTGAATCTCTTATTGGGTTATGAGGAATTTGTCTCTATGGTTGTATATTTCTAACACAACCAAATTAGGACAATGCACAACAAGTGGGAAACCCACAGCTCGGTCTAGACCACTACTTACAATTTTCTCAGCCAGAGAAGTTCTGCCTTTTGGTTGCATTCTCCTCTAGAAATACTATAAGTCAATGTGACCAAGCTCCGTGTCTCTCACATTTGACAAACCATTTTCAACCACGAGAACCATGGGATCACCTTGAAACTTATATTTCATTTTAACTAATTTGAGAATCCAGAAAGCCAAAGACTTGGAAATATTCAAGGACACAACAGAGGTCCATAATACATTTGTGTATAGGAATAAAATTGAGATCGAATGATATCAAAAACAATCAAATAATCAACAACTCAATCCTATAACATCAAGATAACGATCTAAACAAACAACCAAATAATCAATGAATAACACAAAAACAATGAAAGCTTTCACATAGATTGTATTGTTATCTTGGTCGAATGTGGATTGCTTCATAAATTGCAAAACAATGTTTGCAACAAGTGGATGTAGATTGTGTTTGTACTCAAAAGGTTGATGTGCTCAACAATGCAATGTATGCTCAATGTGTTGTAGGGAGGCAAAATCTTAAATGATCGAAGAGGATTTGTTATGAAGATGAGGGGGGTTTATATAGATTTCAATGAAGATCAATCAATGGTCCAAAAAATTCAATGGAATCAATAGATGAGATAAATCTAGAATTCATGATAAATGTGCACCTGACATGTGTCACTCTAAAAAGGTATTTTTATTGAGTTAACTACTTGATTTAGCTAAAAGACATGGAACACACATGAGATATGATTAGATTTCATAAAAATAGAAATGTTTTTTTTCTAATTTATGAGTTGGTGATGAAAACAATAATGATTAAGTCAATTAACTCAACTTATAATTTGCTTTTTGCATGATTTGAGTAAAATTAAATAATAAATTATTTAATTTTGTGTGCATGATGAATAAGATTTATTTTTAGAAGAATTAAAAGATAAACAAAGCAAATTAAATAAATAAATTTATTTAATTGTTTGTGCATGCTATAAGAAATAGATTTGAAGATTTAAATAAATTAAACAAATAAATTGATTTAATTTATTTTGCATGATGAAGGAGAAAATATTTGATTTGATTTGATTTTTAGAAGAGAGATTCAATTTAAATAAATTTGAATAATTGATTTAAATTTGGAAGAATAATTGAAACAATTAAATAATTTAGAAATTATTTAATTATAGTAAGAGGATTTAAATGATAAGTTAATTAAACAATTAATTTATTCAATTGATGTGGATTTGAAGATTGGAAAAAGGATAATGATTTAATTAAATAATTAAAAATTATTTAATTTGGATGGATAAAGAGGAAATTTATTGAAATTAATTAAATAAAGAGGGTTTATTTAATTAATGTTAAAAATATGTGATTTAGAGGAAATTGATGATTTTGATGAAATTAATTAAATAATTAGATTATTTAATTAATGTTGAATGCAGGTGATTAGACAGATTTGATGAAATACAAGTGATGTGATGGTCATTTTTAGGTGTACATTTTGCCCCTCTTTGATGCAATGCAGTTTATAGTGTTGTTTCAAAGAAAGTGATTGTTGAAGACATGATGTAATTTTGATGCCCCAGTGCAGCTAACTACCCCGGTGTAGCTGGCGTAGGATGCCTCCTCGAGAGGAAAGATAGGGAAGTGATAGAAGAACTGGGTTGATGCTCAACTAGAAGATTGTGTTGGAGAAAAATGAAGTTAGATAGATGAAAGGCTGACATGATGAAAAAAAGACCAGACATGGAATAGGGGTGGGAAGAAATAGGGTTGGGACACTATAAATAGGGCCTAAGGGGGTCAACATTTCTCATTTACACACCTAGAGTTAACAAAAGTTAGAGCCATTTGCCGCTTTGCTTAGTTTAGAGCTTCTTGTTTAGGTTGATATTAGAGCTTGCAAAGATGTCAATTCTTGTGCATAAGCACCAAGTGGAGCTCGTGCAGACCTACAAGAGACCAGTGGGAGTGGTGGGACTGGTAAGTGATTGAAAACCCTACTTGTGTTTTGAATTGTTTAGGGTTTTTTCTAGGTTTTTAAATTTTTTGGCCAAAGGCGCTGAGCTTGGGCTCAACACTTTTGGCACCTGCTGAAGCACTTTTGGTGCGACTAAGTGCCTTTGGTGTGCAATGTCACGCCTTGGGAAAAATCTCAATGTGTTTGGTTAAAGTGTCCACAACGCAGCGCTATTGCCAAATGTCGCAGTGCTGTTGGTAGTTTTGTTAAGCGCTTGTGGTAAAATAGTTCAGCACATTCAGGTTAGTGGTTTGCAACAATCTCGGTGCATCTGTAAAGTAGTAAAGCACCTTAGGTAGCTCAGTGAAGTGCCCTTGGAAAAATCAAAGGGCTTTGGGTTTGTTTTAGCTAAGCGTCTATGCAAAGTAGCAAGGCACGTTTGGTACCACAGTCAAGCGCCTTTGTTAAAAACTAAGTGCTTTTGGTTTTAGTGCAGCTTGAGCGAAGTTAGGTTTGGAAAATGTGTTCTAGAGGCTCAAACTAGAGTTTGACTAGGTTTGACTGAGGTATTTTGCAATGTGTTGAATTAGGCTTGACTTAGGTATTTTGTAAGATTTTTAACAAGTGGTCGTCCTAGATGCAGATCGTCTTACCACCCTTGCAGTCTCGAGAGAGACACTATCTAATTTCTGACCTAGTTGTACAACTAGGCGAGGAGGAGGAACTCTTCTTAGAGATCATGGGATTGTGGCACATGCCTCATTTGATGCCCATCAGGGTGAACCTTGCACTTTTGACAGTGGTTGTAGAGAGATATCATAGTGCGACTTCATCATTTCACTTTCCAACAGGGGAGGCTATAGTGACACTAGAGGATGTTTGGCATATCCTATAGATTCCTATTCAGGGTGATAGAGTTGATTATGAAACTGAGTTGGGAGAGGCAGGCCTGTGAGAGGTGTTTGCAACTGATGTCCTAGGTGTGTAGGATTGGGAGATCCGGTGGACTCAAGTGCGGGGACTCTACGGTAGGATTCGATAGATTGTTGTTTCACTGATTGGAGGTTTCTTAAGTCCTGATCGATGGTCCAGGGGATTATTTGTTGGATGGGGCACAGTTCTATCAGGGATGTTCACACATGGTATTAGATATGCATGCGGACCGTGTGTGTTGGGTTAGCTTTATCATGATTTGCATGACTATGTATACTGATCCAGGAGTAGTTTATCAGCAGGTGTTACATTGTTGCAGGTATGGGCCTGGGAGCACATCCCAGTGATTAGAACTATCTCTCAGCATTGCCATGATCATGGTGAGCCTTATGCTTCATGTATGAGGGTGTTATTACACATTGGTAGATGGGTTCAGTGAGCTACTGGCAGAGGCATCTAGATAAGATGGACATCTTCATTTGGAGGCCGTGGAGAGATTGTGAGTCATGGGATGATGATCATGAGGAGCTGGTATACTGCTGGCAACCGAGATACTTGTTTAGCAGACGCATAGACACTATACAGAGATACCTTCCAAAGAGGGTATTGAGGTAGTTTGGTTTGCCATAGGGTTGCCTGTAGGCAAGGCTATTTATGTGCAGATCTAGAGGGAGGTGGATGACTAGGGGCTAGAGATTTCACTTGCTATAGCTTTGGCAGATTTACGAGGATTTGCCCCAGTTATATGGGATTGGATTACAGGGGGTACAGACCTAGGCACACTTCCAGCTTATGATGCCTACTAGCAGACATATAGGTCAGTTAGATTGAGTAGTCCTGGAGTCGTTAGTGCCATGCGAGAGGTTGCAGTGGTAGAAGCGGAGGTGAGGGCTTGGAGACAGGCCCGATGGCAGATTTACAGGGATTTTCCCCAGTTATATGGGATTGGATTATAGGGGGTACAGACCTAGGCACACTTCTAGCTTATGATGCCTACTAGCAGACACATAGGTCAGTTAGATTGAGTAGACCTAGAGTCGTTAGTGACATGTGAGAGGTTGCAGTGGCAGAAGTGGAGGTGAGGGCTTGGAGACAGGCCCGACAACAGGCCGTAGTGCAAAGACATGCTAGGGGAGATGACAGAGGAGGTCAGGAGGATGTTTAGATGGCTGAGGCTGGAGGACAGTGGGTTGTATTGCTAGTAGAGACACCACTGCAGCAGGCACAATGATTACTGCAGGAGGAGATAGCGAGGAGGACTCGCTTGGAGATGAGGATGGTGCAGATGAGGAGAGATAGAGATGTAGACTAGGTGGAAAAAAGACAGGCTGAGGCTTAGGCCCAGCTACATGCACAGGTAGCAGCAACAACATAGGCAACATTGATGGCAACATAGTTAGTGCTGCCACCACCACCACTAGTAGATGATGGGTGTATTGCCCAGTTGACAGTAGAGAGAGACACATCAATGTAGTTGCATTTGATAGCAGAGGCCACCCTGGTGAGGGTGAGGTGAGAGAGAGATATTGCACACTGCGCAATGGGTGCAGACCAGATGACATTGTTCAGTGAGCTTACCTGAGTTCAGGGTGAGTTGTTTACAGTGGGTAGAGAGGTCAAGTATTATAGAGGTCTCTATTTTGGCACGATGCCAGCAGATCAGAGGGAGCCTAGCTTCTGAGAGTGGAGCAGGTTAGGGGCCTCCTCGTCACATAGGATGGGGAGATCAGTTTCATTAGTGAGGGGACCAGCAGGAGAATCATCAACAAGTGCAGGTGGAGGACAAGGATCATAGCAGGTGGGCAGCTCCACCCACTAGTCCACACTTGAGCATGTTTATTTGTATATATTGTACCATTGTTTTGTATCATTGACACACTTTGTATATATTGATTGATGCTTGCATGCATCAGATGTATATTTGTGGGCTATTGATAGCCATGATGTACTTGCTGATATATATTTGGATGTATACATGGACTATTGATGTAGACACAAACATTGTGTATTTTGATGACCTGACATGATGATATATGAGGACATATGATGATCTTTATGCTCACGGATGTTCATTCTTTGTTTGTGATGTATTGCTATATGCTATGGATGTGATGACATGTATTTATGATTATGGATTCATGTGATGATGTATTGCTTATAGATGACATGTGATGACATTATGATATGATGATGATATTACATGATGATATAGATGCTTATAGATGATATACGATGATGAAATAGATACATGACATGATGTCTAACACGTGGTTTTGCAGATATGTGGCAGACGATAATGATAGATAGAAGAATGTGGAGATAGAAGAGAAATGATAGAAAGTCTTGTTGATCGATCTTTGCTTGGACAACTATAAAATGACATGGATAAATGGATAACTTGTTGCAACAGTTTCACAAATGTTTATAAAGAGCAATCCTTATTTTTGATATAGCACATAGATAGTTTGCCAACAAGGTATAAAAGACCAAGGTGCTATGATATCCTAGTGCGAGGACTTTGGCTCTGCAAGCAAGCGGTTTGAACTTAGATCCCTCAAACATAATATAACCTTGTTATATATGTGAATGAGCCATGGTCTTGAACATAAAATAAATTTTAATACATAAATGTAAAAAGTATATTAATATGTAAGATGGTAGGTTGTAACACACACACAAGATAAATATGCTGCTAAGAAAGAAACTGAAGATCATTCCTCAAACACAACACACAAAAGCAATGACTATGCCCCAAATCTGTACTGCATCGCAACATACCAAGATATAGATAAATCAAGGTAGTATTAAATAGGTAATGGGAAAGGGACAAAATATAAACCAAATAGCAAATTGACTGACTTACAAAGTAAACATGCAGTCAACATATTCTCTTGCCAAAGAGGTTGCTCAGGATAGATTGGATTGGTTGGGTAGATTGGATTGATAAAAACCTTATTGTAGGAATGATATATCCGTTAAAGGGTGTTGATCTATTGATAGGATAATGTCTAGTTTCAAGAAATACAACATGTCGTATAAGACGCTTGGTCTGGTTTCGACCATGGAACATAATGTATAAGACAAGTGATTAATGTAGCAAATGTTGGCAATCAATATGTAGGACATCATATGGCTCTGTAAGTAGGTTTCGTTGCTTTAGGTTGGTTAAGTAATTTTTCTTTGAAGGGATGCGTGTGTTTATTGTTTTTCTACTTGAGTTAGTCAAGTCGAGGTAGATGGAGTTTGCTAAACAGAAGATTAGAAAGATGGAGTACCAATGGATTGAGATGGGTGAAGAATGATGAATCATGTGCCTGAATACTGGATATGTCCTTCGTATTCTAGACTACCTACATACCCATATCCATGGGATCAAGGTACCTTAATATTGAGATGAGATGATATGTAGTTCTAGGTGTTTGATGATGTAGGATTGGATGAGGTGAGGGGACATGATGATATCTTATGTACCTGAGTACTGGAAACTTCCTTCATATTCTAGACTACCTACATACCCATATCCATGGGATCAAGGTACCTTAAGATTGAGATGAGATGATATGTAGTTCTGGGTAGGGTGATGAGTGGATCAAGGTGTTTGAACTTGGGTAGATGAAATGATGACATCTTATGTACCTAAGTATTGGAAACTTCCTTCATATTCCAGACTACCTACATACCCATAGCCATAGGATCAAGGTACCTTAAGATTGAGAAGATGATATGTAGTTCTGGTTTGTGTTTGATGATGAAGGATAAGATGAAGGTGTGAGGGGAGATGGTGATATCTTATGTACCTAAGTACTGGATACTTCCTTCGTATTCTAGACTGCCTACATACCCATATCCATGGGATCAAGGTACCTTAAGATTGAGATGAGATGATATGTAGTTCTGGGTGTGTTTGATGAGATGGAGAAGGATAGTGTTGTCATTGTGGGGAATGATATATCCCTAGACCAACACAAGGATGACAGTGTCTTGTTTCAGAAATGAAACACCTCATATAAGATGCCTAGTCTAGTTTCGAGAGTGTAATCATCTGTATAAGACAATTGATATGAATGATGGATTGGTTGATGTGTTTTTGTTTTTGTTTTTTTTGAAGGTTGATGTGTTTTTGTTTTTTTTAGATGGTTGATGAACCACGAACAAGGATCCATGCCTAGACCTAGGTTAAGGAAAGAGTTGCCCCCATTCTAGTAGAGGTGTTAATATAGATAATTGACATAGGATAGCTGACAATTTGACATGGATAACTTGTCATAGGATAGGCTGATGAGACATATGTAACTTGACATAGGATAGGTTGATGAGACATGGGTAACTTGACATAGGATAGGTTGACGAGACATGGGTAACTTGACATAGGATAGGCTGACAAGACTTGGGATAACGATGATGGATATTGACAAAATTCCAAGCTATTCTAGATAGGAAAATGGAAATGCAAAGGTCAATGACTTGTTATGGATGGATGGATGAATATTTATTATGAAATGTACATGGAGTGAAAAAGACTCGATAGATGATGGATGCTGACTCTACACATAACACCTATTTTCCAGGTTTTCACTATGGTACTTATCCAAGATGCTTATTTACCAGGTTTTCACTAGAGGATGGATTATTTCTAATTTTTTGACATAGGATAGCTGACAATTTGACATGGATAACTTGTCATAGGATAGGCTGATGAGACATATGTAACTTGACATAGGATAGGTTGATGAGACATGGGTAACTTGACATAGGATAGGTTGACGAGACATGGGTAACTTGACATAGGATAGGCTGACAAGACTTGGGATAACGATGATGGATATTGACAAAATTCCAAGCTATTCTAGATAGGAAAATGGAAATGCAAAGGTCAATGACTTGTTATGGATGGATGGATGAATATTTATTATGAAATGTACATGGAGTGAAAAAGACTCGATAGATGATGGATGCTGACTCTACACATAACACCTATTTTCCAGGTTTTCACTATGGTACTTATCCAAGATGCTTATTTACCAGGTTTTCACTAGAGGATGGATTATTTCTAATTTTTTAAATTTTTTTGATTTTTTTTTGGCTAAGGATACTCTGAGGATCAGGGAAATAAATTCTTGAGATGAACACTATTGAGTGGTTCATCTAGAGGAATGCCTTCAGGTGTTGCTAAAGTATAAGCTCCTGATCCATATGTTGTTGTGATAATAAAGGGTCTTAACCAATTAGGCTTGAACTTGCTCTTCTTCTCTCGATCTGCTTGATTTCTCTAATTTTCCTTTAAGACAAGGTCACCAACTTGAAACCATCTTTCCTTGATCTTCTTGTTATAGTTGCACTAGAGGCAATTTTGATAGACATGAAGATTATTAAGCACTGCAAGGTGCCTCTCATCTAATAGTTCTAGCTTAGCTAATTTGGAAGTGCGATACTCCTCTCCATCAATCAGGTGTTGCATGGATACTCTGAGGGATGGGATCTCAACCTCTTTAGGTAGAATGGCTTCAGAGCCATAGACCAAAGCATAGGGTGTTGCACCAGTTGGTGTTCGGATACTAGTGCGATAGGCCCATAGGGTGGGATTGAGTTGCAGGTACCAATCACGACCAGCTTCATTGATCATTTTCTTGAGGATTTTGAGAATGGTTTTGTTGGAAGCCTCGACTTGGCCGTTACTATGTGGATAGTAGGGAGTGGAAAAAAGATGTTGGATATTGTATTGTGTGCACAAGGCATGGACATCTTGATTCTTGAATGGTCTTCCATTATCAGTGACAATGGCTTGGGGGATACCGTATCGGCAAATGAGGTAGTTAAGGATAAACTTGGCTATTTGCTTGCTAGTGATATAAGTCATGGGAATGGCTTTGACCCACTTTGTGAAGTACTCAGTGGTGGTGATGATAAACTTATGGCCATTGGATGAGGATGGGTGGATTTGTCCTACGAGGTCGAGACCCCATTATGAAAAAGGCCATGGAGTTGTCATAGGTTGTAATGCATGAGCTGGTGCGTGAATCAAATCTCTATGCTACTAGCATTGTAGACACTTCTTAGCAAACTACATAGCATCTTGTTCTATAGTAGGCCAGTAATAACCCGTTCTAAGGATCTTTCTAGCAAGATTAGGACCGGTAGAATGTGCGGCACAGACACCTTCTTGTATTTCCCATAGGGTAGCATTAGCTTCTTCCACATTAAGACATCGTAAGAGGATACCATCGACACTCCGGTGATATAGTGTATCACCCAGAATGGTGTAACGAGAGGATCGACAGATAAAGGTTTTACATTGGGTTGTAGATAGCTCAAGGGGAAAGGTGCCATGTTTAAGGTATTCATGGATATCTTCGTACCATGGGGAATTAGGACCAACAAGTTCGCAGATGATTTTAGTAGTTGGAACATCGACGGCTGGTATTAACAATTGCTCATTCAAGAACTCACATTTCTCTATGTTTACAGGCATGTCTATAAGTGACCCCACAGAGGCCATAGAGTCTATAGCTTTGTTATGCTCTCTTGGAATTTTCTCAAAAGTGATGCTAGAAAAGTGTGGTTTGTAGGCATCCACTAGTTGCTTGTAAGGAACCAACTTTTCATCTTTTGTTTGGTACTCATTTGTGACTTGTCGAATGACTAGTTGGGAGTCCCCATATACTTGTATTTCTTTGATGTCCCATTGGACTACTTTGTTGAGACCTATGAGGAGTGCTTCATACTCGGCTATGTTGTTAGTGCAAGGAAATGCAAGCCGATATGATTTTAGGATATAGTCATTTTGAGGCGTGATAAATAGGATGTCGGCCCCTGAACCATGCTGTGTAGGAACCATCAAAATACAACTTCCACATTACTGAGGTAGAAAGAGTGAATAGATTCTCATCTGGAAAGTTAGATACCATAGGATGTACATCTGTCATGGGTGCTTCCACTAGTTGATCTGCTAGGGCTTGTCCCTTGATTGCTTTATGATCCACATACTCAATGTCAAATTCACTAAGGATCATGATCCATTTAGCTAGTCTACCTGTGAGGACTATTTTTGCTAGGAGATATTTTAATGGATCAATTTTGGCTATTAGATTGGTGTGTTGGTTTAGCATATAATGCCACAACTTTTGAGAAGTGAACACTAAGGCTAAACAAGCTCTTTTCATAGGTGAATAATTGAGTTCATAACTCACCAAGGTTTGACTAATATAATAGATTGCATGCCCTTTTCCTGACTCATGCTGTGCTAGAAGAGCCCCTAGGGCTACAGTTGTAGTTGAGATGTACAAGATCAAAGGCTTATCAGCGACTAGTGGTACCAAGATAGGAGGTGTAGCTAGATATTCTTTAAGATGATCAAATGCTATTTGACATTTATCATCCCATCGAAATGAGACATCCTTTCAGAGCAAGTGTTGAAATGGTTAACATTTATCTGCTAGCTATGAGATAAACCACCTAATGGATTGTAACCTTCCTTGAAGGCTCTTAATGCTTTTAGATTCTTTGGTGGAGGCATCTCCACTATAGCCTTGACTTTTTCTGGATCTACTTCAATGCCTCTACGAGATATGATGTATCCCAATAGTTTTCTTGAGGTTACCCCAAAGACACACTTCTTTAGATTAAGTTTGACTTGATATTTTTTGAGTCTATCAAAGATTTGTCCTAGAACCTATATGTGATCTACCCTAGAAGACTTTGCTAAGATATCATCCACATAGTCCTCCATGATGTGATGAAAGAGAATATGGAATATCACTATCATTTCTCTTTGATAGGTTGCACCTACGTTTTTAAGACCAAATGGCATGACGCACCAACAATAGGTACCCCAAGGACAAGTAAAAGTTGTTTTATGCTAATCTTCTTCTGCTATCATTATCTGATTATAGCCAGAAAATCCATCTATTAGAGAAAGCATTTCATGACCCACGGTCAGGTCCACTATGAGATCAATGTTTGGCAACGGAAAGTCATCTTTGGGACATGCTTTGTTGAGATCTCTGAAGTTGGGACACATGCAGATGCCCCCATTTAGTTTAGCCACAGGGACAATGTTTGAGAATCATTCTAGATAATCAATAGGATTGATAAATTTGGCATCTAGCAACTTTTGTATTTCCACTTTCACCAAGAGAGTGATCTGTGGATGCATCTTTCTTAACTTCTATTTGACTGGTTTAGCTTTTGGATCAACTGTGAGATAGTGAACTACTAGTGAAGGGTCTAACCCTAACATATCAGCGTAGGTCCATGCAAATTTGATGATTCATTGTAAGAAGAAGTTGGTAAGATTCTTGTGCTCTTGTTCTGATAGTGATGCTACAAGGAATGTGGTTTTAGGATTTTGCTATGTGCCTAGATTTATCTCTATAGAATCTTCCACTCGGAGAGCTAATTTCTCTTGATACTTAGATGGTAAGGGAAGGTCAAATCCTCCATCCTCAGGTGCCACAATTGGGTTTTTACCTTCGGATACGTCCTTTATTTTTACTATTTTCTGATCAGGAGGTGCCACAGTGTGGTTTTCACTTAGAGATCTTTCTTTATTTTTACTTTTGCAACTGGAGGATTTGGCATTCTCACTAAAATAAGAAGTTTGATCTAGTTCCATTAAAAAACTAGCTTTGTGATCACCAAGAGGAATACCATCCTGGAGTCCCATGAATTCGGCAATAGCTTCGTCATTTTGAAAAACATCTAGAACGGGAGACCCTTGTTGGTCCCAATCGATAAGTTCAGGGTAGACAAGTGTTACAATCTGGGTGCTGGTTTTTGATGTGGAGGATATGGATGATAGAATAAAGATGGAGGATTTAGTGAATAGGTCAGTCATATGGAGGTAGGAGTCATCGATGATATCCTCTTTAGATGTTGAATCCACGAGAGAAGTTTGTGCTACCTCGTCGAGAATACCCTCAATGTCCAAGGCGCATGGTACCTTCTTACCATATCCCAACACCTTCTTGTCTAGCTTCTTTTTCACAACAATCAATGAATAACATGAAAAATAATGAAATCTTTCACCTATATTATATTTTTATCTTGGTCGAATGTGGATTACTTCATAAATTGTGAAACCATGTTTGCAACAAGCGGATGTAGATTGTGTTTGTACTCAAAAGGTTGATGTGATGTATGCTCAATGTGTTGTAGGGAGGCAAAAGTTTAAATGATCAAAGAGGATTTTTTATGGAGATGAGGGGGGTTTATATAGATTTCAATGAAGATCGATCAATGGTCCAGCAAATTCAATGGAATCAATGGATGAGATAAATCTAGAATTCATGATGAATGTGCACCTGACATGTGTCACTCCAAAAATATATTTTTATTGAGTTAACTGCTTGATTTGGCTAAAAGACATGAAACAAACATGAGATATGATTAGATTTCATAAAAATAGAAATGCTTTTTTCTAATTTATGAGTTGGTGATAAGATGATTTTGATGGAATTAATTAAATAAATAGGATTTATTTAATTAATGTTGAATTTAGGAGATTTGGAAGAATTTGATGGAATTAATTAAATAATTTGGTTATTTAATTAACGTTGAATGCAGGTGATTAGACACATTTGATGATTTGCAAGTGATGTGATGACATGGTCATTTTTGGGTGTCTACAACATTCACAGGAGAAACACTATACAAATTCATGAAAAAGATACTATTCTTCCACCCAGTAAATTATTGTACTCCCACAACAAGAGAGAGAGAGAGAAATGAAAGAAAAAAGGCCACTTGAGCTAACCTGTAAGCACAAAATCTTGTGAGTTATTCATGAGTGGGGAACCGGTAGCTCTCTGTAGTGTATCTTCTTCTTAAAATCATGAGAACTTTCTTCACAGGGTGGCCAATTTATTTTTCATATCATACTTCATTAATTCTCTCATAAATTCTATTTATTACTAGCAGCGTATCATACTTTGAAATTCATGATATCCCTGTTGAAATTAGGGCAGACAACTGAGAGGGGGGGTGAATCAGTTGTCACAAAACTTTATCTTTTGTTGCATTTAATCTTCTTTATCACGTATAAACAGATTAATGATATAACCATGAAAGCATGAATCAACAACACAAGAGTAGATACATAATCAACACACAGAACACCATGATTTTTACGTGGAATCCCAGTTAAGGGAAAAACCACAGTGGGGGTTAACCCACAAGATTTATTCTCTATTAAAAGAATAGAAAATGGGAAGGCACTTGCCTTTAGGCACACTACCCAGAGCTCACTTCTCAAAGGAGTCTCACTGCCTACAAGAACATTTACAATGTTAACACTAAAAGATTAAACTGAGAAACAACATCTTCTCCATGCAAGGTTTAGTTCCATTGAAGCGCATAACACCTCTGCTATGCTCCCACTCACTTCCTCGCTACATCCACATATTTCGCTACATCCCCACTTTTCCATGACTTCACAACACTTATTTATACATGTCATTGACTTTGGAATGAACATCAAAGTCAGTCAAATAATCATCTATCTAGAAAATTCCCCAAAATAGGTATTACAAGCAATTACAATCACAAGACTTAAAATGCTGCATGCGAACCACTGCATTGTCAGCCAAACATAACTGGGACTGAAATCTTCCTCGAACATCACGCCACATTCCATAAAACTTCTCTTAGATCATCCGCAACATGCACCATGCATCTGGTTGGCCAAGACTGGAAAGAACAACAACACCCAAGGAGAGATCTTCATCCATGAGCTCAATCCTCAATACGGACCATCAACACAATAGGCACCTAATTTAGAGACCACCACAAGCACAATGAAATCAATAGGAACAACCGCACCACCTCAAATCACCAGAAACACTTACAAGTTCATCTGGGAACTCAAGAACACTAACTGTCATGACTGTCACACTAGAAAGATTGCTTGCAGACCTCCAAACCATGAACCACTTGAGTTGAGGATACACACCGACATCCCAAACACACCTCTAGATCTGCAGATCATAATATTCCAATGCAGATCAATCCAGACCAAATTTCTATCACTTTGTCACCTCTAAACAACTACAAAACCTGGTTCTACTCAGATGGCCATAAATGCACCAATTATCCATGCAGACCTCTCAAATATTGACTGGAGCAACTTCAGACAATCCTCTACAAACCCTTTAATCTGCAGACTCTGATCTTCATCTTACTAGGAATGCAGAGCAATCTATTTCACTGAACTGCACTGTCTCTGATAGAGAGATATGTAACTCACTTGTTTCTTCTAGAGAGGCTAATTTTCTTAGTATACTCAACATACAAGTCTTCTAAACAAGGAATAGAATAAGATACAGTTGACATTAATGACAACAAGGATATGTTGACATCAATGACAACACCGATTAGACACATATTTGCAACAATCTCCCCCTTTGTCATTAATGGCAACATATGATGTGAAAAACTGGTTCAACCATCAAGACAAGAACTTCTCCCCCTTTCTCTTATCACACCTGCAACCACTTTCTTCACCACTCCCCCTTTCACCAGCAACTACTCACTTCCATCCAAGTTTTTCACATGACTTCTCTCCCCCTTTGACATCAATGGCAAAGGGTACATATTTGCAATCATCTCTGACCCTTTTGTTTCTTAGACAAAACCAAACTAAACTCAGAACATCATGACTAATCCCCCTGAGTAGCATCCCCTTAAAACCAATCCGGATCACTAGATATGACTGTGAGTCCCACCAGATTGATGCACACTAGTGCACCTTAGTTTTGAACAGGAGGGGTAATCACCCCTATCTTCTCTTTAGGATACTCAAAAATGTCCTTACGTAGAGGCTTAGTGAAGATATACGCAATTTGATCCTTTAAAGGAACAAACTCCAATCTGACTTCATTCTCATTTACCTTCTCTCTCAAAAAGTGAAACTTGATGGATATATGCTTTGTCTTTGAATGCAACACTGGATTCTTTGAAATGTTTATTGCACTTGAATTATCAAAGAAGATTGTAATAGGCTCTTCAAACACAATTCTGGTATCCTTCAACATTTGCTTCATCCACAAAACTTGAGTATAATTACTTGTTGCTGCTATATACTTTGCCTCTGCAGTAGACAGAGATATTGCCTCCTACTTTTTGCTCAACCAAGAAACCAATCTCTTTCCCAAGAAAAATGCACCTCCACTAGTACTTTTCCCGTCATCCACATCTCCTACCCAATCAACATCTATATATGCATGAAGAGTGAAATCATCACCCTCAGGATACCATAGGCCATAATCAGATGTTCCCTTTAGATATCTAAAAATTCTTTTGACTGCTACAACATGAGATTCTCTAGGATCAGCTTGAAATCTAGCAACAAGGTCAACTGCATTCATAACATCAGGGCTGGTATGAGTTAGATACAACAGTCCTCCAATCATTGATCTATACCTTTTCTAGTCTGCCTTAGGGGAATCATCATCTTTACTCAACTTGCATCCGATTATCATAGGAGTACTCATTGGTTTTGAATCCTCCATTCCAAACTTTTTGAACAACTCCTTTACATACTTAGACTGAGATATGAAGATGCCCTTATCTGACTGAATGATTTGTAGATCCAAGAAGAAATTCATTTCACCAAGCATGGACATCTCAAATTCACTTTGCATCTGATCAACAAAATTTTTACACATGATCTCATTTCCACCAAAGTTGATATCATCAACAAATACCTCAATAATAAGGATGTGTTCATGATCAATCTTGAAATAAAGATTACTATCAGATGTACCTTTGCTAAAACCTAATTTTAGTAGATAATTATCTAGTCTTGCATACCAGGCTCTTGGGGATTGTTTAAGTCCATACACTGCTTTCCTCAACCTAAAGATCATATCTCCTTGATCAGACAACTGGAATCCTTTAGGTTTCTCAATGTAGACTTCTTCTTCCAAATCTCCATTTAGAAATGTTGACTTGACATCCATCTGGTAAACTTTGAAATCTTTGTAAGTAGTAAGACAAGAAATGATCTCACTACTTCAATTCTTGCCATCGAAGAAAAGGTTTCCTCAAAATCAATTCCCTCTACCTGAGAATATCCTTTGCACACTAATCTTGCTTTGTTTCTCACAACTTCACCATTTTCATTTAATTTATTCTAGAAGATCCATTTAGTTCCAATTACATTTTTGTTTTCAGGTCTAGGAACAAGATCCCAAGTATGATTATTTTCAATTTGCATTAATTCAATATTCTTCCATTGCTCTTACCCAACTTTCATCATTATAAGCTTCATTCACTGATTTTGGTTCAATCATTGAAATCAAACAATACTCCTCTTGTTCTTCAACAATTTTTCTTCTGGTTTGTACACCTTTATTTTTATTTCTTATGATCTAATCTTTAGAATGATTCAACCTTACATACCTGGGAGTTTTAGGAATTTCTTGAACTTCTGATTCTTGAACTTGTTCCTCAACATTTGCACTAGTTTCTTGAGTTACTGGATTCTTTGGAGCAATTTGAATATGAGTTTGAGGACTTTCATTTTGATCATCTGATTTGTATCCACAAAACTTGGAAGGTCTCTGGACTTGCTTTCATCAACCTTGACATTAGCACTTTCAATAATCTTTTTCAATCTCTTGTTAAAGCACCAATATGCCTTTCTTTGGTTAGAACAACCCTGAAATATTCCTTAATCACACCTTGCATCAAACTTGCCTAGATCTTCATCTCTTTTGATACAGGATTTACTACCAAAAACTCTGAAGTATTTCACAGTAGGAGCATTACCAAACCATAGTTCATAAGGAGTTTTACCAGTATTACCTTTGATCTACACTTGGTTAAGAGTGTAGACAACAGTACTCACAACCTCTCTCCAATAGACATATGGAACATTTTCTTCCATCATCATGGTTCTAGTAGCCTCTTGAATAGTCTGGTTCTTCCTTTCCACAACTCCATTTTGCCGAGGAGTCCTAGGAGCAAATAACTGTCTTCTTATTCCATGCTTTTCACAAAATGTATTAAACTCATCAGAGGTAAATTCTCCACCTTTGTCAGATCTCAGACACTTTATCTTCACACCAATCTCATTCTCCACCCTAGCCTTGAACACCTTGAATCTATTAGGAGCCTCTAATTTCTCTCTCAAGAAAGTGACCCACATCATTCGGGAGTAATCATCAATCAACAACATAAAGTATCTATCTCCTTGCAAACTCCCAACTCTGGCAGGACCACACAAATTAGTGTGCACAAGTTCCAACAATCCACTTGAAAATTATTCTTTACTTTTGAATGTAGTTCTGGTCTATTTGCCCAACTAACATTCCTTACACATGCTATCAGCATGTTTTACAAGCTTTGGAAGATCTCTCACAGATTGAGTAGTACTTATCTTGACAATACTATCAAAGTTTACATGACACATTCTCCTATGCCATAACCAACTCTGATCAATCTAAGCAATTAAACAACTTTTACCAGTACCACTTAAATGAAATATATTACCTCTAGTCTGTGTACTAGATGCAATCTTAGTTCCAGAGCTTTCCAAGATTCTGCATTTTCCATCCTTGAATCGGAGATCATACCCTTTGTCAACCAACTGTCCAACACTGAGAAGATTATGCTTCAACCCTTCTACATGCAAAACATCATTAGTGTTATTCTTACCATCAAGAGAGATGGATCCTCTGCCACGAATTCTACTAGCTGAATTGTCTCCAAACTTCACAATTCCACCTTCATACCTTTCCATACTTACAAACTTACTCTTATCACCTATCATATGATGAGAGCATCCATTATTAATCACCCATTCATCCTTTTCTTCAACCGGAGCAGCCAAGGTACTTTCCACATTCACACAACTAGCAGATTCAGTAGGCACCAGATCTTCTTTGATAGCAATGAACTTCCCTTATTAGATTCATCTATAACTCCTTCATCAACAGCTTCTTGGACATAGTAGCATTTCTTCTGAAACCTAGGTCTGATAGGGTTTGTCTTTGAAACCCTCTCCGAACATCTTGAAGCAAAATGACCAATCTTATTGCAAGCAAAACATTTGAAAGACAACTTTCCTTCATACTTACCGAATCCTCTTGGTAACCTTTTGGTAAAAAGGGCTTCAAGTTCTTCAAGCTCCGTTTCATCTTCTTCAAGTTCCTTCCTTGCCTTCTCATAACTAGTTAATCTTCTTGAAGAGCTTTCACTTGAATCAAATCTTTGCTTCCCGGAAACATTGGCCTTAAAAGAAGATTCTGATTTAGGAAGGGAATCACCAAATTCACTCATTTCAAATGATGAAAGCTTTCCAACCAACTGATCCCTTGTAACAGTTGTCACAGTCCTAATCTCCTCAATAGCAGCAACTCTATGCTTGTATGAAGCAGGTAAGGATCTGAGCACCTTGCCAACAATCTTTGATTCTTCCAATTTTCCACTAGCACACCTGATACTGCACACAAGTTCATTCACCTTCTGCATGTAGGAAGTGATGTTTTCATCTTCACTCATCCTCAAACTTTCGTATCTACCTTTCAGGCTCTGTAACTGAGCATATTTGACATATGCATCACCTTCATATGGAGTTTCCAACTTCTTCTAGATTTCATGAGCAGTTTTCAAATCCAAGACATTTGTCATTTCTGTATCAGTGAGGGCACTTAACAATGCTTCTTTAGCTCGAATGTTGTTTTTAGCATCTTTGAGTTCATTTGGAGTTGAAGGACCTTTCTCCGAGGGCTTATACTCATCCTTTGTTATCAACCAATAAGCATCACCCATGCATTGCAAATGACACTCCATGCGACTTTTCCAAAGAGAGTAATTTGTTCTATCAAATCTTAGACTATCCTTCTTGTAAGTTGACATCCTGGATCTCCTCAAGCGGTCAAGCTTCTTTTAGAGGAACTGGCTCTGATACCAATTGTTGAAATTAGGGTAGACAACTGAGAGGGGGGGTGAATTAGTTGTCACAAAAGTTTATCTTTTGCTGCATTTAATCTTCTTTATCACTTATAAACAAATTAATGATATAACCATGAAAGAATGAATCAACAACACAAGAGCAGATACATAATCAACACACATAACACCAGGATTTTTACGTGGAAACCCGGTTAAGGGAAAAACCATGGTGGGGGTTAACCCACAAGATTTAATATCTATTAAAAGAATAGAAAATGGGAAGGCACTTGCCTTTGGGTGCACTGCCTAGAGCTCACTGCTCAAAGGAGTCTCACTACCTACAAGAACATTTACAATGTTAACACTGAAATATTGAACTAAGAAACAACATCTTCTTCATGCAAGGTTCAGTTCCATTGAAGCACACAACACCTCTGCTCTGCCCCCACTCACTTCCTCACTACATCTACATTTTCACTACATCTCCACTTTTCCATGACTTCACAACACTTATTTATACATGTCATTGACTTTGGAATGGACATCAAAGTCGGCCAAACAATCATCTATCTGGAACATTCTCCAAAATAGGTGTTACAAGAAATTACAATCACAAGACTTAAAATGCTACATGTGAACCATTGTACTGTCAGCCAAACATAACTGGGACTCAAATCTTCCTTGAACATCATGCCACGCTCCATAAAACTTCTCTTAGATCATCCGTAACACGTACCATGCATCCGGTCGGCCAAGACTGGAAAGAACAACAACACCCAAGGAGAGATCTTCATCCACAAGCTCAATCCTCAATGCAGACCACCAACACAATAGGTACCTAATTTAGAGACCACCACAAGCACAATGAAATCAACAGGAACAACCGCACCACCTCAAATCACCAGAAACACTTGTACCTTCATCTAAGAACTCAAGAACACTAACTGTCATGAATGTCACACTAGAAAGATTGCTTGTAGACCTCTAAACCATAAACCACTTGAGTTGAGGATACACAGTGACATCCCAAACACACCTCTAGATCCATAGATCATAATATGCGGATCAATCCAGACCAAATTTCTATCACTCTGTCACCTTTGAACAACTACAAAACTCATTTCTACTCAGATGGCCATAACTTTTCCAATTCTCCATGTGGACCTCTCAAATCTTAACTGGAGCAACTTCAGACAATCCTCTACAAACCCTTTAATCCACAGACTTTGATCTTCATCTTACTAGGAATGCAGGGCAATCTAATTCATTGAACTGCACTATCTTCACTATCTCTGACAGAGAGATATGTAACTCACTTGTTTCTTCTAGAGAGGCTAATTTTCTCAATATCCTCAACATACAAGTCTTCTAAAAAAGCAATAGAATAAGATACAGTTGACACTAATGACAACAAGGATATGTTGACATCAATGACAACACTGATTAGACACATATTTGCAACAATCCCCCCTTTTGTTTCTCTTTGAAAAGAGTGCCCATGTACTTTCATGCATTCCAAATTTAATATGAGATGATAGGTGTCATTCCTTTGTATCAATCACCAACTTAGAAGGAGGTGTTGTGGGAGAAACAAACACATTGAGTCGGCAAGTCAGGGATTTGAAGAACCTTTGAACCATAAATATTGAAGGTTCGTAAGTTCAATGAACTTACCACCCTTCGACAACGAAGACTTCATGTTAACAAGGCAACACAAAATTGACGTGATGGATTTGAAGACATTGGCTTTTGTGACTAGTCAGGGAGTCGGGTGGTTCATAAACTTTTGAAGCTATTGACTAAGGTTCAAAAACTTAAAAGATTTCTGACAATGCATGAAAATGGCTAAGTAAAGGCATGATTTAGGAAAAGAATATGAATAGTGACAAACAAAGAATGGGAACTACTTAAAACATGAATGCCTTAGCAAAATTCAAAAATGGGGTAACACACATCAAAGCATATATCACATCTATAAGAGAACTCCTCTCGTGGGATGGAGTTGTGACAAGAATATTCCCAAAGACACTTGAAGGGATAGCATTAGATTGGTACTATCTATTTCTTGATGCTTCAATCCACTCCTTCCACCAACTCATAGGCGAGTTTGTTATGGCTTTTGACATGAACAAACTCATTAAGATTAGAATACATGAATTCCTAATGATGAAACAACATGTGAACAAGTTGGTGGCACAATTATTCACACGATGTAGACAAGTTCTCTATTCTTCAACAAGTGCCCCAAATATAGACCATCGAGAACTATGTGACCTCTTCTTGCATGCCCTTAATAGGGACACCCAAGAGGAAGTCCAAAAACTACCTTACAAGTCTTATGAGGAAGTACTAGAGAGTACGTTTCAAATTGACCAAGCCACCATTGATAGTAGGCAAAAAAATTATGGTTTAAAAGGGAGGTTAACAAATTCAACAAATGATAACAATGGAAAAAACTCCTCTATCATTAAAATACTAAAGAATAACATAAGTGCAACTACATATGGGGTGACAAATCAATTACTTGTAAACAAGAAGATAAGGGATGACTATAATGGAAGGGATTATTTCCCTCCTAACGTAAATGAAATAGAAGAACCTCACAAAAATAATTATTACCAAAAGGAAAACCAACAACAATGGAATTGAAACTGGAAGGACAACTGAAATGACTCATATTGACCTCCTTATGAATATAAACATTTTTTTCTTTCCATAAGACAAGGGGGCATAGTACCAAGCCATGTCGAAAGTATAATAGGTTCATAAACAAACTCCTAGAAGATGAACAAATATTGTTTATTGAAAGTCTCCTCAACCCACAAGACGTCATGATGAACATAATGAAACCACTAAACAAACACCCATCACACCACAAAATGCAAACATGAAGATATTCCAAGATCCCTTTCTAGCCCATAGAAACAACAATGCAAATGGTCAAAATGTGATAACTAGTGGATCTACCAGCATAACAAAAAGCTCATAAGAAAACATCCCCATCCAATTAGAACCAAAGAGAGAAACAAGAATGTTAGGGCTAGTAGAAATAATACATGACAAGGAAGATATTGACTCACTAGTTTAACTAGAAGAAGAATCTCATGGAAAGGTGGTCTCAGTTGTAGAAGCTACACTGTGCCAATTGGGCCTTATGATTTGGTTGAAGATCTTAAGAAAACCTATGCATATATCAGCCCTTTATAGATCTCCTTAGAAATTCACCTTCACATCAGTCGGCCCTCCTATAAGCAATTGGGTTGGAATACCTTCATAGAATCACTCCACCACTCGACAAACAAATCAACTAGGTAGATATTGACATGAACCCACCAAATGTGGAACTTCAAGACCCAAGTATTTTCTTTGAACTAAAACAAATGCCCTTAGAAGCAAAGTTAACAAAGAAAGGAGACCCAACTCTATACCTACAAGTGTGGATTTATGACACTTGCATAAAGAGAACTTTAATTGATGATGGGGCAACAGTAAACATAGTCCCATTTTCCCTCCTAGAAAGAATGGGATATGGGCACATGAACATCACGACATGCCATGATATGTTGAGAGGATATGATAATCTAAAAGCAGTCATGATAGGAAAAATCACCGTAGTAGTCTCTTTGGGATCAAAGATAGTCCCTACTATGTTTTATGTCATTGACAAGGACATTGGATACAACCTATTGTTAGGGAGACCCTAGAATCATAGAATGAAGGTAGTGCCTTCCACTCTATTCTAAGATGTACAATTCTTACATTTGGGAAAAGTCTATGTTGCAAAAGGTGATCTAGAACCATTTAGCATGATCAAAGAAGATGCAAGTAAAAAGAAAATAGGCATCCCCATCGACTATGAGTTGCCTATGAACAACATTTCCATACTTCATCCCACTACACAAACCTTATGATTGAAAAAGCCCAAGACTCATGAAACAATAAAAAATGCAGAGGTTAAAACCATTGATAATGAAGAACCAAAAAAAGAGAGAAATAGTTCCAAAAAATAGTATAGCTAAAATCATATAGCGATTAGAAAAGGAGGGTCCTATTCAATTCCCTTTGGATGTCTTTACAATTAATGTATCTTCCAAAGATGAACAAGGGAAGATTGACAACACCATCCCCTATATAGGAGAAAAACTTCAAAAGACAAAATGGCTTGAATTCGAAACTGTGATGCTAGACTTAAGAGAAGTAGACACACATGCTTTCTCAAATCTTGAGGAAGAAATATCAAAGAGTTATATTCCTTTTGGTGGGACCCAAAATAACTGTAACCCTAAACCCTAAAACATTCCTAAATCACCTAGGCCAGGGATGGTCATTCTCAGTGAGAGGAAAAGGTTCATCAACAAGTTCAAGGCAATTTTGGCCAACTAACAGGAGTGTGTTTACTCCTCTGCACTTTAGGCTGAGCTTAAATCTCAGAGGGATATTCCAAGGGGTATACCTAAATAGGTATTGGTTTCTACACTAGATGAACAACTAAAAATGAAAGGACAACCAAACCCAACTCATCTTTTAGGCCCCAAAAGCTATCATTAGACCTAAAACAACTGGTTGTCATGACTAATAACCCCTATATAGCTAATGAAAAGGCACTCCCATTGACAATGGAAAGTGCAGGTATGCTTGTTTGCAACACATACAAACTAACTACTCACTTCACACATAATGAATTTGTTTTGATTTTTAAGAGTGTTGGTGATCATGGGATCTTTTAGACCGGTGCCTAATATATTGGGTTACATAGTCCATAGTTTAACAAAAAGAAGAAAACAACAAGAGAAATGAAACATGCACTTTCTAGATATTCAGATGTGAGAAGAACAACAATCAATGGAGAATATGCTTAGTAATCCTTTATCAAGATACAATAAATCATCTACAACCATAAAAGAGATCATCACATATCATGTAATGTTTTAAGAATCTGTTCATTCATCCGATCAATGGTTATAGTCATACCACGAAATGTGGCAAGATGAAACCCTAAAACAGATTCAAGATTTCCTTGAATGATTACATAAGAAAAAAGAGAAGTTCATACACTGATAGATAAAATCAATATGAAAAACTTTTCATGACCTATGTCTTATCTGCTGGAGAACTGGAACTTTTTGCTCTTTGAAACCCTAGAAAGCTCTACACTTGACTACCTAAAAAGAATGCACCAAAAACCAACCCCTACGCAAAGGGCCCTGAATTCCTTTTATAAACAAGGAGCAACAAGCCTTAGGCCATTATGCGTGTTACAATATTACTTGACAATCAGTGTCATATTATAAAACAACATGCTCGTTCATTTCAAAACAATCTGATCTCAATCTTAGGTTCTAAACACATTGAATGTAGTTAGTTGAAGAGTAATGGCATGAGTGAAAGGTACTGATAGATATTCACATTTTGGTTTGAACATCAATTGCCTTAAAAGCCTAGGATTAGATCTTCCACCACATGAAAAGAACATACTGATTTCTACCATCGGGATGCCATCACAGAATTTACAATTCACCTGAAGTCTTCTGGCTGCATCCACGAAGTATTATGAGCTGCTACAAAACACCAATGAGCTCCTTGAAGCGCCACATGGACTGCCACGTCGAAGTCAATAGTCCTCCATTGCTAAAACCTTGCATTGATTCCAACTGAGACCTTACTGCAGTCTCACACACCATATATGATGCTTTGCAAAATTGTCGAGGGGTTGCAGGCTACATTTTATGCCTTACTATTCTTTTACTGCCATCTCGCACCTCATTCCTTTGACCTCTGCGGTAGAATGTAAACCCCTTGCATTTTAATCTTGCTACCATTCTGGAGACCTTTAATCATTTACTGTCGGCCCGCAAACTAGAGAAAAGACTCCTGTGGGACTGTGGGAAACACCTTGTTACCAGCTCAAGTCCTACTGCAAGCTTGCACGCCAATCCTATGACCTCTGTGGTAGTGCGGTAATTGCTAACTTTTATCGTCAGCTCACAAATATTTTTGTAGATTGCCACAGTAGCACGGTGACTTCTTCTTTCTTGCTGTGATCTTGTGGGCTTCTCCCTTAAGCACTATAGTAATGCGGTAATGGTTAGGACTACTTCCTTTATTCTCGCAAGCCTTTCAACTAATGGGCCAATGGTACAGTAAATTTGTATCATGCTTGGGCTAAATCCTCACCGCCATCCCGCGGGCTCATCCACAAGTTGCGGTAGTGCGGTAAAAGGCTTATTTCATGTTTTAGCTCCCACCAACCCGTAGGGTTTATATGGCATATCCATGGGGATGTGGTATTGGTTTAATATTGCAAAGATTTAGCATAACATGACAAGAAATGACTTAGTATAGATTTAGCAATGGAGTTTTAGTAGCAGAAGGATTAAGACAATTTTATGAAACTCTGGTTTGGGGTTTAAAGAATATGACCTTCAAAATATTTACACCCTAACCAAGGACTCTCAGGCTATGAATAATTAGGATTTTTATTAAAGTCCCTTCAAATCAGTTATAAGACACATGTTCAAGAATGAAATCAGAGTGTGACATGAGGGAAAATGGGGCATTTTGGAGATTGATTTTTTAGGTGTCAACAGTGGCTTTGGTTGGGGATGTGTGCAAGCAATGGCACAACGAGAATCTAGAATATCTCTGGGTAGACAAAAAGCAAAAAATGAATAGGGGAAACAACCAAGATGAAAACAAACCATATATACAAGAAAACACAGTCATGAGCATGAAGGTACAAAGGAAAGTTGACTGTGATAAAAAATTCAGAACACTGTAGGCCAAGCCTACACAAAATTGTTGCAACCACTTGCCTCTGTCAAAGACAAGTAGAATGAAAGAGTTGATCTCCCTCGTACCAAATTTGCACTTCTCACCTAGCTGCAACAACTAAAAACAACCCTTAGCATACACCAATTCACGATATATGCTTATGAAGCCAAGGCCAACCATACCATTGAAATTACTGTTGCATGGCAACCATGAGAAATAGATGCTTGACCTATTCATATCCATATCATGCTTGTTCCAAGCAGCAAGGGGTGAAAAATAAAAAAATTAGGTTAGCCTCAAAAGAAATAGATGGAAGGAAGCATCCATCATCAACTACAACTTCATACCCGCTGACCTCTTCATACAAATTAAGGGAAAAGGAGAACACCTCCAATTCACATCGTAAGGAGAACTGTGCCTAAATGCACTGCTAATCCACAGGAGAAGACACTTCATCTTGTAGAGCAAACTGGAAAAACTCTATCTCGAGTATACCTTTTGGTTGGGCTGCAACATGTTGAAATTTAGGCATAAACATGCCTTGTTGCTCATTCACATCAATGTCCCACACAAAGGAATCAACCTCTACTACAACATAGACACATTCAAGAGCTAACAAGTCTTTCACATCAAAATGAAAGAACTCATAGTCATTTGTAACTCTAAGCTCTTAAACAAAAATTTCATATGTGCTGCTATAGACTTCAAATTTTGAATCAGAAGCATGACTCAAGCTGCAACTCAGAACATCAACACATAAAACTTTACCATGAGACACCTCAAATGAAAAATCATGTTCTTCCAATTGTCTCTCTATTACAATTTCACTCTGGCATTCTGCTATGTCATATATGCTACTGCAAACTAACTGATGACACATTTCTTCTTCCTTCATTTCTATATCATTTCCTAGTGGCTGAGATGAAGCACATTCTACATGAGGAATAGAACATACCTTGCACCAAAGAAATAGGTTCTGATATGCATCCACATGATCACCATCCTCAAAATCCAAGGCAAGCTCTTCACACTGAAACTCCATGGTTACACCAACAACTGTCTCTGATTGGTTATTATTAGATGCAACCACCTCTGCATCATCTTCATGCAAATAGACACTACTTGCTTCATCA
Source organism: Cunninghamia lanceolata (assembly GCA_027924645.1). Lineage (NCBI taxonomy): Eukaryota > Viridiplantae > Streptophyta > Pinopsida > Cupressales > Cupressaceae > Cunninghamia > Cunninghamia lanceolata. The sequence goes on along the minus strand of BSBN01000204.1, from coordinate 1,384,937 downwards.
CATACAAGAATAAATGATTGCAATACATCAAACAAGAAACAAGTTCCTTGCTCATTATCTATTTCATTTACTTGTACATAATCTTCATACTTAGCTTCAAAAGCTGATCCATTTGATTGTTCATTTATGCACACAACATCCTCATTGGTCACTAAACCACATACCTCATCACTATGCTGGAAGTCACCATTGGTCTCATCATTTACATTTTCACTTGATGAGCTATCTAGCTGAAGGTAGGTGCATATGCTGTCTTCATCATTTGCATCACTGTCGTATGATGCACCACCTTCCACTTCTACCCTTCTAACTACACAATCATCATTATCTGATGCTATATTCATTTGATTATTTATATCCACATTGCTGCAATTCAGGTCATCATGTTTATTACTAGCAACACATGCATTTGTGGACAACAAACCCTTTATGTAGTCGTCTCTCATTTTCTCCATGGAGTCTAGGGACAAATATGCCTGCTGCATACTCATTATTTTGAAATCTTCTTGCACATAACTCAATCCAGTTTCATATGCTTCGAAAATCATATCAATGCAAGTGAGAATGTTAGGTCTAAAATCATCTAGAATATGGGAAAGTGCAATAGCAAACCTGTGACCAAAATCCTTACTTGACTCTCCCTCTTGTCTTCTAATTGTTTCTAGCTCTATGACAAGATCAACAGGGTCAAGACCTTTCGCAATTCATTTTCAAATACTGCCACAAGTTCATTCCATGAGGCAAAGGACCACCTTGGAAAACTTTGGATCCATTCTCTTGCTTTTCCATGCAAGGACCTAACAAAGAACCTCATCCACATGTCTTCATTCTCAAACTGATATTCATCCATGAATTCCAAAAATGCATCAAGTATCCCCTTCCCAAATATTATACCCATCAAACTTGGGTAACTATTTGTAGACCTTGGTTGGCATACTCATTGTTTTGTAATTAACCCATGAGAGGTCTAGCTGATCATATACAGGATCTAAGGGAGGATCAAGGGACTAAGCAATTTGATTTCTTGGGGCAGTAGGGAATGCACTGGACTGCACCGTAGACTCTAGCAGCCTAATTCAATTTTCTATTTCTTCGTCTTGCTACCATAAGGACTCTAGCAACTGTTTGATGTTTTCAGTTTCATACTGCTGACTTGCTAAATCACTATAATTTTGCATGGGTGCATATAAGTTTTGGTTAGCATAACATGCAGAGCTATGACTAAAATATGAATTTCTAGAATGGTCATAGGAATCGACATATATGAAGACTCACTTGGTGGAATGTCCCTAGGGTATCCATGTTCGTACCAGTTGGTCATGACTAAAACATCCTATAATGCTTGGGCAAAAACTAAGGCATAGAAATTTGTTCCTTCAACATGACAAGAACAACAGCTTCAAAGGTTAGGAAGAAATCCATGTACCTTTATTTCACTAGCTGCTGCACACTAAGATGGAGAGTTCAATTCACCAACAACAACAAACTTATGTTCTTTCGCAGTAGATTCACCACCTCTTCCAAAGAGGAATTCCTTGAAGTGTGACTGATATTCAAGGCCACAAATTGATTCTAGGCTTAGCTCATGAGCAGAGTCTTCAATTTCATTGAACCCTTAAATTGTCCTCAGCAACGGCGCCAAAAAATGTTGGCGTAAGTTGACGGGATGCCAAACTTACACACAACAACAAACTGCACCCGGCAACTACTGTAAACATGGGTCTATAAATTTCTTTGACCTTTCCAATCCTCCATGGCAACAGTTCCAATCTGTTGGGATCCAAAATAACTGTAACCCTAAACCCTAAAACATTCCTAAATCACCTAGGCCAGGGATGGTCATTTTGGGTGAGAGGAAAAGGTTCATCAACAAGTTCAGGGCAATTTTGGCCAATTAACAGGAGTGGGTTTACTCCTTTGCACTTTAGGATCAGCGTAAACCTAGGAGGGATATTCCAAGGGGTATACCTAAATAGGTATTGGTTTCTACACCAGATGAACAACTAAAAATGAAAGGACAACCAAACTTAACTCATCTTTTAGGCCCCAAAAGTTGTCACTAGACCTAAAACAACTGGTTGTCTCTAATAACCCCTATATAGCTGATGAAAAGGCACTCCCATTGACAATGGAAAGTACAGGTATGCTTGTTTACAATACATACAAACTAACTACTCACTTCACACATAATGAATTTGTTTTGATTTTTAAGAGTGTGGCTGATCAAGGGAACTTTCAGATTGGTGCCTAATATATTGGGTTACAGAGTCCACAGTTCAACAGAAAGAAGAAAACAACAAGAGAAATGAAACATGCACTTTCTAGATATTCAGATGCGAGAAGAACAACAATCAATGGAGAATATGCTTAGTAATCCTTTATCAAGATACAATCAATCATCTACAACCATAAAAGAGATCATCGCATATCATGTAATGTTTTAAGAATCTGTTCATTCATATGATTAATGGTTACAGTCATACCACAAAATGTGGCAAGAGGAAACCCTAAAACAGATTCAAGATTTCCTTGAATGATTACATAAGAAAAAGGAGTTCATACATTGATAGCTAAAATCAACATGAAAAACTTTTCATGACCTGTGTCTGATCTGCTGGAGAACTGGAACTTTTTTCTCTTTGAAACCCTAGAAAGCTCTACACTTGACCGCCTGAAAAGAATGCACCAAAAACCAACCCCTACACAAATGGCACTGAATTCCTTTTATAAATAAGGAGGAAGAAGCCTCAGGCCATTATACGTGTTACAATATTACTTGACAATTAGTGCCTTATTATAAAATACCATGCTCATTCATTTCAAAACAATCCAATCTCAATCTTAGGTTCTGAACACATTGAATGTAGTTAGTTGTAGAGTAATGGCGTGAGTGAAAGGTATTGATAGATATTCACATTTTGGTTTGAACATCAACTACCTTAAAAGCCCAGAATCAGATCTTTCACCGCTTGAAAAGAATAAAATGATTTTTGCCATTGAAATGCCATCATAGAATTTACAATTCACCTAAAGTCTTCTAGCTACATCCACAAAGGATTATGAGATCCTTCAAAACACCAACGAGCTCCCTGAAGCACCACATGGACTGCCACTTCAAAGTCAATGGTCCTCCATTGCTAAAACCTTTCGTTGACACCAACTAAGACCTTACCATAGTCCTGCATGCCATATCTAATGCAATGCAAAACTATCGCGGGGTTGTGAGCTACATTTTATGCCTTACTATCCTTTTACCACCATCCTGCACCTCATTCCTTTGACCACCATGGTAGTGCAGTAAACCCCTTGCATTTTAATCTCGTTTCCATCTCAGAGACCGTTAATTGTTTACCGCTAGCTTGGAAACTAGAGAAAAGACTACTACGGGACTGCAGGAAACACCTTGTTCCTAGCTCAAGCCCTACCGCAAGCCCACATGCCAATCCTATGACCACCATGGTAGTGTGGTAATTGCTAACTTTTATTGGCATCCCATGGACATTTTTGCTGACTGTTGCAGTAGCATGGTGACTTCTTCTTTTTTGCTGCGATCCCACGGGCTTCTCCCTTAATTGCCATGGTAATGTAGTAACGGTTCAGACTACTTCCTTTATTCTTGCAAGCCTGCAAGCCTTTCAACTAATGGCCACGATGGCACGGTAAATATGTTTCATGCTTGGGATAAATCCTTACCGCTATCCCACAAGCTCGTCCACAAGCTATTGTGGTAGTGCAGTAAAAGGCTTATTTCATGTTTTAGCTCCTACCAACCCGTAGGGTTTATCTGGCATATCTGCGGGGATGCGGTATTGGTTTAATATTGCAAAGATTTAGCCTAACATGACAAGAAATGACTTAGTACAGATTTAGCAATGGATTTTTAGTAGTAGATGGATTAAGACAATTTTATAAAACTCTAGTTTGGGGTTTAAAGAATATGACCTTCAAAATATTTACACCCTAACTAAGACCTCTTAGGCTATGAATAATTAGGATTTTTACCAGAGTCCCTTCAAATCATTTATAAGACACATGTTCAAGAATGAAATTTGAGTGTGACATGAGGGAAAATGGGGCATTTTGGAGATTGATTTTTTAGGTGTCAACAGTGGCTTTGGTTGGGGATGTGTGCCAAGCAATGGCACAACAAGAATCTAGAATATCTCTAGGCAGACCAAAAGAAAAAAATGAACAGATGAAACAACTAAGAAGAAAACAAACCATATATACAAGAAAACACAGTCATGAGCATGAAGGCACAAAGGAAAGTTGATTGTGATAAAAAATTCAGAACGCTGCAGGCCAAGCCTACACAAAATTGTTGCAACCACTTGCCTCTATCAAAGACAAGTTGAATGAAAGAGTTGATCTCCCTCATACCAAATTTGCACTTCTCACCTAGTTGCAACAACTAAAAACAACCCTTAGCATGCACCAATCCAGGATATATGCTTATGAAGCCAAGGCCAACTCTACCATTGTAATTACTGTTGCATGGCAACCATGAGAAATAGGTGCTTGACCTATTCATATCCATATCATGCTTGTTCCAAGCAGTAAGGGGTGAAAAATAAAAAACCAGGTTAGCCTCAAAATAAACAGATGGAAGGAAGCATCCATAATCAACAACTTTATACATGCTGACCTCTTCATGCAAATTAAGGGAAAAGGAGAAAACCTCCAATTCACATGGCAAGGAGAGTTGTGCCTGAATGCATTGTTGATCCACAAGAGAAGATACTTCATCTTGTAGAGTAAGCTGGAAAGACTCCAGCTCAAGTATATCTTCTGGTTGGGCTGCAACATGTTGAAATTTAGGCATAAACATGCCTTGTTGCTCATTCACATCAATGTCCCACACAGGATTCAACCTCTACTGCAGCATTGACACATTCAAGAGCTAACAAGTCTTTCGCATCAAAATGAAAGTACTCATAATCATTTGTAACTCCATCAAGATCTTGAACAAAAATTTCATATGTACTGCTATAGACTTCACATTCTGAATCATAAGCATGAATTAGGTTGTAACTCAGAACATCAACACATAAAACATTACCATGAGGCACCTCAAATGAAGAACCATGTTCTTCCAATTGTCTCTGTGTTTCAATTTCACTCTAGCAATCTGTTATGTCATATATGCTACTGCAAATTGATTGATGACATATTTCTTCTTCCTTCATTTCTATATTATTTCCTAGTGGCTAAGATGAAGCACATTCTGCATGAGAAAGAGAACATACCTTGCACCAAAGAAATAGGTTCTCATATGCGTCCACTTGATCACCATCCTCAAAATCTAGGGCAAGATCTTCACACTGAAACTCCATGGTTGCACCAAAAATTGTCTCTGATCGGTTATTATCAGATGCAACCTCCTCTACATCATCTTCATGCAAACAGACACTACTTGCTTCATCAAATACAAGAACAAAGGAGGGCAATACATCAAACAAGAAATACTTCCTTGCTCATTATCTATTTCATTTACTTGTGCATAATCTTCATACTTAGCTTCAAAAGCTGATCCATTTGACTATTCATTTATGCACACAACATCCTCATTGTTCAATGAACCACATACATCATTGTAGACACCCAAAAATGACCAAGTCATCACATCACTTGCATTTCGCCTAATCTGTCTAAATCACCTGCATTCAACGTTAATTAAATAATCTAAGTATTTAATTAATTTCATCAAATTCTTCTAAATCACATAATTTCGACATTAATTGAATAAATTCTCTTTATTTAATTTATTTAATTAAATTCAACTTTATTCTTCTAAAATTAAATAATTTGTATTATTTAATTAAATCGTTATCCTCTGTCAAATTTCAAGTCTCCATTAATTAAATAAATCCAATTAGTTAATTAATTCATCCAATTCTATGTTATCTATAATTAAAGAATTCTACATTATTTAATTAAATCACTTGTTCTTCTAAATTTAAATATATCATGCAAATTTATTTAAATTGTCTCAATCCTCTAAAAATAAATAAAATCAAATATTTTATTTATAATCTTCTGCTCCTCTCTCATGCACAATTAAATAAATAAATTTATTTATTTAATTTCAGTTATCTTCCAATTCCTCTTAAAATATCTTGTTAACTCATGTGCACAATCAGTCTTATTTTTAGAACTCTAAAAAAGGTAAAATTACAAGTTGAGTTATCTATTCAATCAATCTTGTTTTCATCATATTTTGATAAAAATATCCTTATGGATTGACACATGTCGTGTGCACATTCATCATGGTTATTTGTTTTATCTCCTCATTTGATTGTTTTGAATTATCTGGACCGTTGATCAATCTCTGTTGAAATCTATATAAACCCCCCTCATCTTCTTCACAAATCCTCTTTGATCACTTATTCTCAGGCATCCTTTACAACACTTTGAGCATACATCGCATCGATTGAGCAACTTTTACGATATTTTGACATTGATCTTTGAGCACCTACACTTGCTTGTTGTAAACATGGTTTCGCAGCATTATCGAGCAATCCAAATTCGAAACAAAGAGAACAACACAATTTGCATAAAAGCTTTCTTATTTCATTTGATTTATTGACAATGGCTTTTATTTAGATTAATTCTCTTTATGTTATGGGTCTTTGATTTGTTAGTAGTTTTCATAATCAATTTTCCTCATACACATTCTTTTTAGGTAGATAGCACCCTTTAATGGACCCATAGCTCCTACAATAAGGCTGTTATCTTTCCTATCCAATCTATCCTGAGCAATCTCTTTGGCAAGAGAATATGTTGGCTGTATGTTTACTTTGAAAGTCAGTCAATTTGCTTTTTGGTTTATCTTTTGTTCCTTTTATCCATTACCTATTCAAGGCTACCTTGGTTTATCCATAATCTTGGTATGTTGCGATGTAGTACGGATTAGGGGCATAGTCATTGCTTTTGTGTGCCGTGTTTGAGGAATGTTTGTTAGCATCTTTCTTAGCATTATATTTATCTTGTGTGTGTTACAACCTAGCATTTTACATATTAGTATTCTTCTTGCATTTATGTATTGAAGTTTATTTTATATTCAAGACTATGGCTCATTCACATATTCCAACAAGGTTATATTATGTCTAAGGGATCTAAGTTCAAACCGCTTGCTTGCAGAGTCAACGTCCACGCACTCGGATATCATAGCACCTTGGTCTTTTATACCTTGGTGGTGACCTATCCACGTGCTATATCAAAAATAAGGATTGCTCTTTATATACAATTGTGAAACCAATGCAACAAGCTCATCATTCACCCTTCCATTTACCCATGGCCTTATATCATTTTCAAAGCAATGATCGATTAATAGTCTTTCTCTTCCATCTTCACTTTTCTTCTCTCTGGTGTATATCTGCAAAACCCACATGTTAGATATTGCAAGTCATAACATCTATATCATCATACATCTATAAGCATCATGTCATCATATGTCATACATCTATAAGCACCATACAAGCAATATACGTCGTCACATAAATCCATAATCATACATACATATCATCACATCCATGTCATCAAGAAGTGCATACACAAAAGCATGAACATCAGTGAGCATCATATGTCATCATATATATCATGTAAAGGTCATCAAAATACAAACTGTATATGTCTACATCAATAGTCCATTGGTATACATCAATAAAGTACATCAAGGCTATCAGGAGCCCACAAAATCTACATCAGGATGCACGCAAGCATCAGTCAAAATATACAAGTGTCCATCATGATACAAAAATGATATAAAAAATGATGCAGTATACATAGTATAGCTCTAGTGGGTTGAGCTGCCCTCTTGCTGTGGCCCTTGGCCTCCACCTATACTCGATGCAGGTCCCCTTGCTGGTCCTCCTCCCCTTGGTGGCTCAAAGGGTCCTCTAACTGAGGATGCTGACTACCCCGTCCTGCATGACCCGAATGCTCCGGACCTACTCTCTCTATAGCTAGGTGCCTGTTGAGCTGTTGGCACTGCACCAACATAAAGTCCCCTATAGTACTCAGCCTCTCTGCTTGCCGATACTAGCTCTCCCTGCACATGGATGAGCTCATCGTAGAGTGTCCTCTGATCTACACCCAATGCATGACATGCCTCATCTCTCTCCCGCCTCACTCTCTGTAGTGTGGCCTCTACTGTCAATCGTAGTTGATTTGCTGCGTTCCTCTCCAGAGTCCTCTGGGCTAACTGCCCATCATCCGTTGCCTGTGCCTATGCCTGTACAAGGTTGACTGTGCCTATGTAAAGGTAGCCTATGCCGTGGCTGCTATCTATGTCTGCACCTGTGCTAGGGCCTCGACCTGTCTCTCCTCACCCTCACTAGCTAGAGCTCTATTCGTGTCTTCCATGCCGTCTCCTCCTGTAATAGCCACTCTGCCCTCTGTAGATCAGTCTCTACGACCAGATTCTCCTCCTCAGCCATCTCCACATCTGCCTACTGGCCTCCAGCCTCTCCACCTACCTATTGTCTCGCCGCTTTGGCCTGCCATCTCATCCTAGCCTCTGCACTTGGGACTAGTACCTCCCCTACTGCTCTTGCCACACCTGGTGTCATCAGTCTCATTGGCCTGTGTGTCTGCCAGTATCTGTCATACTCAGGTAAAGTACCTGGGTCTGCTAGCCCCGAATCCCATTCCCATCTCACGGAGATAAGTCCTCGTACCTCTGCCAATGCTGTTGCCACTGAAATCTCAGCATCCCAATCCCCAATCTCCCTCCGTGTCCTCACATGGGTAGCCTCCCCAACTGGCAATCCCTATGGTAATCCAAACTATCTGAGTACCCACTCTGGTAGGTATCTCTCAATGGTATCTGTCCGTCTCCCAAAGAGGTAGTGAGCCTATCGACAATACATCAGCTACTCATGCTCGTCCTCCCACTCCTCACATAGTAACCATGGCCTCCAAATGAATAGGTCCATCTCATCGATCTGTCGCCTCCAGTGGTTAACAGATCAAAGTTGCCTATGTGTAATAACTCCCTCATATAGAAATGCATAGGGCTCCCCTCTCTCGTGACGGCGCTGTGTAATAGGTCTGATCACTGGGATATGCTCCCACACCCACACCTGTAGTAGAGTCACCCCTGCCGAGAGACTCTGACCTCTCCTGTAGACACAGTCGTGCATATCACGATATAGCTGCCCAAGCACACATGGGCCCCATACATATTAAGTGCCATGTGTAAACATCCCAGATAGTATAGTGTCCCATCCTATAGATAATCCTCTAGATCACCTATCTGGGCACAGGAAGCTACCAATCAGTGATGATACAATCCATCTGATCCTGTCATAGAGTCTCAGAACGTCTACCCACCGAATCTCACCATTGTTAATCCTCAGATCATCCATGCAGAACACCTCTATTAGGCCTGCCTCACCTCGCGCTAGGTCGAAGTCAACTCGCTTCCCATCAATCTGGATCTTGAGGATGAGATACACATCCTCAAGTGTCACTATAGCCTCCCCTGTCAAAAAGTGAAACAAACATGTCTCACTGTGGAATCTCTCCATGACCACTGTCACTAGGGCGAGATTCACCCTAATGTGTGTAAGGTGCGCCACATGCCACAATCCCATGAACTCTAGGAACACATCCTCCTCCCATGTCATCTGTACCACCTCGTCTACTATAATGTGGTGTCGCTCTCTCGACATCAGTGGCGGCATCATCCTCTACATCCAGACAAACCACTTGTTAGACCTTTTGCACACTTCTCTAATTCCCTACCAACTCTATCCTTCTCTAACCTAGGTGGTCAACCCCTCGGTCAACCCTAACTGCTTCGCTATTCTACCTTAACCAAAAGTACCTTGTTTTATCCTGGCGTGCTACACTAGTTTACCATCTACGCCTTACTGTTTATGCAAAAGCGCTTTACTGCCATCTACCAAAAGCACCTTGTTTTACACAATTGTGTTGGACTATGTATCAATCCGTGCCTTATTGCACTCGCAAAGGTGACTCATTTTTTTGACTGTCCATGCCAATCGTGCCTAACTACCATATCAACCGCGCTCTACTGCTATGCCAGGTGTGTTGTGGGACCCTACCAACCGCGTTGCGGCGTGACAACTAAAAACCAAATAGCGCTGACCTTCGACCAAACACGCTGTCCTGACCTACCAACTACACTTTAGCACACAAAAAGTGCCTAGACCGACTACCAAACGTGCCCTAGCATCCTGCAGGGCTTTTGGCTGACCTAAAGACCTACTTGGTTTAAAACCCTAAATAAGACCTAAAACATCAAATACATAGGGGTTTTTAGACACTTATCGCTGCCAGATGTCCTGCTGGTCTCTCGTACATTCGTACTAGCTCCGCTTGATGCCTGTGCGCTGGGATCGACATCTCTCCTCGCTGCTAGCTCCTTCTCCACTCAACTCTCACACACTAAGATGGGAGGCTCTAAACTCTAAATTTAGCAAACTCTTAGTGTGCAAAGTGAGGATTATGGTCTCCATGGGACCTATTTATAGTGTCCCTCCCTTTTTTCTTCCCACCCATGCTTGTCCTTCTACCTTATCGCGCAATCTTCTAATCAAGCGTCAACCCCGTTCTTCTGTCGCTTCCCTATCTTTCCACTTGAGGGGACATGCACTAGGACAACTAGCTACACTGGGGCATAAAAAATTGTATCATGTCTTCAACAATCATTTTCTTTGACGCAACGCTATAAACTGCATTGCATCAAAGAGGGGCAAAATGTAGACACCCAAAAATGACCAAGTCATTGCACCACTTGCATTTCATCTAATCTATCTAATCACCTACATTTAACATTAATTGAATAATCTAATTATTTAATTAATTTCATCTATTTCTTCCAAATCACATAATTTCAACATTAATTGAATAAATTCTCTTTATTTAATTAATTTAAGCAAAATCAACCTTATTCTTCCAAAATTAAATAATTTGTATTATTTAATTAAATCATTATCCTCTGTCAAATTTCAAGTCTCCATTAATTAAATAAATTTAATTATTTAATTAATTCAAAATTTAAATACATCATGCAAATTTATTTAAATTGTTTCAATCCTTCAAAAATAAATAAAATCAAATATTTTATGTATAATCTTCTGCTCCTCTCTCATGCACAATTAAATAAATAAATTTATTTATTTAATTTTAGTTATCTTCCAATTCCTCTTAAAATATCTTGTTAACTCATGTGCACAATCAATCTTATTTTTAGAACTCTAAAAAAGGCAAAATTACAAGTTATCTATTCAATCAATCTTATTTTCATCATATTTTAATAAAAATATCCTTATGGATTGACACATGTTGTGTGCACATTCATCATGGTTATTTGTTTTATTTCCTCTGTTGATTCTTTTGAATTATCTGGACCGTTGATCAATCTCTATTAAAATCTATATAAACCCCCCTCATCTTCTTCACAAATCCTCTTCGATCACTTATTCTCAAACATCCTTTATAGCGCTTTGAGCATACATCGCATCAATTGAGCAACTTTACGATCTTTTGACATTGATCTTTGAGCACCTACACTTGCTTGTTGCAAACATGATCGATTATGAAAACTACTAACAAATCAAAAACCCACAACATAAAGAGAATTAATCTAAATAAAAGCTATTGTCAATAAATCAAATGAAATAAGAAATATTTTACCCAGATTGTGTTGTTCTCTTTGTTTCGAATGTGGATTGCTCAATAATGCCGTGAAACCATGTTTTCAACAAGCAAGTGTAGGTGCTCAAAGATCAATGTGAAAAGATCGTAAAGTTGCTCAATTGATGCGATGTATGCTCAAAGCGTTGTAAAGGATGCCTAAGAATAAGTGATCGAAGAGGATTTGTGAAGAAGATGAGGGGGGTTTATATAGATTTCAACAGAGATCGATCAACGGTCCAAATAAATCAAAAGAATCAACGGAGGAGATAAAACAAATAACCATGATGAATGTGCACATGACATGTGTCAATCCATAAGGATATTTTTATTAAAATATGATGAAAACAAGATTGATTGAATAGATAAGTCAACTTGTAATTTTGCCTTTTTTAGAGTTCTAAAAATAAGACTGATTGTGCACATGAGTTAACAAGATATTTTAAGAGGAATTGGAAAATAACTGAAATTAAATAAATAAATTTATTTATTTAATTGTGCATGAGAGAGGAGTAGAAGATTATAAATAAAATATTTGATTTTATTTATTTTTAGAGGATTTAGACAATTTAAATAAATTTGCATGATGTATTTAAATTTAGAAGAACAAGTGATTTAATTAAATAATGTAGAATTATTTAATTATAGATAACATAGAATTGGATGAATTAATTAAATAATTAGATTTATTTAATTAATGGAGATTTGAAATTTGACAGAGGATAACGATTTAATTAAATAATACAAATTATTTAATTTTAGAAGAATAAAGTTGAATTTAATTAAATAAATTAAATAAAGAGAATTTATTCAATTAATGTTGAAATTATGTGATTTGGAAGAATTTGATGAAATTAATCAAATAATTAGATTATTTAATTAACACTGAATGTAGGTGATTTAGACAGATTAGACGAAATGCAAGTGATGTGATGACTTGGTCATTTTTGGGTGTCTACATTTTGCCCCTCTTTTATGCAATGCAGTTTACAACGTTGCCTCAAAGAAAGCGATTGTTGAAGATATGATACAATTTATTGATGCCCCAGCTTATGCCCCCTCGAGAGAAAAGACAGGGAAGTGACATAAGAACTGGGTTGACGCTTGACTAGAAGATTATGTTGGAGATAGGCTAGGTTAGGTAGAAGAAAATGGGAGAAAGACTGTTGATCGAACTTTGCTTGAAAAACTATATAAGGCCATGGATAAATGGATGGTTAAATGGATTGAGCTTGTTGCAATGGTTTCACAAATTTTTTATAAAGAGCAATCCTTATTTTTGATATAGCACGTGGATAGTTCACCACCAAGGTATAAAAGACCAAGGTGCAGTGATATCCGAGTGCATGGATGTTGACTTTGCAAGCAAGCGGTTTGAACTTATTTCCCTTAGACATAATATAACCTTGTTAGACATGTGAATGTGCCATAGTCTTGAACATAAAATAAACTTCAATACATAAATGCAAGAAGTATATTAATATGTAAGATGCTAGGTCGTAACACACACAAGATAAATATGCTACCACGAAAGATGCTAAAGATCATTCCTCAAACACGGCACATAAAAGCAATGACTATGCCCCCAATCCGTACTGCATCGCAACATACCAAGATTATAGATAAATCAAGGTAGCCTTAAATAGGTAATGGAAAAGGAACAAAAAGATAAACCAAAAAGAAAATTAATTGACTTACAAAGTAAACAGGCAACCGACATATTTTCTTGCCAAAGAGATTGTTCAAGATAGATTGGATAGGAAAGATAATAGCCTTATCGTAGGAGCTATGTGTCTGTTAAAGGATGTTATCTGTTGAAAAAGATAATGTCTTGCTTCAGGAAATGCAACATGTTGTAGGAGACGTGTGCGTTGGTCTCGATCATGGAACACTTTGCAGAAGACAAGCTTGTTGATCTGGTGCTTTGGTTAAGCGGGACTTAGCTGGTGTTGGCAATCGATACGCAGGATAGTAGATGACTCTGGAAGAAAACCACTTTGATTCATGTTTGCTAAGGACTTTTTCTTTGAAAGGATGCATTTGCTTGCTACTTGAATTAGTCAAGTCAAGGTGAATGAAGAATGATGAATCGTATGTGCCTGAGTACTGGATATATCCTTCGTATTCTAGACTGCCTACATACCCTGTATCCACGGGATCAAGGCACATTACGATGAAAGATGAAAGTGATAATATGTAGTTCTGGGTAGAGTGATGAATGGGTCAAGGTTAAAGGAGGAGATCTTATGTACCTGAGTATTGGAAACTTCCTTCGTATTCCAGACTGCCTACATACCCATATCCATGGGATCAAGGTACCTTAAGATTGAGATGAGATAATATGTAGTTTTGGTTGATGTGATGAGGTAGGAAACATGTTGGGAAGATAACAACCTTATCATAGGAGCGATGTGTTTGTTAAAGGGTGCTAGCTGTGGAAAGGGGAACGATTGAAGAGTTTGCGAACCACGAACAAGGATCCCTTCCTAGACCTAGGTTAAGGAAAGAGTTGCCCCCATTCTGGTCAAGGAAAATGCATAGGTGACCGGTGAAGAAGACATAGAAAACTTGACCTAGGACAAGACAATGCTAACTGTTGACACAGATCAAGATGTAGGATGACGACGATGGACATTGACAAATTTCCAAGCTATACTAGATAGGGAGATGGAAATGCAAACAAGGTCAATGGTTTTATTATAAATGGATGGATGAAGTTTATTGTGAAATGGAATGAACAAGACTTGATAGACGATAGATGCTGACTATACACATAGTGCCTGTTTGTTAGGTTTTCACTATGGTACTTATCCAAGTTGCCTGTTTACCAGGTTTTCACCATATGATGGATTTTTTTTGGATTTTTTTTTGGAAACTAAGGATCAAGCATAAAACTTCTTGAGATGAACATTGTTAAGTGGCTCATCTAGAGGAATGTTGTCAGGTGTAGCTAAAGTATAAGCTCTTGATCCATATGCTGCTGTGACAATAAAGGGACCTAACTAGTTAGGCTCATACTTGCCCTTGTTTTCTCGGTCTGCTTGATTTCTCTGATTCTCTTTGAGTACAAGATCACCAACTTGAAACCATCTTTCTTTGATCTTTTTGTTGTAATTACACCAGAGGCAGTTTTGATAGACATGGAGATGATTAAACACAGCAAGGCGCCTTTTATCTAGTAGTTCTAGCTCAGCTAATCTAGAAGTTCCATACTCCTCTCCAGCAATTAGGTTCTGCATGGATACTCTGAGGGATGGGACCTTGACCTCTATAGGTAGGATGACTTTAGAGTCATAGACCAAGGCATAAGGTGTGGCACTAGTTGGTATTCGGATACTAGTGCGGTAGGCCCATAGGGCGGGATTGAGTTGCAAGTGCCAATAACGACTAGCTTCATTGACCATTTTCTTGAGGATTTTGAGAATGCTTTTATTGGAAGCCTCAGCTTGGCCATTACTCTGCGGATAGTAGGGAGTTGAAAAGCGATGCTAAATATTGTATTTTGTGCATAAGGCACAAACATCTTGATTCTTGAATGGTTTCCCATTATTAGTGACAATGGCTTGGGGAATACCATACCGACATATGAGGTAGTTAAGGATAAACTTGGCTATTTGCTTACCGGTGATATAGGTCATGGGAATGGCTTCAACCCACTTCGTGAAATACTCAGTTGCAGTAATGGTGAACTTATGGCCATTGGATGAGGATGGGTGGATTTGTCCTATGAGGTCGAGACCCCATTGAGAAAAAGGCCACGAAGTGGTCACAGGTTGTAGTTCATGAGCTGGTGCATGAATTAAATCTCCATGTTGCTGGCATTGTAGACATTTCTTAGCAAACTGTGCAGCATCTTGTTCTATTGTAGGCTAGTAGTAACCTGTTCTGAGTATCTTCTTAGTGACATTAGGATAGGTAGAATGTGCGCCACAGACACCTTTGTGTATGTCTCGTAAGGTAGCTTCAGCTTCTTCCGCATTAAGGCATCATAAGAGGATACCATCGAGACTTCGGCAATATAGTGTATCACCCAGAATGATATAACGGGAGGATTGACAGATAAAGGTTTTACGTTGGGTGGATGAGAGTTTAGAGGGAAAGGTACTATGTTTAAGGTATTCATAGATATCTTCATACCATGGGGAATTGGGACCAACGAGTTCGTAGATGATTTCAGTAACTAGAACATCGACGACTGGTATCAACAACTGCTCGATCAAGAATTCACATTTCTGTGTATTTGTAGGCATGTCGATAAGTGACCCTATAGAAGCCATAGAATCTACAGCTTTGTTATGCTCTCTTGGAATTTGCTCAAATGTGATGCTAGAAAAGTGTGGTTTGTAGGCATCCACTAGTTACTTGTAGGGGACCAACTTATCATCTTTTGTTTGGTACTCATCTGTGACTTGTCGAATGACTAGTTGTGAGTCTCCATATACCTATAATTCTGTGATGTCCCATTGAACTGCTATATTGAGACCTATGAGGAGTGCTTCATACTCAGCAATGTTGTTGGTGCAAGGGAATGCAAGCTGATATGACTTTGGAATATAGTCATTTTGAGGTGTGATAAATAAGATGCCGACCCCTAATCCATGCTGTGTGTAGGAACCATCAAAGTACAACTTTCACTTTATTGAGTTGGAAAGAGTGAAGAGATTCTCGTCTGAAAAGTCTGCTACCATAGGGTGTGTATCTATCATGGGTGCTTCTTCTAGTTGATCTACGAGGGCTTTGTAATGTCCCCTTCTAGTACACTAAAACTTTTCACTATTTAACACCACTCCAACTTAGTAAAAGAGAACATTAGTAATCTTTTTTCAACATATAGTCATTAAGATTATAACATATTAGATTATATTCACATTAAGTTCA
Source organism: Cunninghamia lanceolata (assembly GCA_027924645.1). Lineage (NCBI taxonomy): Eukaryota > Viridiplantae > Streptophyta > Pinopsida > Cupressales > Cupressaceae > Cunninghamia > Cunninghamia lanceolata. Next base: position 1,368,395 of record BSBN01000204.1, on the reverse strand, counting down.
TATATTTGCTTCGTCATCATGCATTCAATTTATAAGCACATTTATATATATGTTATTCATTATTATCATTGGTTCATGATATGTCTTGTGAGGGACTTATGGTAAACTCTTACGTTAACCAGCTCTAGATCACCAAGTATGATTTCATTAAGGAAATAGTTCCATCTCTTACAGAGGCCCAAAGGTTTCACTCACACACGGAGTCCCTCACCATTTGGATCATGGGATTTCACTCACACATGGAGTACCTCATCCAGATGAGAGTCACCATATGTAGAGCAACTCCTATGAGTTCTCCTAGGCCCAAGGATTTCACCCACACGCGGGGTTCCTCATTACTTGGCTCGAGGGACCTACGTCTAGTCGAGAGATACCTGGCTAAAATAAACTATTTCAACTACGTCATACCTTAGAGGTTATAGATGAGTTAAAGGGAGAGTCCGAGTCAAGTCCAAGCATACCACCAACTTATAGTTTTATTTGATTTCATAGATATCATAATTGTTCTCATTATCATTTAACACAAGATGCCTTATACTAGGACATCATGGCCTTACAGTATAATTAGCCCATCATATTCCACATGGGCATATTTCATCATTCATTATTGATTTCTTATACATTACTAAGTTCATTCATTATGTTAGTCTTATTCTTATATTCATGAGCATAACTGAAAACAATCTTATATGCATTCATTTGTAGTTAGTATTATAAACATTCTGGTATGACATGCAGCCTATGATCACATTAATATGATGTGCATATTTACTTTATTCTATACTCAGATTTGCTTGTTCATATATATGCATATATTCCCACTTGATTAATATCTATTTCTTATTAACATTGTTATATAAATTGAACAAGTAGATACACATACGTACATACCTGGTCGATGATGGTTGTTTGCTACTGAAAGTCTTTTCCTTCAATCTAAATTAATTTCCTACAGACTGGTGCTTGTTCCTTACTCCCCACGATGCCTTCCCTTAATCCTTATCATGGTCTGCTGATGTCCTCATTTTGACTAATGTTCTACTTTTCCTTCCTTTCCCATGGTGGCTTATCTTTTTCCCATCCTCAGCGATGCTATGATGGAAGGGAGATGGTCCCTTATAAAGTCCACGAAGGGACCTCTTCATAATGGTCACAACTCTTGGGGAAAAGAGTATCGACTATCCCCTTGAAGCAATGCTTATTAATTGTGTTAAATCTTGTATGTGGAGGGATCAACATCTCTTTCTTAGGAGGCCCGATTCCCTTATATTATTAAAATCATCTATTTGTATATATGATTCATAATAGTAGATGATTACAATAATATCTATACTTATACTATTAATATTTGTGTTTATATTTATTACCACATAATATTTAATATATATATATATATTTGTAATATATATCTCATACTTATTAATAATATTATACTTGTATTTATATAATCTAAATATACCATGTTTTAATTATTTATACAATAAGATTATTATTATATAATATTATATATGCTTATTGACGATAACATCATTAGTGACGGAAGTGACTTCTCTGTTCTTAGCATGATATTTAGATCTTTAATCAATGCGTTAATATCGAAATATGATAGCCCTCCCCACTCAAGATTGCTTGTCCTCAAGCAATGTCTAGGCCTTGAGATTGGAGTATTCCTTCTCCTTCCCTTAGGAGAATTCTCTTCTTCTCGACTTATGATTTCCATGTTACTAACCTGTCCACATTGGTGGCCCGGACCCCATTTATCTTTGCATTTAAAGCATAAACCTTTTTCTCTTAGGTCATCCCTTGAACACATATGCCCTTTTCCCCATGGTTTTCCACATTTGCGGCATGGATATTTGTCTTTTTTCTCATCTTTGCGAGGGAAGGGTTTGTTATATTTTCCTTTCTAGTAAAATGGCTTAGCAGATGTTGGAGAGGGTTTACTTCTTTCTAGTTGGGTGGCCATGTCGATAGCCTCATCTAGTGAAGTGGGTTTAAGGGCTGCTACTAGTCCTCTTAGTTTCTCATCAAGTCCTTCCACAAATAGGAAAGTAAGCCTCTCACCATCCATTCTGGTGACTCGTAATGCTATCTTCTCAAATTCACTAACATAGTCATCCACTGTTCCTTTTTGTCTTACCAAAGTTAGGTCCTTAAAGTCTTGTTGGGGATGTCTCCTATCAAACTTCTTAAGGAACCTTTTAGAGAATTCGACATATGATGTGATGGTCTCATGGCCTAGGGTATTTTTCCCATTATGCCACCATTCATAGGCTATTCCTTCTAAGTGGAGGATTGTGAATTGGAGGGTATCTTTTTCGGTCATGGGACTAAGTGCAAAATAATCATTAAGTTTTTGGAGCCATGCATGGGGGGTGATTTTTGGGGTTCCATCAAAGTTAGGAAGGTTTACTTTATTAGCCTTATGTTTTAAGTCTTGGTGGATAGGTCTTCTCTCATGTCATGTTAACTCATTCCTTTTAGAGTTACTAAATTCTTAGAAGGAAACCACTCTTCTTACTTCGGGCTCTAAACCGCTCTTCTTTCGTGTTAAGACATCGTAAGAGGATACCATCGAGACTTTGGTGATATAGTGTATCACCCAGAATGATATAACGGGAGGATTGACGGATAAAGGTTTTACGTTGGGTGGATGAGAGTTTAGAGGGAAATGTACTATGTTTAAGGTATTCATAGATATCTTCATATCATGGGGAATTGGGACCAACGAGTTCGTAGATGATTTTAGTAACTGGAACATCGACGACTGGTATCAACAACTGCTTGATCAATAATTCACATTTCTGTGTATTTGTAGGCATGTCGATAAGTGACCCTATAGAAGCCATAGAATCTGCAGCTTTGTTATGCTCTCTTGGAATTTGCTCAAATGTGATGCTAGAAAAGTGTGGTTTGTAGGCATCCACTAGTTGCTTGTAGGGGACCAGCTTATCATCTTTTGTTTGGTACTCATCTGTGACTTGTCGAATGACTAGTTGTGAGTCTCCATATACCTATAATTCTATGATGTCCCATTGAACTGTTGTATTGAGACCTATGAGGAGTGCTTCATACTCGGCAATGTTGTTGGTGCAAGGGAATGCAAGCCAATATGACTTTGGAATATAGTCATTTTGAGGTGTGATAAATAAGATGCTGGCCCCTGATCCATGCTATGTGTAGGAACCATCAAAGTACAACTTCCACTTTATTGAGTTGGAAAGAGTGAAGAGATTCTCGTATGAAAGGTCTGCTACCATAGGGTGTGTATCTATCATGGGTGCTTCTGCTAGTTGATCTGCGAGGGCTTGTCCTTTGATTGCTTTGCGATCCACATACTCAATGTCAAACTCACTAAGGACCATGACCCATTTATCTAGTCTACCTGTAAGAGCTGCTTTTGCTAGTAGATACTTCAATGGATCATTTTTGGCTATAAGATTTGTGTGTTTCTTCAACATGTAATGCCACAAATTTTGGGAAGCGAACACTACTACTAAACAAGCTCTTTCCATCGGTGAATAATTGAGTTCGTATCCCACCAAGGTTCTACTAATATAATAAATTGCAGGCTCTTTTCTTGATTCATCATTTTGTGCTAGAAGGGCCCTGAGGGCTGAGGTTGTAGTTGAGATGTATAATATCAAAGGTTTATCGGCCACTGGTGGTACTAAGATAGGCAGTGTAGCCAGATACTCTTTGAGTTGATCAAATGCTACTTGACACTTATAATCCCATCGAAATGAGACATCCTTTCAGAGCAAGTGTTGAAATGGTTGACATTTATCTGCTAGCTGTGAGATGAAATGCCTAATGGACTGCAACCTTCCCTGAAGGCTCCTTAATGCATTAAGGTTCTTTGGTGGAGGCATCTCCACTATAGCCTTTACTTTTTTGGGGTCTACTTTGATGCCTCTATGAGATACAATGTATCCCAACAGCTTCCCTGATGTTACACCAAAGACACACTTCTGTGGATTGAGGTGTACTTGGTATTTCTTGAGCCTATCAAAGATCTGTCCTAGAACTTGTATATGATCTTCCCTAGAAGATTTAGCTAGTATGTCATCCACATAGTCCTTCATGATATGATGAAAGAAATCATGGAATATCACTGTCATTGGTCTTTGATAAGTTGCCCGTGCATTCTTTAGACCAAATGACATGACACACCAACAATAATTACCCCACGGACAAGTAAAAGTTGTTTTATGTTGATCTTCTTCTGCTATCCTTATCTGATTGTAGCCAGAGAATCCATCCATGAGAGAAAGCATTTCATGACCTGCAGTCAAGTCTACTATGAGGTCAATGGTTGGTAATGAAAAGTCATCTTTGGGACATGTTTTGTTAAGATCTCTAAAATCATTACACTTGTGGACGTACCCATTCAGTTTAGACATAGGTACAATGTTTGATACCCAGTCTAAATAATCAATGGGTCAAATGAACTTTGCATCTAACAACTTCTGTATTTCCACTTTTACCAAGAGAGCTATTTGTGGGTGCATCTTCCTCAGCTTTTGCTTGACTGGTTTAACTGTTGGATCCACTGTGAGATAGTGAACTACTAGCTTAGGGTCTAACCCTGGCATATCAGTATAGGTCCACACAAAGTTGATGGTTCTCTATAGGAAGAATTTGTTAAGATTCTTGTGCTCTATTTTTGATAATGATGCAGCTAGGAATGTGGTCTTTGGATTTTGCTCTGTGCTAAGGTTTATCTCTGTAGAATCTTCCACTAGGAGAGCTGACTTCTCTCGATACTTAGATGGTACGGGAAGGTCAAATCCTCCATCCTTAGGTGCCACAGTCAGGCTTTCACCTTTGGATACATCCTTTGTTTTTACTATTTTGTGATCGGGAGGTACCACAGTGTGGTTTTCACCTAGAGATCTTTCTTTAATTTTACTTTTGTGACTGGAGGTTTTGGCATTCTCACCAAAATAAGCTGTTGGCTCTAGTTCCATTACAAAACTTGCTTTATGATCACCAAGAGGGATACCATCCCAGAGTCCCATGAACTCATCTATAGCTTTGTCATTCTGAAATACATCTATAACAGGGGACCCTTGTTGGTCCCAATCAATAAGTTCAGGGTAGACAAGTGTTACAGTCTGGGTGTTTGAGGTGGAGGTTAACGATACAGATGATAGCATAAAGATGGAAGATTTGATGAATAGGTTAGTCATATGGAGGGAAGGGTCATCGCTGATATTCTCATTAGACGTCGAATCTACGAGTGAAGTTTCAGCCACCTTGTCGAGGATACCCTCGATGTCCAAGGCGCACGGTACCTTTCTACCAAATCCTAATCCCTTCTTGTCTAGTTTCTTTGTCACAATAATGGGTTCCATAGTTCCTTGATTCTGTTTCCCAAGGCCAACTTTACCTTTATAGCCCATGTTTTTGACTATCCTTAAGCCATTGCCATATTGCTTGACTGGTATTGTGACTGGTTCTTTCTCCTTATAGAGCCAAGAAGAAATGTCTTCAATAGTTTCCTCTTCCAATAATTTTTCCTGTTGGAATTGGGTTAGAAATGTTGGGGGAGGAATAGCTACTTTTTTAGTTAGTTTGGCAATGGGCGGTTGGCCGTAAGATTTAGGTGATAAAGGCATCCACCCTACACAACAAGATTTTGAGATATCATATGTTCCAAAGCCTATATCATGGATGTGAGCTTTGATTTCAAGAAGAGAATTAGGTTCACTTGTAGAGGCTTTTGTTAGATTTTCAGGATCGACATATAGTGGGGATTTAAGGGCTTTGTCATTTTTAGGCACTTGGTTGCAATTCTTATAACTACCTTGCAAGACACAACAGAATTCAAAAGGATTAGGGTCACCTGGGATAGTTATCTCTATACCATTGAATGGGAACTTTAGAGACTGATGGTACATTAAGGGGACAACTTTCATTGCATGGATCCATGGGCAACCTAGGATAATGTTGTAAGGCAGCTCAATGTCAAGGACTTGGCACCTGGTTTCAAGCATGACGGGGCCCAGTTGTATAGGCAAATGGATAACACCTTCTGAGTGGTGTTCAACATCATCATACCCCTTGATTGTAATACGTTGATCAATGTTGACATGATCCTCAGAGTATCCCAATTGCTTAAGTAACTGTAGGGAACAGATGTTGAGACCAACACCACCATCTATGAGTATACGTTTGATTTTGCATTTATGAATGAGAACTTCAATATGAAGGGCATCATTGTGACACGGATCATGGGATGGGAGGTCTTTCTCAGAGAAAACCACATTGTAGGGCGAAGCAATGTTACCTACTATAGCTTGGAAATCCTCAACCGCTATGTTGTTAGGAACTAAAGACTCTTGGAGGGATTTTTCTAGCACCACTTTATGTGTGGGTGATGACCATAGAAGGTCCAAGATAGAGATTTGTGTTGGTGTTTTCCCTAGATGTTTGACAAGATTATAATTGGATTGAGTTGGGAGACTGGGTGTAGGACCACGAATGGTGACACGACCACGACAAGTTGTAACAGCGTAATCCATAGATTTGCCTTTGATTGTGAGGGTAGACACCCGACTCTCTTCAAAACGACCTACAATGGAGTCAAAGGAAGTGGAAGCATTATTGACACCTTTACCTTTATCCTGAGGAGGAGGCAAACCATGGTGAGGGAATGGTTCCTTGTACATGTTGAGGTCTTTGTTCATGTGTTGAGTTGGTGGTTCATCTTCAAAAGATATTTGGTTGCCTTTGATGAGATTTTGGATTAGGTGCTTGAGTTTCATGCACGATGCGGTTCTGTGCCCTTTGCTCCTATGGAATTCACAATATTCATTTTCTCTGTACCGTACAGTTTTGTAAACAGGTTTGCCATATGGGGGAGCATCTAGTAAGGTGAGGAGCACTTTGTGTAAAAGCTTTTATAGGATAGACTCTATGGGCTCACCCAAGGGAGTGAATTGACGCCGTGGAGGGTAATCTTGTAGATGCTGCTCTTGTTGTTGGTTTTGGTATGGTTGTCTTTGTTGTTGCAGCTATTGAGGTGGAGTTTGACTCAGTTTGGAAAGCTGAAGTGGTGTTTGCAATGTTTGGACATGTTTAGAATTGACTACTCCATCATTGATCACATTTTTATTTTTGTTCCAAAACTTTGGTTTATCGTTTGTTTGTTGTTGAGGAGCATTGTCTTTAGTTTCTTTGAAGATTTTGCCACACCCTTAGCAATGAGGGCCTTCTCAATATTGATTCCCTTGTAGGTAATTTCATCGAAGGTTGTAGCACTAAGAATTTGCAAGTGAAAATCCAATTCTTGGTTGAGATTCTGCACAAATATGCTAACAAGCTTCTTTTCAGGTATCTTAAATGGGAATTTGCTAGCCATTTGTCTCCATCATTGAAGGAAAGAAATGAAAGTTTTACCATTTTTTTATTTGTTGTTGCATAGATCGGTCATGGAGATCTCATGCTCTGTGTTGTAGGAAAAATGGGTAGCAAATTTCTCTGCTAGCTCATTAAAAGATTTAATACTCGTGGGTAGGTGCGAGAACCATTCTATAGCCTGATCTCCAAGACTGTGAGGAAAGAGACGCATAAGATATGTGTTGTTATGTGAGACCTCGAAACAAGCTAGATAGAATTCCTTGAGATGGTCTTTTGGGTCCCCTTTTCCTATGTATTTATCAAACTTGGGAATAGTGAAATTTTGAGGAAAAGGGATCATGGGTAATGACCGATCAAAAGGATAAGGACACACTTCTTCTAAAGAGAAGGTCTTCTTGGTGTGGCCAAATGTAAGATCAGATAGCTGTTGTTGAACTTCCGCAAGTTTTAGCTACATAGTTGTGGGAGGGGTTGGAAACATCTCTTGTTGTCTAAGAAGTGGTTGTTGCTGCCCATATGGAAGATTGTAGTGCAAGCCATGGGCATTGGTGTTATAAGGGTCATATGATTGGTTGGGGTTGTATGTGTTGTATGTTGGGTTTAGATTGGGTTGGAGTTGGATGCTTTGATTTGGAGGAGGTGGGGGCGGTGCTAGGTAAGAATGTAGGCTTTGCGATGGTTGAAGATATGAGTTTGGTGGCAGGAAGCTAAAGTTTGTTGGGTTAGGTTGCGGTTGCGGAACATAGCTTTGGGAAGTTTGGTTTTGAGAATGTTGAGGGTGGATAGGGAATGTGTTGAAAAAGTTTAGCGTTGATGATCGTGGTGGTGGAGGAACATAGGTAGAAGTGTTTTGTGATGGTTGAGGTTGATTGAGTATGAGCATAGAAGCATGTTGTGGTTGGGATTGCATGACCCTAGTTGGTTGAGAGATATGAAGGTTTGATGATGTTGGGGGTGGTGTTTGTTGAGACACTTGTTGCATGGCGACGTAGCTGTTCCCTAGATTGTAATTTGGTGGGAAACCTTGTCATGATGGGGTAACCAATATTCCACTTGCGATTGGTGTGGACACTTTAGGAGTTTGTTGTATGTTTGATCGAGCTATGGTAGTTTGTTTGGCTAGCTCCGCTTGACGTTGGAGAGTCTCTTGTTGGTTTTTGTAGATCTCCATAGGAGTCAGAAGCAGTGATACGGGTCTCTTTCTTGTTGGGTTTTGATAAAGGGGGTTCTCATACTGTGCAATCATTCTCCCTTGTGAGCTTTGTTCGTATAAGGGCGTGGTCACTGTTGACATGGTTTGGACCACATGTATGGCATCTTGGGTGTTGTTAGGCTCACTAAGATTGGATAGATCAAAACCTTTAGGTAATTTGGCTCCTTGCTCTGCTAGCAAGTGAAAGAAATGATCCTGGTTCTCACTAAGGATTTTATCAAAGGTGGCTATTGCTCTAGGATCTTGTATGAATTCATCGAGGTCTTGTCCATCTTCTTGAGAGGATTGACCTTTTCCAAAGTGTCTCTCTCCTTGAGATGGGACTTGATCTATGGTATAACCTTGTGGAACAAAATCTGAAGGCATGCCGGTGGTATAGTGAGGTGTACTTACCAAAGGGACCCTACCTTCCTGAGATGGGACTTGATCGACAACATAACCTTGTGGAACAAAATCTGGCGGCATGCTGGTGGTATAGTGAGGTGTACTTACCAAAGGGGCCCTACCTTCTTGAGGATTGTTTGGTTGGTCAAGCTGCGACATGTTTGGGGAGTTGGTTAATTTTTCTGCAGGTGTCCTAGGAGTAACCTTGGGAATAATGTTGGATTAGCCTGATTGAGGTGTGTGAGGAGGCAATTTGCGCTTCCTAGGGACAACTTGCTTGGACTTCATAGTTTGCTGGAGTCTAGTGGTTACCATGGAATACACTAGGACAAATATGCTGGGATTCTACTTGTGTTTTGGAAAAGAGAAATTTTGATGCACAGTTGACTAGACAAAAAGGCGCTGTACTATTTGACCAAAGGTGCAAGACTGTGCTACCAAAAGTGAGCTACTGTAATACCAAAGGCGATGGACTGAGCTGCCAAAGGTGAGCTACTGTTACCAAAAGTGAGCTACTGTTATACCAAGGGTGCTGAAGTAGGTTTTTGCCAGAGGTGAGGTATTGTTATCCCAAAGGTGAGCTACTGTAATACCAAAGGTGAGCTGCTATTATACCAAAGGTGTTGAAGTAGTGTTTGATGTTTTATAAGGCAAATTTGATAGATTTGGTTTTGGTTCTGATTGGATTTGCTTTGGTAAGAGAAAACACAGCAAGCAAAGTGGTAAAAAGGGACTGACACAACAGATAGTGTATGTTCGAGGCTCATAAAAAGCCCAATGTTTCCACAAGTATAAGACAATTGCAAACAATATCAAGCACTTTTTATCCCTAGAGACAAGGTTTCATTGCAGTAGATCAACTCACAACTTAATACTACATCGACCAAATGTCATTCCATAAAGGTGTCAGACATTTGTATCTTTGTGAGAGACGATAGGTAGGGATATCTCACCCTTCCCTCAGAAAGCTCACGTAGGTCACAAGAGCTTTATGGCTGAGGGAATACTATCTCTTCTCAAGGGAGCTAATGGTGAGTATCTTGAGGGCTTAAATCGATTCCCCTTGCATTGATGATTACTGCAATGTTCGGAGGTGGATCAGGTAGTCACTATCTAGAATGGTTCTTAGTAACTTTGAGGGACCAACGCCTTATGAGCAATGTGACAAGCTACTAAAAGCTTTACTAATCCTACTAAGAGTATCAAACACTTCGCTTGATGTGAAAATCGTTTCCACAAAGAGCTAGTACACCTCTTTTCAGTTTGGCACCACAAGGTAAGGCTAACATCGGTTAGGACTTGGCTTTCACCTTATCCCTTTTATATAGCGGTTCAAAGGAAAAATTCTCTTAGGGTCATCCTTTTTGGATGAAGCGCAATCCAAAAGTAGGCCCTTCTAAAGGAATAACTGAAATGTAAGAGCAAACACGTCAAACAAAGGTTCAATTGTCCTGTTATAAGAAAAATAAGATGCAACTAAATTAGGCACACACACGATTGTAGTTGTCAATTGTCCCTTATAAAATTGAAGTGTTTGGCATTCATGTCCATTGTCCCTTAGAAAATTGAAGTGTTTTTGCATACATGTCCATTGTCCCTTAAGAAAATTGAAGTGTTTTCGCATACATGTCCATTGTCCCTTAAGAAAGCAATATGTTCCTAAGACTTAGATTGCTAAAGTGATTTGTTCAATTATCCCTTAAGAAGACAATATGTTTCTAAGACTTAGTGCAATAGATTGAGATTTCTTCAATGCTCGTCCTGCATGAACATGTTAGAGAAACCCATTTGCTTTGTGTGAGTGATAAGAAGCCGCAACAAGTCAATTAGTTCCACAAAAACTCACAAGTTAGTAAAAATAAATCAATTTAACCAAAAGCGCTGTACTGTGTCACCAAAGGTGACTTACTGTTATGCTGAAAGCGCTGAACTGTGTTACCGAAGGTGATTTGATGTAGACCAGAAGTGATGCACTGTGCTACCAGAAGTGTTGTTCTGTGGTACCAAAAGTGCATCACTGTACTACCAAAAGCGCTCTACTGTCCCTAATATAAAAAAAAGTTGTATTTTGCCAAAATAGTTAGGTCAAATGACAATTTCATGTTTGATTTGTAGATTTGGGATGTAATACCTGATAGATCTATAACCTAGAATAAAAACCACTCAATGATGTTGAAAAACTAATGGGTTAACTCAAAAGATCATAAATACTCCTAAATAAGTCAGCTTAGGAAGTACAAAATATAATTGAAAGACAAATAAATCAGCTTGTCAGTCAATCAATGATAGTTATGTGAGTTGAAATCCTGCCAATCAGAAAGTAAGATCTAAAAAAAAACCCTAATATGCCAAAAGCGCTTTACTGATGTGCCAATAAAGCTGTACTGTGTGTCCAAAAGTGTGCTACTGCACTACTAGAAGCGCTAGTGTATCACCTGAAGGCGGTACACTATGATACCAAAAGCGTTTTAAGGTCCTACCAATAGCACTTTTCTGTATTTTTGCGTTATTCCGTACTGTACTTAAAAAAATCAATTTCTCAAAGAAAAAGAGGGATTAGTGGGTCCCACCAGGCATGCCAGAATGTGTATGAGGAAAATTGATTATGAAAACTACTAACAAATCAAAAACCCATAACATAAAGAGAATTAATCTAAATAAAAGCCATTGTCAATAAATCAAATGAAATAAGAAAGCTTTTACCCAGATTGTGTTGTTCTTTTTGTTTCGAATGTGGATTGCTCAATAATGCTGCGAAACCATGTTTGGAACAAGCAAGTGTAGGTGCTCAAAGATCAATGTTAAAAGATCGTAAAGTTGTTCAATCGATGCGATGTATGCTCAAAGCGATGTAAAGGATACTTGAGAATAAGTGATCAAAGAGGATTTGTGAAGAAGATGAGGGGGGTTTATATAGATTTCAACAGAGATCTATCAACGGTCCAAATAATTCAAAAGAATCAACGGAGGAGATAAAACAAATAACCATGATGAATGTGCACACGACATGTGTCAATCCATATGGATATTTTTATTAAAATATGATGAAAATAAGATTGATTGAATAGATAACTCAACTTGTAATTTTGCCTTTTTTAGAGTTCTAAAAATAAGACTGATTATGCACATGAGTTAACAAGATATTTTAAGAGGAATTAGAAGATAACTAAAATTAAATAAATAAATTTATTTATTTAATTGTGCATGAGAGAGTAGCAGAAGATTATAAATAAAATATTTGATTTTATTTATTTTTAGAGGATTGAGACAATTTAAATAAATTTGCATGATGTATTTAAATTTAGAAGAACAAGTGATTTAATTAAATAATGTAGAATTATTTAATTATAGATAAGATAGAATTGGATGAATTAATGAAATAATTAGATTTATTTAATTAATGGAGACTTGAAATTTTACAAAGGATAACGATTTAATTAAATAATATAAATTATTTAATTTTAGAAGAATAAGGTTGATTTTGCTAAAATTAATTAAATAAAGAGAATTTATTCAATTAATGTTGAAATTATGTGATTTGGAAGAAATAGATGAAATTAATTAAATAATTAGATTATTCAATTAATGTTAAATGCAGGTGATTAGATAGATTAGATGAAATGCAAGTGGTGCGATGACTTGGTCATTTTTGGGTGTCTACAATCATAACTATGCTGGAGGTCACCATTGGTCTCATCATTTACTTTTTCACTTGATGAGCGATCTAGCCGAAGGTAGGTGCATACACTACGTTCATCATCTGTATCACTGTCATAGGATGCACCACCTTCCACTTCTACCCTTTTGACTACACAATCGTCATTATCTGATGCCATATTCATTTGATTGTTTATATCCACACAACTACCGTTCAGATTAGCATGTTTATTACCAACAACACATGTATTTGTGGACAACAAACCATTTATGTAGTCATCTCTCATTTTCTCCATGGAGTCTAGGGACAAATATGCCTGCTGCATACTCATTATTTTGAAATCTTCTCGCACATAACTCAATCCAATTTCATATGCTTTGAAAATCATATCAATGCAAGTGAGAGTGTTAGGTCTAAAATCATCTGGAATATGGGAAAGAGCAACAATAAACCTATGACCAAAATCCTTGCTTAACTCTCCCTCTTGTCTTCTAATTTTTTCCTGCTCTATGACAAGATCAATAGGGTCAAGACCTTTAGCAAATTCATTTTCAAATACTACCACAAGTTCATTCCACGAGGCAAAGGACTACCTTGGAAAACTTTGGATCCATTCTCTTGCCTTTCCATGCAAGGACCTAACAAATAACCTCATCCACATGTCTTCATTCTCAAACTAATGTTCATCCATGAATTCCAAAAATGCATCAACATGTGTATCCCCTTCCCAAATATTATACCCATCAAACTTGGGTAACTATTTGTAGACCTTGGTTGGCATACTCATTGTTTTGTAATTAACCCATGAGAGGTCTAGCTAATCATATATAGGATCTAAGGGAGGATCAAGGGACTGAGTAATTTGATTTATTGGGGTAGGAGGAAATTCATTGGACTATACCCTAAACTCTAGTAGCCTAATTTGATTTTTTATTTCTTGTTCTTGCTGCCATAAGGACTCTAGCAACTATTTGATGTTTTCAGTTTCATACTGTTGATTTGCTAAATCACTATAATTTTGCATGGGTGTATATAAGTTTTGGTTAGCATAACATGCAGAGCCATGAATGAAATATGCATTGCTAGGATGGTCACAGGAATCCACACCCATATAGTTTCTAGGGTCTGACATATATGAAGACTCACTTGGCAGAATGTCCCTAGGGTATCCATGTTCATACTAGTTGGCCATGACTAAAACAACCTATAATGCTTGGGCAAAAACTGAGGCATAGAAATTTGTTCCTTCAACATAACAGGAACAACTTCAAAGGTTAGGAATAAAACCATGTACCTTTATTTCACCAACTACTGCACACTAAGATGGAGCATTCAATTCACCAACAACAACCAAGGGGCAGCAACAACAAACTTATGTTCTTTCACAACAGAGTCGCCACCTCTTCCAAAGAGGAATTCCTTGAAGTGTGACTAATATTCAAGGCCACAAACTGATTCTGGGTTCATCTCACTAACAAAGTCTTCAATTTCCTTGAACCCTTAAATTATCCCCAGTGTGTATGAGAAAAATCGAGAGGTCAAATGATAAAATCAAAGAAATGATAATAACAACTCAATTACCCTTAACATAAAGAGATCGATCTAAGTAAAAATCCAATGTCAATGAATAAATCAATTTAAAACAAGAAAGACATCACCTAGATTGTATAGTTCTCTTTGTATGAATGTAGATTGCTCAATAACGTTGTGAAACCATGTTTGCAACAAGCAAATGTAGGTTGTGTTTGTACTCAAAAGATCGATGTGCTCAACGATGCGATGTATGCTCAATTCATTGTTAAGGAATTCTTGAGAATAAATGACTGAAGAGTATTTGTTATGGAGATGAGGGGGGTTTATATAGGTTTCAATAAAGATCGATCAATGGTCTAGATAATTCAATAGAATCAATAGATGAGATAAATCTTAAATTCATGATGAATGTGCACTTGACATGTGTCACACAAAAAGATAGTTTTGTTTGAGTTAATTGATTGATTTAATAAAGATGGGATTTTATTTCATAAATTAGAATGTTTTTTTTCTAATTTAAGAGTTGTTGATAAAAACAAGATTGATTAAGTCAATTAACTCAACTTGTAATTTTCTTTTTGCATGATTTGAGATAAAGTAAATAATAAATTATTTAACTTTGTGTGCATGATGAACAAGATTTATTTTTAGAGGAATTGGAAGATATTTGAAATTAAATAAATAAATTTATTTAATTGTTTATGCAAGATTAGAGAAATAAATAAAATATTTGATTATATTTTATTTTTAGAGATTGAGATAATTTAAATAAATTTGCATGATTTATTTAAATTTGGAAGAACAATTGATTTAATTATATAATGTAAGGTGGCCTTGGGAAAAATAATCAAGGTGAAATGGAACCCATTATTGTGATGAAGAAACTAGACAAGAAGGGGTTATGATTTGGTAGGAAGGTACCACGCGCCTTGGACATTGAGGTTATTCTCGACAAGGTAGCACAAACTTCTCTTGCATTTCAATGTCTAAAGAGGATATCATCGATGACTCTTAGCTCCATATGACTAACCTATTCACTGAATCCTCTGTATTTATGCTATCATTTGTATCCTTAACATCCACCACCAACACCTAGAGTGTAACACTTGTCTACCCTGACCTTATCGATTGTGACCAACAAGGGAACCCCATTTTAGATGTATTTCAGAATGACGAAGCTATTGCTAAGTTCATGGGACTCCGGTATGGTATCCCTCTTGGTGATCACAAATCTAGTTTTGTAATGGAACTAGAGCAAACAACTTATTTTGGTGAGAATGCCAAATCCTCCAGTCGTAAAAATAGAAATAAAGAAAGATCTCTAGGTGAAAACCACACTTTGGCACCTCCTGATCACAAAATAGTAAAAACAAAGGACATATCCAAAGGTGAAAACCCAACTGTGGCACCTAAGGATGGAGGATTTGACCTTCCCCTACTATCTAAGTATCAAGAGAAATTAGCTCTCCTAGTAGAAGACTCTACAGAGATAAATCTTGGCACAGAGAAAAATCTAAAGACCACATTCCTTGCAGCATCATTATCAGAACAAGAGCATAAGAATCTTACCAACTTCTTCTTACAAAGAACATCAACTTTACATGGACCTATGTTGATATGTCAGGGCTAGACCCTTCGTTAGTAGTTCACTATCTCACAGTTGATCCAAAAGCTAAACCAGTCAAGCAAAAGCTAAGGAAGATGCATCCACAAATCGCTCTCCTAGTGAAAGTTGAAATACAGAAACTGTTAGATGCAAAGTTTATCAAGCCAATTGATTAT
The DNA here is from genome assembly GCA_027924645.1 of Cunninghamia lanceolata. Lineage (NCBI taxonomy): Eukaryota > Viridiplantae > Streptophyta > Pinopsida > Cupressales > Cupressaceae > Cunninghamia > Cunninghamia lanceolata. Next base: position 1,352,460 of record BSBN01000204.1, on the reverse strand, counting down.
CTAGAATGGGTCTCCAACATTGTTCTGGTGGCTAAACCAAATGGGGGCATCCACATGTGTTCTGTCTTTAGAGATCTCAACAAAGCATATCCCAAAGATGAGTTCCCATTGCCAAACATTGATCTCCTAGTAGACTTGAATGCTGGTCATGAAATGCTTTCTCTTATGGATTGGTTTTCTGGCTACAATCAAATAATGATAGCAGAAGAAGATCAACATAAAACTGCTTTCACTTGTCCTTGGGGTACCTATTGTTGGCGCGTCATGCCATTCGGTCTTAAAAATGCAGGGGCAACCTATCAAAGAGAAATGATAGTGATATTCCACGATCTCTTTCATCACATCATGGAGGACTATGTTAATGATATACTAGCAAAATCTTCTAGGGCAGATCACATATAGGTTCTAGGACAAATATTTGACAGACTCAAAAATATCAAGTAAGACTCAATCCAAAGAAGTGTGTCTTCGAGGTAACATCAGGAAAACTATTGGGATACATTGTATCTCATAGAGGCATTGAGGTAGATCCAACAAAATTCAAGGCTATAGTAGAGATGCCTCCACCAAAGAATCTAAAAGCATTAAGGATCCTTCAAGGAAGGTTATAATCCATTAGGCGATTTATCTCATAGCTAGCAGATAAATGTCAACCATTTCAACACTTGATCCGAAAGGATGTCTCATTTCGATGGGATAATAAGTGCCAAGCAGCATTTGATCAGCTCAAAGAATATCTAGCTACACCTACTGTCTTGGTACCACCAGTCACTGATAGGCCTTTGATCTTATACATCTCAACTACAACTGTAGCCCTAGGGGCTCTTCTAGCAAAACATGATGAGTGAAGAAAAGAGCATGCAATCTATTATATCAGTCAAACCTTGGTGGGTTATAAACTCAATTATTCACCTATGGAAAGAGCTTGTTTAGCCTTAGTATTCACTTCCCAAAAGTTGCGGCATTACACATTAAACCAACACACAAATCTAATAGCCAAAATTGATCCATTGAAGTATCTCCTAGCAAAAGCAGCTCTCACAGGTAGACTAGCTAAATGGGTCATGATCCTTAGTGAGTTTGACATTGAGTATGTAGACTGTAAAGCAATCAAGGGACAAGCCCTAGAAGATCAACTAGAAGAAGCACCTATGATAGATGTACATCCTATGGTATCTGACTTTTCGGATGAGAATCTCTTCGCTCTTTCTACCTTAGTAATGTGGAAGTTGTATTTTGATGGTTCCTACACATAGCATGGATCAAGAGCTGACATCCTTCTTATCACACCTCAAAATGACTATATCCCCAAGTCATATATTTGGCTTCCATTTCCTTGTACCAACAACATAGCCGAGTATGAAGTACTCCTCATAGGTCTCAACACAAAAGTTCAATGGGACATCACAGAACTACAGGTATATGGAGACTCACAACTAGTCATTCGACAAGTCACTGATGAGTACCAAACAAAAGATGAAAAGTTGGTCCCTTACAAACAATTAGTGGATGCCTACAAACCACACTTTTCTAGCATCACTTTTGAGCAAATTCCAAGAGAGCATAACAAAGTCTCAGATTCTATGGCTTACATGGGGTCACTTATAGACATGCCTGCAAACACACAGAAATGTGAATTCTTGATCGAGCAATTGTTGATACCAACCGTCGATGTTCCAACTACTAAAATCATCTGCAAACTTGTCGGTCCCAATTCCCCATGGTACAAATATATCTATGAATACCTTAAACATGATACCTTTCCCTTTGAGCTATCTGCCACCTAATGCAAAACCTTTATTCGTTGATCCTCTCGTTACACCATTCTGGGTGATACACTATATCGCCAGAGTCTTGATGGTATCCTCTTATGATGTCTTAACGCGGAAGAAGCTGATGCTACCTTACGATACATACACGAAGGTGTCTGTGGTGCACATTCTACTGGTCCTAATCTCGCCAAGAAGATACTTCGAACAGGGTATTATTGGCCTACTATAGGCAAGATGCTTTACAGTTTGCTAAGAAGTGTCTACAATGCCAACAGCATGGAGATTTGATTCACGCACCAGCTCATGAACTACAACCTGTGACAACTCCATGGCCTTTTTCTCAATGGGGTCTCGACCTTGTAGGACAAATCCACCCATCCTCATCCCATGGCCACAAATTTATCATTACCGCCACTGAGTATTTCACAAAGTGGGTCAAAGCCATTCCTATGACTTATATCACCGACAAGCAAATAGCCAAGTTTATCCTTAACTAGCTCATTTGCCGATATGGTATCCCCCAATCCATTGTCACTGATAATGGGATACCTTTCAAGAATCAAGATGTTCGTGCCTTGTGTACCCAATATAATATCCAACATTACTTTTCCACTCCCTACTATCCGCAAAGTAATGACCAAGTTGAGGCTTCCAACAAAACTATTCTCAAAATCCTCAAGAAAATGGTCAATGAAGCTGGTCGTGATTGGCACTTGCAACGCAATCCCGCCCTATGGGCCTACCGCACTAGTATTAGAACACCAACTGGTACCACACCCTATGCCTTGGTCTATGGCTCTGAAGCCATCCTACCTATAGAGGTTGAGATACCATCCCTCAGAGTATCCATGCAGAACTTGATTGATGGAGAGGAGTATCGCACTTCCATATTAGCTGAGCTAGAACTACTAGATGAGAGGCACCTTGCAGTGCTTAATCGTCTCCATGTCTATTAAAACTGCCTCTGGTGTAATTACAACAAAAAGATCAAAGAAAGATAGTTTCAAGTGGATGATCTTGTCTTAAAAGAAAATCAGAGAAATCAAGTAGATTGAGAAAATAAGGGCAAGTTCGAGCCTAATTGGTTAGGACCCTTTATTGTCACAACAACATATGGATCAAGAGCTTATACTTTAGCTAAACCTGATGGCATTCCTCTAGATGAGCCACTCAATAGTGTTCATCTCAAGAAGTTCTATGCTTGATCCTCAGAGTATCCAAAAAAGAAAAAAATAAACAAAAATAAAATAATCCGTCCTCTGGTGAAAACTTGGTAAACAAGCGCCTTGGATAAGTACCATGGTGAAAACCTGGCAAACAGGTGCTATGTGTAGAGTCAACATCCATCATCTATCCAGTCTTGTTCATTCCATGACCATTTCACAACAAACTTCATCTATCCATCCCTAATAAAACCATTGACCTTGTTTGCATTTCCATCTCCCTATCTAGAATAGCTTGGAAATTTGTCAATGTCCATCCTCGTCATCCCACGTCTTGATCTATGTCAATAGTTATCACTGTCTTGTCCTAGGTCAAACTTTCTATGTCTTCTCCATCATTGGCTATCCTATGTCAGTCAACCATAACAACACCTCTACCAGAATGGGGGCAACTCTCTCCTTAACCTAGGTCTAGGAATAAATCCTTGTTCGTGGTTCACAACAACAAACACTTCAAACCTTCCAACACAAATGAAAACACAAACATGAACCAAAACACCTCCACACACAAACAAAAAGAAAACATGCATCGACAATCCAAACAAAAACCCAAGCACTTCAACTATCTCCCCACAACGACAACACTTTTTCTACATCATCACACCAACCAGAACTACATATTATCTCATCTCAATCTTAAGGTACCTTGATCCCATGGATATGGGTATGTAGGTAGTTTGGAATACGAAGGAAGTATCTAGTACTTAGGTACATAAGATCTCATTATTTCCCCAACCTAAGCTCAAACACTTTGGCCCACTCATTACTCTACCTAGAACTACATATTTATCATTTTCATCTTTCACCGTAATTTGCCTTGATCCCTCGGATATAGGGTATGTAGCAGTCTGGAATACGAAGGAAGTTTCCAGTACTCAGGCACATATGATTCATCATTCTTCACCCACCTCAATCCATTGACATGCCATCTTTCTAGTCTTCCATTTATCAAAATCCATTCACCTTGACTTGACTAACTCAAGCAGCAAAACAACAAACAAACGCATCCTTTCAAAGCAAAAGTCCTTAAACAAACTAAAGCAAAAACACCTACTTACAGAGCTATATGATGTCCTACATATTGATTACCAACATTAGCTAAATTAATTTCAACCAAGCAACATATCAACAAACTTGTCTTATACAGAATGTTCCATGATCAAAACCAAACTCAACGTCTTATACGACATGTTGCGTTTCCTGAAACTAGACATTATCTTTTCAATAGATAACACCCTTTAATGGACACATCATCCCTACAATAAGGCTGTTATCTATCCTATCCAATCTATCCTGAGTAACCTCTTTGGCAAGAGAATATGTTGACTGTATGTTTACTTTGTAAGTCAGTCAATTTGCTTTTTGGTTTATCTTTTGTTCCTTTTCCATTACTTATTCAAGACTACCTTGATTTATCTATATCTTGGTATGTTGCAATACAGTACGGATTGGGGGCATAGTCATTTCTTTTGTGTGCCGTGTTTGAGGAATGATCTTTAGTATATGTCTTAGCAGCATATTTATCTTGTGTGAGTGTTATAGCTTGGCATCTTACATATTAATATTCTTCTTGCATTTGTGTATTGAAGTTTATTTTATGTTCAAGACTATGGCACATTCACATATCCAACAAGGTTATATTATGTCTAAGGGATCTAAGTTCAAACCACTTGCTTATAGAGTCAATGTCCACGCACTCAGATACCACAACACCTTGGTCATTTATACCTTGGTGGCAAACTATCCATGTGCTATATCAAAAATAAGGATTGCTCTTTATAAACAGTTGTGAAACCGTTGCAACAAGCTCATCCATTTAACCATCCATTTATTCATGGCCTCATTTAGTTTTCAAGCAAGGATCGATCAATAGTCTTTCTCTCATATTCTCTTCTATCTCCTTTCTTCCATCTTTAACACAATCTTCTAGTTGAGCGTTAACCCAGTCCTTCTGTCACTTCCCTGTCTTTCCTCTCGAGGGGGCATCCTACGCCAGCTACATAGGGGCAGCTAGCTACACTAGGGCATAAAAAATTGTATCATGTCTTCAACAATCATTTTCTTTGAAGCAACACTATAAACTGCATTGCATCAAAGAGGGGCAAAATGTAGACACTAAAACATGACCATGTCGTCACATCACTTGCATTTCAATGTTAATTAAATAATCTAATTATTTAATTAATTTCATCAAATTCTTCCAAATCTCCTAAAATCAACATTAATTAAATAAATCCTCTTTATTTAATTAATTTCAATCAAAATCAACCTTATTCTTCCAAATTAAATAATTTTAATTATGTAATTAAATCAATCTTCTTCCAAAATTCAAATCCATGTCAACGAAATAAATTAATTATTTAATTAATTTATCTTCAAAATCCTCATATCTATAATTAAATAATTCTACATTATTTAATTAAGTCGATTGTTCTTCCAAATTTAAATAAATAATGCAAATTTATTTAAATTATCTCAATCTCTAAAAATAAAATATAATAAAATATTTTATTTATTCCTCTAATCTTGCACAAACAATTAAATAAATTTATTTATTTAATTTCAAATATTTTCCAATTCCTCTAAAAATAAATCTTGTTCATCATGCACACAAAATTAAATAATTTATTATTTAATTTATCTGAAATCATGCAAAAAGCAAATTACAAGTTGAGTTAATTGACTTAATCAATCTTGTTTTTATCAACAACTCTTAAATTAGAAAAAAGAATTCTAATTTATAAAATAAAATCCTATCTTTATCAAATCAATCAATTAACTCAAACAAAACTATCTTTTTGTGTGACACATGTTAGGTGCACATTCATCATGAATTTAAGATTTATCTCATCCGTTGATTCTATTGAATTATCTAGACTGTTGATCGATCTTTATTGAAACCTATATAAACCCCCCGCATCTCCATAACAAATCCTCTTCGATCGTTTATTCTCAGTTATTCTTTAACAGCGAATTGAGAATACATCGCATTATTGAGCACATTGATCTTTTGAGCACGAACACAACCTACATCCGCTTGTTACAAACATGGTTTCACAACGTTATTGAGCAATCTACATTCATACAAAGAGAACTATACAATCTAGGTGATGTCTTTCTTGTTTTAAATTGATTTATTCATTGATATTGGATTTTTACTTAGATTGATCTCTTTATGTTATGGGTAATTGAGTTGTTATTATCATTGCTTTGATTTTATCAAAGAAGTGTGTCTTCAGGGTAACCTTAGGAAAACTGTTGGGATACATTGTATCTCGCAGAGGCATTGAATTAGATCCAGCAAAAGTCAAGGCTATAGTAGAAATAGTTGATTAGCATATGTCCAAGATTTATCTCTGTAGAGTCTTCCACTAGGAGAACTAATTTCTCTTGATACTTAGATGGTAGGGGAAGGTCAAATCATCCATCCTCAGGTGCCACAGTTGGGTTTTCACCTTTGGATATGTCCTTTGTTTCTATTGTTTTGTGATCAGGAGGTGCCACAATGTGGTTTTCACCTAGAGATCTTTCTTTATTTCTATTTTTGCGACTTGAGGATTTGGCATTCTCACCAAAATAAGTTGTTTGCTCTAGTTCCATTACATAGCTAGCTTTGTGATCGCTAAGAGGGATACCATCCCGGAGTCCCATGAACTCAACAATAGCTTTGTCATTCTGAAATACATCTAGAATGGGGGTCCCTTGTTGGTCCCAATCGATAAGGTCAGGGTAGACAAGTGTTACGCTCTGGGTGTTGATGGTGGATGTTAAGGATACAGATGATAGCATAAATATAGAGGATTTAGTGAATAGGTCAGTCATATGGGGGTAAGAGTCATCAATGATATCCTCTTTAGACATCGAATCTGCAAGAGAAGTTTGTGCTACCTTGTTGAGAATACCCTCGATGTCTAAGGTGCGTGGTACCTTCCTACCAAATCCTAACTCCTTCTTGTCTAGTTTCTTCTTCACAATAATGGGTTCTATTTCAGCTTGATTATTTTTCCCAAGGCCACCTTTGCCTTTGTAGCCCATGTTTTTGACAATTCTTAGGCCATTGCCATATTGCTTGACTAGTATTGTAACTGGTTCTTTCTCCTTGTAGAGCCAAGAAGAGATGTCTTCAATAGTTTCCTCTGCCAATAATTTTCCCTCCTGGAATTGGGTTAGAGATGCTGGGGGAGGAATAGCTTCTTTCTTAGTTGCTTTGGCTATGGGCGATTGACCGTAGGATTTAGGAGATAGGGGTATCCACCCTACACAACAAGATTTTGAGATATCATATTCTCTAAAGCCTATATCACGGATGTGAGCTTTGATATCAGGAATAGGATGAGGATTGGGTTCAGGTGCAAAGGCTTTTGACAGATTTTCAAAATCGACATATAATGGGGATTCATGGGCTTTATCATTATTGGGCAGTTGGTTGCAATTCTTATAACTGCCTTGCAAGACACGACAAAATTCAAAGGGATTAGGATCTTTGGGGATAGTGATATCTGTACCATTAAATGGGAACTTGAGAGATTGATGGTATGTTGAAGGAACAACTTTCATGGCATGGATCCATGGGCGGCCTAAGATAATGTTATAAGGTAACTCAATGTCAAGGACTTGACATCTAGTTTCTAGCATGATAGGGCCTACTTGTAACACCTTCTGATTGGCATTCAACATCATCATACCCCTTGATTGTAATACTTTGATCAATGTTGACATGATCCTCAGAGTATCCCAATTGTTTAATTAAATTGAGAGAACAGATATTGAGACCAGCACCACCATCTATAAGTATGCATTTGATCTTTCGTTTATGGATGAAAACTTCAATGTGAAGGGCATCATTATGACATGGATCGTGGGATGGGAGGTCCTATTTAGAAAAGACCACATTGTAAGGTGAGGCAATGTTACCTATAATAGATTGGAAATCTATGACCACTATGTTGTTAGGAACTGAAGACTCTTGTAGGGATTTTTCTAGCACAGCTTTATGTGCGGGTGATGATCGTAGATGATCCAAGATAGAGATATGTGTAGGGGTTTTCCCTAGATGCTCGACAAGATTGTAATTAGATTGGGTTGGAAGACTTGGTGTAGGACCACAAAGGGTGACATGACCACGACAAGTTGTAACTGCACAATCCGTAGATTTTCCTTTGATAGTGAGGGTAGATACCTGACTTTCTTCAAAATGACCCACAATAGAGTCATAGGAAGTTGAAGCTTTGTTAACACCTTTACCTTTGTCAGGATTTTGACCTTGACCATGGTTAGGGAATGGCTCCTTGTACATGTTGAGGTCTTTATTGGTGTTTTGAGTTGGTGGTTCATCATCAAAAGTGATTTGTTTTCCGTCGATAAGGTTTTGGATCACGTGCTTGAGTTTCATGCATGATGTGGTCCTGTGTCCTTTGGTCCTATGGTACTCACAATATTCATTTTCTCTATACCGTGTGGTTTTCTAAATAGGTTCACCATATGGGGGAGCATCTGGTAAGGTGACGAGTCCATTGTTTATAAGTTTTTGTAAAACAGACTCTATAGGCTCTCCCAAGGGAGTGAATTGACGTTGTGGAGGGTAATCTTGTTGAGGTTGCTCTTGTTGTCATTGTTGTTGTTGGTTTTGTTGAGGTGGATGTTGACTTGGTTTTGAAAGATGAAGGGGTGTTTGGACATGTTTGGAATCTACCACACCATCATTGACCACATTTTTATTTTTGTTCTAAAACTTGAGCTTATCATTTGTTTGTTGTTGAGGAGCATTGTCTTTATTGTCTTTGAAGATTTTGACCATGCCTTTAACAATGATTGCTTTTTCAATGTTGATTCCCTTGTAGGTAATTTCATCGAAGGTTGTAGCACTAAGGATTTGCAAATGGAAACCCAATTCTTGGTTAAGGTTTTGCATAAATATGCTAACAAGTTGCTTTTCAAGTATTTTGAATGGGAATTTGCTAGCCATTTGTCTCCATCTTTGAAGGAAGGAGATGAAAGTTTCCCCATTTTTCTGTTTATTGTTGCATAGGTCAGTCATGGAGATCTCATGTTCTATGTTGTAAGAGAAATGGGTGGAAAATTTCTTTGCAAGCTCATTAAAAGATTTGATACTCATGGGTAGGTGTGAGAACCATTCTATAGCTTGACCTCCAAGACTGCAAGGAAAGAGGTGCATAAGATATGTGTCGTTATGTGAGACCTCGAAGCAAGGGAGATAGAATTCTCTAAGATGGTCTTTTGGGTCTCCTTTTCCTTTGTATTTATCAATTTTGGGAATAGTGAAATTGTGAGGAAAAGGGATCATGGGTAATGACCGATCAAATGGATAAGGACAAACTTCTTCCAAAGAGAAGGTTTTCTTGGTGTGACCAAACATAAGATCAGATAGTTGTTGTTGAACCTCTACAAGTTTTAGCTCCATAGTTGTGGGAGGGGTTAGAAACACCTCCTATTTTCCTAGAGGTGGTTGTTGTTTCCCACATGGAAGATTATAGTGGAAGCCATGCGCGTTGGTGTTATAAGGGTCATATGATTGGTTAGGGTCATATGTGTTGTATGTTGGGTTTGGATTGGGTTGGATTATGGTGCTTTGATTTTGGGGAGGTGGGGGTGGTGATAGGTAAGAATGTAGGCTTTGTGATGGTTGTAGATAAGAGTTCTATTGTTGGTATTGCAGAGCTGGTGTGAAGAAAGAATTTGGTGGAGGAAAGCTAAAGTTTGTTAGGTTTGGTTGCGGTGGTGGAACATAACTTTGAGGAGTTTGGTTTTGGGAATATTGAGGATTGAGATAGGTGTGGGTTAGGTTGAGAATAGAAGATCGTTGTGGTGGAGGGACATAGGTAGATGTGTTTTGTGAAAGTGGAGGTTGATTGAGATATGTGTTGAAAAAGGTTAGTGTAGATGGTCATTGTGGTGGGGGAACATAGGTAGATGTGTTTTGTGATGGTTGGGGTTGCATGACATTGTTTGGTTTAATGATACGAAGGGTCGATGAAGTTGGGGGTGGTGTTTGTTGAGACCCTTGTTGCATGGCTACATAAGTGTTTCCCGGATTGTAATTTGGTGGGAAACCTTCTCATGATGGGGTAGCTAATGTTCCACTTGCGATTGGTGTGGGCATTTTTACGAGTTTGTTGTGTATTTGATTGAGCTATAACGACTTGTTTGGCTAGTTCTACTTGACATTGTAGAGTCTCTTGTTGGTGTTTTTAGATCTCCATAGGAGTCATGAGTGGTGATATGGGTCTCTCTGTCGTTGGGTTTTGATAAAGAGGATTCTCATATTGTGCAATTGTTCTCCCTTGTGAGCTTTGTTCGGGTATGGAAGTGGTTACGGTTGACATGGTTTGGACCATAGTTATGGCGTCATGGATTTTGTTTTGATCCTTGAGATTGGATAGATCAAATTCTTGAGGTAATTTGGCTCCTTTCTCTACTAATAAGCAAAAGAAATGATCTTGGTTTTCACTAAGGATTTTGTCAAAGGCGGCCATGGCTCTAGGATCTTGTATGATTTCATCAAGGTCATGTCTGTCTGCTTGAGAGGATTGATCTTCTTCAAAGTGTCACTATTCTTGAGATGGGACTTGAACTGTGGTATAATCAGGTGTAGCAAAATCATGAGGCATGTCGATAGTGAATTGAGTTACATCTACCAAAGGTACATTACCTTCTTGAGGATTGGTTGGTTGGTCATGTTGTGGCCTATTTTGAGAGTTGGTTGGTCTTTCCATTGGTGTTTTCGGAGTGCCCTTTGGAGTCATGTTGGATTGTCTTGGTTGAGGTGTATGAGGAAGCAATTTGTGCTTCCTTGGGGCAACTTGGTTAGGCTTCATAGTTTGCTGGAGTCTAGTGCTTACCATGGGATGCACTAGGACAATGTTTTTGAGTTTTTGCTAGGATTTTATTGAGGTAGTTTTGATGAATAGTTTTTTGGACCAAATGCAAGCTGTTGTTATACCAAAGGCACTAAAGTAGTCTCAGTGATGTTTATAAGGAAAATTTTGATAGATTTTGATTGGATTTGCTTTGGCAAGAGAAAACACATCAAACAAAGTACCAAAAGAGGATTGACACAACAGATAGTGTATGTTTAAGGCTCACAAAAAGCCCAATTATTCCATGGGTATTAGACAATTGCAAATAATTCAAGCACTTTTATCCCTAGAGACAAAGGTTCATTGCGGTAGTTCAACTCACAACTTAATTCTTCATTGACCAAATGTCATTCCATATACGTGTCAGACATTTGTATCTTTGCGAGAGATGAAGAGATTTATGGCCAAGGGAATACTATCTCTTCTCAAGGGAGGCAATGGTGAGTATCTTGAGGACTTAAATTGATTCCCCTTGCATTGATGATTACCGTAACGTTCGGAGGTGGATCAGGTAGTCACTATCTAGATTAGTTCTTAGTAACTTTGAGGGACCAACGCCTTATGAGCAATGTGACAAGATACTACGAGCTTTAACCAATCCTACTAAGAGTATCAAACACTTCACACAATGTGAAAATTGTTTCCACAAAGTGCTAGTACACCTCTTTTCGATTTGGCACCACAAGGTAAGGCAAACGTCGGTTAGGACTTGGATTTTGCCTTATCCCTCTTCTATAGCAGTTCAAAGGAAAACTCCACTTAGGGTCATCCCTTTTGGATGAAGCACAATTTAAAAGAAGGCCCTTTCTAAATGAATAACTGAAATGTAAGATCAAGCATGTCAAACAAAGGTTTAATTGTCCCGTTATAAGAAAAATAAGGTGCAACTAGTTTAGGCACACACACAATTGTAGTTGTCAATTGTCCCTTATGAAATTGAAGTGTTTGGCATTCATGTCCATTGTCCTTTAGAAAATTGAAGTGTTTTTGCATTCATGTCCATTGTCCCCTTAAGAAAGTAATATGTTCCTAAGACTTAGATTGCAAAGATGATTTGTTCAATTGTCCCTTAAGAAGGCAATATATTTCTAAGACTTAGTGAGATAGATTGAGATCCTTCAATGCTCGTCTTGCATGAACATGTTAGGGAAACCCATTTGCTCTGTTTGAGTGATAAGAAGTTGCAACAAGTTGTTTAGTTCCACACAAACTCAAAAGTTAGCAAAAATACATCAATTGACCAAAAGTGCTTTACTATATAACCAAAAGCGACTTACTGTATTGCCAAAAGTCCTGCACTATATTACTGAAGGCGAGTTACTGCAGAACCAAAAGTGATCTACTGTGCTACCAAAAGCACTATACTATGCTACCAAAAGCACGTTACTATATCACCAAAAGCGCTTTGCTACCCCAGATCTAGAAAAAGTTAGATTCGGTCAAAAAATGCTAGATCAAAAGATGATTTCATGGTTGACTTGAGGATTTGGGATGTAATAGATGATAAGATTTGTAACATGGAATCAAAAACCACTCACAAGATGTCTCAAAAAGATAGGTTAACTCAAAAAATGATAATACTCCTAAATACATTAGCTTAGGTAGTATAAATGATAATCAAAAGACAAATAAATCAGATTTCAGTCAATGAATGATAGATATGATGAGTTAGAAACCCTGCAAATCACAAAATAAGATCAGAAACCCTAATATACCAAAAGCGCTTTATTGTTATGCCAACTACGTTGCACTATAGTACCAAAAGCATGGTACTGTGCTGCCAAAGGCGCTACAGTATCTCCTGAAGGCACTAAACTTGTAGAGGAAAACTAATGTGTTGTAGACTTAAATAAAATTTAGGGTTTACCCTAATTGAACATTCCACTATCATTGTATTCCTACATTGAATTATCGACCAAGGAGTGTAAGCTTATGATGATACCTGCATTATCTATGCCTTCAAGACTCATTTCTAATCTAAGTTACTCTTATACAATTCTTATTTTGTCTAGCCCTACTTACTAGAAAGCACATAAATGTAAACAACACATGGAAATGGAAAACAACAAAAATAGTCTAAATTTCTTGTTGCTATGGGTACCTTCAGCAAAAGCTAAAGATAATTGTATTTAACAGAAAATTACAATTTTAATCTAAACAACTCAAAATGATGAAAAGGCTAACATTGACCTCCAGAGGATTAAAAATGTACACTCTACTCATAAATCACAATTACTGGAAATATCAATCAAGAGTTATTTACTTGCTTCACAATATAACACACAAGATGGAATGAAACAATTTAACTAAGAATGTAGGAATAAATAAGAAAACATGCAAAGTGAGAGTTAGTACCTTGAGTGGCCAGCTCAGGGAACTATCTCACTTTTTCTGGAGATTAAATCTACTTCAGATCTTCACAAATTCCATAACATACAGTTGAATTCAAACCATATCAAAGATAGAATCTTCTTCAGATTTTGTCCAAAATTATAACATGTTTGAAATAACTGATAACTGTAACAAAGTAACAGCTATTTGGAAAGTAAAACAGAACAACCAACTTAATCAATGAACTCATCCCCTAACTTATATAAAGATGGGAGAGTCTTATGCAACCTTCTAACTAACTGCGATCATCAATTCATTCCTAGACATCAGGATATTATTTTTGAGATCAACTTATTAACTAGAACAAAGGAAACAGAGTCCTATCCAAACAAAAATTCTAACCATAACAGCTCATAAATAAGATTCATAAACTTCAGTGAGACTCCTAGAATAAGTCTTCTTTCTCCCCTGCATTTATTCTCCCATGATGACCACGTTTGTCTCCACTGATCGCTATGTCTGGCACTTGGATCGTATTCTCATTGATTCCTCTATTCTTCATTCTGTTGTAATTACTCCTCCTTGGATTCTTTATCTGGCTGCATAGGGTTAATCATTCCAATATATATACAAAACAACCTCTCATAATAAACTTATGAAATCCTATCTATATTTCATGCATATCCATAATTCAAATCATCCATTTGATAATATAACCACTTGATTTCATTTATCTACATAGGATCAAAGTCTTAGGAAAGTATATGTGAAACAACATAAAATAGCTCGATAATGTATGTGAAGTCTTTACAGAACCATATAGAAAAGGTCTTTAAAACATATGGAAACAGTATAAAAGGATGACAATATTTCATCCCAACATTCCCTCCAACTTAGACTTTTGCTTGTTCCTAAGAAAAATTAAAGAACTAGACACCTAGGGCAAAAGGTTATAATGCAGCGTAATTCCTTTGAGGTCTATGTCCTCTCTAACTCCTTTTCCTTTCTTGAGGTAGAACCCATTAGAGTATACAAGTCTTTCCATCCTAATCAGCTCAACACGCCTACACTGCTCACTATTCCCTCCTGTCCAATGTGGCACTGGATAAAGAAAGATAGGAGGTTGATAAGTGAGAGGTAACCATGATACTCCTTTTTGTTCTGATATCTGGATATATCTACGCAATCTTTTAATCATATTCATGAAGTTGTGGATAGAATGGGGTTCCTTTCTTTGTAACTCTGGAGTTAAACTATCCCATTTGCTCTGCACATACCTTTGACAATTTTGGATGATAGACACTACCATCCTCTGTATTCTTCTATAGTCCCTAAGTCTTAAATCCATGATCACCTTACCTATTCCTTTATGAGACAACAATGTTAACCATTGGGTTAAGATGATTTCAGGCTCCAAGGCTTCCTTCCTCAGTTGCAATGGTACTTTCTTTTCCTGCTCTTCATATTGGTTCATCAATAACCCTCTAAGTTGTTCATTTTTGAAATATGACATTAATGCTCTGACCTGGAGGTCTCCAACATAAATGCATGGATTCCATTGTGTATCTTCATCCATTAAATAATTGTGCAGTTAATACTCACACAATTGGTCTTGTTCTTCTAGGTTGACCTCTTTGAAGTAATTACAAAAGATAAACCTTGAATGCAAGTCAGGTTGATCATTGATAAACCTATTAAATTGAAAACTGAGAAATTTTTCTTTCAAAAATAGTGCATACACTCTTGATGGAGGTCTGCATCCCATAATCTACTTGGCCCTTTCAATAACCTCTGTCAACTTTTTCTCTAACTGTTTAATCTTCAAATCCTTTTCTACAACAGATTCATTGAGGTTATGCTTTTCTTTTTCCCAATTTTCCTTTTCTTGCCTATTTTCATCAGTTAGTTTCATTAGTTCAAAACCCAAGGACAATGTAGTATGGTAGTTTGGGGTTTTTACCACAGGTGGTTGGAGAGTCAATACTTCTTCAATCTTTGTTCTATCTTCTATCAATAGTGCTAACAAATCTAAATTAGCACCATGGCCATATGTTTGGACCTTTCCTCCAACTCCTGAATTCTATTTTCTTTTTCTCCATCTCTTTCTTCATAACCCCTTACTTGCTCCTCAAGTTGCCTTATTCTATCTAGGGCTTCCTGCAACTCCTTCCTAATATCTCTATCTTCTATCAATTCCTTTTCACCTTCAAAATTTTCATCATTCCCTTTTTCAGGGGCATCAAAAATTTCCTTAGCAGAGTCATCTGGCACAGGTTTTCCCATTTTTCTGGCAATAAATGGATCTTCTAATTCAGAATCAGAAGAAGAAATGTACCTTCTTTTTCTAGCAGACATATTATCATTTGCACAAGCATTAGCAGAAGCATCCTCAAGAGGGTTTTCTCCTCTATCTAAATCTAGATTTAGAGGAGCTGGATCAATATCCTGCTGGCCTTTATTTTTGTCTTCATCAACAACTTTCTCTTTAACACCTTGCTTCCTCAACCTCCTTGATCGCCTAGGAGTAACTGTCTCATGTTTTTCTACCTTTTTCCTCTTCTTGCTGTTCTCCTTTTGACTCCTTGTTTTCTTCCTAAATGTTGATGAAGTGTTTCTTTTTGTTTTAGGAATAGAGGTTGAGGGCTCTTCAACTAATACAAGCTTAAACTCTAGAGGGTTCTCAAGTTGTGTTTCTTCCTGCTTAGTATCAACAAGGGGTTTAGTTTCATGTGGAATATCTTCCTCTGGCTCTGGTGATTCCAAGAGTGTTGAGATGTCTACACATTGTTTAAAGGCTTCCCACTCAATCTGTGGGTACTGAATCCTTAAACTCCTTTTTACTAACAAAGTTATTAAACAATGGTGAGAAAGAGTTGTGTTTGCTTGTTGCCTCTAATACTTTGAAGACATTCTTCTCAGCATATTATACAAATAATTGGGAACATTGACAAGTTTCTCATGTCTCAAATGGTTGAGCAGTTTAAGATGTGTAGTAAATAGCATATTATATCTACCATCACAAGTGATATACTTTATAATATAGAGAGCACATTTCCCCCCAAAATATGGAAGAGATAGTTGTTTAGTACCTTGTGTGGTTGAGTCTAAATGTTCACCTCTTTCACAAAACTCTTCCCTGGCTGCAATTGCATCAGCCCTGGATGGATATTTAGACCCTGTTCTAGGTAACCCTAAAACTTGAGCAATTGGAAGCTCGAAAGCATCTACTGTCAACCCTCTAATCATTGCTTCATCATATTGCAGAGTAAGTGCAAATTATTTTACCATGTCATCGTCATATTCTGTCAATTTGAGGAAGTAATCAAACCAACCCACTCTAGTAAAGAGTGGAAGAACTAGCACATCCTCCAATATTTCCTTGTGTGCTGAGGGTTCCCTTTTGATTATGTCTCCTCCCATTAAGACTGTGAATTAGAACTCTGCAATGTCGATTCTCTACACAATGCCAACTAACCAATTTCTACTGCTTCAGCTCACCACCCTGAAAAATTAGTCTTTCAATTTGCCTCTTTCCTGCTTCTCCACTATAACTCCATAACTCATTAGGGTATTAATTCATTATTTGACAGAGGTGAGTTCATAGCGCAGAGTATTTGTCTAGTTCTCTGAAAAGGCAGGGTTTTAAACAAGGTTTTGAAAGGCAAAAATGAAAAGGCAACAATGATTAAATGACAATCATTTTGAAAAGAAACCCCTCCCCCCAACTTAATGATGAAGTGACCGCACTTCATATGGTAGGTTTTAAGGTTGGAGAAGGAGTGATAAAAAGAAATGGTGGAAATATACATCGTATGCATGAAATAAATTATGAATAAACATGAATATAAAAAAAGAAATCTAAGTATATTAATAGAAAGGTGTTGATTGTGCATATATATCGAAATGAAATAATTAACATACCTTGGAAGTTGTGAACAACACTGGTGAGGTGATGGAATATGCATGCGGCAATTGTGAAGTTGGATGTATGGTTATAGAGTGATAATGAAAGAGTGCAAGATGACGGATGGAAGTACCAACTCATAAATGTGAATTGACACTTGGAATAATGTGAATGGATCATTTTGAAAGGAATACAAGTTGACAGAATGGGTGGGAGAAGTGAGGTAGTGTTCACCAAGCAAGGGAACAAAATAGTAAACAGGTGTTGCTACGGGTGCCTGCAGCACAGGTCCCGACTATGTAAATGTAAACATAATAGAATAGGTCCCGACTGAAAAAGTGAAAAACAGGTCCCAGTGAAGATATCTAGTTTTAACCATAGAAATTGTGTAGTGTGTGCATGTGAGAAAAATAAAGAAATTTAATTTTCAGCAGCAGGGGTTGAGTATTGCAACTCAACCTCCACATCACTGGACATTGTTGTTGTATCAACATCGGAATGTGCATTGTTTGGTGTTACAATAGCTGAATCAGCATCTTTTGGTGTCACAACATCTAAATTAGGAGTATCAGGTGGAGCATATTGAGTAGATAAATATACCAAAAAGTCATCTCTCTAGAGTGGCTTCTTGTACAATTTGAGCCTATGCCCATTGACCAATAGTGAAAACTAAACTTCATCAATAGTTTGCAGTTGAACTGCACCATTAGGAAAAACTTGTTGGATTTCATATGGACCTAACCAATGTGACTGAAGCTTGGCCTTGAAGTCCTTATACCTTGAATCAAAAAGTAGTGCCCAGTCTCCTGCAGTGAATTCCTTTGTTTTTATATACTTATCATGCCATTTTTCTCTTTGCTTCTATATGACCTCTGTATGATGAATGGATTCTAGTCTCATTTCATCCAAGGCATTCAAATGTTGTAGCCTTTCATATTGTGCAGTGGTTAGATCCATTCCTAGGTCCATTGATGTCCTCAGTGTTTTGTGTTCAAATTCAATAGGCAGGACTGCAGTCTTGCCATAGACCAACTCATAAGGTGTAAACCCTGTAGTTGTCTTCCAAGTTGTTCTATATGCCCAAACAACCTCATGGAGCCTAGAAACCCAATCTCTTTAGTGAAGCTGTACTGTCTTGGTCATGATGTTTTCAATTTCTCTATTAGTAACTTCTACCTAACCATTAGCCTATGGATGGTAGGAAGTGTATTTCTTATGCTTGATCTGGTATTCTGTAACCAATTTTGTTATTAAATTAGATGTAAACTGTGGTCCCTGGTCAGTTACTATTTCTCTTGGAACACCATACCTAGTGAAGATGTCTTCATACAAGAATTTGGCCACATTTCCATCTCTGGCAAACTGTAATGCTTTCACTTCTACCCATTTAGTTAAGTAATTTGTACATACCGGGATATATTCTTTGTTGTTTGATGAAGGAGATATAAGCCCCACAAAGTCTAAACCCCACTTGTCAAAAGGAGCTAGTGAGATTTGTGGCTGCAAAGGTATCTTATCACTTCTAGTAGGTCTCCCCATTCTCTGGCATCTATCACAGCTCCTAGTGTACTTGACAACATCTTTGTGAAGCATTGGCCAGTAATAACCTATTGCAAGGATTTTAAAGGCTATCCGTTTGGCTGCAAAATGTCCTCCACAGGGCTCATCATGAGAAGCCTTCATTACATCAAATACTTCATCCTCCCTGATACATCTTCGCATAATATTGTCTGGTCTAGTGTAGAAGAGAAATCTAGAAATCCAAGAGTAAGAGAAACAATTATGCACCAGCTGCCTCTTCTCCCTTAGAGAGAAATATCTTGGAATTTGCTCTATAACCAGATAATTGGCTATATCTGCATACCATGGAGTGTATGCAGTGAGAGAAAATAAATGCTCATCAGGAAAAGAATCATCAACTACACCATCTGAAGACTGTGTAGGTAGTCTGGATAGAAAATCAACAACAAAATTGGTCTTGCTTGGTTTGTCAACAATTGTAATATCAAACTCTTGCGACAACAATAACCACCTTACAAGTCTGCCACCTACTATGAGTTTATTCATCAGATATCTAATGGCTGCATTATCTGTATGGATGAAGACCTTGTAACCAGTTATGTAGTGCCTGAACTTATTTATGGCATAAAGAACTGCTAACATCTCTTTCTTTGTCACTATATAATTCAATTCAGCTCCTTGCAGATTCTTATTGACATAATAAATAGCATATTCCTTGGATCCTTCTTGTTGGCCTAAAACTGCACCAATTGCAAAATCTGATGCATCAGTATGGATGTGAAAAGTTAAGGTCCAATTTGGTCCTCTAAGTATAGGAGCTTGTGTCAAGGAGGTTTTCAGCTTCTCAAAAGAAGTTTGGCAATCTGGTGTCCACTCAAACTTACTGTCTTTTGTTAACAGAGTAAATAGAGGTGCACCAATTTTGCTAAAGTCTTGAATGAACCTTTTGTAGTAACCTGCATGTCCTAAGAAACTCCTGGCATCTTTCTACTTCTATGGAATAGGTAGGGTGGAAATAACTTCAATTTTCTTTAGATCCACTTGTATTCCAGCACTTGAGATAAAGTGCCCCAAAACTATTCCTTGTGTCATCATAAGGAAACACTTTTCATTACTCAAAGAGAGATTGTGATCTGTACATGTTTTCAATACCTTCTCCAAGTTGTGTAGGGCTTCATCATATGTGTCACCATATGTGGTGAAGTCATCCATATAAATCTCCATACTGTCATGTGCAAAATTAGAGAAAATGCTTAAAATTGCTCTTTGAAAAGTAGCTGGAGCGTTGCACAAGCCAAAGGGCAAGATAGAGTATGCATATGTCTCCCAAGGATAGGTAAGCTTTGTTTTATCTTGATCTTTAGGAGCAATTTTAATTTGATTATAGCCACTAAAACCATCAAGGAAAGAAAAATGTTTCTTGCTTGCTAGTGAGTCAAGAACTTGGTCAATGAAGGGCAATGGAAAGTGATCTTTCCTAGTAGCAGTGTTCAATTCTCTGTAGTCAACGCAAACCCTCCACTGTCCTCCTTTCTTTGGAACTATAACCAATGGTGAAACCCATTCACTATCTGAAATGGGGTATATGAAGCCTGCATCCAAAAGTTTCTACAGCTCAGTTTTAACAATTTCCCTGAGGGTTGGATTCATGCGCCTTTGCTATTGCCTGATAGGCCTGTATCCATCATCTATGTATATCTTATGCATGCACAAGGTAGGATCAATGCCTTTCATATCATTATAATCCCATGTGAATGTTGCTGAGTGTGCATTCAAAACTCTATGCAAGGAATGTTGTTGTTCATCAGTTAAGGCATTATTAATATTCAACATCCTTCCTGGTCTAACTTCTAGTTGTTTGGACAGTTCTTGCACAGAAGGCAAATCAAGGCTGGGTAACACAGGTAAGCATTATTGAGGTAATAAAGCATGAAATATCTTAGACACCTCTTCTGATGAACCACTTGGTATTGTGGTGCTCAAAGGCTCTTGCAAGCAAGATAGACAATCCTGCTATTGCGGATGCCTTCCATAGGCATTGTGGAGGACATGAGCAATTAGTTCATCTTCATATGGAACATCTAACAAGGGGCTACATTAAATAGTCATTAGCGTTTGCAAGGAGTAAGTGTCCTCCTATTCCTGGAAAGACCAAATGGTCTGCTCAAGTTCATGGTATGGTTGGGCTGGAGGATACAACACCAGTTTCTTGGTCACTATCCCATTAGAGATTATCATGTTACCAGACCTACAACCTATAAATGCATTAGTAGTGGCAAGCCATGGTCTGCCTAGTATAAGAGGATAATTAGCAAGATTAACTTTGGGCTGCAAAACTATGAAATCAGTTGGATACTCCCAAGATTCTAATGTAATGACCAAATCCTCTATGACTCCTTTAGGTTTGACTGTAGACCTATTAGCTAGTTGAAGAACTATTTGGGTAGGCCTAAGATTGTTAAGTTGGAGTATATGCATTGTTTCCTTGGTCATGACATTAATAGTAGCACCTAAATGTATCAGAGTGTTCTTAATCAGAGTCCTGTTGATCTTGACATCCACCACTGGACTTCCTGGGTCTATATATTTTGGAACAGTTATATTACCCAACATGATGTCTGCAAGATTACCTAACACATGCACTATCTAGGGGTCTATTCTCTTCCTTCTTGGCTTCTTTATGCAAAGATCCCTAATAGTTTTGGTATAGATGGGGATATCCTTGATAGCTTGGATTAAGGGAATCTTGATGCTGATATCCTTTAGCTGGCTAAGAAGGGCAATATCAGCTTGAGATGGTTGCTTTTGCATGGCCAAACATTCAGGGAAAGGAGGAGACTTCTGCTGCAAGGTAGGTTGGGCATCTTGGTTTGAGTCAGGTTTCAAGGGTTGTTTATTTGGGGTCTCTTCGGTGGGCTCTTCATCTTCAAGCTCGGTAATTTGGGGAGATGAAGGTCTTGTAAGTTGTTTCCCTAATCTAAGATGAACATTACTCACTTCCACCCCATAGATGGGATATTACATCACCTCGTTAGTATAAGCTTGTTGAACAAGCTTGTTGTTAGGGTTAGGTGTAGGTTGGGTAGGGATTTGGGTAGGTCTAGGAGATGGATTTTGAGGTGGTGGCATTATGGCTGGCTGTTGTGGCTGAGATGGAATCATAGGTTGCTGAAATTGTGCATTTTTTGCCATTGTTGGCCCTTGTTCCATTGAGGCTGCCATTGATGCTGCTGAGGAGGCCACTGAGGATTATAGTTAGATCCTTGGAAATTTTGTTGTGGCCATGGGTTAGGTTGTTGTTGGTTCCAACCAAATTGTGGAGTAGGCCATTGGGGATTTTGCCATTGTGGGTTTTGCCATGCATTTGGGTTACCAGACCATTGTTGAGCATTCCAAGAAGAGAAGTTCTAATTTGCAGCAGAAAAGGGAGGATTAAAATTAAGTGGATTAGGAAGCATACCTTGTCTTTGTTGCCATGGCCTTCTTTGAGCAATGAAGAATAATTGTCCGTCCTCTCCTTCAAATTGTTGTAACTCTGGTCTCTCAATCCTTTCTTGCTGGATATTGGCTGCCCTCTTGCATTTGCAATTGGCTCTCCTCTATCTGCAGCTGGGGAAATATTAAGTGAGCATTGCATCTGCCTCTTCTTGTTTCTTCTTGATGTTAAGAGTGTCTAACTGTGTATCCATGTGGCTAATGATATCTTCTTTCATATTGGTCAACAAGTTACTAATTTCCACTCGAGAAACTCCATTAGCTGCCTTGCTTGCAATGGCTACTCTTTCTCCTCTAGGTTTTCTGTAAAAAGTCCTATAGTAGTTCCTACAAGCTGTACAAATATCCTCAAAGGGTAGTTGGGAGATATCCCCTATTCTAATGAGATTTAGGGCATCCATGCAATCATCATTGACTCCTCTTAAAAAGACCAGTTTCAACTATTCTTTGAACAACCTATTCTGAGGGTTTTTCTTCAAGGCAAATTGGAATCTCTCCACATAGTCCTCTAATGGCTCATCCTCCTTCTATGACATCCTAAAGATGTCATCTTTCCTCTTATCATGTCCTCTGCAATAGTATTTGTATTTTGTCAAGATTTTTTTCTTCATGGTATCCCAGTCTGGAATGGCATCTCTCCCTAGTCCCATAAACCATCTTAAAGCAGCATCTTTTAGGGTAGCAAGGAATAGCTTGAGTCTATAAAGATTAGTGGTATACTCATAACTCCTACATACAACATCAAACTCGAACATGAAAGTGTCAAGATCTTCAGTAACCAAACCATAGAAAACAGGCAATGCAGAAGGTGGTATATTTTTCAGAGTAGCTACTCGTGCTAGGTCTGGTATAGGGAATTCAAATGTAGCTTGTCCTGGAGGATCTTCTACTACATCTTCCATGGTTCTAAAAGTTCCCTCTGTGGCAGTGGAGGAAGTTGATGGAGATGTACGGGGTGTTGATGAAGATGTAAAAGGAAACTCTCGTTCAGCACTTCCTATTGTGTAGTTGTTGAAATTAGCTATACTCTCATTGTTCTAAGAATTTGATGGGAGGAATCTACCTCGAGTATACCTTTGCTTCCACATACAGGAAATTGAGCTTTATGTTTCAGCGACCCTGCACAATGTTAGTAGAATTCATGGTGTTTCTTGAAAAAATGAATTTATGCAATCTAATACCGAAATCAAGATTTAACTATAAAAGCATGTGAAACCTAACAAATGAGATTATAAAGATAGAACCATCCTCGGCAATGGTGCCAAAAATGTAGAGGAAAACTAATGTGTTGTAGACTTAAATAAAATTCAGGGTTTACCATAACTGAACAGTCCACTATCATTGCATTCCTACATTGAATTATCAACCAAGGAGTGTAAGCTTATGATGATGCCTACATTATCTATGCCTTCAAGACTCATTTCTAATCTAAGTTACTCTTATACAATTCTTATTTTGTCTAGCCCTACTTACTAGAAAGCACAGAAATATAAAATAGTACATGAAAATGGAAAACAACAAAAACAGTCTAAATTTCCAGTTGCTACGGGTACCTTCAATAGAAGCTGAAGATAACTGTATTTAATAGAAAATTACAGTTTTAATCTAAACAACACAAAATGATGAAAAGGCTAACACTAACCTCCAGAGGATTAAAAATGTGCACTCTACTCATAAATCACAATTACTGGAAATATCAATCAAGAGTTCTTTACTTGCTTCACAATATAACACATAAGATGGAATGAAACAATTTAACTAAGAATGCAGGAATAAATAAGAAAACATGCAAAGTGAGAGTTAGTACCTTGAGTGGCCAGCTCAGGGAACTATCTCACTTTTTCTAGAGATTAAATCTACTTCAGATCTTCACAAATTCCATAACATACAGTTGAATTCAAACCATATCAAAGATAGAATCTTCTTCAGATTTTGTCCAAAATTATAACATGTTTGAAATAACTGATAATTGTAACAAAGTAACAGCTATTTGGAAAGTAAAACAGAACAACCAACTTAATCAACGAACTCATCCCCTAACTTATATAAAGATGGGAGAATCTTATGCAACCTTCTAACTAACTGCGATCATCAATTCATTCCTAGACATCAGGATATTATTTTTGAGATCAACTTATTAACTAGAACAAAGGAAACAGAGTCCTATCCAAACAAAAATTCTAACCATAACAGCTCATAAATAAGATTCATAAACTTCAGTGAGACTCCTAGAATAAGTCTTCTTTCTCCCCTGCATTTATTCTCCCATGATGACCATGTTTGTCTCCACTGATCGCTATGTTTGGCACTTGGATCGCATTCTCATTGATTCCTCTATTCTTCATTATGTTGTAATTACTCCTCCTTGGACTCTTTATCTAGCTGCACAGGGTTAATCATTCCAACATATATACAAAACAACCTCTCATAATAAACTTATGAAATCCTATCTATATTTCATGCATATCCATAATTCAAATCATCCATTTGATAATATAACCACCTGATTTCATTTATCAGCATAGGATCAAAGTCTTTGAAAAGTATATATGAAACAACATAAAATAGAGATAATGTATGTGAAGTCTTTGCAGAACCATATAGAAAAGGTCTTTAAAACATATGGAAATAGTATAAAAGGAGGACAATATTTCATCCCAATAGTACTGTTATACTAGAGGCGTAGCACTGTACTGCTAAAAGCATTGTTCTGTTTGATATGCGTTGTTTCGTACTATACTTAAAAAAATCAATTTCTCAAAGAAAAAGAGCGATTAGTGGGTCCCACCAGGCATGCTAGAATGTGTATGAGGAAAATCAAGAGGTCAAATGATAAAATCAAAGCAATGATAATAACAACTCAATTACCCATAACATAAAGAGATCAATCTAAGTAAAAATCTAATATCAATGAATAAATCAATTTAAAACAAGAAAGACATCACCTAGATTGTATAGTTCTCTTTGTATGAATGTAGATTGCTCAATAACGTTGCGAAACCATGTTTGCAACAAGCAGATGTAGGTTGTGTTCATGCTCAAAAGATTGATGTGCTCAACGATGCGATGTATGCTCAATTCACTATTAAGGAATGCTTGAGAATAAATGATCGAAGAGGATTTGTTATGGAGATGAGGGGGGTTTATATAGGTTTCAATAAAGATTGATCAACGGTCTAAATAATTCAATAGATTCAATGGATGAGATAAATCTTAAATTCATGATGAATGTGCACCTAACATGTATCACACAAAAAGATAGTTTTCTTTGAGTTAATTGATTGATTCGATAAAGATAGGATTTTATTTCATAAATTAGAATGTTTTTTTCTAATTTAAGAGTTGTTCATAAAAACAAGATTGATTAAGTCAATTAACTCAACTTGTAATTTGCTTTTTGCATGATTTGAGATAAATTAAATAATAAATTATTTAATTTTGTGTGCATGATAAACCATATTTATTTTTAGAGGAATTGGAAGATATTTGAAATTAAATAAATAAATTTATTTAATTTTTTGTGCAAGATTAGAGGAATAAATAAAATATTTGATTATATTTTATTTTTAGAGATTGAGATAATTTAAATAAATTTGCATGATTTATTTAAATTTGGAAGAACAATTTATTTAATTAAATAATGTAGAATTATTTAATTGTAGATATGAGGATTTTGAAGATAATTAATTAAATAATTAATTTATTCCATTGACATGGATTTGAATTTTGGAAGAAGATTGATTTAATTAAATAATTAAAATTATTTATTTGGAAGAATAAGGTTGATTTTGATTGAAATCAATTAAATAAAGAGGATTTATTTAATTAATGTTGATTTTAGGAGATTTGGAAGAATTTGATGAAATTAATTAAATAATTAGATTATTTAATTAACGTTGAAATGCAAGTGATTAGACAGATTTGATGAAATGCAAGTGATCTGATGACATGGTCATTTTTGAGTGTCTACACCCAACAACGGTGCAAAAAAATGTTGGTGTAAGTTGACGGGATGCCAAACTTACACACAACAACAAACTGCACCTGACAACGACTACAAATAGGGGTCTATAAATTTCTTTGACCTTTCCAATCCTCCTTGACAATGGTGCCAATCTGTTGGGACCTAAAATAACTGTAACCCTAAACCCTAAAACATTCCTAAATCACCTAGGCTAGGGATGGTTGTTCTAGGTGAGAGGAAAAGGTTCATCAACAAGTTCAAGGCAATTTTGGCCAACTAATAGGAGTGGGTTTACTCCTCTGCACTTTAGGCTCATCTTAAACCTAGGAGGAATATTCCAAGGGGTATACCTAAATAGGTATTGGTTTCTACACCAGATGAACAACTAAAAATGAAAGTACAACCAAACCAAACTCATCTTTTAGGCCCCAAAACTGTCATTAGACCTAAAACAACTGGTTGTCACTAATAACCCCTATATAGCTAATGAAAAGGCACTCCTATTGACAATGGAAAGTGCAGGTATGCTTGTTTGCAACACATACAAACTAACTACTCACTTTACATATAATGAATTTGTTTTGATTTTTAAGAGTGTGGGTGATCATGGGAACTTTCAGACCGGTGCCTAATATATTGGGTTACAGAGTCTACAGTTCAAAAGAAAGAAGAAAACAACAAGAGAAATGAAACATGCACTTTTTGGATATTCAGATGCAAGAAGAACAACAATCAATGGAGAATATGCTTAGTAATCCTTTATCAAGATACAATCAATCATCTACAACCATAAAAGAGATCATCACATATCATGTAATGTTTTGAGAATCTATTCATTCATCTGATCAATGGTTACAGTCATACCACGAAATGTGGCAAGAGGAAACTCTAAAACAGATTCAAGATTTCCTTGAATGATTACATAAGAAAAAGGATAAGTTCATACACTGATAGCTGAAATCAATATGAAAAAAAATTCATGACTGGTGTCTTATCTGTTGGAGAACTGGAACTTTTTCCTCTTTGAAACCCTATAAATCTCTACATTTGACTGCCTGAAAAGAATGCACCAAAAACCAACCCCTACACAAATGGCCCTAAATTCCTTTTATAAACAAGGAGAAACAAGCCTTAGTCCATTATACGTGTTACAATATTACTTGACAATCAATGCCATATTATAAAACAACATGCTCATTCATTTCAAAACAATCTGATCTCTAACTTAGGTTCTGAACACATTGAATGTAGTTAGTTGTAGAGTAATTGTGCGAGTGAAATGTATTGACAGATATTCACATTTTGGTTTGAACATCAACTGCCTTAAAATCCTAGGATCAGATCTTCCACTGCCTGAAAAGAACATAATGATTTCTGGCATTGGGATGCCATCACAAAATTTACAATTCACCTGAAGTCTTCTGGATGCATCCACGAAGGATTATGAGCTCCTGTAAAACACCAATGAGCTCCCTGAAGCACCACATGGACTGCCATGTCAAAGTCAATGGTCCTCCATTGCTAAAACCTTGCTTCAATGCCAACTGAGACCTTACGGCAATCCCACATTGCATATCTAATGCTATGCAAAACCGTCGCTGGGTTACGGGCTACATTTTATGTCTTATTATCCTTTTACTGCCATCCCACACCTCATTCCTTTGACCACCATGGTAGCGCGGTAAACTGCTTGCATTTTAATCTCGTTGCCATCTTGGAGACCATTAATCATTTACCGCTAGCCCATAAACCAGAGAAAAGACTCTTGCGGGACTACGAGAAA
The DNA here is from genome assembly GCA_027924645.1 of Cunninghamia lanceolata. Taxonomy (NCBI): domain Eukaryota; kingdom Viridiplantae; phylum Streptophyta; class Pinopsida; order Cupressales; family Cupressaceae; genus Cunninghamia; species Cunninghamia lanceolata. The sequence continues at coordinate 1,324,590 of BSBN01000204.1, read as the reverse complement.
CATCTTGTTCCTAGATCAAGTCCTATCGCAAGCCCACATGCCAATCCTGTGACTGCTGCAGTAGCATGGTAATTGCTAACTTTTACCAGCGGCCCATGAACATTTTTGTTAACTATCACAATAGTGTGGTGACTTCTTCTTTCTTGCCGTGATCCCGCAGGCTTCTCCCTTAACTATCGTGGTAATGCGGTAATGGTTGAGACTACTTCGTTTATTCCTGCAAGCCCGCAAGCCTTTCAACTAATGGCCATGGCGGCGCGGTAAATATGTTTCATGCTTGGGCTAAATCCTCACCACCATCCCGTGGGCTCATCCACAAGCTATTGCGGTAGTGTGGTAAAAGGATTATTTCATGTTTTAGCTTCCGCTAACCCGCAAGGTTTATCTGGCATATCCGCAGGGATGTGGTATTTGTTTAATATTACAAAGATTTAGCATAACATGACAGAATGACTTAGTACAGATTTAGCAATGGATTTTTAGTAGTAGAAGGATTAAGACAATTCTATGAGACTCTGGTTTGGGGTTTAAAAAATATGACCTTCAAAATATTTAGACCCTAACTAAGGACTATCAGGCTATGAATAATTAGGATTTTTACCAGAGTCGCTTCAGATTGATTATAAGCCACATGTTGAAGAATGAAGTCATAGAGTGTGACATGAGGGCAAAATAGGGCATTTTGGAGATTGATTTTTCAGGTGTCAACACCTTTAACACCACCAAAAGAAAGAATGTCAAGTGAGTCTCATGTGCCTCAAGCATAGGGGAGAGTCATTCTTATGTTCCACTTTTTCCGTCAGAAGATACTTATACACCATGGACACCTCCAACACAAAAACAATATAATGATCAAGAAGTTATTTTAGTAGATAATGGATCAACAAATGTTCTAGAGATTTCATCAAGATCTTTTAGAGCTCCTAAACCCGCTGAACAACCTTCTACTTCAACTTCTATACAATCCAATAACCTTGATACATAGGAAGCCTCTTTAGTACAAATAGAAATGGTTGAAAGGATCCCTGATGAAGATGAGATAAGAAAAGGAGAATTCCACAAAGAACTTAAGTTACAAATAACCATAGGAATAGAAGATCTTGTCATCCTTGAGTTTCTTGAAAAGTATATAGGGTATTCAATGGACTTAAGGCTAGAAGTAAATGGGAAGACAAGTATAAGCTTCATTCCTTTAGATGAGAAAAGACAGCCACAAACTCCTCTCAAATTTCTTCAATTTCTATAGAGTGTCAAAGAACGTGATGAAGTAAAAATCTACATGCAAGATGAATTTGACTTACTAAACTTTTGAATTGTTACAAAGTCTTGTATTGGACTCCTTCTCACCAATAGGCCTTTGAAGCCTCAGTTCACCTCACATTACCATGCGAAGTCACGGAACCAAGTGCACAAGAGAAAAATAATCCTTCAAGGCCATACAAAGTAGGAGAAATTATCCTCATGAAGGGCAGTACCAAAAACAAGAAACATAGGAAAAATAGAAAGTTTCATGATGATTGGAAAGGACCTTATATAATGAAGAAAGATGTCAGAAATGGTGTGTATATTTTGTGCACTATGGAAGGTGATGAATTTGGTGAGATAGTTAATGCCTTCCACCTCAAGAATGATATATATATATATATAAAATTATAAAAATCAAAAAATAGAAAACTCCAAAAAAAATCAAATAATGTAAAAAAATTAAAAAATGATGAAGTGTAAAATCATGAAAATTCAAAACCTTTGCATTCTTCATTTTGTTCCACCATGCATTTTGTGAATGGCATGCTCTTGTTTGATATTTGTCTTAGTAAGGATTCTAAGGTTGCTTAGATATAATTTTCCCCTTTGAGCCTTTGAGATCCCTTATAATCATGTTTATTGCTGATCATTACTCTCCCTATTTACATTTTCCAATGATTCCAAATAAATCCTAGCTCTTAGCTTCGCACTGATCCTAGTCTTAATGAATCATGATTTTAAGTTTAGGAAAAGTTAGTCTTCAAAACTACAATACTCAATAGAAGCTTGCAAGTAGACCTTCCCCATTCCTCCTTAGTAGAAGGGAAGTTTGACTGGATAGTGAAAACTTTTGGTGGCTCTTAGCTCCTTATCTTTCCTGGCTAAAAATTCTAGGGGGATTAGAACTTTATAGGAAGAAATCAAAAAAATACGAGTGAATAAAAAATGAGAGATCAAAAAATAATATTGTGAGAAATCATAGGAAAGAATCATTAGAACCATAGAATACCAAAGCATTAGAAGTAAAAAAGCACCAAAAATACCAAGCAAAAGCAAGAGATTCAAGTGAGGCATTGTAAAAAAAAAAAATACAAAAAAAAAGCAAAAATTCAAAAAAATAGATACAAAAAAGAGTGAAAAAGAGAAGATTGTTGATGTTGGTACTCTCGAGTGGAGACAAATCTAATCTTGAAGCTACAAGAGTGACATCTGTCAAAGAAAATAAAAAAGGTACAAAGCACACATATACACTAGATGAGCAAACCCAAGAGTCCAGTTGTCTTTAGGGTCATCTTTTGCTCCGAAGCCTTTCCTTTATGCCAAGTCTATCTTATTGGCCATCTTTTATCTAAGTCTAGAAGGTGCTCATAAAATTTGTTACTTGTCTAAGTTGAAATCTTTCCAAATTGTTTTGTCTAGGTAAGGATCAGTGTTTAGCCTTTTGTGAAGCCAAAATCAAAAGCATTCCATCTCCTCCCCCATTCCCACTTGAGTCCCTAAATCCCATCCCAAAGGTCAACAGGTCTCCTTATACCAAGTTAACTCATAATCCCCTAGGCCAAAAATCTTATTTAAGAGCAGTCACATTGTTTGTTCCACGTGCATACATACCAAAATTTGAGAATCAAAAGCAATAATTTCATGCCATATCTCATGGTATTGCTTAAAAATAGAAATATGTTACATTTGTAATTGCATATGTCCTTGCATCCATGCATATCATATCTCATATATTCCAAAAAAGACCAAAAAAACTTTACATTATCATTGTGTTGTTTATAACCAAAACATTAAACATTCCAAGCACACAAAAGATAGAATATGGGAGCATGTGACATTAAACTTCAGTCAAATCACATAAGTCTGAGTTCATGAACAAAAGTTCACTCAAGTGTGAAATTCTCCCCATGTAGGGGGGAAAATAGAAATCCAACTCTCTATAACCTCAAAGATGATTCTGACCAACTAAGCCTTCAGGGCTCTAGCTCTTAGGCCTCCTACAATCACTGGTGGTATTCGAACCTCTATGGGTCATATGGAAATTAGAAGGAACCCACTAGGAGCATGTGAAGGACCAGTCATATCGGTCCATGAATCCTACCTGTGAAGCCAAAGGTTAGCCATCTCTTTAATAACAACATTCTCAGCATCAAGTGTGGAAATCCTAGCTCACAAGGAAATGATCTCTTGACCTGTATAATATGAGGGAGATAGAATATCATTGTGATGACTAGCTCAAGAAGGAAGATGAGCATCAATAAGAAGATACTCACGTGGATGACCCATGGCAGGGAGTAGAACATCCAATGAAGAATCATGAAAGAGTTCCCTCTATCCCTCAGTAGTATCTATGAAGAAGTAAGAGGACAAAGAGTTAGACAATGGTTAAGTTGTTGAAAGAAAGGGAGTAAGCAAAAAAAAGAATAGAAGAAAAAAATTCTTACAAGGATCGCCTGCTTGCCATGTAGGATCATTAGGCAAAGGACCATGTCTAGGAGGTATAACTACCTCCTTGTTAGAAGGAATCTCTTTGTCTTCTCTAGTACCAACCTCATCAAACTCCTCTTTCTCAAGATCATAATCCTCATTTGAGGAGTCCTCAAACTCCTCTTCGATGACCACTAACCCCTGAGTAGAGGAAGACCTCGCATGTCTCTATCCTAGTCTACGAACAAAACTTGTAATCGAAACACCAGGAGTCAAAGTAGTCCAGAAGGATGCCCTATGCTATACATCCACCATCTCTTGAGTAGATCTATAGCATGTTTGAACTGGGGCAAGTCCTTTGGAAAGTCCTCACCGAACTATTGAAGAACTTGAGTGATGTGATAGGACTCAAACAACCCATTCCTATCTCGCAAATGAAGTACACCTCAACAATAATCTCAAATTTGGCTATCATCTCACCAGCGACCCTCCATATCAGTATAAGAATCACAAATGAAATATACATCAGTCAAGGTAGCTACAACATGAGTAGAAGTATCAAAGGTACCCATATGGCCCCATCACATAGCTCTCAGTAGTCTAGGGTTTGGTAGTGGCACATCTCTTTGATATGGTATAATATTCTCATAAATCCATGACATAATCAGAGAAGGATGACCAAACGAAAGAGCCCCTCACCTCAAAATATGATACAGGTCTTGATAGACCGTGGCGAGGATATCAATCCCCCATGCCAAAATTTTACCCTGCTCAAGCCTCTGAATGATTGGTACCTAACACCATCTAAGTCTTGCTAATCCCTTATCCCTTGATATTTTGGAAGTGATCAATGCAATAAGAACCTTTTGTAAAGGATAAATGTCAAGGTTAGGAACTAAAATGAGTTGAACTCCTAATCTCTCATCTAGATGGTTAACCCCCATAATAGCATCATAAAACTGTTGCTCTCACTCAGACTCAATCTTGGAGAGACGAAGGTGCTCTCCTCTAACAGAAACACCTAGTATGTGATACACATCAAAAGAGTGATGGTCCACTCTCTTGATACTTGAGGATATTAAAAAGTGTTCCTATCGGCATCCTAGTATGTAAGAATGCCACAACAGATTTGTGAAGGAGGATGAACCACCAAAATCCCAACAATAAGATCCAAGCCTATCCCCCTAAGAATAGAATGATCCCTAGAAGATAAAGCCCTATAATATTTAGCAAACCAAGCCTAGTCACATGTGACATTCCATCGAATGCATCCATTCTTCCACACACAAGGAATGATAGATTAGCTCCCCAAAAATAGAAAATTTCACAAAAAACCCATAAAACAAGATAAAGTTACACAAAAAAACATATATTGTTAGAAAATTGCAATAAACATAAGAGGTTAGTAGTGAAAAATAGACAAACCCAGTGTTAGAAACATTGAATCATAGAAGACACCATCCAAAAGCACTTTGGGTTCACCAGGGCAAATCCCCTAGTGACCCATGGTCCCCAAGGGCGACCAACCCTATCATAAGGGGTAACCCTACACATGCCCTGGGAGGGTGAAATCACTAGAAACTGCTAAAATGACTGAATTTCAACAAATAAAAGTTGTTAAACAACTAAAATAGTAAAACTAACACAATGCAATGACAAAGTTACAAAACTATGGATTCATTTGAGCAGAATCAACAAAATCAAAACTAGGGTTTCATGAGTGGTTTTTCTTGTTTTACATTCTCGATACTTAGTAGAAGGAAGGTTAGATGCCATATTTGTACTCTGTCACCAAAATATCTCTGTTGACTACTTTCATGGATGATTCCATCACCACTCAACTATGTTTCTACCAATCTCTCCTCTCTCCTCTTGTCTATATTAGTTCATTTTGATGTATTTAGGAGTAATTTTGCATTTTTAGTGCTCTTGTACCCTCCATTTGCATGCTTTCATTCTTGCAGGTACCCATGGCCAAGCAAGGTGACTCGCGTATACCTACGAATCACAAATCAATGGTATGTCTGCTCGTTTCAATTTTAGTACTCATTTTAAACATTTTAAATGTTGAACTAATGCTTATTATTGTAGGTACAATTGTGGGAAATTGACAACAAGTAAGGCCTAGTTTAGGAATGGTACTTACCTTTCATGTAGACTACCATCCTCGAGGGGGCAAATATGTAAGCACTAAAAATGTGCATGAGCCTACACTATAATCAGATGATGAGCTATAATCCTAAACACGTACATGTAAGCATGTAATTATGCTCGGATCTTAGAATAATTTCTCTTTTTGACATGTGGATCGAGGTTCTCCATCTTATTTGTGTTTCCCCAGTCCCCTAGCTAACCCTCCTAGGCCTTGTGTCTTCACCTTCCATTCCTTGTCGGCATTCTAGTTTTGTCACTTTCCAATTTTGTAGATTTAGGCCCCTAGTGTTGTAAGATAGGAAATACACTTTCCATGAGCTCCTTTAATCCATTTCATCATTTCAAAGGCCTCTAATTGGTCTCCCAGATCATCCCCCTTCATCACTTTTAGCATCCATTTCTTCCTTTCTAGGTCACTCCTATTATATCCTAATCCCCCAAGCGACCCATGGTCCCTAGGGGAAACCTTCCCTGCTACAAGGGGTGACCCTCTTTCCCTCTATCTACCAGTCAATCTCCAGATTTAGATGTCTTCCTCAGCCCCTTCTGACCATTTTCAGCCCTCAGAACCACTTGTAGAACCCTATCCTTGTGGGTCTCCCCTATCCCTTCTTGATCCCCCTAGGTGACCCATGGTCCCCCAGTGACTCAGAGGTACTCCCTCTTTCTTAGACAATCCACAAACTCACAAGGCAAATACAAATTGCAGAAACAAATTTTAACTTGAACAATAACACAATTCAAAATCAAATCTTACAAGTTACAATCAAAATTTTGTCCTCAAACTCCAATGGCTTCCCTCTTATAATAAAATCAAATATGCCCTCTCTAAGGGTGGAGTTCTTCTCACAAAAATCCTCCAATTTGCAAACTTTACTTTACTCTGCAAAATTTCTCTCTACCTGGTCACATGCACTCCCAATCGACCTCATCTATATTTTGTATCTATTGTTTTTCTTTATTTCAATTACTGGCAGTGACTATCTTTCCTTTCCATTTATTTCTACTATTGATGCCTCTTCACGAGGGGTTCCACTTCCATTTGTGTGCTCTATCTCTTTATCGTGGCCCTGTACTTTTCTTCCTCACAGCTACGTCCCTAATCTTCCTTTCAAATATTGTCTCTTCTTTTACTAAGGCTACCTTCGCCCTCTCTATTTGGTAATGACTAGTTTTTCTCTATGCATCTTATTCCTACTTTTTATCTATAGTACCCCTCCTCCAAAAACTACTATATGTTTTTTTATGTTACAATGCAGAGAATGGGAATGCTCAAACTTCCCAATCGTCCCCTTGGAAGCTGAGTTGACGCCTTAGAAAGAGGTATATTTTCAATGTTTTCTTTGCATATTGGTTTGTACATAAGGTGCTATGACATCTGACACATTCTATTTCCATTCCATATAGAATGGAATAAAGGACAATGCCTCAGATGAAATGTGTATGGTTCCATAATAATAATCTTCTATCCTTCTCAGTCACGCCCCCCCAAAACACAACACAATCACTATTTTTATTTTTATTTTTCTCCACCTCTTTGGAATATAAAGAGACATACCTCAAAGGATTTTAAATGAATTAAAATGACCTTCTATGTTCTTTCATCTTCACATTATAATGGTTTTTTCTCTTCAACACTCACTCAAGTTCCTTGTCTTGAAATTCACCAACATTAGCATTTGAAATGTTTTAGTCCTCCTCACCTAGACCACATGGTGCTAGAATCTATGCATCGACCTCTCAATTGAAGAAATGATAGATGCTTAGGTTCTTCCGTGGTGTGCTTTTAAAGTATATTGATAACAATATTTAATATATATTGTATGTAGCCAGACAAGGCTAGTAGATACACAAGGTTCTTATTGTGACTTGATCATAGTTTGAAATTTTCTCATTGAATGTCTTTATCTCCTCCCAATGTTTGCCATGAACCAACAATAATGTCTTTTTGCCTTTGATAAATGGACATATGAAACAAAAATTGACTTCTACAATAACTCATTACCAGGTGCTTAGAATCTCACGAAAACTTGTAGAGATGGGTATATCCACATTATCTAGATTCTTGCCAAACCATTCTTCTTCAAACCTCATGGAAGTTAGAATTTTATAACTTCACCAAATTGCCAACAAAAGTTGTAAAACATTAAATTCTCCAAAACCAAGAGGAATAAGACCCTGAAACTTTTGCTACAATTTTTGAAATCCATCCAAAAATCTTCGTGCAAGAGGATTTGATTGAAAACTCCACCAATTTTGCAGAACAATTGTTTTAATGAAAATAATCTATTATGTGCCAGAACCCAAATCCATGCAAAATTGAAAGTTGCAAACCTGACATGCCAAATGTTCCTGAAGTTGAGAGATGCCAACCAAGACCACACACACACCAAAATTGAATAAAACAAACTAATTTTTTTTTGGTTGATGCGGGATAGCCTATTCACTCGAATGCTTCTGCATTAGACACACCGAGTAGAAAGTTTGTGAGTATAGGCTCACAAAAGTGGAGTTGTATCGTTGAACTACCCTTTCAGGTTGCAACCAACTTGTAGCAAACTCCATCGCTAAGTCATGTGCACAAGTTATGTCTTCTTCATCTTTTTCCAACATCTCATTGGCACAATTGTCATACTCCTCCCACAACTCCATTCACCATTCCTCTCTCCTCTCATGGACTCACATCCACCATATGTCATTCTCCTCTGCCAAATGCTCTCTACTCTCCTCTCCTCCTTCATGGGATCCATCCCACCATCAACTGACCACCTCCACCAAAATATTTCACCATCCACATCACTACCTTCAATATCCTTAGCAAAATATGTATCTACAACTCCATGGAAATTAAAAATTTCCATGCGCTTTTCTTTATACTCTCCAACCCTCATTATAGAAAATGAAGGGAAATCAACATCATCACAAAATACAATAATATTTACCTCTGCTATGACATCTTCCTCATCACCATCAGATGTGACTTTTCCTTCTTTACCCTTTACTACAATGGCAGTCTTTGCCATCCATTCTTCTTCTATTGCCAACATCTTCAACACCAAATCATCTTCATCATTGACATCTTTGGTAACCTCTTCACTTTCCACCATTGAAACAACTGCAATCTTATCCATAGCTGCAATCTCTGCACTTGCATCCTCTTTGTGAGCTTCAGCCACTACTGCATGTACCTCCTCTTTCTCATCCTTTCCTTTCATGCCTTTCTCATGGCATGCCTTCACTGTGAACTCATCCCTCGCAACCTCTTCACATTGCAATGCTTCCAACCTGTCCACTCTCATAGTTATATTCGTCATCATCATCAAAATTTTACTCTCTTGATAATACCTCCATCCATCCCATATCATGGGTTTCTTCCTCAATAATATCCTCATCTCATCTACTGCTGCAATCTTTCACATACACATCCCACGCTTTGCAATCTGCAAAACACTTTCCTTTGCGGCTTCAATCTCTCTCCCTGCTCAAGACTTCTCCTACCTACAACAACCCTCACACGAGCTTCTTCTCTACAACTGCTTCACTCTCCCATAGGTCTTGGTGGATTGTCTCCACACTTAGGATCCCCTGCTCTAATACCATTTGATGCAGAGGTACTCCCTCTTGCTTAGACAATTCACAAACTCACAAGGCAAACACAAATTGTAGAAAGAAATTTTAACTTGAACAATAACACAAGAATCTAAAATCAAATCTTACAAGTTACAATCAAAATTTTGTCTTCAAACTCCAATGGCTTCCCTCTTACAATCAAATCAAATATGCCCTCTCTCAGGGCGGAGTTCTTCTCACAAATTTTCTACCAATTTGTAAATTTTCATTTACTCTACAAAATTTCTATCTACCTGGTTGCCTGCACTCCCAATAGACCTCATCTATATTTTGTATCTATTATTTTTATTTATTTCAATTACTAGCAGCAACTATCTTTCCTTTCCATCAGATTGCATTGTTGATGCCTCTTCACGAGGGGTTTCAATTCCATTTGTGCACTCTATCTCTTCACCATGGCTACACTTTTCTTCCTCACAACAACATCACTAATCTTCCTTTCAAAGACTACCTCTTCTTTTAATAAGGCCACCTTCCCCTCTCTATCTAGCAAAAACTACTTTTTTCTATGCATCTTTTTCCCACTTTTTATCTGCAACACCCCTCCTACAAAAACTGCTATATGTTGTTTTTATGTTACTATGCAGAGAATGGGAATGTTCAAACTTCCCAATAATCCCCTTGGAAACTGAGTCGATGCCTTAGAAGGAGGTATATTTTCAATGTTTTCTTTTCATATTGGTTCCAACATAAGGTGATGTGACATCCAACACATTCTATTTCTATTCCATACAGAATGGAATAAAAGACAATGCCTCAAATGAAATGTGTATGCTTCCACAATAATAATCGTCTCTCCTTCTCAGTCGCGGTCCCCGCCCAAACACAACATAGTCACTATTTTTATTTTTAGTTTTCTCCAACTCTCTAGAATATCAAGAGACATACCTCAAATGATTTAAAATGAATTAAAATGACTTGCTATGTTCTTTCATCTTCACATTATAATGGTTTTTCTCTCCAACACTCATGCATGTTCCTTGTCTTGAAATTCACCAACATTAGCATTTGAAATGTTTTAGTCCTCCTCACCTAGACCACATGGTGCCAGAATCTATGCATCAACCTCTCAATTGAAGATATGATACGTGCTTAGGTTCTTCTATGGCGTGCTTTTAAAGTATATTGATAACAATATCTAATATATAGTATGCAAGCAGACAATGCCAGTAGATACACAAGGTTTCGATTATGACATAATCAAAGTTTGATATTTTCTCATTGAATGTCTTTATCTCCTCCCAACATTTTCCACAAACCAATAATAACGTCCTATCACCTTCAAAATGAACATATGCAACAAAAACTGACTTCCACAATAACTCATCACTAGGTGCTCAGAATCTCACGAAAACATGCAGAGATGGGTATATCCACATTATCTAGCTTCCTACCAAACCATTCTACTTCAAACCTTAAATTCACCAAATTGCTAGCGTAAGTCAAATTGCTAGCAAAAGTCACAAAATATTCTACTTCAAACCTTAACTTCACCAAATTGCTAGCAGAAGTCACAAAACATTAAATTCTCCAAAACCAGGAGGAATCAGACCCTGAACTTTCACCACAAATTCTAAAATCCATCCAATAATCTTCTTGCAAGAGGATTTGATCAAAAAATCCACCAATTTTGCAAAACAATTGTTTTAATGAAAACAACCTATTATGTGTCAGAACCCAAATCTACTCAAAATTGAAAGTTGCAAACCTGACATGCCAAATATTTTTGAAGTCAAGAGATGCCAACCAAATCCACACACACCAAAATTGAAGAAAACAAACTAATATTTTTTGGTTGATGCGGGATAGCCTATTTGCCCAAATGCTCCTGTATCACCCAAGAGGTGACCCATGGTCCCTTAGGGGGTGACCAACCCTATGAAAAGGGGCAACCCAATCATATTTTGAACACTAATTCCTCTTCAGTTCGAGCCCAAATGAGCTCTATTTTGACTCCAATTTGCATGCAAATTTGACCCTAACTGAGCCTAGTTTATTCTTGGACCATTCTTCACTCCCAATAATCCATAATTAGGTCCCATTTATCTATTCTTATCTCACCTTATTCTCATGCTAACTTCCTTCCTCCATAAGTGATTAGCTATAAAGCTTAGTTCACTATCCATTCAACCCAGTTCTTTGATCAATCAAAGGAGTTAAATTCTCAATGAATCCCATCTATTGTGAGCTCTTCAGCACTATGAATACCCCCCTCCTATATGCATTGTGGGAGGCAAATCCATTGTTGCAACCATTTGATAAGTTTTCTTTCACTCTTCACTAGCATCTTGATGCTCATGCAAGATGTTTGTGCCTTTAATTTTATGTTTAGGTTAGTTTTCCAAGATTTCTAAAGCTTCTATAGCATTGATATGCTCTCAGTTGTCTTCAAATCCATATCCATTATGCTCAAATAGTGTTGTCATAGCACATAGCTCTTTTTGAGCTCATTCATTGTCAATTTCAGCTCTCAAAGCTATTAGAAATGAAAGCAACACTACTTTAATGGAAAATTGATTCGAACAAATTTCAGCAATCTTTAAGTGTGCTTTAACAATGGAGATTGTAACAAAACATAAAACCCACTATAGAAAAGATGTCAAACATGAAGTACGTGGAGAAAACCCTTGCGGGTAAAAAACTCCATCAGGAAAGAGGCACAAGTTTGTATTAATCTCAACAAGATTGTACAGTACATCAACTACACAGTTCTCTCCACAAGTCTTCAATCTGGCAGCATTCCAGTAGCACTTGAGTACCTAAAATCTGTATTACAGCAACAAATACATGGAAAATACTTATAGAAACATTTTCCAACTCATCCTAGGTGTTCACCTTCTCTCTCCTAAGATTCTTCAACCTGTAAACATTATTTAACATCTTACAAGCATCTTACACTTGTCCAAAAATAACCATGAAAAGGTTGGGGGCCCAAGACTAAATCTGGCCTCTTACAACATCTTATGATGCATCATAACCATCATAGATTCTACAAAAGTGTATCTTTCCAAGATAGGAACCTTGGGCTAAATATAGCAAATATACAACTAACATATCCGGCATATGTGCCATAGAATCTTAGAATCTTATGACAACTTGCAGCTGTCATAGATTCACTTACCAAAAATTATGACAGTTGTCATACATGCTAAATATAGTAGATTCCTCAAGGGAGCACGTCTATCCTCATTTAATTCAAGTTTTTACATTTGCCAATAGTAAAAGTCACTCTGTAATTACCTATGGTTACTCCAAAATTACTCCTGCCAGTGAAACTAGTACATCTCCTCATGGATAATTACTAATTACATATAATAAATGGAATAAATACAATATTGGGATTTACAAGGTTAATGGCACCTTATCCCAACATTCTCCCACTTGACATTATACATTGTAAATCAACCCATAGGAAAACAAATGAAAAATAATCAAGCACTAGAAACAAGGCCCATGGCTTCTCTGCACCATATGAACTTCTCTGTGCTCACAGGCTTGGTCAATGAATCTCTAACATTCTCCTGATTGTCTATCTTCTTCATCTCAATCTCTCCATTTGCAACCAACTCTCGAACAAAGTGATACTGAACATCAACATGCTTAGTTCGAGCATGATACATGGGATTCTTAGCCAAACAGATAGCACTCTGGCTATCACAACCAATTTGAATGATCCTGCAATCAAAACCAATACCTGTACATAGTCTCCTCAACCAAACTGCCTCCTTAGAGATATGAGTAGCATCCATATACTATACTTTTGTGGTGGACAAAGCAACTGTGAGCTGCCTCTTACTCATCCAACTCATTGCTCCTCCAAACAGAGTAAACACATAGCCACTAGTGGACCTTCGACTGTCTAAGTCACCTGCCCAATCTATATCAACAAAACTCTGTATGTCCAAAGATTTATCAACACTATCAGTACCAGAATAAACAAAACAATGTTGTCTACCAAGGTTAGACAAAAATCTACTCAAAACTCCCACTGCTCGGGCAATATCTGGTCTAGTGCACACCATTGCATACATCAAACTCCCTACAACACTAGCCTATGGCACATTAGACATATCCTCAAGATCATCCTCAGTCTTTGGACACATATCTAATGAAATCTTAGTACCAATGGGTAAAGGAACTCTAACTGGGTTACAGTCCTACAAACTAAATCTTTGCAAAATAGTATTCACATACTTTGTGACAACCAAAGCTTTCTATTAACTTTGTCCCTCCTGATCTCCATTCCCAAAAATATACCTTGCATCACCAAGATCCTTCATCTCAAATACACCTAAAAGTTGGGTTTTAAGCTCACTGATCATGCCCTTAGTATTACTGAAAAACATGTCATCAACATACAAAGCAATAACCAGTATAGAATCATCAACACAATGAATGTAAACACAGTGATCCTCCTCACTTCTAACAAAACCCAATTTCAAAACAAATGAGTCAAAATTTTGATAACACATTCTAGGAGATTGTTTTAGACCATAAATAGACCTCTTTAACCTACAAACCCAATATTCTTTTCCTTTTACCTCAAAACTTGTAGGTTGTTGCATATAAATTTCTTCTTCAAGATCTCCATGCAAGAACACAGTCTTAACATCCATTTGCTCAATCTCCCAATCATAAGCTACAACAATGGATAAGAGAAATCTAATAGAAGTCAATTTAGCAACAGAAGATAATATCTCACCAAAATCAACTCCCTCTCTGGGAGTAGCCCTTGGCTACCAATCTAGCCTTGTACTTCTCGAATGACCCTTCTGCTCCAAATTTCTTCTTGAAGACCCACTTACAACCTACTGCCTTTCTTCCTTTGGGCAAACAAACAAGATCCCAGGTGTTACATGAGTCTAAAGCCATCATCTCCTCCTGCATGTCTAACTACCAAGACTCACTATCATCTACAAAAATAGCTTCCCTGTAGGATCTTGGTTCATCATTAGTACTCAATAAAGCATATACACAATAGAAATTTGGTGGGCTATACCTGTCAACTGGATTCCTTTGTCTTGTGGATCTCCTCAAGGGTGGAGTAAGAGACTCTACTCATTCTTCTACATCAACTTCTTCTATAACAACAGACTCATCTTCATCAGAACTACTCAAATCTTCTTCTTCTTCACCCCCCAATCCATAATTCTATTCTTCCTGAGGTGCATCTTGTTTCTCTAACTCAAAGTGCACTCTCTTTACCTTTTCTTCTTTTTCTTTTGGCTGCTCAAGTTCAAAAATAGCTCTAAGTTCCCTAAAAATAACACCTCTAGAAAAGATAATCTTGCAGTTTAGTGGATTCCAAAGCTTATAACCTTTGACATTATCACCATATCTAATGAATGTACACTTTTCAGCCTTTGGATCCAACTTAGATCACTTTTCTTTAGGCACATGAACAAAAGTCTCAAGCCAAACACCCTTAAATGTGAAACAGAAGGTTTCTTACCTATCCACACTTCATAAGGTGTCGATTCAAGAGCCTTACAAGGAGATCTGTTTATCAAGTAGCAAGCAGTACACACAGCCTCAACCCAAAAGCATTTATCCAATTGTGCATCACTAAGCATACTTCTGGCTCTTTCCATAATTGTTTGGTTCATCCTTTCTGCAACACCATTCTATTGTGGTGTATATGGAGTTGTCTTTTGCCTGATAATACCTACATGCTTGCAAAACTCATCAAATTCCTTAGAGCAATATTCACCTCCATTGTCAGATCTTAATATTTTTATCTTTAAACCCGATTGGTTCTCTACTAAGACTTTGAATTCCTTAAACTTTGTGAAAACTTTAGATTTATGTTTAATAAAATAAATCCATATATATCTGGATACATCATCAATGAAGGTGACAAAATAACAAGATTTTTTGATAGATTCATTATCCACAGGTCCAAACACATCCATATGAATAATTTCTAACTTCTCTTTTGCTCTATTGCTTCCTGGAGGAAATGATTTTCTATTTTGTTTACCAAACACACAATGCTCACAGAAATCAAAGTGCTCACCAGAATAAGAGAAACCTTCCAACAATTCTTTATTCTTAATAGTTTTTAATACATTATTGCTTGTGTGGTGCAATCTACGGTGCCACAACATACATGTATTTTTCAGTAGTGGCCTCAGATACATAGGAGGCATTACAAACTGTAGTGGCTTCAAGCTTAAACAATTTCCTAAATCTCTTCCCTTTCACTACCACCAAGTTCCCTCTCACCAATTTGTAGCCATGCTTGTCAAATGTCACATGCATTCCCAAATCATTCAACTTCAAAACTAAAATTAGATTTCTATCTAATCCAGGAACATGCAAAACACCAGGGAGGGTTTTCATCCTCCCATCACTGAAACACAACAATAACTTTCCTTTCTCAACAATCAAATATGAAGAGTTGTCACCAAGGTAGATATTACATCCATCATATTCTTCATATGTGGAGAACCATTCCTTATGTGGGGTCATATGAAATGAGCATCTTGAGTCAACCAACTAGTTTTCATCAGAAACAACATTACATGTAGAAAGTAAAACATCTTCACCTACATTTGAGGACTTATCTGAAGTACTCTCCCACTGTTTCTTTGGGTTTCTGCACTCCTTTACATGTCCCCTTTTACCGCATTTCCAACACTTAACTCTGTTCTTTTTACCAGGACGTTTAGACCAACCTTTGGACTTGTCCTTAGCCCCTTTCTAATCTCTTTTAGGTCCCCTTTCCTTAGACCTTCCCCTGACACTGAGAGCATCCCCTAAACTATCTGAACTCTTCTTCCTCAATTCCTGTGACAGTAGCACTGAAACAAGAGCATCCAACTTCAGATCCGCAAGGTTAGCAATGATAGCAAGGATAACATTCTCCCAAGACTTAGGTAAAGAACAATGAAGTAAGATACATTTATCTTCCTCACTAACCTCAACATCTACTGAATCAAGCTAACTCAATAACAAATTAAAAGAATTTAAATACTCTGCAACTGATTCACCTTCTCGCATTTTCATGGAAAACAATTTTCTTTTTAAATAAAGTTTATTTACCATACTCTTAGCTTGATAGATCTCACCCAACTAATTCCATAACTTGTGTGCGGTCTCCTCCTTTGCGAGATTCAATAGGACAGAGTCTGAAAGACACAACCAGATGGTTCCCCGTGCCTTCTTATCCAGTCTATCCCACTCATCTTGAGAGACGTCATCAGGCTTCTTCTCTTTTTGAATAGCCAACCATTGAATTCTTTCTTCCAACAAATCTTCCATTTTCAGCTTCCACAACTCATATCCCGTTCCATTAAACTTCTTAATGTCTAATCTAGAGGTTGATGCAACGGTGGATGCAGCCGTAATAACAACAAAAGATTTGCAAAATAAACATAACCAAATCTCCCACTACAGATACAGCTTCCACTCTACCACCCAAGAGTCAAAGCTAGCTAGACTCCGATACCAAATGTTAGAAATGAAAGCAACAGTACTTTAATGGAAAAATGATTTGAATAAATTTTAGCAATCTTTAAGTGTGCTTTATAATGGAGATTGTAACAAAACATAAAACCCACTATAGAAAAGATGTCAAACATGAAGAACTCAACATAATGACATAGTGTTTATGTGGAGAAAACCCTTGCGACTAAAAGTCTCCACCAAGAAAGAGGCACAAGTTTGTATTAATCTCAACAAGATTGTACAATACATCAACTACACAACTCTCTCCACAAATCTTCAATCCGACAGCATTCTGGCAGCACTTGAGTACCTAAACTATGTATTGCAGCAACAAATACATGGCAAATACTTATAGAAACATTTTCCAAGTCATCCTAGGCATTCACCTTCTCTCTCCTAAGATTCTCCAACCTGTAAATATTAATTACTATCTTACAAGCATCTTACACTTGTTCAAAAATAACCATCCAAAGGTTGGGGGCCCAAGACTAAATCTGGCCTCTTACAACATCTTATGACACGTCATAACTGTCATAGATTCTACAAAAGAGTATCTTTCCAAGATATGAACCTTGGGCTAAATATAGCAAATATACAACTAACATATCCGTCATATGCGTCATAGAATCTCAGAATCTTATGACAACTTGCAGCTGTCATAGATTCACTTACCAAACATTATGACAATTGTCATACATGCTAAATATAATAGATTCCTCAAGGGAGCATGCCTACCCTCATTTACTTTGAGTTTTTATATTTGCCAATAGTAAAAGTCACTGCGTAATTACCTCTAGTTACTCCGAAATTACCCCTTCTAGTGAAATAAGTACATCTCCCAATGGATAATTACTAATTATATGTAATAAATGGAATAAATACAATATTGGGATTTACAAGGTTAATGGCACCTTATCCCAACAAAAGCTCAATGCATTTTCAATCAATTTCTCCCTTTGTCCCTGTCACTAAGAGGAAGGCCCTAATGCTATATAGGGGCAAGATGTTGCCAAATATAAGTATTTCTGAGTATAGTACAAAGCTCATGCACCAAATGATCCATGTTCTTTTCACATTTTTTGTAGCTAATTAAATCGCATTTTTCTCTTGGAGAAAATAATCATTGTATTGAAATTTTTTTGATAGGATTTATTTCAAGTTGATTAGATTAGCATCATTTAAATTAGTTTCATTGCAATTCATAGATTCAATTTCACTCAAGTATTTCAATTCCTAGTTTAGATTCAAAATTGTCTCGAAAAACATAAAAACATAGCTTAGGTTGAATTTGGAAAAATTCATGTTAATTAAATCATTTTATTATTCATTTGGAAAAAGAACAAAAAAATCATTTTGCATTCATCAAAATCCAAAACATTAGAAGACATGCAAAAACCCTCATCACGAGGTCAATTTCAAAACATAGTCAAAAACTCCTTGATATCATCACATGGTTGAGTCATAGAAAACCTTTGACCACATCACAAAGTCAACCCAAGGTCAACTTTAGTCAATTCTCTCTTATCCAAGTGTACAAATGTGCCCAAGAGTTTGAAGTGAGTGGGTCAGAGCTATCCTTGAGAAAATAGAGTCAATACACCCAAGACCACTATTACTAATTTTGTTCACACTAAAATTAGTTTGACCTAAGTGCAATTGTTCAGAAGGAATAGAAAGAAAATTTTGAAGTTATGCATTTATTGAACAATTGATATCTTGACAGAGAAGAAATAGACTTTAGATGACAGGATGACCCACTAGTCTAATCAAGACTAATGAGTCATCATGACAAGAGAATCAGATGACAAAGGTATCAATTGTTCATGAAGTACAATTGTTTTAATAGTGTGTTATCTTTTAGGAGTTATAAGTTAAATTGATTATTCAGTCGATCAGTTTTGAAATAAAGAAAGAAAGATATTTGTATTGAACTGTTATTTCATGTCATGTTTTGAACATACATTCAAGTATCTGTTACTTTATCCTATGCATTGATTAAAAAGGAAATACATATATATAATATGCATAAGAGAAATTAACTGATCATGTTTAAGAGAAGTGTTCAAATGTGTCCCACACAAGTCGTGGGAGTAACTAGACTGAGCAATTGCAGACATGTAAGCTATACATCTGTTTATTAAAAGAAATGAAATAAACACATGATAAAATGAAACATCCATCATTGCCTAAGCAAGAAGGTTTTTTTGATGATGTCGGTCTTCAGTCTTCAGTCTTTACCTTCAGCATTCATCATCAGTTGAACTTGAAAAAATTTGGGGATAGCCCTGTTAGCGCTCCGGATGTTTAAAGTTATCATATGCTTGTATCATGTAGATTTATCTACTTATCACATCATGCAATTGCATATGAAAGAATAGATCAGATAAGAGCTACAAATAAAAAAATTATGAAGAGGATCAATCAATACCATTAGGTATATTTTTATGCTAACTTGTTTGTTCACTATGCAGGTATAGGACAAGAATTGTTTTTTATTTGAAGACAAATAAACATGTGGATATAATGTAGCTCCCACAAGGGTTTGAGCCCAACATGTTTTCTTTTTTCATTTGAAAAAGAGGATCAGAAAGGACATGATGCATCATTCCAAGCTAAACTATGCATCATCTAATCAACTTGCAGAAAAGTTATGTCATCATGACATTCATTGCAGCTGATGGGACCAAATTAGATTAACTTAAAATGCCTGAATCAAGTTGACAAGTGCAGAGATCAAAGTTGCAGCCATAAAAGGTATTTCATCTCTTTCATGGCATTATCAGAATACCATTTTCCTATCATATTTGATGTCATATTTTCAAAACCAGACTTAAGAAATGACAGAGGATTGAATAGAGATAAGTACAGTCATCAAGTATAGTCATCAAGTGCAGACATGGTCACATATGTTAGGCAGGGTTCTATTGCATATCAGATAGAAAGAACATGCTACAAGAGCCTTCATTTTTCATACAACAGTTGAAGGCAAATCATAGAGTCACACTAATGTGCTCATGAAGATAAAGTACAACTGGAACAAGTGATATAGGCCTTGCCTCATGAAGGATAGAAGGTACAATGTACAAGAACAACTATGATAAATGCAGTGTGATCAAATTAATATGGAACAACTATCAAAATGCATGATGGATGTCAAAATTTAGATGACAAGGTACATTAATTTCTTATCAGTTGAATAGCCTTGAAATTAAAATAAAGAGTAACAGTGTTCAAAATGCAGCAGAGGGAGCAATCATATGAAGGATTAGATACAAGAGGGTAAAGATCCTATAGATCTCAAGACATCCAAAGCTACACATAATGAAGGACAATCTAAAATTTTAAGGTCACAGTCATAGCATTCAAGTGACGGGAGGTCATGACATACAAATACAGAAAGATGGATGAAATCTGGAGATAAGATGTTATTAAAAAAAAATAGATACATCAAGAGGAGAGCATCCAATGATACAGTTAACAAATGAAAGCATATCAAAGATAAGATCAAAAGAATGCTACAGTCTTATAGTCCCAAAATTGTACAAACTTTTGCCATAATGAAGGGTAGAAAGAGGTAAGTGACATAATGAACATGATACAGAAGTAGAGATGCAGTCACAGGAGGTAAAGCAATAAAGACCCATGACATGCCTCATGTATTCTATAGAATGACTACTGAAAGAAGTTCAAAATTTCATCATTCCTGGTTAGTATAGTCATGACAAGAATTTACCAATATTGGAACGTCAAAAAGAAGACATAAATGAACAATACAAACTACAAGTCTTTTGGAGAAGTATGCTATAGAAAAGGCAAAAAGATGCTATCAAGACTTATGCTTTTCTTTTACATAAATAAACACATATGCTGCTCAGAGCTACAGGAAAAGACACTTATCATCATTAAGAAGTGGTCAGAGATAAGAGAACAAGTTGCAGATTCACATGGATACAATTACTACAGGAGGGTTTGGGACACTAACAACTTTCTTGCATACAGTCAATAACTCAAACACATTAAAGTTTTCTACCATAGCCATGAATAGAAAGTTCACCCTCATTTCATCAAACTCTTAGGTTCCATTTCATGAGCCCAAGTGAAGGAAGAGAAGTTACACTAAAATCTCATAGCATGGTTGTGACAAAGGAGGGTTTTCTGAATATACCCATGTATTTTTTGAAACCCCAACATATCTTTTGCCATTACAAGAAAAGAATGATGATACAATATGCTTCTATCATGGCCATGCCATAAAATGGAAATTGTGTACATTTTGGAAGAAATCCTTGTCATGTTTTGAAGCCTTTTGCAGATATAGTCAAACAGAGGATATGCCAAGGTGCCTACAAGTATGTCCGTGAAATAGAGAAGGGTTCTTGTGCAAGATTCAATTGAAACCCTCATGATAAAGTTATAACCCTCAAAAGTTTTATATCAGAGAAAACCAGTAAGAAATGCCACAAAAAATGACAGTAGCCACGACCATACAGAAGGAGAAGAACATTAAACCATACCCTGATGAAAAGAGTTGAAACCCTTGTTTTTTTTTTTTGCATTTACAAAATAAGTCAGAAATCTACAGCAAAGGAGAACATGAAAGTTACCTCCATAAGGCAGAGGAGAAAGCATTTAATGGCCATGGCCTCCTTCAGGGTTTTTTTCCTTTCTCTATCATATTTTCTCACATTTTGCAAGAAGTTTCCAAAAGAGAAAGCAAAAAATAATGTCAAGAAGAGAATACAGAAGGAGAAACTAAGTATGGTCACGGCCATTGCCACAAGAAATTATAGAAAATGAAAGAAATAGCAGTCAAAAAACCAAAGATACAACACTTACCACTTTTTATCATCTCTTTTCACTCAAAAATACAAAAGAATCAAGCATAGAGGCCTGAAGAATGCAAAGAGGGGCCATGGAAAACAAGATGAATCCTAAGTACCAAGAAGTTGCAGAGCTGCAGCCGACAAATAGAAGAAAATGAAAATGACTTCATGTTAGGGTTTTCTTCCCCTTTTTCTTTGAATCTTCTTTTTTGTTCATTGTAATTTTTGACCTTTGTCAACTTATCATTGCCTTATCCAAATTGTCACTGAGGTCAACAATAATCATAATGTAATCCCTAGGGATTATTGTAAGGAGTGGCTAATAGGAGGGGTGTATTACACGACAAAGGTGATCGGTAGTAATAAGGATAAGGCTATGCCTTATAATATTCAAATAAACCTCCTTTCCTTAGAAGGCGACTATCATTTAGTCAAACAAATGATGCTCAAACCAACACATGGTCGACATTGCATGATCTAGGATATTCCTTGTCATCATGTGTTTAGAAATGAAGACAAGATAGAATTACAAGGTGGCAAAGGCTTGTCATAAAGGTTTTTCTTTGCATGAGAAGGTCTTGGAGACTGGAAGGTATATTTGCATGAAGATATAATGCATTTCACAAAGTGACAAAGGGTTATGTTAGAGTTTTGCATGATGATGCATATGACAAGGAGGAAGGGGTCTTATTAGACTGTTATTTTGTTTTTGCACAATGAATGCATTGTGGATGGAGTGATTAGGTAGAGAGGGCTTTTTATTTTCTTTTGAAATCAAATATGGAGTTATAAGGAATTATATGTAATGCCTTGTTTTACGCATTCTTGACTATGTATTTGGAGAGATAAGGGTATATTTTTCTCCTAAGTCAAATCGTCATGCAAGAGGGTATTTTTATCTCACATGGAGTTATAAGGGAAATTGTATTTTTTCTCTAAAGTCCTATTTCTGCTCAAGTCATGCAAATTAGGCATATGTATTTAGAGTAATAAGGAGTTATATTTTCATGCATGATTTTACAAATTTATCAATTGTAAATAAATAATAAAGTAATATCCTATAAAATTACTTTATTATTTTCCACAATTTGTAAAATCAAAATAGAACAAGTTGTAACCAATAATAGAGTAATTATTTTTATTACTTTATTATTTACTCAATCAATTTTGCTAAAGCAAAATCATGCAAATTGATTAGTTGAGTTAGCTAGGCCACCTAGGAGGTTCTTGCATGATTTGAGGAGTATTTTTAGGGTTCTTGGTCAACGTTTTGGTCAAGCATATTGAAAGGGCCAAATTGGAGCTATTTTTGCTCAATTTGTGGCAGTTTGAGACCCTATTTTAGAGGATTTTTGAGGTTGCTCATGAGAGATTATTTTTAGAGGCAGTTATCTACAAGTTCATATTTTCCATGCCTCTTTGAAAGAGTAAGCCTATATATTGTAAAGAAAAAGTTTTTTTTGCTAGTTCTTGCCTTTTTGCTCTTAGACACTTTGAGAGAAGAAGGTTTTGTAGCTCAATTTTTACAATTCTATAGAGAGATCAATAGGTTACAGGTTCTATTTTTATCTTTTTTTGCAGTATTTCCTTTATCCTTTGGAATCAAGTAGTTACCTTTCCATTTAATGCAATTGTAATGAAGCGATCTGATGAAGTTTTACTGTGTTTAATCATTAAACCTTTAAAATTATTGTCTCACTTTTGCTTGGTGTATTAGGCATATTATTATTACAGGTCTTAGGTTGTGTTCATGAAAGTTATCCTTTTATGTTGTGAGAAAATCCCTTTTTCCTTCATAGAAAGCCTATTTCCAAGCCTTCCTTAGAATCATTTTTGTGATATTTGGGCCAAGATTGGATTGTGTGAATCATATTTCTAAGCTATATTGTGAACCAGATTGCATATTTTTATCCATATTAGTTGTATCACCAAATTTTATAGTTCCATTTCTATATAAATTCCTTCTTTCCCTTTTCCAAAATGGAAAATCATACATTCCAATAAAATATTATAAGGGAACTAGCCCACAATCTGGAGGTCTAATTTCATTATAGGGCACCCACAACCTGAAATTAGTCCCATGTTACACAGAATTGTAGTGCTTTTTCCAGCCTTGCATACGGGTGCAATTCCCGGTGATAACAGTTTTTGGCATGCTCGATGGGACATTGAACTGATCCTCAGTTCAATAGAACTTGTTTCTTTTGTTGTTTTGGTATGAACAAAATTTTAGCCTTTTTAGAGGTTCATTATCAAGTACCTGGCGACTCTAATACTTTGGTTTTTTAGATCAGATCTTACATCTTATGAAAAAATATCAAACAAGGTCAAGTAAAGATTTTGAGAAGAGGCATAATCAGTTATATCCACCAAAGAGGAGAATAAAAGTAGATAAAGTTATCAACACAGTAGATTTATCAGTTGTTTCAGATCTGCCAAGTACACATCCAGAGTTTGCTTCACACCAGAATCTGTTATTTGCAAGTTCATCATCAGAATTTCATAGTTCTCCACCAGCAAGCCCAAGAGAGCAGATTCTTGTTTTCCAAGGGGAACCTCTTCTTCTTAAGTGTGTAGAGGAAGAACCTGTGTTACAAGAAATTTTGCAAGTAGTTTCAATCCAAGTACCAACTCAAATACCATCTACTCCAATGGCTCTACTCGAAGGAGGTGGAGGTGGAAGACCAATACCACCTCTTGGAGGGGTTGGAGGAGGAGTACCACCTCCCGGAGGTGGAGGAGGTGGAAGAAATCCACCACCACCTTGAAATCAGCCTTTTGTTTCATTCAATGGAGGCAACCCTTTGAATCTGAATTAGCATGATGACATACCAATGGCTTCATTGAAGAGTTTACCAATTTTCATAGGAGAAGATGGGACTACACCCATTGAACATATCAGAGATGTGGCTTCTATGTGTTCTGTTTATCACATTATCGAGGAGAATATAGCAATCAGGTTATTGGTAGCATCACTAAAAGGTAAAGTTCTTCAATGGTTTAGAGGCTTAAGAGTTAATTCAATTAGATCTTGGGATGAGTTAGGTGCTGCTTTGAATAGGCAATTTCATGATAAATCTGACCATTTATCATTAGTTGAACAAATGACCACTATTAAGAGAGCTCCACAAGAGCAAATGTTAGATTTTAATTTTAGATTTCAGAAAACATGGAATAGAATCCCTGAAACAGTAAAACCCTCACCAGAACATGCCTTTTTGTACTATTTGAGGGCATTAAATTATGATATTGTTGTTATGATACAATCTATGGGAGGGGTAACTTTACTAGCTACTTTTGATATTGCAATAAGAGTAAAAAATAGTTTAATACAGGCTGGTAAAATAGCACCTAGGCCTCCAATGCCAATTTTTCTAGATATACAGCCTTTAATTCCAATTTAAGCCCCACATATTTCATCAATACCATCTTTTGGTTATTAGGCAAATGCAAAAAATAGTACAGATCCCATTCATTCTAAGTTTCAAGAGTTGAAAGAAAACCAACAAAGTATAGAAAAAATATTGTAGACTGTGAGCAATGATCTAGTAAGTCTCAAAATTCAAACAAACCAGAACAATAGACCTTGCCAAATAGCCCCTTACCAAGCAAATAGACCTGGTTATTAGGCAGATTATCAGGGTCAAAGAAGAAACTACAGCAATAGGCCAAATCAACAATATAATCCAAATGATGTTAGTACATCAAAAGAAATAGTACCTATACAGAACAACATGGTTTAGGATTATGCATGGTGCTACCCATGTAATTAGCCTCATAATCAGGCCACTTTCCCAAATTGGATAGTAAGTCAAGCTTTAATGGTACATAATAACTATGTTGCTGTTGAAAATTTAGCAGGTGATGTAAATAACCAACTAGATACATAGACTCAGTATGTTAATCTTGATGTAGCTTTGATGAATTGGCAGGCTAATGAATTTTGAGGTGTAAATCAGTTGCTAGGTCAAAAGCAATCTTTTACTAATATTGCAGCAAATACAAGATCAAAGAAGAGAGTTGTTGACTTGCAACAACAATCTAGAAATGCAAATCAGCAAGCTGGAAATGTGCAACAGCAAGCTGATAAAGGTAAAAGTACAATTTCTACAACTTAGAATGAATAGAATCAAGCTTCTACATCAAAGGACCTACACATTTTGTCAAGGCAGCCAAATGCAAAAAAAGGATAGCTAGAAACCAATAAACAACCAGCTAAAGACCAACCAGAAGTTGCTATCCCAAAAGTGCAGCAAAAGGTTAGTGGTCCTATTTTTAATATTTTGGATCATATGAAAAAGTCAATAGTAAGCATGTCTATTTTAGATGCTTTACATATTCCAGGACAAAAGAATTTGTTACAAAATGCATTATCTCAGTTACCTTTGTCAAATAAAGTACAAAAAACACATCAAACTCAAATTATGTTTGCAAAAGATGCAGAAAAAAATAGAATAGCCTAAACCAGTAGGCAAACCTCCACCATTCTATGTCCCCCTAATTGTAGGTGACTATCTAGTACATAATTGCATGATAGATTTAGGAGTTAGCAGCTCAGTTATGCCAAAACAACTAGCTGATAAGTTAGGTCTGAAATATGAACCTGTTGTCAGAGGTGTTGTACAAATGGATGGAACTGAGGTTAGTATAGTTGAAATGTTCAAAAATTTAGGCCTTACTTTGCATGCCTGTCCAAACTTTGTTATATATCAGGACATTTATGTTATTGATCTACCACCTACCTTTGCTATTTGCTTATCTAGAGATTTTACAAGGTTAGGAGGATATTTATCATCTGATTGGACACATTTATTCTTCAAAACTAGATATGGAACCAAGGTTACAATCAAATCTGAGCCATTAGCCAAAGATCACGTAGAACCTTACACACCTAGTTCCATAAATGCTAACATTTCCATTTTTTATCAAGAGGATCTGATTCCTGTCCAAGACCCAAATACACCTTTAGAAGGAATTCCAGATATGGTTTTAGATCAATGGGCAGCAGAGAACCATGAAACAGATCCATTTGAGAAAATGGATGAGATAGGCCTTGGTGTGTATATGATTCAAAAGAAAAATACAGTTATTCCAAATCTGATTAAAGAAGAAAAACAACAAGCTATTGAAGCAGAAAATGATGTTTGGGAACTATATTTTGATGGTTCCAGAAGCAAGATTGGTGCTAGAGGAGGGGTTGTTTTAGTTTCTCCCACAAGTGAGAAATATTATTCATCTTTCATATTTGCTTTCAGCTATTCTAATAACACAGTTGAATATGAAGCTTTAGTTCATGGCTTTGAATGGGTAAGAAAGAGAAAAATCAAATGTTTAAAGGTTTTTGGAGACAGTGAGTTAGTTGTTAAACAAGTCAGAAATCTTGCTGCAACAAAAAATGACTTGCTGAAATTATATAAGCATAGAATTTGGGACATGATAGAAGAATCTGATGCATTCAATCTGATATCTGTACCTAGAACTGATAACAAGCAAGTTGACAAATTAGCTGCCATAAGAGTTGAATATGATATTCCTACTGAAATGAAAAATGTTCACTCTCCCTTATATGTCAAAGTTGTTGTTAGACCATCAATCCCAGATAATAATATCAGCTGGCAAGTGTTTGATAGTGATGAACATATTGTAAATTTTTTAATGGAAGAGGTTGAATTTTCTGCAGGTAATCAATAGAAATTTGTGCAGCAATATGATGATCAAATACTTATAAGCTACCCAAGGGCTTAGTGACCTTGGAATCTATCTTTAATACTGATGATCAGGTAAGAAAAGATAAGGCCAGCTTGTTAGTGAAGTAAGAACACTATGAACCTATTGAGATCTTTAAGGGAAAGTTACTCAAGCATGGAAGGATATGCACAAAGGAAGAACAACAAGCATTCGTTCAACTTTGTCAGGAGTTTAGTGACATATTTGTATTGGAATATGGAGATCTGAAAGGTTTCAACCCAGAGTTGGCTCAACATACCATAGAGCTTGAACCCAAGACAAAGCCTGCCAGACAGAAGCAAAGGCCACTAAATCCTAAGTTGGAAGTGCTTATGAAGACAGAACTCAATAAACTCATTGAAGCTAATATCATTTTTCCTATCAAACATACTTCATGGGTTTCTAACTTAGTTTCTATCAGAAAAAAGAATGGAGAAATTAGATTATGTGTTGATTTATGTGATTCAAACAGAGCATCTTTAAAGGATCATTATCCTTTACCATCTATGGAGTAGATATTGCAGGTGCTTTCTGGATTAGAAAGATTCTCTTTATTGGATGGTTATCCAGGTTATAACCAAATTCTTGTAAAAGAGGAAGATCAGTATAAGATAGCTTTTACTACAAAATGGGGCACACTAGCATATAGAAAGATGCCATTTGGCTGTTCAAATGCAGGAACAACATTTCAGAGAGCAATGGACATGGCCTTTCAAGGTCTGATCAATAAATTTGTGCTTGTATACTTAGATGTTGTGACTGTTTTTTCTAAAAAAGCTAAAGATCATTTTCATCATTTAAGACTGATTTTTGAAAGATGTAGAGAATTTGGAGTATCACTAAACCTAAAGAAGAGTATTTTTTCTGTTCATGAAGGTAAACTGTTAGGACACAGTGTCTAAAGATGGAATATCTATTGATCCTGAAAGAATCACTGCAATATTGGAATTACCTCTTCCTGCACACAAGAAAGGCTTACAGAGCTTTCTGGGAAGAATTAACTTTGTAAGAAGGTTTATTCCTAACATAGCAGCACTTTTACAACCTCTTACAGCAATGCTGAAAAATAATATTCCTTTCAGCTAGACCAAAGAAGGAAAACAAAGCTTTGAAGAAATAAAGGAGGCACTTGCTGCTACTCCCACTGATAAATCCAAATTTTGATAAAGACTTCATTTTATATGCATTTGGTAGTGTGGATACTATATCAGCTATGCTTTGTCAGTAGAATGATGAAGGAATGGAACAACCTGTGGCATTTTTTAGCCAAGTTCTGCATGACTATGAGGTAAGATATTCTTTTGTTGAAAAGCATCTATTAGCTGTTATCAAGAGCCTAAAGAAGTTCAAACATATGCTTTCAAATTAAAGGATTTAGTTAATGGTTGCTCACCCTACAATGAAAGAATTTTTGCTCAGTAAGGATTTAAGTGATAAGAGAGTAGGGTGGATAACAAAGGTCATGGAATATGACATCTAAATTAAAGTCACCAAGCTGGTTCGAGGCAAAGGACTGTGTGAACAACTTGCAGAAAATGAAAAATACAGCAAGGAACTTGAAGGAGAGATTGAGACAGTGCTTCAAAATGATGAAACAACTGTTGTCCCAGACCCTCTACAAGTTGGGTGCATGATATGATCCATTATCTGCACACTAGTGATTGTCCACAAGGCTTGGACAAATCTAAAAGAAGATACTATAGGTTACAGGCAATTCCCTATGTTGTAATTGATGAGATTCTGTACAAAAGAGATTTTAACAATGTTTTGCTGAGATGTGTACAACCAGATCAAACTCAAAAGATTCTAGAATAATTTCATGATGGACCTTCTGGAGGTCATTTTGTAGCTAGAACAATAGCTCTAAAAATTATGAGAGCTAGTTACTATTGGCTTGACATGTTCAAGGATGCTAATGAATGGGTAAAAAAATGTCTAAAGTGTTTAGTTTTTGTAGGTAAACAAAGATTGGCAGCAATGCCCTTGCATCCAATTCAAGTGGAGCATCCATTTGGCAAGTGGGGATTGGACTTCATTGGTCCTATTAATCCACCTTAAAGCCAAGGACACAAGTGGATTTTGACTACTACTAATTATTTCACTAATTGGACTAAAGCAGTTGCTTTGAAGGATGCTAATGAAACATCAGTCCTGAATTGTTATCAAGATCTAGTGTCTAGGTTTGGAACTCCTGACTCTATTATTTCAAATAATGCATTAGCATTCATTGGATTAAGGATATTTGATTGGTCTATCAAAAAAATATATTTCTGAATACTTCATCAAATTACTACCCTTAAGGTAATGGACAGGCTGAATCAACTAACAAAAATCTGGTTAAAATCATAAAGAAAACAGTTGATGAAAATCAAAGATCTTGGCATGACAAGTTAAAATTAGCATTATGGGCTGATGGGATTACACCTAAAAGATCAACAGGTAATTCACCCTATGTGCTTACATATGGAAAGGAAGCTAAGTTACCAATAACAGTGGAGTTGCCAACTCTTAGTTGCATAAAAGAGTTAGAGTTACTTGAGGAATAGCCAATGGAAATTAGGCTTGCACAACTAATTGAACTTGAAGAAATTAGGAAAGAGGCCTTGAAAACATTGGAAGTACATCAGGCCCAAATGAAGATAACATTTGATAAGAGAGCAGTCCTAAGAGTTTATAAGGAGGGTGATCTAGTTTTCAAGTGGAATGAGTTGAAGAGCAGACCAGGTCAACATACAAAGTTTGATGCCATGTGGGATGGACCATACATAATAACAAAATGCAAGCAACACAATGCATTCCAGCTTGCTAAGTTAGATGGCGAGGTGTTGCCAATCCCAGTTAATGAGATTCACCTCAAGTTATGCTATTAGTAAGGTAGCCTTATGCTACAAATAAGTGCTTTTGCATATTTAGTTTTAGTTTTTTGTTTTGTTTTCCAAAAAGTGTTACTACACATGTTACTGGCTTTGTTTTAAGCAAGTCAGTTTAGTTTCAGTTTTCAGTTTTGTTGCTGCTGTTGTTTCTCAATAAGTTTTGAGTTGTAGAATGTTTTTTAAGATTTAGGGCAGAAAAGACTTTATGC
This sequence comes from Cunninghamia lanceolata, assembly GCA_027924645.1. Lineage (NCBI taxonomy): Eukaryota > Viridiplantae > Streptophyta > Pinopsida > Cupressales > Cupressaceae > Cunninghamia > Cunninghamia lanceolata. Next base: position 1,294,053 of record BSBN01000204.1, on the reverse strand, counting down.
CCAATGGAGTTACAAAGGCTACTGGTTCTAAGTTGTTTAGCAGGAAAACACCCCTAAGAGGTAGACATAAATGTTACTAGTTTTGTTCACACTAAAATTAGTTTGACCTAAGTGCAATTGTTTAGAAGGGATAGAAAGAAAATTTTGCAGTTGTGCATTCATTAAACAATTGATATCTTGATAGAGCAGAAATAGACTTCAGATGACAAGATGACCCACCAGTCTAATCAAGACTAATGAGTCATTATGACAAGAGAATCAGGTGACAAAGGTATCAATTATTCATGAAGTACAGTTGTTTTAATAGTGTGTTTTCTTTCAGGAGTTATAAATTAAATTGATTATTCAATTAATCAGTTTTGAAATAAAGAAAGAAAGATATTTGTATTGAACTATTATTTCATGTCATGTTTTGAACATACAATCAAGTATCTGTTACTTTATCCTATGCATTGATTAAAAAGGAAACACATATACATCATATGCATAAGAGAAATTAACTGATCATGTTTAAGAGAAGTGTTCAAATGTGTCCCACACAAGCCGTGAGACTAACTAGACTGAGCAATTGCAGACATGTAAGCTATACATCCGTTTGATAAAAGAAATGAAATAAACACATGATAAAATGAAACATCCATCATTGCCTGAGCAAGAAGGTTGTTTTGTTGATGCCGGTCTTCAGTCTTCAGTCTTTACCTTCAGCATTCATCATCAATTGAACCTGAAAAAATTTGGGGACAACCCTGTTAGCGCTCTGGATGTTTAAAGTTATCGTATGCTTTTATCATGCAGATTTATCTACTTATCACATCATGCAATTGCATATGAAAGATTAGATCAGATAAGTGCTACAAATTAAAAAAAATCATGAAGAGGATTAATCAATACCATCAGGTATATTTTTATGCTAACTTGTTTGTTCACTGTGCAGGTATAGGACAAGTATTGTTGTTGATTTGAAGACAAATAAACATGTGGATTAAATGTGGCTCCCACAAGGGTTTGAGCCCAGCATGTTTTCTTTTTTCATTTGAAAAAGAGTATCAGAAAGGACAGGATGCATCATTCCAAGCTACATTATGCATCATCTAATCAACTTGCAGACAAGTTATGTCATCATGACATTCATTGCAGTTGATGGGAGTAAATTAGATTAAATTAAAATGACTGAATCAAGTTGACAAGTGCAGAGATCAAAGTTGCAGCCATAAAAGGTATTTCATCTCTTTCATGGCATTATTAGAATACCATTTTCCTGTCATATTTGATGTCATATTTTCAAAACCAGAATTAAGAAATGACAAAAGAGTGAATAGAGATAAGTACAATCATCAAGTATAGTCATCAAGTGCAGACATGGTCACATATGTTAGGCAAGTTTCTATTGCATATTAGATAGAAAGAACATGCTATAGGAACCTTCATTTTTCATACAACAGTTGAAGGCAAATCATAGAGTCACACTGATGTGTTCATGAAGATAAAGTATAGTTGGAACAAGTGATACATGCCTTGACTCATGAAGGACAAAAGGTACAATGTACAAGAACAACTACGATAAATGCAGTGTGATCAAATTAATATGGAACAACTATCAAAATGCATGATGGATGTCAAAATTCAGATGACAAGGTACAGTAATTTCTTATCAGTTGACTAGCCTTGAAATCAAAATAAAGAGTAACAGTGTTCAAAATGCAGCAGAGGGAGCAGTCATATGAAGGATTAGATACAAGAGGGTAAAGAGCCTACAGATCTCAAGACATCCAAAGCTACACATAATGAAGGACAATCTAAAATTTTAAGGTCACAGTCATAACATTCAAGTGATAGGAGGTTATGACATACAAATACAGAAAGATGGATGAAATCTGGAGATAAGATGTTCATAATTAAAGCAACCGGTATGCAAGGATATCATGGAGTATGCAAGGTTTCATCATAAAGAGCACATGATAGGCAGTCACCAAGTCAATTAAAAAAAAAATAGATACATCAAGAGGGGCGCATCCAAATGACACAGTTAACAAATGAAAGCATATCAAAGATAAGATCAAAATAATGCTATAGTCTTACAGTCCCAAAATTGTACAAGCTTTTGCCATAATGAAGGGCAGAAAGAGCTAAGTGACATAATGAACATGATACAGAAGTAGAGATGCAGTCACAGGAGGTAAAGCAATAAAGACCCATGACATGCCTCATATATTCTACAGAATGACTGCTGAAAGAAGTACAAACTTTCATCATTCCTGGTTAGTATAGTCATTACAAGGATTTACCAATATTGGAACATCAAAAAGAAGACAGAAATGAACAATACAAACTACAAGTCTTTTGGAGAAGTATGCTACAGAAAAGGCAAAAAGATTCTATCAAGACTTATGCTTTTCTTTTATAGAAATAAACACATATGTTGCTTAGAGCTATAGGAAAAGACACTTATCATCATTAAGAAGTGTTCAGAGATAAGAGAACAAGCTGCAGATTCACATGGATACAAATTACTATAGGAGGGTTTGGGACCCTAACAACTTTCATGCATACAGTCAATAAATCAAACACGGTAGAGTTTTCTACCATAGCAATGAATAGAAAGTGAAGTTCGCCCTCATTTCATCAAACCCTTAGGTTCCATTTCATGAGCCCAAGTGAAGGAAGAGAAGTTACACTGAAATCTCATAGCATGGTCATGACAAAAGGAGGGTTTTCTGAATATACCCATGTATTTTTTGAAACCCCAACGTATCTTTTGCCATTACAGGAAAATAATGATGATACAATATGCTTATGTCAAGGCCATGCCATAAAATGCCAATTGTATACATTCTGGAAGAAATCCTTTTCATGTTTTGAAGCCTTTTGCAGATATAGTCAAATAGAGGATATGCCAAGGTGCCTACAAGTATGGCCGTGAAATAGAGAAGGGTTCTTGTGCAAGATTAAATTGAAACCCTCATGATAAAGTTATAACCCTGAAAAGTTTTATATCAGAGAAAACCAGTAAGAAATGCCACAAAAAATGACAGTAGCCACAACCATACAAAAGGAGAAGAACATTAAACCATACCTTGATGAAAAGAGTTGAAACCCTTGTTTTTTTTTTTTTTTTTTGCATTTACAAAATAAGTTAGAAGTCTATAGCAAAGGAGAATAAGAAAGTTACCTCCATAAGGCAGAGGAGAAAGAATTTAATGGCCACAGCTTCCTTCAGGTTTTTTTCTTTTCTCTATCATATTTCCTCACATTTTACAAGAAGTTTTCAAAAGAGAAAGCAAAAAATAATGTCAAGAAGAGAATACAAAAGGAGAAAATAAGTATGATCATGGCCATTGCCATAAGAAATTGTAGAAAATGAAATAAATAGCAGTAAAAAAACCAAAGATACAACACTTACCACTTTTTGCCTTCTCTTTTCACTCAAAAATGCAAAAGAATCAAGCATAGAGGCCTGATGAATGCAAAGAGGGGCCATGGAAAACAAGATAAACGCTAAGTGCCAAGAAGTTGTAGAGCAGCAGCTGATAGATAGAAGAAAATGAAAATGACTTCATGTTAGGGTTTTCTTCCCCTTTTTCTTCGAATCTTCTTTTCTCTTCATTGTAATTTTTGACCTTTGTAAACTTATCATTGCCTTATCCAAATTGTCACCAAGGTCAACAACAATCATAATGTAATCCTTAGGGATTATTATAAGGAGTGGCCGATAGGAGGGGTGTATTACATGACAAATGTGATCGGTAGTAATAAGGGTAAGGCTATGCCTTATAATATTCAAATAAATCTCCTTTCCTTAGAAGGTGACTATCATTTAGTCAAACAAATGATGCTCAAACCAACACATGGTTGACATTGCATGATCTATGATATTCCTTGTCATCACGTGTTTAGAAATAAAGACAAGATAGAATTACAATGTGGAAGAGGCTTGTCATAAAGGTTTTTCTTTGCATCAGAAGGTCTTGGAGACTGGAAGGTATATTTGCATGAAGATATAATGCATTTCACAAAGTGGTAAAGGGTTATGTTAGAGTTTTGCATGATGATGAATATGACAAGGTGGCAGGGGTCTTCTTAGAATGTTATTTTGTTTTTGCATGATGAATGCATTATGGATGGAGTGATAAGGCAGAGAGGGCTTTTTATTTTCTTTTGAAATCAAATATGGAGTTATAAGGACTTACATGTAATTCCTTGTTTTATGCATTCTTGACTATGTATTTGGAGAGATAAGGGTATATTTTTCTCCTAAGTCAAATCATCATGCAAGAGGGTATTTTTCTCACATGGTGTTATAAGGAAAATTGTATTTTTTTTCTAAAGTACTATTTTTGCTCAAGTCATGCAAATTAGGCATATGTATTTGGAGTAATAAGGAGTTATATTTTCATGCATGATTTTATAAATTTATCAATTGTAAATAAATAATAAAGTAATATCCTATAAAATTACTTTATTATTTTCCACAAATTGTAAAATCAAAATAGAACAAGTTGTAACCAATAATAGAGTAATTATTTTTATTACTTTATTAATTACTCACAATCAATTTTGCTAAAGCAAAATCATGCAAATTGATTAGTTGAGTTAGCTAGGCCACCTAGGAGGTTCTTGCATGATTTGAAGAGTATTTTTAGGGTTCTTGGTCAACTTTTTGGTCAAGCATGTGGAGAGGGCCAAATTGGAGCTATTTTTGCTTAATTTGTGGTAGTTTGAGACCCTATTTTAGAGGATTTTTGAGGTTGCTCGTGAGAGATTATTTTTAGAGGCAGTTATCTGCAAGTTCATATTTTGCATGCCTCTTTGAAAGAGCAAGCCTATATATTGTAAAGAAATAGTTTGTTTTTTCTAGTTGTTGCCTTTTTACTCTTAGACACTTTGAGATAAGAAGGTTTTGTAGCTCAATTTTTATAGTTTTATAGAGAGATCAGCAGGTTATTGGTTCTATTTTTGTCTTTTTTTGCAGTATTTCCTTTATCCTTTGGAATCAAGTAGTTACGTTTCTATTTAATGCAAATTGTAATGAAGTGATCTGATGAAGTTTTACTGTGTTTAATCATTAAACCTTTAAAATTATTGTCTCATTTTTGCTTGGTGTATTAGGCATATTATTATTACAGGTCTTAGGTTGTGTTCATGAAAGTTATCCTTTTATGTTGTGAGAAAATCCCTTTTTCCTTCATAGAAAACCTATTTTCAAGCCTTCCTTAGAATCACTTTTGTGATATTTGTGCCAAGATTGGATTGTGTGAATCAGATTTCTAAGCTATATTGTGAACCAGATTGCATATTTTTATCCATATTAGGTGCATCACCAAATTTTATAGTTCCATTTCCATATAAATTCCTTCTTTCCATGTTTCAAAATAGAAAATCATACATTCCAATAAAATATTATAAGGGAACCAGTCCACAATCTAGAGGTCTAATTTCATTATAGGGCACCCACAACCTAAAATTAGTCCCATGTTACACAGAATTGCAGTGCTTTTTCCAGCCTTGCATACGGGTGCAATTCCCAGTGATAACAACCACAACACACTCAACAGACACAACAAGAACAAGAACGTACAACAAGAAAACATCATACAACAAATCATACAGGCTAACAAAGAAACGTTACAACATTCAATACTCGTCAACGAACAAAATCAACATCCATCTAGGCATTGGAACCTTAGGAATCCAAAAGGGAGATTGACAACTAGTTTCCCTTTAGGTCACAGGGTTATCTCTGAAGATGAAAGAAAGATTCAAAGGAAATAACACAACCAAATGCAAGAAAACAATAAATGATATACCTTCGAAAGTCTCCCTCACTCCTTGATAAGGTGGAGGAGCTTGCACCCACTAGCTCCTAGCTCTACCCATGTTGATAGTTGAAATGTGGATTGTTCCTTGTATTCTCAACACAATATGATGAGGGATTTGGTGATAGATTCGGATATGGATAGTGGTTTTGATATGTATGAGATGAAAGGCTAGATAGATTTTGGCATTATGATGGCATGATGGAGAGATTTTGGAGAAATTTGGGCATGGATTTGATGCTATGGAGAAGTTGTTCAAATGGCTTGGGTTGGCCTTGTATTTATAGGCCAATTGAGGGGGATTTGAATCCAATGGCTAGGATTCAAAGTTGGAATCAAGGGTTGAGATGAGAGGATGAGATCAAGGGTTGAGATCTCATCAGTAACATTGGATGGATGGTATTAAATGTGAATTTTAAATTCACATGGGGAAGGGTGATGAGGATTAAAATGAATTAAAAATTCATTTTTGGGAAGAGTTGGATAATGACAAGTGATGAATAAAATATTCATTTTGTGGGAGGATGTGGAATTAAAAATTCCATTTTATGGGTGAGTGTATGTCACATGTGAGACTTGTACATTTTTGGTACTCACATGTGTGAGCTTGTTTTATGGAGAAGAGATTAGCATGAAAATGGAAAGGTGAGTTGGAAGGGTCATGTGACCCTTGGGATTAGGTAATTTTTTATTTGTGGGGTGTGAGAATGAGTGTTAAGCAAGGTTTAACTAAGTTAATCAAGGGATTAAATTAATTAATGTGTCTGTAGAAAATTAGTTAGTGGGCTAATGGAGGATTAAAATGAATTAAATAATGGTTTATTTAATTAATTTAGGTCTAGGGGTCATGTAGGCTAGGGTAGCTAATTAAATAATTGATATTTAATCAACTAGGCTAGGTTTAGGTGGTAGAGTATGGTAGATTAATTAAATAAGCATGATTTATTTAATTAATCGAGATTAGGAGATATAGACATTAACTAAATAAATATTGAGCATATTTATTTAATTAATGAGGGATAGTGTTGTAAGGTTTAGTGATAAATTAGATGAATTAATTTATCACAAGGGATGAATTAGGGATAAATGGCTAAGGGTAGGTGATTAAAGATGGCTTAGGATAGATTAATTAAATAAATTGAATTTATTTAATTAATGGGAGGGATAATCGGTAGTGTACAGATATGAGAAATTGGCTTGTGGGGCAAGTCAGTTTTAGGTGTCTACATTTTGTCCCTCTTTGAAATGGTGTTGCGGCTAAGTAACATCATTTCAAAAAAGTTTAAAATATAGAGCTGGATAGGATAGAAAAAGATTTTGGTTTAGAAGAATAGGATTAGGTTTAGGGATGATTGGTAAGGGTGATGCCCCCTCGAGAGGATATGCGGGTTGCAAGAACACAGTGTGCTCTCAAAATAGATTGGTTGAAGTGGTTGGAGGATAATGGGTGAGATGAAAGATTGATGATTTTGGGTAGATTTGTTGATGGATAATTATTGTGATGAAAATGATTTAGATCAATCCTAGGTTTGTTATAGCAAAGTGGATATTTTCACCAAGATATAGAAGACCAGGGTGATGATGTTTATCCAACATTTGCATGGACTAGACATGCAGACAAGAGGGTGATCCCATGCATGCTCAAGATAGTACAACCTTGTCTAGACGAGGGAAGGGGACTCATAGCATAATCCATTAATACACAAAAGGTATGATGAACCTTAGATGCACAAGGAACTCAATATGCTAGAACCGACCGTACGATTCACAAGATATGAATACTATCTTGGAGTAATGAGACCAACCCATAAGCACAACATACAAAAGAAAGACTATGCCACATTCTAGATGTTTTTACCACATACCATGATATAGTGAGATCAAGGTAGTTTTGAAATGATCTTTAGGATGGGACAAAAGATAAAAATCAATAATAAAAAAGACCAATGAACTAGACAAACAACCATTGTATCTCTTAACAAGATAAATGTTGATATGATGATGGATTCTACCTATTGTAGGAATGATATATCCGTTAAGGTAGGAATCGATGGATGATTGGATCATGCCCATCATAGGAATCCTAGGGCATGGTTTTGATAGTTGATATTGTAAGATTGGCACGAGATATGATGGTTATAAGTTGTGGTTGATGTTGATTTCATAGTTGACTATTTTTGTTAAGGGATGATGCTTTGATAAGTGATGTAATGCTTTGGATATTGCATTTGGATCTAGTGTAAGCTCAGGGGATAGGGATCATCCAAGTGGGTTGGATGGGTGCATCTTGTGTACCTAAGTATTGGAAGCTTCCTTCATATTCCAAACTGCCTACATACCCTATATCCACGGGATCAAGGCTCATTAATATACGAGTGGTGATGATATGTAGTCCTAATTTGTGATGATGATGTGGGATGGTTGATTGGTGATAAGATGTTTAGATTGGTGATTAGATGTTGATGGAACAATGTTGATTTTGGGATGGATATTTTTGGGATTTTGTGGATATTTTGATTTTTTTGGATTTTCTAGATTTTTTTATGTTTTGGTTTATTATGAGATGGTTGCATTGGATTACATGTGGATAGCCTAAGTGTTGGATACCAATGACAAGGGAACACCAAGTCTAGAGGTGAAGGTGAATAAGGTGATAAGATTGGATGGGGGAGTGGTGATGAAAGGATAATGGATAGGAGATTTTTGATAGATAGATGGATACATGAGGATAAGGGATAGGATGGGGGATAAAGGATCGGGTAGGGATACATGATAAGTAGATGGAGGGATTAGCGATGGAAGGTGATAGGGAGGAGATTCATAATAGATGGATGGAGGGGGTTGGAGATGGTCTCCAAAGTCTATGTTGCATAGGCATCATATGCCCCATTATAGATATGATGCTTAGAATTTTTCATGAAGGGCTCACACTTAGAAAGGATTGAAGGACTTTGTAGTAGATAGATGGGTGGAGGATATGCTTGGAAAAGGGGCGTATGCCAAAAAGTGTCCAAAGCATGTTTTTGATATTTTGCCGCTTGTCTTTATCAAGATCTAAGGAGGGAGAGGATAAAAGGAAGATATAATGGATAGGATGGATGAAGATGGTGGATTGGAATATGATAGGATAAGGATAAGGTAGTGGATAAGATATGATAGGATAAGGATAGATAATGGATAAGATATGTAGGAGGTTATTATGGATGTGGATGATTTTGCCCCCAAGTGTAGGGTACAAATGGATGGGAAAGGGATTGCACATGACACCCACAAGGGGTTTTCATCATGGTACTTGCCCAAGGCCCCACAAGGAGTGGTTTTCACCATAGGATAGATTTTTTCTCTTTACTATTTTTTTTATTTTTTTATTTTTTATGGAATGGGGACTCTAGTGTTTGTTTCCATAGCAAGTGGAAGATGGTTCCATGTTGGATATCATTATGGATGACGATTGCATGGATGTTGGTAGATAGGAGAAGATGGAATGGATGGTGGATAGTGGATTATGATGTGGATTATGTAAGGTTTATATAAGGTTTATGCAAAAGCATGGACCATAGGGATGTCATGGGCGAGATATGTAGGATAGTGGATGAAAGATGGAGAGATAGAGGTATGTGGGAATGTTGTAGGGTCAAGGGGAACCAAGACCAATGGTTGCACACATCGTGATGCATTTAGAAACTTATATTTTGGATAGGGGGTGGGTAGTAATGGGGATTGGGATAGGGGATTTTTGGATGGCCGATTTGGGGTTTCAGGGACCCAAATAGACTTAGGAATGAAGGGATTTTTATATGGGGAGAAGGATGTTTGGGATTTTTGAGAGTTGGAGGTGGATGCCTCATTTGAATTGTTTGATTTGTCCTTAAGGACCCCCACCATTTTTGTTTTTTTATTTTTCTTTTGATGGTGTGGGCTTTGGTAGCCTTTTGGATTTTTTATTTTTCTTGGGAGGGATAGCATCTTTAGGCTTTTATGGGTGTTTTGCTTTATGTAGAGAGGCATCCAAATTTTTATTTTTGAATCCCATGGGTGTGTTGGTAACTTCTAGTTTGGATGATGTGTGCTTTTGTTGGTCTTGATTTGGGATTTTAGGGGATTTATGGGTAGAGGGGTTAAAAGTGGATTTATGGATAAATGGATGAGGGGATTTGAGGATAGGGATATTAGGATTTGGGAGGATGGGAGGATAAGGGGATTTAATTTTAGGAGTTCGGAGGATGGAAGGATAAGGGGATTTGATTTTAGGAGTTGGAAGGATGGAAGGATAAGGGAATTTAATTTTAGAAGTTGGAAGGATGGGAGGATAAGGGGATTTAAGGATGGGAATGTTAGGAGTTTGTAGAAGTGGAGGTAAAGTTGATGGAGGGATGTGTTTGGTCACATGCTTTTGCAAATGATATGATGATGGAGGGGGGATGGCGACATATGATTTGGAGGTGCAATGAGATGCACCAGGTTTGGAATTGGATGAATGGATTTTGAAGGATGCATGGATGTTCCAACATGTTTAGATTGTTTGCCTTGGGATGTATAGCCAAGGCAATGCGAGGATGGATAGAATGTGGTGTGGATGGGCTCCCAGATTCCTTGTTTGTGAAGGCCTAAGAATTTACCTTGATAATTCATGTTTTGGAGTATGCGACATGTAATGGGATGTTTGGTGCTTTGGAAACAAGAGGCAAGTCCATTATTTGTTGGAAGAAGATAGGTGGTGGAAGGAAGTTGTTCATTTCCTATGAGAGAGCCACTGCAGATGAAGGCACTTTTTCCAAGTGGATAAGGGGACGGATTTGGAGTGGGATTGGTAGATAAAGGGGTGATTGAATATGGTGTAGAATCAATAAGTTAATCGCTAGATGGGAGGGAATCGAGGATAGGATTAGATGGGATGCTTGTATCTTGATTAGGATAGGGGGTTGATGCTTCAACATGCTTTGGATTTGATTCTTGACATAACTCATGTGTTTGCATGGAGGTGGAAGTGATTTGGATGGATGTGGTAGGTTATTGGTTGGGTATGATAGGTGTTTGAAGGGGTTCATCAACATAGCTAAGTGTTAGATTGCATGAGGGTATTTGATTCCTTCCTAATAGCCAATGGGTGACATCCTTCATTAGTGTATGGGTTGAAGAACAATTTAATGGATGGATAATAAGGGTGGATGGTGTAGGATTAGGATTTGGATTGGATAGGTGGGTGATGGGATTAGGTAGTGATGGTTCTTGGATGGGTTCAAGGATAGGCGTTGGATTAGATGGTGGTGTTGGAGGGGTGGGGGATTTGGGGGATTCCATAGCTTTATTTTTTATTTTTTGCTAATGTTCTTTGGAGTAAATCCCTCAAGGAATCTTTGGATGTTGTTGGCTTAGGATTTGGAAGGTTTGATAGTGGATGGATGATAGGCATTGATGGATTGGGAGATGGATAAGTTAATGTATTAATGTTGATAAGGTTGGAGGGATATTATGGTGGAGGGATTGAGACTGATGGATTGTAAGGTATATATGGTGATGGATTAAGGTTGATAGGATTGGAGGGATACTATGATGGAGGGATTGGAGGATGGGGATTATAGGATAGGGGATTCACATAGGATAATGGTTGTGTATGTAGGCTTTGGATTTCAGCTATAAGGTGTGTTAGGTTGGTGTTCCCTTGATCAAAGTTAGGCTAACAAAGGTTGGGGATGGATAAGTTGGAGGTATTGATTGGTTGGGTAGGTGCAATCGCATGGATGTATAAGGGGATGAAGATTAACATAAGGTTGAAGGTTGATATGAGGTTGATGGGGTGGATATGTAGGGTGTTAATGGGGATGAAATAGGAGTTTGAGAATCTCCAATGATGAGGTGTGCTAAGGGAATATATTTAATGATATTTTTGCATTTTTCCTTAGTGATAGGATTAAAATCCTCATAGGTATATTTAAGTCTTTGTAAATGTTGCATTGTTAGATAAGGATCCATGTTGTTGAAGGGATAGAATAATGGATGAGTGATGTAGGTTGGGGATCAAATTTCAAGACCTTAGGATGATTTGTTTTGCTTCAAAGGATGGATGATTCTCTATAATTAAGATAGACTAATGATCTCAAGAAAGAGGGTTGATTGGGTTGATTGTTGATTTTGATGACTTACTTAAGATAGACTAATGATCTCAAGCAAGTTTGGATAAAGGTTGGTGATGATCAACTAAGGTCTTGATTTTTTGATTGGGTTGATTTGGATTTGGATTTTGGTAATGATGTTGGGGGGTTTTGATAATGATTATGATTGGGATTTTTGGATGGAAGATTGATGGAGGGTGACAGAGACTAAGTCCTTAACCAAGGTTTGATTTGCAAAAGGATGATTATTAGCTATAAATTAGGGGTTGGGATGTTTGATTTTGAAGATAGATTTTGGATGGTTGATGATGTTGGGGATGATGTTGATTTTGGATTTGGATTATGGTTTGGAAGATTGTGGATTGATGTTTGGGTGATGTTTTGGAGATTGATTTTTGGATGAAGGTTAATTGATGTTGGATGAGGGGAGAATGGATTAGATTAGGATTGGATTGATGTTGGATGAAGGATTTGGATCAAGATGACATTGTTTTTTATTGGAGAGGATTTTAATGAAGGTTTGGAAGATGTTGAGGGTTTTTGATGTAGGATAGTTTTGATGAAGATTTGGATGAGGTTGAGTAATGGTTTAGATAATGTTCATTTGATTGGAAGATGAATTGGATAGTTTGTTAGAGTGATGATGTCGTTGATTAAGGATGAGGTAGATGTGATTAGGATAGGATTGGATTGAATGATTTAGATGAAAGTGATAGGTTGATTGAATGATGATGTGGATAAGTTAGATGGTTAGGATGATGATTAGGATGATTAGGATAGATGGGTGATTGGATTAAGATGAGGTGGATAAGAATGATTAGGATGATGAAGATAGACTATGATTAAGGATGAAGTGGATTAGGATAAATTTGATTAAGCTCAGATAAAGGGATTGGATAAGCTCAATTGATGGGATTTGATAAATGGGGGGAGGGTATAGCGATGTTGGGAGGAGACCTAGCCCATTTTTAAAAATGGGCTTGTAAAATTGATAGTTTTGATGGGAAATTTTGATTTTTGGACATAGAGGAAAAGGGTGCTAAAACAATCACAAAAGGTGCTAAAATAGACATCGAAGGCACAGAAGGATGAGAAGATGGTGCTGATTGGTGGACAAATGGTACTAAAGGGATGGCACTATGACAAAACAAAATAGTGCTAAAAAGTGAGCATATGGCACTGATAGTCTGTTGAAGGTTTGAAAGTTGTAGGATTTTGATGGAATGTTTGATTTTTTGGCTCCAAGATCTTAGCAAGAGGTAATGCAAGCAAGAAAGACACAATGGTTGACTTTAATTCATAAAATTTAATGTTTTGATTTCACAGGTTCTCACATGGAAAACACACCATTCATGCAAACATTCCTAGATTTATTCAAGTGGGTGTATACAAGATTATGAGCTCATCTGGCTGCCTTTATATAGGCATGACATGCAAGTCCCATGAGGAGGAGCTAACCATTTTTTATCATGCAAGATCACTCTTACGTCACGAGGGGAGAGCATACACAGCATGCATGTTTGTTTCTAGAGGGCATATGCACTTGGCAATAAAATCAATGTGGCTTGTGCGATGAGTAACTTCCCAATCCCTAAAGGTATCCGGTGCATCATAATCTCATATGGTTGAGAGGTCTTAAGCTAGGATTGAACGAGCTTATAGGGAGTCCTCTATATACCCAAGGGTACATGAGGCACAAACCATGAACACTAGTCCATTGAAGGGATGTGGCACCAAGTGGTTAAGCAAGCACCACTTCACCTTATGTTTGGAATCACCTGGGGTCCCAAGGCTATCCCAATGACAATGCAACTAGATCAAGGTACAACTTTCACTCTCCCCCCTTTGATATGCCCCGTTGGTACAGGTGGTTGAGGTCATCATCCCTTAGGGGGGAAATCCCCAAGAAGGCCTCCTAAGAAGAAACCACCCTTGCTTTTGATCACCCAAGATCGCACGAGGCGCAAGCGGAGAGCATACATAAAAGGTGACCCCTTCAGGATACAATGATAAACAAAGATGGTTTTCAAGTAGACTTTTGATCACCCAAGATCACCCTAAGGTGTGAGGGGAGAGCATACATCTACAAGAAAACCCAAGCATGACAAAAAAGATTCATTTACCACTATGAAGCTAACTTTAGTGCAGTTATGATTTTGTGATAAAAGAAAGATAACTTGGACAAACAAATCTACACCAAATTAGTTAGTACTCTGATAAAAATGCTTTGACATGCATTTTTGATACCTGCAAGAAGTTGTTAGATGCCTGTAAAAGATTGAAGAATCTGTTAGAAAAATGGTGTTGATACATAGATGGATGGCGCTAAAGCAGAGGATGGTGTTGAAGTATGGATGGATGGCACTAAAGTAGAGGATGGTGTTGAAGGATGGACAAATGACACTAAAGTAGAGGATGGTGTTGAAGGATGGATGGATGGAACTAAAGTAGAGGATGGTGCTAAAGGATGCATGGATGGAGCTAAAGTAGAGGATGGTGTCGAAGGATGGATGGATGGATGGCACTAAAGAGAGGATGGTGATGAAGGATGGATGGATAATGCTAAAGCAGAGGATGGCATTGAAGGATGGACGAATGGCACTAAAGTAGAGGATGGTGCTGAAGGATAGATGGATGGTGCTAAACTATGGATTACCTTTGGCCTCTGTGATACAAAGGCAGATGTCACTATTCTGGGTTCAGATAACAGTGAAATGAAAAATAGTGGGAAAACCTACAAAAATAAAGGGTAAACCTTGCACAAAAATGATGACAATGAGATGTTAGGGTTCTGCAAGGTTAGTCTAAGGATAAATACAACAGTTTGTTACCAGAAAATGGTGGAGTAGGTGTGTTATACACCTTGCATAACATTGGTATTATTTTATTATGTAAAATAAATATTTAATTGTGGTGCATCATGTGATGTGTTTATGCACATTGGATATTTATTTGGACACCACTTGTAATCATTGTATGTAACATTGGGTTAATTACTTTATTTGTAATTATTTGATTAATTGGGAAAACTTAGTACCAATAATCAAATTTGGGGTTAATGTTTTTGCAGACACATGGTTTTGGGGGAAATAGTTTTAATAAACCACATATTGTATTTGTGTGTGAGCTTATGTTTATAAAAGCAAAACACACGGGTAGGTGAAGGAGGTTGGCTATTTAGCTTTTGAGCCTAATCTTGTTGGCTGGGTTGTAGCTTCTCTTACAGGTTAGCTATGTGAGGGTTTGAAGCATGGTATGGGATGTATGCTTACATGCTTGTTCACATGGATTGCAGGTAGAGAGAGCTTGATGTTTTAGAGGTTATCTCTGCATATGTATTGTTGATTTATTGTTGAATAATACATGAGAGATGCATGCTTTTGGAGGCTAGGTTTTTCCCTCTATGAGGATTTTCTCAAGGTATATCTTGTGTCACCATTGATGGTATGATTGTATATTTCTTTTGCATGTGGTTTTTTGGTCATTTGCACATTGAATCTCTTATTGGGTTATGGGGACTTAGTCTCTATGGTTGCATATTTCTAATAGAAAATAGGGTTAGTTTGTGTGATTTAACCAAAATAAACCCAAGCTTAGGTGTTTTCAAAACATGTTAGATAAGATGATAAAACACCTCAAAAACTTGCAACAAAATCCTGTTAGACAACAAATAATAACCCTGTGGATAGTTGTTAGCAAGAAAAACCAGAAACAAAAAAGTGTTTTTGCAAGAACATTTTTGGCAATGTCGTGAAAATGATGCTAATGCAAGCTTAAATGGTGCTAACAGAGGAGCATATAGCGCTAATTTTTGAGTGTATGGCATTGAAACAAAGTCATATGGCACTAATCTGAGAGAAAATGATGTGACTGTGGGAGAGGATGGTGCTAAACCAACCTGCATGATAGAAAGCTTCCAAAAAATTGTAAGAAAATGTTAGATTCAGGACTAGGGGTCCCACTGGGCGTGCCAAATGAAGATAAAAGAAATATTCAAAGGAAATAACACAACCAAATGCAAGAAAACAACAAATGATATACCTTCGAAAGTCTCCCTCACTTCTTGATAATGTGTAGGGGCTTGCACCCACTAGCTCCTAGCTTTACCCATGTTGATAGTTGAAATGTGGATTGCTCCTTGTATTCTCAACACAATATGATGAGGGATTTGGTGATAGATTTGGGTATGGATAGAATCTTTGATATGTATGAGATGAGAGATATGAGATGAAAGGCTAGATGGATTTTGGCATTATGATGGCATGATGGAGAGATTTTGGAGGAATTTGGGCATGCATTTGATGCTATGGAGAAGTTGTTCAAATGGCTTGGGTTGGCCTTGTATTTATAGGCCAATTGAGGGGGATTTGAATCTAGTGGCTAGGATTCAAAGTTGGAATCAAGGGTTGAGATGAGAGGATGAGATCAAGGGTTGATATCTCATCAAAAACATTGGATGGATGGGATTAAATGTGAATTTTTAATGGACATGGGGAAGGGTGATGAGGATTAAAATGAATTAAAAATTCATTTTTAGGAAGAGTTGGATAATGACAAGTGATGAATAAAATATTTATTTTGTGGGAGGATGTGGAATTAAAAATTCCATTTTATGGGTGAGTGTGTGTCACATGTGACACTTGTACATTTTTGGTACTCACATGTGTGAGCTTGTTTTATGGAGAAAAGATTAGCATGAAAATGGAAAGGTGAGTTGGAAGGGTCATGTGACCCTTGGGAATAAAAGATTTTTTTTTTATTTGTGGGGTGTGGGAATGAGTGTTAAGCAAGGTTTGACTAAGTTAATCAAGGGATTAACTTAATTAATGTGGCTATAGAAAATTAGATAGTCAGTTAATGGAGGATTGAAATTAATTAAATAATGGTTTGTTTAATTAATTCAGGTCTAAGGGTCATGTAGGCTAGGGTAGCTAATTAAATAATTGATATTTAATCAACTAGGCTAGGTTTAGGTGGTAGAGTAGGTAGATTAATTAATAAGAATGATTTATTTAATTAATTGGGATTAGGAAATAGATAAATTTACTAAATAAATATTGAGCATATTTAATTAATTAATGAGGGATAGTGTTGTAAGGTTTATTGATAAATTAGATGAATTAATTTATCACAAGGGATGAATTAGGGATAAATGGCTAAGGGTAGATGATTAGAGATGGCTTAGGATAGATTAATTAAATAGAATTGAATTTATTTAATTAATGGGAGGGATAATCAGTAGTGTAGAGATATGTGAAATTGGCTTGCAGGGCAAGTCAGTTTTAGGTGTCTACAATCTCCTTTACAGAACAAACATTGACACAGACCAGATCCTAGGACCATCCAACCTCTCTCTATGACTTTTTGCTTCCATGCAAGTAGAACAGCCCCTGTGTTATGTCTCCACTCGACTGGCTTTTTCCATGAGAGCGAGAGTGACTTGGAGGTTGCCATCAGCAAGGAGATGGTTCATGTGTTGTATCGAAGTTGACTCATCCACATTTGTGCCTGAGTCACGTTTTGAAGAGTATAGGTTGTTCATGTGATCTCATAGTGATGAACTTGTCTCCTTCCATTCTAACATTAAAATTAAATTTGGTCAATTTGTCAATTCACCCTTCTACCTTGAGTTGACTAAACACATGTTTGACATGATTTGATGATATGTTCTAGCATGTAAATGCATTCAATACATTTATTCTATAGAAAGATCAACTAAATAATCAAGCCATCACTCATTCTAGAGAGAAATTAGTAATTGCACA
This sequence comes from Cunninghamia lanceolata, assembly GCA_027924645.1. NCBI lineage: Eukaryota > Viridiplantae > Streptophyta > Pinopsida > Cupressales > Cupressaceae > Cunninghamia > Cunninghamia lanceolata. Next base: position 1,276,362 of record BSBN01000204.1, on the reverse strand, counting down.
TTTCTATTTGGTACAATAAAAGGCATAACAAACAATCATAGTTGGACTGTAGTTTTTTCAAGTTTGTTTAATTTATGAGGGTTGATCTAGGAGAACTTGCCTCCTTATGACTATTTGATAACCCTTAAGGTATTTTTAAATATTTCTAAATCCCCTACTATTCAAGAAGAGAAACACAGACTAATAAACATCAGATAAATTTGTAGAGTAGAATACTACTAGTTGTCAAGGCAAATCTAGACTGAGAGTATAGATAAATGTGACCATGAAATTATCCTTTGGAAAAGAAAAGATCTAGTGTAGACATCCAAGTAGTTCACTAAGAGAGAGGCATTATTCCCAAAGTCTAACATCAAGTAGATTGTATATTCTTATTCATTTAGCACTTATTCTTTGGTCATTGAGTTAAGCACTCAACCCTCTTATTCAATTTCCTAAAACAAAAAATACTTGTATCAATTCTCTAACTCTTTATCATGCTTAGTTTTTTATTAAGATAATAAGGTTTTGAAAGGGATCTCTCCCATTTACATCAGAATAGCCAATAGACCCGCAAAATGAGCCCCAGAATATATGGGGCTATTAGCAAAACACAACAATAGAAGCCAGAGAAGGAACAACAAAAAATAGAAGGAATAACAAAGGAATAGGAAGGAAAAAAGAAAGCACAATATAGTGGGATGTTATCCCTACTTAGTTGGCATCTTCAAACTAGAGGCAATTTTGTACTCATTGGCTAGAAATTTGACCTGATCTTCAAAGGATGATTCAATAGTGTCATCCTCCACCACAATAGCTTTATCCTTGATAACCTCCATAGTCCTAGTAAATGTCCTCCTTATAGAACCTTCAACAGTGATTATCCTTAGTTACCCTAGGTTGATTGTGCTTATTTAATTGCATTTGTTTAATTTGCCTTGATTAATCCTAAGGAATCATTATTTTCCTTTTACACATTAATATTAATGATAAATAATCAATATATTAATTATTGTAAGGAAACTAAGTGTACTCTAAATATGACATTCTAGATGTTAAATTCAAATACTTTAGCATGCATGTTGGTGGGCAATAGTCCACTTTTAGGAAGGATCTAACTCAACATAAACTTAAAATGTAAGTTCAAATAAAGAGGACATGATCATGGAAGTGGTTCCCTTTATAGGATAGAATCACACCTACAATTTAGTCCAAGGTAGGAAAGATAATTAATAGACATTAAATCAATTTTAGACCATTATGATAAAGTAGGTAAAGCCTAATGGATTGGCTAGGTTTTGTCATCTTCTATGCAAAAATACATTGGATTGACCACCAAAATGACACATATAAAGACAAGGACAAAGTGAGTGTAAAACAAGTAAGGAAATGAGAAAAGTATGCACTTTTATCCTCTACATCTTTCCCCTATTTTGGTGTACATGTGAACTATATGAATTGTGCATGATAAAGTAAATAAGATAAAAAATTAAATTAAAAGTAGATACTAAAAAGGTTACAATATGGACAATGCTCCTCACTTTCTTCATTTTCTTGGTAGGGTTGCATCTCTAAACCTGTACAATAGAGAATTAGTAGCATCCACACTAATGATGAACAAAAAAATATGATTATTTTACATCACATGTACTTTGTGTTAACTTTTGACTCAAAAACAATGAAAGAGGATTTAGGATGGATTCATGAGGGTGTAACTAAGTTTGCCCCCATGAAATCTTGTAAGGAGATCAATGTGAAGGAAAATAGAATTCATGTTGTATAAAGTTGTTGAGGAGTTGGAACCAATATTAATCCATACAAAGATGAACCAAAAAAGATAGGAAGATGCATAGGTTTGTCAAGGAGTTAGAGTTGATATGAACCCACATGTTGAAGGAACCCTATCCTCCTCCACCATGAGCTTAGATTTAAGTAGATAACCAAACAACCCATATGCCACAAAGCAATAGGTAATATTTATATGTCTTAACTCATTAAATGTTCATATTTATAATCATACATATCCATAATTATAAAGTATCAACTATGTTTATTCACATTTGCAACATTTTACAATGCTATTATACACATTAATATATCATAAACAATCATGTGAATATTTACACCATTAACAACACTCATCTAAAATAAAAAAGACACTTGATCATATTAAATACAAGATATATCAAATGAAAATAAATAACTATAACATCCCAAGACTATACACCATCTCCAAAAGAAAACTCCTCACATCTAATACTATGAGAGTATACATTTTCAATGCTATACATGTTAATTACCCCAATAAGCTCAAGGTAGAATATCATGCATCCCATGCTAGATGAATCCTAACACCTTAGCACAAAATCCATTTCTATTTTCATAGATCAACTCCTACTAATATTATCATAAGAGTACATATTTAAAAAAGTATACAAGACATACAAGACAAACAATCAAACATGAATACACTTCAATCAAGAGTGCATTGATGCAATCAAGAACAGACATAAAACATATAATTTCATGAATATAAGACAATAAGACATGAACATAAGACTTATGAATATATAAAAATATTAATGCAAGATAAGACACAATCCCCGGAATGAACTAGACTGAAACACCACATTTCTCTTTCAATGATAACCCGTATCATTCCCTTGTATGTTGTCAATTGGCATGTACTTACCAATAGATAATACCAAATTAAATGAAATGATATTAGAAAACACAACACAAGACAATAAAATACATCACAAGACTTCTAATGGTATCTTAAGCAACACTAAGATTTATTTCCAAAACAAGTAATCTAAAACTCACTTGACAAGAATGGCAACAAACTATAAGCACCCATAGAGCACCCTAATTCATCGAGTATAATCAAAATACATTCTTGCAAATGGTCAATAGGTCTTCACATGGATAATCTCTTTGCGAATTGCAATAGTAGATGCATTAAATGCATAAACAGTTTGTGGACCCTCTATATTTTACTCCACTATGGCTCATGTGATGTAGCTTATATATAACGAGAAGAGTAATCTCATTCTCTAACCATACATATCTTAGGGGAGAATGACCTCCTAGGTTCTTAAGGAAAATTTTATAGTAAATGATATCATGATTCATCATCCACTACATGGATAACCATCTACCTATACTTTAAACTCACAAGACAACTCAATCATACTCAGGTGTAGTTGTAACATAGGGATTGAGATCCAACTAAGGCTCACACACTCACACCTAATATATACAAGACCATCATAACTCTCAAACAAGAAATGATCTCACCCAATTGTATTGATAGAAGTGAGATAACCATCAATACTTTCATCCTATGCATTTAAAAACTCATTTCCAATAAGGGAAGTGTTGTGCCTTGCACACACACTCCATCATTTGCACTAGAAAAATGGGCACCCCCTCTTTTGACATGAGATTTCAAGTGAGTTTTCCATCTCTTCTTGGTTTTTCAGCTTGTTGCATGTACTTTGTGGTCCTGGTTGATCAACTTGATTTGATTATAGAGCTTGTGATTGATTGATATGATTTTAGGTACATTTGATGCTCTTGGGCATTCCATTTGGTGATTTGGTTTGATCCTCCTGAGTCTTGGCCTATTCACGTACTTTGGATGTACTTGTTTGATATGGATTTCCTTTCTTGGGTTAACTTCGTGCTTGTGTGTCCATTTGATATAGTTTTAGCATATTTTGGCTTCAAGACTTTTTGTTTGGATATGTATACTTCATTGCTTGATATGATCTCTTGGCTTGTATGGAGGTTTTTTAATGTTCCTACTCTATTTCATCATTATGATATACTTGTCTTGATAAGTTTTCTATGCTATAATGTTAAGTTTTGGGGTGTTTAATGCAAGGTATATTTGTGATTTTGTGGTCTTTTGAACCCTTGAGGAGAGGAGGATATTTATTGTTGTGGGATGAAATTCAGCTTGTTGACCCTTTTCTATGCTTATTTTGTTGATTAATCTTCATATAGAGGGTTAATCATGATGCCTATAATGTCATAGGGCTTGTTAAGGGGTTATTTCTAATATTTGTTGTAGTTTGGCATGTCTCCCTTTGGTCTTTATCTTTAGTAGATTGTTCAACCCTTCAATCATCACAAGCATTTCTAAAAACAGTCCTAAACCTCTCACAATAAGTCTTGGCATTAAAAGTCATTTCAAAATCAAGAAAGGAGACACTTTACCCTATTGGATTATTACCTTCTATCTCATTATGATTGATTTGCTACACCTTAGGAACAATTATAAAAAAAATAATTTCAACACTCATTCTACCATGCAATATCTCTCCCACATGTGAAGATATGCTTGGAAGGCCTTGACACATTTGTTTCTAAATTCAAGCTTGATTTTAATGTTCATGGTGGCGTTTGAAGGTAATAAGGAGGGGTTTTGTTTACTAATAATCCATCTTGCATGGGAGATTCTTTGGCTTTGAATTTGAAAGAAATGATGAAGCTATGTTTGTGATTTCTCAACCCTAAAAGTTGTAGATCTAGATGAGAATCAAGATAAGAGGGTCAAATGGTCTTGTTTTATTGAGGTTTCCATGATTTTACCAAATATAGTTTCATAAGAATTAGGATTATGGATGTGTAACTTCTAAAGGGTTGCAACCATTGTCATGAAATCTATCATTAGCATTGAGCTTTATTAGATATTCTTTATCATTTTAATCCAAAAATGGAGTCTGATTCTTGTTTTTTTGTTGCAGGGGTGGTCAAGGAGCCAATAGAATTATTTGTATCCAACACTTTACATTATGTTATGAGGAATTAGTTTGAAGAGGGTTTCATGTCTTCATTCATAAACATTATCACAAGGAGGATATTAGTTTCTAGTGCCTATAAATTTACAATAGTAATTTGTTAACAGTGGTGTATGTGAAGGCAAACTGGTATCCCATTATCAAAGGACTGCCACATTTAAATCTAGGATAGTTGTAGTGATGTTTTTCTATTGGGACAACTAGGCCTAATATTATTCTTTCTTAGTTTCCTTGCAAAAGCATGTACTTAAGTGCAAATATGAAATCTATGAGGAGGTTATGGTTTGACTGCCTAAGGCAATTCATCAAACCGTAACCATAGGGGATCCCATTATGAATGGAATGAGGATCTTGAGAAATACAGCCCTGACATTCCCACATCTTTGAACCCCAAGTTCTGCCATTGGATTGAATGCTTTAGTGCATGAAAAGACTCTTAAGAGCATGTGATGATAATTTGGAGGGTTGGTACAAGCAAGGTGTTATAGGGTTCAATAATTGCATTTGAGATAGGCTTGAGACAATGATGGAGAACTTATAAATCACATGAATGACACTGCCATCCAAAATACCTAGGGTATTGTCATCATTTCACCTAGCTGTATTGAGTCATAAGATTGCCACAATCCAAAATTCTTACCACAATTGAAGGACAACCATACCAATTCATGCCTTACACTACCTAAGACATTCAAAAATGTTGTTAGCATAGTAGAAGGGGTCATAAATAGATAAGTGGGTCAACTCAAGAAACCCCTTCTAGGATTGTCATAACAACCACTACTATAATGGTGTTGTTTGCATCATGGGCTTGTGTCATTTATATTCAATCGGGGCTATTTGACTGATCCTCATACGAGAAATGATTATTGCTTCATAATAAATAGTCACTATGTCCATAACTATGGCAAATATGTTAAGACTAATGAAGTCAGGGTCCCAAAAGTAGTCCTAAGTAGAGGAATTGGTGAGGGACTGTCACATAGGGATGAGGATAGAATGTGTCTTAAGGTTTTTTTTAACCACTATCATATTGTCACAACCAATGGGATTGTTTTGCCACTCTTAGGACTATCATAAACCTTATGGACTATCATCATTTACAAACCCTAGGTAAGGGATAATGTTGATGTTGTGATTTCAAGGCATGGAATGTGGTCATAAGATAGTCCTATCAATCTCACACAAGGTTGTTATTGCTAATGTTGTTTAATGACTCATAGAGGACGGTTAAGAGGCTAATTCATTATCATGTCATAGGGCCACAAGGAGGTAATCATGCTATAACTTGCACTAATGAATCCAAAGATACAAGAAGGCTACATTAAAACTACATAGGCTATTATGATTACTCTCTACTATCACAAGAGTAGACCTAGCTTTGTTATCAAAAACACTACCAACAAGGACTATCACAGTCCAGGGCACTTGAGAACTTCATTACAATTGTCTGAACCCTAATACATTGTTATCAACCATTTGGATAGTCATACACTATAAATGATCATTGAGGCTTTAAATGAAGTCATACCTTCAATCATATCATATTTCACTACCCATATGGGACTATTTTACTAGGGATGTAAGAGTTTTGGAGAGCAAAGTGAATGGAAGCTCATGAAGAGATCATTAAAAGGATTGGGTACAATAATCAATAAAGGACATTAATCAAGTCTATTTTTCTCATGGTTGAACTTACTTGGGGTAGGGATTAAACATTGCTCTTTTATGACTTCGAAGGGGTTGTTAAGATATATAAAAGGTGTTAATAGTGGACTACCCCAAAAGGTGAGATGAGGGACCATGAAGATGATACAGAATGGTGAAGAGGATTGTCTCCTAGTGTTGTCATTTGAAACCTGGCCATTGTAGATCCATAACTATGAAAACCATACTCTACTAAGAAATAAACACTTACCATCCCTTTGTCTTTAGAGGTCTATCAGAGGAGTCATCAATCACTATATGGCCTTATTCTCCATCAGATCCATCAAGAGGTTACCATCAAGACAAAACATTTTTTGTTACATGGTACTATGCCTGTACAAGATAAACAGAGATGGATTAAGACATAGTTTGTTTTGATTCAAATAATATACAATTGTCCTAAAGTAGATGCCAGAGGATTATCAAATATTATGATTGTCATGATGGCATGTGAGCTAGACACTTTGACTTCAAAATTGCATGATTGGATCCGTGTCATGCTAGGATTGTGTATTGTTATTGAATAGGTTGTTGTATATGGTTGCCATAAAGGAATGAAAGACAACCGCAAATGTTGTCACAAACCTAGCCTTAGATTTATATTGTGTTGAATCAATTTTGTCTCTTTATTATAACCATAGTTTGAATCATGATTGGGGTTAAGGTGAAGACTATCATAACAGTCTGATTATGGGTAACTTTTTATCATGCTAAGAAGGTAGATCACTATCATTACAATCCTAGTCAAAAGAATGGGTGACTAGATGATGATTATAGAAGGTTTCATGACAAAGGAGTGTTGATACCTTATGGAATGATAGGATTGCCATTGTGTTAGGACTGCTATGTCCTGAAACCCTTCATGCAAGAAAGGTTGCTAGGTCAATGTGGGATGAACTATCATTGGTGTTGTCCAAGGGAAACATGGGTTTGAAGAGTCATCCTACTACTCCAAATAGTTACAAGGAAGAAATTATCATGGGTGTCACAATAATGAAAGGGGGTATTTGGAGACAAATTACTATGACTATCATATGTGAAGAGAGGTAATGGACTATCATGGTCATTGGAATATTAGAGCAATGAAACTTTATCATAAACTCATGAAGAATCACTATCACAACCATTCTGGAGTTTGTAAATGCAGTCATGTTGCTAGTCACCAATCAAAGCATGCATCTACATCATTCACATAAGATTTTCATGAGTAAATTGGCATCACAAGGGGAGTCACAAGGTCATTAAAAGAAGATGGTGAGATGAGGAGGATTGTCTCATCTGTCCTAAAAGTCTCTCCCTTATAAATCATTGGAGTATACATAGGAGTCTTGACAAGTGGATTTATACACTAGTATACATAGATCACATGAGAAATGATATCAAATGAGATAGATGCATTAAAGGACAACTATGAACACCTTCTTGATTTCTAATTTAATTTGGTACATATGGTCCTATGAGACATGATAAACCTAGATGAATGAGCTGATAGGAAGGGTGATGGAGAAGATGGTGAAATGATGAGAACGACAACCAAAGTAGTGACAACAAATTTGTGAAGTTGTCATAGGCAACAAATTTGACAACTAGTTGTTTGTGACTGATTTATCATTGCAAATGGATATATTTTAGCATTTTTTGATTGGAAATGATTTATTTATGATGAATTTGATGCTTGGACTTATTTTTTGTAGGTCTAGGAGGCTAGAAACATGTGGAGATCAGTTGGAGGCATCATCGAAGCATGAAGACTTGGAAACACCCTACTATCCCAACCATGAAATTTTTTATTTTTAGACCCATACCACTATTGTACCTACAAAATAAGGCCAAGATATCAATTATCATGAATAAAAACCACAAGAGCTAGAGAAAAACAAAAATCAGACCTAAACTATTGTTGTTCATGCAAAATCAAAGTAAAAAATGATAGAAAATGAAGGAACAAATATCTTGTAGCTGGGTAAAATTTAATTGTATGACCTTATACCTGATTTGCAGCTTAAAACATGAATGATATAGCCCATTATGAGGCCCCAACTTGCTGATCTAGGTCTGAGTTGAAGATTCATGGTTGAAAAATGAAGGAAACATGAAGAATAGGGGTTGGAAATGAACTTTTGATGCCAAAATCAGTCACCTAGAGCTACACCATCATGCTTGCACATGGAAATGAAGACCTATAGCTGCCCATGGAGATGAAAATGATTTTCTTCAACTACACAAGTTCCTTTTATTGATATTTATCATACTACAACAAGTTGTTGATGTAGTTGCAAAAATTAAATGAGTTGGAGATGTAGTTTCAAATAATAAATGTTTTAAGCTTCAAAAGTTACTTTTGGGTCAAAAATAGAAAACTTAGTATCAAAAGTAAATGTGGAGACAAGAAAAAGTTACTTTTTGATACTAAGGGAAGCTTGTTGAGGAAGCTACAAGGATATGAGGAGAAATATCTTAGAAATTGCACTTGCCACCAATATTGACTTTGCGTTTGAGTATCAAAAGTGAGCCATTGGATCAAATTGATCATAGTCATTGGATGTAACTTGGTGAAAAATTATTATTGCAAAGCTGATTTGTATAAATATACATCTAAAAAATCATTGTAAGGGTTGGGAAAAATCATTAAAGAAACATTGGAAATAATTTGTACTTTGAATTTGAGAGAAAATACATAATATGTTCTAAATTTTCATGATATTTTCATGGTTTTCTCCACGCGAAGTTTGGAAATTATTGATATTTGTCAATCTTTTGAGCTTAATACAAGTTTGATTCATTATTTCTAGTCAAGATAGTGAATAGAAATTGTTGAGATTTGTTGAACTTGTCATCATACAAAGCTTGTTTCATAATTTCTAAACATCAAGTAGAGTTTTTATTTCATTTTTAGCTATAAGTTTGATGGATATTTGATGAATTTTAAAAGTGTTCATACCACTAGTGATTTTCTTATTGTAGATTTTTTTGTGTGGTTATCCTAAATATCCATAAATTCACCTTTGAAGATTGCACCTTCTTGAATCTTGGTTGTTGATTTTTCTTGATCAAATCAAGAATGGTTAATGGTTGCAAACTTGCCTATCCATTGTTGAGGCTGAAATGTTGGTAAAAGCTTGAGTTTTAGTTAGTTTCTTTCTAACCTTTCTCTATCTCACGTTGCTTTTGCACTTTTTTATTAGATCTAGTTAGTTTAGGATTAGAATAGGATATTCAAACTTGCATATTGTTGTTGTAAGGTTAATATTTCATGAATGCAAGTTAATATATTATTGGTTATAGGTTGAAATGATACATTTTATGGTAATATATGTTTGGATCACTTTGTTTATACATTACTAAATCTAAAAATTGATTGGTTTATGTGTGTTGAAAGTTTGTCAATATTTGTGTAAGGCCCCTTGATTGAAATAGTAAAGACATCACAAACAATTGAGTTATCTTGTGAAGGCCAAGACCTAGCTAGTATAGACCTTAGGGTAGTGATGCAATGTAGGACTCCCACAAGCAACTCATAACTCATAACCTCACTCACAATTTCTCAAATACACAAACTCATTTTCACAATAAAATGCAACACAAAGCTTATACAAAAGCTTAACATCAAATCACACTTATTTCAATTCAATTTCATCAAAAGAAAATGACTACAAGCATATGCAACAAAATTATAGCTTTGGCCTCTCATGGCCTCTCACATGAAACTCTCTTTCCTCCAATTCCAGCTCTCTTCTCAAATGTTTGCTACATGTCTGAGCCCCTCTCATGGGCTTATTACAAATTCTAAAATCCCCTTGCACTTCTCTGCTCATGAGGTGTCTGTTAGGGGTTAGTCGACAGAAGATATCAATTAAATGCAAATAAAGATTAAACAGAGGAATGGAAATACATAGAAATAATAACAGCGAGAGACAAGTTTTAACGTGGTTCACCCAAACTCGGGCTACATCCACCAAATAGAGAGTCCAATATTATTATCTAGTAAATCAAATTGATTACAACTAGTAATCCCTACAACTCAATACCGCTACAAATGCTACAATACAATATCAAAACCCTAACCCTTAGTGACTTTTTATCAAGCCTTTTTATCGGTTACAAAAATAGGGTTTTCTTATGTCGGTCACAAAAATAGGATTTTTTATGTCGGCTCTAAAAAAAAATTTCTCAGGGGCTGCACCCCCGAACCCCGGCGAGGATACATGGCTAGTGTACAGTACTTTCCTGATTAGTCGCCACCTACCAACAATCTCCCACTTGGAGACTGATCCTAGACGACACCGTTGCGTGTGTAGCTCCCACTAGAAATAAGCACCCTGGACTCTATTGTTTTGTTTTATTGTTTTAGTCTTGAAGACCAATCGAAGCTGAAGAGGAGCTCAGCTTCTCCCTTGTCACTGCCTTTGTAAACATACCCGCTGGATTTTCATCTATATGTATCTTTTCCAGCCTTAACTGTCCATTATCCAACACCGACCGAATAAAGTGATACCTCAACTGTATGTGTTTGGTCTTTGAATGCAAGGCAAAATTCTTTGCAAGATGTATGGCACTCTGACTGTCAGTATACAAAGAACTGTTAGCCTATTGTTTTCCCAATTCTTTCATAAAAGATTGCATCCATATCATCTCCTTGCTGGCCTCTGTTGCAACTACATACTGTGCCTCTGTGGTGGATAAAGAAACCACCTTTTGCAACCATGAGATCCAACTCATTGTTGTCCCACCTACAGTAAAGACATAACCTGTAGTACTCTACCTGGTATCAATATCCCCTGCCAAATCTGAGTCTACATAGCCTGCTAAATCAGTATTAGAGCCCCCAAAACATAAATGTGTATTGGATGTACCTCTCAAATATCTGAGAATCCATTTTACCACATTCCAATGCTCCAAACTAGGATGACTCATATACCTGCTAACAACTCCTACAACATGTGCAATATCTAGTCTCGTGCATACCATGGCATACATTAAACTTCCTATAGCTGAAGCATATGGTACCTTGGACATTTTCTCTTCCTCCTCTCGTGTCTTAGGACACATCTCCTTAGTCAATTTCAAATGACTAGGCAAAGGTGTGCTGACATCTTTTGCATTCTCCATATGGAATCTCTGCAACACTTTTTCAACATAAGCAGCTTGAGATGGAGTCAATTTTTTGTTCGTCCTATCTCTGCAAATTTTCATACCAAGGATTTGTTTTGCTACCCCCAAATCCTTCATATCAAATGATTGTGCTAACTATTGTTTTAACTCTCTTATGTGACCCATGTTAGACCCAGCTACAAGCATGTCATCAACATATAAACATAAAATAATGTAGCTGTCATTATCCAACCTCTTAAAATAAACACAATGGTCAGAATTACACCGACTGTAGCCTTGCTCAGCCATAAAACTATCAAATTTCAAATACCATTGCTGAGGTGCTTGTTTCAAGCCATACAAACTCTTCTTCAATCTGCACACCAGTTTCTCCTTACTTTTGACCTCAAATCCGTGGGGCTGGTCCATGTATATCTCCTCCTCCAAATCACCATTGAGAAAGGTAGTTTTCACATCTAGTTGTTCCAAATGCAAATCTTCAGCAGCCACAATACTTAAAACAGTACGAATAGAAGTCATCTTGACAACCGGAGAAAAAATCTCATCAAAATCAATGCCCTATTTCCGTGCAAATCCTTTTACTACTAACCTGGCTTTAAATCTTTTCTTACCTCCATCTTCCTCTTTCAGCCTATAAACCCATTTGTTTGGTAAAGCCTTTTTTCCTGCAGGTAACTTACATAATTCCCAAGTCTAATTTTTCAGCAAGGAGTCCATTTTTTCTTTCATTGCAAGCTCCCACTGAACCTGTGTATCCACCTGCATATCTTCATCATACCCTTCTGGTTCACCAGCATCTGTTAACAAAATAGAATAGAAAGAGGGAGAAAACCTTTCATGAGGTCTACTTAGCCTTGTTGACCATCTAACATTTACTGGAGTTTGTGGTATTTCTGGTTGTTGTTGCGGAGCATGAGGAACCACTGGAACAACACTATTTGGAGTATCATCCAGCACCACATAATCTTTTGCTTTCTTCTCATGCTACTACAACTGATCTTTGTACAACACTTCTCATTGAATATGACATCCTTGCTTCTCACAATTTTCTAATTTTCAAAATCCTAAAGCCTATAACCAAATTCATCAATACCATATCTAACAAAGGTACACTTTTTTGATTTTGCATCCAGCTTGGTTCTATTTTCAGAATCTACATGTGCAAATGCTTCACATCCGAAGGTTTTGAGAAAAGAATAACTCACCTTCTTACCTGTCCATGCTTCCTCTGGAATACCACAGCCCAAAGGAACTAAAGGACCTCTATCAATTAAATATACAGCAGTGTTGACAACCTCTATCCACATGTTTAAAGGCAGCCCAACATGCAATCTCATGGTCCTTGCATGCTCCATTATTGTCCTATTCATGTATTCAGCCACTCCATTTTCCTGTGGAGTCCCTGGAACCATTTTCTGCCCACGAATTCCATTAAAGGAACAATAATCCTCAAATTCTTTGCTGCAATACTCACCACCGTTAGGGTAAGTGCAAGAAGATGGGGGGCCAAAAAGGGGTCTTAAGTGGCCACTTTTTTTCTGAAATCGGGAAATACAGGCCTTGGATGAGAAATTGAGCATAGTTACACTCAAAATTTAGAGATGCAACCAAAACAATGTTCATAGTGCTTCGAGTCTACTTTCTAAACTACTATTTTTTTTTTGAAAATGGCATAGATTAAGGGGTGCAAAAGAGGGAGCCACAGAAATTGGTGTTGTTTCTGTCAAAAAAACATAACATAGCATGTTTTGTGGCTCCCTCAAAAGGTCAACTTTTTTTTGGTATTTTTAAAATCACTTCAGTGAGAAATTAGCTAATAGCATGTAGTTTATGCCTGATTTTTCTGATAATTATTTGATGAATATTTGATTTTTTACTAATTTTCAAAGTGGACACATCCTAAAAAATAGAATTTTGGCTGTGCTACCCCTATAAATTTTGAAAAGTAATTGAAAATCATTTTTTTCTTTTTTTAATATTTGTAGAATGGAGTCTAGTTTCTAAATATGTAATTTTTTTGAAATTTCAATGAATAGTTAATTTACAATGAAAAAAGACCAAACAATGGTTTTTGCCCAAAAACGGACACACAAACAAAAGAAATTAAAGATGAAAGGCTTAACATTATTAATATGTGAAAAAAATCACATCGTCAAATAGCTAAGAGAAAGCCTAACATTACCCAGGTGTTCGATTTGTTCGACATTGAAACACGTGCAAATCTGAGAGTTAGCACGAATGAAATTATGTGACATCTTGAAGAATCTGGAAAAACACGTTTGTGACTGTTCAAAAGGCACTCCAAGCCTTTGGGTTGGAAATCTAAAGCAAATCCCAAGCCCAAGGCTTGGGATTCCCAAAGCAAGATGTAACGCAAGCGCGTTATAATGCGTTCGCATTATGTTTTGCTTTGCATTTTTCTTTTCCGCAAGTCTATTGTTTGTCATGTTTGACATAATGCGAGCGCGCTATAACACGCTCGTGTTATGTTCCCCTTAAAAAAAATTTATCTTCAAGGCTATTAATCATGTATGTATGTATGTATGCCTATATGTATGTATGTATGTATGTATGCCGATATGTATGTATGTATGTATGTATCTATGTATGCCTATATGTATGTGTGTATGTATCTATGTATGCCAATATGTATGTATGTATGTATCTATGTATGCCTATATGTATGTATGTATAGTGTCGAGGGTAGAGGAGGGTAGAGATGGGAGTGAGCCAGATAGGGGAGGAGAGGGGTGGATAAGGATTGAGTGATTAAGGTTTAAGGTTGAGGGTTGAGCGTTTAGGGATATGATTTAGAGTTTAGGGATAAGGGATTAGAGTTTAGGACCTTGAGGGATTAGGGTTTAGGGTTGAGGCTTTAGGGATAGCGTTTAGGGTTAAGGGTCGAGGGATTAGGTTTAAGGTAGAGTGTTGAGGGTAGAGGGATTAGGGATTAGGGTTTAGGGTTGAGGCTTTAGGGATAGCGTTTAGGGTTAAGGGTCGAGGGATTAGGTTTAAGGTAGAGTGTCGAGGGTAGAGGGATTAGGGTTGAAGGTTTAATGATTTAGGGTTGAGGCTTTAGGGATGAGGGTTAAGGGATTAGGGTTTAATATATAGTGTCGAGTTTCGAGTGTGTAGGGATAGGTTTTAGGGTTCAAGTTTTAAGGGTTAAGGGTCGAGGGATCAGAGTTAAGGGTTGAGGGATTAGGGTTTGACGTTGAGGGTTGAGTACATTGAGGTTCGAGGGTTAAGGGTTTCGGGATAGGGTTAAGGGTTGAGGGATTAGGGTTAAGGGATACGGTTGGATGGTTTAGGGATAAAGGATTAGGGTTTAAGGTATAGTATCGAGCTCGTTGAGGGTCTAGGAATAGGGATAGCGTTTAGGGTTTAGGGATGAGGGATTAGAGTTGAGGGATGACAGATGATAGATTAAGGTTGAGGGATTAGGGTTTAGGGATAAGGTTTAGGGTTAGGGTTGAGGGATTAGGGTTTAAGTTATAGTGTTGAGGGTTTAGGGATAGGGTTTAGGGTTGAGGGATTAGAGTGAAGGGTTGAGGGATTAGGATTTGACGTTGAGGGTTGAGGGTTGAGGGTTTAGGGTTTAGGGATAGGGTTGAGGGTCGAGGGATCAGAGATAAGGGTTGAGGGATTAGGGTTTGACGTTGAGGGTTGAGGGTTGAGGTTCGAGGGTCAAGGGTTTAGGGATAGGGTTGAGGGTCGAGGGATTAGGGTTAAAGTAGAGTGTGGAGGGTGTAAGGATTAGGGATAGAGTTGGAGGGTTTAGGGATTAGGGATTAGGGTTTAAGGTATAGTATCGAGTCTTTTAAGGGTTTAGGAATAGGGATAGCATTTAGGGTTTAGGGATGAGGGATTAGAGTTGAGGGATGATGGATTAGGGTTGAGGGTTGAGGGATTAGGGTTTAGGGATAAGGTTTAGGGTTGAGGGTTGAGAGATTAGGGTTGAAGGTATAGTGTTGACAGTTGAGGGTTTAGGGATAGGGTTTAGGGTTTAGGGTTGACGGATTAGCATTTAATGTCAAGGTTAGGGTTAGAGTGTCGAGGGTAGAGGGATTAGGGATAGGGTTTAGGGTAGAAGGTTTAAGGATTGAGGGTTGAGGCTTTAGGGATGAGGGTTTAAGGCTTAAGATATAGTGTCAAGTGTTGAGGGTGTAGGGATAGGGTTTAAGTTTTAAGGGTTAAGGGTTGAGGGATAGGGATTAGGGTTTAAGGTATAGTGTTGAGGGTTGATGGTTTAGGGATGGGGTTTAGGTTTGAGGGATTAGGGTTTAGGGTTGATGAATTAGGGTTTGAGGGTTGAGGGTTGAGGGTTGAGGTTGAGGGATAGGGTTAATGGTCAAGGGATTAGGGTTAAATAAGAGTGTCGAGGGTAGAGGGATTAGGTTTTAAGGTATAGTATCGAGCCCGTTGAGGGTCTAGGAATAGGGATAGCATTTAGGGTTCAGGGATGAGGGATTAGAGTTGAGGGATGATGGATTACGGTTGAGGGTTGAGGGATTAGGGTTTAAGGTATAGTGTTGAGGGTTTAGGGTTGAGGGATTAGAGTGAAGGGTTGAGGGATTAGGATTTGACATTGAGGGTTGAGGGTTTAGGGTTTAGGGTTTAGGAATAGGGTTGAGGGTTGAGGGATCAGAGTTAAGGGTTGAGGGATTAGGGTTTGAGATTGAGGGTTAAGGGTTGAGGTTTGAGGGTCAAGGGTTTAGGGATAGGGTTGAGGGTCGAGGGATTAGGGTTAAAGTAGAGTGTGGAGGGTATAAGGATTAGGGATAGGGTTGGAGGGTTTAGGGATAAGGGATTAGGGTTTAAGGTATAGTATCGAGTCTGTTGAGGGTTTAGGAATAGGGATAGCATTTAGCGTTTAGGGATGAGGGATTAGAGTTGAGGCATTACAGATTAGGGTTGAGGGTTGAGGGATTAGGGTTTAGGGATAAGGTTTAGGGTTGAGGGTTGAGGGATGAGGGTTGAGGGTTAAGGGTGGAGGGTGGAGGGTTGAGGGTTTAGGGTTTAGGGATAAGGTTTAGGGTTGAGGGTTGAGGGATTAGGGTTTAGGGTTTAGGGTTTAGCGTTGAAGGTTGAGGGATTAGGGTTTAGGGATAAGGTTTAGGGTTTAGGGTTGAAGGTTGAGGGTTGAGGGTTTAGGGTTTAGGGATAGGGTTGAGGGTTGAGGGATAAGGTTTAGGGTTTAGGGTTTAGGGTTTAGGGATTAGGGTTTAGGGATAAGGTTGAGGGTTGAGGGTTGAGGGTTGAGGGTTGAGGGTTTAGGTTTTAGGGTTTAGGGATAGGGTTGAGGGTTGAGGGATCAGAGTTAAGGGTTGAGGGATTAGGGTTGAGGGATAAGGTTTAGGGTTTAGGGTTGAGGGTTGAGGGTTGAGGGTTGAGGGTTTAGGGTTTAGGGTTTAGGGTTTAGGGATAGGGTTGAGGGTTGAGGGATCAGTGTTAAGCATTGAGGGATTAGGGTTTGATGTTGAGGGTTGAGGGTTGAGGTTTGAGGGTCAAGGGTTTAGGGATAGGGTTGTGGGTCGAGGGATTAGGGTTAAAGTAGAGTGTGGAGGGTATAAGGATTAGGGATAGGGTTGGAGGGTTTAGGGATAAGGTTTAGGGTTGAGGGTTGAGGGATTAGGGTTTAAGGTATAGTGTTGAGGGTTTAGGGATTGGGTTTAGGGTTGAGCGATTAGAGTGAAGGGTTGAGGGATTAGGATTTGACGTTGAGGGTTGAGGGTTGAGGGTTGAGGGTTTAGGGATAGGGTTGAGGGTTGAGGGTTGAGGTTCGAGGGTCAAGGGTTTAGGGATAGGGTTGCAGGTCGAGGGATTAGGGTTAAAGTAGAGTGTGGAGGGTATAAGGATTAGGGATAGGATTGGAGGGTTTAGGGATAAGGGATTAGGGTTTAAGGTATAGTATCGAGCCTGTTAAGGGTCTAGGAATAGGGATAGCATTTAGGGTTTAGGGATGAGGGATTAGAGTTGAGAGATGACGGATGACAGATTAGGGTTGAGGGATTAGGGTTTAGGGTTAGGGTTGAGAGATTAGGGTTTAAGGTATAGTGTTGAGGGTTTAGGGATAGGGTTTAGGGTTGAGGGATTTGAAGGGTTGAGGGATTAGGATTTGATGTTGAGGGTTGAGAGTTGAGGGTTTAGGGTTTAGGGTTTAGGGATAGGGTTGAGGGTTGAGGGATCAGATTTAAGGGTTGAGGGATTAGGGTTTGACGTTGAGGGTTGAGGGTTAAGGTTCAAGGGTCAAGGGTTTAGGGATAGGGTTGAGGGTCGAGGGATTAGGGTTAAAGTAGAGTGTGGAGGGTTAAGGATTAGGGATAGGGTTGGAGGGTTTAGGGATAAGGGATTAGGGTTTAAGGTATAATATCGAGACTATTGAGGGTTTAGGAATATGGATAGCATTTAGGGTTTAGGGATGAGGGATTAGAGTTGAGGGATGACGGATTAGGGTTGAGGGTTGAGGGATTAGGGTTTAAGGTATAGTGTTGAGGGTTTCTTTCATCAAATGTAGATTTATGGGTTCAATTATATTGATTGCCTCTCCAGTTTTGGGGTGTGGATGTTTTGGAATCAATCAAGAAGTCTTCAAGAGACTTTATGGAAGTGGATTAGAAATCGCTTGACAGAACCCCTGCTATTTATGCTTGGATAAGGATTTGTCACAAACTAGAACTTCTGCTTCCAAAGAAGATATGTCTTTCTTCCTCGATGGGTATTTTCTATCAAGAACTTGATTATGAGGGCTTGCCCCTTCATTGTTATGCCTATCATATGGCGGAGCATCTAGCAAGATCTTGCAAGAAACAGGAAAAGTTCTCCCTCAAAAACCTTGTGGTCATTCAAGTTTGAAGGGGAAGGTTTGGAAAGAGATGTGATCAATGCAAAGAATGTGATCAATCTATAGCAGGACAAAACACGAGTGCATTATAACACGCTGGCGTTTTGTCTTGCTATTAAAACGGTAAAAAAGTGTTGACCCCCGTGATCCAGGCCCACATGCTCTATTTTCTTACTGATTCTGCGCGTGCTCCGACAAAAAAGAAGTTCTTTCATGTTGTTGGGAAGTTCACATGCACATTTGAAACATTGTACCACCTTTGCATAATCTTTCCACCACCTTTTCTGCTTTGCCAACTTGAGAAGGAGGAAATAACATAGTTTTCACACCAAGTTCGATATATATCTATTCAAATTTCAATTTTTGTAGTGTTGCAATGTTAATTTTGATTCAATTTTAGGAATTTAACATTATAGATTGGTAAATAGTATTGTTGTTAGTAATCATATTTGAGTGTTATTCAATTTAACATTAAAAAGGAAGCAAGTGGTAAAAAAACTCAAATTGTTGAGGAGTTCGATGCAAGAAGAAAAAAACACTACATAATTAGGTACTCTCTCCATTCGAATCTTCGTTTTTTAGGTATGTCAAGTCTTTACATGCATGTTCTTTATATTTTCCTTATTTTGGATTGAATTACTTTATCATGCTTTATCATACATGTTTAAAATAGACACATTCTCAATCAAGAAAGCAGCCTACAATCTCACATGATGCCATGTATATTTTCTACACTTGGGCTCTTTAATAATTATGTGTAATAAACAGACCTTAACATACCATGATGCCAAACTATACAAGATAAATCCTTACAACATAATAAAAATACAATCCCACTATTATCTTGTATTCATTTCTTAGGAACTAATATTGGTCTCTTTATCATGCTCCATACAAATTCTCCATCATGCCGAGGAAACGATCAAGACTTAAACCAACACAGGAAGAGATAGAAGCTAAGAATGCAAAGAAAGCAGTGGCTATGAGGGAACTTCGTGAGAAGAGAAAATTGGACATGATAAATGAAGACATACCAATTGAAGAGGAACCACAACCATCACAGAGAGATATGGTATTGGCAGCACAAAGAGAACGAATGCAAAAACTTCGTGGTATGAGAGATTTGAATACCATAGTTGGAGACACGTCCTCTACCACAAGTCAACATGTAGGGACACCATCTACCACATCTCAAGTTGAGAGTACATCATCACTCACATGTGATGAAGGAGGTATGCCATCATTCCCACCTCAACCTCAAGGTATGTCATCTATTCCATCTTCGATCGAAGGTATGCCATCTAACCCATCTCATTTAAATATTGATGAAATTCCTAATGTTGAGATGAATTTACCTAACTTAACACCACCTAGAATTTTGCATAGAAAGCCAAAGTATTTGATTGATATTGATGAGAATATTTTGCAGCCAATGGAAGGTAAGATTCCAAAACACACTTGTAGAAGATATGCTAATAAGATTTGGAGATTGTTCTTTGAAAAGTTAAATGAGACTGCAAGATGTCAACTATTTGTTGAAATGATGCGAATTATAAAGTATAGGTCTATCATGAAGATTCTTGGGTTGAGAACATTAGAGGCTTCAAGTGAAAAATCTATTGTTAAGAATCTAATGAGTGCATATGAGAGTGTGGGTAACACCTCATGCACAAAAGATAGTAATGCAACATGGCATGTGATTACATCGACTATAGTAAGTAGTCAAACGAGGAAAGCTCATCTCATTAGAAAAATGAGTCAACAATTGATAATTAATAGGAAAACTTTATCAAGAGCTGTTGGAAGACGCCAAAGAATTGAGGACACTAATGCCAATGAATTATGGGTGTTCTCGGGGAGACTACCATGAAAAGATAAACCAATTGTTGAAGCATTGAGATCACTAATTGAAGACTTTTGGAAGAATTACACAAGGGTATCTCCGAATCAAAGGGATGTGGTAAGAAGGAGAATTGGTAGTCAGAACCGCGAACCACATCCAAAGCATTTTTTGGATGAGACTCAAACACAGTTTTATGGTAAATTTCTAGAGAAGTATCCTCAAATTAAAATTTGTCAAAGGTATTTTGAAATGCTAAAACCTTTCTATGTTAAGATAAATCACACACGCACTCTTGTTGTTGTAGATTACATATTGAATTTTCTAACCATTTTGATGCTTATAGGTCTATATGTTTAGATATGCATACTAACAATGATTTGCAAGGTTGTGCCATATGTGCCCCACCAACATCTTCAAGAGACTTCATATCAATAATTTTATGTGAAAGAGAGGAAGGTGAAATATTCTACAAGAAATTATGCTTGGATGGCACATGTCATCGTTGCAGTGGCTTGCAACATTTGCCAATATGTGAACATATGGAAAGAACACATGCAGTTGGAAACAAACTAGTAGAGTTTGGCAAGTATAAAACAGGGGCATACAATACAAAAGATGGTAAAGAAGCAAAGAGGTGTGAATTGGTTATTGAAAAGATTCCAGTGTATTAGTTTATGCCTATATTTCGTGACAGCATAGTGTATGAGTATGCAAGACATGCCCATAGAGCTCGATGGTTGGACTTGCAATTCAAGTTATGCAAGGACACATTTCTGGTTGGTAGCATTGTTTCAGTCATCAACTTTGCAGAGAACTACAGTCTACAGCCACAGCGTGAGGTGCAATCACAATATTACAACTCCACACAGGTTTCTATATTTGTGCACATCGCATTCATTCATGCGAATGATAGTACAAAGGATGAGAGGAAGATCATAAGGGAGTATAATTTCTATATTAGTGATGATCGCACGCATTCTATGGAGTTCATGCAAGGTTGCTTTCAGGTGTTCTACAATGATTTGGCTAGAAGGCGCATATCATTCAGTCAGCATATCATATGGTCAGATAACTGTGCGTCACAATTCAAGAACTCACAGAATTTCTATTGGCTGATTAGGAGGCATAATTTTATAGGTATTCAACATATGTGGAACTTTTGTGAGGCCAGGCATGGAAAGGGGGAGCATGATGGTGCAGGAGCATGTATCAAAAGAGCCATAGCATGAGAAGAGTTAAAGTATAAAGACAATGCAAAGTTGACAGATGCAAAATTGATTGTCGAGTGGTGTAATGCTTCCATGGGTCCAAGTAATGAAGGTAAGTCTTCAATTTGTAGATTTTTTTGGTTGACAGATGATACTAACATTGCACCATATGAGGACTGTTGTACACTGACAGGATCAAATGAGATGCACTCTTTCAAAAGCTCAATTGCAGGTTCATGGAGTATCCATACACGAAAGATGTCATGCTTTTGTTCTTCTTGTACAATTCAAGTTTGGGATGAGTGCGAGTCAAAGGAGTGGGTTGACGAATGGCAGTTAAGTTATCTTAGCCCACCTGACACGTATCGACCCCTGACGGCACTGGAACTAACACAGATGGAATCATCAGTTGACTTTGACCACGTATCAGATTTAGTTCAACCAGGTAATATAGGGCACGTATATGCATCTAATTTCATCTAGTTCAACCAGGTAATGTCATCTTACTTTGTAGTGTTTTTGTAATGTTGACTAATTTCATCTAATTTGCTACACATATCAATGTAGGGCACGTATATGCAGTTATTGTAGATGAAGATAATGAAGAGGGAACAGATTATTACTTATGTCGTTGTGTTGAGGCCAAAAATAAATTGGAGGCCCCTATTACGGATGGAGAAAACATTGATTACCCTACAAGCTCAGTGGTTATTACTGGAACATGGCTTAGAAGGTACCCACATAAGAGTGTTAATATTTGGCTATTTCAGGACTTTGACACGCATCAGAAGATTCTTCATTACTCTAACCTTGTCGTGGCATCCAATGTTCATTTGATAAAGTATTGGGGTAGACCTTTGAACAAAATCTTGTGGAAGATGCGTGAGTCTGACCATGAAGCAATACTTGACACAATAAAGAGTAGAGCAGACCCGGATGGTTCATTGGATTAATTTGTAAGTATTCACATTGATTTTGTAAAGTCATGTTACATTGAGTTGTAAGTATGCACATTAATTTGTAAGGTTTGTCTTTTTTTTATTTCCTCCTACATTTTTACACATATACACATTTTTACATCATCATGTTATGCATTTTTGGTGTCCTTCTCCTGATGCGACCAAACTCATAACTCACCCTACTTCCTCTAGACACCATTTGATGATCTCTCCAACACTCTGGATCCAGGGTGCCCAATCATGATGATGACCTATGTACCATTCTCCCAAGGCGCTCATAATGAATGAAAAGAAGATCAAGGGCACCCAAGCTTAATAGACTTATTTTTTTCAATTTTGATGATCCAAACTCTTGCAAAATGACATCCACTTTCATGCCTTTAGATCTTCCTTCACATATAGGGTGCCAAATCAAGGTTTGAGCCATTAAAGTCTCTTGATATTAGGTGCTCATGATGATGAAACTTAGAGCTTTTTCCTTTCCTATGCGCTCATCTAAGATGTTTGAATGATAAGGAGCGCCTCGACCTCTATAATGTACATTGGGTGCCAAAATCAAGGTGATTTTGCTCTAGGCATGGTCTTGATCGTGATGCGACCAAACTAACTGTTCCAACGCGTCTGGATGGGTACATTTACTCTAGGCATGGTCCTGTTTTTCACCCAAACATGTTGAAACAGTTCGAGCTACATTGTACCGACGATATCCCTAAAGAGTCCAAAGTGCAAAAAGGCAGCAATCTTTGACGAGATGTTACTCAAAAACTATGTCACTTAGAAACATTCCGTCTAAGGCAACATGATCATGTAGAGTGCCTCTACAATAACCTCTCTCAGTTTTTTATATCTCTGAGGCATTTGCCCGTGGTGAAATATTTTCTGCTGCCCCAAAAATCGTCAGAAGGAGGCAGTGTAAAGTTGCAAAGGGGTGTAACTTTCATCCTACTCCTGATGTGACCAAACTGACTATTCCAATGTGTCCGTATGGGTACATTTACGCTAGGCATGGTCCTGTTTTTCACCCAAACATGTCAAAATAGTCCGAGCTACATTGTGTCGACGATATCCCTAAAGAGTCCAAAGTGCAAAAAGGCAGCAATCTTTGACGAGATGTTACTTGAAAATTGTGTCACTTAGAAACATTATGTCTAAGGCAACGCAATCATGTAGAGTGCCTCTACAATAACCTTTCTCAGTTTTTTATATCTCTGAGACATATGCCCGTGGTGAAAGGTTTTCTGCTACCCCAAAAATTGTCAGGAGGCAGTGTAAAGTTGCAAAGGGGTGTAACTTTCGTCCTGCTCCTGATGCGACCAAATTGACTATTCCAACGCATCCGGATGGGTACATTTACACTAGGCATGGTCCTGTTTTTCACCCAAACATGTCGAAATAGTCCGAGCTACATTGTACCGACGATATCCCTAAAGAGTCCAAAGTGTAAAAAGGTAGCAATCTTTGACGAGATGTTACTCAAAAATCGTGTCACTTAGAAACATTATGTCTAAGGTAACGCGATCACGTAGAGTGCCTCTACAATAACCTCTCTCAGTTTTTTATATCTCTGAGACATTTGCCTGTGGTGAAAGGTTTTTCGCTGCCCCAAAAATCGTTAGAAGGAGGCAGTGTAAAGTTGCAAAGGGGTGTAACTTTCGTCCTGCTCCTGATGTGACCAAACTGACTGTTCCAACGCGTCCAGATGGGTACATTTACGCTAGGCATGGTCTTGTTTTTCACCCAAACATGTCGAAACAGTCTGAGCTACATTGTATCGACAATATCCCTAGAGAGTCCAAAGTGCAAAAAGGCAGCAATCTTTGATGAGATGTTACTCAAAAACTGTGTCACTTAGAAACATTCCGTCTGAGGCAACGCGAACACGTAGAGTGTCTTTACAATAACCTCTCTCAATTTTTATATCTCTGAGACATTTGCCTGTGGTGAAAGGGTTTCCGTTGCCCCAAAAATCGTTAGAAGGAGGCAGTGTATAAAGTCAGGATGAAAGTCTATTCACTCTAGGTGCCAATCTCAAGTTGCACAATCATGAATGGGCGCCTAGAGCAATAAGGCACTACATCATGGTTCTAGGACCTTGAAATGGCGCCCAAGCATGTAGGAGGAATTTTCAAGGAGCTAGAATGTTTTTGAAACTCTAAGGAACTAGTCCAAAGACTCTATGGCGCCATCTTGATACCATTAAGTAAACTTTGGAACTCAAACATATTGAAACAAGGTCTAGGAAGCTAGGCGCCATCTCTTGCCAGTTCAACCTCTCAGATGTGCCAACATTGGAAAGACTCTTAATGAGTGCCTAAGTTTGAATTGATCTTGTGATTGAAATTTTGATGTATTGGTGCAAGATGATCTTCAGTTGAAGCAATCTAAGTTCCAGGAAGGGTTTAGAAGTTATCAACCTCTTCACTAAGTTAGGTGCACTTTCCAAGCTTTCTTACCCAAGAGTTGCACCTCATTAAGACAAGGCGCATCTTAACCTCTGGGACTTTTCCAAAGAAGCACTTCAGTTTATTAGCACCTTTGGACCTTGTTTTGCATTCTGAAATAGAAGGTGCGCTTTGGAGGCATTTCTAACCCAGATTGACGCCTAGGTATAGTCATCTCTCTGGAGCATTCCAATGTGTTTTAAAATGAAGGAGGACATTTCATAAGTTGGGGAATTGATCACTGAAGACCTTGGAGTGTTTGAATTACTCTAAGCAAGAAGGTGCATTTCCATGGAGTAGCATACTCTAGATAGCGCCTAATGCCATCAAGGCGCAATTCCACCCTCACTTTGGTGCCTATCATCAAGAAGGGTCATTGGGCATTCCTTGAACAGTTCTGAGCGTTTGAAGTTCATGAAATCACTAAGGAATGTTGGGCGCCATGTGTATCCTCAACAAGCTTGAGTTTGCGCCTAGACAAGTTGGTGCTTATTCATGTTTTAACTTCCCTCTTGAAGTGCCTAACTTGGGAAAAAGTTATCTTGTTGTTAGTCAAGTGTTTGATGTGTTTTGGAGACTCCAAAAGACTTCCTCTTGCTAGGCACTCTTCTTGGCAACTACAACCTTCAACTGGTGCCTAGATCCTGAAGAAAAACACTTGCAAGTGTGGGCGCACTTTCCTTGTGATGGAGCATCAAATTGGCGCCTAGAAATCATAATGCATGAAGTGAGCGCCTAGGATCCTATTGGTCCAATAGGTGGTTTTGGGATCCATGTCAAGTCACTCTGATACGAGACTCTAAGTCCCTCGCCTATCAGTAGGACTTAATACCATCGGCACACTCAAAAACTCTTCTGTTGACACACCAATCTCACCAATGACAACCTTCAGACCACACCCGTTGATGAGACTCCAAACATCGGTGAACTCTAATCTTGTTGGGCTGATACACCGATGGATTTCGATTGTCGGTGTGACCCCCTTCATCGGTGAATCTCTCAACTGCTCTTCCGATGCACCGATGGGATTATCTTCCGATACACCGATGTCTTCGACTTCGAACCACACTCGTCGGCAAGACAGACCACTATCGGCAAAGCCTAACCAAGGTCTGCCAATACGCCGATATGACCAACTCATGATGTCGATACAAGGTTCTTTTGAAGGCAAAGGGTGCCTAGGCTTATGGGGCTTAAATTGATGTATTTATTGAAAGCTTAAGGTGAATTGATGCTTATTGAAAATGCCACTTAGTCCTTCATTTGCATTCTAGGCACCATTTCCTATTGACTTATATACTCCTCCTCATGCTAGGGTGCCATAATGAAGTGGTTTAGACAATAGGTGCACTTCACTTACTAGAGGCTTGTTCTCCTTCCACCTTAGGCGCACTTTTATGGTGGAACAGGGGTCAATGGGTGCCTTGTCTTAAATGAATGCTCTCTCTAAGTTGGGGGCCCTTTTGAGGCTTTATGAGTTGCAAATTGTGCCTTAACCCTTCATGCTTGTTGCTCAATGTTTGAATGTTTAAGAAAGTCTCCTTTAGGCACTCATCGTAATGACTTTTTCTCAAGGCGCAATCATCCTAATGACTTGGATATTCATCCTAGTGTTTCAGGATATCAGGCTACCAAACTTAGTCATTTTCAGGATCTCAAACATAAAGAATAACATGATGATTCATTTTTTTGTATTGCATACATTTTATGCTACTCATAAAGAATATTAATATTTTCTATTCAACATGATGATTCATTTTTTTTTTAAATACAACTTTTATCTTTTAGTTCCAAAAAGAGGTTTAGGTGATACTTGAATAACAATAGCTAGCTTATTGGATCATCAAACATCCTATGTAGTACAATTGGACTTTAAATATTTGAAAGCCATCTACAAATATCCATTCAAACATGGATTTATAATGCAAGTATGGATGCCATCAATAAAAAAAATTGTATTAACCAAATATCCATATAGGCATACATCAATATCTGTCGATATAAGTATAACATATATACAAAATAGCCATATAGGCTTATAAGAATGCCATATAGGCATACAATGTCAACTATATACAATACAAAATATATGTCCACAAATGCCATATAGGCATACAACAAAGGAACACAATAAAAATTCATTCCCCTCTGGCTGGTGAAGAGAATAGATCACGGGTAGCCTTTGATCTTCTAGGGGATGGAGATGCGCATGTGGGTGGTCTACTACGAACCCGAGGGCTACTCCTCCTATTTAGTTCTTCCTGCATCTTTACCTATTACAATAAAAAGTATAGACATTAATATATAGAAATTACATGTTATAAAAAATGAAACATTTAACAAAATAATCACTTACCGCTAACATATAATCTGTCTCCTCACTTGCCTCAGTAGCACGAATAGGCCTTGGTGATGTCATGTCCTATAGAAACCATCCAAATAGAAATTAAACTTCAAATCAATAATCTTTTGATTTTTCAAAAATAGACAACTATAACAATGAATGTAAATTGAAATTTACTAATCTGCCTCATACCCCTGTCAATGCCATGGAGCTATCAATCGTAGAGGCCACACCCTGCTCCATTGCCCTATGAACATGGGGAGGTGTCTCCACAGCCTACATCATTTAGAAATAAAACAACATTATTCAATTACAAAAACTATAATAGTGATGCAAATCATGGCTCCTAACATACACACACGTTTATCTAAACATGGAAGTACACACAATAAAGCACACAAATCACATACAAAAATCTAGTAAGTATAATTCATTCATTAAACTATTTATTTTACTACCTCTGTAAAGCTTTGAAGTCCACCACCGCTAGCAGGTGTTGTCGTGAAATCTACAGTATTAACTTATTCAACATCCAAAATCAGATATTAGAATACCATTCATATAATGATGCTATTCACATGTAATATTTATAATTGTTTAGTAGTTACATACCCCGACAATAGATGATCTACTGTAAAATGTAGGTGGAGAACCATTGAAAACTGCATCGACGCTATGACCCTGAAATTTCATTAAAATCATCAATTTAAATTAGTTAATCTTATATTTCAAAAATGAAATTTAATAAATTAAATTCAATAAACTTGCTAATATTTACCTGAGTACCAAGGCCGAAAGTCTCACTCAGGAGGGTATCTGTCATCACCATCTGCTCAGCTACAGATGTAGCCTGTGCACCTGTGTCCTGACTGTCCATGGGGTCATAACCACAGGCTGACCCACAAGCTTGACAAGTATGGGGTGGGACCCTACTCCTCGCACTATCTCCCAACCTACTCTGTGTTGCAGGACCGGCATGCTTTATGATGCTCTGGGTCAAGGCACTAATCGACTGAAGTGTATCGACCTCAACACTCTCCTTCACAATGGAAGCAATAGAAACATGCTCGTGGGCTGGTCTGCTGATTACTTGTCTCACTACCCACTGTGGGTCAAGACGTGCCCCTGGTCTATCTTGTACTGACCCCCCACCTCTACCCTAGAAGTCCTGCATATCAAAATAGTTTGGCACTTTATTTTGGACAAACTCGCAGTAGAGTTTCCTCAAAAAGTATTGCGGGACCTCATTATTATTGCATGGAGGATGGTCAAAAACTATTCACCACCTCTGCCCAAAATTGTCCCTTATCGCTTGGTTGTTGCACCAATAGATAGGGAACCTCTTGCATGTAATGGGTGGAGGTTGATTTGTTTGTGGGTTTGTGAAAATTGAACACAAGTCTAATTTTGTAATTTGTAATTTTTTCACATCTTGGTATGACAACTTGTTTGCATAGTAATCTCTAAACTCTCTCTTCTTATCCATCCAACTAGTTATTTGCTTGCTAATTGAATCTACATTTGATAACATAGACTCAAGAGATTCGGCAAGCGTGGACCTATGCAAGGTTGAAGTGGAAGGATCTTTCAACCTTGCAATTATATCTTCAATTTCCTTTTTGTTGTTTTCAATTTGCCCCATTATATTTTCTTGTGTTTCAGGGGCATGTTGAGGAATGGATGGAGGAGGTTGTTGTTCTGCAGGTATTTCCTCCTCAGGATTTTGTGGATTTTGAGGAGGAGGAGGAGGAGGAGGAGGTGCATTAACATTTCCTGACAATTAATGAAATAACAATCAAAAATCAACTAAAACCTACCTATTTAGAAACAAATTCAAACAAAAAAACAAATATAACTCACTCCTTTGGCGTGCTCGACATCGTGGCGGCATTTTGGCGACGAATTGGTAAGGTTTTTGTGTTGAATGGAGTTTTGCAAAACGCGAGCACATTTTCTAGGGTCTGCAGGCCGTGGGCATAGAGGAGAAGAAGAAATGAAATGAGATTACAAACCCTTTTTTTTATTTATAGACAGTAATAACGCGAGCGCGTTATAATGCACTCACATTATGACTTAATTTTTTTTAAATTAATTTGGCCACTTTTTGGCCCCCCATCTTTTTGCACTTACCCGTTATCAAATCTGAGACATTTTAATCTTTTACCTGTCTCATTCTCAACCAAGCTTCTCCATTTCTTAAATGTTTCAAATACATCAGATTTCTATCTAAGGAAATAAATCTAGACCTTCCTATTTGCATCATCTATGAATGTAACATAATACTGAGAGCCACCGAGAGAAGATACCTGAGTTGGTCCCCATACATCTGTATGCACAAGCTCCAACTTTTTATTTTTCTTTTGCTTCCCATCCTTGAGAAAACTGATTCTCATTTGTTTGCCATACACACAACTTTCATAGAAATCCATATTAATATATTTTAGACCTGGTAAAACTTTCTTAGAATGAAGTACCTTCATACCTTTTTCACTCATATGCCCAAGTCTGTTATGCCATAGCGTTGTCTCAGAACCTGTAGCAATTATTTCAGTCTCTTCCTGTGAACCTATAGCAACTGTTCCTGAACTTGTTTATTTTTTCTCTACAATAGCTAAAGTAGAAGGAACAGTATGACCTGTACAAAGATATAAGGTGCCTACTTTCACACCTTTTGCTACTACTAAGGCACCTTTTGAAACCTTCCAATTTTTATCAGTAAATGTAACAATGCAACCTTGTTCAGCTAGCTGCCCTGCTGAAATTAAATTCTTACTGAGCCTTGGAACATGCCTTACCTCTTGTAGTAGCCAATGATTCCCATTTTGCAACTTAATATCGATTCTTCCCTTTCCAATAATCTGACAGGGTTCGTTATCTCTCAAATAAACCAGCCCAAAATCCCCTTGGACATAATCAAGAAAATAACTTCTATGGGGCGTAGCATGAAATGAGGCCCCTGAATCTAAAACCCATGAATCATTAGCATTATCTAGGGAAAGAATCAAAGCATCATCTTCAGATTTATTACTTACCACATTTGCTTCCTTATTGCCTTCTTGTTTGTCTCCTTTATTTTTCTGAGACCAGCAATCTTTCTTCAGATGACCTAGTTTCCCACAGTACCAGCAATCCTTCTATCCTCTGGTTTGGGATCTTTGGTCCTTTGATTTTTCTCATGACTTCCCATGACCTCCAGAACCTTTTCCTCTCTCCTTTGATCTGCCCCTGCTTTCTGCATTCAAAACACTGCCTGATGTGGATCCACCTGAACTTTTCTTATGAATTTCCTCACTCAGAATAACACCAACAAAATCATCAAATTTTAGGGTATTTGAACCAGAAATAGAGTTACTAACCGCCATTACCAAACTATCCCAGCTTTCAGGTAATGAACATAATATCAAGAGAGCTCTAACTTCTTCATCAAATTTTACATTTACAGAAGTCAATTGACTGACAATCATATTAAATTCATTTAAATGACCTGTCACAGATCCACCTTCAACCATTTTCAAATTTAACAAATGCTTCATGAGAAATACCTTATTTGAGGCTGAGGGTTTTTCATACAATTTAGCCAAAGCTTTCATTAGACCATCTGTTGTCTTCGCTTCCATTATATTGAATACCACTGATGGTGCCAGGCACAACCGAATGGTTCCCAGTGCCTTTCTGTCAAGAAGATTCCAATCCTCATCAGACATTGTTGCCAGTTTCTTAGCTACTCCTTCCAACGGCCTCCATAAATCCTTTTGATAGAGGTAATCCTCCATCTGCATCTTCCATAACTGATAGTTCTGCCCATTGAATTTATCGACCTTCAATTTACCCTCATCCGCCATTGCTCCCACTCAACCGTGAGACCTTCCTGCAAATGATAATCAAACACAAACCGCTCTGATACCACTTGTTAGGGGTTAGCCAATAGAAGATATCAATTGAATGCAAATAAAGATTAAATAGAGGAATGGAAATACACAGAAATAATAACAGCGAGAGACAAGTTTTAACGTGGTTCACCCAAACTCAGGCTACATCCACCAAACAGAGAGTCCAATATTATTATCCAGTAAATCAAACTGATTACAACCAACAATCCCTGCAACTCAATACTGCTGCAAACGCTACAATACAATATCAAAACCCTAACCCTTAGCCGCTTTTTATCAAGCCTTTTTGTTGGTTACAAAAATAGGGTTTTCTTATGTCGGTCACAAAAATAGGATTATGTCGACTCAAAAAAAATTTCTCAGGGGTTGCGCCCCCGAACCTCGGCAAGGATACATGGCTAGTGTACAGTACTTTCTTGATCAGTCGCCACCTACCAACAGTGTCTCCCTTCTCTATTTTTCCAACAACAACTACATTCATCTCTGTGCCCCTCTCATGGGTAAATTTTTTCTGAAGGCCCCCCCAAAATCTGCAACAAGAAATCTCTTATATTTCCACAAATAACTCTGCCACTAAACAATTAAAATCTTATTAAACCAAATTAAATTCCCCTCCATATGTGGTGTCCCAAGTCTGTTGCTCATAATCTTTATTTTGCAACCTCTCTATCTTTTCATATGTTGCAAAAGATTTTTTGTTTTACCCTCTCAATGAGGTGTTATTCCCTCCAATGATAATGGTGTTTATTGTATTAATAGCCTCCAAGAGAGGCATTCAATTATGCCCCAAGAAATCTCTATATAAAGAACTTTATTTTAAGTTTTAATACATAAATTAGGTGCCTTCTGTTCCCATGTTCACCCTCCTCCAAGAATAGTGTTAAATTTGCAACTTCACTGAATGAAAAATAAAGTGTCAACAGTCTTTCAATGCTCCCTCTTTCCAACCTGACACATTCTTTTGTTGACTATTGTCTCTTTTAAATTCATTTTAACCTGGCCTCCACTACTTCCAATAGTTTTGATAACAATATAGATTTAAAATCTGCCTTCTTTAATAACTTGTAACTGCAAGATTCTTTTCCATCCAAAATAGGTGTCTAGGCCAGCATAGTGACTTTGAAACAACCAAACCAATATATATATTCTTTTATTGGCATTAAAGGAATCAAAGATTAAATAATACTCATCAAGATTTCCATGATTAATGCCCATATTGCCCTTTGTTGCTATGGTGTCATGTTGGATGCTCCTGCATCAAGTAGTCATTTTCCATTTCTTTGGTATTTGATTCCTTTTAGGAGAGATAAGATACTTAGTATTTTATCTAAGTTGTGTGCAAAAATACCCATCAACAGGAAGAACATACTATTTGTGACAAACTTAGATATAGAATTAAAAACTAGACATTAGAAGAATCAAAACTACAGACACATAACTCAAGAAAACTTATGAAGGGTCATATGTGCCAAGATTAGGTGTAGGTATTGGCATAGGAGACTTTCCTCAATATAGGTGCTAGCATAGAAGACCTCTCTAGGAATAGGAGACCTTCCTTGATATAGGTGCTAGCACAAAAGACTTCTCTAGGAACTTGTGTGGGCATTGGAAAACTTCTCATGCATAGAATCCCTAACATAGTGGGCCACATGTACTATACTTGGGTGCAAGATCACCACTAAGATTTTCTACCATATATAACTACTTAGATATGTTTAGTAGGGTTGCAATAGGCCCCTGATCAACCTAAAAATCAATTACAAAAAGAACATAGAAAAGAATAAATATTACAAGTTTCCTAGATATGTAAGAAGCATAAGACATTGAAATTCAATAAAATAAATACATCTAAATTTCCTATTCGGTCAAAGGAATATTCTTCCATAACCAATTAGACACTTTCTTAAAAGGTTAGCTTTCATTTTTAACAAAACTTGGTTACCTCTTTCATAGAAATCCAACAAATTGTATTTACAATAAGCATTCAAACAAGTTGTATACAAGAATTTAGAACTCAAAATAGAAAACAAATTTAAATGAAATACTTTCTATTTTAAACTCATGCAAACCTCAAATAGAGCAGATGATAGAGTACAAATAACAAAATTCAAACATGAACAAAGTTACCCAAATTTAGACTCTATGTTGCATGCATTTGCTCTATTGATTCCGAATGTAGATGCTCAATGACTCATGTAAGATTTCTGAAGCATGTACTTGTGGATATGATAAATGGATAATTGTGATAGATATTCAAAAGTTCGTGCATCTAGGTTGAAGTTTGAATAGATGAGAGGGATTTATAGATGTCTGGTTGAGGATATCAATGGTCAAGATTTGATAGTGAATGAATGGAGTGGAGAAACTTTCCTGGCTAAGAATAGTTAGAAGGAGTGATGAGGGTTATGATGCCATTTTAGTGGGCTCTAAAATAGGTGAGGGAAACTAGTTATTTTTATTTTTTAATTTTGACTAATTGGTTGTGCATGGGTTAAAAATAGAGGGGAATCTTGGAGGGAATTATGATAGAATGTGAGTGGATAATTAGATTTTTTAATTTGGAGAAAATGAAAATAGATTTTATTTATCTATTTTGGAATAAATTGAATTAATATTAGCCTAATTAACTAAATAATATATAAATTATTTAGTTAATTAGTGATAATGGAAATGACAAAGGGGAATTAGTAAGATAATGAAGAAATGTCAACATGGTATGGAACATTAGGAGGGACATTAGAAGATGGTGGAAATTAGCTTAATTAAATAAATGTGATTTATTTAATTAATTTGGTGATGATGTTTAAATGAATAAGTGTGGTTATGATGTGCTTAGGAAAATGTCAAAAGTGGTGTTAGATGCAATGTTAAATGTGTCATTAGGATGTGTCGATTTTAAGTGCCTACACAAGTAAAACATTCATAAGCATAGAACGTGGTTTAGTTTTATGGTATAACCTCATTTTGATCAATTTCTATTTCTCATTGTTTCAAATCACAATCTAGTGTTTTCATTATTCTCTTTCCTACATAATTCCTATTTCCAAATTCAAAAAATATCAAACATATTCCTACATGCTCCAAATTCATCTATGTTCATTACTACATTACACTAGATAAATTCTCTACATCAAGAATTCATTAGAATTACTAGTTTCCAATTCACTAAATTCCTAGTTTCAACAATGAAATTGAAACATAAAACTAAATATATTTTAATCCAAATGAAAGTCTAAGTCCTAAGAGAATTTCATGCACAAGATCCAAACCTTTCAATGCAAAAAATAGAATCCTTTTTGAATTGATGTTAAAATAGTTGACCCATTTCAAATCATTAAACAATTCTCTTAATTCTTCTCCAAGCTCAAATTACCAAAATCTTTGTGTGTATAAAAGGGTAATGTGCTCTATAATTTCCTAGGTTTTATAAAAAAATCCCTTCTAAAAACTCATGCACTTTCTTCTTTACTAAGAAAGCCGAATTAAAGAAAATCTAATAGATTTATTTAATTATCTAAGAATATATCTAATTAAATAATATAATTCAATTCAAGTCATTCATATATATATATATATATATATATATAAAGAGAGAGAGAGAGAGAGAGAGAGAGAGAGAGAGAGAGAGAGAGAGAGAGATTATATAACAACCTTAGTTCATTTTTGCAACTCACTCATATATGGAGCATGAGTCTAAGCTATACAATAATCAACTTCTTTTGGCTTAGAGCCAAGGACTAAGGGGTATTGACTCCTACTAGTGTAATTATTGCACCTTATTATATTAAGTTTACTTAGATAATTTCTTTTTATCAATTAGGTAGGATAGGATAAATGATCTCCTTCTGTCATGGTATTCTAGTTTTTCCTTATCCTCTTGGATTTGGAAACTTAGATGGTGATTCCTTTTTTTTTGGTTTTTGGTCTTTTCCTCACCCTCATCGGATTTGGATACTATAAGGTTATATATTGTATGCATCCTATCATCTTATTGTAGTATTTATTTTGCATTCCTATTGAATAGAATACAATTTATTCTATCATTTTTTTTTAATGCTTTCCTTTCACTCATTTGCATTCTTGGGTGGCTTCACAGCCAAATATTACATGGTATTAGAGCGCTTGTGAGTTGTGGGTTAGCGTTTTAGGAAATTTGGGAGTGTAGAGTTACTATTTTGTGAAGCATATGAATATGCTCTTATCTTGCATTCTCGTATGATCTAAAGAAATAAAAGTGTGGAAGAAATATCAGTTTCTAGGGGATTCTTTTTCTAAATTTCTAATTGCAGGTACATTGTAGGAGTTTCTTGGAGAAATTTTGGGCTCACCATTAAGTCTAGATCAATTACTATAGTCAAATTTTCCTTTTATTTTATCTTAGTTGAACACTAGAGGTTAGATCTGTAAAGATTTTCACTTGGGAGGTGCATGCTAGATATAGTGGGTACTTGATCTTTTGGAGAATTTTAGGTCAAATTTGACCTTGCCATAATGTCTAGAAGCCCTAAAACCCTATAAATTGATTGTCAAATTATCAAATTTAGAGTTAGTACCTTTTTAGGCAATTTTTTTTAGTTGGGCATATGACTATATGGGCACAAAATCTAAAAAAAATAAAAACTTGGACAACATTTTTTCTAACTACTAGTGGTAACCTCTAACCATCACCACTAGTAGCTATTGTCACCATTAGAGGTCACTGCTAGAGGTAACCACCACGATTATCTGACCATTACCTAGTAGATGTAAGAGTTGATGAAGAACTCCGCAGGAGCCAAGGATCACCTACAACCAAAACAATCTTCCACACAAGAGAGAAGCAATGGAAACACTATGAATCCATAGGAATTAATTAGATACATACAAAATGGTACATGCTCTACATCAATTTTCAAATTATTCTACATAATCACCTTCTTCAGTTATGAGTGAGATTCCTGACATTGTAACAATTGAGAAGTTTTTAGAGATTTACATATTGTACTTTCTTCCCTCATATTCTTTTAAGGAATGGGAATATCTTCTACATCCACCTTTGGATTTGTTCGGTGCTCTTAGACCATCTACAACATTCTATGTTGAGCATTCACCATTGGCACATGAAACTACACATTGAGGGGGGTTGCATGGTCTCTCTTCTTCTTTCTATTCTAAGAGATAGTTTTTTCTCACATGGGGTTTTATCCTTCTCATTTTTTTGAGGGGGGGGATCACCTAGACCTTCTCTATTCATCCTCTCTTGGGAGCGGGGGGAGGAGGGGGTTGTCCTATAGGTTTTCTCCTTCTCATCTTTTGAGAGGAAATCTCTTTGCACATTGAGCTTCTTTTAGATTGTACATGGGTACCTAACATGACTTGTCTTACTGGGCCCATTTCTTCATTACCTCAGTTGCACTTAAGGGGGGTGTTGGTGTAATTATTGCACCTTATTATATTAAGTTTACTTAGGTAATTTCTTTTATTACTTACCAAGGATAGGATAAATGATCTTCTTTCATGGGATTCTATTTTTTCCTTATCCTCTTGGATTTGGAAACTTAGATGGCAATCCCTTGTTTTTTAGTTTTTTGTCTTTTCCTCATCCTCATTAGATTTGGAAAC
Organism: Cunninghamia lanceolata; assembly: GCA_027924645.1. Lineage (NCBI taxonomy): Eukaryota > Viridiplantae > Streptophyta > Pinopsida > Cupressales > Cupressaceae > Cunninghamia > Cunninghamia lanceolata. The sequence goes on along the minus strand of BSBN01000204.1, from coordinate 1,239,626 downwards.
TATAAGACTATATATTGTATGCATCCTATCATCTTATTGGTATCTTCATTTTACATTCATATTTAATAGAATATAGTTTATTCTCTCATTTCTGATTTTCTGTTAAACTCATTTGCATACTTGGGTGGCTTTATAGCTAAATCTTACAACTCCACCAAATTCACCTGAGACACTATCCCAACCTCATTCCTTATTTATTGTACCTCCAAAGGATTTGAACTTTGTTGGATGACATAATCAAGAAACATACCATCACCCTCATTAATTGTGCTCAACCAATTGAACTTCAACGCTTTGGTAAGTCAACTATAATTTAACTATTCTAATTTATTGAAAATAAATAATTAAATCTTAATTAAAAATAATAATTTATAGATTTAAATAAATAAATAAACATACCTTATTAATACTTATTCTAATTATTAAACAAGGTTATTGCTTCATAAACTAGAGTTAGGTGTTTATACTCTTTATGAACTAAACCTAGTTTTACCTTCGCATGTATCTATTCCTATAATAGTCATAATCTCGACATACCTTAGTAGCATTTGAATAAGCAATAAATTATAATAACCAATATAACTCATACAATCCATTATCTAAAATGGAATTCGTTTGAAATGGCACATGCCTTCCAATGTGAGGAAATTTCTAGGTGTAATTTAGTATTTAAAGAATTTCTCTACCATATCATATCAATGCCTATAAATTCTATAACAAGTGGAGCTAGAAAAATGCATTTCATTAACTTGGTTCATTAAGATAGGTAAAGTACCAATACTAACATTACTTGGATTGAATGTGCTTTAGTAAGATTTGGATTGCTATAGCCCGGAGTGTCTTAGAGAGTTGGAGTGTTAATAAGAAGTGTTATGAGAGAGTTGGAGTGTGAATAAGAAGTGCCATGAGAGAGTTGCAGAGATTGTATAGATGTTTGTGTATTTTGTTAACGTAAAGAATATCCATAAAGGCCTGAAGAGGGTAGTAAACATGTTATAGCTCATAGAGAGTGGCATGAGGCAACATTCTCTCTCTTGTAAGGTTTTCTCTTTATTTGGGTTTCTTCAAGTCAAATTTTATTGTGTTCTCTATATTCTCTTGTAAGGTTTTCTATTTATTTGGGTTTCTTCAAGTCAAATTTTATTGTGTTCTCTATATTGTTTGTGTCTCTTTCTCTATCTACAAGATATATTTAAAAAGATTTAATTTGACAATGCAAATCTAAAGATATGGGGACTGGTTCTTCCTTCATTTGCATAAGAAACAACATCTTAGTCTATTTCTATAACTTCTAGCTTTATTTATGTTATGTAGATATAGTGTTTTGTATTGATCAAACCTGGGGAAGACAAAACCAGGGGACTTTGCCCCCATCCCCAAAGGGATTCGAACATAAAACCTTAGGTGTGTGAACTACAACTTGCTGCTACACTACACTCAATTCTAATTTAGACACTCTTATTGTAATGTTCCCTTCTTGTGATTGCCCTAAATCTTTCCCTAAAATCACAAGTTTAATATAGTTAGAGTTATAACTTAAACCAATTAAATGCTAAATAAGCAAGATAAATCCTGGTTTAGGTCTTGCAATCATGTTAGATGATATTGAAGATATAATTCATATGATCCAAACATATATAATAAATATATCATCTTATTTAAACCATGTAAAATACATAACTATTTCAAATATATATAAACTTATACAATATCTATAGTGCATGATAGAAGATTAGCCATAATAGGACTTGGAGGAGAAACATGATAAGGCACTCAAAGCTATCCTCTAAGCCCAAGAGTAGATATACCATCCCTCTTGGCCCCAAGTGGCAAACATGCGGGTATCCAAAATGGGGTGGCATACTTAGTGGATAAACTTGTACCTACCTTCCCTATCCATGTTGTCTTATCCATCCTTCTTATGGTTGAGACTCCTTGAATCCATCTCAACAACCAACCCATGTAGAGATCAGAGGGAAAGCTACAATGGGGTGCCTGTAGATTCTCCTATCTAAGCCCAAGGGCGGACATTCACCCCCTTGGCCCCAAGTAGCAGACACATGGGCATCCAACATGGGGTGGCATACTTAGAAGGAAATCTACTACCTACTCCCCCTTCTTGTATTTACCCACTCCTCCACATGGTTGCTTATTGGGAATGAGCAATTTACATATCTAGATTCATAAGAGATTATACATTAATAATTAAATCATCATCATAATAGTGCATACCACAATACTTGCCAAAATATAAGACTATTATATTCTAAGATGTAAATATATTAGCCAATGCTAAATTCTGCCCTTGTCTTCTAAGTGCAGATATATTTCTGAATGTGATTTGATTCCTTGATGATCCCCCTTCTTTGGATGTGTGCCTCCCTTTATATCCCTACGGTGGGGAAAGGTCATAACTGTTCATGGTATTATGTCCTTGGTAAGGGACACGTCCCTTAACCTTGATCGCTACCTTTAGATTTCCTTTTTTGTTTGTTATTTTTTTTATTGTTTTATTACAAAGGGAATCACTGCCATATTAATCTCTAAATGAATCGCTTCCTTTTATCTTTTTTTTATTCATTTTTGTCTTTTTTCACATTTGTCTTTTTTGATTTTTTTGTCTTATATTACTCTTTTGTTTCATTCACTTCCTGCTGCATAATATATAATAATTGTAAATCTAATTTTTGTTGTATCATTGCAGGGGCATGACAGTCTGCCCTTCCCGAGATTGCTTGTCCTCAAGCAATTTTAAATTTAGATGATTGAAACTCTCAGCACCCTCCCAAGTCGTGTCTTCCATAGGAAGTCCTTTCCACTTAACCAGAAAATTAAGGATAGTTTTGTTTCTTAATTTGTTCTCCCTCATATTAAGAATGATCTCAGGTTCTAGAATCAAATTACCTTCATAGTCCAATGGGGGAAATTCTGAACATGGAGTGACATGTTGTCCTAGCACCTTTTTGAGATGAGAGACATGAAAGATATTATGAATCCTACTATTAGCTAGTAGTTCCAACTCATAGATAACCTCTCCTATTCTTCTCAAAATCTTATATGGTCCATAGAATCTAGGTTTAAGCTTCTCAGCTCCACTTTCCTTGATCGATGACTGCTTATAGTGTTGTAGCCTTAAAAAAACCAAATCCCCAACTTAAAATTTTCTTTCTATTTTGATCTAGTTAGCATAAATCTTTTGTTGATTCTGAAAATGATGTAAAGTATCTTTGAGTGTATACATAATATCCATATTTTGTTGCACAAAGTCCTTGGCACTTGGTACACAACTTCTTTGGAGGATCAAACTTCCAAATGAGGTGGCCCCATATCCATACAAGGCCTTGAAGGGACTCGTCCCTATTGACATGTGATGTTGGTGTTATAACAATATTCTCCAAGGTGTAACCAGTTGATCCATGCATTATGTTGACCTGTAACACAGTTCCTTAAATATCCTTCTATCCATTTGTTTACAATTTTCATTTGTCCATCAGTTTGGGGGTGGTAGCTTGTGCTTGGTGTGAGTTTTGTCCCTGCTAGTCAGAAGAGTTCTTTCCAAAATAGGCTAAGGAATCATCTATCTCTATCATTGATGATGTTTCTAGGGAGGCCATGTAATCTGAAGATTTCCTTGAAGAAGACATTGGCTACTTGAGGAGTCCTATAATCGGTGGATATTGTCATGAAATGTGCATATTTGGTAAGGTGATCCACCACCATGTATATGCAATCTTTACCCTATACTTTTGGAAGTCCAGGTATGAAATCCATAGAGACGCTCTCCCATTTTTTTATTGGGAACAGGTAGTGGCTGTAGGAGACCCATTGGATCAGTTTGTTCTGCTTTGTTTCTTTGACAATTTATGCATTCTTAAACATGTTTAAGGATATATTTCTTGAGACCCTTCTAAGAGTATTTTTCCCTTACTTGCTTATAAGTCTTGTAATACCCTTGGTGGTTACTTGCTTATGAGTCTTGTAATACCCTTGGTGGCCTGGTAGAGGATTGTCATGGTATTCTTTAATGATCTTTTCCTTCTTCTTGGAGATTGGTGCAAGGAATACCCTATTTTTGTATAGGATAAGCTCTTCCACCACCTTATATTCTTCATTCGGTATATTCCCATCTAGGATGTCACTAGCTTGTGGATCTTTGGTGTATTCGGCAATGATGGAATTTTTCCAATCTGCAGTGATGCTTGTGATGAAGCATAGATGGGGTCTTCGTGACAAGGCATCTGCTACAACATTGTTTTTCCCCTTCATGTATTCGATATCAAAATCATAGGCTTGTATTTTACTCACTCATTTTTGTTGTCTATCATTTATATCCTTTTGGTTAAGGAAGAATCTTAGGATATTATGATCAGTTCTTACAATGAATCTCCCACAAACTAGGTATTACTTGAATTTAGCTAAGGCATGCATAATTGCTAGCATCTCCTTATCATAAATGGAATAGCTTTTTTTGGTTTCCTTTAGTTTTCTACTTTCAAAGGTGATAGGGTGTTTGTTTTGCATTAATATGGCTCCAATGCCTTTGCCTGAAGCATCACATTCTAGCTCAAATGGTAATGAAAAGTCTGAGATTGCTAGAACGAGACATGAGCTCATTACTTCCTTAAGTTTCTCAAAAGCTTGTTGTGCCTTTTTATTCCAAGTGAATGCACCCTTCCTAGTTAGGTCAGTCGATGGGGCCGTCAACTTTGAGAAACCCTTGACGAATCTTCAGTGAGTAGCTGCAAAGTCCCAAGAATCCTCTTAGGTGAGTTAAGGTTCTTGGTTTTGGCCAATTCCTTATGGCTTCAATCTTCTCTTCATCAACGCTTACACCTTGAGCACTGATTTTGTGTCTGAAGTACAAAATTTCCTCCATCCCAAATTCACACTTAGATAGCTTGGCAAATAAGGATTGTTGTTCAAGTATTCCCAACACTTCATCTATATGTCTTAAGTGTTCCTCCCAAGTTCTGCTATAGATTAAAATATCGTCAAAGAAAACTAAGAGGAATCTCCTTAGTTGTTTTCTAAAGATGTCATTCATACATGATTGGAAGGTAGCAGGGACGACGTTGGTTAGTCCAAAAGGTAGGACAAGAAATTCAAAGTGTCCATAATAGCATCTAAAAGCTGTCTTGGGGACATCTTCTGCTCTTACTCTTATTTGACGGTACCCTGAACGTAGATCAATTTTTGAAAAATATACTGCTCCATGAAGTTCATCGATTAGTTCATCAACCCTAGGGATGGGATATCACTTTTTGATGGTTTTTTTATTAAGTGCCCTATAGTCTATGCACATTTTCATGGTGCTATCTTTCTTTTTCACTAGTACAATGGAGGAGGCAAAAGGACTAGAACTAGGTTGGATATGTGTCATTTCCAATAACACCTTTATGGCTTTCTTAATTTCCTCTTTATATCCCGGGGGGTGATGATAAGGTGTGGTAATAACAGGTTTTGCCCCTTCCTCTAATTCAATGGTGTGCTTAAAGCCTCTCTTTGGTGGTAGTCCTTGCAGAATGTCTTCAAACACCCTTTTGTTCTTTTTTTAAAATAAGTTGAATGTCAATGTGTATAGTTTTTCCTTGGGAGGAAGACTTTTCAAGAATCATGCATTGTGCAGACCATTATCCTTGTCCATGTCTAAAAATTATTTCCATCCTCTTGGATGAAATTACTCTTGGTGGCCCATCGGATAGCCCTCTTAAAAGGACTTCTTGTCCCTTATGTTTAAAGCAAAGCTCCAATTTTGGAAGGTCTAGATAAAAATGCCCCAAAGAGTATCCATGGGGTACCCAAGATTACATCAGTGTCCCCTAAATTTACTATGTAGAAATCTTCTTTGATTGGATGTTTTCCTAAGGTCATGCTTAGTTGGGGGATTTTTTTTAGCACATAGGGAAGTGGATCCATTAGCCAAAGCTACTTTAAAACCCTTAAAATCTTTTGTTTCTAATTTCATTTTTGTAACCAATTTTTTGTCAATAAAGTTGTAGGTTGCCCCACTATCCATAAGGGCGATTACTTTTCGTCCTTTTATTATACTTTTGATTCGGAAAGGGTGATGCTTGGAGGCTCTAGAGATAGCTGCCAGGGTTCCTTGTTCTTCTTCGTCGTACCTTATTTTCTTTCTTGGATTTCCTTGTTCTTCTTCATCGAATATTGCCTCTATATTTCGTTCCTTTCTTTCCTTTCCACATATGTGTCCTGGCCCCCATTTTTCCTTACATTTGAAGCACAAACCTTTCTTTTTTAGGTCCTCTTGTTGCCCTTTAAGGTTGTCTTATTTACAAACATGCCCAGGCTCCCATTTTTCCTTGCAATTGTAACATAATTTTCCCTTTTGAAATTCGTTGTGGTCATCTTTAGAAGGAAATTCCCCTTTATGACCATTTTTCTTATAGGGAGGTTTGGTGTGTGTATTTGATGGCTTGTCTTTTGTGGATGCGTCTTCTAGTTTAAGAGCCTTATCAATGGCATCATCGAGAGAGGTGAGATCAAGGGCGCTTACTAACCCCTCAAATTGAACCATTTAACCCTTCAACGAATAGGTAGGTGAGCCGATCTTCAGTAGCCCCTGACACCCTTATTGAAATTCTTTGGAATTCGGCTATGTAATCTTCTACGGATCCTTGTTGCCTTAGTTGTGTTAGTTTCTTGAAGTCTTTTTGGGGGTGTTTTTTTGTCAAATATTTTTATGAGTTTGTGTGTAAATTCGTTGGAGGTTATGTTATTGTGTCCTAGGGTGAAGATGCCATGATGCCACCATTCATGGGCCAATCCTTCTAAATAAAAGATGGTAAACTAGATAGCATCTTCTTCTATCATAGGGCTAAGGGTTAAATAGGTATTTAGCTTTTGAATCCATGCATGTATTGTGATTTCCCCCGATCCATCGAAATTGGGAAGAGTTAATTTATTCACCTTTCATCTCAAATCTTTACTAGGTTGCCTCCTGTCTTTTTTGACACCTCCTATTTCTTAGCTTCACAAAATTTAGTGAATGGGACATTCCTTCTAGTCTGAGGGTCCAAACTTGAGTAGGCTCTGGCAATTTCCTTGGTGCTATTTGGGGTTGGGTTATTTTCTTCTTCTTCCATAGATGTTTCTTCCCTAGGTAGGAATGAAGGTCTTGGTATCCTAGGGGCGGAAGATATGTTATTACTCTCTAAATGGTTAGAGTTTACGTCTCTCCCATTTGTAAAGTGGGGTCTAAGGGTATTCATTGTATTACTCATGTTTTATAGGGCTTGGAGGAGTGCTTGGTTTGTTTTCTCATTTTGATCTATAAAAACTTGGGTTATCTTTTCATTGTTTTCCATGAAGGCCCTAAGTTCATTTCCCATTTGTTCACTCATTGTATTGTTTTGAGTAGAGTTGTTGCTAGATGCAAGTTTCTTTTTCTCTCTTTCTAGTACCCTTTGAGCTCTTTGGCTATGTTGCATCAACTATCTTTCGTCCCTTAGGCTGGGAAGAATGATGCTTTGATACCACTTGCAGTGTTCCCTTCCTGTGATTACCCTAAAATCACAAGTTTAATATAGTTAGGGTTATAACTTACCAATTAAATGCTTTAAGCAAGATAAATCCTAGTTTAGGTCCTACAATCATGTTAGATAATATTGGAAATATAATTCATATGATCAAAACATATATAATAAATATCTCATCTTATTTAAACCATGTAAAATACATAACTATTTCAAATCTATATAAACTATACAATATCTATAGTGCATGATAGAAGATTAGCCATAATAGGACTTGGAGGAGAAACATGATAGGCCCCTGAAGCTATCCTCTAAGCCCAAGAGTAGATATGTCATCCCTCTTGGCCCCAAGTGGCAAACACGCGCGCATCCAACATGGGGTGGCATACTTAGTGGATAAACTTGTACCTGCGTTTCCTATCCATGTTGTCTTATCCATTCTTCTTATGGTTGAGACTCCTTGAATCCATCTCAACAACCAACCCATGTAGAGATCGGATGGAAGGCAACAATGGGGTGCCCATTGATTCTCCTATCTAAGCCCAAGGGCAGACATTCACCCCCTTGGCCCCAAGTGGCAGACACGCGGGCATCCAACATGGGGTGGTGTACTTAGGAGGAAATCTAGTACCTACTCCCCCTTCTTGTATTTACCCACTCCTCCACATGGTTGCTTATTGGGAATGAGCAATTTACATATCTAGATTCATAAGAGATTATACATTAATAAATAAATCATCATCATAATAATGCATACCACAATACTTGCCAAAATATAAGAAAATATAACTGTTAAAAATATAAGACTGTTATTCTAAGATGCAAATATATTAGCCAATGCTGACTTTTGCCCATGTCTGCTGAGCGCAGATATATTTCTGAATGTGATCTGATTCCTTGATGATCCCCTTCTTTGGATGTGCACCTCCCTTTATATCCCTACGGTGGGAAAATGTCATATCTGTTCACCTTATTATGTCCTTGTAGCCTTCATATTTCCTTTTTTGTTTGTTATTTTTTTATTGTTTTATTACAAAGGGAATCGCTGCCATATTAATCTCTAAATGAATTGCTTCCTTTTATCTTTGTTTTATTCATTTTTGTCTTTTTTGTTTGTTTGTTTGTTTGTCTTATATTCCTCTTTTGTTTTTGTTTCATTCACTTCCTGCTGCATAATATATAATAATTGTAAATCTTATTTCTGTTGTATCATGGCGGGGGCATGACACTTATCTTGAATGCATTCATAGTGCAATAGTGAATTAACGCTGATTGCATCTTCAGATTTATTTTTGTAATCAGAGAGATCTATTATGTATGGTTTTACTTATTAAAAGAACAACTTAGTAACGGGGAATCAAATCATGCAGTTACTTGAGTGTGGCATCATTCATGTGAACATTTATCCTGATTGAAGAAATCCAGAGCAATCTGCATGTTTCCCAAGTTATTGATATATGATGCAAAACATATATAACAAGGTTGCCAATGCTCAAAGTTTCTTAAGGAAAATAATGATGCATAACAGCACATCAGAGAAGAAATACATTGTCCTTGTGAACATTGATTTGAATTTGATCAGAATTTAAGATGCAACCTGACATAGTTTTTCTTATCGGTCAACAAAAGTGCTTGCTATTTACTTGCAAGTTGCAAGTGACCACTCTCCAAAAATGACGCTGCCTTTCCATCTCTATCAAGCCTATTAAAAAATTAAGGAAAATGTCTCATTTAATAATGGCATTGCCCTAACAGCTGAAGTACGTCATACATTTTAGAGCTCAAGGAAGCCAAAAATCAACTTTGTGTGTTCCAGAGTTTGAAAATTGATTACAAAACTTATCCGCATCAAGGTCGATAATTTTCACCATCCTGTTTGATGACAAACATTCATGACAAAAAGTTAAGGGTATTCTATGACAGTGTGGCAATTGATTTTCCTAGTATTTGATCAACTTAGAAACATTAAAAACATTTTGCTTTAGATGCTTTTTTCCATGTCTTTTATCTCGTAGAATTTTTCATTTAATTTAATAGGAATTTCCCAAAAATCAGCCTTCTCTTAAAAGCAGAATAAAAAGCACATACCTTTATTATATCATCAGTAACTACGGGTAATGCTGATGTATATACTCTCTCTCTTGCATTTCTTGCCTAGCCATAGGACAACCAATGTTCATGTGAGTAAACAATATAGTGGGTGTATTTCTACACCCATGGATAATATTCAGCTAGATTCAAAGCAAACATTCACTTTCATAGCCAAATCAATACGGTGTAAAGAGGAAGATAGTAGATCTAGCATCTAAGAGCAAATGGATTTGTTGGTCTAGATTGCCATGTGCATGTAGACATAAACCTTCCATTAATGCACATAATATGCATCAGATCAAAATGGTTAAATCAAGTAGATAAACTTCAATCTCATATGAAATTTGAAATTAGTCTGATATAAATAAGATTAATCACAGGCTGCTATGTGCCATGGATATTCATTCTTCTGTATCATGCATATTTTACATTCAAATAATACCATCTCAATCCTATACACCATCATTGCTGTGAAAAAAATTGGATATAATTCATGTCTTCTTTTCTCATATAAACCAATAATTGCTGGAAGTTTTAAGTCAACTCTTTAGAATGGACAAACTCATTGGAGCTACTTACTTCTTGTTCCCAGTCCGTACATGAAGTTACTATGAATAGCAAAATTGCTTGTACAGAAAGGCCACAGATAATTCCGAGCCAGAGTCCCTGAAATATCCATGAAAATTTGGCATAAGAAAGAAATTAAAATGTTAAAAAGTTATATTCTAATCCTTTATTTGTAAACATGAGCATTTGCCTGCAGCCTACAGACAGTCATGTGCTTTCTCTACTCTTGCTAAGAGGAAAGGAACTAGGGAAATTCTGAACAAGTCTCTTCCATGCTTATTACTTTGGCAATTGCTTTATGGTTTTATATGTTAAAATACAGCCAAGTCAAGCTTGTGATGGAAAATAGTTAGCATCTATGGAGCAGTTAGAATTCAGATGAAGCGTAGTGTACAACTATGTAGCAATGAAGTCTAGACAATGAAATATAATATGAAGTTAGGTTTATGCCTACTATGAGTTAATTCCTAGAAATGTATTATTAACCATTCCTAGTTTCTGGCATCCTATTCTGAATGAACAATTTTGAAATGAACAGACTACCATCCTCACCTTGAAGTATGACTGCTTCATAGCATGCCTTATAACAGGGAAAATAATTTATATGCCAGTTGATGTCAGAATTAGAATTTAAATAACTGTTCTACTTTCAGAACGCGGGGTTTTGTGTCATTTATCTGTCAAAAATCTTACTCTAGCAGTTAAGAAACTTAACCTTTTTTTGCCAAAGTTCTCATCTATTTCTTAAGCATTGAAAACATAAATTTCAGAGCTTTGTAAATCAAATCAATAGGGAAAGGGTAACTGACCCTGCCACCAACATGCAGTACAAAGGCCAAAAGGACAGCCATAGGAATGCCAACCATGTAGTATGCCCCAAGATTAACATAAGCACCCAATTTTTGCCACCCGCATCCTCTAGCAACACCTGAAATATTATTTTAAAAAACCATTACTTTAACAGAATTTATTATTATGCTATCATGATTTCAAGATGAATATGATTGTAGCTCCATATATGACTATAAAGGGCAAATCTGAACCTGAAAGAGTGCCTTGGATTCCATCCAAAAGTGATGAGGCTGCTAGCAGTGGGATCATGCTTGCAACATAATCAGTGACCTCCTTTTCATTGCTGTAAGCATAGCCCCAAACATTTCGTATAGAGAATAAAAGACATCCTATCATGATTGCCTCTGTGATTGCCATAAAGAACACTACATACACTGCTAAGCGGGCAGCATGTGAGCGTCCAGCTCCTAGTTCATTTGAAACTCGTGTACTGTAATGCAAACATTATGAAAATTTTTGAGAAAATTATTTGGTTTGAATCTTTAATGATCTAATATCCTAAATTTTTTTCCTTGAATAGGTTAAATGACTAATAGAAATAGTAGAAATTTACTAGTTAGCTGTAAAATGTACTAACCTTACAGCAGCACCAAAACCAAAGGGAATCATATATGCTAGAGAGGAAGTGTTAAGGCTGCAAAATATCAAAACTAGCTCAGATAAAAATGAAGTAGATGCAATAAAATGCCCATATTAAGATTCATTTATAATGGAACTTGTGATATCACATCTTATAATTAAAATCCCACATTACACATACATACCAGATTGAAAGAACTGATGTCTCAAGTTTTGGATTGGGCAATAGACCTGATAAGAGAATAAGCATTTCGAAGGACCACCACTCCATGCTGTTGACAGACATAGAGTAATGAATTGAAAAAATAAGTTTAAAAAACATTCTAGTATAATCTACCATGCATTATTAACAACTTGTGGTATAGTATGATGAACAAAAATGGATCTGGTCTATTTGACAAATTGTTCCTCATGTGCAATGAAATTTGAATATCAGGAAGGGTTAAAACGAAGTATATTAACCACAAAAATGCTATGAAATAGTGCATAGATAACTTGGACCAAATCTTGTAGCTAAGAGATTAAAGTAGTATACCAGATCATCAGTGAAGATGGAATGGCAAGCATGAGAAAACTTTTAATATCATACAAAGCTTCCCTTGTAAAGGATGTCCATGTCCTCTTGCATGCAGGTGAAATTTTAATATATAGTAAAAGAAGTGCCACATTGACCCAGTTGGAAATGCTGTTTGCCAAGGCAGCCCCTTTATTACCTAATCCACTTTTAAATACTAGAGCCCAGCAAAGGGGAACATGGAAACACAAAGTAATTGCAGAACATAGCATCATGGGAAAGACAATGCTTTGTGACTGGAGAAATTTTAAAAGTGGTTGAAGAACTGAATAAGCAAACAGACCGGGAATCATCCATCTGGCAAATTTCCCTGCTTCAAAAGATATTAAAGGGTCCTGCCCAAATGCAATTAGAATGTTGCCCATGTATGCCCACACCACAGCAAGCGGTATGCTCACACAAAAAAGAGTAAAAACTGCTCTCTGCACATGAATCCCGAGTAGATGGTATTGCTTTGCTCCATAGGCCTGTCCACATAGTGTTTCCAACGCACTTCCCATTCCCATCTGTACAGAAAGAAGAGAAAAACAGTTAGCCTCCCATGCAAGACTGCATTCATGACTTCTAAACAAACTTAAATCTTCAATTTTCTAAATAGATATGCTTATAGTAGACTTCAGAACTCTACAAAAAGAAGTGAACCATAATAACTGTTGAAATTATCTTCAGGGCCAATTCAGTGTGGCAGGTATGCAGACCGAATCAGGTTACTTTGTTTACTAGTTTTCCACAAAAGGCTTTTCAAAAATTTATCAACTAAAGAAAAAGTTGTCTATTGTTCATTTCACGGGATAATAATTAACAATCAGTTTGGATTTATTTATTTCGCTTTATAGCATTACATTACATTCATTCATGAAAGAAGATTACCAACCTCTAAATAACTTCTGTTCTGACACCAAGTGGACATCTAAAGATCAAATTTGATTTTTGTTTCCTAAGGCTTAGAGCTCAGGTTCAAAGGTCCAATACAGGATCAAAATTAGTAATAATATTTGTATCTTCTGAGCAACCCTAGTTGAAAAGAAGGCTAATTTAATGAATCAATTAGGAGGTATTGATAAATTTCTTAGAACTTGCAGACCAAACTATTGAAAACAGAAATAAGATGTATATTTAGCACCTGGGTGCAGCCTAACTACAAGAACATCAAAAGCCTGCCATATGATTTGAGTCTGTACTTAGGATCTTATCAAATATTTTTTATGCACATAATGTTTCAACAGTCCATCATTAACAAAATAATTTTTCAGGGATCAAGTGCCTATTCAATATTGAGTCATTTGCAATAACCCATATCTCAAAAGTAGTAATTCGTTTCTTTCACCGATCTAACTGGAACTCGAATGACACACTTGCAATCATAGACTCAAACCCACTAGCCAGTATTTCCAACTCCAAGCAGGTTGGTCCCCCATTTTCCCAAGTACAGTTAACTTGCAACCCCATTTTAAAACCTTTAAGCAAGTATTGTGCCTGATGAACCGCTTATTATTAGAGCTACCTGCTTCAGCAGTGCATCATTATGAAATATTTACTTAGTTGTAGGACCAAAAACGTTATTAAATATAGGTTAAAGGTGATGGCTTATCTATAAAACAGAGCAAGTTGCTAGTTCAAGATTGACGGAATCATATCTGTGCAACTAAGCATTTAAGGACACCAGTCATCCTGGAAGGAAACGAGTCCAGATTCTCGGATAATGGTTTAATTTTTCAACCTTTCTAAAGCTTTTTCCTTGTTGGGAATTTAAGAAGGAAAAGAATCTCAGAAAAGTGTTCAAACTATAAACTCTGACAACAAAAGCAAACTAAAGCAAAGCAAGGTTTTTAATTATACCAGCACACTGAAGCCGGTGACACCTGCAAAGGAAGTAGCAATAGATGTACTAGAGAGAGCAAGCTCCCCTAAATGCCCTACCACCATAACAGATATCACCTGCAGGCTAAATTGTAACAAATTCACTGACATCATAGGCCCTGCTATCCAGCATTGTTTCTTTACTTCCTCCCATACTAATGTTCTACTGCACTTCACTTCATCCTGCTCATCTCTAAATACGACTGTTTCCTCCTTGGCTACAAGTGGCTCCAGCACATCACTCTCGTGCTCATGGCTATGAATTGAATCACCTCTCTCCATGGTTGATCGAATGGAAGAATTGCATTCAACCAACTTATAAGCTGGATTGTATCTTTATACCATAAGAATATTGAATCGCCTGTCTGTAGAAGAAAGATTTAACAAAACTAATCTTCCATCTTATTCCACAGTTTCTAAATTCTATATTGCCTGTGGAGGTAAGGGTATAAAAAACAAAGTTGATTTGCCAATCACACCTATTTATCTGTTTGTGTGCCATACGATATAATTTCCAACAGGCCGCCTTGTAAATTCTCTTATCCCGAGACTGAGAGGACAGATGGAGATAGAATTGGGGACACGTATGCGCTAAAACACACCAGATTGTGAAATGCCTCTTAAGAAGCTTTTCAATTCATATCATAGACTGTGGAAATATCATGTCCTCAAGCATCTTTTTATTTTGGTACAAACACATTTAAAGTTTGAGTTGATTGAATAGGTATGTCTGGTGTAGGGCTCTTCTAGTTGCACTTTTTTATTTTAGTATAAATTTTATGAATTTAATAATATATTGCTATAATTAAATATATTTAATAAGAAAAATACAATTAATTTAGATAAATTGAAAATAAAAAATGTTATTTTTTAAAATGAAATGTAAGAGGATTAGGGTATTTTATTCTTAGATTGACGATGAAATATGGATGTTAATGATTTTTGAGTTAATTTATGATAGTATAGAAAATTAATGACTTGGGAATGTTGACTATCCTTGGAACTCATGAAAACCTAGTGATCTTTGTGGGTCGATCTTGCAACTTGATATTGATCTCGTGTAGCACATATTTGATCTTTGAGGTGCAGTTCTAGTTCAGTCAAATACACACCGCTCTAATCTATTTTATTGTGATCCTTAATCTTTAGGGATGTATAAGGACTAATGTTATTTAAAAACACCTTGGGGAAATTGTTGAATAATGAGGGTCAAGTTCTCCTTAGTTAACCCCCTTTAGAGATCAACTTTGCAACCTTGGGAAAGTGTTGGTATATAACAAGCAAATGTGTAATGGCCTAGATGCGAATTTTGATGTAAGTACCAATTCTTTTTAGTGCTCCAAATTTGGATGTTCCTAGGAATAGTCCTTATAATGTGGACAATGCTTATTATTTATGGATGTTAAATTAATGTCCAAATGGATGTCTTTAAATACCAATACATAATGAATAGTCAAAAAAATGTACTAAGTTGGCTCCAAATAGTTAGGAAGAAAGGGCAAGAGTCAAGAATTTCAATTTTAAAAATAGAATTTTGAGTCAAATCCACATCATGGGAGATTGTTGTCACGTGTCAAGAGATTGACTCGTGTTAGAGAATCCCAAATCTCGAGATTGAAAATGGATATGTGGAAGTGCGTGTTAGAACTGAAGGTAAACAACTATCAATGGAAAATTGATTACAATTGTAATATAGATATTTAATTGTGCAGAACCAAAATGGAGATGATATGAAATCAACACAGAAATAACGAAAAAAAAAGACCAAACACATAACATGGTGTTTACATGGAGAAACCCTTTCGGAAAAAAACTCCACACAAGAAGAGATGCACCAGTTTGTATTAACTTCAATAGAGTTTACAATACAACTCTAGCAATCTCCTCCTTAGTCTTCAATCCAGCAACGCCCGTAATACACATTCAAAGTCGTAATACAATATCCTCATAAAGGGGTTGGCTTCTAGGGCAAGCAAAGCCAACATAACCTCTATCATCAGATCTGTGGCATAATGATGAATGGTCTAGATTTACAATGGTAATAATGACCTCATAAAGGGGTTGCATTCAATGTGTGCCCCATGCACCCCTCGGATAACCTACATCCATTAGGTACTGAGATCAAGCATGTGACTAAAACAAGATCATTACTTGGTGAATACCTCTTCTCTTATGGAAATTTACAAACAATATTAAGAGTAAAATTAATTACATAGAATTTACAAGGTTGATGGCACCTTAATCCTAACAGTGCAAGCTAATAATAAGGTGAATGAGTGGGAATAGGTGCAAATAGGATCAAGATAAGGTTGAATGAATGGAAATGCATGTAGCTGAAAATAAATGATGGATATGAATTGAGGATGGAGCCAAACTTAGAACCAAAGTGCGCCACATGTTGTGTGGGATAATAATAAGGTGAATGATTATAAACAAAGGATCAAGATGAGGTTGTATGTATGAAAATTCATGTAGGTGAGAATAAATGATAGATAAGAATCAAGAAAGGAGTCAAACTTAGAACAAAATTGTACATGTTATGTGGGTTGATAATAAGGTGAATGAGTGGGAACAAATCCAAATAGGATCAAGGTAAGGTTGAGTATATGGAAATGCATGTAGGTGAGTACATGATACGAAAGGTGTTGCAAGTGTTATTGCATAAGGAATAGATTAAGTTAAGTCTCTCAATAAGTGAAAGATATTGGCTTTGGCTCTTTACATGATTGAAAGTAATCCAATGGTTAACACATCTTGAGAATAGGAATGTTGATTGTGCTAGGCCAACATTACAGGAGCTATTAGATTAAAGTACATTTATGGCTCAAGTAACAGGTGTGTGCAAGAAGATGGGGACCAAAAAGTGGCCAAACCACTTTTTGGTCCTAGGAAGATAAAACACAACCACATTGTTGGTAGAGTACAGGGCAACTAGCAAAACCTACCACAGGTTACTGAAAGGAAGCTAGGTGTGCAGAAATCACTTCCTACACTAATCTAATGAGGAGAGAAAAGTGGAAATTCATTTTAACCTTTACAATTACATTATGTTTAACACAACAATAGAGATATTGCAGCAATGCACCACATAAGAATGTAAGACAAAAGAAGAGAGACACAAGATATACGTGGGGAAAACCCTTATCGGGTAAAAAATCCCACACTCCAAAACCTGCACAATGTATTATCAAAACTGTAATGGTTTACAATACACTTGCAATGCAAGCTCTCAGGAGTCTTTGACACTCATATCTGGAGACAAACTAGCAGCATAATAACACTTGTTAATCACCTCTTACATCTCCTCTCCAAGCACCTGCTTATTATGAAGTTTTCAAGGAAAAACTGAACATGTCTTGGAATGGGCGTCCAACTTGGCCTCATGGCCTAAAACCCATGCCTAGGGACACTTGTCCAACACTCAGCATGGTCATGACACTTGTCATATCACCCCATCCCAATATGGTCGCCTATTTCCAATTTGGGCAATGACATATGCTCTTACGCACCAACTGGCTGTCATAGAATCTGTCATAGCTGTCATAACTTACAATTGTAAGAGAATTTGTCATACACAGGCTATAAATAGCATATTCTCTTACAACATGACATAACCCTCCTTGGGGTGCCCAAAGATACCTTCTTCCAAGATGCCTTGTGACACATGTCTTCACCTGTCATAGAACCTTCTATTTCTGACTCTTACACGTCATAAGAATATGTCATAACCATTTCAGTCAATATTCACTTACACACTAGTTAAGATGCCAACACATGGCAGAAAACCTCTACCACACAAAAGGGATGCCTATCTCCACATGGAGTGAGTTGACCATCCTAGTCACCTTACAAGTGGAGTGACAACTCATCGTGCCACTTCACACTAGATGACAAAATAAGATGTGCAACAAAATTACAACATAGGCTAAGTAAAATAAATTACATTACAATAATAAATGCAAGGAATTTACAAGGTTGAGACACCTTAATTCCCAACATTCTCCCACTTGTCGAACACCTTGTAAGAGCCAATAGAAATAATAGGATTTAACTGCTATAGGCCAAGGGGCCCATAGACTCTGAATACCATATGAACTTCTCTGTGCCCACTGCTTTCGTCAATGCATCTACAACATCACATTTTGACTGTTCCAACATATAGTAATCTGTCCTGCATCAACACCAATAGCTGAACACAATATCTTAAGCCAAATGGCTTCCTTGCAAGCATGGGTAGCTACCAAATACTCAGCTCAACTAAACTCCACTATGCTCACTAGCTTTACAGAAGCACCTGTAACATCTTCCAAGTGATCGCGAACATGACAAAAGTTTAGAATGCCAAAAATATGATGAAACACTAAATTCCACATGGACACACCAATGTATCCAACTTCAAACTGGTTAACAGAACATAACTTTGAAGTCCAAACATCTTCAAAACAAGATCGAGCACATAAGCTCCAAAACATTTAGAACAACAACCACAACTAGTTGTTTACATCCAACTAAATAACCACCATTGATAGAACTTTTGCACATGACATATTCAGCCCATACTGCAACTCTCATCCCTGTATAATCCACTGTCCTGCACAAAGTTACCATCTCCCATGATAACAAACACACCAAAACCATTGATGTGCAAAAAATCTGAAGACCTTTGAGACTGCAGTCCAATGAAAAACCATCTATCAAAGATATACATACATCATAGGAATCAAACTGCATGAGCAATGCCAACCGAAGTAACTCAAAGTCTACCAATCAGCACTTACATAAAAGGATGGCTTCTAATACAAACATATAATACAAAGAATAATTACAATGATCTGCAAACTACAACCAACTGCTGCAAAACAGAGCATACTTCCACAAACAATTTTTTGCTCACTCTCTCACCTCTGATCTCTTCCACTTCTCCCAAGTCCACATCTAAAAAGAACACATATTGTTACCAAAAAACAATAAAGTATAACAACACTAGATGACCACAAACCCAGTGATCATACTAGATGAGTAAGAACCTCTAGGAAGAAAAATGAGACTATAAAGAGAAATTGTAAACCATATCATGTCCTTCTGCCAACATCACCAAGTGCTAAGTTGTGCCAAGTATGATCTCCTTCTCAAAACCCCAACTGAAAAGCCTTAACAACACCCAACCATTCAATCTCATAAGATCAAATAAACATCAACATGAATGTAAGCCTCTCTAATCAAGGTAGATCAAACTCATAACCATTCCATAACAAGGAATAAGCCTAATCACATCTCCTAAACTCCTCATAAATGAACATCATAAAGCAAACTATACGAATCAAGAAGATAACCATGCTATCATCCCTCAAATGAAACCTCCAGAACCAATAACATTAGCTCAAGATTCATATCCATGAGAAAACAAAGCATAAAACAACATGAATTTGAAATAACTTGGGCAATACTTATCAAAACATTTTTTGCTAAGTGAACTGAGAGTGGGGAATGAGAATGATCCACTGAGATACACCGAGTCTCATATACTCTCTCCAAGAGTTTAATCTCCTCTCAAGTTCAAATATAAACTCACGTTCGTAACAAGTGAAGGATTCTCAGTCTTTCTACTTAAACTTAACCATTCCAACACATGATCCCTACAACAAGAGATCTCAAGCCTCACCTCAAGCCTCTCTAGTATCCATGAGCATCCATCAACCAATACATGCCAACTTCAAATGCATCCTGTAAAATCATGAAGATTCAAGCAAATGACTAATACTCAAAAACCAAAGAGAACAAACAAGATCACTGTCAGAACTCCCACTGCACATCTGCATGATCAAGAAGCCCATCATGACATCATGATCTAACCATCTCCTCGTAAGAATATCACATACAACAAAGCGTACAATGATGCATAGATCCTATCTCAAGAGAACATGTATCATGCCAAAACCTTAAGCTAGCATCAAGAGTAAATCATGACATAGTAACAACATCTCCAAGAAAAGGATAAACATGTCATACTGACAAATCATAAACCCGACACCTCAATCAAGATGTCAACATCTCAAATATATGAAGATAACCATCTTCTGACAACAAAACTAAAAATGTCAAAGAAATCTCAAAACCAAAAGCTCCTCCATGACACCAATGTCCACTACAGAAGATCATCCATCACTTATGATGAATCCAACATCACTACTGAAGCTCCCACTGAAACTGTGATACCGAGCTTATCAAGGCATTATGATAACCATCCTCTCAATGAAGATCATCCATGGCTCTAACACAATCTAACAATTGTCTTGTGCAATATCAACAACACAAAAGAATAAAGTAGAACCAAGATCTCCAAGTCAAGAAGATAAAACCATCACTGTCAAAAGCTTACACTAAACTATGTAACCAAGCTATCCATGACATCATGATAAACATGCTAAAAGTCCCAATAACTAGCTATCCATGCACTCTAATCATCCATCCTCTTATCCCAATGCAACATACCAATACACAAATGACCACAGATAAGGCCAACTAACAAAGCCTGCATAAACACTAAATCAAACCCATGGATAAAGATAGTCCACACTCAAGTCATCTCACTGTAGCTAATGGGTATCTAATCCACAAACTACATAACTCAAAGATCCAAAACAACTGTAACATGCAAACTCATCATTACATTAGTAACCTGCAAACTAAGATACCAAAGAAGACAATCTGTAGACTTCAAGACTCAACCATCAAATCAATTCTAGATTCAATTTGCCAACAAGTCCACACATAAGTGATCATAGTCAAGGAACTAAACAAGCATATGATGTAGAAATGATGAGTTACTAACCACATACCAACATCTCCACACTGAGAAAGATACAAATCTCCTCACATTATGCACGAAGCATACATACAAATCTGCAACTATCTTACATCTAGAAACACTCCCAAGGAATCATAATCTAAAAAATAGTTTGTCTGTAAATTTACAAAACCACAAGTTTTGATTAACCATGTAAAATCTACAAAACCACCATGTCACTGACATACATGCAGATCCATAGCCACTTATCATCTGGAAAACACACAAGTCTAAAAATCACCAATATAGTTAAACCAGAATAATGGAATAACATAGATAAGCATAACCATAGATTTTTGAACGGAACATCTACAAAACCCTCAGATCAAATCAATATGAAACTGAGACATGCAAGTACAACCAACTAATATGAAATAGAGGTCCAGGAACTTCAGGACCATTTGTAGGCCAACTCCACAACCATCACCGTGTACAAGCATACAGAGAAGCTAGGCTGTAGGCCCATTTATAGGCCAACTCCAAGAGCTTTCAAGCCATCCAAAGATTAACTCCACAACCTACATGCATTCGGGGTTAACAAGACAATGTCTTCCAATGCCAGGGACTAAAACCAAGCACCCAACATAAGCACATCAAACCATAGCCATGGCAACCCAAGTTTCTCCATGTGATCAGGGAGCCAAGAACGAACACCCAACATGAATACTTTGCTGCAAACGACCATAGAATGATAGAACATAACCACCATGCATGAGGGTTATTGCATACTATCAAATAGGAGCTGCAGATCAATAACATACTAAATGTAACCACATGATCAACTCCACAACACTCCATCTTAAGTTTCCATAACTCAAAATTTGTGTCGTTAAACATCTGCATCTCTATTCTTCCAGATGTGCTTGCCATCTCATTCCTGCAAAATATTTTAGAATACTCTGCAAAGACTCCCACTCAGCCTAAGATTAGTACACAAACCCCTTATCCAACAACTAGGACCAAAGAGAACTTAGCTCTGATACCAATTGAAAGGAAGCTAGGTGTGTGGAAATCGCTTCCTACACTAATCTAATGAGAAGAGAAAAGTGCAAATTTATTTTAACCTTTACAATTACATTATGTTTAACACAACAACAGAGATATTGTAGCAATACACCACATAAGAATGTAAGAAAGAAGAAAAGAGATACAAGATATACGTGGGGAAAACCCTTGTCGCGTAAAAAACCCCACACTCCAAAACCTGCACAATGTATTATCAAAACTGTAATGGTTTACAATACACTTGCAATGCAAGCTCTTAGGAGTCTTTGACACTCATATTTGGAGACAAACTGGAAGCATAACAACACATGTTAATCACCTCTTACATCTCCTCTCCAAGCACCTACTTATTATGAAGTTTCCAAGGCAAAACTAAACATGTCTTGGAATGGGCGTCCAACTTGGCTTCATGTCCCAAAACCCACGCCTAGGGACACTTGTCCAACACTGCAACATGGTCATGACACTTGTCATATCACCCCATCCCAATATGGTTACCTATTTCCAATTTGGGCAATGACAGATGCTCTTACGTACCAACTGACTATCATAGCTATCATAACTTACAGCTGTAAGAGAATCTGTCATACATAGGCAATAAATAGCATATTCTCTTACAAAAAAACATAACCCTCCTTGGGGCACCCAAAGATGCCTTCTTCCAAGATGCCTTGTGACACATGTCTTCACCTGTCATAGAACCTTCTATTTCTGACTCTACATGTCATAGATTCTATCATAGGAATCTGTCATGACCGTTTCAGTCAAGATTCACTTACACACTAGTCAAGATGCCAACACATGGCAAAAAACCTCTACCACACAAAAGGGATGCCTATCTCCACATGGAGTGAGTTGACCATCCTAGTCACCTTACAAGTGGAGTGACAACTCATCGTGTCACTTCACACTAAATGACAAAACAAGATGTGCAACAAAATTACAACATAGGCTAAGTAAAATAAATTACATTACAATAATAAATGCAAGGAATTTACAAGGTTGAGACACCTTAATTCCCAACAGTTACCACAAGTGGCATGTGAAAGATAGAACCGACACACAAAGAGGTATTTTGGGAAAAGACACACCTCTATGTGAATATATATGATGGATATGTAAGCTCGCAATAGTATGTAGAAGATAAGAATGAGATAAATATATAGGAGGCAGAGACTCAGACCTATCGATATGAATGTATATGTACCAATTGAATATGAATATATAAAGAAGATATAAGTTTTTTGATATATGTATGGGTATCTTGTGAATGCTTTACATGAATTAGATAATACCACATAAACTTATTTCCTTATTGCTTATCTATTATTCTCTCACTGTATGACTGGGGTATAAACTGACTTTAGAGATTTGACTGAGGACCGGATCTCTGGATTGATTCCTTCTTGTTTCTTGCCAACATTTGGTTCTATTGTGGGGACCCTAGAAAAGGACAGTAAAGAAAAGAGAGGATAACAGTAAATAGGAAAAGTACAGAGTAGTGCAAAGAAACAAAGCTAGAGTAAAAAAAAATTATGATTTGCAAAAGACTTTGAATTCTCTTAAGTTCATACCCTTGTGAGAGGGGGGATGACACTTAAGGGGATGGCAAATGGAAAATGGGGAGGATCTGAAAAAATCCTTGAAAAGATGTAACTCTTCAAGAATAGCCAACCATGGGATACATAAGGATTAATATGACACCAAATCAAAAACACCCATGGAAAAAGCGCATGACAAAAGATTAAGAGAGATCAATGAGATTATACTAATCGAAATAGAGATGAGCAAGGAAGAAAGACAAAACAAACCCAAGAACGTCAAGAATGGTACTGCAGAAGGATGGAGAAGGCATGGGAGGCAAGTAGAAAACGTGAAAGAGAAATTGCAGAGGAAAATAAATAGTTAGATGAGTACGCCAATGAGGGTGTTGTTAAGCACGCTAAGGTGGGTGCTGCCAGAGAGAAGAATATAAAAGGAAAAGAAAGAAAGGATGAAATAACCATAGAGACTACCACAAAATTGATATAAAGAAACATAGACAATCCCGAGCCTATCACAATGCATATTGAAGGGCTACAAAAATTCTAAAAAGTATAGGAGGAAGAATTAAGGTATATAACCAGTTAAGAAGTATGTGGAGGGAAGAACATAACCAAACCCTAGCCCTACCGTAAATATATAAAACTCCAAAATTCCAACCTAATTTTATTAATATTCAAGTTAGAGTTGATAAATAATGGGAAGAATTACTAAATCCTATACATAACCTCCAACCATTAAATTTGGATGTGGACTACCTAGACCACCTGGTAAATGAAAGTATAATGAAGATTAGAGAAGATGTCATATATAAAGAGATTAGTTTCAGAAGTACAAGACAAAATAGAGAAAAAGTCACCTACAGAAAACATAATGTCATTCACAAATCAAAAAGTATCCCCGAGAATGAAAAGGCAATTTGAAGAGACACACCCCCTCGACCAAGAGTCACCTCGGGTGCCTTATAAAGCAAGAAGAATTTCAAGAGATGATCATGTTGATAGTAAGAAAGATAAAGAAGAATAAATTAAGAAAGATTTTGAGGAAATATTGGGAAATTTTTATTTTGACATCAAACTATAGAGAGATAAA
The DNA here is from genome assembly GCA_027924645.1 of Cunninghamia lanceolata. NCBI lineage: Eukaryota > Viridiplantae > Streptophyta > Pinopsida > Cupressales > Cupressaceae > Cunninghamia > Cunninghamia lanceolata. The sequence continues at coordinate 1,215,124 of BSBN01000204.1, read as the reverse complement.
GGAAGGGAACACAAAAGCCTAATACAAAAGAAAAAACCTAAGAAAAGTAAGGAAGAAACCTACCGCAAGACACTAGAAGTTCTAGAAAAATAGAAAAAAGTAAAAATGGATGCCATAATTAAGTCACTAGTATTTGAAAAGGATACAAATGAAGCAACAGAACACATCTTTGTTCCAAAATCTATTTGGAGTCAAAATGGTATAACTAGGGATGAAACCAAACTATTTGACTTTATTGGGACCTTGCGGAATGATGTTTTGAAATGGTATAGAAAGGCATGCCCTAAACATGACAAAACTTGGGATGAAGTTAAGGAGTTCTTGGAAATTTTTGAAACTCCGAAGATACCTACTGAAGGAGTAAGCAAAATGAGAGAATTAATACAAAAAGAGGGAGAAACTATAAAGGAATTTGATAAAAGATTCAAAGAAACAGTCTACAAATTAGAGGAACCATTAACTTAAAGACAAAAGATTGAATGGTTCACATCCGGAATAAGCCCAGATGTTAGAGCATCTTTGGATGGCAAAATATTTGACACATATGTAGAAGTAGTTACATTGGCCTGTCACATTGAGTCACAAATGTGACACAAATAGGAAAAAACCAAAGAAAACATGGAATTAGAAAGAATGAGGCTAGAATTAGAGCAGTTGAAACTAACACAAGAAATTTTGGCAAAGCGGGAAGAAAAGAGGCCTAATAAATGGCGTTCTTATTATACAAAGGAAGGACACATCATGAGTGAATGTCTGAAATGGAAAGGGGAAAGACATGTTTCTTCCATGAAGGTGGACATCAAAGCACTACCTACAAGAAACAATACAATATATTGTGGATTATGTGGAGAATGGGATGACCATGAAACACTAGATTGCCCTTCACAACTATTCAGGGTGAGAGAAGATGATGATGAAGATGTGTCATGGTATAACGCAAATCATAAGAACACAACACAAAATAATACCATGGCATATGTAAAAGGCTTGGTGGAAATATCGTTATATTTTCAGGATCAGGGTTATAAGAAACCTACATGGAGAAATTAAATAAACATGAACACTATTCAAAATACAAACCCTAATGCACCATATGGAAATAATTATAGTAATGATGAAAGAGATCAATTTGGAGGATATATAGTGTTGCACATATGTTACCTAAGGTTGTCACTAATGTGGTTGTGTGGTTGTCATTGATGTCAACACTGAGTTTGATTTGTTTGATGTCAACACTTAGTTTGGACTGTCATTGATGTGTATGTTGTTGATGTGCTAACAGTGATGTTGCTGATATTCATGGTTGGATGGCATGCAATAAAGATGATACAATGATGATATATTAAGATGGGAATTAGAAGCATCAAGATGAAGAATGATATATTAAGATGGTAATTAGAAGCATCAAGATGAAGAATGATATATTAAGATGGGAATTAGAAGCATTAATACTGATATTGTGAAGATGTTGACAGCATGTAGCTTGTTGTATGCTCTTTCCTAATGATCCTAAGTATGTGTTTCCAGAAGAAGGTTCTAGTCTCCAGAAGTTGGTGAAGGTTTCTGCTACGGAAGTTGCCTGGAAGACTGACTGGTAAAATGCTTTGCATTCCTCCACATTTGAAGATAAGGTCATGCAATTTAGAAGTTGAGTTCAGTGTGTTCTAAAGGTGTTATATCCAAGAATTCAAGTCATTATACCTTCAGCAATGAAAGTTACAAGTGACAGAGTTCTGGTCTGTGCTCTAGGAGAATAATGTGATGATGAAGGCTATTTGGAATGCTCTACATTCCTCTAGAAGTGAAAGTTTGTCCATGCGGTTTTGTGGACATGTTTAGGAATGTGCAATTCATGCTTATTTTTAGTATTAAGTGTTTTGGTGGCCCACAAGTTTAGTTTTTCAAGTGACAGTGAGATATAGATAGTTTTGGAAGCCTAATTGTTCTCAGAATACATGTTGGTGATGTGCACCACAAAGTTGTTGCTGTGTGAAGTCCAAGGAGTGTTTGGAGATGGTGTATAGGTCCTGTCGACTTATCTAGGAGAAGTGCAAGCAATGTTTAATGTTTCATGAGTACTTCCAAGATTGTAATGACCAATGTGCTACAAGCTTCATGTGTTCTTGCTTAAAGGTGACCTATTTCAAATGAGCATGACGTGTGGGTGGTATTCTTTGAAGGATGATGCTATGAAGGATGTTTAGGACTGGGCTAAGCATGTGTTGGGATTTGCAAGGTGCGTGTCTCTTTCTGGAGTTTGTGTAGTTCATGTTAGGGCTTGCCCTCTACAAGTTTCATGTTGTGTGATCTCTAGTTGACTTGTAAAATGTAATATTCTTGTTGTATTAGACAACTTGTAATGTAATCAATGTAATATCATGTATATATTGTAAACCTAGTTGATCTAGGTAAAGTATGATTGCAAAGATGAGAATATGAGTGTATAAGGAACATAATATGAATATGATATGCATTATGATGTGTGACTGAAGGAGAAAGAGTAGAAGCAATAAGGATTGTCCTAATTCATCTTGAAGACATTTTTATAACAGGAGGGAAGTGAAGAGTGTCCCTAATTTATCCAATCATCAAAAGAAGAGTGAAGAGACATAATTGCAATCATCAAAGGTGTCAGCTTTAATGTCAGTTTTCAGGCAATAGAAGGATTGTCATACTGTAATTATCTCTTAGTTTATTCTCAGTTCAGGGAGTAGTTGCTTCCTTGGGTTGTATCTCTAAAACAAAGTCTGCATAAAGTTGTAGCTTTCTTGGGTTGTATCTCTAAAACAAAGTCTGCAGGGAGTTGTAGCTTCCTTGGGAGTGACCCTAAAATAAAGTCTTCAGGGAGTAGTAGCTTCCTTGGGTTGTAGCCCTAAAACAAAGTTGTAATCTTTTATTGCAGTGAGCTTCATATATTGTGAGTTAATCCTCACCGTGGTTTTTCCCTTTTGGGGTTTTCCATGTATATCTGGTGTTATGTGTTGATGTGCATTGTATTGATCTTTCATGTTTGTGTTAATGTTGTAATGTTTAAGTTTAATCTACTTGAGAGGATTTGAAGTTTGTTTGGATATTGATTCACCCCCCTCTCAGTATCCTAGTGTGCTCAACAATTGGTATCAGAGCCAAGTTACTCAGAAGAACATAAGATTATATTCCCTTCATTGAGCTCTCCTAATGATTAAATATTTAATCCATTTTTAAAAAAAGATTCTTTATTTTGTCAAAAGATAATTTCATTTTGTCAAAAGATGTTTTTTTGTCAAAAGATGCTTTCTTTTACTTTCTAAAAAATAATTCATTTTAATAACCTTGCAAGTTTATGTAAAAAGTTGGGTTAAATGTGAGTTAAATATTTATTTAAATATAATTAAAATATTTAAATTTTTGTAGCAAGTTAGAGTTGGAGAATGAACTTTTTTTTATTTTCTTAAACTTTACTTCAGATTGTTTTTAATTAATTGATTTATAATAATTATAATAGAAACAAAAAGTAAAAAGTAAAAAAAACAAAAAATAAAAGAACTTTAAAGTAAGTCTAAAATAATAAAATAAAGTTCATTCTCCAACTTTTGTTTATTATAAAATAAAACAAATAATATATTAATATATCAATGTATGTGTATATACATTAATATTAAAAAAATTAAAAATAATAATTGCAACTTTTTAATTTTTATTTATGTTGATTATAAAATAATCAAATAAATAAATAATGTATATTAATGTATGTGTGTGTATATATCACTAGTATATTTATATTTAAAAAAATATATCTAAAGTACGCTAGGGATATCTCTTTTCCATAGTTTATTTGAAAAAGAAATTTGAAAAAATAAAAAATAAAAACCAAAAAATAAATTGAGAAAAATAAAAATATAAAAACTAAAAAAGAAATTAGAAAAAATTAAAAAACAAAAAACAAAAAAGAAATTGAAAATAAGAAAATCACAAAAACTATCCAACCAAAAAAGAAATTGGAAAAAATAAAAAATAAAACTCAAAAAGAAATTGGAAAAAATAAAAACTAAAAACTAAAAAAGAAATTGGAAAAAATTAAAAAAAAAATTGAAAATAATAAAATCACAAAAACTATCCAACCAAAAAAGAAGTTGGAACCAATGATCTTCAAATGAAAATAAGTTTCCTTTTTGGAATTTTAATTTTTTTTCTATAAATTTAGGTAGAAAAAATGAGTGCTCTCATCCCCACCCCGTAGAACACCTATCGGCGTAACTAGTATATTTATATTTAAAAAAATATATCTAAAATACATAGAGGTATAACATTTTTCCATAATTTCTTTGATTTTCCCTTGCAATTTCTTTTTTGGTTTTTATTTTTTAAATTTCCAATTTCTTTTTTAGTTCCATAGTTTTCGTGATTTTCTCCACCTTTTTCTCCTTCCGACACTTTCCAATTTCTTTTTTGGTTTTTATTTTTTATTTTTTCTAATTTCTTTTTTTAGTTTTTATTTTTTTATTTTTTTATTTTTTCCAATTTCTTTTTTGGTTCCATAGTTTTTATGATTTAGCTTTTTCTCCTTCATCCGTTTTTAATTTATTTTTTAGTTTTTTCTTTGATTTTCTTAAGTTTTATTTTTTATTTCTTTTTTGGTATTTTAATTTTTTTCTTATAAATTTAGGCAGAAAAATGAGTGCTCTCATCCCCACCCCAATGTGAGTGTGTGTATATATTAATAAATAAAATAAATGAATAAATAATATATATATTAATGTATGTGTGTATATATTAATATAAAAAAATTGAAGGAGTAATTGCAACTTTTTAATTTTTATTTATTTTTATATGCAGCAATAACATTTAAAAAACATAAAAATATTTTAATTTATTTTATATGCGGCTTTCATATTAGCATAACTTTTTTATTATATATAATACAAAATTAAAAAATTTAGAAATAAAAAAATCATCTTCATTGCAATGTTTACAAAAAAAATCAATTCAAAATTTTAAAAAAATTAGAAACATTTATTTATATAACTCAACTTCAAAAAATCTAATTCAAAATAAAAAATAAAATTTTAGAAACATAGACAAGAGGGTACCCGAGCCCTAGCTTGTAGGTTTGAGCTTTCTCTATACGCAAGGGATTTGCATGTCAGCAGGGGGTCAAGGGGACCGGGTCTACTTCGTTTCTTTTTTTTTTTCTAGTTTTAGCTAGATGTGAGGCATTCTTTGGTGCGGGTGGTGGTGTGCAAGGTTCAAGGTTTTCCAACTCTAGGTTCTCTTTTATTGTGTGCCCTCTGGTTCGTGTTTGTTGCACGTTGGGAGGGTTTTCTTCTTTTGAGGCATTGTCTCTTGTGGTGGTGCGTCTGTTTGGAGCCATTGCTTTAGATTCAGCATGGTGTGGGGGGCATTTTGAGCCCTCACTCGTTTGGTATAAATGGCTTCGAAAGTGCCTTTGGATATGGCAAGTCATGCTTCTTCCATGGCTGGGGAGGATGCCGGAAGACCCATTCAGTCTTCTTCTGGATCGGATGTGGTCCGAAATGGTTCCCTTAAATTGCCAAAGGTGAATGGATGCTTGGAGAGGGCCCATGAGCAACCGGTTTTAGTAATACAATCGGAGTCGATAGCTGAGGATATTAATTACTACTACAATCATGTTTTGATTTGTAAGTTTATGGGGATGAGGGTTTCTCCCCCATTTCTTGATACATGAATTCGCAAGACATGGAACCCAGAAAGAGATTTTGATATTTTGATGGCTACAAATAACTTCTTTATGGTGGATTTTTCGTGTGTCTCGGATCGGAATAGGGCCTTTGAAGGGGGCCCATATTTTTATAATCAAGTGGGTCTCTTCATCAAATCATGGCATGCTGGGTTTAACTCAGTGGAGGAGTTACCTTCTAGAATCCCAGTTTGGGTTCGTCTTCCTTGGCTGCCGCTTGAATACTGGAGAAGGGATATATTGCAGTTGATTGCACTGTTGCTAGGAAAACCTATTGGTCCTTCTTAGCAAACTTTGAATAAGAGAATTTTTTCTTATGTTAGGGTTTGTGTTGAAATTGATTTGAGCCAGCCGCTTCCAAACTCTATTGATATGACTATTGGGTCTTGCTCCTGGACTCAACCATTAGATTATGAGACATTACCTTTTAGGTGTCGGCTATGTCATGAATATGGTCATCTTCAGCGGAGGTGTCCTTGAGCTTCTGGTGCAGCTAGTTGAAGTAATGCTCCTACTCAGCCTGATTTGAAAGCAGACAAGGGTAAAGCCCCCATGCAGGGAGGTGGGGCTAATAAAGAAGGTTTTATTCCGGTTAAGTCTCATAATTGTGGTCGAGGCCTAAAGAGATCCCTCAAGGATAGGTAGGAGGAGGAAACCTTCAACCAATTTGAGACATTGGAGGATTTGGTCCAGGAGGAAGGTTTTCAGGCAGACTTGCAGGCAATAGTTGGATCTTTTTCTGAGGTTGTTCCTGGGGATCAGCCTAATGTGATTCCTAGTTCAGATCAGCTTGGTGAGCAGGGTACTCAGATGGACATTGAATTGGCTGCTTCGGCTCCTATTCAAGGTGCATTAGATTTGGTACTAGATGCTTCTTGTGGCTCTCCTAGTGCTGGTGGTGTTCTATCTGAAGTGCGGGGTACTCCAGACTTAGGAAAAAGTAAGGCTCCTTCCCCAGCCTTGGGTCTACAACCAAAAACCCTCAAAAAAGGGGCTCCTGAGAAACCTCTTAAGGTTGGTAGAAAAAAGGACCTAGAAAAGGTAAAGCTAGCTGGTGAGACATTGGTTGAGTCGGGTTCAGTGAGGACTATTGATGCTCACTTCTCCCAACCCCAATGATGATTGTGCTCTCTTGGAATGTGAGGGGTATGAATAGCATTCCTAGACAAAAGGCTATTTAGGATTTGGTTCGTATTCATTCTCTTGATGTGGTTTTCCTTCAGGAAACTAAGTTATCAGTTGATAGTATGATGAGTGTGGCTTTGAAGATTTAGATTCATGGTCAGTGTCAATGTGTTGGTGCTTTTGGTAGCTCTGGTGGGGTTGCATGCTTATGGGACCCACGTAGAGTCAGGCCAATTTGGTGGTACTCCTGCAAAGGTTTGATTTCTTGTGTTGCTTCTCATCTTGAGTCTGGAGAGAGAATTCTCTTTTCTAACATCTATGCTTCGGCTGACCTTCATGGCAAGGTAAAGTTGTGGGGTTTTGTCAGATATGTGAGGACTTTGGATCCTTATCTCCCATGGATTTTAGCTGGGGATTTTAATGTCATTGTTTCTCTAGAAGAGAAGAGGGCAGACATTGCTCGCTTGGAGCCTTCTTCTGATCTCTTGCAGGTTAATGTGGCTCTCTTGAATTTGGTTGACATTAAGCTTGTTAATGGGGTCTTTACTTGGAATAATAGGAGATGTGGGGAAGCTGCTATTTCTGAATGTCTGGATAGATTCTTGGTGTCCAGTTTTTGGCTGGGGGACAGGTGGCTAACTAGCTTTGAGATTTTGGATGGGCAGGGTTCTGATCATTGGCTAATCAAACTTATTGCTGAGCTTCCCCGGCATTGTGTAAAGTAGTCTTTTAAGTTTCAGCTCATGTGGTTAAGAGATTACTCCCTCCATGATCTTCCTAGTTGGTGGAATTTGGGGAAGCCATCACATGGGACCACTATGTACTCCTTCTCCAAGAGGCTCCAATATGTGAAAAATAGGTTGAAATGGTGGAACAGGCAACACTTTGGTAATGTTTTCCATGCAAAACAATCTGCTCAAGCTCATTTGGACTCGATCACTAGGCAGATTCATGATCAACGCCTCACTGAGGATCTGGGTTTGCTGGAAGCTGCTGCTGTGAAGGAAGCTGAGGAATGGGAATTACGTGAGGAAATTTTTTGGAAACAAAAGTCCTGAATCGAGTGGCTTCAGGTGGGAGACAAGAATACCTCTTTCTTCCACAATTTAGTAAAAGATAGGAGACAAGGTAATGTCATTTCTTCTCTTAGGTCTTCGAATGGGGAGCTTCTCTCCTCCTCTGCTTCTATTTCTGTTGAGGCTATTTGTTTCTTTTCTATTCTATTATCTGAGGATTCCCTTCCTGTGGAGGAGGATGAAGCTGATATTTTGAATAGTATCCCGCCCTTAGTCACCAGTGAAATGAATGCTTCTTTGCTTCATCCCATTTCTTTGTTAGAGCTTGAAACTATTGTGTTCCAAATGAAAAAGGGAAAAGCTCCAGGGCTTGATGGTTTCCCGGTTGAGTTCTACCAGGAGTTCTGGAAAGTGATTAAGTTGGATTTGTTGGAGGTCATTCAGGAATCTTTCATGAATAAACAAATGCTGAAATCCATGAATGCTACCTTCTTTTCTCTCATCCCAAAGAAGGATGGGGCTAATTCTCTGAATCTTTTTAGGCCCATTGCCTTATGTAATGTGGTTTATAAGATTATTACTAAGTTGATTGCTGAGCAACTGAAACACTGGCTAAGCAGGTTAATTTCTGAAGAGCAAGGGGGTTTTGTGGCTGGTAGACAGATTATGGATGGTGTCATCATTGCAGCTGAGATGATTCATTCTATGGATCATTCTAAAGAGAAAGCTATGTTTATTAAGTTGGATATGGCTAAATCTTATGATCAAGTTAAATGGGCCTTCTTATTTAAGATTCTGGGAGCGTTTGGTTTTACTAGTGAATGGATTGAGTGGGTGAAGAGATGTGTTACTTCTCCTTCCTTTTCGGTGCTGATTAATGGTGAGTCGACGGAGTTGTTTGGTGCTTCTAGGGGGCTCAGACAAGGGGACCCTTTATCCCCCTATCTATTCATCTTATTGGCGGAGGGTTTGGGGAGGTTTATTAGATCCCAAGTGGAGATTGGTTTGATTAAGGGCTAGAGTTTTGGAAACAATATTCCCCCTCAGTCACATTTGCAGTTTGTTGATGACACGGCTTTGATGGGCAGAGCCAAGGTTGAGGAGGCTTCCAGTTGGCGCAGGATTCTGGATTGTTATTTGGTTGCATCAGGTCAGCAAATTAATGAGGGGAAGTCTTTTATTTACTTCTTTCTTACTCTGCAAGCTATTTAGAGGAGAATTGCTGGTATCCTTCATTTCTAGATTGGCACTCTCCCTTTTGTGTATCTTGGTATTCCGCTTGCTATTCGTTCACTTCCTAAATTATTCTGGCAAGAGATTATGGATAAGTTCAGAAATTTGGTTACTCATTAGACTAACAGGTGGCTCTCTTCTGCGGGTAGGATGACTCTTCTAAAGTCTATGGTGCAGGCTCTTCCTCTGTACATATGTTTTGTTCTCTCTGCACCTTCTGGCTTTATCAAAGACTTTGAGAGTTTGTCTTGGCAGTTCCTTTGGTCTAGCAACCTCCTTCACAGGAAGTGGAGTTTGGTTAAGTGGGAAGCTATTTGTAGGCTGAAGCAGGCTGGTGGTCTGGGTCTGCGTAGAACTAATTTGAATGGACAAGCTTTAGCAGCTAAGCTGTATTGGTGGTAGTGTTCACAACAACATCAATTATGGGCAAAAAGTCTTACCTCAAAGTATCTGGGTGCAGTTGAGAGTGTGGATGTTGCCCGCTTTAGTTTGGAGGGGAAGGGTTCTATGATTTGGAGTACCCTCAAAAGGGGTACCAAGTTGGTCAAGCAGGGGTTGTTTTAGATTTGCAATGGAGGGCATGATGCTCTCTTCTGGCATGATTCTTGGAATGGTTATCCTCCCATTGTGTCTATCCACCCCCACCTACAGAATTTGAGTAGGCATTTTATTGATGCTGGGTGGTTCCATGTTGTTGATTTTAAAACTCTTCATAATTTGGGACAAGTTAGTGTGTATAGATGGAAGGTTCTGCAGGAGTGGCCTCTTGGTGGGGTAGCTGGGGATTATTAGGAGCTTGCTGGGATCCTATCGAGGCGTGTCTGCACTTCTCTTCTTGAGAGAGATGTGTTGGCTTGGGGTCCTGATCCAAAAGGCAAATTTGGGAGCTCAGAGGTCTCGTGGTGGAAACAGGTTTGGAATAAGTTTGCTTGGCCTAAGTGTAACTTCTTCTCGTGGTTAGTTGTTCAAGGGAGGTGCCTTACTTGGGAGAACCTCTAGAAATGTGGGTTTTAGGGGCCCTCTAAGTGTGTTATGTGTGGTGGTGATGAGGAGTGCATCCCCCATCTCTTCTTTCAGTGTTCCTTTGTGAAAGTTATTTGGCATTTCTGGTGGAATCTCTGGCGTATACTATGTAGACATGCTTCTTCTTTAGAGGATTTTTGGAGGAGTCTGGGGCCTCCTCCTGTAAAGACCTCTTTTCTCCTCATTGTTTGGATAATTGGCCCCGGTTTGATAATTTGGCATATTTGGTTGGAGCGCAACCATAGAATTTTTCTGGACAAGAAGCTACTTGTTGGTCAGCTCTGGTTGAGGATTTTGGGGGGTCTGTAGGAAACTTTGGCTGCTAAGTGTGATCTTTCTGTCCCTATTGTTTCTGGTGACTATGATGTGGTTAAAGCCCTGGGTCTCTTTGGGGGTGGACGGAAACATTTGAGGGTGGTTCGGCATGGGCATGGGATAGCAAGGGTTTGTCGTACTAGTCGTTGGTGTCCTCCCATTGTGGGGGAGCTGAAAATCAACACTGATGGATTTTCCAAAGGTAATCCTAGCCATGTTGGAGTTGGTGGCATTGGCAGGGATAGTTTAGGGGTGGTAATTTTTTTCTTCTCTATATATAAAGGTCAGCATACAAATAATCTCATGGAGGCTCTTGCTATTCTTCTGGCATTAGAGCGTGCTTGTGCCCTTGGCTAGAGGTGGATTATTTGTGAATCAGATTCTCAGGTGGTCATTGATATGTTGAATAAGAGACATTTTGAGGAGGTGAACTGGCAACTTGCAGTGGTGGCCAAACAAATTGTTTCTTTGAGCAATGCTTTAGATTCTACTTTATTTCATGTGCCATGGGAGTGGAATAAGGTGGCAGATGGTTTGGCGAGGTGGGCGTCTAAGCATATGGAGACTTGGAATGTGGATGATTGGGGCAATCTTCCTGGTGATTTGGCCCATGTTCTTGAATATTGGGTTATGGAGGATATGAGGAGGTTTTTGGGTGTTACTTAATTCTTGATTTTGGTTATGCCCCTTATGGGTGTTTCTTTTTGCTTTGTAATGATTTTATGATTCAATAAAGTTTTTACCCCTTTTTTTTACAAAAAATAAAATAAAATTAGAAACATCTATTTCTATAACTCAACTTCAAAAATCTAATTCAAAATAAACAATAAATTTTAGAAACATATATTTCTATAAATCAACTTCAAAAAACAAAAAGAATATATAGAAACATTTATTTCATATAACTCAACTTTAAAAATAAATTAACCTGGGTTAGCTTTTGAGTATTTTTAATTATTGTCTTTTTTAATTTTTTAGAGAGAACATGTGCATATTTTAATGAAATATATATATTTTTAATTTATTTAAAATCTTAATTTAATTTTTTGAAATAGGAGAGATTTTGGGGGTGGAATAACCTTATGAAGCTTAACCACTTGAGGAATGTCCGTGATGGCTCATAATGCATCTCACAAGGCACCTGTGTTTGATGGAACAAATTATTCCTTTTGGAAGCTAAGGATGGAAAACTATCTATCTTCTCTAGGGTATGGTATTTGGAAATCTGTCAAGAAGGGTTACACTGCTCCTTCTAGTGATCCTACAGATGTAGATGAGTTGTATGAGAACAATGCCAAGGCAAAGAGTGCTATCATGAGTGGGCTAGCTGATTAAGGACTTGTGAAGGTAATGGGTTGCAAATATGCTTAGGATGTCTAGAATAAAATTAGCAGCATTTATGAAGGAGATAGTAAAGTGAAGCAAACCAAGATGCAAATCTTCAAGAGCAAATTTGAGACGTTGCGGATGTCAGAAAAAGGCATTACTAGTTATATGCTTTAGGTAGATGAAATAGTTAATGGCATCAGAGGACTTGGTGGAGAAGTGAAAGAAGATGAGATTGTGAAGAAGGTTCTAAGATCTCTCCCTAAATCCTACAGTCATAAGGTTTCTGATATTGAGGAAACTCAGGATTTGGATAAATATACAGTAGATCAATTGTTTGGCTCTCTTACAGCCTTTGAAATGAGAGAATTTGACAAAGGTGCTCCAAAGAAGGAAGCAACATTCAAAGCAAGTAAGAAGATAGAAGATGAAGCAGCTAATCAAGATGATAACCTTGATGAGGTAGAGGCAAACTTTGTAAGAAAATTGAAGAAGGGCACTGGAAAATACAAAGGTAAGTTACCTTTCAAATGTTTCAATTGTGAGAAAATTAGTCATTTTGCTTCTAAATGTCCTTTTAAAGAATCAAGGGGTAGTAACAAGAGAGAAGTCCAAGAAGAGTCTTTATTCCATGGAGAACAACTGCTCATTAGAAGATGAGGATCAATGTAAAGCATTCAATTCATCACAAAAGTTACATGAAGTAAATAATCCACTTAATTACATCATCCCAAGTAAAAGTTAAATCTCATAAACATGAATGAATAAAAGTTATTAAATCTTACAAATCACGTGCTTAATCTAGGAGTTAGCACTATAAAAGAATACATAATGTCCATTGGCTTTCATGCCATAAATCATCCAATGATAATTACAAATTACAATAATCATGTAGAATACAAGAATAATAAATCAACAAACTATCCAGTCGCCACGAACCCACATGGTCCTCTTGCAAATCGAGAGACGGGAACATGACTTAGGAGCTTTTCCACCCAACCATGAAGCAATTACACTTCCCCAAATCCCTTCATGACATGAAGGAAACCCAGCCCTACATGAAACATCTAGTTACCTGGAAACAACTGGCAGGAGGGAACACCCGATTCAACCTGATGTCTAATGTGCAAATCTAAACAATGATATGCAAATTTTCCCACAACAAGATGTGGCAGAGATATATATAAATAAAATTTGCTTGACAATTATCCATCTTTTTCAATGAAATCCCAAGTTAGGCCTAAGCATAACAAAAAGTTTCAGGTTCAATTCCCGCAAAGAGGAAAAGCCATCTCTGATATTCCACATTCGGCATCTTTGCCCAAAAGAAACCCAATAGCAAAAGAAAAAGAATATATATCACCCCCCCCCCCCTTAAGCATATATTATAAAACCAAAGAGGAAGCCAATTACAACCATCATAGCACTTGCACAATCTTTTGTTTCATTGAGTAGAGAGAGAGGTAAACTTGTAGGAACATTATAAGGATCAGAACAATGGTTTCCAAAAATTAAATAAATTCGTTCTGAAGGTACACATGGCTAAATAACCAAATCTTTAAGAATACAACTACCCTCTTCACACAAGTTTTCTAATTTCTATTTTTTGAATAATTTCAAGTAATTCATTTTTTTTGTGTAGGTTTATGGTGTTGTTATCATACAACATCAAATAAAATCACTAAAGTTTCCCGCAATGATCATTTAGAAATCACACAATGTTGGGTTGATAAAAGAATGAAATTCTATAATCATAACAATTAATATTATTATCTTTCAAGTAGTTACTTAAGGTGATTGATTTCACTCAAGCTGAAATTTTAAAGTAATAATTTATTTATTAAAATACAATCATGAAAATTAAATCTATTTCAGAATGACTCCATACAGTTTTGATATTTATTTAGGGCATGCAAATAACATCTGTTCAATGCAAAAAGGCCAGTTGCTGGGGCAAAACAACACAATTCAAATGTTTTTTAAAAAAAAGCAACGCAACACCATGGCAAGGCACTGACATAGGTCCCTTCCAAGGTAACTAATTTGCACGCAAACACAAATTGCCAGAAATTGGCAAAGGAACCTTACCACATAATCTATGAAGTCGACACCAAATTGTAACAACTCTCAGGCAACATTAAATGAGGATTGATTAATAGGAGTCAAAAGAGTGTTGTTGCAATTAGAAAGAGGTTCACTAGAATCTTCCTGAAGGTGTTGAAGTTTTAAAGAGAGAGTTGAAATTAAACAATGTAGTTTGAACACATCTCAGACTAGTGAAAAGCACGTGATCACTCAACAATTAGATCAAACTAAAACAGTTGAGGAAGGATTGATTCACCTAGACACAAAGGTCGCCCCTCCTCCACATGGTCGCTCAACACGAGTAGTTCCAAAATAGAATAAAAAGAGGTCAAAAGATTTAGGAAGATTTAATGATCAACAATAATTCAGTCAATTTGCAAGGCAACACCAAAATACAGGAAATGAGTAAAGGGGTGGCTGCCATACGTGCCTAGGTTCTAACATAGTAATACCAAAGTTGTTTAAGATAAGAAGAGGGTGAAAGATTAGGCAAAAACCCTTCACAACGAAGGTGATATCCTACATCAGACCGAATAAAGCATCCACAAAATTATGTTTAGCCACCCATAAAAGCCGAAAGAAAGGTAAGAACGGTTCAATAAAAAGAAAAAGAGTAGAAGGTTGAATGGATCTGAGATAGCTAAGAAAAGATCATTCAGAGGCTAAAAGTTTTAGAGAAGACTCCAAGAAAGATTTAAAGTTACACTAGCAAAGTTTTAAAGAACAAGATAATTCTGATTTAAAGCTTTATGAAGTCATTTTGCAAATCTCAGCTAGGAGACACGAAGAAATGAGATTCACTCGGATGCAACTATAATAGAGAACTTCAGTCAAATCTAAATAAGAAGAAACTACCAATCTATGTATTCAATTTTTTTCCTTTAATCATTTAACTAAATAGATTTTCTTTGCGAGTAATACCTAAAATGACTTCTTGTTTTTGAATTTCTCAAGCCCCCAGTCGCCTCTATCTTTTTCCTCTTTCTTACCTTCTGGTGTCTCTTCTTCTCTGCCTTCTGCATTGTATATCTCTTCTTGGTTCCTCCTCCCTTTTATTCTCCTTTGCGCACCTCTAATTCAGGCTTTCTTTTTAATTTTTAGAACTCCAGTGATTTTGATGTTTTCCGTCCATGCAAGACTTTTCTTTTCCCCAACGTGTTTTCTCTTTTCTTATTTTCAACTTAGTTCAATACTAATAAATTTTTCACTTTAATAAGTGACAAATCCACTTAAAATAATTTGATGCATGGAGGAAAGTATATAAAAAAATTAGAAGAAAATAGTTATTTTAAATCCTTGCTTGTCGGTTGCCAAAAAAAAGCATTCGAAGAATCTAAATATATGATCCCTATGAATCTATTCTCACCAAGGTTATTATTTTACTAACTTAGCTAATATATGTTTTTATTTATTTATTATGATTTTTTTACTAAATTTTTGATAATGCAACACTAATAACAACTTGTTCATACAATCACACTAGTATAACATTTATTTATTTATATATATGTATAAATTACCCAAAAACAACATATAGTCATGAATACATGTATTGCCCGATTACTTATGATTGGATCCCCTTTTTTGATTTACATAGAAGGCCCACCCAAAATCATTCTATTTATTTCCAAGAAAAGGCAATAAGAAAGGAGAAATTCAGTGAAATTAAGCACTGGGAACAATGCATTAAAACAAACAAGATCATAATATATACTTCTAATTTGTGCAAATCTGTCATGCCACACACATATGTTCAACCAGATAATGCCATAAGTATGCAACAAATCAAAAATCATGCAAAATAAAAGAAACTATATGATCTACATGGTGTGTGTGTGCTACATCGGTTCCATCCTTTCAGTTCTTGCCAAGTGGCTAGACGTCTCTACCTTAGTCATGTTCTCATCTTTGATAAGTACCTGCTTTCAATCGCACTTCAAATTGCATTAACAGGTCAGTCCTAATAAAATCCATAGCTGAAGCAAATATAATTTCATCATATTCATTAAACATTCATCAATCACAAATAATTACTTGTTAGATTTACACATTCTAACCAATGAGTAAAACTGTCAAAATAATAACCACCAGTTAAATCAAGTCTCAACGTTCGAGACGTGATATCCTTCCCCACTAGGAAGAGACATCATCTCGATGTCTTATTACATGAATTAAATAATAATAATATGTCTAAGTATCATCAAAACATAAACAAATATTGTATCTCAAAGCATCATCTAATATGAATAAAACAAAGAAACTATGCTAGATTCCCCAAATGAGGAAAAGATTTTTCAATCTCCTCAGCGTCCTCCCATTTGGCATTGTCCACAGAATATTGGTCCCATTGGACCTTGTACTGCACAATCTCCCTATTGCGCAACTTAACATTGTGCCTCTCCAAAATTTGAGTGGGCTCCACTAGCATCACTCCTGGATCATGTACCTGTAAAGCACACCAATCAAGAATATGTGAAGCATTAGGATGATAAGGCTTAAGTAAGGACACATGAAATACATTATGGATTCTAGCAAGAGCAAGTGGTAGAGCAAGTCGATAAGCTACAGGATTGATCACTTCTAGGACATCAAACGGTCCTACGAACCGAGGAGCAAGTTTGGATGCTTTGCCAAACAAAACAAAACTCTTATGAGGCTTGACCCTCAAGAAGATTTTATCACCAACTCAGAACTGTCTAGGCGTCGTATTTCTATCTGCATATCTTTTATGTCGATCTGAAGCTTGCTTCTGTCTCTCTTTGATTAACCTCATCTAATCATCCATCTCCCTAAGCATGTTAGGACCAATCACTATTTTGTCCTCGATTCTGTCCCAACTGATAGGTGTTTGACACCTATGCCCATAAAGAGCTTTGAACGGTGCCATTCCCAAAGATGCGTGGTAAGAGTTGTTGTAAGCAAACTCTACCAATGGAAGATACTCCTCCCATTCTTATTGTTGATCCATACAATACATTCTGAGAAGGTCTTCTACAACCTGATTGACTCTCTCTCTGTCCATCCATTTGAGGATGATAAGCCAAACTAAAATTCAACTTAGTCCCTAAGGCTGCATTCAGAGTAGTCCAAAACTTGGATGTCATGCGAGTATCACGATCAGAAATTATCGTCTTTGGCACCCCATGCAATCAAAAGATCACTTGAACAAATTTCTTGGCTAGAACTAAAGAACCATTTGAAAGATTCCATGGAATAAAGTGTGCTACCTTAGTTAACTTGTCTACAACCACCAAGATGACATCATCATGATTCTTGGACATGGGTAATCCCTGAATAAAATCCATGCTTATCACCTACTACTTATGTTTAGGAACACTATATGGGTACAACAACCTTGTTGGATGAACATGCCCATCCTTGACCCACTGGCACTCCAAACATCAAGCCACAAATTCCGTCACATACTTCTTAAGTCTAGGCCAAAAGTATAAGGATCTCATACCTTCGACCATCTTAGTAACTCCAGGGTGCCCCGAATATGGTGCATTATGGATCTCTTCAAGCACTAATTTTCTCAATTCTCCTGAGCCAAGAATATACATCCTTCCCTGATATCTCAAAAGTCCATCTAATTCCAACACATAACCATCAAACCTATGATCTAAGGGGTCTGTTACTAAAGCTTGTTTCACCCTTTCATAATGCTCATCCCCTTGAATATTTTGAATTACTTTTTTCTTCAAATTGGATCTCATGGTAACCATGGCAGCCAGATGTCTTCTCCTACTAAGAGCATCTGCTACTCTATTCTCCTTTCCTTTTATGTACTCAATCCCAAAGTCATACTCGCTAAGGAATTCTAACCATCTTCTCTTTCATGCAATAAGGTTAGGTTGAGTAAATATATATTTGAGCCCTAAATGATCTGTATTAACTCAAAGGGCTTACCTAGGAGATAATGTCTCCACATCTAGAGTGCATGCACTATGGCAATTAACTCAAGGTCATGTAGCACATAGTTCAACTCATACTGCTTAAGCTTCCTTGCTTATAGGAAACTACTTGCTCATTCTACATCAACACTTCTACTCCTTCCCCTGAAGCATCAATTATCATTGTAAAATGACCATTAGGATCTGGTATTGTCAAGATGGGAGCAGTTGTGAACTTTTCTTTTAACACTTGGAAAGCTTGCTCACACTTTTCTGTCCACTCAAATTGTTTACCTTTCTTTTGCAGTGATGTAATCAGAGTTCCAATAGTCAAGAAACCTTCTCCAAACTTCCTATAATAACCTGCAAGTCCCATAAAACTTCTAACTTCTGTTACACTCTAAGGTGCAAGTCATTCCATTATCACTTTAATCTTCTCAGGATCAACTACAATCCCTTCTGCTGAGATCACCTGGCCAAGATAGTGCATCTTATCCTGATAGAAGCTACACTTAGATAGCTTACCAAAAAGTTTTTGCTCTCTCAAGTGTTGTAAGACTATCCTCAGATGCTTCTCGTACTCTTCCACTGTTTTAGAATATATCAATATGTCATCCAGAAAGATTAACACAAAGTCATCTAAATAATCACTGAAAATGCTATTCATCAAATTCATGAAGGCTGCTGGAGTATTAGTCAACCCAAATGGTACCACTATAAACTTGTAGTGACCATAACGAGTTCTAAAAGTTGTCTTTGTGATACCCTCATCCTTAATCTGCAACTGGTGGTAGCCGGATCTCAGGTCTATCTTCAAGAACACAGTAGCTCCCTTCATCTGGTTGAAGAGCTCATCTATTCATGGGAGTGGGTACCTATTCTTTATGGTAGCTTTGTTAAGCATCCTATAATCAATGCATAATCGCAAAGTACCATCCTTCTTCTTTATGAAGATGATCAGTGTGCCTCATGGTGACACACTAGGTCTAATGAACCCTTGGTTCAACAACTCCTGTAATTGTGCTTTAAGTTCATACAATTATGTAGTAGTCATCCTGTAGGGTGCCTGAGATTGAGGCTTAGTCCTTGGTTGCAAATCAATTGAGAAGTTAGATTCTCTCTTTGGAAATACATCACAAAACTCTCTTAAGATTGGGTAGTCTTTGAATGTTGATTCTTCATTGTCAAGGTCCTTTACTTGGATGACATAAATAACACACCCTTTTCTCTTATCCTTCTTTAACTACATGGCCCAGATTTGTCTAAGCTCTAAGGGTCTCTTAGTTCCATTAATCTCCACCTAATTTCCTAGGTCATCCAAACATCTAACAACCTTGTCTTCACAGTTTACTAGAGACTTGTGCTCAGCAAAATAGTTAATTCACAAAATTACATCATAAGACCCTAAAGGTGCTACATACAAATTAACTTGTGTTTGAAAACTTGGGAGTTCTAATTCACTACATGCTAAACATGAGTCTACTCTCTTCTCTGCTCTTTTGCCATATTGTACCATCCAAGAGTTTTCCATATGCCCAGGTCTAATAGATAATTTAGATACTACTCTAGGATCTACAAAGCATTATGTGGCACTAGTATCAATCAAAATAGAAATAGGTAGTCCATAGAGCTTACCTTGAAACTGTATAGGTGCAACTTGAAAGTCGGCTTGCTGATTGTCTACTGCAACATATATCTGATGTTGAGGTGCTCCTTGCTGATTTCTATTTCCTCTTCCCTCTAATCTCTAGGGACATGAATTAGAGTAATGCTCTCCTCCACAAACATAGAATCCACCCTTAGGTTCTTTTGGTCCGTCAGTCCTATTCTGTCAGTTGTTGTTGTTGCGGTTGTTATAGCCACATCTTTTGTTTCCTCCCTATTGCTTTCCACCATTTCCATCTTGAGAATTATTTCCTCTCTTCAAGTTTTTGATTTGCCGACTATTATTACCCTGATTGTTATTTTAATTATAATTCTGTTGGTTATTCTGGGGCCTTTTATTTGCAAACTTCACATCTCTCTGCTTACGGTAACTAGCTGCTTGCTGTAGCTTTTGCTCTTGTTTAATTGCTTTCTCAAAAACTGCATCCATAGTCAGTGGGTTATGAATGTCTACTTCCGTTCCAATCTAGGGCCTTAAGCCTAATATAAACTTCCTGATCTAAAATCTCTCATCCATCTGGTACTGTGGAACATACTTAAGTAGATGCGAGAACCTCTCCCAATAACTGGTTACAAATAATCCTCCTTCAATCAGATTCTGAAACTCTTTCATCTTTCTATCGAAGAAAAGATGCGGTAACCATCTTTTCCTAAAAAGCTGCAGGTAAATTTCCCAAGTTATTTCACTAGGCAACAGTTTCTTATCAGCCTTCTCATTGTCCCACCATGTTGCTGCTTCACCTGTCAATTGATATGATCCCCACATTACCTCTTTGTGTGATCAGAAATATTGTGGAGCTCAAAGTATTTCTCCATTTCTATTATCCACGCTTCAACTCCATCTCCAATTGTCTTTCCATCAAATTTGGGAGGTGAGACCTTCTTGAGGCCTTTTCCCAACTCTTATGCAATCCTTACTCGGTTGTTAGCATTCTCTCCAACCTCAGGAATCTAGACTTCTATCCTCAAGTTCTCATTATGTGCCTCCACTCTCGAGTTCTCATTACTCTAATTCACATTTGCACCTCCTTGGTTTTCATTTTGATTCTACTCTCTACGGTTCCCTCTGATTTGCTGCTCAAGATTATCCATTCTCATACCCTGTTGGGTTAAGAGAGCAAGAATTTGATCCAATCTACCATCTTGATCATTATTTGCATCTCCACGATTACTTTCATTTTGTCCATTGTTTGAACCTCCACTTCGGTTGGTATTTCTTGTATCCATGATAACCAATCTGCAGCAAGGTTGCAACTTAGCGTAATAGTCCAAAAAGGCCCTAGTGTCAAACCTAGAGCTCTGATACCAAATGTGAATTACTCAACTCATCACAAAAGTTACATGAAGTAAATAATCCACTTAATTACATCATCCCAAGTAAAAGTTAAATCTTATAAACATGAATGAATAAAAGTTATTCAATCTTACAAATCACATGCTTAATCCAAGAGTTAGCACTATAAAAGAATACATAATGTCCACTGGCTTTCATGCCATAAATCATCCATTGATAATTACAAATTACAATAATCATGTAGAATACAAGAATAATAAATCAACAAACTCTCTAGTCGCCACAAACCACAAGGTCCTCTTGTGAACCGAGAGATAGGAACATGACTCAGGTGCTTTTTCGCCCAACTATGAAGCAATTACACTTCCTCGGATCCCTTCATGACATGAAGGAAATCCAACCATGCACGAAATGTCTAGCTACCTGGAAACAACTGGCAGGAGGGAACACCCGATGCAACCTGATGTCTACTGTGCAAATCTAAACAATGATATGCAAATTTTCCCACAACAGGATGTGGCAGAGATATATATAAATAAAATTTGCTAGACAATTATCCATCTTTCTCAATGAATTCCCAGCTTAGGCCTAAGCATAACAAAAAGTTTTAGGTTCAATTCTCGAAAAGAGGAAAAGCCATCTTTAATATTCCACATTCGGCATCCTTGCCCAAAAGAAACCCAATAGCAAAAGAAAAAGAATATATATCACCCCCACCCCTTAAGCATATATTATAAAATCAAAGAGGAAGCCAATTAAGATTATCATAGCACTTGCACAATCTTTTGTTTCATTGATTAGAGAGATAGGTAAACTTGTAAGAACATTATAAGGATCAAAACAACGGTTTCCAAAAAATAAATAAATTCGTTCTGAAGGTACACATAGCTAAATAACCAAATCTTTAAGAATACAACTACCCTCTTCACACAAGTTTTCTAATTTCTACTTTATGAATAATTTCAAGTAATTCTTTTTTTTTGTCTAGGTTTATGGTGTTGTTATAATGCAACATCAAATAAAATCACTAAAGTTTCCTACAATGATCATTTAGAAATCACACAATGTTGGGTTGATAAAAGAAAGAAATTCTATAATCATAACAGTTGATACTATTATCTTTCAAGTAGTTACTTAAGGTGATTGATTTCACTCAAGCCAAAAGTTTAAAGTAATAATTTATTTATTAAAATATAAATCATGAAAATTAAATCTGTTTCAGAATGACTCCATACGGTTTTGATATTTATTTAGGGCAGGCAAATAAAATCTATTCAATGCAAAAAGGCCGGTTGCTGGGGAAAAACAACACAATTCAAAGGTTTTTAAAAAAAAGCAATGCGGCACCATGGCAAGGTGCTGCCACAGTTCCCTTCCAAGGTAATTAATTTGCACGCAAACATAGATTGTCATAAATTGGCAAAGGAACCTTACCACATAATCTATGAAGTCGGTGCCAAATTGTAAAAACTCTCAGGCAACATTAAATGAGGATTGATTAAGAGAAGTCAAAAGAGTGATGTTGCAATTAGAAAGAGGTTCATTAGAATCTGCCTGAAGGCGTTGAATTTTTAAAGAGAGCTGAAATTAAACAAGGTAGTTTCAACACAATCTCAGACCAGTGAAAAGCACATGGTCGCTCAACAATTATCTAGATCAAACTAAAAAAATAGAGGAAGAATAGATTCCCCCAGATGCAAAGGCCCTCCCCCTCCACATGGTCGCTTAACATGAGTAGTTCCAAAATAGAATAAAAAGAGGTCAAAAGATTCAGGAAGATTTAATGATCAGTAGTAATTCAGTCAATTTGCAAGGCAACAGCGAAATACAAGAAATGAGTAAAGGGGCGGTTGCCATACATGCCCAGGCTGTAACATAGTAATACCAAAGTTGTTTAAGATAAAAAGAGGGTGAAAGATTAGGCAAAAACCCTTCATAGTGAAGGTGATATCCTACATCAGACTGAATAAAAGAATCCACAAAATTATGTTTAGCCACCCATAAAATCCAGAAGAAAGGTAAGAACGATTCAAGAAAAAGCAAAAGAGAAGAGGGTTGAATAGATCTGAGATAGCTAACAAAAGATCATTCAGAGGCTGAAAGTTTTAGAGAAGACTCCAAGAAAGATTTAAAGTTATGCTAGAAAAGTTTTAAAGAACAAGATAATTCTGATTTAAAGCTTTATGAAGTTGTTTTGCAAATCTCAGCTAGGAGACACAGAGAAATGAGATTCACTCAGATGCAACTATAATAGAGAACTTCAGTCAAATCTAAATAAAAAGAAACTACCAATCTCTGTATTCAATTTTTTTCCTTTAACCATTTAACTAAATAGATTATCTTTGCGAGGAATACCTGAAATGACTTCTTGTTTTTGAATTTCTCAAGCCCCCGGTTATCTCTATCTTTTTCCTCTTTCCTACCTTCTGGTGTCTCTTCTTCTCTGCCTTATGCGTTGTATATATCTTCTTGGTTCCTCCTCCCTTTTATTCTCCTCTATGCACCTCTAATCTAGGCTTTCTTTTTAATTTTTAGAACTCCAGTGATCTTGGCATTTTCTGTCCATGCAAGACTTTCTTTTCCCCAACATGTTTTCTCTTTTCTTATTTTCAACTCAGTTCAATACTAATAAATTTTTCACTTTAATAAGTGAAAGATCCACTTAAAATAAGCCTATGCATGGAGGAAAGTATATAAAAAAATTAGAAGAAAATAGTTATTTTAAATCCTTGCTTGTCAGTTGCCAAAAAAAAGCATTCGAAGAATCTAAATATATGATCCCTATGAATCTATTCTCACCAAGGTTATTATTTTACTAACTTAGCTAATATATGTTTTTATTTATTTATTTATTTTACTATATTGTTGATAATGCAATACTAATAACAGCTTGTTCATACAATCACACTAGTATAACATTTATTTATTTGTATATATGTATAAATTACCCAAAAACAACATATAGTCATGAATACATTTATTGCCCGATTACTTATGATTGGATCCCCTTTTTTTATTTACATAGAAGGTCCACCCAAAATCATTCTATTTATTTTCGAGAAAAGCTGACAAGAAAGGAGAAATTCAGTGAAATTAAGCACTGGGAACAATGCATTATAACAAACAAGATCATAATATATACTTCTAATCTGTGCAAATCTGTCATGCCAGACACATATGTTCAACCAGATAATGCCATAAGTATGCAATGAATCAAAAATCATGCAAAATAAAAGAAACTATATGATCTATGTGGTGTGTGTGTGCTACATTGGTTCCATCCTTTCAGTTCTTGTCAAGTGGCTAGACATCTCTACCTTAGTCATGTTCTCCCCTTCGATGAGTACCTGTGCTCAGTCACACTTCAAATTGCATTAATAGCTGAAGCAAATATAATTTCATCATATTCATTAAACATTAATCAATCACAAATAATCAATTGTTAGATTTACACATTCTAACCGATGAGTGAAATTGTCAAAATAATAACCACCAGTAAATTCAGTCTCAACATTTGAGACATGACTGTATGCTCGGAATCGTGACTCTGATTGCCTGGGGGTTGTCGGGTCAGATTTTAGCGCACACATGGACCCTTTCCCTCCTTACCACGGGGCAATCCGCCACGTCACTCTCGCTCACATGGGAGTAGCCAGTCGAGAGGAGGGGAGACACAGTGGGGGTCTAGCTCATTTGAGAGCTGGACTTTGCGAAGGGGGGTCGGTAAGATCTGTGGCCGTTGTTGTTGTGTGTTTTGTTGAATGTTTCTCTCAATTGTTGTGGTAGTTGAGATATCCCTATGACCCGAAGGGTCACTAGTTTCTCTCCTTCTATTTGGGTTTCTTGAATTCTACCTTTGTGTGGGTAAATGGTTGTTTTTGTTAATGGCTTTTGCTATTCTATGTCTCTGAGAAATGCTCCGTGTAGTTGTTATTGCCTAATTTCTTCAACCAACAATAAAACAAATGGGTCTCCTTGTGGTGTAATGTGTGTCTGTTGTTGAATTTGTGGATGAATCTCCTCAATCTCATCTCAGATAGCCCTTACCCACTCTCCTCTTACTCCTAAACACATTCATGAATCAAGATAGAGAAAGTTGTGTAATTGCTAACTCTAACCAGATCTAGGGTTTCGACCTAGGGTTTTGTTGACCTAGGGTTTGTTTGTGAATACCTCGTGATGGAATCGAGGGTTTTTGCAATGTTATCTATTTTATCAGATCTATATGAATGCAAGCTAAATGATGATATGCAAAGCATCTTTTTGGTATTTTTAGAGTATTTTTTGGAAAGGAAAATGCTTCTAATCTATGCAATAAATGTGCATGCAATCCTATATGAAAAGTTGAATCTATGTTATTGTGGGTTTTTGGTATTTTCAATGCAATCTAATTAAATGGAAAGGAAAGATGCTTTTTCTAACAAAGTAGATCTATGAATGTAAGAACGATTAATCTAGCATGCAAGATCTAACCTATCAAGGAAAAAGCACAATGTTACTATTCCCAAGAGCAAAGTGTGATGATCTAATTACTATGAAAGCAATGAAAAGAACCTGAAAGAGATGAAGATTCGAAGACTCCACTACACTCAGTATCCTTGTGTAGGAAACCTTGAATCCTTTTGTAATAGCAGGGGATTCTCATGACAATAAAAAGACTCAAAGAAGCGAAAAGAAGCTTTTGTGAAGCTTGTGTGAGCTCGATGCGAGCTTGGATTGAGCACAATGGCATAAAAAAAGAAGCAGCACAGCGTTGCTTGTTTGAACAATCAAAGTAAAAGGCACTTACATCTTATATGAGCATATGGATGCTAGATTGGAGAGCAAACTTGGCAAGAGCTGGTGCACAATGAATTTTCCTCCCTTTGTGCTTAAGGGAGGGGGTATTTATAGGTTTGAAGAAGGGATTGGATTAAGGAGTTAACTCATTTGATTGATGAGTTAACAAGAATAGATTGGGGAGTTAACAAGGTTGATTACCTAGTGAACTCAGCTGATTAGGGAGTGATGAAGCAATGATAACTTAGCACTAAAGAAGAAATGGAGGTGAGGGAATGCATGAGATTGATTAGAGAGTTAATTGGAGATCAAATAGAGCTAATTATACATGTGTAGGTGCATAAAATAGTTAACTCTATATCAAGGATCAAAAATCATGCAAACAGAAGGAAAAACGAGCGAAAACAGAGCTAAAACATGAGAGAAACTTTAGTTTTTCTTCGGATCAAAAGACGGCAGGGTCACCACCTTCGTCAGATAGGGTCGCCCAGGGAGATCTTGGGTCACTTGGGGGGTGACCCTAGATCAAGAGTACAGAATGCAGAAATCAGGATGGCAGAAGGCAAGGGGAAAGAAAAGGATGGATTCTGCACCAGAAAACAGGTCAATCATGTGGAAAAATCCAAATCTCCTCTTGCGTCCTCAGGATCCCCAGTGGGGAACTGGAAATATTAGGGGGAAATTTTGATTGGATGGTCAAAATCAAAAACAGAAAGTGGGAGATGGATTGGGGGACCTCTAGAAGGCTTCTATGAGGTGCACTAGACGAAATACAAAGGGGAGAGGTGAAAACTCACCTACAAGACACTCACAAGGCTTAGGATCAAGATCGAAAGATAGAAAATGCAAGTTGACAAGTGTCACAACTAGTGTCAAAAAGCATCAAAAACAGGGAAGAAAAGAAATCGACAAAGCATAAACGACACAAGACAAGAAGAAAGGACACGTCATCAAGAGCTCTGCTGCCCAAAGGATTTATTTTCATGCTTACATGTACGTGACAAGGATTTGAATCATCATAGGGGTCCTCGTGGAGGGAGTGCATGATTTTGGTGCTTACATACTTGCTCCCTTGGGGACGGTAGTCTACATGAAAGGTAGGTACCATTCCCGAACTAGGCCTTACCTGTTGTCGACTTTCCCACAATTTGTACCTGCAATAACTAGTATCAGTCTGACATTTAAATATATCAAGATGAATAATGAAAACTGAAATGACGAACTTACTATGGATCATTTGAGTTCAACTAATGACTTTCTTTTGTTGGTTTGAACCTATAGGTATGAGAGCACGCAAAATAATGCATGAAACCAAATCATAAAAGCAAGAAACTTAGCTAAATGCATGAAATAAAACTAAGCTAAGGGCAAATCAAGAGAGTCAAATTGTGAGATCGAAGTGAACTGGAGACGGAATCATTTGCAAGAGTAGTCGTTGGAAAGGTATCGTCCAGGGGATCATAGAGATGGCCACTTCTTCCCTAGCCACGAAGAGTCGAGTGAGTAATCAGTAAAAGACTCTCCTCCAAACCCTAGGTTGGATTTTATGAAAAATCTCTTGAAATCATCTATTTTTAGTGATTTTTCTTGTCGCATTGTGTTCGTTGTGTCGTTTAGAGCAATGTCGAACTTTCATTTTCTGAAATCGGTCAAGAAACGAGGTTTTTGGACCAATTTTTGCTTGAGGGGCCGCTCTTTAGGGTTGCCCCTTTTGGTAGGCAGTGTCGCCCTAGGGGATCCTGTCTGACAACAAGGTCACCCTGGGGGATCCTTCTTTGCAACAGGGTCACCCGAGGGGCCACATGGTTGGCAACGGGGTCATCCAGGGGGTGACCCTATAGGGTTGAATCTTGGTTGCACTTGATGTTGTTTATCGCTACTTTCACTCTGAACTAACACGATTTGGTTACTTAATCTACCTGTTTATTACAACTGTTGATGTTTTATACACTTTTTTGGGGTTTTTACGAGTTTATGAGATCTAACCTAAACCTCTCTTTCAATTTTGCAAGAGATGCGCATTCGATGGAATGCTGGCCAAGAGCAAGGGTGGCTCTTAGGGATGTTTGCTTCTCTTAGTGCAGAGGATTGCACCATACTCAAGAGGACAGGCCTTGGGAGAGTTATTCATGTTCCCGTGGTCCATTCTGTATCTCACACATGTTGTGACATCATGACTTACTGGGACGCAAATAGGAACACGTTCAAGTTCCCACAGATTTTTGGAGAGTGGACTATCACTCTTTATGACGTGTATCATATTCTTGGGGTTCTTGTGAGGGGTCAGACTCTATTTCTTCCTGCCAGTGAGTCTCATGAGAACAAGGTTGCTTGCACTACTTTTATGGGGGTTAATCACCCCGGGGATCAGATAGGTGTTCTACTTTCTTCAGTACTGTGACTTTGTATTCCACTCCTAAGGGGATTCCTGATTGGTTTGATTGCTTCGAGGCTGTTAGGAGACAAGGCCTCAGCCAGACTAAGATGGTGTTGGGCACCCATCATTTGTGGTTTGGAGGAGGGTACAATTTATGTGTGGGGACTTGACATCCTAGCCATGGTCTATAGAGATTTTTATCGGATCTCTCGACGAGGGGCTCTTTCTTTCAGCCACTCTTCCTTGATTATGACATGGATCTTTGAGCATGTGAGACCCTATCAAAAGCTTATTCCTCTTTCAGACAAGTGACTTCTAAGAGTAGCGTGATGGGCACATGTTGGACATTATGATGCTACTCTTCCAACTGTCACCGCCCTTACAGATGATGGCATGATTGCAGATCGTTATCATGATATGGAGGGGGTTTGGACTTGAGATGCTAAGGTGAGATCATACTGCCATGAGGTCCCAGAGATCATGGATCACAATGGTCAGGTTGAGGCTCACCGGGTGGACCGATTCTTGCAACAGTTTGGCAAGGAGATCCTGGAGGACCTGCCCCTAGTGTCCACTTGCTATAGGACTGTTTAGGAGATGGGGGAGATTGGACAGAGGAGCGTCGTTTGGACACATTTGACTCCAAGTGTCTTTATCACTAGAGCTTCTAGAGAACGACGGAGGGGAGGGAGAGGGACTCCTTCCCGATCTATGATTGTGACAGTTGATTTAGAATCTACTGATGAGGATTATGTTCCTGATAGCGATGGTTCGTCAGATGAGGCTCTGCTCGAGGATGAGGATTTTAATGACATTGATGTCCCGCATGAAGTTCTTGACATCCCTGAGGGTCCTCTTACTGTTCCTTGACCTCCTCATTTAGATGAGGTGATGCATCGGCTTGACCTTGACTGGCAGTCTAGAGTTCCACATGAGTTCAATTTACTAGCTCTTATTTTGACTTTGGTTTGGACTTTTCTCTTCTCTCTTTTCACTTTTCGTTCGGCATTGACTTGGTCTTGTCTTTGATTTCACACTTTCAGGTAATGTCAAAGAA
Source organism: Cunninghamia lanceolata (assembly GCA_027924645.1). Lineage (NCBI taxonomy): Eukaryota > Viridiplantae > Streptophyta > Pinopsida > Cupressales > Cupressaceae > Cunninghamia > Cunninghamia lanceolata. The sequence goes on along the minus strand of BSBN01000204.1, from coordinate 1,186,238 downwards.
TGGAGGAACTTGGTTCACGAGGTTAATGTTGGATTAATCTTTCCTTTCACTATTATGCCTTGTGAATGTCTTTTGGATGACCTTGGTGTGCCTCCTACTGTAGGATGGCACATAGACATTTTTGCTCCTATTTACCATGGGTGTAAGATGATCACCGAGTTGAGGACCTAGGTAAACATGCTTCAAGGTGAGAACAAAGTATTATGGGAGATGGCTCACCTCAATGTTGGGCATTCTGGCACTAGCATGGTGGGGCCTTCACAGTCGCATGCCCATAGCAGAGCACATCATTCTCATAGGTCTCATGGAGTGACAAGCGGTAGTCATAGACGGAGGAGTTGGAGCCCCGAGGGTTCTGTTGGAGGGAACCAACCCTGACTTTGCTTTTCTTTTTCAAACTTGTGCCCCCTTGCATGGGGAGCCTCTACTTCTCTCGAGGGTGTTTTTCTTTTTAGCTCTTTGATACCTATTATATGAACTTCAGATGTATTGATGAAAGTTTACCCTTTTCTATGGTTTTTCTCTTTGTCAAATGTTGTACCCATCTCTTGTGCATGTTTAGAAGTTTTTTAGGAATATGTTTGATTATGATTGATCTTTTCAACTCTTTTAACAAATGCAAATATCACAATGATGACATTGTTTTTTGTAATTTTGTAGAACATATGTATGCTATGCAGTTTACGATATGATAATGCAAGAACACAAGAAATGTTGTAAATGAAACTATAACACTTTGCTGAATGTCATGAGATATGACACTTTGACTTTATTGCTTTGAGACTCTTTTTTTGATTTTGATATGAATGCAATGTGGACCAAACAAAATGACTGCTCTTAAATATGATTTTTGACTCAAGGTATTGCGGGTTGTCTTGATATAAGAGACCTATTCAAGGCTATGAGATAGGATTTAGGGAAAACTCAAGTGGGGAGTGAAAATGAATATGGAGTGTTTCTAATTTCTAGGCTTTGCTAAAGGCTAAACACTAATCCTTATCTAGATAAGACAATCTAACAAGCTTTCAACTTAGACAAGCAGCAAAATTTATAGGTGTTCACTAGACTTAGATCATAGATGGCAAGCAAGATAGACCCGGGGTAAAGGACATCCGGGAAAGAACAAGGGTCCCTAGGCAGAAGATGATCCTAGAGATTACTAGACTTTTCGGCTTTGCTCAGCCAGTGTGTGTGTGTGTGTGTGTGTGTGTGCTTAGTACCTTTCTTTCTCTATTAGAATGTCACTCTTGAGACTTTGAGATTAGACTGATCTCCACCCAAGAGTATAGACATTCAACAATCTTCTCTCTTTCACTCTTTTTTTGTATCTCTTTTTTTTTGTTTTTTTTTCTCTTTTTTTTTGTATTTTTCCTCACTTGATTTTTCTCATTTTTTTGGGATTTTGACTTTTTCAAGAAATGAATGCTTTTTGGACTCTTTGCTATGCAATGTTTTGATCTCTCAATTCTCACTTTTGACACTCTTATTTTGATCACTCATTTTTTTATTCACTCGTATCTTAGATTGCTTCCTTCAGAGTTTTGATCTTCCTAATGTTTTTGGCCAAGAAAGATAAGGGGCTGAGTGCCACCTAAAGTTTTTGTAATCTGGTTGGACTTCTCTTCTACTTAGGGAAGAATTGGGAAGGTCTACTTGCAAGCTTCCTTTGACCACTGTAGTTTTGAATACTGACTTTGCTTAGACCTAACATCTCAACTTATTAAGACTGGGATCAGTGTAAAGTTGAGAGCTAGGCTTTGATTAGAATCACTGGGAATAAAGGGGGATAATGGCAATTTATGAAAAATGAGGGATCTCTAGGTCCTGAAAAGATGGCGTATATCTGGGCAACACTCTAGACTCCTTACTAAAGAGAAAATAGTACAAGAGAAAGTCACAAACTGTAATGAAAAATGAACAGAATGATACTGAAATGCAAGAAACAAATTATTTTTGACATTTTTATTTTTATGATTTTTTTTGTATTTTTATGTTTTTCCATTTTTTTTTGTTTTTTAGATGTAATATTTCTTGAGGTGAAAGGCATTGACTGTTTCACCAAATTCCTCTCCCTCCATTGTGCACAAGAGATAAGCACCATTTCTGATATCTTCTTTAACCATGTAGGGGCCTTTCTAGTCTTTCGAGAAGGCTCTTTTTTGTCTCTTTTTCTTGTTTTTCATGCTACCTCTTCTTAGGACTAGTTCTCCTATTCGGTATGGTTTATTGCTCGAGTCTACTGCTTCCAATTTAGTGGTTTCTTGGGGCATTGTGAGACACAGTTGATCCTGAAAGGTATGTTGATGGGAGGGGTCCAATATAGGACTCCTTCGCAATTGAGTAATTCCATCAATAGATCGAATTGTTCTTGCATGTAGATTTTTATTTCTAGTCTCTCTTGGATTCTTTGCAAGAATTGGAATAGTTCAAGAGGGGTTTACAGTTCCCTTTGTTCATCAGGGGGGACAAAGATTATACTTGTCCTCCCATTGGGCTCTGGTCTTAAGTCCATGGCATACCCAATATAACTTTTCAGTAGTTCAAAAATGATTGGGTCATCGATGCCAACTATCACTCTCATCTTCCACTCTCTGTGAAAGATTCCCACACTTTCTTTGTCTTTGTCACGCAGTCTCTCCACTATTTCTATTTGTACCCGAGGTGCTTCCCATTCACTGAGTTCGTTTGATTGAACTGAGGCGGAAGTGGTTGGTTTCTCTTGTGGTTTGGATACTACAAACATCTTAGGTAACACACCTATAACATTGGTTGATTCGTTGTTCAAAGAATATTCTTCTTCCATGGGTAATACTAGTTGATGCGAGTCTTGTGAGGCCGATTATTTTACCTTCCACTTTTTTATCGTTATGCCATGCAGTAGATGACGTTATCAGACCTTAGTGATTATGTTTCATTATGTAAACTTGATTTTCATCCACTGATTATATTAGGACATTGATTTGACATATGTGACTCGATTTGATCATAGTGATGCTTAATGTGTGATTCGACTTACGAGTTTATATTTGATGATGTGTTGTGATTCTAATGATTATGTGATATGGACTAATTGACATAGGTTTAGATAGTGCAGTTAATTTGGATTTATGTATTGATGGATATTGTTGTATTGTTTGTGTGAATTTAATTTCCTGTTGCTTCAGCTATCACTTTTCATGACAGAACTGACACTTGATCGAGATGTGTAGGTTTTACATTCCCTAGCCACAGGAAATCGGAGGTAGGATTCACACCATGTTATTCCCTGTTAAGCCGATCCGTTCCCAAGAGGGATAAGGATCACGTGTGTAATTGAATGATGATTTATTGTGCTTGGTTTAATTTTAATTATTTTAGCCTTAGTACCCTTTCTGTTCTTATTTCTGATTAATATTAAGTGTTGTAAAATTTTATTTAATTTATGCCACTTGGTATTTTTCTTATTTATTTAAGCCATTTAAATGTGGATTTTTGACCCCTTTCATGAACCCTAGGGTCCCAAAAGTTACCCTAGGTGGTCAACCATGAGTCTAGGGTCAATTTGGACCACCTAACCCTAGTTTTGACTCACCTTAGGTCACCCTAAACCATGGTTGAGTCAAAGTGACGAATTTGGAAGGAGGAAAGATGAGGGATGGGCCTTGCCTTGGGAAGAACCCATCTCCCATTCCTATGCTTTGGGAAACATTCCCAAGGAAGACTAGGGAGGTCTCCAAGAGTCCTCCCAAACTCCCAAGTGAGTGGGAGCACCACTCAAGGCCATTGTCTTCTTGAGGTGTGAGTGGGAATCCAACTCACCACTTGTCCCCCTCACACTTGTGTGGAAGCACAAGTGGATGAGGTGGAGATGGAGGTGGAGTGAGAAGAGGACATTTGTCATTCTCTTACCTTCTCACTCATACAAGTGGCTTTGGAGGAGGGAGGAGATGGTGACAAATGTCACCCTCTCATTCCCTCAAGGCCAAGTGGATGGCCTATAATAGCTCCTCTTGTAGAGGAGTGGGGGTTCTTCTTTTCTGGTTCTTTCCTTGCAAATTTTTAGTCTTCTTGCAAATTTTAGTTTCTTTTCTAGTTTGGAGGAGTGGGGAGAAATTCTAAAAGTTGGAAGGCTTGGGAAGGCTGGGAGCTCTTCACCAATTCTACTTCCTTTGTCAAGGCCTTGAAGGTAGGCCTCTTAACTTGCTTCTTACCTTGTTTAATTGATGATTCATGTTTTAGATTTTGTTTGCATTGTGTTGTTTGCATTGTGATGTTTGCATTGTGATGTTGGGTTGGGTGTTATGGTGAGAGCACCTCCAATGGAGGTAATGCTCAACTTGTATGGGTAGGGGAGAGGAACAATCCTTGGGGGCTCTTCCACTGTTGTATTTGTGCCTTGAGGGCTTTTATTTGTGGATGTTGGTATTATGGAGAGTTTTGACTTGAGGCCTTGATTGTGATTTATTGGATGGCAAGAGTGCCATGTAGTACTTGTGATTTGGAGGAGGGTGTGTTATGGAGAATTTGGCTTGACCTTGTATTGGGATTTTATTTTATCATTTGGGAGCCCCTTTAAGTTGAGAGGTCTATTCCCTACCCTCACCAAGCTCATTTTTATGAGCTAAGTTATGTGTAAATCCTATGGGTTGTTCTATTTGAGTCATTGTGATTGCTGTTGTGGAATGAAAACTGTGTGAAATCCCTACCTCCCTAGCTCGGGGGTGACCCACTTGCGGGTCTACGGTAGGGAGGAGAGCTTTCCTTTTGAAGTGGTTGGCTTTTGTTGTCTTGTTGATGTGTTTGTTGCAAGATGTTTAGTGCAGAGTTGGAGCTATATGGGAGCTCACTTGGTGTTCAAATGGTTCCCCATGTAGTATCGTAGTGGCTGATTTAGCCCTGGGTCTTGGTGGCCTTGTTGCCTTGAATATTCTTGTCAAATGTGGCTAAGAAACTTGCCATAGAGATGGCTATGTTAGTTACTAGACCTTGTTGTGGATGGAAGAGCAAGTTAGAAACATTGATGCTACTATCAAAAAAAAAAAAAAAGATTGTATAAGTTGTTGTATATGTTATTTGCTTACATGAAAGTGAGATTTGCATGAGAAATATAGCTATGTTTTTACTGCTTAATTTTTATTATAGATAAAGGAAGGAAATGCATTTTCTACTCCTATGTATTGTTCCAAAAGAAAGGGGTTAAATTAGTATTTGATTTGAGCATTAGGAGGCTTTATTAGTGTGTTGCAGAAAATAGAAGGAAAAAGATGTATTTGCTGTTTAAATAAATTTGCCCAAACAAATGTTATATGTATTTCTGTAATTTGTCTTTCAGAAAAGAAAAAAATAAAAATAAGGGGACATGGGAATGTTCGGTTTTCTGTCTCAATCTTCTCAAGTGAAGCATATGTGGGGATGTGGTTGATTTCAGGTTTATTTCATTCTGTATATAAAAAAAAAAAAAAAAGGATAATGTATTTTACACTTCTGCCCTTTCAATTTGTTTTTGTCTAGGAGGTGCTATTGATTTATTGGGATTATTATTAGTAAGTAGCAACTTTGAGTAATAGCCATTGTGTGTAGTTGTAGAACACTTATAAAACATTGCCGTGTAAATTGGAGAACGTATATACACAAGAAAATAAATTTATGTATCTAAAAAATGTATATTCTATTTTTAAAAAAAAAAGAGATGGTAAGTATGATGTTTTTATATATTTCATTATATAAATAAATTTAGATTGTCAAATATATATATGTGCTTGTGTGTGTGGGGGGGTATATATATATATATATATATATATATATATATATATATATATATATATATATATATATATAAGTGAGTTATCTATGATAAAAAAAAAAATTATAAATAAATAAAAAAAATTAGCATATGATAAAGAAGATAGACTGTTTTAGAGTTGTTTTTTTTATAAAAAAATAAAAAAAATAAAAAATAAAATAAAAAAAGGAAAGGGCTCGAACTATGGGCAGCGCCCACAGTCTGATAGAGTTTTTTTTTTGTTACAAGTTACAGGGGGTGTGGGGGAGGCGGAGCCTCCACCCACACCCACGGGTGTGGGTGGGGGCTCTGCCTCCCCCACACCCCACATCCCACACACCACAGCAAACACTGCCCCTCTTCTCACGACACCTCCTCCCCACTGTGCACCGACCCCTCCGCCGCCTGCAGCCTGCGGTTCCCCACTCCCCAAACCCTCATCTCCCCAACGCGCCGCCATTAGCCCCGTCGCCACCTCATGGCCTCCTGCGTGCCTCTGCTCCCACCGCCGGTGTCTCCCTCCATGGCTTCGGCCACCGCCACCACACAACGTCGTCGTTCGGCCTCCTCCATGGCTGTTGGTAAAACCCTTCCTGCACATAGGGAAGGATAGCATACAAAATGTTAGAGTTTAGGGCAAGAAGTTTAGGGCAGTGTGGAGAGGAGGAAATTATAGAAAATAGGAATAGGGTTCCTATTGTGAACTTAGTGTTACTCAAATTAGGGCATTTTAATTATAGAAAACAACATTAGTATTTGTTTAGATTTAAATGTGAGGAATTTTGTGAGGAAAGGGGTTTTAAATTTTAATTTAAAAACCTCTATTCCTCTTTGTTTTAAATTATCTCTTGGGGCACTTTTATTTTGTCTTATCATATTAAATTAAAACATATGTTTCATATATATATATATATATATTATAACTAATGGATTTTCCTTTTATTTAAAACAAGTGAATCATTTTGCATATATGTATAAATATAATATATATATATATAATATTGTTGCTACCCAATAAGCAATTTTAGTTTAACGATAAATATAATTAATTGGTATAATTATTTTTGAGGGGAGGATCATTTGAACCCTCCTCCCTCTTCCATTAAAATTTCAAGTGAATTATCAAACATAATGCCTAAATTAGGTCTAACAATGAACTCGGTTTCTTCGTTGAATCAAGCCGACATCATGTCATTCTAATTAATTTTATTATCTTAATCTATATCGTTGGTTTTGCTTCTAAGGTTATTTCATATTTAATCGTAACTTTTATTTATTTTATTTTCTTTCTATTGATGTTTATTTAAAATTTATTTTGCATTTAACATTAACGCGTTATGCTGCCAAAATGTTGTTAGATTTTCAGGGCTTATTTTTTTATGCATTGTTTGATTTATTATCAGTTGCGTTCCATCCATCATTCAACTTAATCACATGCCATCTGGTCATCATAACTTAATCACTTGTCATTCCAAGTTTAATTAGGGTTCGTTGCAGGCAAATTTCTTCATCGCCTAGGAAACTTAGGGTTCAGGTTATTTTAATCTAACCCTAGAAGCGACACACTTTGTGTTGCACACCCCTAGACAGTCTACACCTCATCGAATATGTTGTCATGGTTATGCCTCAGGCGTATTGCCATCAAGCATGCAAGCACGTGCGAGGTGGTTCTTAGGGTTAAGGAGAAAAGTTTTTCATGGTTCGTGTCATGACCACATGGCAAATGCGGGCATGACACGTGTGTTTGTGTGTCATGACCGCATGGGAGATGCGGGCATCACAAGTCCTTGGTTGGTGTGAGGGGCTCATATGATTTTGTTTCTTCATGTGTGTCGGGGAGATGTGACTTACTTAGTGGTGACAGTGGGGTGTACCCCTTTGTCATGTCTTCCTCAGCATCTGAGAAAGCATGTGGGGGTGCATTACTTATATCTAGTGTTGCGGTTTGAAATATCTGGTCTTCGGTTCTATGAGGCTTTTCCCCTATGCATGGGAAAAGTTTATAGACTTCATGGAAGCCAATGGTGAGTATCTCTAGGGGAAGTTGGAGTGGTCCATCCCTTTCGATCAACTCCATGATTTCGATTGTCTTTTCCTTGGGGATCACTTCTTTCTGCTTTGGTGGTGGCTCATTTTCTAGAGTTTTGATGTTTGTTGTATTCACGGTCTTTTCCGGGGTTCCCATCCTTTTGATACATATTGATTGTGGTGTTGGACTTGGGATGGTTAACTTGTTTGTAGGGAGCTCGTAGTCTATTGGAATCCCTATGCGTTTGTTCGGGGTATTAGACTTTATAATGCTAAAAGGTTCTGGATCTCCCTGCGCAACATATACCTTCCCTAGGTGTAGGAACCAAACTTCTTGACATAGCGTGGATGGCACAACTTTCATCTTGTGTATCCATGGCCTTCAAGAATTAATTTATATCCTGTGTCTTTGTCTATGACATAAAAGGTAGTCGGAATGGTTTTGGGACCCAAGGTCATTGGGAGGGTGATTTTCCCTATGGTGGCTACCTTCAAATTGTCATATCTGCTCAAAGTATCCCTTGAAGTGGTGATGTTGGTGTGTCCATATCCCATTCTCTCCAAAAGGGAGAAAGGCACTATATTCACTGCAGCTTTGTCATTGATCAACGTTCATTTGATACATGTGTTATAGACCCATACTTGAAGATATAATTCAGGGTCTCCGTTTTTGGTTAGTTCTACCTCAGAGGGCATCCATTGTAAAACAAAGAAGAACCCTAGATCTTTAAGTTCTGAGTTTGGTGGGCTGAGATCATAATTCACATGATTGATTTGTTCACTAGGCGGTGATGTGATTTGGTCCAGATATCTCAGGCCTATGGCTTTTAACAAAGCTGAATGATGTGCGAGGGAGTTTTTGAGCAAATCAATGAATGAGATGTGAGCATATGTTTTCTTTAGGTCTTCTATGAGTTCATAAGGCCCAATTGGAGTTGGTGTGGATTCAACTACCAAAATGGTGCCTTCACATGCTTCGATTTTCTCATTGTCTTCCTCATGATTCTCCCCTTTTTCTTTGTTGTGCATGATCTCAACTAATCCCATCAACTTAGTTTCTCCTTTTTGTCCTAGTTGGGGTGGGACTTCAGGGTTACTATCTTAGGTTGCTTTATCTTGATTTGTTTTCGTGTTTCTGTGTATAGGGAATGGGTCTTGATAAATCCTCATATTCATGTTTTGAGGTGCTATGGGAGCTTGATTGTGCCTTGTATCTTTGATTTCTGGAGTGATCTTTTGCAGGTTTAGGAACATTTCTATGAACAAGTGTTGTTGATCCTCTAGAAGATTTTCTATGAATCTATTGTATTCCCTACAAGATTCTATGCTATGTCCCTTTGTTCTATGGAAAGAACAATACTGGTTGTATTCATAAGTGGGTCTCTCATATCTCCCATCATTTCCATTCCCATTTCTATCGCAGTTCCAACTTTGATAATTATCACGAGGATAGTACCTATTATTTCTTGGTCGATCTATGGCGTTTACGTTGGGAGGATAGTAATCTCTCCCATTGTAATCATTTTTTATCCTTTTGACTGGGGGTTGATCTGTTACCCCATCTATGGTTGCATTCCTATTGTTTTTGAGAATCCTAACAACAGGGGCATTGCCTCCCATATCTTCTTTTGTTATTTTTTCATTTGAGCCATAAACTTTTCATCCACTATTGATGGTGACTTGATCAATTCTTAAAGCACTTTCCAATGCCTCTTCATAGGACTTGTATGGTAGTTTCTAAACATCTTCTCTCATGTCTTTGTTGAGGGCATGCAAGAATAGGTTGCATAGTTCTCGATGGTCCATGTTTGTAGCACTAGTTGAAGAGTAGAGTACTTGTCTCCATCAAGTGATGAAGTGTGTTGCGGATTCATTCGGTTCTTGTTTCATTGTGAGGAACTCTCTAATCCCTGTTTTCACGAGTTTGTTCATGTCAAATGCCATGGAAAACTCTCTGATTAGTTGTCTAAATGAATGGATGGAAGCCTCTAGAAGGTGATAATACCAATCCAAGGTGATGCCTTCAAGTGTTTTCAGAAAAATCTTTGTGACAACTCCATCCCAAGGAAGGAGTTCTCTTATGGTTGTAGTATAAGATTTGATGTGAGAGTTTCGATCTCCCTCTCCTTTGAACTTTGGGAGATCTAGTAGAGGCCAGGGTAGTTGCACATTTCTTATACTTTGGTCTAGAGGCTCTTTTAGATATTCGAGATATGTTCCTAAGAAAGCACTCTGAGATTGCGGGGTTGTTAGCAATATCCCTGTAGGTGGGTTTTGGTAACCCATTGTCGGATTCGTTGGATTTCTTTGAATGGGGGCATTCCTGTTCAGGCAAGTGTCATTACTAGCATGCCTTGAATAGTAATTGAGGTAAGGGGTTTTTTGAGATGCCCCTTGGTCTTGTTCGTGAGATTTTGTTCTTTTCTCTGGAGTAACTTGTTTTGCTTCTAGGATCCTGATTCTTTGTACTAGAGTTGCGATTACATCTACAGGGGTTGCAGTTCTAGTGTTTTCTTCATTTCTAGGATGTTCTCTTTGATGGAATTCCTCTTGTGTGGCCTTCTCTTTTTGTTCCTCTTCTAAGGCAATCCCCAATGCTTCTTGAGCATCTTTGGTTTCTTGTAGACGCCTTTCCAATTTTCTAACCTCCTCATCAAGGTGATTATTTGATGTACTTGTGGAAGGTTATTCTGGTTGATGTATTTCTGATCTTATCCTTCTAGCCTTATGTGGTGCATTTGGTATGGCTGAATCATTTTCCCAAGCTGGATTATTGAAGGATAGAGAACACCTAGACTCTTTTGGATCACTCATAATCAGAGTCTTCATAATCATAGCAATTTGTAACTGGTGCATCTGGATGAGGTGGCACACACCTATCAAAAGAAGGTGTTTTAGGTTTGTTTGAGGGAAAATTTCCCTGGTTTAAATCTAGTTCCGTCATATTCAGGGGTGCCATAGACACCGCAGAATAAATGGAATAGATAGTTGTGCAGACGATGGAAGTCGAAGCATCTATGAAAAGCAACAGAAGAATGCTGGAATGTTTTTGAAATATTTTTACAATGGGAATGCAAAAAGCTCAACCCAAAGGCTTTGCTCTTCACGTCAGGTTCACCAAAATATGTATGCTCAGAATCGTGACTCCGATTGCCTGGGGGTTGTCGAGTCAGATTTCAGCATGCACACGGACCCTTTCCCTCCTTGCCATGGGGTGATCCACCATGTCACTCTCGCTCATGTGGGAGTAGCCAGTCGAGAGGAGGTGAGACACGGCGGGGGTCTGGCTTGTTTGAGAGTTGGACTTTGCGAAGGGGGATCGGCAAGATCTGTGGCCATTGTTGCTGTGCATTTTGTTGAATGTTTCACTCAATTGTTGTGGTAGTTGAGATAACCCTATGACCCGAAGGGTCACTAGTTTCTCTTCTTCTATTTGGGTTTCTTGAATTCCACCTTTGTGTGGGTAAGTGGTTATTTTCATTAATGGCTTCTGTAGTTTCTATGTCTCTAAGAAATGCTTTGTGTAGTTGTAATTGCCTAATTTCGTCAACCAACAATAGAACAAATGGGTCTCCTTGTGGTGTAATGTGTGTCTTTTGTTGAATTTGTGGATGAATCTCCTCGATCTCATCTCGGATAGCCTTTATCCACTCTCCTCTTACTCCTAAACACATTCCTAAATTAGGATAGAGAAAGTTGTGTAATTGCTAACTCTAACTAGATCTAGGGTTTTGACCTAGGATTTTGTTGACCTAGGGTTTGTTTGTGAATACCTCATGATGGAATCAAGGTTTTTTGCAATGTTATCTATTTTATCAAATCTATATGAATGCAAGCTAAATTATGATATGCAAAGCATCTTTTTAGTATTTTTAGAATATTTTTTGGAAAGGAAAATGCTTCTAATCTATGCAATAAATGTGCATACAATCTTATATGAAAAGTTGAATCTATGTTTTTGTGGGTTTTTGGTATTTTCAATGGAATCTAATTAAATGGAAAGGAAAGATGCTTTTTTCTAACAAAGTAGATCTATGAATGTAAGAATGATTAATCTAGCATGCAAGATCTAACCTATCAAGGAGAAAGCACAATGTTACTATTCCCAAGAGCAAAGTGTGATGATCTAATTACTATGAAAGCAATGAAAAGAACATGAAAGAGATGAAGATTTGAAGACTCCACTACCCTTAGTATCCTTGTGTAGGCAACCTTGAATCCTTTTGTGATAGCAGGTGATTCTCTCAACGACAAAAAGACTCAAAGAAGCAAAAAGAAGCTTTTGTGAAGCTTGCGTGAGCTCGATGCGAGCTTGGATTGAGCACAATGACATAAAAAGAAGAAGCAGCGTAGCGTTGCTTGTCTGAACAATCAAAGTAAAAGGCACTTACGTCTTGTATGAGCATATGGATGCTAGATTGGAGAGCAAACTTGGTAAGAGTTGGTGCACAATGAATTTGCCTCCCTTTGTGCTTAAGGGAGGGGGGTATTTATAGGTTTGAAGAAGGGATTGGGTTAAGGAGTTAACTCATTTGATTGATGAGTTAACAAGAATAGATTGTGGAGTTAACAAGGTTGATTACCCAGTGAACTCAGCTGATTAGGGAGTGATGAAGCAATGATAGCTTATCACTGAAGAAGAAATGGAGGTGAGGGAATGCATGAGATTGATTAAAGATTTAATTTGAGATAAAAGAGAGCTAATTATGCATGTGTAGGTGCATGAAATAGTTAACTCTATATCAAGGATCAAAAATCATGCAAATAGAAGGAAAAATGGGTGAAAACAGAGCTAAACATGAGAGAAACTTTAGTTTTTCTGCGGATCAAAAGATGACAGGGTCGCCACCTTCGTCAGACAGGGTCACCCGGGGGGCGACCGTGGATCAGGAGTGCAGAATGCAAAAATTAGGATGGCAGAAGGCAAGGGGGAAGAAAAGGATGGATTCTACACTAGAAAATAGGTCAATCATGTGGAAAAATCCAAATCTCCACTTGTGTCCTTAGGATCCCCAATGGGGATTTGGAAATAATAGGGGGAGATTTAGATTAGATGGTCGAAATCGAAAACAGAAAGCGAGAGATGGATCGGGGGATCTCTAGAAGGCTTCTATGAGGTGCACTAGACGAAATACAAAGGGGAGAGGTGAAAACTCACCTACAAGACACTCACAAGGCTTAGGATCAAGATCAAAAGCTAGAAAATGCAAGTCGACAAGTGTCGCAACAAGTGTCAAAAAGTGTAAAAAACAGGGAAGAAAAGAAATCGACAAAGCATAAATGACACAAGACAAGAAGAAAGGACACGTCATCAAGAGGCATGCTACCCAAAGGATTTATTTTCATGCTTACATGTACATGACAAGGATTTGAATCATCATAGGGGTCCTCGTGGAGGGAGTACATGATTTTGGTGCTTACAGTGACAATCATGATGATTCAAATGATGAAACACTTTTCATGGCATTGAATGTTGGTGACAAAAAAAATGATATTGGGAATTATAAAAAGTTTGATACCTTGTAGAATGATCAAGATAATGAAAAATCAATGCTAGTATGAACTGCCTTTCATGCAAAAGAAGAAGCCAAGGCTTGGGTAATTGACAGTGGTTTCTCTAACCACATGATTGGTGACAAGGAGAAGTTTATCAGCCTTAAGAAGTGGAATGGTGGAGCTATTAATTTTGGTGGTGATGAGTCAACACAAATCTGTGGAGAGGGTGCCATAACTATTGATGTGAAGAAGAGGATTAAGGATGTCCTCTACATCAAAGGGGTAAAGCACAATCTTCTCAATGTTAGTCAGATGTTCAGTAAATGATACAATCTTACCTTTCATGCCAAAGGTTGTGAAATCAGGAAGGCAGGGTCCAAAAAATTAGTTACAGAAGGTATCAAGACATATGGAGATATCTATCATCTAAAGGAGGTAAATGGAAGAACCTACTTATTGGATTAATCTAGTGAGTGTTGGCTGTGGTACAAATGAATGGGACACATCAACTTTGACAATATGGTAAAAATTAGCTCTATTCATACGGTGAAAGATATGCCCAAGATAACCAAGCCTGCAAACACATTATGCAAGGAATGTCAAATGGGAAAGCAGATAAAGACAAATTTCAAGAGCAATAAGTATTCTTCTTCAATGCCATTGGAGCTGATTCACACTGACCTATGTGGCCCTACAAGACCAAAGAGTCAGCAAGGTGAAAGGTATTTCATGTTGCTTATTAATGATTACTCTAGAATGACTTGGGTTACTTTCTTAAGAGAAAAGTCAGAAGCCTTTGATAAGTTTAACATTTTCAAAGCAATAGTTGAGAATGAAATGGATGCTAAGATCAAATGCTTAAGTTCTGATAGAGGAAGTGAATTTACTTCAAATGAATTTGAAAAGTTTTGTGAAGATCATGGTATTAGGAGACATTTGTCTACTCCTAAGACCCCTCAGTAGAATGGGGTAGTGGAGAGGAAGAATAGGACTATGCAAGAGATGGCTAGGGAAATGATGAAAGATGCAGATTTGCCTGATATGTATTGGAAGGAAGCAGTTCACACTACTGTCTATTTGCTCAATAGAGTACAATTGAGGGTCAATAGCACTAAGACCCCTTGTGAGCTATGGTATGGAAGACCTCCCACTGTTATATATTTTAGGATCTTTGGAAAAAAATGCTACATCAGGAGAGATGAAGAAGACCTTAGGAAGTTTGATGCAAGGTGTGATGAAGTGATCTTTCTTGGTTACTCAACCAGAAGCAAGGCCTATCGATGCTATAACAAGAGATTGGGAAAGATGATTGAAAGCACAAATGTCAAGGTAGATGAAGACTTGTATCAGATCTCACAAGAACCAGAGGACTGTGGATCTGATATACCTCCCTGCATTGAAGAAGAAGAAGAAGAGAAAGAAGAGAAGGAACAAGACCCAGTGCAGATCCCTAAGACTCTAGAAAATTATGAGTTTAGGTTTCTAAGTTTGCTACCATTGCAATTCTCAACTTGATTTTAGCAAGTGATCATACCTTGTATCCTTATGAGTTTAGGTTTCTAAAGTCTACACATAATCCAATATCTCCATTTTTCTTTCTTACGGGTAATAAGTTTGCTACCCAGGTTGAATGTCTCACTGGGAAAATTATTCTGGCAGACAACAATTTTTTTACTTCTTCAAAGATTAGAGGCTCTAAAATAGCATTCACAGGCCTCTGTTTCTGCCTAAATGGTTTCACTCATTGTCTCAAAGGTATCACATGAGTTATGATGGACGTATCATAAGTCTTTAAATCTTCATATGTCCACGCTATTGTATGTTTATATTCTTTTAACACTTCAACAATTTCTTTTCTTAATTCTTTAGAGCAAGCCTTTCCAATCAACACATTCTGTGGATTTTTCATTGTTCCTAGGTTAAAGGGATCACATTTACCCCCTTCAGTTTTGGGCAGATATTTCTGTCTGACTACTCTATCAAAGTCAAAAATCTTTTCCAACTCTAATACCCCCTTGGGTAAGAAATTGCTCTTTAGGCTTATTGTCTTCCTCATCCCAAGATATTTCAGGTCTTTCTTGCTCATCAATGATCTGAGCTTCAAATACTTCATTACAAGCGAGAAAGTCTACAATTTGTTGATCTCCTTCGAATACTTGAAAATGAGTAACATTATCAGGTATACTTGGGACATTCACTAACTCAACAACAAATCGTTTTAAACCTGACAATGTTAAAGGCTCTAAGGTACTAGCAGCAACTGCTAATGCATCTGGTCTTTGATTTAGTTCTCTAGGGATGTGCTCGATGTTAAAGACATCAAATGATTCAATTAAATCCCATACCCTGTGCCTATAACACACCATTTTCTTGTAAATACACGCATATAGTTTTCTAACCTGTCTGACTAGTAACTCAGAGTCAGAAAAAACTCTGATCACTCTTACCTTCTTAATAGCCATAACAAGTCCATAAATTAGGGCTTCATATTCTGCTACATTATTAGTGCAAGGAAATTATAGCCTATATGCTGCTAAAAATGACTTACCACTTGGATCAATAAGTTCAACCCCAGCTCCTGCTCCTTTCTTAGACTTAGATCCATCACATTTTAGTGTCCAAATACCACTTTTATTTTTTTGACCTTTCACTTTAGCATGCCCTACTTTATCTATTACCTGTGTTGTAACATCTTGTTTATCTCCAAGTGCTTCACTCTGAATTACTTGTACATTGGCATTTTCAATTTGTAAATCAGAATAATTCACACTTTTCACTTTTGTTTCTCCTTTCAAAACTTGGATTGGCTCATTTATGTCATCATGAAAATACAACTTAGTTTTATCAGGATTAACTCTTCCTTCTTGTAGTTCCGTCCTCTTTATGCATTTTCCATATTGATATTCTATGATATCTCTGTATATTCCACAAGTTTCTTCAGGATGAGGCTTATTGTGGACTCTACACAAACTTTTATACAACTTACACTGAACTAGAGATTTTTGTTCAATGCACTCTTCTATCTCCTGCCTCATGATTTGGCCAAAGCTATTTACTGCATTGTTCTCTTCATCAGAAGAATTACAATCTGATTCAATGAATATCATTGTTTCCTTACTAACAGGCTATACCTTAAAATCCAACATCAAGATTTATTCTATTTGCACTCCTCTGTTAGTTACTCTATAAACACCTGGTTCAACAGAGGCATATAATATCTCATTTGTTCTGTTATACTCTGTAATCATGTGTTTCATCCTAGGCTCAACTTCTATCCTAATCTGATTTGGGACACCTCTCCAAGGTAACCACATGTGTGAAAAATCAGTGGCCATATATCCAATCAATGTCTTAGACCAGTCCCTGCTTAGTAACATGCCATAATACACCAGTATATCTACTACCTGAATATCAATGAATTGTCTTACTCTAGGATCTGAGGCTAACTACATTTGAATATGCATTAACTCACCAATCACATTAACCTCAGTTTTCTCCAATTGAGTAACAACCTTAGTAGATTTGGTGGGAGTCAGTCCTAAAGTTTTACATATTCCTAAAAGCATTATGTTAGCTGAGGCTCCTAAATCCACCATACAATTATGTATATTCTTTCCCAACATTCTAATGGTTAACAAAAAAGCAGGAGCTTCCTTCTTATTTGCATACATGACAACATTAGTGTTAGCAGGTTGTTCAGTTTTCTTACCGTTATCTTTGGACTATGCATCTCTACTAGGAATATCATTTTCACTAGAAGTTTCCTTTGCCACAGATGTATCTAAAGATTTTATGAAGGTAGTTCTAACCCCTGGACTTCTCGATAACTCATATAGAGGTACACTAACCTTGATCTTTCTTATTTCTTTAGACAAATAGTTCGTTAATTTTGCTATTTCCATAGACTCTATTTTTCCTATTTGAACCTTTTATGCTGCTATCCCACTAGTCCCATGATGATTAGCTTTTAAGATTGCAGGGTTATTCTAGCATGTTGATCTGGAGGAGTATTGAAATTGTTATGAGGGGTGGAGGTAGTAAAAGGACCTCTAGGCTTAGTGTTGCTTCTCAGATTATAAGTGTGATTTCTGTTAGATTGCTAAAAAGCTTGCACCTCCTCTATTTCACTTAATACTTCATTTTTAGTTTCAAACAGAAATTGAAAAGCATCCAAAACTAGGGCTGACTCAGGATACAATCTCTCACAAAAATAAGGTTCATCATCTATTATCTGATTCTCCTCTTCTCTAGTTGCTAAGGTGAAACTTTCTAAGACCAAAGCAGACTCAAATCTTGAGGGTACTATTTCATTCCCTTTGGGAATAAGAAATTCAGACATAGGAGTTTGTACTTCAACATTGAAAATGCTAGTAGCAAGATGAAACTGAGGACAATCAATCTCAGCATGTGCATTCATATTATGAATCCTGCACAAAATTTTTAATGCTACATTAGCCATTTAGATTTTGGCTGGTTGTTTCATTTCCTGATTATCTGGACTTTCAAATGGAGATGCCAGAGTACCATTATTTGGTCCCATGTTCCATGTCCTAGATGGCTTAGGTTGATTCTAATTTCTGTTGTTACTACCCCAAGCTTTGTTATCTCCAATATGTCCCTTGTTTTGTATCCCTTGTCCTTGAATATGATTTTATCCTTGGTTATAATTTTGATTTTAATTTGAACTTTGACCTTGACTGTAATTCTGGTTCTGGTTCTGACTATGTCCCTAAGTATTTCTACCATAGAAATTTTCATTTCTCAATTGTGTCATCTCAGTGGTCAATCTTCTTAAGTGTGCAGTAATTTCCTTTATTTCTTCCCTATCCTCTTGCACCTTTGCCACAAATGTATCTTGAGGAGGCTGGAAGAAAGACTGACCATTAGTCTGATTGTTATTGGGACTATTACCAGTATAAGGAACTATAGCCTAGATGGAGGAAGGATTATACACTGGTGTATATGTAGGAATTGGATTTAACAATGGAGTATGATGCATTGGAACTCTATTCCATGGCTATGCTTGATTTTGCATCCCAAGGTTTCCTCCATTTAGAAAAGGATTATATGATGTTTGTCTCATCTTCTGGTTTACAGCGGCTGCTTCTTTATAAGCTTTTGATATAGTATCTATATCAGCCTTTCTCCTGACAAACATGGTAGTCAATGGATCCAAGGTGACATAATGCATTGCTAATAAGGCCTTAGGAGTTATAGTATAAGGAGTGACTAACCTTGAGAAAGCCTTCTGGAACCGATCATTGAAATTGTCTATGAGCTCTCTCTCACCTCTTTTAATTGCGGCCAATTTATGATATAAGGTAGAAGGATCGACTGGTCCTCTGAACCTAGACAAGAATGCTTCTTCCATAAGTTCCCAAGAAGAGACAACCATTTGGCAAGTTGACATACCAATTAGAAGCCTGCTCATTGAAGGTGTAAGGGAACAACCTACACACCACATCTTCATGTTCTAATCTAGCTCTAAAGCATGCTTCCTTGAATATCCTAATATGATCTTCTGGATCCTGATGCAATTGATATTTAGGACAAATCTTCTTAGGATTTTTTGGCATTTCATGGTAATCATTAAATGCTATAGGAGAATTGACATCGAAATATGCCATTATAGGACCACGGGGTGGGCTAGGATCTTTGGGAGTACCTAGATTTAAAGGAGGACTTGGATTTAAAGGAGGACCTGAACCAAGATTTAAGGATCTAAATAAGGAACTGTCAGGACTCACTATATTATATATGTTGAAAGGTGATCCAGGAGAAGTTCTTGATGAACCTCCTACGTGTGATATTTTAGGATTCCAGATGAAAGGACTATTGCTTTGTCTTCTGTCAGGCAATTGTATGTAAATATTGTCTGAATTAGACCTAGACCTGGTCACTCGACCACTATTATGAGCTAGATTTACACAAATCCTACCTTAATTCCAATCAGGCCCTCCTTCTAGTGCCAAAAATTGTTGATGTATGTTTTTACACATTCATAACAAAAGTTAAAATTCACAAAGGAACCTTCACTGCCTTGAAAGATATGAAGAATTGACTAAGAATTCTTAATCTCAAGTTTATGTATGGTCAGGTCTTGACCTTGTGGATAATTCAGCAGGTTGATGTGAAGCTGTAATGTTCAAGGGGCCTTACACAAATTAAAGTAATCAGTGACTTACTGGACCTCAAATTATGCAAATTGTTGCAAATATCAACAAAGTATTCATTCTTTTGCATAAATTCACTATTGTACCACAAAGCTTTGTATGAATTTCAGTAAAACGAACTTTGCCTTTCAAATTTATATGAAAACTGTCAAATATCACCGAATTCCTCATTCTGTATTCAAATGTATGACAATTTCCTTCAGATTTCTGTGTTTAAGCTAGTTAGTTTTCAATTGTTGAGAAAAGTTAGAGAAACTCAAATTAAAATACCATTCCATATAGGATTTAAATGTTCTGCTACTCATGTTTTAAAGAATACAGTAATCTGAACAATTCAACACAATCAAATCTACAAATGTAAAGTCTTGAACATTTTCATGAACATACATAAGAGATCGCAAGCTTTCAAAGAATAATACTTCAAATATAAGTCTGAATCAAAAGACACTCTGTAATAGATGCAGAATTCTGAGTTTACTTTTATTTAAAGTACAAAGTCATACAAAATTTACAATGTAATAATGACTTCTGTTTCATTGATCAAATCACCAGAAAAACTTACAAATGTTTTGACAGATACACTAAGGAGACTAGACATTCCACCTACTCCTTAATGCATACACAGGTAACCTCCTTTCTAAAACTAAAAGAACTATCTCTTCTATTTCAATAAAACTTGACAAATTACAACCTCGGGCTAAAATTCTAAAATCCTTGTGTAATATAATACAAGTAGTGGAGCTTCTTATATAGACTTTGAAGCTTCTTCCTGCTACGGTTACCAAAATCAGTCCAACGGTCAACATTCAAATCCTCTAGATCAATGGTAGGAATCATTTCCTAACCGTTCCCAAAATATCCCAATGGTATCTTTACTCGGCTCAAAGGATGCCTTTAGAATCTTTTCAAAAAATAAAAGATACCATGCTGACTTTGCCTTCAACTTGTAGCACCACGACTTTATAGCACAGAACAAAAGAAAACACCACCATCATTAGCACTTTTCCCTTTTTCATTCTTCCCTAATCCTCTTTAGGTACTCTGTATATTTATCTATTAACGCTACCACCACGTCATGATTATTTCTTTGGCTTATGCTCCAAGTGTATGCATGCATTTCAACCCTTTCCTTTAGTGTCTTTATTTGCTCTTCCATCTCTTCTTTATGCTTTTGATATTTCCTCATCCTTGCACCTGATTCCATGATTAAATCAATCATCTCAACATTCAAATATGTACCCAGATCCTATATACAAGGTAAATACATATCCTTGAACTCTTTCACTGCTATCTCAACATCATAAACATGTATTTCTGAACATTCATACCCAATGAATTTTTGTATGAGTCGGTGGTGTTTTTTAGCTATTTCCCCAACTTCTTTTTCCAGCTCCTGTGTATTTACTACGCATCTTTCCAACATATTTCTTTCAAAACTCAGCTCCATTATAGTCTGTGGCATGTGATCCGCTACCTGAGAAGTTATTATTCTTTCTTTTTTTAGCTCATCAGCCCTTTCTTTCATATCTTGTACCAATCTATTTCTTCTTTGCATTCCTCTATTCTACCTAAATAATGCTGCAAAATAGTACTACAATTGTTCTTTTCTGTAAGAGCCAATTCCCAATTAGTAATCACTTGCCTTATTGTATTCTCCCCTTCTTGAATAAACAGCCCAAACCACTCCTCAAAAGGGTTAGCTTCAATCTTCTTATTTTCTAATTCCAATACCTGTTCCTTAGATACAATGGTTAAGTTTTCCTGCACCTCTGGCATCCCGACCTTGGGGTCAAATATTCCTTGTATAAACTACTACAGCTATGTAATATGTCCTTTTAAGTAATCAAATTTATCTTTATCCTTCTTCAATATGTCCCTTGTAGCTTTGTGCATATCTTCCCATTCAGTCAAGTGTTTCTCCCTTGTCATATGCCCCAAATCAATGTTCATCATTTTATAGTCCTCAAGAGTCATCTCCCCTTTTACCTTATTGGTTTGCAGAATAACTAGCTCCAACCTTCTTGATCCGGAGGGACCTCGCTTTATGGCAGACATTGTTCTTGCCCTTCTTCTTTCTCTTTGTAGAAGTCCTCCCAACAAGCTTTTAATGTCAATAGGCACCAACTGTACCTCTATTTTTTCTCTTCTTACTTCATTTCCCAACCAAGCTAATGGCTCCTTATTTGTTTTTGTTTTTGCTTATGTCTTAATTACTTCCTTTTGAGGTTCCTCTACCTCTACCTTCTTCTCTGGTGATGATTGTTGTGGAGCATACTGTTGCTTCAGAGGCTGTTCTGAAGATTGATTCCTTGAACCTGCTGGTAAATTATCTTGCTGCTACATCTCTCCTTTGGAAACATCTCCTATATTTTATTTAGGATTCCCAAATGTTTTTGTCACCTTCATTATTGTTTCTTCCTGTCCATGAGCAGATGTAATAGTCTGATCTATCTGTGGAGGCTGATTAGTGGACCTATTAAATTGCTCTTCATCTTTCCCTTTCTCATGTTCCTTTTCTACATTGTCTTCTGGTGTACTCTGTTCATTATACGCCTTTAGGACATCTAGGACATCCATATTGGCCAGACTTGTTTCCATGGACTCCCCTGTTTGTTCTACTACCATGTCTCTATCTTCAGCCACTTTATTTTCTATTTCTCCCTTTTATGATTCTTTAATTTGTCGTACAACATTTTGCACTTCTATAATTTCCTGCTCTACCAATATACCAAAAGGGTCTACCTTTTCCAATTCTTTTGGTATATTTCTTTCCTTTGAATATGAGCTTTGTGCCTTCCCCATATACACTTGGGTGCTATGCTCTTCTATTATGATAGAACCTGCATCTACTTTAAGTCCCTCTTCTGCACCAATTCCTTGTTGCATATTCTCTTCATCACCACTGGCATTGCTTATGTCAACAATCTCTCCTTTTCTTGCCTCCTGATTTTCAGAATTGTATACCATCTCTTTAGTTAATTCCTATTTAACTTCAATGTGAATTTGCCTTGTTTCTTCAGGTGTGAAGTCTATTGCCACATGTGGTTGTCCTCCTTCCCCTAATGTAAAAATAGGCACTTGTGCTCTCCCTTCTAGCAGAACTATAGCAACAGCTCTTACCACATGTTGCCCTATAGGCAAGTCCTTTTCTTGGATCAATTCACTAAACACTATTGGTTCATGTGCCCTCTCAATATGCACTTCCTGACTAGATGCCCCTTCTTCTATGAATGTTCCTGAAGGTATGGCTACTATAATTCCCAAAGCATAGGGATCTAGCAAGGTTGCCTTCTTATATTTACTCAGTATCTTGGTTTCCATAAACCTCCTTTTCTTTTCATAAAAACACATTAGTTCATCTCTGTCTTCCTTATCCCTTTTCTTTCTTTTCTTTTTCTTAGTGATGTCAATGCTCTGAGCTTTCAACTCCTCTATCTTGTCAGCCAACCACTTTTTAGAAAATAGTAAAATAGGTGCAGACAACTCATCCAAAGATGTTTCTCCAAGAGCATCCCAATTTGGCTCATCAATGGGTAACAAATCTATTCCATTGCTCTTATAACTTTCATGCAATACTTCATCATCATCAATCACCTCCTGGGGCACACTGATATCTCCCATTGTCCTCACCTATTTAATAGTTAACCTTTGATAAGATCTTTTCCTTACTTCCTACTCATTCTCGCAATCAGACCAATAATCTTCAATATGAAATTGATGTTTATATTTATTATCTATGAATCTTTGTATTCTGTGCAATGGGTCAAAACGCCTAGCCAGATTGAATTCTTCAAATGCATAGTATCTTGTCTCTCTTTCTGACTGCTTGGCATGTTCCTCATTATGACAGGAATAATGGCCAATAGTAACAGGGAACTTAATATTACCCCTAGTGTACCTATTATTATACATCCTGTATATATTCAATACTTGCCTTGTATATTCCAGCAAAATTAAGTGATCCGAAGGATATCTGGCAACTTAAACAGTTTTCCCTCAAAACCTTCAACCCTGATGTAAGTGAATGTTGGAAACTGTATGAACAAAGAACTGAAGTAGTTTATAACTTCTATTGCTTCCTTACTTATTCTCTTCTCTTTATCTTCATTCAGAACCCTCACCATGTAACTGAAAAATACATCATTCACTCTTGTGTAATTTTTCAATGCATTTTCTTCCTGAAGATCTAGGTAATGATCATATATCAATCTCTATCCTGGCCCACTTTCCAAGGTGCCTATCACCCTTATCCTAGCTATTGGCGGTATTCTGATAGCCAATGTATATAAAACATAGGAAGACATACTGAATCTTCTTGTTCTTCTAAATGACATAATCTGCCTGTTTATACACTTACTGATGGTTCTGGCCCAGTGAATGCTTCCCTCCTGTGCTCTAACATATTCTATAACTTGAAACATCCAAGGCTCAAATGCAGCTGCTTCCCTCAATCCCACTAATCTGTTCAACATGGTAATCATGAGATAAATTTTGGTTTTGAAATCAATTCTATATAGATTCTTTGGAACTCTCACAGTGGCTTTAGGTTTATTTTCAGCCATGTACCATCCGTAGAAAATACTAGCTCTACATGCTTTATCATTCTTTATAAAGTCTATTGCATACTGGTCCATATCTATGTCTATCATCTTCTCTTCAATTTTCAGCCCAAAGGTACGGGCGATTCCTTCAATAGATAAATTGGCAATGCTTCTTTCTCCATGCATTACCTGCCTGGTCTCCAAATTGTATCTTTCCATACATTCCAGTACCAGTTCACTAGCTTCCATCGCCAAAGGAAAACTAGTAGCCTTATATAACCCTTTGCTCCAAATCCTTTCCATATCTTCAGAGGCATCGAACGCCGTGACCTTGTACAACACATCATCTGCATCATACTATCCTATGAAGGTGTCCATAACCAATCCTCCTTTGTAAAATGTCACAGTCAAAAACCCTCGAGTTACTTCTAACTTTTCTTTAGTGGTCTCCCTCCATGGTTTCCTCTCCTTTTTTATCTTTTCTTCTTCTCCAGCTACGACAGTCACTTTCCTTTCCTTTGGCACCATCCTGTAAAAAAACAATTACATTTTACCTCCCTGTTCATGCACAATTGTTAGGGTTTCTTTATCCTTATTTCACAATTTTTACCATGTTTTACCCTAACGTTTTACTATGTTTTCTTTTAGAATTTTGAATTATGTAGCCATTCTAGCAAAAATTCTTTAAGTGAATCCCCCCGGACTATTTGTAATAATTAACCCCATTTTCAACTGTGATTAAATCATAACAAAACCATAATCATATCATAAGCACCATACAAAGTTTTTAAGATACATACATGCTTCTTTAATCGGCTTAACTCTATCAGTGGAATCGAGTTACCCATTTCAATTGTGCCATTTTCTCCTTGCAATCCCGCTCACCTTTGAATTCCTACTTACCTGATTTGATTTTCGTTGGTTCTGCAATTTCCACTTCACAATGTGACTATGAATTTGTATCTTACATTTTTGCCTTTATCCTTTTCGCCTTCTGCATTCCTGCCGTTATTTATACATTTATTACAATCATTAATGCACGTGTTTCAACTTAAGACCCTTTTCTTTATAGATTTCGCATTTTGAATTTTGTATCCTTTACTTTTCCCTTCTATGCATTATTATGTATACCATCCTTTTTGCATGCCACAACTTTTGTATCTTTTCCTTGCATGTTACTTTTGTATATTGTCTATATACAAATGATTGTGATACAAATCAACACCTATACCAGCTATATTACTTTTGCTTTATTCTTATCTTATGTTCTCAGTTTTGTATGTCACTTTATAATGGATATTTTGTATATATCAGCTTTTGTATATCCGCTTTTGACTTTAAACTTGTCACTTCGAATTTCATTCATTTGCATAAGTCTCATCATTTGTAACTTACCATCTTAGACTTTTTTGCATTTACCCTTTTTGTATGTTATCATTTTGCATTTAACTTTTGTATATATCGTTTTGCATTCAAAATACAACATGACATACAAACAAATGATACATACAAAATTTCGTAACCTATATCCTAAAACACCCTCCCGAGCACTTTCTATGATTCCTAATGTATTCACTTTTGTATACTACATGTCCTCTTAACCATACTTCCATGGGCCCCACCATTTGAAACTTATCTCTATCATTTTTAGCCTCGATATTTGTTCTTAGACTAAAGATACAAATAACTCCCCATGTGAGAATACAACAACTAAACTTTAGGATTTTATACATACCTCTACATGACAACGTGCACCCTCTTTTTTGATACCTACACCAATTTTTGTATGTATGTTAGATATGCATAAGTTTTATACATACAAAAACACATAAGGAAAACATAAATTTCAACATCTTCATTATGACCTTACCTATACTTTTCTTGTAATTAATGCTAAAATATTTAAGGCATGCTTAAGATAAATTTGATATGTTAATGACATTCACTCCACTAGACCACTGGCACGCGCGAATTAACATCCATACTTATGCATATTCAATTCCTCTCAATCACCATTAATAGCGATTGAACCTGTAACTTGTGTGAAACCTCTATTTAAGAGCTTACATAACAAAATTTTACACACATCAGAATTCAAAACATTTTGTAAATATGACAACTCCCATTTGCCTTCTCAGCTCTAGGCGACAAACTGCCTTTTTCAGTCCAGTTTCAGACGCTCGTCTGAAAGGACTAATTCTGGGACACAAAAATCCTCTATTTCATGAATTAGAACTAGAAGCCATAAAAATGGTACTAGGGAAAAGCTTCCTGACTAATTGGGACAAGTATAGGGTCAATTCAGACATTGTCTCATGGTTTCTGGCCTCTGTTCTAGACATAAGTGTCAACAAGATAGAAGTTTTCTTATTGTTGCAGGATATTTTCAAAGCTAACTACAAACTTATGGATATTAACGTTATCTTAGCATCTAACATGGGAGTAGGCATACCACAATCCTCAGAGCTTTATCTATCTAGCATCCCTAGTGCTTAATTCATCAGGCTACCATTTCTTATGCACCTCTCCGACTGGACTTTAGCTACTCATAGGTATTGGGCCAGAGTTGGCCTCAGTTTTCTATAGCTGTCTCACAGACTGGAGGTATCACAGAATCCAGACTGGATTATCCATTTTGCAAATATAGTTAGAATGGTCCTTTTCTATGGAAATCCCTAGGATGTGAAGAACTCTCTTTTTTGTGAATATTTTGGTCACTCTGTTTCTACTGCAACTTTAGATTTTTTTGACCGTGGCATTTGTAAATATGACTCCTGTCAGTTATACATATTCTGCTCATATTCAATATAATCTATAGCCAACCCTTGTATTTATATGATTGCAAATTTTCTTGATTAATTCATTTTCTGCATTTGTATTTATACAATATGGTATTTCAAATTTAATCTTGATTCTGGTTATATTCAATCTTGTAATTTTAAAAATAAGGCCTTTTGTACCACTGTGCCCTGTGTTTCATTTCAACTTGTTTTAAAATCTATTTATGTATGCTCTCATTTTTGTATCTCAAATGCACATGGAATGTTTGCATCAATTTTTTGTATGTATATTGGATATGCATAAGTTTTATACATACAAAACACAAACAATTCGAAAAGAAACAAGTGCGGACCCAAATCTTCTGTCATTACTATTTACTCCCAGTTGGGTCCGCCTTGTGTCTAAAAAAAGGTTTTGATTGTTCCCACACATACACATACTTTTCATCAGAATACAAAAGTGCATAACCATCCCTACAATACCGACTCATAACATACATACAAAAAGACACGCACAAGACATACAAAACTCCCTAACCTCTCATACATACAAAAGATCCCACCATGTTTTGCACTTTATCAAGCATTGAAATTTTCACTTTTGCGCACTTGTCATTTTACCATACCATCCCACAAAAACCACAAACACACCACACCACCAAAAGCAAAAGCCACAGCAAGGGTCCTCATTTTGATAAAAGGTAAAATGGGGCATGTTGTGAACATCACAACAGGAAGAATTATCAGTTTCTAGGTTATTTTTCTAACTTGCAAGTTACAGGTACATTGCAAGAGTTTCTTAGAGAAATTTTGGGATCACCATTGAGTCCAATTCAACTACGGTAGTTATATTTGTCTTTTATATCATCTCAGTTGAAGATTGAAGGTTAGATCTATTGAGAGTTTCACTTGGGAGCTGTAAAGATGAATGGAGTGTACCTAAATTTTTTGCTTCCAATCTGTTGTGTATGACTGATCCCAATGTTGTTCCAGCTCCTTCGATGCACCTAGAAGCCATGAAAACAAGAAGAAAGTGAGTAAACTTGCATAGAAATGTGTTTATGTGAAAATGAATAAATCTAATAAATCTGATGCAAATGAACAGATACAGAAAAATAAACAACATGAATAGAAAGTGGATGAAATTTTATGCACTTTTAAAAAAAATTGTGAAAATTGGATAAAATTTGTAATAGTTATGCTCATTTGAAGTTAGAAATGAACATTGACTTTGACTAATAAAAAGCCTAATAAACAACATAGTCACCTGATAAAATTTACACCATTACATAGTTGGCGGAGTCATCTTTCCAACGAGTCCTTGTTTGCAAATTTTTGATATCGTATGCCCAAGTTATGAGAAAAAGAAAAACAATGCCCTATTAGGGCATGTAGAAGAGCAAGGTAGGCCAGCTGACTATTTGACTAAACTATTGGCAGTTTGTGGAATCTTGGTCACATTAAACAATCAATTCTCAGCAGTTAGTTTTGATGTTGGTGGTTAAACCTTCAGCGAGACCCTCAATCGCCCATGTGAACGAGGGCTCAGTGAAAAATAAAAAACAAAAGGCGTGTTAGCCCCCCTCCCCCTTTGTTGGTTACAAAGATGTGACCACGGTCTAAAGAGTTGTGCATAAACAACAAATGTCAATGCTATCCAAATGGGCGATGTGAGCAATCTGAAGTCATATGAAAAGAAGACTGCAAGGCTTGATGGTGAATGTTAAGGCTAATGGCGAATGTTAAGGTTAAGGCTAAGGGTTTGACTGTTGAAGTTTAGGCAGAGCTGAGGGGTGGTGACTTGGTGGTCGGGCATAGGCGAAAGGAAACCTAGTGGTGACCTAGGGTTTTGAAACGACGGCAAAGGGTTTAAAACGGTGGTGAAGTCTGAGGTTCATGTGGGCAGAGTTCTAAAGGAGGTGGCGATGGGGATAGGGTCGCCACTAGTAGTGACGACCACGGAAGAAGATTGGCAGAGAGGTGACTATTCACAGGTGTCGACTAGGGTTTAGCAAGTAGAGGGATTATCAGGGGCGACAACAGAGGGATGAGGAAGCAACGCCGGAGGGATAAGGGTTTTTGACGGGCGGTGGGAGGTACAAGACAGGCGTCGAAGCCGGTGGTGGGTTTCACTCAGAGGTGACAAAGGGGAGATTAACATTGCAGTAGATAGGGTTTAGGACCATCGACAGAGCTAGGTTTTTTTTTAAGTAGAGGTTTAGAGCTTCATATGACAGTCAACTATATTTCTGACATTGAACCTACACATTTTAAACCTTCAAACAAACACCTTCAGATTACCCCTACAAAATGACCAAATAGCAAAACATCAATAGACAAAGAGAATCAATGATGCCAACAGAGAGGGCCTCTACGCAGGCCATACATCCATACGGATCTGTACGTATCCGTACGGTACGACCCTGTGATAGGGGCCTAAAGTAAAAAAAATTCAAAAAAAAATTGATAGCAAAATACAAAGAGTTATATGTCATTTTTCTCTTGTGAGGCCTCTCAGACACAACGGTGAGGTCTATTTCAGGCCTAGAGGTCACCTGCAAAAACTAATTTTTAGAAATCGACAAAAATGTTAGATTTGCAAGCTTCACGTTAGGTTCACCATTTGTCGTTAGGGAGAAAATCAGGTCTAAACTCAAAACATCAAGATATCAAACCCTAACTAGCACAATAGAGTACAAACTAGCATGAAAATCAAAATAAGAAAGAAAAGCAAACCAATCTCCAAGCTAGATTTGATTTATCTCCATTACTCTTCTCAATCCCGCATAGGCATGCAAGATTTCAAAGGTTTATTGTGGGAGTAATTTTGGTTGCTCACTATTTTAGCAGCATAACAGTACTAGAAATTTCCTTATTGTGAAAATGGCTTGTGAGAGGTTTGATTTATAGGAAAGGGCTGATTTGAATGAATGGTTGTGATTGAAAGTTGATTTCAACGATGTGGACGGCTAGGATTGATTAGGTTTTCCCACTCCATGAGGAGTTGTAGTTGTGTGACAAGTGTGCGAAGGAGAATAAAGGAGACCTAATTCAAATATTTTATTTGAATTAGTTTGGACATGTGAAGTGTATTAAATTAAAGTTGTAGTACCACACATGATTCAATTGAGAGGTGGACAAGTGTTGGAATGTGGTGAGAGGTGAGGGAATAATTCAAATATTTTATTTGAATTATTTGGGACACGTGAAAGGGGGATTAATTAAATAAATGAGATTTATTTAATTAATTTGAAAGTGGGATAAGTGGGATTAGGACAAAATGTCATATGTTGTCTCTAGTAATGTGTCGACTAGGTGATGGTCAAGACATGGACAAATTTAAGTGTCTACAGTGAGTACTTGATCTTTTGGAGCATTTTAGGTCAAATTCAACCTTGCCATCATGTCTTGAAGGCCTAAAACCCTATAAATTAATTGTCAAATAATCAAATTTAGAGTTAACACCTTTTTGTAAAAAAAATTAGTTGGGCATATGGCTATATGGGCACAAAATCTAAAAAAGACAAAAAACTTGCACAACGTTTTTACTAACTACTAGTGGTTAACCCCTAGTAGTCATAGTTATAGCTAACTACAAGAGGTAACCTCCAACCATCACCACTAACAACTATGGTCACCATTAGAGGTCACTGCTAGAGGTAACCACCATGACTATCTAACCATCACCTAGTAGATGTAAGAGTTGATGAAGAACTCCACAGAAGCCAAGGATCACCTACAACCAAAACAATCTTACACAGAAGAGAGAAGCAATGGAAATGCTATGAATCCAAAAAATTGACTAGATACATAAAAAGATGGTACATGCTCTACATCAAATTTCACATTATTCTACATAATCACCTTCTTTAGTTATGATAGGGACTCCTAATGTTGTAACAATTGAGAAGCTTTTAGAGATTGTACTTTCTTTCCTCATATATTTTTCAGAAATGGGAAGATCTTCTACATTCACCTTTGGATTTGTTTCTTTCTAAGGGGAGAAATGGTGTTCGATGGTCCTAGACCATCTTCAACATTCTATGTTGACCATTCACCATTGTTGCAAGAAACTACACATTGAGGGGGGTTGCATGGTCTCTCTTCTTCTTTTTATTTTGGGAGGGAGTTTTTTCTTAGATGGGGTTTTATTCTTCTCACTTTTTTGAGGGGCTCACCTAGAAATTCTCTCTTCATCCTCTCTTAGGGGTGGGGGGAGGAGGGGGTTGTCTTATGGGTTTTCTCCTTCTCATCTTTTGAGAGGAACTCTCTTTGTACATTGGGCTTCTTTTAGATTGTACATGGTGCCTAACATGACTTGTTTTGCTAGGACCCATTTCTTTGTTACCTCAGTTGCACTTAAGGGGGGTGTTGGTGTAATTATTGCACATTATTCTATTAAGTTTACTTAAGTAATTTCTTTTTATTACTTAGGAAGGATAGGATAAATGATGTCCTTCTTTCATGGGATTCTATTGTTTCCATATCCTCTTGGATTTGGAAACTTAGATGGCAATCCCTTGTTTTTTAGTTTTTTGTCTTTTCCTCATCCTCATTAGATTTGGAAACTACAAGATTATATATTGTATGCATCCTATCATATTTATTTTGCATTCATATTGAATTGAATACAATTTATTCTATCATTTTTTCATTTTCTTGATAATTTTCTCCTTTCACTCATTTGCATTCACGGGTGGCTTTATAGCCAAATCTTACAACTCCATGAAATTCACCTAAGACATTATCCCAGCCTCATCCCTCATTTATTAAACCTCCAAAATATTTGAACTTTGGTGGATGGAATAATCAAGAAAAATACCATCACCCTCACCAATTGTGCTCAACCAATTGAGTTACAACCCTTTGGTAAGTTAACTATACTTTGACTATTTTAATTTATTGAAAATAAATAATTAAATCTTAATTAAAAATAATAATTTATAGATTCAAATAAATAAATAAACATACCTTCTTAATACTTATTCTAATTATTAAACATGGTTATTGATTCACAACCTAGAGTTAGGTGTTTATACTCTTTATGAACTAAACCTAGTTTTACATTCCCTTGTATCTATTCCTATAACAATCATAATCTCTACATACCTTAGTAGCATTTGATTAGACAATAAATTATAATAACCAATATAACTCATACAATCCATTATCTAAAATGGAAGCCATTTTAAAATGGCACATGCCTTCCAATGTGAGGAAATTTCTAGGTGTAATTTAGTATTTATTAAAGAACTTCAAATCTTTCTCTACCATATCATATCATATGAATGCCTATAAATTCTATAACAAGTGGAGCTAGCAAAATGCATTTCATTGGCTTGGTTCATTATGATAGGTAAAGTACCAATACTAACATAACTTGGATTGAATGTGCTTGAATAAGATTTTGGATTGCTACAACCTGGAGTGTCTTAAAGAGTTGGAGTGTGAATAAGAAGTGCTATGAGAGAGTTGTAGAGATTGTATAGATGTTTGGGTATTTTGTTCATGTAAAGAATATCCATAAAGGCCTAAAGGCCTCAAGAGGGTAGTAAACTTGTTATAACTCATAGATAGTGGCATGAGGCAAAATTCTCTCTCTTGTAAGGTTTTCTCTTTATTTGGGTTTCTTCAAGTCAAATTTTATTGTGTTCTCTATATTTTTTGTGTTTCTTGCTCTTGTCTACAAGATATATTCTAAAAAATTTCATTTGACAATGCAAATGTAAAGATGTGGGGACTGGTTCTTCCTTCATTTGCATAAGAAAAAACATCTTAGTCTATATTTGTAACTCCTAGCTTTATTTATGTTATGCAAACATAGTGTTTTGTATTGATCAAACCTGAGGAAGCCAAAACTAGTGGACTTTGCCCCATCCCCAAAGGGATTCAAACATAGAATCTCATGTGTGCGAACTGCAACTTGCTGCTACACTTCACTCAATTATACTTTAGACACTCTTGTCTTAAATGCATTCATAGTGCAACAATGAATTAATGCTGATTGCATCTTCAGATTTATTTTTATAATTAGAGAGATCTATTATGTATGTTTTTTCTTATTAAAAGAACTTCTTAGTAATGGGAAATCAAATCATGCCAGTTACTTGAGTGTGGCATCATTGATGTGAACATTTATCCTAATTGAAGAAATCCAGGGCAATCTACATGTTTTCAAAGGTATTGATTTATGATGCAAAACATATATAAAAAGATTGCCTATGCTCAAAGTTTCTTAACAAAAATTATGATGCATAACAACACATTAGAGAAGAATTACATGGTCTTTGTGAGCATTGATTTGAACTTGATCAGAATTTAATAAGCAAATTTCCTTGTAAGGTTAATATTTCATGAATGCATGTTGATATATTGTTGGTTATATGCTGAAATGATACATTTTATCTGCAATATATGTTTAGATCAATTTATTTATACATTGCTAAATCTGAAAATTTATTGGTTTATTTGTATTTTAACCTTGTGTGTTGAAAGTTTGTCCATATTTGTGTAAGGCCCCTTGATTGAAACAGTAAAGACAAAAAAATTGAGTTATCTTGTGAGGCCAAGACCTGGCTAGTATAGACCTTGGAGTAGTCATTTTCCATTTCTTCAAGATTTGATTCCTTTTAGGAGAGATAAGATACTTAGTATTTTATCTAAGTTGTGTGCAAAAACACCCATCAACAAGAAGAAAATGCTATTTATGACAACAATTATGTATAGAACTAAAAACTAGACATTAGAAGAAGCAATGTTGCAAACACATAACTCAATAAAATTTATGAAGGGTCATATGTGCCAAGATTAGGTGTAGGTGTTAGCATAGGAGACCTTCCTCAATATATATGTTAGCATAGAAGACCTCTCTAGGCATAGGTGTTGGCAAAGGAGACCTTCCTTGATATAGGTGCTAGCACAAAATACCTCTCTAGGAATATGTGTGGGTATAGGAGACCTTCTCATGCATAGAATCCCTAACATAGTGGGTCACATGCACTACACTTGGGTGCAAGATCACCCTAATATTTTATACCATATATAACTACTTAGATATGTCTAGTAGGTTTGCAATAGGGCCTGATCAACCCAAAAATCGATTACAAAAAGCACATAGAAAAGAATAATCCTTACAATTTTCCTAGATATGTAGGAAGCAAAAGACATTGAAATTCAATAAAATAAATACATTTAAATTTCCTATTCAGTCAAAGGAATATTCTTCCATAATCAATTAGACACTTTCTTAAAAGGTTAGCCTTTGGTTTTAACAAAACTTGATTCTAGACTATTATTTTCCTCAAATCGCTCTTTCATAGAAATTTATAAAATTGAATATACAATAAGAATTCAAACAACAAGTTGTATGCATGAATTTAGAACTCAAAACAGAAAACAAATTTAAATGAAATACTTCCTATTCTAAACTCATGCAAATATTAGATAGAGCAAATGATAGAGTACAAATAACAAAATTTAAACATGAACAAAGTTACTCAAATGCAAACTCTATGTTGCATGAATTTGCTCTATTTATTCTGAATGTGGATGCTCAATTACTCATGCAAGATTTCTACACATGTACCTATGGATATGATAAAAGGATAATTGTGATAGATATTCAAAAGTTCAGGCATCCAGACTGAAGTTTGAATAGGTGAGAGGGATTTATAGATGTGAACAGCTAAGATTTGATAGTGAATGAATGCTGGAGATTGAATGAGAGGGAGTGGAGAATCTTTCCTGGCTAAGAATAGTCAAAAGAAGTGATGAGGGTTATAATGCCATTTTAGTGGGCTTTAAAATGGGTGAGGGAAATTAGTTGTTTTTAATTTCTAATTTTGACTAATTGGTTGTGCAAGGGTTAAAAATAGAGAGAAATCTTGGAGGGAGTTATGACAAAATGTGAGTGGATAATTAGATTTTTTAATTCAAGGAAAATGAAAAATAGATTTATTTATCCATTTTGGAATAAATGGAATTAATATTAGCCTAATTAACTAAATAATATGAATTATTTAATTAATTAGTGGTAGTGGAAATGACAAAGGGGAATTAGTAAGATAATGAAGAAATGTCGACATGGTATCGAACGTTAGGAGGGACATTAGAAGATGGTTGGAATTAGCTTAATTAAATAAGTGATTTATTTAATTAATTTGACAATGATGTTTAGACGAATGAGTGTGGTTAGGATGTGCTTAGGAAAATGTTGAAAGTGGTGTTAGATGCAATGTTAGATGTGTCAATTTTAAGTGTCTACACAAGTAAAGCAAACATAAGCATAGAAATGTGGTTTAGTTTTATGCTATAACCTCATTTTGATCAATTTCCATTTCTTATTGTTTCAAATCACAATCTAGTGTTTTATTGTTCTCTTTCCTACATAATTCCTATTTCCAAAATAAAAAAATATCAAACATATTCTTACATGCTCCAAATTCATCTATGTCCATTTCTACATTGCACTAGATAAATTTTATCTAGTCTACATCAAGAATTCTTTAGAATTACTAGTTTTTAATCTAAATGAATGTCTAAGTCTTAAAAGAATTCCATGCACAAGATCCAAACCTTCAATACAAAAATAGAATCCTTTTTGAATTGATGCCAAAATTGTTGACCCATTTCAAGAAAAAACTCTTCAAATCCTAAAACAATCCTCTTAATTATTCTCCAAGCTCAAATCACCAAAATATTTGTGTATATAAAAGTATAATGTGCTCTATGTTTCCTAGGTTTTATAAAAAAATCCCTTCTAAAAACTCATGGCCTATATTTTTTACTAAGAAAGCCCAATTAAAGAAAATCTAATAGCTTTATTTACTTATATAAGAATATAGAATTAAATAATATAATTCATTTCTAATATAATTCATTTCAAGTCTTATTTATATAGAGAGAGGGGGGTTCTATAACAATCCTAGGTCATTTTTGCAACTCACTCTTATATGGAGCATGAGTCTAAGCTATACAATAATCAATTTCTAAGGATTGAGGGTATCATTGGTGTAATTATTGCACCTTATTAGATTTAATTTACTTAGATAATTTCTTTTTATAAATAAGTAGGATAGGATAAATGATCTCCTTCTTTCATGGTATTCTACTTTTTCCTTATCCTCTTGGATTTGGAAACTTAGATGGTGATTCCTTATTTTTTGGTTTTTGGTCTTTTCCTCATCCTCATTGGATTTGGAAACTATAAGGCTATATATTGTATGCATCCTATCATCTTATTGTAATATTTATTTTGCATTCCTATTGAATAGAATACAATTTATTCTATCATTTTTAATTTTTTGTTAATGCTTTCCTTTCACTCATTTGCGTTCTTGGGTGGTTTCACAACCAAATATTACATGGTATCAAAGTGCTTGTTAGTTGTGGGTTAGCTTT
The DNA here is from genome assembly GCA_027924645.1 of Cunninghamia lanceolata. Lineage (NCBI taxonomy): Eukaryota > Viridiplantae > Streptophyta > Pinopsida > Cupressales > Cupressaceae > Cunninghamia > Cunninghamia lanceolata. Next base: position 1,150,060 of record BSBN01000204.1, on the reverse strand, counting down.
TTAGGAAATTTGGGAGTGTAGAGTTACTAGTGTTTGAAGCATATCAATATGCTCTTCTCTTGCATCCTCAAATGATCTGAAGAAATAAAAAAGTGTGGAAGACATATCAGTTTCTAGAGGTTTTTATCTAACTTGTTAGTTGCATGTACATTACAGGAGTTTCTTGGAGAAATTTTGGGCTCACCATTGAATCCAAATAAACTACGATAGTTATATTTGCCTTTTATTTCATCTAAGTTGAAGACCAAAGGTTACATCTGTTAAGAGTTTCACTTGGAAGGTGCATGCTAAATCTAGTGGGTACTTGATCTTTTGGAGCATTTTAGGTCAAATTTGATCTTGCCATCATGTCTTGAAGGCCTAAAACCCTATAAATTGATTGTCTAATCAACAAATTTAGAGTTAGCACCTTTTAAAAAAAAAATTAGTTGGCCATATGGCTATATGGGCACAAAATCTAAAAAAAGTAAAAAACTTGCACAACGTTTTTGCTAACTGCTAGTTTTTAACCACTAGCAGTCATAGTTACCGCTAACTGCAAGAGGTAACCTCCAACCACCACCACTAGCAATTGTGGTCACCATCAGAGGTCATTGCTAGAGGTAACCACCATGATTATCTGACCATTGCCCAGTAGATGTAAGAGTTGATGAAGAACTCCATAGGAGCCAAGGATCACCTACAACCAAATCAATATTCCACATAAGAGAGAAGCAATGGAAATGCTATGATTCCAAATAATTGATTAGATACATACAAAAATGGTCCATGCTCTACATCAATTTTCACATTATTCTACATAATCACCTTCTTTAGTTATGATTGGGACTCCTAATGTTGTAACAATTGAGAAGCTTTTAGAGATTTACATATTGTACTTTCTTCCCTCATATTCTTTTCAGAAATGGTAAGATCTTCTACATTCACCTTTGGATTTATTTCTTGCTAAGGGGAGAAATGATGTTTGATGGTCCTAGACCATATTCAACATTCTATGTTGAGCATTCACCATTGGTGCAAGAAACTACACATTGAGGGGGGTTGCATGGTCTCTCTTCTTCTCTCTATTTTGGGTGGGAGTTTTTTCTCACATAGGGTTTTATTCTTCTCACTTTTCTAAGGGTGGTCACCTAGACCTTCTCTCTTCATCCTCGAGGAGGGGTTGTCCTATGGGTTTTCTCCTTCTCATCTTTTGAGAGGAACTCTCTTTGTACATTGGGCTTCTTTTAGATTGTACATGGGTGCCCAACATGACTTGTCTTTCTAGGACCCATATCTTCGTTACCTCAGTTACAATTAAGGGGGATGTTGGTGTAATTATTGCACATTATTATATTATGTTTAATTAAGTAATTTCTTTTTATTACTTTGGAAGGATAGGATAAATGATTTCCCTCTTTCATGGGATTCTATTTTTTCCTTAAATCCTCTTGCATTTGGAAACTTAGATGGCAATCCCTTGTTTATTAGTTTTTTGTCTTTTCATCATCCTCATTAGATTTGGAAACTACAAGGCTATATATTGTATGCATCCTATACTCATACTGTAATCTTTATTTTGCATTCATATTGAATAGAATGCAATTTATTCTATCATTTTTTGTTTTCTTGCTAATTTTTTCCTTTCACTCATTTGCATTCTTGGATGGCTTTATAGCCAAATCTTACAAGTCCACCAAATTCGCCTAAGACACTATCCCAACCTCATCCCTTATTTATTGCACCTCCAAAAGATTTGAACTTTGGTGGATGGCATAATCAAGAAACACACCATCACCAGGTCACCAATTGAGCTACAACCCTTTGGTAAGTCAACTATATTTTGACTATATTCTAATTTTTTGAAAATAAATAATTAAATCTTAATTAAAAATAATAATTTATAGATTCAAATAAATAAATAAACATACCTTCTTAATACTTATTCTAATTATTAAACAAGGTTATTGCTTCACAACCTAGAGTTAGGTGTTTATACTCTTTATAAACTAAACTTAGTTTTACATTCCCCTATATCTATTCCTATAACAATCATAATCTCGACATACCTTAGTAGCATTTGATTAAACAATAAATTATAATAACCAATATAACTTATACAATCCATTATCTAAAATGGAAGCCATTTTAAAATGGCACATGCCTTCCAATGTGAGGAAATTTCCAGGTGTAATTTAGTATTTAAAGAACTTCAAATCTTTCTCTACCATATCATATCAAATCAATGCTTATACATTCTATAACAAGTGGAGCTAGCAAAATGCATTTCATTGACTTGGTTCATTAAGATAAGTACATAACTTGGATTGAATGTGCTTGAGTAAGATTTGGATTGCTATAGCCTGGAGTGTCTTAGAGAGTTGGAGTGTGAATAAGAAGTGCTATGAGAAAGTTACAGAGATTTTATAGATGTTTGGGTATTTTGTTCATGTAAAGAATATCCATAAAAGCCTAAAGGCCTCAAGAGGGTAGTAAACATGTTATAGCTCATAGATAGTGGCATGAGGCAAAACTCTCTCTTGTAAGGTTTTCTCTTTATTTGGGTTACTTCAAGTCAAATTTTTTTGTGTTCTCTATATTGTTTGTGTTTCTTGCTCTTGTCTACAAGCTATATTCTAAAAAATTTCATTTGAAAATACAAATCCAATGACATGGGACTGGTTCTTGCTTCATTTGCATAAGAAATAACATCTTAGTCTATATCTGTAACTTCTAGCTTTATTTATGTTATGCAAATATAGTGTTTTGTATTGATCAAACCTGGGGAAGCCAAAACCAGGGGACTTTGCCCCATCCCCAAAGGGATTCAAACACAGAATCTCAAGTGTGCGAACTACACTGTACTTTAGACACTCGTCTTAAATGCATTCATAGTGCACTAATGAATTAATGCTGATTGCATCTTCAGATTTATTTTCGTAATCAGAGAGATCTATTATGTATGGTTTTTCTTATTAAAAGAACTTCGTAATAATGGGAAATCAAATCATGCTAGTCACTTGAGTGTGGCATCATTCATGTGAACATTTATCCCGATTGAAGAAATCCAGAGCAATCTGCATTTATGATGTAAATTGTCTATGCTCAAAGTTTCTTAACGAAAATTGTCATGCATAACAGCACATTAGAGAAGAAATACATGGTCCTTGTGAACATTGATTTGAATTTGATCAGAATTTATAAAGCAAACAAAAGTGCTTGCTTTTTACTCGCAAATTGCAAGTGACCACTCGCCAAAAATGACGCTGCTTTTCCAGCTCTCATTTAATAATGGCATTGCCGTTACAGCTGACGTACCTCAATACATTTTAGAGCTCAAGGAAGCCAAAAATCAACTTTGTGTGTTCAAGAGTTTGAATATTGATTACAAAACTTATCCGCATCAAGGTCGATAATTTTCATCATCCTGTTTGATGACAAACATTCATGACAAAAAGTTAAGGGTATTCTATGACAGTACGGCAATTGATCAGCTTAGAAACATTAAAAACATTTTTCTTTAGATGCTTTCTTCCATGTCTTTTATCTCACAGAATTTTTCATTTAATTTAATAGGAATTTCCCAAAAAATCAGCCTTCTCTTAAAAGCAGAATAAAAAGCACATACCTTTATTATATCATCGGTAACTACGGGTAATGCTGATGTATATACTCTTTCTCTTGCATTTCTTGCCTAGCCATAGGACAACCAATGTTCATGTGAGTAAACAATATAGTGGGTGTATTTCTACATCCATGGATAATATTCAGCTAGATTCAAAACAAACATTCACTTTCATAGCCAAATCAATACACCGTAAAGAGGAAGATAGTAGATCTAGCATCTAAGAGCAAATGAATTTGTTGGTCTAGATGCCATGTGCATGTAGACATAAACCTTCCATTAATGCACATAATGTGCATCAGATCAAAATGGTTAAATCAAGTAGATAAACTTCAACCTCATATGAAATTTGAAATTAGTCTGATATAAATAAGATTCATTACAGGCTGCTATGTGCCATGGATATTCATTCTTCTGTGTCATGCATATTTTACATTCAAATAATACCATCTCAATCCAACACCATCATTGCTGTGAAAAAAATGGATATAATTCATGTCTTCTTTTCTCATATAAACCAATAATTGCTGGAAGTTTTAAGTCAACTCTTTAGAATGGACAAACTCATTGGAGTTACTTACTTCTTGTTCCCAGTCCGTACATGAAGTTACTATGAGTAGCAAAATTGCTTGTACAGAAATGCCACAGATAATTCCGAGCCAGAGTCCCTGAAATATCAATGAAAATTTGGCATAAGAAAGAAATTAAAATGTTAAAAAGTAATATTCTAATCCTTTATTTGTAAACACAAGCATTTGCCTGCAGCCTACATAGAGTCATGTGCTTTCTCTACTCTTGCTAAGAGGAAAGGAACTAGGGAAATTCTGATCAAGTCTCTTCCATGCTTATTACTTTGGCAATTGCTTTATGGTTTTATATATTAAAATACAGCCAAGTCAAGCTTTGATGGGAAATAGTTTGCATCTATGTAGCAGTTAGAATTCAGATGAAGCATAGTCTATAACTATGTAGCAATGAAGTAACTATGTAGCAATGAAGTCTAGACAAGAAATATAATATTAAGTTAGGTTTATGCCTACAATGAGTTAATTCCTAGAAATGTATTATTAACCATTCCTAGTTTCTGGCATCCTATTCTGAATGAACAATTTTGAAATTAATAGACTACCATCCTCACCTTAAGTATGACTGCTTCATAGCATGCCTTATAACAGGGAAAATAATTTATATTCCTAGACTGCCGCTGGGAATGGTCTAGCCAGTTGATGTCAGAATTAGAATTTCAATAACTGTTCTATTTTCAGAACGCAGGGTTTTGTATCATTTATCTGTCAAAAATCTTACTCTAGCAGGTAAGAAACTTAACTTTTTTTGCCAAAGTTCTCATCTATTTCTTAAGCATTGAAAACATAATTTTCAGAGCTTTGTAAATCAATCAATAGGGAAAGGGTAACTGACCCTGCCACCAACATGCAGTACAAAGGCCAAAAGGACAGCCATAGGAATGCCAACCATGTAGTATGCCCCAAGATTAACATAAGCACCCAATTTTTGCCACCCACATCCTCTAGCAACGCCTGAAATATTATTTAAAAAAAAACCATTACTTTAACACAATTTATTGTTATGCTATCATGATTTCAAGATGAATATGTTTGTAGCTCCATATATGACTATAAAGGGTAAATCTGAACCTGAAAGAGTGCCTTGGATTCCATCCAAAAGTGATGAGGCTGCTAGCAGTGGGACCATGCTTGCAACATAATCAGTGACCTCCTTTTCATTGCTGTAAGCATAGCCCCAAACATTTCGTATAGAGAATAAAAGACATCCTATCATGATTGCCTCTGTGATTGCCATAAAGAACACTACATATACTGCTAAGCGGGCAGCATGTGAGCGTCCAGCTCCTAGTTCATTTGAAACTCGTGTACTGCAATGCAAACATTCTGAAAATTTTTGATTGAAAATGATTTGGATTAAATCTTTGCTGATCTAATATCCTAATTTTTTTTCCTTAAATAGTTTAAATGACTAACAGAAATAGTAGAAATTTACTAGTTAGCTGTAAAATGTGCTAACCTTACAGCAGCACCCAAACCAAAGGGAATCATATATGCTAGAGAGGCAGTGCTAAGGCTGCAAAATATCAAAACTAGCTCAGATAAAAATGAAGTAGATGCAATAAAATTCTCATAGTAAGATTCATTTATAATTAAACTTCTGATATCACACTTCATAATTAAAATTGTCACATTACAAATACATACCAGATTGAAAGAACTGATGTCTCAAGTTTTGGATTGGACAACAGACCTGACAAGAGAATAAGCGTTTCAAAGGACCACCACTCCAAGCTGTTGACAGCCATAGAATAATGAACTGACAAAATAAGTTCAAAAAAAGGTTCTAGTATAATCTACCATGCATTATTAACAACTTGCGGTATAGTATGATGAACAAAAATGAATCTGGTCTATTTGACAAATTGTTCCTCACGTGCTATGAAATTTGAAAATCAGGAAGGATTAAAAGGAAGTATATTAAACACAAAAATGCTATTAAATAGTACATAGATAACTTGGACCAAATCTTGTAGCTAATAGATTAAAGTAGTATACCAGATCATCAGTGAAGATGGAATGGCAAGCATGAGAAAATTTTTAATATCATACAAAGCCTCCCTTGTAAAGGATGTCCATGTCCTCTTGCATGCAGGTGAAATTTTAATATATAGTAAAAGAAGTGCCACATTAACCCAGTTGGAAATGCTGTTTGCCAAGGCAGCCCCTTTATTACCTAATCCACTTTTAAATACCAGAGCCCAGCAAAGGGGAACATGGAAACACAAAGTAATTGCAGAGCATAGCATCATGGGAAAGACAATGCTTTGGGACTGGAGAAATTTTAAAAGTGGTTGAAGAACTGCATAAGCAAACAGACCGGGAATCATCCATCTGGCAAATTTCCCTGCTTCAAAAGATATTAAAGGGTCCTGCCCCAATGCAATTAGAATGTTGCCCATGTATGCCCACACCACAGCAAGCGGTATGCTCACACAAGAAAGAACAAAAATTGCTCTCTGCACTTGAATCCCGAGTAGATGGTATTGCTTTGCTCCATAGGCCTGTCCGCATAGTGTTTCCAATGCACTTCCCATTCCCATCTGTACAGAAAGAAGAGAAAAACAGTTGGCCTTCCATGCAACACTGCATTCATGACTTCTAAACAAACTTAAATCTTCATTTTTCTAAATGGATATGCTTATAGTAGACTTCAGAACTCTACAAAAAGAAGTGAACCATAATAACTGTAGAAATTATCTTCAGGGCCAATCCAGTGTGGCAGGTATGCAGACCGAATCAGGTTACTTTTTTTATTAGTTATCCGCAAAAGGCTTTTCAAAAATTCATCAACTAAGGAAAAAGTTGTCTATTGTTCATTTCAAGGGATAATAGATTAAAAAATCAGTTTGGATTTATTTATTTCCCTTTATAGCATTAAATAATATTCATTCATGAAAGGAGATTACCAACCTCTAAATAACTTCTGTTCTGACACCAAGAGGACATCTAAAAGATCAAATTTGATTTTTGTTTCCTAAGGCTTAGAGCTCAGGTTCAAAGGTCCAATACAGGATCAAAATTAGTAACAATATTTGTATATGCTGAGCAACCCTAGTTGAAAAGAAGGCTAATTTAATGAATCAATTAGGTGATATTGATAAATTTCTTAGAACTTGCAGCACAAACTATTGAAAACAGAAATAGGATGTATATTTAGCACCTGGGTGCAGCCTAACTACAAGAACATCAAAAGCCTGCCATATGATTTGAGTCTGTACTTAGGACCTTATCAAATATTTTTTAAGCACATAATGTTTCAACAGTCCATCATTATCAAAATAATTTTTCGGGGATCAAGTGCCTATTCAATATTGAGTCATTTGCAATAACCCATAAATTTAAGAAGGGAAAAGTATTCAAACCATAAACTCTTACAACAAAAGCAAACCAAAGCAAAGAAAGGTTTTTTAATTATACCAGCACACTGAAGCCAGTGACACCTGCAAAGGAAGTAGCAATAGATGCACTAGAGAGAGCAAGTTCCCCTAAATGCCCTACCAGCATAACAGATATCACCTGCAAGCTATACTGTAACAAATTCACTGACATCATAGGCCCTGCTATCCAGCATTGTTTCTTTACTTCCTCCCATACTAAAGCTCCACTGTACTTCACTTCATCCTGCTCATCTCCAAATACAAGTGTTTCCTCCTTGGCTACGAGTGGCTCCAGCACATCACTCTCATGCCCATGGCTATGAATTGAATCACCTCTTTCCATGGTTGATCGAATGGAAGAATTACATTCAACCAACTTATAAGCTGGATTGTATCTTTATACCTTAAGAATATTGAATCGTCTGTCTGTAGAAGAAAGATTTAACAAAACTAATCTTCCACAGTTTTTAAATTCTGTATTGCCTGTGGAGGTCAGGGTATCAAAATCTAAGTTGACTGCCAAGCACAGCTATTTATCTGGTCGTGTGCCATGCAATATAATTTCCAACAGGCCGCCTTGTGAATTCTCTTTTCCCGAGAGGGAGAGGACAGATGGAAATAGAGTTGGGGACACGTATGCACTAAAACAAAACCAATGTGAGAAAAACAAGAAAGGCAAGTGAGTGGTAGAGAAATTTGAGAAAAGTTTGCGTATTTTATTGCGGGTGAATAAAACTTACTCATTTCTTTGGAGGAGAACACGGTCAAGATGGACCCATGTTGAGAGTTTGAGTTGAATACGTCTCGTTTACTGATCTTTCCTTTCTAGGTAATGAATAGTCTTTATTTTAAAAAGGATTTTTTTTTGTTTTTTGTTGTCTTTATTTTAAAAAGGATTTTTTTTTTTGTTTTTTTGTTGTCTTTGTTTGCAGCATCTTTTTATTTTAGTAGAAATATATTCAGGGTTTGAGTTGAATGTGTCTAGTTTAGGGATGCTTTCTTTTGTCTCTTATCAGCATCTTTTTATTATAGTACAAATTTTATGGACTTAATAATATATGAGTATAATTAAATATATTTAATAATAAAAATATAATTAGTTTAAGTAAATTGAAAATAAAAAATGTTATTTTTGAAAATGAAATGTAAGAAGATTAGGGTATTTAATTCTTAGATTGAAGATGAAGTATGGATGTTAATGATTTGTTGAGTTAATTTATGATAGTATAGGAAATTAATGACTTGGGAATGTTGGCTATCCTTGGAACTTGTGAAAACTTAGTAATCTTTGTGGGTCGATCTCACAACTTGAGATTGATCCCGTGTAGCACATATTTGATCTTTGAGGTGGAGTTCTAGTTTAGTCAAATACACATTGCTCTAATCTAGTTTATTGTGATCCTTAATCTCTAGGGATGTATAAGGACTGATGTTATTTAAAAACACCTTGGGGAAATTGTTGAATAATGAGGGTCAAGTTCTCCTTAGTCAACCCCTTTGAGAGATCAACTTTGCAACCTTGGGAAAGTGTTGGTATATAACAAGCAAATGTGTGTTGGCAATATGTGTTGTCATTGATGTCAACATAGTATATGGCAATAAATGGACAAACTTATACAGACGTTGTGTATAGAAGAAGGAGAAGCTGATGGATAGTGGAAGATTTGAGAGAGATGGTTTGACTTAGTTAAAGTCAAGCGGTCAGCATGTCTAAGGCAAGTCAATCTGGAAGACTTAGTAGATGGAGTGAAACCAATTTAGAAGAAGAGAAAATTGTCTAAGTATGACGTGATGATTAGTCTTGTGTCTAAGCATGATGTGGAGGTAAACACTTATGTCCTAACAAGTTTTGTGTATTCCTACGTGTATATCTCACCAGCTTGGATTACCGCACATAGTACTAAGTATCAGAATTTTAACTAAGGCATTCACAATGCATATCTTAAGGCAAAGTCACAATGTTTTTGGTTTGATTTCTCCGTAGAGCAAGAACTAGTCTTGCGCTTTAGAAGATAAGTTTATCCTGATATTAACATGATATATTCAAGATTTCAAGTCACCACACCTTTAACAAAAAAAGTTACAAGTGGCAGAGTACCAGTTACTACTTAGACAGGGCAAAGCAATGGTGGAGACCTATTGGAATGCTCCACATTCCTTTGGAAGAAATTGTTTGGTCATATGGTGTTGAGGATAGGCTCAAGGATGTATGAGGTATGTTATATTGAAGCTTCAAGTAGTCTAGTGGTCTGCAAGGTCAACATTCAAGTAACAGATGTAATATATAGACTATTTCGGAAGCCTCCGAACACATGTTTGAGTATTTGTGGAAGATGAAATACATATAGATCAGCCATAAAAGATTGTGTGGAGGTTCTACATGCTCCAATATACCTCAGAATTGAATTGCATGCAAATATATCTTGTTTCCGGTACCACACAAGATATGTAAGTGATCAATTAATGAAGAATTGTACATCTTTGTTCCCCAGACTCTAGTATACCTTAGTCTAGCTTTTATTTTTCTCCAAAAATGATAGACGAGGATGTGCGGATCTAGGAGTATGCATTTAATGATGTTTAAGTTCATCTCTAAAGGTTTCAAGATTTTTTATGTACCGCAATGCCATATCCTGAATAGTGGAGTATCACAGTTAGTTCGAAATACCCTCTTTCCACCAATTCATCATATCTCGTCTTGCAGATGTATAGATTGATCTGATACTTCAGTAGAAAGGTGGTTGAATGATGTTGAGGTGGTAAAATGTTGAATTCTTGGTCCGCATGATGTTTTTGGCTTCTCCTCGGTGGTATGAAGATAAACAGTTAGCAGTGTTTGTACAGTTTGGGCCAACAAACTAGTTTCTATTAGATGCAGTGGATCTTGATCAATTGTTTTGATTTTGAAAGATGTGAAGTGATGTTCCTTGAATCCTTTCATGAAGTCCTGAGGTTTGCAACAAGTTTCCTTGACATATTGTATGTATTGAATCTTACCTTTGAAGAGACCCATTTCATCTAAAAGAGTTTCATGGTACAAACCTAATCAATGTTGTGATGTGTTGTGGAGGGTATTTATAGAAGATCAAAGTTATTTTTGACATGTATGAGAGTGACAAATCTGTATGCGAAGTATGAAGTGTGTAAAGTCAGTTTGAAAGCAGAATTTTGAGCAAAAAATGAGGACTGCGATATTAACATAAGTCAAATGTTTTCTATACAACAATTCATATATTCATTATATCTATAATTCTTATATCAAGACAGTGAGTCTACAAGGAGTTGTAGCTTCCTTGGAAGTGACCCTAAAAACTATATTTAGGAAGTAGTAGCTTCCTTGGGTTGTAGCCCTAAAACAAAGTTGTAATACTTGTTGTAGTGAACATAATATATTGTGAGCTAACACTCACCGTGGTTTTTCCCTGTCTTGGGTTTTGCACGTAAAATCATGGTGTTCTTGTGTTGATTCTTGTGTTGCATGATTTACTTTTTGTTCCCTAAGTTATTTAGTTTTTATCTGCAAGTATTTGTTCCAGTATTAGTGTGTGCTGATTCACCCCCCTCTCAACACTTCATTGTGTTCAACAATTGGTATCAGAGCCAAGTGCCTTTGAGAAGCCTAACAACTGAGGTAGATCCTATACTTGAACACATGGAATCTGAAGCTATGGATAATGATGTATTTGTTTCAGAACTAGATCTAGAAGCAATGGAACTTGAAGGTTGGGATCTAAACATAGATGATGTTGACCTTGAAGGAGAACTCAAGTTAGATCTTGATGATTTGGATGAGGCAAGAGAACTAAACAAAAAGTATGAGGATATGATGCAAATGGTAGAAGAAAAGTTTGCTAGAATGAAGACAAAATCAAGAGAAGAAATTAACAGATTGAAGGCTCAATTAGAAGAGGCTAAAGGAGGTGAAATCAAACCTAAGAAGATAGAAGATGAGATCTCTATGTTGAAGGACAAATTGAAGAATGCAAGAAGACAGAAGATTGCCCAAAAATCAAGCTCAATGATAAAGAAGTTGAATGTTCAAAACTTGCAGAGGAAGCAATTAGTCTAAGAAATGAATTAAATGAAGTAAAAGAGCAATTAGACAAAAGTCTTAAACTAAAAAATGACAGTAATATTCTTGATGAGATATGCATTCACCAAAAGTCACCTAATGACAAAAGTGGTCTTGGTTTTGAAAGGGAGAATGCTCTAAGACCAACATGGTTGATGACAAGATAGAAAAGGTTAGCCAAAAATAACATAATGAACCTGAGAAGCCAAAAGAAGACAAAAAGAAATTCACTCAAGTCTAGAACAAGAAGAAGAACTTCAGGAAGCCTGCTCCCACTAGGTATTCTCAACTAGTTATCAAACAAGTCACTGATGAGTACCAAACAAAAGATGACAAGTTGATACCTTACAAGCAATTGGTTGATACATACAAGCCACATTTCTCTAGCATCACTTTTGAACAAATCCCAAGGGTACACAATAAAGCTACAGATTCTATGGCTACTATTGGATCACTTGTGGATATGCCTACAAACACTCAGTGAAGTGAATTCCCAATTGAGCAGTTGTTGATACCAGTCATTGATGTTCCTCTCATAGAAATCATCTGTGAACTTGTTGGTTCCAACTCCCCTTGGTATGAAGATATCTATGAATACCTCCATCATGGTACCTTTCCATTTGAACTATCCAACACCTATGCAAAACCTTCATCCGTCGAGCCTCTCATTTCACTATCCTTGGTGATACCCTATACTGAAAGAGTCTTGATGGTTCCTCCTTAGGTGTCTTAACTTGGACAAAGCTAATGTTGCCTTAAGAGACGTACACAAAGGTGTTTGTGGAGCACATTCCACCGGTCCAAACTTAGCTAAGAAACTATTACGTACTGGTTACTATTGGTCCATAATGGAAAAAGATGCACAACACTTTTCTAAGACATGTCTTCAATGCCGTTAGCATGGGGACCTCATACATGCACCAGCACATGAGCTACAACCTATTACAACTACATGGCCTTTTTCATAGTGGGGACTCAACCTCGTGGGTAAAATTCATCCATCCTCTTCCAACGACCATAAGTTTATCATTACCACCACTGAGTATTTTACTAAGTGGGTAGAAAATATTCTAATGACCTATATCACTGGCAAATAAATATCCAAGTTCATCCTAAACTATCTTATTTGATGATATGGTATTCCCTTAGCAATCATAACTGATAATGGTAGACCATTCAAGAACCAAGATGTTCGTGCCTTGTGCACACACTACCATATTCAGCATCACTTTTCCACTCCATATGATCCTCAGTCAAATGGCCAAGTTGAGGCTTCCAACAAAACCATACTCAAATTCCTAAAGAAAACTGTCAATGAAGCTAGTCGTGATTGGCACTTGCAACTCAACCCTTCCTTATGGGCCTATCACACAAGTATCAAAACACCAACTAGTGCTACACCATATGCCTTAGTCTATGGTACTCAAGCCATTTTACCCATTGAGGTCGATATCCCATCTCTTAGAGTATCTTTGCAGCACTGGATTGATGGAGAGGAGTACAAAATTTCTAGATTAGCTGAGCTAGAGTTACTTGACGAGAGGCATCAAATAACACTTAACCATCTTCATGACTATAAAAACCACCTTCGTTGTAACTATAATAGTAAGATCAAAGAAAGAAGATTTCAGATAGGTGATCTTGTCCTTAAAGAAAATTAGAGAAACCAATCAAATAGAGACAAGAAGGGCAAGTTTGAGCCTAATTAGTTAGGACCTTTCATTATCACTGCAGTCTATGGATCAGGAGCTTATACTTTGTCAACACCTGAAGACATTCCCTTAGATGAGCCACTCAATAGTGTTCATCTCAAGAAGTTCTATGCTTGATCCTTAGAGTATCCTTAGCAAAAAATAAAAAAATAAAAAAAATAGAAAAATCTAAAAATAATTCGTCCTCTGGTGAAAACCTAGTAAACATGCACCTTGGATAAGTACCATAGTGAAAACCTGGCAAACAGGTGCTATGCATAGAGTCAGTATCCACCATCTCTTAAGTCGTACATCCATCTCATTCCATATCAATCCATAATAAATCCTCATCCATCTATCGTTGAATTTACATTTTCCACTTTCCCATCTATCATGGCTTGGAAATTGTGGTGTTAGTTATCCTTTAGCATCGTCTAGTGTCAGTTCATCCATAGTCAATTCATCTATTAGCATCATTCAGTGTTAGTTTATCCATCGTCAATTCTTCCATCATCTCTATAATAAAACCTCTCCCTAAATGGGGGCAACTTGTTCCTTAACCTAAGTCTAGGAATGGATCCTTATTCAAGGTACAACAACGCTTCACACTTCATCTTCATCCCATATCATCAAAGATTACTAGAACTACATATCATCATCATCATCTCAAACTTAAAGTACCTTGATCCCATGGATATGGGAATGTAGGCAGTTTGGAATATGAAGGAAGTATCTAGTACTCAAGTACATAAGATGTCATCATTTCACCTAAACATCTTCAAAACACTTCATCCCATATCATCAAAGCTTCCCAGAACTACATATTATCATAATCATCTTCATCGTAGTGTGCCTTGATCCCATCGATATGGGTATGTAGGCAATCTGGAATATGAAGGGAGTATCCAATACTCAGGTACATAAGATGCCATCATTTCACCTAAAGATGCTCAAAATACTTCATCCCATATCATCAAAGCTTCCCAAAACTACATATTATCATAATCATCTTCATCGTAATGTGCCTTGATCTCGTGGATACAAGGTATGTAGGCAGTCTGGAATATGAAGGATGTATCCAATACTCAGGCACATATAATCCATCATTCTTCATCCCAATCCATCGAACACTTCCATCTTTCTTGTCTTCCATTTATCACTCTCCATATTACCACCTAGACTTGACTAACTCAAGCAGAAAATGAACCATGCATCATTTGTAAGCTAAAGTACTTATCCAAACCTAAAGCAAAAAGACTACTCATAGAGCCATATGTTGTCCCTCATATCACTTGCCACATCTGCTACAACAATCCATCTATCCTAGATCAGATCAATAGTCTTTATGGATATATCTTTCCTACAATAAGGCTTTATCTACCAATCTACCCTGAGCAACCTCTTTGGCAAGAGAATATGTTGGTTGTGTGTTCACTTTGTCAGTCATTCAATTTATTTTTGGTTTATCTTTTGTTCCTTTCTAATGCTTAGTCAAGACTACCTTGATTTATCTATATCTTGGTATGTTATGATGTGGTATGGATTGGGCCATAGTCATTGCTTTCATATGTTGTGTTTGTGGAATGTTCTTTTTATCTTACTATGTCTAATATTTATCTTGTGTGTGTGTTAAAACTTAGTATCTTACATTTTAATATTTTTTTTCATTTAAGGTTCTGAAAAGGCCTCATATGTATTAAGTTTATTATATGTTCAAGACTATGGCTCATTCACATATCCAACAAGGTTATATTATGTCTAGTAGATATAATTTCAAACCATTTGTTTGTAAAGTCAACATCCTTGCAGCAAATATCTCAGCACCTTGGTCTTATATACCTTGGTTGCATAACTATCCACGTGCTATATTGAAATCTAGGATTGTTCTTTATAAATATTTGTGAAATTGTTGCAACAAGCTATCCATACACCCATCCATACATCCAAAATCCTAATATAGTTTTTATACAATGATCAATCAACTGTCTATCATTCTCTATCTAATCTATCTCATTTCTTCTATTCATGATCAAAATCTTCTACATACCTACAAAATATGTTAGGCATCATGATTATACACATCATAAGTATATCATCACATAAATCCATGATCCTAGTATAGTGTCATTTCATCCATACATCTATGAAAGCATAAATCATGTCATCACATAAATCCATAATCATAGTACAGTGTCATCTCATTCATACATCTATAAGCATAAACATCATCATAGGAGACCATAATCATAAGTACAATGTCCTTACATCCATAACATATAAAAATGAAACATCATCATAAGCATGAAAATCCATAAAACATCTCATGAATCAAAAGATCATATATATATATATCATCATCATCATCGAAGGTCATCCAAAAATATATAATGTCCAGTATATACATCATGTACATAAAAAATGAATCATATAGTACATCGTGGCTATCATGAGCTATCAAAATATACATTAGATGCTCGCAAGTATTATAATCATTGAAATAAATACATCCAAAATTGATACAATATGCATATGAACGTCATGCTCTAGCCTTGGCTATGCGTAGAGCTCTCAGCATGCTACTATGATCCTTGCCCGCCACTAGATGATCCACCTCCATGTGAGTGTCTGGGTGGACCCATAGCTGATGAGCCTAATCACCTTGATCTTCGTGAGGAGGTAGCCCTAAATCTGCTCCTCTCCTTGAAGCTAGGTTGTCTCTGCTCGGTAGGAACAACTCCATAGTACAGTCCTTAGTAGTACTCTATCTCATGACCTATCATTGCTAGCTCTCCTTGCACTTTAGTCATCTTGCCCTATGTGCGAGTTAATTCTCCCACCAAAATCACTGTAGCCTTGTCAGTCCCCAAGGCCACCCTCACTATGTCCCTCTCCTATGTCAATCTCTATACTATGGCCTTGGCTACCAATCTAAAGTCTCTAAATCCAAAGTTGTAGAGTTTAAATCCACTAGTAAGATAGTTATGAGGACTTAAGTATCACTACATGCTTTGACAGTGTTTGATAATGACAGAGGTGGTGTTCTGATAGCCCGCATTTTGTCGCATGTTAATATTATGCTTTGCAGTTTTGAGGATAAGCTTGGGGATGCTTAAAGAGTCTTAGTTGTGAATTTGAAGAAGTTTTGTGATCCGCATTGCAAGTTATGTTCTGATAGTTGATCTAAGTCGGTGACAGTCAGCTTGTGAAGCTGACCTAATATGGGAATCTGTGTGTGGTAGAATTTATTGATTAGAATCATATCCTAAGTGGTTCTATAGTTTGGGCCGACATGTGTGAATGTGTTTCAAGTATTGTTTTGGTCCACAAAGCATTTTGGTGATTGCTTTAGGCCAACAAGCTACACATTGTATAACTACACATTTCATCCTAGCAAGCTGACCTAACTTGAAGTTTGTAAGTGTTGTGATATATATATGATATTCATTTTTGTGTGTAGGGTGGATGTGTGTGAGTATGTGCGACATGTATGAAGTTTTGTGATCCAATTAGTGCAACAAGTGTTTGAGAAGAAGTTTCATGAAGAGTAGAGCAGTGTGACAGAGCAGATCAGGATGAAGAGTTTTCAGATAGTATTTTGTGCTTCATTGGAGCTGTACCCCATGCATTTGTAGATGTAATTACAATAGTTCATTTTGGTAGTGAGCCACCCATTCCCTCTTACTTTTATCTTGGCAGTGAGCATCTTTTTAGACAGTGAGTCCTTAGGGCAGTGAACCTCTTGTAATTCAATATTGATACTACATAATATATTGTGAGCTAACACTCACCTTGGTTTTTCCCTTTTTGGGTTTTCCATGTAAAAAACCTAGTGTTCATGTGTTATGGTTTGTGGTTGTGCTTTTTATGTTTGATTTTCTTTGTTGTTATTAAATGTGGCAAATGGATTAATGGTTTAATAAGTGAATGGTTTAATAGAATACTAATTCACCCCCCTCTCAGTATTTTGAATGTTTAACAATTGGTATAAGAGTCTGGTTCCTTGGAAGAAGTCTAACAGCTTGAGGAAGATCTTAGAGATTGAACACATGGCAACTAGAAGGTATCCTACTCATCCTGAAGAAATTTATCCAACTAGAATTACAAAAGAAGAGTGCATATATATCAATGAAGAAGAACTCAAAGTTTCTCTTGAAGACCTTGAAAGGACTGAAGAGGAAAACAAGGATCTGAAAGAAAATGTCAAGGAAGCAGATGAGTGCATTAGGAAGTTGAGGGAGAAAGTCAAGGAGTTCAAAGAAAAGCATGAGGTTAGTGAACAATTGAGATCAACAAATGAAATCTTAGATCATTTGAAAATGCAAATTGAAGATAAGGCAAAAGTAGAAGAAGACCTAAATCAATTGATGAAAGGCAAATCAGAAGAATGTGCAAAGCTTGAAAAACAAGTTGTGAACTTGAAGTCAGATTTGGAGAAGGTAAAGAGCTATGAAGAAAAGTTCAAGATAAGTTCTACAAAACTTGATGAGATGCTTGCTAGCCAAAAGAACCCTGATGAAAAATAAGGCTTGGGATTTGAAAAAGGTGAAAGTTCCAAAACAGGCCAAGCAATGACTAATGAGAACAAGAAAGACAAAGGAAAGTAGATCCAGAATCAAAGGAATGGACCTAGAAAACTGCCGGTTAGGCAACCAAATGCTCAAAGGTACCCATGTTTCAATGTTTATTGTAATTCATGTAATAAGTTTGGTCATAAGGCTACTCAATTTAGGAACATAATAAATCAAAATGTTCCATCTTTCTTTGGTCAGTGCTTTACATGTAAGAGAGTTGGTCATAAAGCTAGTGAATGTAGAAGTCATAGAAGGAATAGTTATTACAATGGAAGGAATGCTCAATCTTTTAGAGGTAACTGTTTTACATGCAAGAGAGTTAATCATAGAGCTAGTGAATGTAGACGTCAGATAAGGAATGACTATAACAATGGAAGGAATGCTCAATCTTTGAATGGTAATTGCTTTACATGCAATAGATTTGGACATAAGGCTAATAAATGTAGATCCAGAATGAATGGAAGGAACAACAGTTAGAGGAATGTTGTGTGTAACAATTGCAATAGGCTTGGACATATTGCAAGATTCTGTAGAAGCAAGAACATGAAGAAGGATAATCTAGTAGAAAGGAAGAAACCAGTACAAAAGGTTGATGCGGTAGAAATCAAGAAGGAGATGAACAAGATGTGGGTTAAGAAGGATGTTATTGAAGCCAAGAATAAGTATGTGCCAGACTCTAGTGCAGAAAATTCCTCCGAGAAGTGAATTGGGAGCTCTAGCTCTTTTCATAATAAGTAAAGTGTATTTATCAACACTATAGGAGAAGTAATATTAGATCTTTACCATTGTTCCAAGTACAACAATATTACATCAATATGAGAGTACAACTACATAATTGGTTAAACAACCCATGCAAGGATTAATACAATGTTCAATATACATCTTAAGTCCTATAACATAAGAAAATCTATCTTCAGCCACCCTAACCCATTGGTCTTCCACAAGCCGAAGCCAAGAGTATGGTTAAGATGTTTTTTCCACCCAGCCACGAAGTACTAAACGTCCCTGGGATTCTTCCTAACTTGAAGAATCCCTGACCCTACACAAGAAGCCTAACAACTTGGAAAGAATGGACAAGAGGGAAACTCTTGATGCAAGTTCGATGCCTATATGCACTCTAACTAACTAGAATGGCATATGTCTTGCATATGAGATGTGGCAGAGATAATTAAATAAATACACTAGGCTTTTTGAAATCCATCTATTTCAATGGTACAAGCAACTTTGGCCAAAGTAATAACAAAATATAATTGGTAAAACTTGAAAAAGAAGCTTACCATCTCTATATATCCACACTCGGCATCTTGTCCCAGAAGTCGCATAAATCTATAAGCAAACCATCTACTACTAATGTAGTCAACAACAGGTGGTTCAAAATCAATGAATCCCTTATGAGGTATAACAAAAAGGTTTTTATATCAACAAAAAGGTTTACTAATTCCACATTTATTAATGCTCTTAATAATTCTATCAAACATACTTTCCATTTAAATAAAAATATGTTAACTATTCATCTAGATGTAAGTTAATTTTGATTCTACAACCCATCACGTGAATAAGCAAGAAAGATCGGAAAAGTACTCAACTAGTTTAAGCTATACTTTGTCATTACTATCTTATTCCATAACCTAAAAATACAAGAAAGACTATTTTTCCCTTGGGTTACACTCTCGGTAAAATGTTAAATAATTGACTAATACAACGAACCATAATTATCCATATCAAGATACACTTAATACACAATTCCATAACTATAAAAGTAATAATAAGGTTTTGATAGCATCTTTCACCTTTGGAGCAATTACAAGAATTAATAAACTCATGCTTGTCAAAAGTTCTAGGAGAAAGTGCAAATGCCCATACATAAGGAACTAATTTCCTAGATTGAAGCAAGGTCAACCATTTTCATATTTATAACACGTAACCATCTTATTCACAATTTAAGTAACCATTTGTGGTAGCATGCTATGACTCACGAGCTAGTTAAAAGGTATGATTATTCTTCTTAATATATATCTGAATTTATTATTTAATAATCAATGAGAAGCTCCTACTGCATCTACCTTCTTAATTGCAAGGTTACTATCAATTAGTTATACTAATTTTACAAGGTTATACTATCAATTATTTATATATGGTGACTTAACATGTTTTACTTTCATACATATTTAACTTTACATGTCTACGACCTATAATGTTCTTTCATTTATGAATAATGTTGCCTTTGTTCTAATTATATTTCATAAAGAAATTATCAATAACTAACTAACATTTATTTACCTAAGTTGATGTAAGCTTATTGTATTTCTTTGATTGGATTGACCTAGTTTAAAAGGAAAACTTATTATCCTTCATAAATGTGTTGGTTCTATTTGACTAAATTAGTCTTAGCTAAAGTCTTCTAAAGATACAATACAAAAATAATCACTGGAACCTTCTATCCATAGTAATCACTTTTGTTATTAATTTGTCCTAAATATAATTCATATTTATATGAGTCATCCTCAAAACAAATTTAATAATCAATGGCTCTAAACTTGACAATTACTATACCTAATCTTAAAACTTATTAAGTATGGTTGATTTTGCTTATGATTTTATTAGGATATATGGATGGGTGGATGGATAGGATGTTGCATTGGTTATGCTAAAATGTAAAGAGAAATCCTTATTTTGATATAGCATGTGGATATTATGCACCAAGGTATATAAGACCACGGTGACAATGTATCCAATGCATAGGACGTTGACTATATGCAAACAAACAGTTTGAACTTATATCTACTAGACATGAATGGAAACTAGTTTTAGCATAGAATGATCTTAATACACATAAGGATTTTACAAAACCTTAGGTGCAAAATATATTGATATGCAAGATGCTAATTCCAACACAAACAAGATAAATATTAGTCATAGTAAGATAATAAGTTCATCCCAAAAACACAATATACAAAAGCAATGACCATGCCCCAATCCATACTGTATCGTAACATACAAAGATATAGAAAGATCAAGGTAGTCTTGAGTAGGTATTAGAAAGGAACAAAAGATAAACCAAAAATAAATTGACCAACTGATAAAACAAATACACAACCATCATATTCTCTTTCCAAAGAGGGTACTCATGGTAGATTGGGCATTATTGTAGGAAAGATATATCCGTTAAAGGCTTTGGATATAGGATAGATGGATTTAGAAAATGTGGCAAGCAGTATGCAAGCAAGCATACTGCTTTAGGAGTAATCTTTTGCTTTTGATTTGATAAGTACTTTAGCTTTCAAAGGATGCATAGTTTGTTTTCTACTTGAGTTAGTCAAGTCAGGGTGAAAGGTGAATATGATGGATTGTGATAGATGGATGAAGTGAGAGTTGAGATTTTATTATGGATTGGGTTGGATGAAATGTGTTTACAGAAAGTGAGTGAAAGTGTTATCATGCCTCTAACAAGGATCCATTCTTAGACCTAGGTTAAGGAAATGTGCCCCCATTCAGGTAGACATTTTAT
The DNA here is from genome assembly GCA_027924645.1 of Cunninghamia lanceolata. Lineage (NCBI taxonomy): Eukaryota > Viridiplantae > Streptophyta > Pinopsida > Cupressales > Cupressaceae > Cunninghamia > Cunninghamia lanceolata. The sequence goes on along the minus strand of BSBN01000204.1, from coordinate 1,128,650 downwards.
TATGGAATGATGAATGAACTCACTATGGATGATGCTAATAGATGACAACTGACACTAACAATTTCCAAGCCATAATAGATGGGTATGTGGAAATGCAAATGTCAATAATTTTATTATGGATGCATGGGCCCATTTATTATGGAATGAGATGGATGAAATAGATGGAAGACTTAGTAGATGGTGGATGTTGACTCTTACACATAGCGCTTGTTTTCCAGGTTTTCACTATGGTACTTATCCAAGGTGTCTGTTTATTAGGTTTTCACAAAAGGATGGATTATTTTATTTTTGGATTTTTCTATTTTTTTTATCTTTTGGTTTTTTTTATATGTTTGTATTTTCTATTTTTTTTGTATTTTTGAATTTTTTTGAATTTTTTTATATTTTATCCTAGGGATACTCTAAGAATTAGGCATAAAAATTCTTAAGATGAACACTGTTGATGGATTCATCTAGAGGAATGCCTTTAGGTGTTGCTAGTGTATAAGCTCCTGATCCATAAATAGTTGAGACAACAAAGGGTCCCCACCAATTAGGCTCAAACTTGCCCTTCTTGTCTCTATCTTATTGGTTTCTCTAATTTTCCTTAAGAACAAGATCACCTACTCGAAACCTTCTTTGTTTAATCTTCTTGTTATAGTTATGATGAAGGCCATTTTGATAGACTTGAAGATGATTTAGTGTTGTGAGATGCCTTTTGTCTAGTAACTCTAGCTCATGCAATATTGAAATTTTGTACTCTTCTCCATTAATATGATGTTGTATGGAAACTCTAAGAGATGGGATCTCGACCTTGATAGGTAAAATGGCTTTGGTACCATATACTAAAGCATATGGGGTAGCACTGGTTGGAGTTCTGATACTGGTGTGGTATGCCCATAAGGCGGGATTGAGCTGCAAATGCCAATCATAACCAACTTTAGTAGTCCTGGTACTTGTCTAAGAACTCAGTTTCCATTTGATCCCATGAGTGAATGGAGTCTAGGGCTAAACCCATAAACCACCTCATGGAAGAATCTTTCAGGGTAAATGGGAAAAGTTTGAGATTTTGATTATCTGATCCATAATCATATGTCTGGCATAAGACCTTAAACTTAAACAAAAACTGATCTGGATCCTTAGAAGCAAGACCCCTGAAGTTTGGTAGGTTTGCAGGTGAAATGTTCTTCATAGGGGGATTATCTCCATGAGCAAGGACAATAGGGTATGAGAAGGTCCTGGCATTCTCATGTAGATGATCTACCTCATCATTGTGATTATCCTCCATGACTGATGTTTCTTCTTTCCGAGGTTCAGTGGGAGATTCTAAGGAAATGAATTCTTGTAATAGATCTGCCTGGTGTCTTTCTTGTAGTTCTTGAATATACTCATAGAGTGAAAGATTTTGAGGACTTGTGGGAATGTCAAATTGAGGTATAATTTCCCAGGTAGGTTCTACGTGTTCTTCTTTCTCTTCAACAAGATCTTATATCACCCTATTGCTTTCACCTGTAGTTTGTTGCTTGGGTGTTTGTTTAATGTATCTACCTTTTGAATCCCTAGGCCTTACCATGCAAATTCAATTTAATCTAAAAGGATTGCTAACTAAGTTTTTCTTATTAATGTATATTGCCAGTAATAGTGCCAAAAGTGACAAGGGTCATCGTACCTTGGCATTTAATCATATTATTCATTTTTCAAATCTAGGGTTGTGTCCTAGGTTGTCTGTAATAAGGAACTTCATAATCTGTAGTCCTTTAGCTAATCCTAATGACTTGACTATCCTATGAAATCAATACTGCTAACCACTTAGTGTGAAAAGGAAATTCTATTCTAAAAACCAAAATAATGCTAAAGTAGGAGATTGCTAAAAAGAATCTATTCTAATTCACACAAAGCTCGAAATATGCATTTATCAGAAAACAACTATTAAATAGGAATTGATCTATCTTATAAAAGCAGGAAAATTATACTCCTAATGAAACTATAAATGAGACAATGAAGCTAAGATACTAGCTTGTTGTTTGTTGGCAAGAGTGGGCCCTTGCTCTACACCTTTAGAACTGAAGGCTAACAAGAAACTCGGAATAGAAATGCAGCAACAAAATCTTCCCTTTAATCTAGTCTCATCAAGTACATTATATTCAAAAGTATATGCTCTGTTCTAAAAATAAAATTACAATAATACTACCAGTAAAAGTTTGTATCTTTCTTTTATTCCTATCTAAACATATATTAGTCCAAGTGACAAGATAGCTTTTGGAACTAACTATTCTATCCATCAGTTCATCTTTGAGATACAACCAATCTCTTATTCTAAACTAAGCCATACAACTGTCCAACTAAAAAGTATAATCATGCAAACTTGAAAAGGCTTTAGTGGTACTAAAGTTCCACTAAATTTGAAGTTTTAACTTAAACAACAATGGGCAACGAGGCCCTAAAATAGAGGTCTTAAACAAGTCTTTGAAGCTCATGCAATAACAAATAAAAAGGGGTTCAAATCCTTGGTAGACAATTGGAGTCTTCACTAGAACACTTTGGTGCTAGATGAGCAGACTCCGTAGCATTATAGTATCCTCTAGAGATGTAGGTTGTCGAAAGTGTTAGAGACTCTGTACTATTACCAGCAGCTCTAGAGACTACGTGATGTTGCTAACAGCTCCAGAGATGCATCCATGAATCCACTAAGACATGAATCTGGAGATCACCACCTCCTTTGCTCTCTTGTTCCTTCTTCTTCAGAAATCCTCCAACGTTTTGGAAAACATTAGAGTCCAATGTAGTGTGCTCCATATTTGGCTCCAAAGATAATTAGGACTACCTCCGAAGATCTTCAAGATTGCTTTTCGCCTGTGTAGCTATAATTGTGAACCCCAAAAGAGATTTTTCTACACAATTTCATTAATTTATTGCAACATAAGTCCTTTCATAAAAAATAATAATCTTCAGTAATTCATCTCTCATTAGTATAATTAAAACAAGACTTTATAGTTTCTATAGTGTAGAATACCAGGATAGGCAGAATGGAAAGATAGAAAAAGGAAGTAAAAAGGTATGTTTTTCTAAGTGCTACCTAGCACTCATCAAATATGTTAAGACTAATGAATTTAGGGTCCCAAAAGTATTCCTAAGTTGTAATGTCCCCTTCCTAGGTAGTGTTAGTCTATACTTGGTTCCCGTAGACTAACCAGTGTGGTTAGGGAACTCTTGGGGTTTCGTTGGATGGTTTTGGACATCTTGGCTAGAACTTACTATTTTTAGTAAGTTAGTGATTTGACCATTTTGGGGAATTCAAGATTGGAGGTGAAGCATTTCAGAGAGACCTTTCCAATGATCTATAGCTCTTTGGATTCTGAATCTGTTTGACCCTTCATCTTAAAGTTTGTAAGTTAATATTGTGTATTTAATATTTGGACTTTATAATGTAATGTTGGTGACTAAGTAAAAAGGGTGAAATGCAAGTAAAAGTCACTTTATTGGACTTGGGCGCTCCTCATGAAGTAAAAGTGAATTTATAATATTAAATTCCTCTCTCATATGGGTCGACCCACTTGTGGGGAAATATAAAAAAAAATTGAAAAGAAGACATTCATTCTTGACATTATGATTTTATGATATTTGCTCTGCACGTGAATAAGGGTTTAAAAGAAAACCATCCATGGATTTTAGAGATGAAATCCTCTATTAGTAGAAGCATTCTGTAGGTGTGAGAGGCCACCCAAGGATGCTCTTGGGCATCCATATCTAATGGTTGCATTTGTGTACCATTTTTAGTCAGTTTGAGAGTTGAGCTTTTTCGTGGAGGTGAAAACACTTACAAATCTACACCATCTTGCCTCCTTAATTCTTGTGACAGTTTAAGGAGCCATTTTCAAGTAATATCTGAGTTCTTGAAGGGGTTTTAAGAAGCTTTGCAATCCCCACCTTGGTCGTACTAGCCCCAGGCTAATTGTACCAGCAGTAAGGGATTATCCTATGAATGAGGAGTGATTTGGAGTATTATCTCTTTCATCAAGGGCCTAAGTGTATGTAGGGATTATACATGGTGTGCAACAAATCTCAAAGGAATTTTAGGGAGCTTATAACTGTCCATACCTTCTAAATAGGCCGTATAGTCATGCACCATAGGCCGTACTAGGTTAAGGGTTATTTGTGCTAAGTTCAAAGGCATGTCCACTGAGTTTTCCTTCCTATTTTGTCATGCATTAAAGACCAAGGTTTCCAAAGTTGTGAGAGCAGCAATAGAGTCATTTTCCCATGTTCACAAGGGTTGAAGTTGTTGATATAGGAAGGTCATACTCCTCCAACTAGGCGTGAGCACTCAGACCTCAGGCATTGAATGACATTATATAAGGTGTGAAAACATCAAGCCATTGCTGTACTGAATCTCAACTTTCATAGGAACCAGTTGTAATAAGTTTAGAAAGGCTTTATATTTTCTGAGTACTTGTCACAGTCATATTTCAGACTTATTTTTATATTAGTGCGAAGCAGTATGCAAGTTCTCTAACATTCCACTCCTTTCTTGTGGGTATTACTGAATATCACTTGGAAATGTATTTGCAATGAAAAGAAGCATCTAGGTATTTTCTTTTTTGTTGTATTTGCAAAATATATGTATGCATGTGTTATGTTATGGAAACAACATCAAAATGCAAGAAGGTTCCAACTTAACTACAAAAAACCTCTTCAAACAGTGAGAAAAATTAGACCCAGATCAGAAAATCTAAAACTCAGAACAGTGGGTTATTTCAATGGTATCAAAGCTGGTGCATTTTGCCAGCCTATGATTCAATTTTTATGAGTGATTAGAAGGTTTTCTTTACCTAAGATACTCTAATTGTTTATGCTAGAGATACACAATAGTGGTAGCCACCGGAGGTTCCAGAGGTTGAAATGATTTCATGCATTCTAGGTATCATAGAAATTTCTGTAGTGACAATGATAGTATCATAGGAAATATGGGGGATAGAAACAGGAGACTGGATCAGTCGGATAGTCTAGATTCCAGAAGAGAGGAATTTTAATTTGATGATTGAGATGATGTCACAGATGTTAGCCAAACTGAACTAGGATACTCCTTCAACACAACCACATATAGAACCTGAGAGGGAGACAAGTGGTTTAAACAATAACAATCATAGACATGTAGATTAGGGTAGTGGACATGCAAGACAAAGTAGTGGACATGCAGGACAAGGTAGTGGACATGCAGGCCATAATAGTGGGAAAGGTACAAAGACTACCCCAACATTAGCTCCCAGACCACTTCAGCCTAGCTTTCTACACAGAGAGGAGGCACCTGTTAATTAGGAGTTAGAGGTTCAGATTCCCATGGCTGACGAGGTTAGGGCACAACATGTAAAATATATGACACTTCCCCCTGATATCTGTTGCATGATGACATTGGAGTAATTCATGAACCAAAAGAGATAGAGAGGAGCTATGGGTGGTAGAGCATATAGAGCTAATTGGGACTAATAGCATGCTTTGAGAAAAGTCCCTATGGATTGATTCTATGGGAGTGGCAAGGTTTCAGCTAGAGCTTGGGTACCAAAGCTGGATAATTATCTAACACTTAAGCCTATGATGGAGGACGAGGCTCTCAACTTTTCTACCATTCACCTAGACAGGTTAGCTCACGAGTGGTGGTATCATAGGTTGGTCACCCTAGGCCACAATATAATTACCACATACGATGAGTTCACAAACAGACTCATCGAGAGGTTTGATACCAAGGACCCAGAATTACAATTCAAATAGTTGGCACAACTAAAGTAGTGTGAGTCACTTGAGGTTTATATCTCTGAGTTCTAGAGAATCAGTGTGATGGTTCCAAGCATAATGGAGAGGAGACTCGTAGCTCTTTTCATAGAGGCACTAATGGAACCACTTAGAGGATGGGTTAAGACATTTGACCCACCATCTTTACAGAAAATAATTAAGAAAGCTTGCAACATGGAGTTTGCAGTACCAAAGCATAACTATGTCTCCAAACCTTTTCCTCCATAGAAGGATAAGATGCCTTCACATCATCAAGACACTATTCCACAGAAGAAAATAGCACCATGCCTGGATGATGATGCTTTGAATGAATACATGAGGAAGAAGTTATGCTTTAAGTGCAAGGGTCCATGGGATCCAAACCATAAGTGCCCAATGAAGGGGCAAGCAAAACAGTTAGAATACTATTCTGCCGAGGAGATACGTTCAAAACATTCAAAACAACAGAGTGATTGGGAGGATAGTGATGTGGAGAGTGCAACAGAGGAGGTGCAGGATGCTCAAGATGAGGATGTACCTACAACACATCTTTTTGTCATTTAGAAAGAGGGTTCCTTCAGAATATGGAGAGTATTGGAGGGACAGACAGTAATCACCTTGCTCGATATAGGGACCACACATAACTTCATCGATGAAGGACAAGTAGCATGGAGGGGACTAAAAACTAAGGAGTTTGAGGGGTTCAAGGTTAGATTTGCAGATGGATTCATCATTACCTGCAAGAGGAGAATCCCTAACTTAACTATTAAGTTAAGTAATTGTGAGTTCCAAGCCGAGTATTATGTGGTCAGCATGGGGGGCATGGATGTAGTCCTCAGTATGAATTGGCTTCATTCCATCGGAGAGTTTACTCTCAATCTTCGCATTATGGAGATGAAGTTTGAGATGGATGGAAAGAAACATGTCCTGAGAGCTATATTAGATGGTGGATTGAGGACAGTCTCTTTAAGGAGGATGGAGAGGATACTATGACATGATTAGGTTCAGTGGGCAGTGGAGATATTGGTGATGCTTGAGGTTCCTAAGCAGTAGAAGTAGGACTATCTGGTAGAGATCTAGTCTTTGTTGACTAAACACACTAAAGTGTTTAATGACATGCCACCAGGTAGATCTCTTGACAGGGGATTTGAGCACGTTATTGAGCTTGAGTAGGGTGCCAAGCCAATTATCACTATACCATACAGGTATCTTAAGCAGTATAAGGATGAGATTGAGAAGGCCATTCATGAGCTTCTCAAGATGGGACATATCAGATCTAGCAATAGTCCCTTTGTTTCTTCTGTGGTGTTGGTCAAGAAGAAGGATGACACACTTAGGATGTGCATATATTACAAGGAGTTGAACAAGAAAATGATCAAGAATAGATATCCCATCCCTCAGATTGACAAGCTCATAGATGAGTTACACGGCGCATGCTTCTTCTCGAAGATAGATTTGAGATCTAGGTACCATCAGATATGGGTACGAGAGGAGGATGTAAAGAAGATGACATTTAGGTGCCACTATGGGAACTTTGAGTTTTTGGTTATGACTTTTGGCTTAATCAATGTGCCAGTGTCATTCCAGTCTTGCATGAATAAGGTATTCCGAGAGCAACTGAGGAAGTTTGTGCTTATCTTATTCGATGATATACTTATATATATCAAGACATGGGAGGAGCACCTAAAGCACCTTGATATTGTGTTGGGCAGACTTAAGCGGGAGTTCCTTTATGCCAAAATGTCTAAGTGCAAGTTTAGCATGACAGAGTTGCTATATTTGGGACACATCATCAGTGTAGAGGGTGTTCATGTGGATTCAGAGAAGATCCAGGCTATCATAGACTAGCCACCACCCAAGAATCTCTTTCAGCTCAAGGGATTTTTTGGCCTTTGTGTGTTCTACCACCGCTTTGTGAGGGGTTTTTCTTAGATAACTGCCCCCCTTATAGATTTGACTCAAAAGGGTGCTTTTGAATGGTCTACTAGTGCTCATCAATGCTTTGACAGATTCAAGGAGGTGATGAGCACTTGCCCAATGTTGGCCATCCTTGATTTCTGAAAACCTTTCAAGCTACAATGTGATACCTCTGGAGAAGGGATTAGAGTGGTATTGATGTAGGACAAACACCCCATTGCATTTGAGAGAAGAAAGTCAAGGAATACTGAGTGGAGCTACAATATATATGATAAGGAGATGCTAGCCATTATGCATGCATTGGCTAAGTTCAGGCAGTACCTAGTTGGAGGTAAATTTGTTGTCAAATTTGATCATAACAGCTTGAAGCATTTCCTTAGTCAGAAGGATCTAAATGATCGACATCAGAAATGGGTCAGTAAACTATAGGCATATGACTTTGACATAGTTTTGTCAAAGAAAAGAAGAACGTAGTTGTTGATGCATGATCTAAGAGACCTCACTTGTGTGCCTTGGGGGAGATTGTAGAGGATTGGAGAGATTTGATTTCTGCAGAGTATGCAAAGGATAAGTAGGCTTTTGGGATTGTTGATGGCACCATCAGTGATGATAGGTACACAGTTGTAAATGATTTGATCATTTGTAAGGGGAGGATCTTTTTCCTGCCAGGGTCTACTATGAAGTAGAAGATCTTGAGGGCTCTTCATGACTTGCCTATGGAGGGACATCCAGGGTTCTTCAAAACCTACAGGGTGTTTAGGGAGCACTTTACTTAGAAGGCCTCAAGACCAAAGTTCAAAAGTACGTGAGGGAGTGCCAAATGTGTCAGCAGAACAATCATGAACACTCTTTTCCAGGTGGTTTGTTGCAACCCTTACCCATTCCTGAGAGGAAATGGGATTGTATCTTGATGGATTTTATTACGGGCTTACCCAAAGCCCAAGACAAGGATTGCATCTTTGTAGTGGTTGAACGGCTAACTAAGTTCACACACTTTTTTTTGCTATTTCAAACACCTATACATCAACTCATGTTGCTGAATTATTCTTTAGAGAGGTATTCTGACTTCATGGGTTGCCACGGAGTATAGTGAGTGAAAAGGAAAACAGGTTCCTGAGTAACTTTGGGTAGGAGCTCTTTAGGTTCAGTGGGACAGAGCTCACCCCTAGCACACGTTACCACCCTCAGATGGATGGGAAGACTAAGATAGTCAACAAGTGGCTGGAAGGATACCTCATAAATTATATTGTAGGGTAACAAAGGGCATGGGTGAAATGGCTTCACTTGGGTGAGTATTATTACAATACCACTTTCCACATGTCTATTCAGATGTCACCCTTCATGGCACTCTATGGGTATGAGGCTCCAAGCTTCTTGGATTTGTTATTTGGAGACAACATAGTACCTAAGGCCAGAGACCTCATGCAGGAGAGTCAGGACATTATGAGGTCTTCAAGAGAGAACATCTAGAAGGCACAAAACTAGTAGAAGCAGTATGAAGATTAGCATAGGGTTGAGTGTTCTTTTGAGGTTGGTGATATGGTATATCTTATGCTGTAACCTTGTAGATAGTCCACTCTCAAGAAGAGTGGTGCAGAAAATTTGAAGCCACAGTATTATGGACCATTCGGGATCTCCAGGAGGGTTGGAGAGGTGGCTTATGAGTTGGAGTTGCCGACAGATAGCAGGGTTCACAATGGTTTTCATCTATCTCGCCTAAAAAGGCACTGGGGCACAATATGATACCTTCTACAGAGTTACCTCCTCTAGATGAAGAGGGGAAGAACTGGTTTTGGTACTTGAGGCCATCATTGACCCCAGGGAGCATACATTGAGGAAGAGGGTCATCGAGGAGTATTTGGTAAAATGGATGAACTTGCGGGTAGAGGATGGTACTTAGGAGAGCGAGTAAATTCTGATGCATCCAGATCTGAGATTGCTTGAGGCAAGAAATCTTGGGGAGGGTGGACTGTAATGTCCCCTTCCTAGATGGTGTTAGTCTATGCTTGGATCTCGTAGACTAACTAGTGTGGTTAGAGAACTCTTAGGGTTTTGTTGGATGGTTTTAGACATCTTGGCTAGAACTTACTATTTTTAGTAAGTTAGGGTTTTGACTGTTTTGGGGAATTCAAGATTGGAGGTGAAGCATTTCAAAGAGACCTTTCCAATAGTCTATATCTCTTTGGATTTCGAGTCCATTTGACCCTTCATTTGAAAGTCTATAAGTTAATATTGTGTACTTAATATTTGGACTTTATAATGTAATGTCGATGACTAAGTAAACAGGTGAAATGCAAGTAAAAGTCACTTTATTGGACTTGGGCACTCCTAGGGAAATAAAATTGAATTTATAATATTAAATTCCTCTCTCATATGGGTTGACCCACAAGAAATATAAAAGCAAAAATTGAAAAGAAGACATTCATTCTTGACATTACAATTTAATGATATTTGCTCTGCAAGTGAACAAGGGTTCACTATTACAAAAAGAGCAATATATTACTAAAAAAACTACTAAAAATTGCTTATAAATGACCAAACATGGTCACGTGACCATTAGTAGTTTATTGCCAGTCATTTATAACACGACCAAATTGATGACTAAACCAGTTTTATTCATTTATTGGTTGTTTTGATTGATCAATTGGTAGTATATTTAGTCGTTGATTTAGTCATTGATTGTTGTAATCTGGTCACTTATATAGTCTGATATATTTAGTCATTGATTGTTGTTAACTGGTCACTTATTCAGTCATTTTTATTCATTGATTTTTGTCCATTGGTAGTGTATTTAGTCATTAATTTTAATCATCATTTTGATCAATTTGGTAGTATATTTAGTCATTTTTATTCATTGATTTAACACTGGTCATATATTTAGTCATATTTATTCACTGTTCACTAATTTATGTCAATTGGTAGTATATTTAGTCAATTTAATTATTAATTCACGTCAATTAGTAGTATATTTCATCATTTTAAAGCTTGCAATCTATGTAGATTTCCATCTGGCATTAATTGTTCACTTTGAACATGTCTCTTTGATTATATTCATTGGATGCTCTGTAAGAGGAGTGTTGCAAGTGGAGTAATATAATCCACATTTGGATCTCATCTGCCTTGTTTTTATTTCCCCGCTGGCTTGAATGACTTCAATTCATTATGTTGGATTGTGCGATCCTCTTTTTATGAAAGAGACCATGGAATCTGTGTCATTATTTCATTCTTGCCTCTTCATTTTGCTATTGCTGTGTATCTGCAATGTCTACCTATCCCCACAATTGTTGACTTCATTTGCCTATTCAACCATGGGAACAACCAATGCACAAAAGCATCAACTCAAATTTCATGGCTAGGGCCTTCAAACTGCTCGATGAAGAGCCGATGGAGGATGCTTTGATAGATGTGTGTGATAGAGATTTTATGTTATCTAGGGTATGTTACGCTTCACATCTGGTATCTCATTTTCTCTCAAATATGATGGACATAGTTCATCAGGTTGATAAGGTTAAAAGGATAGCATCAATGTTTGTTCATGACTATCTAGTCCCATCTGTCAAGCTATTTGAATCTTTTGCTACTTATAATCTCCATGATGGCTCAGCCTTGGTAGGGGAACTCTTCCTCCATGAAGATATCATTAATAAACCTAGTTTCAACTGTGTTAATATCAAGCGATGATTTCAAGTTTGCAATTAGGTAACATAGAGCTCTTTGATAATTCACTGCGGGTTCACAATTCTACATTTGGAAGGTCCAAGAGGGAAAGGATAGAGGAAGTATTCAATGCATGGAGCTTCTTGTCAAATTTCCAACCACCGGTAGTTCCCTTCACCAATGGTGACACAGTCCTTTCTCCAGAGAATCCAACTGGAGGTTCATGGCTTTAGGGTTGCATATTTAAATATGGACAGCATGTGAACCACTCTTTCTATTTTAAGTTTTTGGCTTCACTATAACTTTGGTTTCCTTTTTGGTCAGAAAGGGCCTTTTAGATCTATAGCTTTGTTCAAGGCTCTTTGTTAAAATGCTCTGTTATGCTATCTTTTTGGCCAGGAAGGGCCTTTTATGTGATTTGTAAAAACATTTTTATTAATACAAATATATTATGATGCTCTAAGCATCCTTACCGATTAAAAAAAAAATGTCAACCCTAGTTCATGTGTTGTCTCAGTAAATACCTACACCATGAAAGAATCCATTAATTATACATAAATTCCAAATTAAGTTGATGAGAAAAGATCTTTAATATCCAACTGGGAAGCCTTAACATCCAAAAATTACTAACCTGATGTTTCACTACAAGTTTCCCAACTTTGACATCATCTTTACTTGAGAAACTAGATATTGATCCACTACCATGTTAGATCTCACAAGTTTCTCCTTCACAAACAACAAATAATATATATTAATTGTTTAGCGACTTCCTTGATATCCCCATGTAAGCATACTAAACTAAGTGAGGTTGAGGGTTTGAAGTAGAGTACCATCTTCTTGGTATGTGCTTGACTTTGATGACTTGTATCTTGAATGAAAATAGCAAGCTAGCTGTACTATAAAATCATTGTTATAAAAATAACCACAAAATCCTCTTTAATTAAAAAAATCCTTCTAGATATTTCAAGATAAGATGTTTCAGTTAATTTCTAAAAAAGCTAATAATTTCACTATCAAAACAGCCATCAATCTATTTACTATATATAATTTCCTAGAATTTAGAATTTCAATGTAGGCTGAGTATTCCAGCAACACTACTTTTTTAGTTGGATCCTAAAAATGCTGCAACTTATGTTCTCTAAAACATCTATGCAGAAGTGGGCAGGTGTGGTTAGGTTCAAATAGTAAGGAGACTGATGAAAGATAGAGGAATTAAAAAGATACCTGCATGTAGTTGGATTGAAGGGCATAAAATGGTACATGCTTTTTTGTGTAGGAGACAGGTCACATCTACAAACATGCGAGAGCTATGCAAAATTGGAGAAATTGGCTTGGCAAATGAAGGCAGTACGGTATTTCCAGATTCAAGACTTTTACTTAATGCTGTGGAATAGAAGAAAAAAGAATCATTTATTTGCCACCATAGTGAAAAGTTAGAAATTGCATTTGGTTTGTTAAACATGGCCCCTAGTACAACCATTAGGGTTGTTAAGAACCTTTGAGTACGTTCTAATTTTCACGCTGCATCTAAATTCAACTCCAAGATTGTTGCAAGAGAAATTGTTCTAAGAGATGTGAACCATTTCCATCATTTTAAATAGGGAAAATGTTCTTGTGGAGAATATTGGTGATGCTAAATGAAACAATCTAAAAAATAGGCTTGCACTATAATAATGTGCACTACATCAGATATCCATTAATAATGAAGGGACATCCATCAAAGAATAACATGGATTTTTTTTTCATATGTTGTAGTTACAAGTGCCCTACTAGACATACATGAAAATGTGGAAGCATAGACAAGGCAAGCGAACTATTTCAAAAAATGCCTCAAAGAAATGTGATATCATGGAATGCCATGATTAAAGGATATGTTTAAAATGGGTTTTTTCTGAAAAGTCCTTAGAAAATTTTAAGAAAATGTAACCAGTGGGTGTAAATCCCAACTCCTCAACCTTTGAAAGTATCCTTCCTACCTGTTTGTGAATTGGAGCTTTGGATGAGGATATGAACATCCATAAAAAGCATATTTGGAAGTAGATTTTTATCAGATATTGTAGTTGCAAGTTCCACTTTGGATCACCAAAGCCTTCACAAAAATTTTTGCACAAAATTCAATAATGATGAATTTATGCACAAATTCTCTTTTGAATGATGCACAAAGCCTCCACCGCAACACTGCACAGTTTGTTGCTAGGCCTTGCGGTGATGCGAGAATCACTTGCATCACTGCAAGGCCTAGCAATAGTGTGGTGTTGCGTTGGAGGCTTTGTGCATCATTCAAAAGAGAATTTGTGCATAAATTCATTATTGAATTTTGTGGAGATGTTTTTGTGAAGGCTTTGGTGAACTGAAGTGGAACTTGCAACATTTCTGCTCGAATAAATAGATGGATAAGCTACACCCTCCATTCCACCTGCTCTACTACCTCCAACTAGACCTATGAAAAGTGATTGAAGGAATAAATTACAAGAAATATCATCCTATCTATTTATGATGTTTTTCTAAGCATCAAAAAATTAAACAAACAAACTACAAAGCACACAAGTACATCTCTTAGTTGTGTAGACCAAGACAGTTCAACCACCATTATACCACTCAATGAATACTAATCAACTCCTAAGTCATGATCCAGATGACTCCTTTGGTGTCTTGTAGGTGGTCCTACATATGAAAGCTTTGGGTCCTAATAAAAAACCACAAAATCAAGGAGTTCAAACCAAGAATAAATAATATAGGGAAAATAACCTACAATAAAGATACCTTCATACATTTGATAAAAGAACATTTGATAAATCCATAAATCAATGCAAATTTCCTTCCATAAATCCATCTTAGGGATCCATATTTCATTTAAAATTATTCTAGGAGTCATTCATAAGCACCCATACCAAATCCATGTGAAAGATATTTGCATTTTTGACCGTTGATGTGTTTTTGTCTCTCACTGCAGTCACGCAGGTCACTCAAAATGTCTTGGTGGGTGTGCGAGAACCAAGGATAACAAGGGAGTAGTTATCGCTATCCCACAACATGAAGAGATTACACTTGCGGCATTGTAGTATGTAAAGATCGATTACCGCAGCCCTGCAATAGTCTCAAAATGAAGTGGCGAGCTAGCGGTATAAATTTAAGTGGCATATGATACTTCACCATAGTCTTGAGGTAGTCAAGAGAATAACCAGTGGTAATGCGGTAAGAAGGAGCAGATGAAAACAATACATCATGCCCCCGTGGCAGCCTCAAGTGAGACTTGCAGTATGGTGGTAAGGAGCAAAGGAAAACAGTACACTGCACCCCCCCGGTGGCCTCAAGTGAGGCTTGCGATATAGCAGTAAGAAGGAACAGAGGAAAATAGTACACTGCACCCTCGCAGTAGCCTCAAGTGAGGCTTGTGGTATGGTGGTAAGAAGGAGTAGAGGAAAATAGTACACCGCACCCCCACATCGGCCTCAAGTGAGCCTTGCGGTATGGCGGTATAAGGATTTTAAGTTATGTAAGTGTTGAATACCGCGACCTCATGATAGTTTCAATGAAAGAGTATGGTAGTGCAATGAAAGGCTTCAAGTGATGTTTAGTATACCACGGTCCCGTGATGGTCAAAGAAATAGTTTGTGGTACTGTGGCAGGGAACAAGTCATGGTGATATAGTTGAATTTTTGAGACAATATTTCTGAAATGGAGATAGAACAAACTATGAACTTTCTTAGACACAACCAAGCCATGACTTACACCCTCTACATGTTCCATAGAGTTGTCTTTATGGTAGAGATAAGTCAAGGGATATTAGTTTGCGGTCATTACATTTCATGAAGGAGTGGGATTCTAAATATTTTTTGGTGTTGAGATACCCCTGTTACCAACATAAGAATCATGTGAGGATCTAATTTAAGGCAATAAAGAGATATAGAGCTATGCCATGACTTATACCCCCTTGACATCTAAACAAATATAATTAGAAGCAACAAAATAAAAGATCATTAACCATGCTTAGACATTCACTTTAAGTTTGCATCTATGGCCCATTGGCTCCAATAGTTGCCATCCTATCTTGTTTCTATTGTTGATTCTGTGTATTCCTCAAAGTCATAAAAGTAGACATAGTAGGCAATTCCATCACAGTGAATCGATAAAATTATGAGCTCCCAAAGCCAAAGCATTGGAAGGCCTCATTTGGTTCAAAATTGATAGTCATGACTTAGAAAATGATAGTCAATAGAATGGTAATAAAATCCTTGGTTGACACTTCACATTGGAACCTTATTTGTTAAAATAAGTCAAAACAACAGACAATACTACTAATCTCATTTTTTCAATGCCTATTCGTATCCTAGATGATATCACCATTAATAGCATTTTGTGGATTGTGTCTAGATGTATGATCTATTTTAGCTTTTGCTATTATCCGATCTCTGGGGTCATATGCATGTCTTAGTAAGATATATCATTTCTCTTTGTCAAGCTATCTTAGTAAAGCCTCAAATTAGTTTTTATTTTTGCCCATAATGCTCTTCATTTGTGTAATAATTGTAGACACCCAAAAATTTCCATGTCATCACATCACTTGCATTTCATCAAATCACTTGCATTTCAACGTTAATTAAATAATCAAATTATTTAATTAATTTCATCAAAATCATCAAATTCTTCCAAATCTCCTAAATTCAACATTAATTGAATAAATTCTATTTATTTAATTAAGTTTATCAAAAGTAACTTTATTCTTCCAAAATTAAATAATTTCAATTATTTAACATCTATCAAAATTTCAAATCCACATCAATTGAATAAATTAATTATTTAATTAATTTATCATTGAAATCCTCTTATCTATAATTAAATAATTTCTAAATTATTTAATTAAATCAGTTATTCTTCCAAATTTAAATAAATCATTCCAATTTATTTAAATTGAATATCTCTTCTAAAAATTAAATATAATCAAATATTTTATTTATCCTTCATCATGCAAAATAAATTAAATCAATTTATTTAATTTATTTAAATCTTCAAATCTATTCCAGTCTTCAATCGTGCACAAACGATTAAATAAATTTATTTATTTAATTTTCTTTTTTATCTTCCAATTCCTCTAAAAATAAATCTTGTTCATCATGCACACAAAATTAAATAATTTATCATTTAATTTATCTCAAATCATGCAAAAAGCAAATTTTAAGTTGAGTTAATTGACTTAATCTTTATTGTTTTTATCACCAACTCATAAATTACAAAAAACATTTATATTTTTATGAAATCTAAAAATATGTCTGTTCCATGTCTTTTTATGTCAAATCAATCAGTTAACTCAAACAAAAATATCTTTTTGTGTGACACATGTTAGGTGCACATTCATCATGAATTCTAGATTTATCTCATCCATTTATTCCATTGAATTATTTGGACCGTTGATCAATCTTTATTGAAACCTATATAAAGGCCCCCTCATCTCTATAACAAATCCTCTTTGATTATTTAAGCTTTTGCCTCCCTACAATGCACTGAGCATACATCGCATCGTTAAGCACCCTTGAGCACTTTGAGCACAAACACAATCTACATCCGCTTGTTGAAAACATGGTTTTGCAATTTGAAGAGAAATCCAAATTCAACCAAGATAACAATACAATCTAGGTGAAATTTTTCATCATTTTTGCATTATTCATTGATTATTTGGTTGTTTTCTTAGATCATTATCTTGATGTTATATGATTGTATTATTGATTATTTCATTGTTTTGATTATCATTCAACCTTGATTAAATCCCTATACACATTCTTGTTGATAACTGAGAGGGGGGGGTGAATCAGTTATCCTAATTATTTCCCTTAATGAACTTTCTTATTAATTGATGCAGCATTGAGTCAAAACACTAAAACATTAACATGAACTAAGAAACACATAACACAGTATTTTTGACGTGGAAACCCTGTTAAGGGAGAAAACCACGGGGTGATTAACCCAAAATTATTCTCTGTTAGAAGAATAGGAGATTACAAAAAAAATGGCACTTGCCAATTAGGGCTCACTGCCTGAGCACACTGCTCACAAGAGGCCCACTGCCTACAAGAAGACACACTGTCTACAAAGTGATAAGAATCACAGTCTTGAACTGATTGGAAGCATCTGCATATGCTGGAGTTCAGTTCCGGTTAGGCTCAGTACACTGATCTGCTGCACTTCATCTTTCCTCTGTTCTTTATTCTGCTATCTTTCACATACCGGATCCTTTTCGCTACTTCTGCTCTGTTCTGGACTTCTTCGCATATACCTTCATCCCATCACGCCCTTCACAACTAAATCCATCCTCTATATATATCCGCACAAGTAATTTCATCACTTTTCTAGTCGGCATCCGGAACAGTCTAGTTTCTTACAAACTTTTGTTCTGTCGGCTGAATCCTTCCTCACCAAGCAATGCGGATCAAGCATATACTTGTAGATATCATTAATCATGTCGGCCAAACATGATTCATGCCTTCACAACTTCTATCATCAACAGTAACACATCTGGAAAGTAGTTTGATACTCTGTCAGTCAGTTCTTCCTCTCTCAGGAATCCGGTACTCAACTATTCATATATTTTTCCTTGTCCATCACCGGAGGCTAAATCCTTGGAATATACCACTCAAGGTAGTCCTCTTGACTTCCCCAAATCCGCACTGCACCAAGACACTTCCTCTGAGAGATCCGGACCAATCTGTCGGACCTTGCCACATGCTCTGTTCTTGTTCACCGGACCACAACATTCTTTATTCTGACTTCCTGTAGAGACACATTATGACTTGCGGATATGTGGGATGACCTTTGTTGCCATCAATGACAACAACCATGAATCCATATAGTGTCTCTTGCCAACAATCTCCCCCTTTGGCATTGATGGCAACACTTAGTGAAAAATGACTAAGTGTTTTCACTATGCTCCCCCTTTGCTGATGCTCTGTCTTTATATACAATTTCTGGAACTCCCCCTTAGTTGGATTCCTCATTTTTCACTGCTCCTCACTCCCCCTTTGACATCAATGGCAAAGGGTGGGGTCCGCACACCAAAATTTTCAAAAATTTTCTATACATAGCCGCATATTTACATACTCACATATACTGAAGAATGTCTGCAAAGGATGTCTGCAATTGAATCATTTCTGTAGCCCAACTTTGCTTCATTCTGTCCAAAATTGAAATGTGACCACTCAACAAAAATGCAAAAGCTTTTGCCCGCTTGAGATCTGTCGGATCTTTTGTTTGGGCGGTGGTCTGAGCATCACTGATGGCCTCATGCATAGTTTCCAACTTAGGGATTATAATCCGTCTAAGTTCTCCCATCCGGTTAGTGATGTTCTTCCTTTCCTTCTCAAGATTCTTTATTTCATTCAAGACTGCAATAGTCTGACATTCTTGATTTATTATGGAGGAAGAGAGAGGATCAAAACTTTGAGATAAGCTTTGTAGCTTGTCCTGTTCCTCTTTTATTTTCTTGTCAATTGCTGCTGTTGCCTTTGGCCAGGATATGCAAAATTTGTAGATGTCACCGCCATCCTTAAGAGCATTCTCTAAGCTCTTTATTCCAATGCTCACAATCTTCCTATCTTTAGAGATTAATTCTAATACCTCTGAAAATCTTTTATCTAAAAATTCCTTCCGGACCTTTTCTTCAGCTGATTTTTCTAGAGAATCAAAATGTGTATCAACACTGCTGACTAAGGTTTTTAGATTACCGGAAGTGGAGGCTGTCGGATCTATCTGGATTGATGGCATAATCTTTACAAGTACTCCGGAAGCAGCCTCTATCAACTCACAGTCTTCCATATGAGACTTCAGGAGTTTTTCATTTGCCTTGGCATTTGCAAATGAAGCTATCTTCATTGTTTGTACCGGAGAGAGAGAGTCAAAGTTGAATGGGCCCTTTAGGAGCTCCGGTTCATCAATCTCTAAAGTTTCTTTGCTCAAAAATTGTTGAACAGTTTGTGCAATGTCTCTTGCCGGAGACAAATGTTTCTTTTCTTCTGCAGTCTTGGAACTGTCAACCTCTTTGTCTTTCACCACTGCTTCCTTCTCCTGTAATTGCTCTTCTTCTTTGGATCTGGAGACTGTAGGGGAAACCGGAGGAGAGATGCTTGTATGTTCAGGGTCCACTTCTTCCGGAACAGAGGGTTCCAAGTCCTCAGCTGTTTCTGTACCTAGGTCCTCTACAACAGGAAGATTGAACCTTTTGAAGGCCTTCCGGAGGATCTCTTCTGTTTCTTGGGCCACTTTGTCAGTCTCACCAAGCATGAGTTGATTCATCCTGGCTTTGCTTCTGAACTCATCTTTGCAGTCCTTGAAGATAATGTTCATTGTCTTGGGATCAATTTGAGGATATAGCTGAATAGCTATCTGCTCCCAGATCTCAAGATCTTTAGCATGAGCATTATTCTTTCTTACTTCCAATTCCTTTTCTAGGCTTTTAGGAATAAGAGATATGATCTCAATGAAAGCCTTATTATATATGTTAAGATATTTGACTGTAGCTTCCTACAGAGTCTTTTGGTCAGCCTCACTGAAGTCATCATAAGATTCAGTCATTGGTTGAAGGTTTCCATCCACCGTGACCGACTTGATTACATTCTCTAGAGACAGAGTGGGCTTTTCAACAGATACCTCCACCATTTCATCCTTGTCTTGGCCTGTGGAGGGTTTACCGGATCCTTTCTTCTTCTGTTTCTTTATTTCTCTTACTCCCTCATCTGACTCTGTTTGCTCTTCATCCTTTTGGCTTCCATAAGCCCTTGTGGCTTTTGTCTTGGATCTCTTACCGGATGCCTGGACTTCCAGTTTAGAACTTTTGGTTGTGGGAGGTGCAGATCTCTTTGATGATCTGGTCCGGGTGGGAGCTTCAACCGGAGCACTTTCTTTACTTTTCTCTTCTTCCTCAGCCTTCCTCCTCTTTTCCCGGCTGGCATCAAGTGCCTCCTTTGAGATGCCTAGGCCTTGAGCAATGTGCTCTACTTCTTTTCTCACCTTTCTTTTAATCTCAGGTTCCCTGAGTTCTACATGTATTTTTACACTCAGCTCCTCAAAGGTTCCAAACCTTTCTGCCTTAGGATCTTTGGGCTGACTTAGCATGTGTTGAACATGCAGCTCCACTATCTGTTCATCCACTTCATACCCCATGGGCATGATCCAGACAGTCCTTGGCTCCACTGCCTCCATTAGGCACTGATCAGTGTCAACCATAAAGCACACTGAATCTTTGTATTTTTCAACAAGAGACTGGGGAATTCTCTCTCTTGCTTGCATCATGCTCTGAAAGTTTTTGAAGTATCCCCATAGAGCTGTATTTCTCGCTTTTGCATCCCCAAGTCCATGCAAATAGTCTCTTATCTGGACTGCAACAGGTTTGTCATTCTACCATACCCATCCACTTGATCCGGGTAGCTCATTCATGAAGCAGAAGAATAGACATACAATAAGAGTACCATACTTAAAGGAATTCTTCTTATCCTTCTTGATTTTCTGTATATTTTCCATTAATTGGCTTAGCAGTAGTTCGCAGAGATCATATTCTGCATTCTTTCTTAGCATTTCATAGACAGTGTATATTGCAGTTCCGGATACAGAATTCTCCCTGCTGGAGTGATAGATCTTGTATCCTATTATCATGGATGCATATTTGATATCCGGATCTGAAATATCTTCAATGGTCATTGCCCTCTTATCAAATTTTGATCCAGTGGCCTCAGTTACAATGTTGTTCTTGACAGATTTGAGGATAGGTATCCCTCCGGAAGAGTATAGACCAGTTACTGCTCTAATTGCCTCTTTTGTGATCTTGCAGGGTCTATCCAGCCATAGAAAGTTGTCATGCATCCTGCTCAGTACATACCGGACCCATTCATCTTCTTCAAAGCAGGGGAAATGAATAAATTGCTCAAACTGTTTCTTCTGGATATCCTTATACTCTGGTTTAAGCTCAAAAGCATTGTCTATCAGTTGCTTGTGATAGAGGTCTCTTAATTTGAATTCCCCAAATTCCTCAATGCTTGCATGTATGTAAACCCTAATGTCTTCAGTATGTAAAACTCCGTGAGGAACACTAGAGAAGGCTCCTAGTGGATCTACCTCCAATGATTTGTAGGGATGTTTCTTGAATGAGGGGCGAGGTCTATCAGAGATCTTAACTATGTTTGGAGTAGCCATTCTTCAAAGATTTGCAGTGAGGTAATGAAAAACGGAGAATACCTTATGCGCCTTCGACTTGCACGGAGTGATTGGATTGATTTCTTTATGCAATGACTTCGGCAAGAGATCCTTGGTGTGCTTGATGAATCTTGTTGCAGAGCTCCACTATTCGCTTCTTCTTGAGTGCAGAATGAGCAAATGACTTTTGAGAAATCCCTTATATTGCTCCGCAAACCCTAATATCTGTCTGCAATAAATGCTTCACCTACATTATTCCGGTTCGCCTTGTCTGGATAGCTTGGAGTATCCCGGATTAGTCCTGATCTGTGAATATCATCCGGATCTTTCAATCATGAATAAATAGAGGTAACATATTACAAGAACATCCCAAACATTCTGTCCAATCCGCAGAACAAGATAGTGCACTTCCGGATCTCTCCGGACCTTTTTGTAATCCTTTGTCATACCGGAGCATCTCCCTGAACAGGTCTTATTTGATCGATCACAGCTTCTCCATAACTCCATGCAGACCTCTGAAAACTTGATTGAAGCATCTCAAGACTCATATCTGCAAACCCTTTAATCCGCATCTTGTGCCACATTCGGCACCACTTGTTTGGCTGGGGGAACAGGATTTTCTTTGAGTCTCCCCCTGAGCCTGAGCTCACTTTTTAATTTCTGGAAGAAATATCAGCACCAGAGTCTGGTGCGGATCCAACCTCTACATTCTCTAAACTTTTCTTCACCCAAATCTTGCTCATTTGATTCCTAACTTCATCCACATTCATTTTTTGTTTACCCTTGTCTTGATTCTGATTATACACCGGACCTCTTTTGTCCTGATACTTGTTTCTGCAGACTTTAGCATTATGACCGGACCTATTGCAGATTTGGCAAATAACATTTCTTTGCATATTTGACTGATATCCTCTTGATCTGCATTGATTTGCCATATGACCTACTCTATTGCATGTGAAGCATCTACCTTTGAATGATTTGTTTACTTGCATAATTCTGCATTCATGGGATTTGTGTCCATACCTTTTGCAGTTGAAGCACTGTCCGGAGAAGGATGAATTGATCTGATTCATTCTCATTCTGCACTGATTAGCTTTGTGACCAAAGTGGTTGCAGCTGTGGCAGTATCCATTGAAGGATGGATATCTTTGAGCATTTGGCTGTCTTACCGGAGGTCTTCTAGGCCTGCTTCTTGGATTTTCTGATCCAAGATTCTTCTGACCGGATCCGGAGCTTTCTCCTTTCTCATATCCCAAACCATACTTGTCATCTGTCCTCTTTTGACTTCCAAGAAGAACTTCAAGTTGAGCAGAACTTATCTTGAATTTCTCTTTATATTCATTTGCTGTTTGAAGGTCTCTTTTGAGAGAGGCAATTTGATCCTCAAGTTTTTCTTCATTATCTTTGGCATCTTCAAGATCAGATTCAAGATGTCTGATAATCCTGTCCATCTGGTGGCATTCTTCTGATTTTTCTTTAAGAGATTGTCTTAGATTGTCTTCAGCCTTTCTTTTTTCTTCAATCTCTTGAGTAAACTTTATAGTTCCTGATTCCATTTCATGTCTTAACATAATGACTTCTTTTGATAACTTTTCACATAACTTGGTTTGCTCAGTCAATTCTTCATTTGTATTGCTTTCTTCACTTTGTCTTGCCAACTGTTGGAGCAGCTCCTTTCTCTTTTTCATAGAGAGACTTAATTTGTCTTTTAATTCTCTCATGAATTCATCAGCCTGTTTGAGTCTTTCCTTTAATTCACTGACTTCAGAATTTGACTGTTCAAGATCCTCAAGAGCAGTCTTGAGTTGCTCCCTTAAACCATATGCATCCATTTGAAATCCCAGATCTTCCTCAAGCTGTTAGGCTCTATTAGGAGGAACTTAGCTCTGATACCAATTGTTGATAACTGAGAGGGGGGGGTGAATCAGTTATCCTAATTATTTCCCTTAATGAACTTTCTTATTAATTGATGCAGCATTGAGTCAAAACACTAAAACATTAACATGAACTAAGAAACACATAACACAGTATTTTTGACGTGGAAACCCTGTTAAGGGAGAAAACCACGGGGTGATTAACCCAAAATTATTCTCTGTTAGAAGAATAGGAGATTACAAAAAAAATGGCACTTGCCAATTAGGGCTCACTGC
Organism: Cunninghamia lanceolata; assembly: GCA_027924645.1. Taxonomy (NCBI): domain Eukaryota; kingdom Viridiplantae; phylum Streptophyta; class Pinopsida; order Cupressales; family Cupressaceae; genus Cunninghamia; species Cunninghamia lanceolata. The sequence goes on along the minus strand of BSBN01000204.1, from coordinate 1,105,005 downwards.
CCGAGCACACTGCTCACAAGAGGCCCACTGCCTACAAGAAGACACACTGTCTACAAAGTGATAAGAATCACAGTCTTGAACTAATTGGAAGCATCTGCATATGCTGGAGTTCAGTTCCGGTTAGGCTCAGTACACTGATCTGCTGCACTTCATCTTTCCTCTGTTCTTTATTCTGCTATCTTTCACATACCGGATCCTTTTCGCTACTTCTGCTCTGTTCTGGACTTCTTCGCATATACCTTCATCCCATCACGCCCTTCACAACTAAATCCATCCTCTATATATATCCGCACAAGTAATTTCATCACTTTTCTAGTCGGCATCCGGAACAGTCTAGTTTCTTACAAACTTTTGTTCTGTCGGCTGAATCCTTCCTCACCAAGCAATGCGGATCAAGCATATACTTGTAGATATCATTAATCATGTCGGCCAAACATGATTCATGCCTTCACAACTTCTATCATCAACAGTAACACATCCAGAAAGTAGTTTGATACTCTGTCAGTCAGTTCTTCCTCTCTCAGGAATCCGGTACTCAACTATTCATATCTTTTTCCTTGTCCATCACCGGAGGCTAAATCCTTGGAATATACCACTCAAGGTAGTCCTCTTGACTTCCCCAAATCTGCACTGCACCAAGACACTTCCTCTGAGAGATCCGGACCAATCTGTCGGACCTTGCCACATGCTCTGTTCTTGTTCACCGGACCACAACATTCTTTATTCTGACTTCCGGTAGAGACACATTATGACTTGCGGATATGTGGGATGACCTTTGTTGCCATCAATGACAACAACCATGAATCCATATAGTGTCTCTTGCCAACAATTCTGGCACACCCAGTGGGACCCACTAATCCTTATTTTTCTTTAGAAATTTTTCTTTTTTGAAGTACAGTATGGAAACGCGTAGACGAACGTAGAACCGCACCTTTGTAGCACAGTAAAGCGCCTTCGGGTGATATCGAAGCCCCTTTGGTGGCACAATCTAGCACCTCTGGTCTGTAGTCCAATGCTTTTGGGACAACAGTACAGTGCCTTTGGATACTTAGGGTTTCTAATTGGTTTTCCTGATTTGTAAGTTCTAACATATCATATTTTCATCATTGCCTTTGTGATCTCATCTTTATCAATCATTCCAGAGCATATTAGAATCATGAAATCATCTTTTTAATCTCACATTTTGATGAAATCTTGAGTTTTTTGCTGATCTAGAGTAGTAGCACACCTTTGCATCACAGTACTGCACTTTTGCAACATAGTACAACACATTTGGTATCATAGTACAATGCTTTTGGTTTGAGTCAGCATGCCTTTGGTAGAATAGGACAACGCTTCTGGTAAGCAGTACATCACCTTTTGACATACAATAAAGCGCTTCTGGTCAATTGTTTAGTTTTTGCTAACTATTGAGTTTGTGTGGAACTAATCAACTTTTTACAGCTTCTTATCAATCAAATAGAGCCAATGGGTTTTTCTAACGTGTTCATGCAGGACAAGCTTTGATTAAATTACCAAATCTGTCAAATTAGGTCTTAGGAACATATTGTTTTCTTAAGGGACAATTGAACCAATCATCTTTTTCAATCTTAGGAACATATTGCTTTCTTAAGGGACAATTGAGCCAATCATCTTTTTCAATCTTAGGAACATATTTCTTTCTTAAGGGACAATTGAACCAATCATCCTTTTCAATCTTAGGAACATATTGCTTTCTTAAGGGACAATGGACATGAATGCAAAAATACTTCAATTTTCTAAGGGACAATGGACATGAATGCAAAAATACTTCAATTTTCTAAGGGACAATGGACATGAATGCCAAACATTTCAATTTCATAAGGGACAACTGATAACTACAATCGTGTGTGTGCCTAATCTAGTTGCACCTTATTTTTCTTATAACAGGACAATTGAACCTTTGTTTGACGTGCTTGAACTTCAATTTCAATTATTCCTTTAGAAGGGCCTATTTTTGGATTGCGCTTCATCCAAAAGGGATGACCCTAAGCAGAGTTTTCCTTTGAACCGCTATATAAGAGGGATAAGGCAAAAGCCAAGTTCAAACCAATGTCAACCTTACCTTGTGACAAATTGAAAAGAGGTGTACTAGGACTTTATGGAAATGATTTTCACATTATACGAAGTGTTTGATACTCTTAGTAGGATTAGTCAAAGATTTTAGTAGCTTGTCACATTGCTCATAAGGCATTGGTCCCTTAAAGCAACTAAGAACCATTATAGATAGTGACTACTTGTTTCACCTCCGAACGTTGCGGTAATAATCAGTGCAAGGGGAATCGATACAAGCCCCCAAGATACTCACCATTGCCTCCCTTAAGAAGAGATAGTATTCCCTTGGCCATAAAGCTCTTGTGTCCTACTTGAGCTTTTTGAGGGGAGGGTGAGATATCCCTACCTATCGTGTCTCGCAAAGACTCAAATGTATGACTCCTATATGGAATGACATTTAGTCAACGAAGATTTCAAGTTGTGAGCTGAACCACCGCAATGAGCCTTTGTCTCTAGGGATAAAAAGTGCTTCAATTGATTGCAAATTGTCTTATACCCATGGAAACATTGGGATTTTTCGTGAGCCTTGAACATACACTATTTGTTGTGTCAGTCCTCTTTGGTACTTTGTTTGATGTGTTTTCTCTTGTCAAAGCAAATCTAATCAAAATCCAATCCAAAAGCTATCAAAATTTACCTTTTAACATCATTGATACTATCTCAACACTTTTGAAACACAGCCCAGCGCCTTTGTAATAGAGTCCAGTACCCTTGGTATAATAGTCCATCACCTTTGATCAACAACCCAATGCCTTAGGAACACAGTCCTGTACATTTGGTAGAACAGTCCTACGGATTTGCAGCACAGTCCAGTGCCTTTGGTCTAGAGAACTATTTTGTAAATTGTCTTAAGCAAAATCTTAGCAAAATCTCAAAACAAATTGTCCTAGTATATCCCATGGTAACCACTAGACTCCAACAATCTATGAAGGCTAAACAAGTTGCCCCAAGGAAGTGCAAATCACCTCCTCATACACCTCAACCAAGCCAATCCAACATGACTCCAAAGGGTACACCAAAAACACCAATGGAAAGACCAATCAACTTTCAAAACAAGCCGCAACATGACCAACCAACCAATCCTCAAGGAGGTAATGTCCCTTTGGTAGATGTAACTCAATTCACTATTGGCATGCCTCATGATTTTGCTACACCTGGTTATACCACAGTTCAAGTCCCATCTCAAGAAGAGCAACACTTTGAAGATGGTCAATCCTCTCAAGAAGATAGATAAGACCTTGGTGAAATCATGCAAAATCCTAGAGCCATAGCCACATTTGACAAACTACTTAGTGAAAATCAAGATCATTTCTTCCATTTGCTTGCAGAACAAGGAGATAAACTACCCAAAGACTTTGATCTATCCAATCTTAAAGAGCCAAACAAAACCCATGACACTATAACTGTGGTCCAAACTATGTCAATCCTGACCACTCCCATACCCGAACAAAGCTCACAAGGGAGAATGAATAAATCTTTTTCCACTCAATATGAGAATCCTCTTTATCAAAATCCAATAGCAGAAAGACCCAAATCACCACTCATGTCTCCTATGGAGATTTACAAACACCAACAAGAGACTCTACAATGTCAAGTAGAATTAGCAAAACAAGCCGCTCTAGCTAGGTCAAACACTCAACAACCTCCTATCATGTCCCAAACGCCCATATCAAACATAAATGGAATATTGGCTACCCCATCACAAGACGATTTTCTACCAAACTACAATCTGGGAAACACTTATGTAGCCATGCAACAAGGGTCACAACAGACACCTCCACCAATGTCATCAACCCTCTGTATCACTAACCCAAACAATGTCATGCAACCACAACATTCTCAAAATGTTAACACAAACATCATCACTCCCCCACAACACTCACAAAACATCAACCTAAACTATATCCCTCCACCACAACGTTCATCCACACTTAACCTCACCTATTTTAATCAATCCCAACTGTCACAAAACCCATTTATCTATGTTCCTCCACCACAACAATCATCCACACTCAATCTCTCCAAAACTTATCTCAATAACCCTCAACATTTGCAAATCCAATCATCCTATGGCTATACTCCACCATCACAACCAAACCTAGAAAACTTTAGCTTTCCTCCACAGAATCCTTTCTTCACACCACCTCCACAATATCAATGATAAAACTCTTTCATCATCCCTCTGCAACAATCATAGAGCCAACATTCTTACCTAGCACCACCTCCACATTTCCCAAACTAAAACAACCAAACACAACCTAATCTAAACCAATCATATGACCCGTATAACACCAATTCCTATGGCTTCAACTACAATCTTCCCTGTGGACAACAACAACCACCTCTAGTACAACAAGAGATGTTTCCAACCCCTCCAACAACTATGGATCTCAAACTTGCCGAAGTACAACAACTAGCTGATCTAACATTTGGTCACACTAAGAAAACCTTCTCCTTGGAAGAGGTTTGTCCTTATCCATTTGATTGGTCATTGCAAATGATCCCTTTTCCTCCCAACTTCAATATACCCAAATTTGATAAATACAAGGGAAGAGGAGACCCAAAAGACCACCTTAGAGAATTCTATCTCGCTTGTTTAGAGGTCACACATAATGACACATATCTTATGTGCCTCTTTCCTTGCAGCCTTGGAGGTCAAGCTATAGAATGGTTCTCGCATCTACCCACATGTATCAAATCTTTTAACAAGCTTGCAGATAAATTTGCCACCCATTTCTCATACAACATAGAACATGAGGTCTCTATGACCAACCTATGCAACAACAAATAGAAAAATGGGGAAACTCTCATCTCCTTCCTTCAAAGATGGAGACACATGGCTAGCAAATTCCCTTTCAAAGTACCTGAAAAGCAGCTTGTTAGCATATTTTTGTAGAACCTTAACCAAGAATTGGGTTTCCATTTGCAAATACTAAGTGCTACAACCTTTGACTAAATTACCTATAAAGACATCAACATTGAAAAAGCCCTCATCGCTAAAGGCATGGTCAAAATCTTCAAAGACAATAAAAACAATCCTCCCCAACAACAATCAAATGATAAGTCCAAATATTGGAACAAAAACAAAAACATGGTCAATGATGGTGTGGTGGATTCCAAACATGTTCAAACTCTACAAACACCCCTTAATCTTTCATCCAAACAAAACCAACCTTTGCCTCAACAACAACAACAACGACGACAACAAAACCAAAACCAATAGTATCAACAAGAGCGGACTCCCCAAGATTACCCTCCAAGGCGTAAATTCAGTCCCTTGGGAGAGACTATAGAGTAATTTCTATAGAAACTTATCCAAAATGGACTTGTCACAATACCAGATGCTCCCCCATATGGCAAACCTGATTACAAACCCACGTGATACAAAGATAGTTCAAATACTATGAATACCACAGGACTAAAGGACACTGAACCATATCATGCATGAAACTCAAGCACATGATCCAAAACTTTATTGATAAAGGCAAAATCAAATTTGATGCACCTCCTAATCAAAACACAAACAAAGATCTCAACATGTACAAGGAACCTTTCCCTAACCATGGTCAAGGTCAAAATCCTGACAAAGGTAAAGGTGTTAACAAAGCCTCCACTTCCTACGACTCTATTGTAGGTCATTCTGAAGAAATTCATGTGTCTACCCTCACTATCAAAGGTAAACATACAGATTGCATTGTCAAAAATCGTCGTGGTTGTGTTACCCTTCGTGGGAATACACCTAGTCTCCCAATCCAATCTGATTACAATCTTGTCAAACATCTAGGGAAAACCCCTACACAAATCTCTATTTTTGACCTTCTCCAGTCATCACTTGCACATAAAGATATGCTAGAAAAAGCCCTACAAGAGTCTTTTGTTCCTAACAACATAGCGGTCACAGATTTCCAAGCTATAATAGGTAACATTACCTCACCTTACAATGTGGTCTTTTTTGAGAAGGACCTTCCATCTCACGATCCATGCACAATGATGCCCTTCACATTGAAGTCTTCATCCATAAATGCAAGATCAAACACATACTTATAGATGGTGGTGCTGGTCTCAATATTTGTTCTCTTAAGTTACTTAAACAACTGGGATACTCTAAGGATCATGTCAACATTGATCAATCCATTACAATCGAGGGGTATGATGATGCTAAATGCCATTTAGAAGGTGTTATCCATTTGCCTATACAAATAGGCCCAGTCATGCATGAAACTAGGTGCCAAGTCCTTGACATTGAGTTACCTCATAACATTATCTTAGGAAGCTTATGGATCCATGCCATGAAAGTTGTTCCCTCAATGTACCATTAGTCTCTCAAATTCCCATTTAATGGTACAAATATCACTATCCCAGGAGATCCTAATCCCTTTGAATTCTGTCGTGTCTTGCAAGGAAGCTATAAGAATTGTAACCAAGTGCCAATAAATGACAAAGCCCATGAATCCCCATTGTATGTTGACTCTAAAAAACTGCAAAAAGCCTCTAAAATTGAACCCAATCCTAATCCTATTCTAGAAATTAAAGCTGGCATTCATGATATAGGCTTTGGTGAATATGATATCTCTAAATCTTATTGTGTAGGGCAGATGCCCTTATCCCCTAAAACTTATGGCCAACCACCCATAGCCAAAGTAACTAAGAAAACAACTATTCATCCCCCAACATCCCTAACCCAATTCCAAGAGGGAGGATTATTGGCAGAGGAACCTATTGAAGACATCTCATCCTGGCTCTACAAAGAGAAAGAACCAGTCACCATACTAGTCAAACAATATGGCAATGGCCTAAGAATTGTGAAGAATATGGGCTATAAAGGAAAAGGTGGCGTTGGGAAGGATAACCAAGGTGAAATAGAACCCATTGTTGTGAAGAAGTAGCTAGACAATAAGGGGTTAGGATTTGGTAAGAAGGTACCACGCGCCTTGGACATCGAGGGTATTCTCAACAAGGTAGCACAAACTTCTCTCACAGATTCGATGTCTAAGGAGGATATCATCGATGACTCTTACCTCCATATGAGTGACCTATTTACTAAATCCTCCATATTCATGCTATCATCCATATCCTTCACATCAAACACAAACACCCATTTTGTAACACTTGTCTACCCTGAACTTATCGATTGGGACCAACAAGAGGCCCCCATTCTAGATGTATTTCATAATGACAAAGCTATTGTAGAGTTCATGGGACTTTGAGATGGTATCCCTCTTAGTGATCACAAAGCTAGTTTTGTAATGGAACTAGAGCAAATTGCTTATTTTGGTGAGAATGCCAAATCCTATAGTCACAAAAGTAAAAATAAAGAAAGATCTCTAGGTGAAAACCACACTATGGCACCTCCTGATCATAAAATAGTAAAAACAAAGGCATATCCAAAGGTGAAAACCCAACTGTAGCACCTGAGGATGGAGGATTTGAACTTCCCCTACCATCTAAGTATCAAGAGAAATCAACTCTCCTAGTGGAAGATTCTACAGAGATAAATCTTGGCACAGAGCAAAATCCTAGAACCACATTCCTTGCAGCATCATTATCAGAACAAGAGCACAAGAATCTTACCAACTTCTTCTTATAGAGAACCATCAGCTTTACATGGACCTATGCTAATATGCCAGGGTTGGACCCTTCACTAGTAGTTCACTATCTCACAGTTGATCCAAAAGTTAAACCAGTCAAACAAAAGCTAAGAAAGATGCACCCACAGATCGCTCTCTTGGTGAAAGTTGAAATATAGAAGTTTCTAGATGCAAAATTTATCTGGCCTATTAATTATCTAGAATGGGTATCAAACATTGTACCTATGGCTAAACCAAATTGGGGCATCTACATGTGTTCCAAATTTAGAGATCTCAACAAAGCATGTCCCAAAGATGACTTTCCATTGCCAAACATTGATCTCATAGTAGACTTGACTGCTGGTCATGAAATGCTTTCTCTAATGGACAGATTTTTCGGCTATAATCAGATAATGATATTAGAAGAAGAACAACTTTTACTTGTCCTTGAGGTACCTATTGTTGGTACATCATGCCATTTGGTCTTAAAAACGTAGGTGTAACCTATCAAAGAGCAATGGCAGTGATATTCCATGACCTCTTTCATCACATCATTGAGGACTATGTGGATGATATACTAGCAAAGTCTTCTAGGGAAGATCACATACAGATTCTAAGCCAAATCTTCGATAGACTAGAAAAATATCAAGTAAGACTCAATCCAGAGAATTGTGTCTTTAGGGCAACCTCAAGAAAACTATTGGGATACATTGTATCTTGTAGAGCCATTGAAGTAGATCTAGCAAAAGTCAAAGCTATAGTGGAGATGCCTCCACCAAAGAATTTGAAAGCATTAAGGAGCCTTAAAGGAAGGTTACAATCCATTAGGCTAAGTGTCTCATTTCGATTGGATGCTAAGTGTCAAGTAACATTTGATTAACTCAAAGAATATCTAGCTACACCACCAGTCTTGGTACCACCATTTGCCGATAGGCCTTTGATCTAATACATCTCAACTACAACTGTAGCCCTCGGGGCTCTTCTAGCATAGCATGATGAGTCAGGAAAAGAGCATGCAATCTATTATATCAGTCAAACCTTGATGGGTTATGAAATCAATTATTCACCTATGGAAAGAGCTTGTTTAGCCTTAGTGTTTGCTTCCCAAAAGTTACAACATTACATGCTAAACCAACACACAAATCTAATAGCCAAAATTGATCCATTGAAGTATCTCTTAGCAAAAGTAGCTCTCACAGGTAGACTAGCTAAATGGTTCATGATCCTTAGTGAGTTTGACATTGAGTATGTGGATTGTAAAGCAATCAAGGGGCAAGCCCTAGCAGATCAACTAGCAGAAGCACCCATGACAGATGTACATCCTATGGTATTTGGCTTTCTAGATGAGAATCTCTTCACTCTTTCTACCTCAATAATGTGGAAATTGTATTTTGATGGCTCCTACACACAACATGTATCAGGGGCCTGCATCCTATTTATCACACCACAAAATGACCATATCCCAAAGTCATATCAGCTTGCATTTCCTTGCACCAACAACATATCCGAGTATGAAGCACTCCTCATAGGTCTCCATACAACAGTCCAATGGGAAATCAAAGAACTACAGGTATATGGAGACTCACAACTAGTCATTCAACAAGTCACTGATGAGTACCAAACAAAAGATGAAAAGTTGGTCCCTTAAGGGCAACTAGTGGATACCTACAAACCACACTTTTGAGTAAATTCCAAGAGAGCATAACAAAGCTATAGATTCTATGGCCTCTGTGGGATCACTTATAGACGTGCTTGCAAACACACAAAATTGTGAATTCTTGATCGAGCAATTGTTGATACCAGTCATCAATGTTCCAACTACTGAAATCATCTACAAACTTGTTGGTCCTAATTCCCCATGGTATGAAGATATCTATGAATACCTTAAACACGATACCTTTCCCTTTGAGCTATCTACAACCCAACACAAAACCTTTATCCATCGATCCTCCTGTTACACCATTTTGGGTGATACACTATATTGCCAGAGTCTCGATGGTATCCTCTTACGATGTCTTAACGTGGAAGAAGCTGATGCTACCATATGAGATATACACGAAGGTTTCTATGGCACACATTCTATTGATCCTAATCTTGCTAAAAAGATACTCTGCACAGGGTATTACTGGCCCACAATTGAAGAAGATGCTTTACAGTTTGCTAAGAAGTGTCTACAATGCCAGCAGCGTGGAGATTTGATTTACACACTAGCTTATGAAATATAGCCTATGACAAATCCATGGCCTTTTTCACAAGGGGTCTCGACCTTGTAGGACAAATCCACCCATCCTCATCCAATGGCCATAAATTTATCATTACTGCCACTGAGTACTTCACGAAGTGGGTCGAAGCCATTCCCATGACATATCACTGACAATCAAATAGCCAAGTTTATCCTTAACTACCTCATTTATCGGTATGGTATCCCCCAAGCCATTGTCACTGATAATGGGAGACCATTCAAGAATTAAGATGTCTGTGCCTTGTGCACCCAATACAATATCCAACATCACTTTTCTGCTCCCTACTATCTATAGAGTAATGGCCAAGTTGAGGCTTCCAACAAAACCATTCTAAAAATCCTCAAGAAAATGGTCAATGAAGTTGGCTGTGATTGGCATCTACAACTCAATCCCGCCCTATGGGCCTATCACACTAGTATCATAACACCAACTGCTGCAACACCCAATGCCTTGGTCTATGGCTCTGAAGCCATTCTACCTATAGAGGTTGAGATCCCATCCCTTAGAGTATCCATACAAAACCTGATTGATGGAGAGGAGTATCGTACTTCCAGATTAGCTGAGCTAGAACTATTAGATGAGAGATGCCTTGCAACACTTAATCATCTCCATGTTTATCAAAACTGCCTCTGGCTCAACTATAACAAGAAGATCAAAGAAAGATGATTTCAAGTTGGTGATCTTGTCTTAAAATAAAATGAGAGAAATCAAGTAGATTGAGAGAAGAAGGGCAAGTTTGAGCCTAATTGGTTAGGACCCTTTGTTATCACAACAACATACGGATCAGGAGCTTATACTTTAGAAACACCTGAAGGCATTCCTCTAGATGAGCCACTCAAAAGTGTTCATCTCAAGAATTTCTTTGCTTGATCCTTAGAGTATCCATGTCAAAAATAAAATAAAAATAAAAATAATCAACAAAAAAAATCAAAAACAAAAACAAAAAAAATCCATCCTCTGGTGAAAACCTGGTAAATAGGCGTCTTGGATAAGTACCATAGTGAAAACCTAGCAAACATGTGCTATATGTAGAGTCAGCATCCATCATCTATCAAGTTTTGTTCATTCCATGTCCATTTCTTTATAACCTTCATTTCATGTCTATTTCAAAACAAACATCATCCATCCATCCATAATAACATCATTGACCCATTTGCATTTCCATTTCCCTATCTAGAATAGCTTGGAAATTTGTCAACGTCACTCATCCTATGTAAATAGTTATCCATGTCTTATCCTATGTCAACAATTATCCATGTCTTATCCTATGTCAATAGCTATCCATGTCTTGACCTATGGCAAGTTATCCTATGTCACGTTATCCATGTCAATCATCATCCTTATCCTATGTCAAGTTATCTATATCATTGTTAGGTATCATGTGTCAGTCATCCATACTAACACCTCTACTGGACTGGGGGCAACTCTTTCCTTAACCTTGGTCTAGGAATGGATCCTTGTTCGCGGTTGATCAACCATCTCAAGCAAAACCAAAAACACTTCAACCAATCGCACCAAAACTAGAACTACATATCATCTCATCTCAATCTTAAGGTACCTTGATCCCATGGATATGGGTATGTAGGCATCTAGAATACAAAGGAAGTATCTAGTACTTAGGTACATAAGATGACCCCATCTCCCCTCACAAGTATCCTATCCTACATCATCAAACAAAAGCTAGAACTACATATCATCTCATCTCAATCTCCAGGTACCTTGATCCCATGGATATGGGTATGTAGGCAGTCTAGAATATGAAGGAAGTATCTAGTACTCAGGTACATAAGACAACATCATTTCACCTACCCAAGCTCAAACACCTTGACCCACTCATCACCCTATCCAGAAATACATATTATCATTTCATCTTTCATCGTGCCTTAATCCCGTGGATATAGGGTATGTAGGTAGTTAGGAATATGAAGGACATATCCAGTACTTAGGCACATATGATTCATCATTCTTTACCCATCTCAATCCATTAACATTTCCATCTTTCTAGTCTTCTGTTTATCAAAATCTATCCACCTCAACTTGACTAACTCAAGAAGCAAAACAACAAACACACACATCCTTTCTAAGAAAAATTCTTTCACCAACCGAAAGTAAAGAATCCTACTTGTAGAGCCATATGCTGTCCTACATATTGATTGCCAACATCTGCTACGTCAAACAATTATCTTATACAAGATGTTCCATTGTCGAAACTAGATTAGGTGTCTTATACAACATGTTTCATTTCTTGAAACCAAACATTATCCTAACAACAGATCAACACCCTTTAATGGATATATCGTTCCTACAATAAGGCTATTATCTATCCAATCTACCCAACCAATCAAATCTATCATGAGCAACCTCTTTGGCAAGAGCATATGTTGGCTGTATGTTTACTTTGTACGTCAGTCGATTTATGTTTTGGTTTATCTTTTTGTTCCTTTCCCATTACTTATTCAGGACTACCTTGATTTATCTATATCTTGGTATGTTGTGATGCAGTACAGATTGGGGGCATAGTCATTGCTTTTGTGTGCCGTGTTTGAGGAATGATCTTTGGTATCTTTCTTGGTAGCATATTTATCTTGTGTGTGTGTTACAACCTAGCATCTTACATATTAATATTCTTCTTACATTTATGTATTGAGGTTTATTTTATGTTCAAGACTATGGCTCATTCACATATCCAGCAAGGTTATATTATGTCTAAGTGATCTAAGTTCAAACTACTTTCTTGTAGGGTCAACGTCCTATGCATAGGATATCACAAAACCTTGGTCATTTATACCTTGGTGGAAAATTATCCATGTGCTATATAAAAAATAAGGATTGCTCTTTATAAACATTTGTGTAACCATTGCAACAAGCTTATCCATTTATCCATGTCATCATATAGTTTTTCAAGCAAAGATCGATCAGTAGTGTTTCTATAATGTTCTCTTCTATCTCTACTTTCTTCTATCTATCATCAATGTCCATCTGCAAGCTGCTAAATCACTTTAAGCAAGGAGCTCTCAACTATGCAAAGAGGCAAATGGCTCTACCTTTTTACAACTCTAGCTATGCAAATGAGGTGTGTTAACCCCTTGGGACCTATTTATAGTGTCCCTACCCTATGTCTTCCTACCCCTAATCTCTCTTATCCTCATGTCTGCTCTCATCTTCATCATGTCTGCCTCCATCTATCCAGCCTCATCTGTCTCGAACACAATCTTCTAGTCTAGCGTCAACCCAGTTCTTCTGTCGCTTCCCTATCTTTTCTCTCGAGGGGGCATCCTACACTAGTTACACTAGGGCAGCTAGCTACACTGGGGCATCAAAATTGTATCATGTCTTCAACAATCATTTTCTTTGAAACAACGCTATAAACTGCATTGCATCAAAGAGAGGCAAAATGCAGACACCCAAAAATGACCATGTCATCGCATCACTTGCATTTCATCAAATCACATGCATTTCAACGTTAATTAAATAACCAAATTATTTAATTAATTTCATCAAAATCGTCAAATTCTTCCAAATCTCCTAAATTCAACATTAATTGAATAAATTCTATTTATTTAATTAATTTTATCAAAATCAACTTTATTCTTCCAAAATTAAATAATTTCAATTATTTAATTAAATCATTATCATCTATCAAAATTTCAAATCCACATCAATTGAATAAATTAATTATTTAATTAATTTATCATTTAAATCCTCTTATCTATAATTAAATAATTTCTAAATTATTTAATTAAATCAATTATTCTTCCAAATTTAAATAAATCATTCAAATTTATTTAAATTGAATATCTCTTCTAAAACTAAAATATAATCAAATATTTTATTTATCCTTCATCATGCAAAATAAATTAAATCAATTTGTTTAATTTATTTAAATCTTCAAATATATTCCAGTTTTCAATCATGCACAAACGATTAAATAAATTTATTTAATTAATTTTCTTTTTTATCTTCCAATTCCTCTAAAAATAAATCTTGTTCATCATGCACACAAAGTTAAATAATTTATTGTTTAATTTATCCCAAATCACGCAAAAAGAAAATTTTAAGTTGAGTTAATTGACTTAATCTTTATTGTTTTTATCACCAACTCATAAATTAGAAAAAAACATTTCTATTTTTATGAAATCTAAAATAATGTTTGTTCCATGTCTTTTTATGCCAAATCAATCAGTTAACTCAAACAAAAATATTTTTTTGTGTGACACATGTCAGGTGCACATTCATCATGAATTCTAAATTTATCTCATCCATTGATTCCATTGAATTATTTGGACCGTTGATTGATCTTTATTGAAACCTATATAAACCCCCCCTCATCTCCATAACAAATCCTCTTCGATCATTTAAGCTTTTACCTCCCTACATCGCACTGAGCATACATCGCATCATTGATCACCCTTGAGCACTTTAAGCACAAACACAATCTGCATCCGCTTGTTGCAAACATGGTTTCACAATTTGAAGGGTAATCCACATTCGACCAAGATAGCAATACAATCTAGGTGAAAACTTTCACCATTTTTGCGTTATTCGTTGATTATTTGGTTGTTTGCTTAGATCATTATCTTGATGTTATAGGATTGAATTGTTGATTATTTCACTGTTTTGATTATTATTCGATCTCGATTAAATCCCTATACACAATAATGTTGGCCAAGGTATTGGTAAAGAAGTTGCCAAAGACATGGTGATATAGTTGAATTTTTTAGACAATATTTCTCGTTGGCCCAATCAAATCAAAGAACAATTTTTCTACCTTTTCTCCGCTATTCTTTTATGAGCTGAGTAATTTCAAATTTGATTGTTGCCATTTGAAATGCATTTCTATTGCATTTCAATCTGAAACGTTTGATCCATTGTTGGATTGTTGTCACCTTTACAGACATAAAAATGTACCTGTTCTAATATTTTGAACTTATGACAAGTCAAAGTGGGTTGTGCTCGTTTAGCAGCTGGTTGAAATTTAATTTGAATGTACCGCTTCTTGATGTTCCCCTTGACTCATTATCATTTTTGTTTATCATCTTGCTTTTTGGCTAGCAACAAACATGTGATGCATCTTTTGTGATGTCCTATGGATGGTGGCTTTTTCCAAATTATTTTCAAACTATTTTAAGTTCTAGGTGTACACCTTTGTGGAGACTTATGGCATATTTCTATGCTTAATCTTTTTTCCAAGGTTATAGTGAGATGATAAATGCAATTATTCCAAAGGTAGTGGAAATAATTTTGGAACAATTATCTAAGTTCTCTCTTAATGTTCAGATTTGTGTAATTTTTGATTTTGCAGATTTTTAATAGCCTTGTTTGATGATTCTTGGAAATTGGTTTCAATTTACAGGGTAAAGCTTTCATATGGAGCTAAGAAGATTGTGCCAAGTAGTTGCAGAGCCATGATTCATCATATTACTAGTGGTGGAAGGACATAAAAGCCAATGCTCAAAGCTGGCAATGTATATCACAAATATAGGGCCAAAAGAAACTGTTGGCCCAAGGTTCGTGGTGTGGCAATGAATCCTGTTGAGCATCCTCATGGTGGTGGTAATCATCAACACATTGGGCATGCCAGTACTGTGTGTCATACAAAGAAGGCTTAGCATGTACATGTACTTAATCATAATTAAACAATTATAGAGCTCTGATTATTTAAAAATGTCTTTTAGTTTCTTTTTCTTTAGGTTGCTTTGTGTCAATAATTTATGGGGACCAGGTTGTAAAACATGTTTCCTATTATCGTTTCTTATCGTTAGTGGTTTACTCTTGATTCAAAGTTTTGGGAAAGACTTCAAACTAGGTTGTAATCCTTGTTTCCTTGTATTGTTTGAGGCTTATTTTAGGTTGCCATATTAATTGACTTTGTTATTTTTTATTCTTTCTTGAGTGCTTGTTATTTGCTTTCAGATCATAGAAATGGCTAAAAGATTGATGATTTCTTAGTATTATAAACTATGAACTTTCTATTTAAAAAAAAGTAATAATCATCATGCTAAAAGAATATTTTAGTTAGACGATCATCAAGGAGAGAAACATTTGAAAGGGTGACTTCCATATCACAGAAAAAAAGCAAGAAACCCTATATTGATCTGCAAGCTCGTCACTTAGGCATTTTAAGCCAAGCTAAACCACCTAAGATGACCCCAATTAAGAAAAATCAAACCCTATTTTAACAACAAAGCATATTGAATACTCTTCAAAACACACCAACACTAGTACTAATAACCAATACTTCAACACAATAATGACTATTCAGGGGACTAAGCAACAATAGGACTGGTAGAAACCGAAATGGGTATTAAGCAATATAAAATTATTTGTTGTTTTCTTTTAAAAAAGTTTACAAGGTTGAGGCAGTTCTTTTACAATTAGGTGAAACCTTGATCCTTCACAACTGAGCTTTGAAACCCGAATCCCTAATAAGAGTGGGGTATTGTTTGAGTATTAATTGTCAACAAATTGAATTAGATTTTGGTGTCTATATTTATAGCATTTGGCAAATGGGCATAACTAAAATAGAGTACCAAACACAACAAAAAATTATAGTTTAAAAAATGCATGAATACCAGACCTGCTAGTAAGGTTCCTCGGTGATTGAATGAAATGCAACTGGCCATGCCCTTCTCTAGAAACTCTTCTATCACTTGTGGGAAATCCCCGTGAAATGGGTCTGTCCAATACATAATTTAACAAAATACAATAAAATTAACATCTTCAAGTGATTGTGTTCCAATTCATCAATGTAAAAAGAGGGACATCAATGAGCCTTACCTATTTTTGAGCGTGAATTCAACCCTTGTATAGCGTGTCTAATGCATGAACAATGTCTTGAGTGTAGAGGCGCTCAGGTTTCTTTTGTTTGAATTATTTTTCATGGAAAAAATTTTCCTCTCTAAATTTCCCTCTTTCCAATTCGAAATATTTTTTTTAATTTCCCGCTCTTTCTAATTTTTACTTGTGTGACTAATTATTTAGTCATTTATAGCTGTATTTTTACCCACCATCAAATTAGTCATTTATTTAGTCATCTATAGCTGTGTTGCAAAACATGACTAGTGAAGATAGGGAAAAGCTAGCTAATATGCAGAAATTAAACTACAGCTAACCCTAACTCCCAATGGAGTGCATTCTAAGCTACAAATCAATCAAACAAACATGAAACAAACACAAATTCGAAGCTTGTTCTTAGATTTGTGAGTTGTTGCACAATCTAGAGAAGCTCATATGTGTGGGCAACAAGATGTTGGAGATTGTAAGAGATTAAGAGCATAAGGAATCAAAATGAAGTTGAATGAGTGATTTTATAGAAGAACTGATTTGGATGAATGGCCAGGATCACATGTTGACTTTGGAGGCAAATGGAGGGCTAAGATGAGTTAGGGTTTTCTCATCACTACAGGACAAAATTGAATTTTAAATTGGAAGAAATTGTGAGGTAGAGAATAATTTTTAAATTAAATAAATTAGGTTCATTTATTTAATTTATTTGAAGAGGGGAATAATGTGAGATGATTAAATTAAAAAGGTGGAACCTATTCAAGTAGGATAAGGCCTTTTAATTTAAATAAATGTTTATTTATTTAAATTAAAGGGGGCAAGGGGTAATGAATAATTAAATAATTAATCAATTAGAATTAATTATTTAATCATAAAGGAACATTAGAGAAAAATAGGAGAATGTGGTAGAGATTAGGGTTTTGCAATATGAGGACAATTTTAGGTGTCTACATTTTGCCTCTCTTTGAGATGATGTTCGAGATGATGTGATTTAAGTCGAGTAACATCATTTCAAAGAATCTAAGGAAATAGATAGAGGAAAAGGATGATGATGAAAAGATAGGATGATGATGCCCCCTCCAGAGGATAGGTGGGTTGGAAAAACATGGGTAGGCTCTCAAAATGAAAGGGATTGGTGAAGGAAGAAAGATAGGAGAATGGATAGAAGAAATGAATGGTACATTAAGCTGCAATGAAGGTGGAGGAATGAAAGATTAGATAGAAGAATGGGAATGAGATCTCGCTTTGATAGATTTTGAGCTTCTCACTTGTAATTTTTTCTGCTTATCATCATAGAACTTATTATGTCAAGTGACGACAATCACCATGGCATGACAGAGGCCAAAGTGCAAAAATGTGATCCCTTGCAAAATAGGCACATGACAGACAAGGAATGCCTGACTCAGACTAGTAACCATGGTACCTTGTCGGAACATGCGATGAGATAACTATGAGGTGTGCAAGTCCTTATGCAAGGAAGTAGTTATTATTTCCAATGCATAGGATGTCTTTGATTCACACCTAATGGAATCCTGATCACACGCAAGGCACCAAGTTTCCCCAGTCATTTTGTCAAGACAAAGCACAAATAACAATCAAATAAAAAGGTCTTGCTCTATCCTCACTTCTATTCATCACTTAGGGATTGCCTTGAGAAGCATACGAATGAGACTGCAACACAATCTAGTAAAATAAGACAGACTAGACAAATAGCCATTTGGTCCTTTTGCCAAGTGATATGTGTTTGATTAACTGCGATTAGATGAAGAAGGCCTGGTTTCAAGATATAAAGCATGTCGTATAAGATGCCTGGTCCAGTTTCAATAATGCAACATCTTGTATAAGGCAAGTTATTGATTGATTGACACTAGTGTTGTTGGCCATGCGAGTAACACAAGGGTTTGATTAATGACTAATGTTAGAAATGATGCATGTCGTATAAGGCACAGATTCATGGTTTCAACAAGGCCCCATTCCGTGTAGGAATGTGATAGTTGATAGGGATAGTGACATGATTATCACAAGGTGATTGATTGATTTGACTAATTTGAATAGCTTGTCTAGTTGATTTTGGGATTGTTTTGAGTGTGCATTTGTTTGAAAGATTACTGTTTAGTCTGATCAAAGTGTCCATCTCATCAAAGGATGACTTATTATGATAGTTGACAGGACGAGCCCTAAGGGACTGACCTAATGCCTCGGGGGCTCATCGAAGATAGCCTTGCCTACGTGAAAGCTCAGAGGTGACGTAGTTCAACCATGTGGATTGTGGATGATTTGAAGAACTAATTTGACTGATATGATGATGTGACTGGATTTTGAAATATTTTGAATGATATTCAATGTTTTTGGAATTTTTGAGAATATTTGGATGTTTTGGTGTTTTTGGAATATTTGAATGTTTTTGTATTTTTGAGAATATTTGAATGTTTTTGGATTTTTGAGAATATTTGAATGTTTTTGGATTTTTGAGAATATTTGAATGTTTTTGGATTTTGATATGTTTTGATTTTTTTGTGTTTTTGGAATGTTTTGATTTTTCTTGTGTTTTTAGAATGTTTTGATTTTTGATTTTTGGAATGTCAATGGATTACAACTTGAGGTAGCCTTTGTGCTAGATAACAATGACAAGGGAGAACCAAGTCTAGGTGTAAGGGAATGAATGGGATTGGATGGATGGAAGGATGGGCGATAGTGGATGGAAGGGACATATGCATAAGAGAGCAAGAATGTGATCTCTGAGGACTGTCGCATAGGAATAGCATGCCCCATTGTAGGTGGAATACTTAGGATTTTTCATGACAAGGCTCATGACACTAGATTGATGATCAGATTGTTTGAAAGGGATGAGGTATGTTAAGAGACATCCAAAACATTTGTCAACATTGTGCCCCCAATTTTGGTCATGATCAAAAGAAGGAAGGATGTATGAATGGATTCGATAGAATAGGTATGTGTATGGATGGATAAGAATAGAAAATGGATAGAAAATGATAGGTTGGATGAGACAACGTGCCCCCAAGTGTAAGCAACATAGAAAATCAACCTACACATGATGCCCATTTGCCAGGTTTTCATCATGGTACTTATCCAAGGTGCCACCAAGGGTGGTTTTCACCATTGGACGAAGGGATTTATCTTTACTTTTTTGATTTTATCTTTTCTCTTTTTTTTTGACTTTTTTGCTCTTTTGTTTTTTTGACTTTTTTGACTTTTTGAATGGGAGATAGAGAATATGAACAAGAGGGACTCAAGTGTCAAGTGCCATGAAAGTGATAGTCTTGCTAGAGATGGATTTCATTGCATGGACCATGTCATGTCATTATGCTCATTGATGTTGGTAAGGGGGTTGCATGAAAGTGAGATGGATAAGGTAGATAGTGGATTATGAAAGGTGCAATAGTGGATTATGATGTGGATTATGTAGGACTTATGTAAAAGCATGGACCATACGGAGGTGATGAGGCAGATATGTAGGATAATGATTGAATGATGGGGAAATTGAGGTATGTAGAAATGTTGCAGAATGGGAGGGAACCATGACCAATGGTTGCACACACCATAATAAACACTGAAGCTTGTGATTGGGTGGAGGTGTAGGAAGCAATGGTAATGTGTGCTTAGGATATGGGTGATGTAAGCATTTAGGAACCCACATAGACTTAGTATTTTTATGATTTTTGCTTGACTTGTGGGATGGAGGAATGTGAGATTTTTGAGTGGAATGGATGGAAGAGCATTGGTGGGATTTTTGAGAGGTGGATGCCTCATTTGATTTGCTTGATTTTTGCTTAGGGACCCATATCATTTTAGTTTTTGACTTTTCTTGTGAAGGTATGGGCTTGGATGAATTTTTGAATGTATCTTGCTTTGATTCTTTGCATTTATATCATAATGCATTAGGATCCTTACGATTTTTTGACTTATGAAAGGAGGCATCCAAATGTTTGTTTTTGAATCCCATGGGGTGGATGGAATGAGTGGAAGATTTGTGTTTAGACAATGCATGCATTTGTTGGTCATGATTAGAATATTTAGGGTATTTATGGATGATAGGGATGTTAGGTGTCAGAAGCAATGGTGGTAAAGCAGATGGAGGGATATGCGGAGTTGGAAGAAGTGGAGGTAGATTGGATGGTGGAAGGTGTATGGTCACATGCTTTTGACACTTGTAGGATGATGGAGGTGGAATGGCCACTTATGTTTTGGGTGTATGATAGGATGGATGATGGAAAGTGGACTTAGGAGGAATGGAGGTGGTACCAACATCATTAGATTGTTGACCTTGAGGTGTGTATCCAAGGCCATATGAGTGTGGGGGGACATTGACATGGATGGGCTCCAAAATACATTGTTCATGAAGGCCTAAGCCTTTACCTTGGTAGTTCATTTTTTGGAGTATGTGGTTGACAATGGGACTAGGTGTGTTTTGGACACTAGACTTGAATTCTTTATTGGATGGAGAAAGGAAAGTGGATAAAGGTTGTTGTTGTCCCAAGGAGGAACACTCATGAATGAAGGTGGATAGAATAAGTGGATATGATGATGAATTTGAAATGGGGTTGATAGTGGATGATGTGGAAGGATTAGGATCTTGATTATCATTGTGCTTTCTAAGATCCATGGTATTTGTTTGATCTTCTATTTTTGCTTGGGAGGCATGTGTTTCATCATGACAAGTGGATGTTTGTGGATCATGGATGGGTGAGGTGCCAAGCTCTTGACCATGGAATGCATAGAGTAGACTAAGAGGGTCATCATGGATTTCTTGGTCATAGAGGGGATCTTGATCATAGATGGGAGCTTGATCATGCAAAGGATAAAGTGTGTTATGGATGGGTGGAATGAAACAGGTTTGATCTTGATTTGAATGAGGGACTGATGTTTACATGTTCTTAGGAGTATACCCTTGACATACCTCTTTACTTTGGGTGGAAATGGAAGTGGAAGGCTCTAGAAGAGGCTTGATGGTTTGTGGACCACATGATAGGGTGGAAGAGATAGACATGGTATTTGAGGATTCTTTGATAGGCTTATGAATGGGTGTTTAACACGGGGAGGGTTTATCCCTAGCTAGTAGCCATTGGATCACATCCATTGCAAGAGCATGTGTGGATGGACAATTAGGGTAGACTATGTGGACTTGTGATTAGCATTAGGTGGAGTGGAAAGTTTCCATGGTGGAGGGATATGAGGGATGGATGGTGTTGTAGGATTAGGGTTTGAACTTTGATTAGGCGGGAGGTCAAAGGGGTTGGATGGTTTGGTGGATTGGGATGACTCCACATGTTTACTTTTGTAATGTTTAAACTTAGGGCATGGAGTTAATGGTAAAGTAGAGGATGGTAAGGGTAATGAATGGCTTGCATGGACTAGGTTGATGTCTCCCTTGTCAAAGGTGGCATTAGGACTTAAAGACATTTGATTCTATTACCAAGGTGGACTTGAGCTCACATGTGCTTGTTGTGATGTGAATGGATAGGTTCATGTGGCATTGACTTGATGTGTGGATGAATTGGGTTTTGGACTTGTCTCATCCTCGTAACTAAAGAGATAGCCTCCTCAAATTATGAACTTGGGCTTAGGAGGAGGGGCTCCTTGGAATACAAGCTTAGGTATTGGTTTGTCTTCATGATTGCCAAGGATTAGGACCATGTTGTCTAGTGCTTGACTAGGATGAATGATGATGTGGAGTGATTAGGAATGTGATAGAGTGTGGGATTGATTGGATGATTAGATGGGTGATTAGGGATGATTAGATTATGGTTAGGGTTGTGATTAGGATGACCTGGAAATGATTGAGATATGATTAGGATATGATTAAGGTATGGTTAGGGGTGAGGTGATTAGAATGAATTTGAGTGAATGATGTGATTAGAAAGGGTGATTGGGATGTGAAGGTTGAATGATGAAGATATGAGTAGGATATGATTAGGATGATGTTGGATGACAAGAATAATGATTAGGATGAAAATTGATTGGGATATGATTAGAATGATGTTGATTGGATGACAAGGATGATGTGGAATGACAAGGATGATTAGGATAAATGTGACTTGGAATGAATGTGTTGATGTGTTCCCTATAGGGATGACTAGGAGGATCTACTCCCTTTCTCCTCTTTTTGCAACCATGTCTTATCAAATGAGACTTATGAATTATGGGATGACATGGGGATGTCGAAGCAAGGTGATGAGGCCCAGACTATGATAGAGGCTAATGATGTTAGTCTTCAAAAAATATATCTCCAAGAGGGTACTCTCATCTACAAATGACCTTGTCAAAGTATAAATTAGATTTATCGAGGCCTTAAGGTATGTAAAAAGACGATTGATTAGAGTGAACCCATGAGTTTCATAATTCACTTGGAAGGATGGACTTAAACTAGCCTTGTGGTATTAAGCCCAAGTTGTGATTGATTTGAAAAGATGTCAAGGTCTCTTGGTCCATATTTGTACTTGTGATATAGTCAAGCTTCGACAGTTTCTCCCTATTTTTCAACCTTAGGAAGACTATGTTTAGCACCCTCTATAGATTGCAAGGGCTGAATGCTAATGAAACGTTGTGATGAAATTTGATTCTAAAGGAATGGAATGGGATATGTAGTGGGTGAATGAAACCAATAGGTCTATAAGGTTTTGACACAGTCACAATCAGATTTGATAGGGAAAGTAGATGCTCAAAGGTTTCCCTATGGTTGTGTATTGTAATTAGGAATGATTAGGATGAAATGGATTAGATTGGAATGAATGGTTAGGATATGATTAGGATGTGATTGATTGGATTAGAATGAAGATGATTATGTGTAGTGACGAGATTAGATGAATTGGATTGAATAGGAAGAAGTTGATTGGATTATGAATGATGATGATGATGTGTAGTGACGAGATTAGATGACTTGGATGATTGTGATGAAGTTGATTGGATTATGAATGAATGGATAGGATATGATTAGGATTATGGTGATTAGATGAAAGAGGTGATTAGGGTTTGACTAGGATGACTTGGATATGATTAGGTGAATGATTAGGATGATGTTGAATGGATGCGGATGGCAATGTGTAATGATTAGGAATGATGATTTGGATGGATTAGGATTATGAGTATGACAATGATATGAATGATGCTAATTGCATTAGAAAGAGGATGACTATGTAGAATGATTAGGAATAATTAGGATGAAAATGAATTAGGATATGTGGAATGACAAGGATAATGGTTAGGTGTCGGTTTGACTTGGAATGGTGTTGATTGGATTAGAAAGAGGATGTTGTGGAATGACGATAATGTAATTAGGATGTGATTAGGATGAGGTGTAATGATAAGGAATGATGATTAGGATGTTGGTTTGACTTGGAATGGATTAGGTAATGATTAGGACAATGATATGAATGATGCTAATTAGATTAGAAAGAGGCTGACTATGTAGAATGATTAGGATGAAAATGGATTAGGATATGTGAAATGACAAGATTAACAATTAGGTTTTGGTTTGACTTGGAATGGAGATGTTGACTAGGATGTTTGGGATGATGATTAAGCAAGTACACACATCAATCATAGAAGACACTTGGCAGTCAGATTGGTTGTTTTTAGTGACTCTTAACAAGTTCAAAAACACTTGTAAACATGCATGATCCTAGGCTAGTCAAGGATAATATTTGTTGGATTCCCACTATGGATAAATCTAAGCCACACTTATTTAAAGCGGATAGCTTAGAAGTTTGGTGGCACTAGCTCCCCCTTACATGACACTCACTTCTCGGGCACACCAAACTTCAAATTCTAAAAGGCTCGAAGACCTCAAGGAATTTGCTATCTCTACTATGAATTGCGAGAACATGGGACGGCTTCAGAGGTCCGACCTCTTGCGCAAGCAAATAGAAGGATTTTGGCCACTAAATAAAGGTTTCTAGTGAATATTTGGGGGACTGGCACAGTATGAGCATCCAACAAGCTACTTAAAGCTTTGACTAGTCCTACTAGGAGTGTCATATATGCAAGGTACACCTCCTTTTGAACTAGCATCGTATGGTAAGCACTAATACCAGTTTGGACTTGGCTTTTGCCTTATCCTATTTGTATAGTGGACCGGATGAAATTACTGCTTGGGGTCGCAAATGAGTTCTCCTTGTGGATGTGTTTCAAGAGCAGGCCCACTCTAAAGGGAAACAAAAGTGACCTAAGAACCAAAAATACTTTTGATCCCCAAGTTCATATGACAATGCGAGGGGAGAGCATATGTATTTTTGAACTTATGCCACTAGACAAATGTTCATTCACCCTTAGAAATTAAATGTGTGGTGTGATAATGAAAGTGTTGAGAGATGATTTTGATTCCCAAGATCACATAACGTGTGAGGGAAGAGCATACACATCTCAAAACACAAACACATCACTAAACAAAAAAGACACTGATTCTTTTTAAGCCCCAAGATTATGTTCATTTTAGTGCACCAAAAACCAAGTGTTCCTATGATAACCAAGCGCACACACATGCAAATGAAAGGAACCTTGCATCAAATGTATTAGTAGTTTTAGTCAAAAGTTTTCTCCCAATGAATGTCATAGGCTGCAAAACAAAAATCAGTAGCAAAAAATCCCCACGATATTGTAAAGAATATGAAATATCAAGTAAACACTTCGTTTTGCAAGCTATAAGTCAAAGAGGCCCAAAAAAAGGGAATCTGCAAAAATAGATGAGAAAACTAATCAGCCACACAAAATAAATAGTAATATCATATTGTTCAAGAAATTCTAAGTAGTTTGAAATTTTTTTGTTGAAATCCAATTAAAAATGCTCAAGATATTTATGTTTGAAGTTTAAAATGACCATTGATTTTGACCAAAAAAATAACTGATAAAATGGCTATGTTACCCGATGAAACCTATACCTTTAAGAAGTTGACTGAATCATCTCTCTAACGAGCCCTTGTTCATAAAATTTTGAGCCCATATGCCCCAATTATGAGCAAAAGAAAAAAAATGCCCCTCTAGGCCATGTAGGAGGTGAATGCAGGTCTATTGTCTGGCATAAACTGCTAATGGTTAAGGTACCAGTCAGTCACATGAAACAGTTAACTGTCTGCAGTTAGTCTTGGAGATTAGGGTTCAAATTAGAACCTAGTCACCCATGTGACTAAGGGGTAAACCAATTAAAAAAAAAGAATAGGAAAAGGGTCTTGATGGCCCCTCCTCCCCTGTCACTAATGTGACCACACACCTCAAGGTGACTAACCCTTGTCTTAGCACCTACAGACAAAGGCTATTGTGACCAAGGACCCAATGAAGAAGATACCGTGTCGGCATGAATGGGAGGTAAGTGAGATTTAGGGCTTAGCAGAGTTTGACGGAGGATACAAATGTTGTATTTTATATAACAAATTCAAGGAGTCAAATGCATACAAGCTAGAGTCACAATTGGCCCCAACACTCACGGACGTGAATATAACTAGATTGTAGCAAATAAACAGGGCACCCTGATGTAAATAACTTACAATTAAAGAAGCAGTAGAGCTGATAACGCTAAAAGTTGACCACATTTCAGAACAAGCAATCACACTTCTGCCAACTTTGGTGTAAATGTGCCAAATAAGGGGGCTAATTTAAAGTAGACATCTACCTTCTGACAAAAACAAATACTACTAATCTTAGAGTGAACTGATCCAAATAAAGCTATGATAGCTCCATCAATCCACACAAGGCCACAGATCGATGCCCACAGAGGACCTTTTCAGGCTTCTCAACACTTAGTGTAGGGTGGTGAGGGTTTTAGCAGTGATAGGCCCGTTTTGACAATGGTAGGTTTTAGGAGGATGGCGACCATGAATCTTGAGGGTGTTGACTTAGTAGCTTTGTGGACAACTTAGTGGAGATTTAGGCGACAAAGTCTAAGGTAAGTGGCGACCAAGGGTCCCGATAGCGATCAAGAAAATGGTGGAGGCGACAAGCTTTGGCAGGCATAAGGGTTTCCAAGACTGTAATGGGGAAGCTTTGTGCGTGTTAGGGTTTCTAATGGTGGCTGAAACAAGCAATTTTTAGGGTTTAAAACTAGCGGCAAATGGATTGTAATGGTGGAGGTCTTGGTTGCAAGTAAGTGGTGGCAAAGCCCCAAATAGAGGTGACACCAGTGTGTGGAGTGATAAGGGTGTCAACATATTTTAAAAGGTAGGGTTGGCATTAGGGTTTGCGATTAGCATCAACTAGGATTTAGGTAGACCAGAATGTTAGAGGCAGCCAGGGTTGGAAGTTGAGAGGAAGTTTAGGGTTTTTTGCTCAACAGGAGGTAGTTTAGGGTTTTGGCAGGTTGACAAGCCTGAGATAGGTGGGATTAGGGTAGGCGGTTAGGTAATGGTCTGCAACGAAGGTTTCTCTTTTTTTTTAAAAAAAATCTACAATCAAAATTTTTAATCCTGTGATACCCCAAAGAAGAATGACCTGCAACCAGAAATATAAAACCCAGAACCAGAAATCTATCATACAAATAGAGATTAAACCTACAAACATTACCCTGCAAACATTACCATACAAAAAAAATCAAACCCTACAACCAAAGAATAACAAAGTATTATGCAAACCATATGGTAGATTCATACAGTACGGATCCGTACTGTACGGACTACCAAGTAAAAAATTTCATAAAAAATAAAAAAATTGTAGTGACCAAACTATAGCATATTTTATGTCAATCTTCGCCGAAAGGGGCCTCTTGACTCAACGGTGAGGTCCATTTGAGACTAGGAAGCCGCTTGCGCATGTTAACCACCAAAACTCAAAAAAAATGGTGGATTAGTAATCATTTCATGTCAGATTCACCAAATGAAGATAGGGAAAAGCTAGCTAATATGCAGAAATTAAACTACAGCTAACCCTAGCTCCCAATGGAGTGCATTCTAAGCTACAATTTAATCAAACAAACATGAAGCAAACACAAATTTGAAGCTAACTAATGACTTCTCTCTATTTTCCTCCTTAATCTTTCATTTTTGTTCTTAGATTCGTGAGTTGTTGCACAATCTAGAGAAGCTCATATGTGTGGACAACAAGATGTTGGAAATTGTAAGAGATTAAGAGCATAAGAGATCAAAATGAAGTTGAATGAGTGATTTTATAGAAGACCTAATTTGAATGAATGGCTAGGATCACATGTTGACTTTGGAGGCAAATGGAGGGGTAAAATGAGTTAGGGTTTTTTCATCACTACAAGACAAAATTGAATTTTAAATTGGAAGAAATTGTGAGGTGGAGAATGATTTTTAAATTAAATAAATTAGGTTCATTTATTTAATTTATTTGAAGAGGGGAATAATGTGAGATGATTAAATTAAATAGGTGGAACCTATTCAATTAGGATAAGGCCTTTTAATTTAAATAAATGTTTATTTATTTAAATTAAAGGGGGCAAGAGGTAATGAATAATTAAATAATTAATCAATTAGAATTAATTATTTAATCATAGAGGAACATTAGAGAAAAATAGGAGAATGTGGCAGAGATTCTGTGGACACGTTTAGGTGTCTACAACTAGAATTTAATCATTTTTAGTTGTCGTGACTAAAAGTTTTAGTCACCTAGTCATTTATTTGCTAAAATTTTACTAGTGGTTTGAAATAAAGCCATCCATGGATTTTGGAGACAAAATCCTCTATTAGTAATAGTATTCCACAAGTGTGAGAGACCACCCAAGGGTGCTCTTAGGCAGCCATATCTAGTGGTTGCATTTATGCATCATTTTAAGTCAGTTTGAGATTTGAACTTTGTCACGGAGTTGAAAACACTTACAAATCTACACCATCTTGCCTCCATAATTTTTGTGAGTCTAAGGAGCCATCTGCAAGCAATATCTGAGTTCTTGAAGGAGTTTTGAGAAGATTTGCACTCCCCATCTTGGTTGTACTAGTCCTAGGCTAGCCATACCAACAGTAAGGGATTATCCTATGAATGAGGAGTGATTTGGAGTATTATCTCTTACATTAAGGGCGTAAGGGTCTACAAGGATTATACATGGTGTGAAGCAAATCTCAAAGGCATTTTAGGGAGTTTATTGCTGTCCATACCTTTTAAATAGGCCATACAGTCATGTACCATAGGCCATACCAGGTTGAGGGTTATTTGTGCTAAGTTCAGAGGCATTTCTACTAAGTTTTCCTTCCTATTTTTGCATGCATTGAAGACCAAGGTTTCTAGAGTTGTGAGAGCAGCAATAAAGTCATTATCCTATGTTCACAAAGGTTGAAGTTGCTGATATAGGAAGGTCATACTCCTCCAGCTAGGTGTGAGCACTCAAACCTCACTTTTCAATTCTTTCCAACATTGAATGCCATTATATAAGGTGTGAAAACATCAAGCCATTGTTGTACTGAATCTCAGCTTTCATAGGAACCATTTGTAATGAGTTTAGAAAGGATTTATATTTTTTGAGTCATTGTCATAGTCATATTTCAGACCAATTTTTATATCAGCAGGAAGTGGTATGCAAGTTCTCTAACATTCCATTCCTTTCTTGTCGATATCGCTTAATATTGTTTGGAAATGTATTTGCAATGAAAAGAAGCATCTGGGTATTTTCCTTTTTATTGTATTTGCAAAATATATGTATGCATGTGTGTTATGTTATGGAAACAACATCAAAACACAAGCAGGTTCCAACTTAACTATATAAAACCTCTTCAAACAGTGATAAAAATTAGACTGAGATCAGAAAATCTAAAACTCAAAATGGGGTGGGTTATTTCATAAGTAAATGAATTGGTGAAGGACTGTCACATATCGATGAGGATAGAATGTTTCTTAAGGGCTTGTTTTACCATTGTCATATTGTCACAACCAATGGGATTCTTTTTCCACTCTTAGGATTGTCATAAACCTTATGGACTATTATCAGTTACAAACCCTAGTGTTGATGGTGGTTTTAGCACACAACAACGTAGGTGAAATAGGAGCTATCTCACCTCTCTTGAAAAAAGGTGTCCTATCCAAGATAGGACTGCCCCAAGGATAATCTAGCTAGGTCTTAGCTTGTAGAAATGACTCAGTTGGTATGTTTAGCTATGCCAATAAGGGGTCTTACATATGATGATAGGGTTTGTAAGGTAATGTCAATAAAAGTGACCGAAACCCTATGATACTTTCAGCTGATTTACAATAGAAATGTTGCTTGAGAACTTAAATCTAACAAATTGTTATAAAGAAAATGCAAAAGAGTAAAGGTTTAGAGAGGAATCCTAAGTGACATTCACAATGCAAGACTCATTGATGGTAGACAAATGTTCTAAAAATTAAACCACTTCCTGTGTTGCCAAGCTAACAGATTGCTACAGCACTGTAAAAAATGATGCTATCTTCTACGAAGCCTTAATATTTTTGGATTACATACATCTAGTAAATACCCAACTGATGGCATGATTTAACTAATGTAACATAATTGAACTTAGCATGAAATAACAGCCCAGGCTAATTATGCACAACCACTTACAGTCAGCAAGTAACTAATAGTATGGACTTAGAACATTCATCAAATACCTTCAATAAATCATTAACATCACAAAGCATAGTAAACTAATTAGCAGATCAAGATGTGAACCATGAAACCAAATTGATAACACAAAGAGACAAATTCCCAGAAGAAACTATAGCAACTTGCTTTTGTATTAATCAGAAATTTGGTAGAGTGACAACAATTCACTATCAAGACCATTACAATGAGAGAGACAATGACCCTTTATATAGAAGAGGCACCATATTGAGTTTTTGAATGGATGGTGGAGATTAACTCAACACCAATGGTCTAGATTACATGGAATTTAATGCATTACAGCAACTAGATTGCATTTTCGGATTAACATTTGTCATGTAGGAAAAAGATGAAATACAACTCCCAAATACATTGAATCTAGACATTTTGAATACCCATTAAGTTGTACATAGGGAAAAGTCAATTCCCAAGACAAAATAAAAACAAAATAAGGTCACATGACCCTCCAAATATAACATTAATTACAAATGATAGGATTCACATGTGATTTTACTATCCATCTTCCTCTAAATCGATTTTGTCTTCTTCTTCTTTTTTGTTGTAGTATGCAACTAGTGCTATCAAAGTTGGGTTAATGTCTGATGGGTCTAGATCTTTGATGTAATCTGCTCCAAACCTTAAGCTCTCAATCTTTGTAGAAAATTTACAGTACATTGCTTCCCTTGATTTTCTTCCCCCTTTGAACACCAAAAAGGCATCTTGGAGATTACTGACCTTGTCAAGTTTGCCAACCATATTTAGTGGTGAGTCTCCATGAATGACTTGATATAACCTATCTTTTCACTGTTGCTCATTTATTGGGGTTAGAGCATCCAAACCAATATTTATACAATCCCTCAATGTATCAATTATTTCATATATTACCTCCATTATTTTGGTTTTTGTTGTACTGAAGGGATCTCTCACTTTATCAAAAACACCTTTTCTTAATTTCATTTGTTGATACCATTCCTTAGGTTTCTTCAACCTATCCTTTGTCAAAATATTCTCTGTCAAAAGGACCTCCTTGGATAACCTCCTCATAGTTTCCACTCTTGGAAACATATGGGAATAATATTCATCATAGGGTTCACATTCATCATGTAGATCTTCCCATTCTTCTCTCAAAAGCTAAAAGTCTTTATGCAGTAAGGATGCAAATGTTATTACCTCACACCCTTCCTCATATACTTTCATGAACCACTCATGTTTGCCTGCAACAGTGGTCTTGACATCATCAAACTTAGACAATTCTTCTTTGGACAACAGGGCAAGAGCTGCTCTTGGTTCTCCATTAGAGCTCAATGGCCTCATTAGGAATTGTATGCATGCTTGAAGTTCTTTGTTCTGCTACTTCAACTCTTGTTTCATTATTTCATTTTTATTCAATTGGTCCAAAATTGTGGACATTTTCCCTTTGAATTCATCTATTTTTTGTCCCCTTGTAGCAGGTCCTAGATTCACAGTTGTAAGAATATAATCTTTTGCTCTATCTTTACCTTTAGCAACAGCTATAGGTGGGACAACTACCTCTGCAATCCTTGATCCTATGGCATATTTATATATTCTAGATTGGATTTTTATTTTCTTCTATTTCTTTGGTTTATCCACCCTGGCCAAGAGTGTAGCCAGATCTAGTTTCATTATTTCCACCTATGGTTCTTTATTCTATAACCTTTGTTGTAACTAATCAGGTGCAGTGGAGGAAGAATCCTTAGGAGAGTCAATGTGTCTATCTCCTTTATTGGGTGACCCATCAAGAATTTTCAATTCATCCCTATCCCCATCATTCTCTTCATCATTTGACTATTCAACATTCTTTAGATTTTCCAATATGGCTTATTGAGTAGTTCCCAACATTGTATCTATTATATTTATATCTATCGGGTTGTTAGTTACCTCCACTATCTCAATGGCTGTGGTTGTTCTAGTGGTAATCTCTTTTTCTTGAGACTCTAATTTTGCACATACTTTCTCGATCCTAGGTAGTTGTGGGATGAATAATGGAGAAGACTTTGAAGAGGAAATGATTGATTATGTTAAAGAATCACCTTTGGTTGACAAAGAATGAGAAACTAAAGAATGTAGGTGCACATGGGATAAATTAGCAAATGAAGCAAAACCTAGTGAAGGTGGAATGGGAGGGAGAGAGGAGATGGAGGAGATAGCAATGTGTGAAGACAGACTGAGTGATGGGAGAGGGAAGGAAGGTGCCAAGATTGTAGAAATGGGTGGTAATGACATCTGAGCAGGGGAAGAAATGAATGAGATGGATGGCAAGGACATGGTGGAGATGGGAGGTGAAGAGGAGCTTAGAGGGACGATGGAGGAGGAAGTAAGTGAAGAGGAAGAACTAGATGTGCTCACATTTGTTGTTATTGAAGGTAATATAGATGTTGTGTCTGGAGGAGAGGGAGTAGATGAGGTGACTTGTGGAGGAGAGGAAGTAATGGGGACACTAGCTGAAGATGAGGAAACTAGAGGGGTAGTTGTGGTGTTGGTAGGGGTTGTAGTTGAAACATTTGTTGGTGGTACCCTTGGCTTTGAGATCTCCCTTTTACCATTGGGTATATCCTTCCTCTTTATTTTTTGGTCCTTGTGGAAAGAGGTGGGTCTTTCTTTTGTGCCTTAGGAATAATCTTTTTAGCTTTCCCTCTTTCTGCCAAAGGCACATGCTCTTGACTGTCAGTGTCTCTAACTACCTCATGTTCTTTTACATTTATCTCTTTCAGGGGCTTATCTTCTTCATCTCCTGATTCCTTTTCTAACTCTCCCTCTGTGTATGTTAATGCAACCCCTTCTTATGTTAACATTTCTATTTGATTGCTAACCCAAATCTTACAAAATTTGATTGGGTTTCTCATAGCTTTATCCAATGAACTTTCTTCTGCATTGGCCTAATTGGGAGAAGGGATAGGCTGACTAAGAAATGCATCCCATGGGCTGAACTACATTTCTATCCTCTATCACCTAATCTAGCACTTGAATGATATGGAATCTTCTTATTTGTTGTAAAGACAACTGGGAGTAAGTTCTTCCTATTACATCATAGTCATCTACACAGTCTGCCCATAAGTCTTCTAGGTGATCCTGATGAAACAATTTCTTATTGACATACATTTCCATTATCCCATGGGGATCAAAATGTTTTCTTCTGATATATGGATGAAGGTTCAACAATTGTAATTCTCTATTTGAATGCTCTACTGCTCCTAGGGTGGTACAAGAATAGTGACCCTTCCCCAATATAATTGGAATTTTGATATTCACCCTATGTAGATGTTTAAGCCTTTCTGCATAGGTGATGAGTTGCTTGGTTAGTTCAAGGAGCACTACCTTGTTGGTTGGATACCGAGGAAGCCTCTATGGGGTAACTATAAAACCTTGGATTCTCAAATAGGTAAACTTATGAAATTATAGGTACCATCTCCCATATTGTCATATAACATTCATGGATTTGGGAGATATCCTTAGTGTAGTGCTACCTTGGAGTATCCTGGTGATATGCATAGTGAATGCATCATTCACCCTCTTGTAATGGATTAGTGATTGTGATATTACTAGTTGGGGATAGCATTCATACACTTTTAGCTGCTGATCAACATTCCCTGCTTCTCCAATCTTAGACAACCCAGCTTACTCATTTCTTTAGGGTAATGCATAGACAACATATGAGGTCCATGTAAATGTCTCCTTCTCCTTGAAATTCTCAAAGGCTTCATGCATGTTGTCACTTATGATTTGAGCCCAGTGAAGTTTCTTCTCTCCATGTATTATCTCCTCGATAAGGGAAAACATCCAGTCCTCAAAAGTAGAGGTAGTGGGAAGTCCATAAATTTTGCTTAATAGTGTTACCAAATCCCTAATCTCATCATGAAAATCACTCCTGTATAATGTGTGAGGGAGTTTAGTTAAATTGGACCTCTTATGTTTCATCCAATGATCATTGATTTTCTTCCTACATTTCTCCACATCTTTCTTATATGTATCCTCTACATCTTTCTTATCTGGTATGGACATCATAGGTTAAATTGGTATGCCAAAGATTTCTACCAAAGATTGTGAGCTTAGGTCTGTTAGA
Organism: Cunninghamia lanceolata; assembly: GCA_027924645.1. Classification (NCBI taxonomy): domain Eukaryota; kingdom Viridiplantae; phylum Streptophyta; class Pinopsida; order Cupressales; family Cupressaceae; genus Cunninghamia; species Cunninghamia lanceolata. The sequence goes on along the minus strand of BSBN01000204.1, from coordinate 1,070,745 downwards.
AGCTCCCCATTTTTAGTTTGAATGGTTCTAGTCGAGAGGTCATATCTTTCTGCACATGCCACTATGAGCTCTACACATTGTACAGAGGTAGGAAAGGTTGATGCTTCTATGATACCATTATCCCTTATCTTCTTGGCCAATGGTGTAGGATTCAGACCAAAGACCCTAAGTTTGAAGTCTTCTAGGTCTATATGACCTAGATCTGTGTCCCCTATATTCTTCCCTCTAGAAGTTATCTTGGTTTCAGGAGGAATGCCCTTAAATTCGTACTTCATGTTTTGATCTCAGGTAGACATTTATCCTGCATGACTGGACCTAATAAGTTAAGGCTATCTTGAAGGTCTTTGATTCCCAAGTCTTAGTGATTTAGCTACAAGTTACTTGTCCTATGTTACTAAGTCAAGCTTTACCTTATAAAATAGATACCAAGTCCTTTTCTAAGTTAGAAATGCATAGGTTGATGATTTGTAGACTACATTACTTTATAACATTTATTACATGATTTAAACAATATAAGAACAACATTTAGATCCTATTTAAACCATGCATTAAATGCTACTTTCCTTGTAAACTAAAATAAAATCATGCAAAAACATCTATTTTTACCTCTACAGTGCTTAACCTAATAAAACAAATATAATTGCCTTAAGAAATTTCAAGAGAATCATCCTTTTGTACAATTTGCACTGAATTTTGAGGTCTCAGACTTCTTTAATGTCAAAGCACTAATTTTGATCTTGACTGACCTAGCATGGGATCAGGAGGTCACAGACTAATATTGGTGAGAGTGATTTTTCATGCAAGTTGGTCACTCAAAATTTTAGCGCAACAAGGGATACAAAGGAAGGTGACACAACTTTTGGCTCATACCAACTAAAGTTTCTCATGAGGTCAGTTGGTGTGGATTCCAACGCAAGTCCATGGTGAAGGGCTTTAGCACTAAGAGTGTATATGGTTGCATCAGTGGGACTTAATGCTACTACTGGATTGCATGGGTTTTAGGGTGGACTGACCAAAGTTAGTGGAAGAAAAATTTGATGCAAGTCAGGAGGCAATGATTCTAGCACATAGGATCCAGATGTAGGTGAGCGGGAATTTTAGGTACAACAGACCTAGCGTGACTTTTGGTACTGGCCGACTAAGTCAATAGGAATGATTTTTGGCACAAGTTAATGATCTTAGGTCTCAGTGCTAAACTCGTTAGTCTAAGTCGATGGAGATTTTGGGTATCATTGACTGGCTTTGAACCCAAAAAAAGGTCGGTACAAAGGTTTTTCGACGCAAAGTCCATGATGATAGATTCTAGTGCTAAGATTGTAACTTGAATAGGGCACAAAAATTTCATAGCACTGAATGATTGATATTCAGGGAGTCAATTCAAGGGGTCGGTTGGTGTCATTTTAAGTGCCGAAGTGCACAAGTTATAATCAACACAAATTTTCAATGGCTTTAATGGATTTTACCACAAATTTGTAGGTTTTGGTGAGGTGTGTTTTAGTGCAACACGATCAGTTTGAAATTGCAGTGCTGGGGTTCATTGGGCTCTAAATAGGCTTAAAAAATGTGAATGTAGTGCCCTAGGGTCTATCTAGTAACTAAATGGGAGATTTTCAACTAAGTATTACAAAGTGAAACAATCATAGAAAAAGCCCTCTTTAAATTAAACCCTTGCATTGACAAACAAACTCAGAAACCCTTCCAAATCAAAATCTTATACATAAAACCCTAGGTTTGAAAGAATAAGGCATAGGTAAAATGTCCCAACCTAGTTTCCAGAAATTTACAGAGGTATGGAAAGTGCTTTTGGATGCCTTTGATCGATTCTCGCTGCTACCAAATCTGCTCACCATTTGCATGATTTGTAGAGCTCTTGAAAAAAATCTTTTGTTTGTTCATAGAATAATCTATCAAAACAAAATTGAAACATTATATCCCCCTGTCTAATCTAACATTAATGCAGAGGTACCTTTGCCAATCTAGGGCGCAATACACAGGATAATGCTTTTAGGCTTTTTGTGCGGGATCGGGCTTCCTCGGACTTAGCGCAACTTTTGGGCTCATTGGACTTAAGTCAGTGGTGAACAATTTTAATGCAAAGTTTGTACCATAACATTTTAGCACCAGTGCTATTTTTAGCACTGACCGACTTGCGGGGAATGTGGACTCTTCAGACAAAGTTGGTGAAAAGGAGTTTTAGTGCATGGTCAGTGGAAGGTAGTTCCAGCGTGAAGGTAGTTGTCAAGCAAATTAGTGCTAAGTCAATGACTTATGATTTTAGCGCTAAGGTCAGTGGGTCAACTTTTCAGTGCTAAGACTCTAAGGACTTGGCTTGGATATTGAAAATCACCTGACTCGGTTGTTTTGGAAACCTAAGCAACTTATTCATTTACAAGAAATGTAACTTTGACTTTAGATGGGTCATTTGATCATACATCCTTGAACACCTTAGGAACCAACTGGAATAGGGCTAACACTTCTAAGCTAAAATTTTAAAGAAGGGGGCCCCTATTTAATGAAATGGGGTGTGTGTGCAAGGCACAACACCTAGGTAGGGGATAATGATGATGTTTTTATCTCAAGGCATGGAGTGTGGTCATGAGATAGTCTTATCATTCTCACGTAGGGTTGTTATTGGCAACGTTGTTCAATATGACTCAGAGGATGGTTAAGAGGCTAATTTGTTATCATGTCATAGGGCCACAAGGAGGTAATCATGTTATATCTTGCATTAATGAATCCCTAGATACAAGAAGGCTACATTGAAACTACATAGGCTATTATGATTACTCTCTACTATCACAAGAGTAGACCTAGCTCTATTATCACAAACATTGCCAATAGGGAATGTTACAGTCCAAGGCACTTGAGACTACCTTCATTTCAAATGTTTAAACCCTAGTATATTGTTATCAACCATTTGGATAGTAATACACTATAAATGATCATTAAGGATTTAAATGATGTCATACCTTCAATCATATCATAATTCACTACCCCATATGGGACTATTTACTAGGTAGGTAAGAGTCTTGGAGAGCAAAGTGAATGGAAGTTCATGAAGAGATAGTTAAAAGGATTGGGTACGATAATGAATAAAGGACATCAATCAAGCCTATTGTTCTCATGGTTGTACTCACTTGGAGTAGGGATAAAACATTTCTCTTTTATGACTTTGAAGGGTTTTTTGAGACATCCAAAAGGTGTTTATCATGGACTACCCCAAAAGGTGAGATGAGGGACCATGAAGATGCTACAAAATGGTGAAGACGATTGTCTCCTAGGACTATCATTTGAAACCTTGCCATTGTGGATAGCTATGAAAACCATGCTATACTAAGAGATAAATAGTTATAGTCCCTTTGTCTTTAGAGGTCTATCAGAGGAGTAGTCAATCACTCTATGGCCTTATTCTACATCAGATCCATCAAGAGGTTACCATCAAGACAAAACATTTGTTGTTATGGCACTATGCTTGTGCAAGATAAAGAGAGATGGAATAAGACACAATTTGTTTTGAGTCAAGTAATATATGACTATCCTAAAGTAGATGCTCTCTGACTGTCAAATATTATGATTGCCATGATGATAGATGAGCTAGACACTGACTTTAAAATTGCATGATTAAATCCATGTCATGCTGGGATCATGGATTTTTACTGAATAGTTTGTTGTATTTGGTTTCCATAAAGGTATGAAAGACTACCACAAATGTTGTCACAAACCTAGCCTTAGATTGCTATTGTGTTGAATCAATTTTGTCTCTTTATTATGACCATAGTTCAAATCATGATTGGGGTTAAGGTGAAGACTATCATAATAGTCTAATTATGGGCAACTTTTTATCATGTTGAGAAGGTAGAACACTGTCATTACAATCCTATTCAAAAGAATGGGTGGCTAGATGATGATTATAGAAGGTTGCATGACAAAGGAGTGTTAATGCCTTAGGTTATAATAGGATTTCCATTGTGTTAGGATTGCTACCTCCTGAAACCCTAGGACAATCATCTTTCAAAGTTTATCATGCAAGAAATGTTGCTAGGTCAATGTGGGATGAACTATCATTGGTGTTGTCTAAGGGAAACATGGGTTTGAAGAGTCTTCCTACTACTCCAAATAGTTACAAGGAAGAAATTATCAAGGGTGTCACAATACTGAAAATGGTGTATTTGGAGACAAATTACCGTGACTATCATATGTTAAGAGAGGCAATGGACTATAATGGTCATTGGACTATTAGAGAAATGAAAATCTATCATAAAATCATGAAGAATCACTATCACAACCATCCTGGAGTTTGTAAATGTAGTTGAATGTTGCTAGTTACCAATCAAAGCATGCATCTACATCATTCACATAGGATTGTCATGAGTAAATTGGAATCACAAGGGGAGTCACAAGGTCATTAAAAGAAGATGGTGAGATGAGGAGGATTGTCTCAGTTGTCCTAAAAGTCTCTCCCTTATAAATCACTGGAGCATAAATAGGAGTCTTGACAAGTGGTTTTATACACTAGTATCTATAGATCACATGAGAAATGATGTCAAATGAGATGCATTAGAGGACAACTATGAGCACCTTCTTGATTTCTAATTTGATTTGGTACATATGGTCCTATGAGCCATGGTAAACCTAGATGAATGAGCTGATAGGAAGGTGTTGGGTGAATATTTTGTCTTCAACTAACTGAAGGCAAAATGGTTATATTGACCATAGTGTAATGAGATAAATCTCTCCTCTTAGCAAGGGGAGGTTCCCTATTAACTATCACAAACTTATTTAAACTAAATACTAACTTAGGGGTGAGACCATATCATCCATTTCTCTATTTTCAGAAATGATGTTTACAAAATAAAAGAACACTCTCTCAATACAAATTTGAATAACCAAGAAACCCACGAGAGCACAAAGTCTATCGTTGCTTCTTTCACTCATTTATAATTTAGGACTAAGTAGAATAAGGTACAGCTCAAAGTCTTCACCGAATGCTACGATAAAACATATGATCACAAAAGATAATAGTAGCTCAAAGTCTTTCCAATATATTTTACTTCAAAACATAAAATCACAAACTAAAGATAATTGTTGTAGCACAAAGTCTCCACAATCAGCTTTAGAACATCTCCCAAATTATTCACACTCACACTACAATTTGATTAAGCAGATAAGATAGTATTAGGAAAAGGACATAAGAACAATTTCCAATACACCACAAGTTATTTCAACACAAAGATTGAACGATCACTTGCTTTTCTATTCACTTGATAAATTATGATTTACAATTTGAACACAAAGTCTCAAAATGCTCTTCAATTTGGTAAAGTTTCACTTCAATAACTAAAAGATATAATTTACAATAGAGGCCCTCTTTATTTATAGGGAGGAGCCTGGAGCAAAAATAGGAAATTTACAACTACTTTGACTTATTCAACAAAAGAGTCCTATTTGACTTGGGACTTCCTTTGTCTCACATGTAATTACATTTTGGAAAAATACATGTGAAAATGTCCAAACTAAAAATAAAGTACATGTGAAAATACAAAAATACACTAAGGCATGATCACTTTCATTAACTCTTGTTCCCATCCTTCTTCAGAAAATCCTCAAACATTGTCCACATTGTTTGCATCTCAAGGTTATTCGGTCCAGAAGTATTCTCGAAAATGACACAAGTCCTTGTTACTAAATCTTTCATGGAGGTAGCAGCCTTCTCATGCTTATCCAGAACTACCTTGAGAATATCCAAGGTCAACTATATATTTGACAACTTATCCATAGAAGCCACTGAGAAAGCTTGATCTTCAAACTCCTTTGGATCATGTTATTGAATGCCTGTATCTTTTCGTCTATGGAAAGAAACTTTTGGTATCTTTGATTGGAAATTGTAGTAGTGAGGGAGAACTGAGCATTTACATGGGCTTTGAAGGGCTAAAGTGCGATTAGAGAAAAAAACTAAGTGAAAGCGGGCTAAAGTTAACAACTTGAAAAATTTCCCAGAGTTAGAAAATTTTCAGGGAGTGAGTGCACAGGCAGCAAAAATCATCGCCCTTGCATGTGGAGGAAATTGCTTTTGTGCACAAGCAGCAAAAATCACCGCCCTTACATGTGACAAAAAGATTAACATGCACGGGTGGCAAAAATCGTTGCCCTTGCATGTGACAAAAAGCTTAACATGCACGGGTGGAAAAAATCACTGCCCTTGCATGTGACAAAGGGGCCAACATGCACGAGCGGCAAAAATTGCCGCCCTTGCATGTGACAAAAAGATTAACATGCATGGGTAGCAAAAATTGCCGCCAGTACATATTAAGAAGCAATGGAGGCAAAAACAGCCACCATTGCATGTGAAGATGCAATGGAGGCAAAAATTACCGCCAGTGCATATGAAGATGCAATGGAGTTAAAAATCGCCGCCAGTGCATATGAAGATGTAATGGAGGCAAAAATTGCCACTAGTGCATATGAAGATGCAATGGAGGCGAAAATCACCGCCAGTGCATATTAAGATGCAATGGAGGCAAAAATCATCTCCAGTGCATATGAAGATGCAATGGAGGCAAAAATCCCCGACAATGCATATGAAGATGTAAAGGAGGCAAAAATCACCACCAGTGCATATGAAGATGCAATGGAGGAAAAAATCACCGCCAATGCATATGAAGATGCAATGGAGGCAAAAATCCCTGCCATTGCATATAACAAAAATTTACTAACTCCTAAAAAGTGAAATTTTCAATTAGACTTGTTATGCAAAATTCAAGAAACTAACACAAGTTGACGCTCGAAAGGATGTTCCAAGGCTAGGAGACCATGCATGAGAGCAAATGCATTTCACCTCGTTTTGCATGTTTAGAGTTGTAGGCTACAAAATGGACACGTTTTGTAGGGGTCATCCTACAAATTGAGCGCAACTAAATTTGAGGATAACATCTAGCTCTAACTGGGGAACTTCCTTTGATCATCATTTGAAATGATCGAAGGGAGAAGAACTTTAGTCTCTAAGTGCCTTCATCCATCCGTTGGGCTATAGAGTCAAGTGACACAACAAAAAGACATGAAAACACAAAAATGACTAAAACAACAAAAAAAGACACAAAAACTGTACAAAAATTTATGAATTATTTGTCGCTTCACTTTGAGAATAGCTTCAGATGTTGTCTACTATGAGGTAGAAGAAAAGATGTTCAACTTCTTTTTCTTTTACTATTGAATGAGTAACATTTCCCAATGCTTGACCTTCTGGGATCTTCTTCTGCATCCAAATTGAATTGTCCTACTCTTGCTGATGAATTCAGTCCCAACTGTCATTGTTGTTTGACAAAGCGATCATGCTCATCAAAAGGTTTCTCCAGAAAAACTAGTCTTTTGGAAATCCTATTTCCTTTTAGCTGCAAAGTCTCTTCGCTCGAAGAGGACGATCCATCTATTTCTAGACCTTCAATTGAAGCAGAACTTCAATTGAAGCACTATCTGATGACTCAGGATCTTCATTAGTAGTCAAGAAATAAGTATACATATCAAAAAACTCAAAGAGAATCTAAGATTTTGGATCCTCAAATTTCATTACTGTGTACTTGGTCTCCCTTTTAGGATGAACCTCCTGCATAATACCCTTAACAGGTATTCTTGCCTCAAGCATTTGAATATGTGTCTCCTCAGCATGATCTATGATACCAACAATTTGATATGGACTTGCTACAGAAGATGAAAAACTCTCATCTTGAGGTTTTACATTGGGGGTACTGGTCTTAGGAACATAGGATGAAGTGAGAATATCTGGTGTACTTACTTGTTTGTCACCAACCACATCTTTATGTTCTAATGTATTTTGTGACCATGTGAGAACATCATAAGATTCACCAAAAGTAACTTCTTCTTGTCCCATCTTATATTCTAAGTTTAGGAACCTGATGGTAGAGTCACTAGCTAATTGCTCCTCACCTTCCGTGAAAAGATTAGCATCATCTTCTCCTTGATCATATTCTAATTGAAGAAGATCGTCTTGCTCTGATTCGTAATAGAAGATTGTTGCATCCACAGGTGGTGCCTCTAAAGCAAGTGTTCCTTGTGGTGAAGGAAACATGTTTTGATTCTGATCCATTGAAGCATTGCCTTGGTAATTCAGAACATTTGGGAATGTCTTCCTTGGAATGTCCTTGTAGAGGGGAATGGAAAAACTCTATGACAATTGTTTTTTCAGAGCTAATAGCTCATCAGCCAACTTTTGCACCATAGGATCCATGGTGCTGGTAGAAGGTAAAGCCAAAAAGGGCTGCTCATTAGGCCCAATAGAATCCTTCTTCAACTTTCCCGCCAAGATCAAATCATCCTCCACTTCAACTGCTAAACTTTGAGCAATTGTAAGATCAGCTGGTGCCGCTCTTCGTAAAAGAAAACTTACTTCTGGCAATTGTGAATTGATGAAGAAGCATTTTAGGTTCTCAGCTGTGGGTTGAGCAATAGTTGGGATCCTATTCTTTAGCTTATTGAACTTTGCCGCGAACTTTCGTATGGGCTCATGTAGTTCCTTTTTCATTTGAGTAAGTTAGGCCAACAAGGCGTAAGCATCTTCTACTATCTTGAATCTAGCTTCAAACTAGGTTTGAAGTGTATTCCATCCAGTGACAGTTCTAGGTGCAAGGTGATAGAACCAATTAGCTGCAACACCTTGGAGTGTTTCTACAAACAGTCTTACAGAAACATCTTCATATTCAACTCTAAGAACACCACATGCAATATAGAAAGCTGCAATGTGCTCATCCGAATGTTGTTTACCATCCCCGTAGAACTTGGGAAAGTTCTTATGTGAACCCTGAGGTAGTTCATGTAGAGGCTGAGTCAATTTCAACGGCCCAACGGCATTTCCCCATGGACCTGGCACAACCATATTCCTTGATAAAATTATAGAGTAGATATAAAAAAAATATCTTACAAAAGATGAGACCAGTATGCTTCAACCAAAGGTGAGAGGCTCTTGATTGCACGTTCGATCCCCAGCAGAGTCACCAAAAACTGTTGGGTGAATATTTTGTCTTCAACTAACTAAAGGCAAAATGCTTATATCGACCATAGTGTAATGAGATAAATCTCTCCTCTCAGCAAGGGGAGGTTCCCTATTAACTATCACAAACTTATTTAAACTAAATACTAACTTAGGGGTGAGACCATATCATCCATTTCTCTATTTTCAGAAATGATGTTTACAAAATAAAAGAACACTTTCTCAATACAAATTTGAATAACCAAGAAACCCATGAGAGCACAAACTTGATTGTTGCTTCTTTCATTGATTTATAATTTAGGACTAAGTAGAATAAGGTACAGCTCAAAGTCTTCACCGAATGCTATGATAAAACATATGATCACAAAAGATAATAGTAACTTAAAGTCTTTCCAATATCTTTTACTTCAAAACATAAAATCAAGAACTAAAGATAATTGTTGTAGCACAAAGTCTCCACAATTAGCTTTAGAACATCTCCCAGATTATTCACACTCACACTACAATTTGATTAAGCAAATAAGATAGTATTAGGAAAAGGACATAAGAACAATTTCCAATACACCATAAGTTATTTCAACACAAAGATTGAACGATCACTTGCTTTTCTAATCACTTGATAAATTATGATTTACAATTTGAACACAAAGTATCAAAATGCTCTTCAATTTGGCAAAGTTTCGCTTCAATAACTAAAAGATATAATTTACAATAGAGGCCCTCTTTATTTATAGGGAGGAGCCTGGAGCAAAAATAGGAAATTTACAACTACTTTGACTTATTCAACAAAAGAGTCCTATTTGACTTGGGACTTCCTTTGTCTCACATGTAATTACATTTTGGAAAAATACATGTGAAAATGTCCAAAACTAAAAATAAAGTACATGTGAAAATACAAAAATAAACTAAGGCATGATCACTTTCATCAACTCTTGTTTCCATACTTCTTCAGAAAATCCTCAAACATTGTCCACATTGTTTGCATCTCAAGGTTATCCGGTCCAGAAGTATTCTCGGAAATGACACAAGTCCTTGTTACTGAATCTTTCACGGAGGTAGCAACCTTCTCATGCTTATCCAGAACTACCTTGAGAATATCCAAGGTCAACTATATATTTGACAACTTATCCATAGAAGCCACTGAGAAAGCTTGATCTTCAAACTCCTTTGGATCATGTTATTGAATGCCTGTATCCTTTCATCTGTGGAAAGAAACTTTTGGTCTCTTTGACTGGAAATTGCAGTAGCGAGGGAGAACTGAGCATTTGCATGGACTTTGAAGGGCTAAAGTGCGATTAGAGCAAAAAACTGAGTGAAAGCGGGCTAAAGTTAACAACTTGAAAAAATTTCCCAGAGTTAGAAAATTTTCAGGGAGTGAGTGCACAGGTGGCAAAAATCACCACCCTTGCATGTGGAGGAAATTGCTTTTGTGCACAAGCGGCAAAAATCGTCGCCCTTGCATGTGACAAAAAGATTAACATGCACGGGCAGCAAAAATCACCGCCCTTGCATGTGACAAAAAGCTTAACATGCATGGGCGGCAAAAATTGCCGCCCTTGCATGTGACAAAGGGACCAACATGCATGGGCAACAAAAATCGCCGCCCTTGCATATGACAAAAAGATTAACATGCACGGGGTGCAAAAATTGCCACCAGTGCATATTAAGATGCAATGGAGGCAAAAATCACCGCCATTGCATGTGAAGATGCAATGGAGGCAAAAATTGCGACCAGTGCATATGAAGATGAAATGGAGGCAAAAATCGCCGCCAGTGCATATGAAGATGCAATGGAGGCAAAAATCACCGCCAGTAAAATCACCGCCAGTGCATATTAAGATGCAATGGAGGCAAAAATCACCGCCAGTGCATATGAAGATGCAATGGAGGCAAAAATCCCCGCCAGTGCATATGAAGATGCAATGGAGGCAAAAATCACCGCCAGTGCATATGAAGATGCAATGGAGGCAAAAATCCCTGCCATTGCATATAACAAAAATTTACTAATTCCTAAAAAGTGAAAATTTCAATTAGACTTGTTTTACAAAATTCAAGAAACTGACACAAGTTGACGCTCGAAAGGATGTTCCAAGGCTAGGAGACCACGCATGAGGGCAAATGTGTTTCACCTCATTATGCGTGTTTAGAGTTGTAGGCTACAAAATAGACAAGTTTTGTAGGGGTCATCCTAGAAATTGAGCACAACTAAATTTGAGGATAACAGAAGGGTTGTGGAGAAGATGATTAAATGATGATGATGAAAACCAAGTAGTGACAACAAATTTGTGAAGTTGCCAGAGGCAACAAATTTGACAACTAGTTGTCTATGATTGATTTATCATTGCAAATGGATATATTTTAACATGTTTTGACTAGAAATGATTTATTTATGATGAATTTGATGCTTGGCATTGTTGTATGTAGGTCTAGGAGGATGAAAACATGTGGAGATCAGTTGGAGGCATCATGGAAGCATGAAGACTTGGAGACACCCTATTATCCCAATCAAGAAGAAATTTGATTTTCAAACCTATATCACTATTGTACCTACAAATGAGGCCAAGATAATGTTAATTAGCATGAAGACAAACCCTAGGATCTCGAGAAACACAAAAATCAGAGCTAAGCTATTGTCGTTCATGCAAAATTATAGAAAAAAATGATAGAAAATGAAGGAAGAAATGTCTTGTAGCTAGGTAAAGTTAAATTGTATGAACTTCTACTTGACTTGTAGCCTAAAACATTATTTATATAGCCCATTATGAGGCCCTATAATTCTTTTCCAAGTTCGAGTTGAGGGTTCATGGTTGAAAAATGAACAAAACATGAAGAATATGGGTTGGAAATGAACTTTTGATGCCAAAATCAATCACGTATAGCTACACCATCATGCTTGCATATGGAAAATGAAGACATACAGCTGCCCATGGAGATGAAAATGATTTTCTATAGATACACATAGTCTTTTTATTGAGATTTGTCATACTACATTTTTTTTGGATCAATAAGGATGCATAGCATCATAATATATTATATTAAAATAGTATAGAACTTACATATTACAAAAAAGCCCTTTTGGCCAAGATCTGAACACCTTATATCTAAAGCAGATACTGAAAAAAGCCCATAAGGCTAGATATACATCGGTGAAGAATAAAAACCCAAAACCTGCAATCTGAGAAAATTAAGTATTTCCCATATTAAGGTCTGCAACTCGAAACCCATGAAGAACAATAGGGTTATCCTCTGCCATGACCGGTTCATTTTCAACAACAAAAGGAGCCGCTAGTGGTTGAAAGTGTGTCAGAAAACTCTAGGCATTGAAGACTTCTTCCATTTTCTCACACATAGAATGACCAAAAGCAGATTTGTGAGATCGAAGAGAATTTTCAAAGAACTCTCTATTAGTTGTTTCCAGGATGGAAACCATTGATTGGAATACACAGTTGAAGCTGGGTTTTTTAATTAGATCATCCTAAAGGAACAATCCCCCAATTAAAGATGACCCATCATGAAAACTATAATTGGTGAAAGCCTCAAACAATTTAGCCTATTGAATTAGAAAGTCATGAACATAAATGGCGGCTAAACATTTAACCATGTCTACATTTTGGAATATGTCCATAGCATTGGACAAAAAGTGGGAAACCAAATGAGAGGCAAAGCTTACCTTGGATTGACAGAGGAATTCTTTGTCACAAACCTCCATCAGTGCATCTTCAACCTCTTCATCATATAATTTAAACACCCTCACCATTAATTCTAAGTTGATGTTGCCATGTAGGGGTTGTTCCCAGTGTTGAACCAAAAGAAAGAGTCATCCATTTTGTGGAATGAGAGAAATAGTCAAGAATTTGCAGAAGGGGAGGACAATAAAACTACAACAGGGGAAGAATGGTGGAGATGCCACCATTTTCATCAGAATAAAAAGAGGCCCACATGAACCAGAGTAATGATGAAGAGTCCTTCGAGCGAGCGAAGCCATAAATGAGAGGCAAATGAGATCTTGTAGAGAGTGAAAAGATCCACTCACACCATAAAGCATACCCAGAAATGAATGTGTCCATGGGAACAAAATGTGTGTGAAGCTTGAGAAAGCAGTGCCACTTGGAAGGCAGCAGAAAATGCCACATTGCAAAGGGTTCAAAATTCAAAAGATAACCTATCAAATAAAATAAAGCAAGCCATTAGGATCTCACAGTCATCTCCTCTTTGATGGTCTTCACAAAATCTTGAAATTTGTCAATATTATTTTGATTGATATTCAATGAATCCTCCCCTTTTAGAAGACAAGCAAAATTTGCTAGGATGTCCAATGCTCTATTTCCTTCTCTTAGAGTATGTGTGCAAAGAAAACATTCAAAATGAGATAGAAGGCACCATGCTTCACTTAGAATATAACTTAGTTTCCAATTATCCATAGATTTTTTTTGAAAAGTATGAACAATAACTTGGGAATTACCTTCTAGAATTAGAAGTTTAATTCCTAAACTTATTGCTATTTTTATTCCTAAGAGAAAGGCTTGAGCTTTAGTAGCATTATTTGTCCCATCAACTACCCTAGTAGCTTTGGCACACAGAAGATTTCCACTATGATTTCTGACCACACAACCAATCCCAGACTTTCCTGGATTCCCCTTAGAAGCCCCATCAACATTAATTTTAATCCAACCACAGGGCGGGGGGATCCAATGAACATTTTTCTTATCAACAGAGGAAGTAGAAGATTTTGAACCAAGGCAACCTGGTGTTACAACATGAAGGTATTTCCATTTTTTCAGCATAGCATCATCCCAAACTATAAAGTTTGTTCCTAAATTTCCATACACCTGTGACATAACCAGTTCTAAAATGGAGATTTCTATTTTAGAAATCACTTTTTCCCAAGATAAAATTTCTTTTCTAAAGATCCTTATATTTCTTTCAAGCCAAATATTCCAAGTGATAATAGAAGGAGCCACATCCCAAATGGAGGAGAATAAGAATTTTCTGAAGAGGATGGGCCAACTTTGAAACAAAACCAAAAGAGTGTTTGGTGTTGGGGCCAACCAATTTACTTTCTTAAAGAAATAATTCCAACACTCCAAATCAAAAGGACAGAGGAGAAAAAGATGATTAACAGATTCAAAATCTAGTCCACACAAGAGACATTTGAAAGGATCAGCCACGCCTAGTTTTACCAAACGATCACTAGTGAGAATCTTGTTTTTCAAGGCCAACCAAGAAAAGGCTCCTACTTTTGGTAGACATGCCTTGCCCCAATATAAATTAGAAGGCCAATCTGCATATTTATTTAAAGAAGAAACCAAAGAAAGATAACCTTGTTTTACCAAGTAAGAACCTAATTTGGATGGGCACTAGAACAACTTGTCTATTTTAGAAGAGGGGAAGATTTTTCTATTCCTTAATACTTTTGAAAGAAGTGCTTTCTGATTTTGAGGGAAATTTATATTTGAAAAATCTTTCCAAATGACAGATTTTTTGAAAATCCCAGTGTGATCGTCATGTAAAACTAAAAAGTCTTTCATATGAGTACCCCAATTTAGGCAGAGATAATCTTTTCTTGTTGTAGCCTAGGAAATGAATTCAATTTAGTGTATCCATTCCAAGAATCTTCCCAAAAGAGAGATTTCTCTCCATTATGTATTTCCTAGGAGAGAAAAGGGAGAATAACTTCTCTACATTTCAAAATGAAGTTCCAAATTTTTGAACCAATAGGTGGATTAGCCACCATGAAGATTCTTTCTGGTTCTTGAGAGTCAAGATACTTAGTCTGCATTATTTTACACCATTTTTGATTTAGTTTTTCAAACATTTGCCAATCCATTTTTGCCCCTAATTCTAAATTTTGAGCCTCTAAGTTCTAAATTCTAGTTCCACCATTTACCTTAGGCTTGCAAACTTTGTTTAAAGAAATTAAAGAGACATTTTTTTTCCTTAGATTCTAGATTTCCTCTCCACAGGAAATTTCTTACAATTTTTTTGAAATCTACAATAATGCCCTTTGGCATATTCAAAACTGACATCATGTAAATAGGAATGGCAGATAATATAGCTTTAATCATGGTGAGCTTATAGGAGAAAGTTAACCATGTATTTTTCCAAGTGGAAATTTTGTTCCTGATCGAATCTAACACCTTGTACCAAAAATCTTTTTTGTTGGTTCTAGAAAACAAAGGGATCCCAAAATGTTGGGAGGGAAGTTCTCCCAGTTTGAATCCCAAGAACTGACAAATTTTTTGCTGAGTATTGGAGTCAATGTGGAAGAAAAAACTTGTGATTTGATAGGATTAACCTATTGTCCTGAAGCTGCACTATAGGAGTCTAGCATAGACTTTATGTTCTTAGCCTCAGATAAACAAGAATGACCAAAGAGCAAAGTATCATTAGCAAAAAGAGAATGAGTAACAGGGAAAGTAAAATGGGGGCTCTTTACCCCTATCCATTTGTTCTGATCAATAGTAGATCGAATATATCTACTTAGAGCCTCTGCTACTATAATGAAAATAAAAGGAGAGATAGGGTCTCCTTTCCTAATACCTTAAGAAGTCTTAAAAAACCACAAATTTTCCCATTCAACATAACTGAGAAGCTAGGACTAGAAATACATGCAAGAATCCACTTACAAAACGGGCCAGAGAAACCAAATTTTGAAAGAACTTTGAGGAGGAAAGACCAATTTACCCTGTCATAAGCTTTAAGCATGCCCAGCTTCAGCATCATGGATTTTAGTTTTTGATCATGAATGGAATGGATCACTTCATGTACAAAAATAGCTCCTTTAGATGTTTCCTTTTCTGGCACAAATCTTCCTTGCTCTTCAGAAATGATGTTTGGAATGATTTGTACTAATCTCATAGTGATTGCCTTTGTGATAATTTTGTACAAAGTATTACACAAAGCAATCAGCCTAAAATCAAAAAAAGAGGAAGGAGTCTTCTTTTTAGGAATGAGCACTAGAAAGGTGTTGTTTAATTCCTTTAGAATATTTCTGGTTTTTCTAGCCTCTTCTACCACTACCCAGACATCTTTACCAATTAAATCCCAAGATTTCTAAAAGAAAAGAGCAGAGAAGCCCTCAAGACCCAGGGCCCTTTCTGGAGCCATAGAGAAAACAACAACTTTAATCTCTTCCATGGTGAAGGGACTAAGAAGCATCTCATTGTCTTCAGGAGAAACTAAAGAAGGAATGTTATCAAGTGTTCATATGTGTCATTCGAATGACAAGTAGAAGTAAGCAAATTTTTATAAAAATGAACAACCTCTTCTTGAATATCTTTTTCATCACAAAGAAGCTTACCAATAGAGGAAGAGATGCTGCAAATAGAATTATGATGATTTTTGATCTTGGTCGAAGCATGAAAAAAATTTGTATTTTTATCCCCATCTTTCAACCAAAGATCCCTTGACCTTTGTCTCCAAAAAATTTCCTCTCTGGCAAGGAGCTCTTGAAGTTGGAGATGTAGTTTCAAATATTAAATGTTTTGACCTTCAAAAGTTACTTTTGGTCAAAAATAGAAAACTTACCAAAAAGTAAATATGGGGACAAACCAATTACTTTTGATACTAAGGGAATCTTGTTGAGGAAGATACAAGGAGAAAAGGAGAAATATCTTGGAAATTACACGTGCTACTAATATTGACTTTGTGTTTGAAAATCAAATATGAGACATTGGATCAAATTGATCATAGCCATTGGATGTAAAGGTGAAAACTTAGTATTGTAAAGCTGATTTGTATAAGTATATAGCTGAAAACTTATTGTAAGGGTTGGGAAAAATCAGTGGAGAAACATTGGAAACAATTTGTACTTTGGATTTGAGACAAAATACATAGTATTTTTGAATTTTATGATATTTGCATGGTTTTCTCCACACCAAGTTTGCAAATTGTTGACTAGTATTTGTCAATCTTTTGAGCTTAATACAAGTTTGATTCATGATTTCTAGTCAAGATAGTGAATAGAAATTGTTGAGATTTGCTGAACTTGTCGTCATACAAAGCTTGTTTCATGATTTCTAAACATCAAGTAGAGTTTTTATTTCATTTTCAGCTATAAGTTTGATGGATATTTGATGAGTTTGCAAAGTCTTCATACCACTCGTGATTGTTGATTGTAGATTGCTTTGTGTAGTTAGCCTAAACATCCATAAACTCACCTGTGAAGATTGCACCTTCTTGAAGCTTGGTTGTTGATTTTTCATGATCAAATCAAGAATGGTTAATGTTTGAAAACCTGTGTATCCATTGTTGAGGCTGAAATATTGGTAAAATATTGAGTTTTAGTTAGTTTTCTTTCTAACCTATCTCTATCTCTCCTTTCTTTTGCACTTTTTTATTAGACCTGGTTAGTTTAGTATTAGAATAGGACATTCAGACTTGCATTTTACTATTGTAAGGTTAATATTTCATGAATACATGTTGATATATTTCTTGTTTTTCTAGCCTCTTCTACCACTGCCCAGACATCTTTACCAATTAAATCCCAAGATTTTTGAAAGAAAAGAGCAGAGAAGCCCTCTGGACCCAGGGCCTTTTCTAGAGCCACAGAGAAAACAACTTTAATCTCTTCCATGGTGAAGGGACTAAGAAGCATTTCATTGTCTTCAAGACAAACTAAAGAAGGAATGTTATCAAGTGTTCATATGTGTCATTGGAATGACAAGTAGAAGTAAGCATTTTTTTGTAAAAATGATCAACCTCTTCTTGAATATCTTTTTCATCACAAAGAAGCTTACCAATAGTGGAAGAGATGCTGCAAATAGAATTATGATGATTTCTGATCTTGGCCAAAGCATGAAAACATTTTGTATTTTTATCCCCATCTTTCAACCAAAGCACCCTTGACCTTTGTCTCCAAAAAATTTCCTCTCTGGCAAGGAGCTCTTGAAGTTGGAGATGTAGTTTCAAATATTAAATGTTTTGACCTTCAAAAGTTACTACTGGTCAAAAATAGAAATCTTAGTACCAAAAAGTAAATATGGGGACAAAAAAGTTACTTTTTGATACTAAGGGAATCTTGTTGAGGAAGATACAAGGAGAAAAGGAGAAATATCTTGGAAATTACATGTGCTACTAATATTGACTTTGTGTTTGAAAATCAAATGTGAGCCATTGCATCAAATTGATCATAGCCATTGGATGTAAAGGTGAAAACTTAGTATTGCAAAGCTGATTTGTATAAGCATATAGCTGAAAACTTATTGTAAGGGTTGGGAAAAATCAATGGAGAAACATTGGAAACAATTTGTACTTTGGATTTGAGACAAAATACATAGTATTTTTGAATTTTATGATATTTGCATGGTTTTCTCCACACCAAGTTTGCAAATTGTTGACCAGTATTTGTCAATCTTTTGAGCTTAATACAAGTTTGATTCATGATTTCTAGTCAAGATAGTGAATAGAAATTGTTGAGATTTGCTGAACTTGTCATCATACAAATCTTCTTTCATGATTTCTAAACATCAAGTAGAGTTTTTATTTCATTTTCATCTATAAGTTTGATGGATATTTGATGAGTTTCCAAAGACTTCATACCACTCATGATGGTTGATTGTAGATTGCTTTGTGTAGTTAGCCTAAACATCCATAAACTCACCTATGAAGATTGCACCTTCTTGAAGCTTGGTTGTTGATTTTTCATGATCAAATCAAGAATGGTTAATGTTTGAAAACTTGTGTATCCATTGTTGAGGCTGAAATGTTGGTAAAATATTGAGTTTTAGTTAGTTTTCTTTCTAACCTATCTCTATCTCTCCTTACTTTTGCACTTTTTTTATTAGACCTGGTTAGTTTAGGATTAGAATAGGACATTCAGACTTGCATTTTACTATTGTAAGGTTAATATTTCATGAATGCATGTTGATATATTGTTGGTTATAGATTGAAATGATACATTTTATGGCAATATATGTTTGGATCAGTTTATTTATACATTGCTAAATCTAAAAACTGATTGGTTTATTTGCATTTTAACCTTTTGTGTTGAAAGTTTTTCCATATTTGTGTAAGGCCCCTTGATTGAAATAGTAAAGACCTTGATGTAGTCATTTCAATTTCTTCAAGATTTGATTCCTTTCAGGAGAGATAAGATACTTAGTATTTTATCTAAGTTGTGTGAAAAACACCCATCAACAAGAAGAACTTGCTATTTATGACAAAATTAGGTATAGAACTAAAAACTAGACATTAGAAGGAGCAAAATTGCAAACACATAACTCAATAAAACTTATGAAGGGTCATATGTTCCAAGATTAGGGGTATTAACATAGGAGACCTTCCTCAATATAGATGTTGGCATAAAATACCTCTCTAGGAATAGGTGTTGGTAGAGGAGACCTTCCTTGATATAGGTGCTAGCACATAATACCTATCTAGGAACATGTGTGGGCATAGGAGACCTTCTCATGCATAGAATCCCTAACATAGTGGGTCACATGCACTATAGTTGGGTGCAAGATCACCACTAGGATTTTATACCATATATAACTACTTCGATATGTTTAGTAGGGTTGAAATAGGGCATGATCAACCCAAAAATCAATTACAAAAAGCACATAGAAAAGAATAATCCTTACAATTTTCCTAGATATGTAGGAAGCAAAAGATATTGAAATTCAATAAAATAAATACATTTAAATTTCCTATTCGGTCAAAGGAACATTCTTCCATAATCAATTAGACACTTGCTTAAAAGGTTAGCCTTCAATTTTAACAAAACTTGATTCTAGACTATTATTTTCCTTAAATCCCTCTTTCATAGAAATTCACATAATTGAGTATACAATAAGAATTCAAACAAGTTGTATGCATGAATTTAGAACTCAAAATAGAAAACAAATTTAAACAAAATACTTCTTGTTCTAAACACATGCAAATATCAAATAGAGCGAATGATAGAGTGCAAATAAAAAAATTCAAACATGAACAAAGTTACCCAAATGCAAACTCTATGTTGCATGGATTTGCTCTATTTATTTTGAATGTGGATGCTCAATGACTCGTGCAAGATTTCTACAACATGTACTTGTGGATACGATAAAAGGATAATTGTGATAGATATTCAAAAGTTGTGATAGATGAGAGGGATTTATAGATGTCAATGGTCAAGATTTGATAGTGAATGAATGGTGGAGATTGAATGAGAGGGAGTGGAGAATCTTTATTGGCTAAGAATAGTCAAAAGGAGTGATGAGGGTTACAATGCCATTTTAGTGGGCTTAAAAATGGGTGAGGGAAATTAGTTGTTTTTAATTTGTAATTTTGACTAATTGGTTGTGCATGGGTTAAAAATAGATAGGAATCTTGGAGGGAATTGTGACAAAATATGAGTGGATAATTAAACTTTTTAATTTAAAGAAAATGAAAAATAGATTTATTTATCTATTTTGGAATAAATGGAATTAATATTACCCTAATTAACTAAATAATATGAATTATTTAATTAATTAGTGGTAGTGGAAATGACAAAGGGGAATTAGTAAGATAATGGAGAAATGTTGACATGTTATGGAACGTTAGGAGGGACATTAGAATATGGTCAAAATTAGCTTAATTAAATAAATGTGATTTATTTAATTAATTTGGCAATGATGTTTAGACAAATGAGTGTGGTTAGGATGTGCTTAGGAAAATGTCGAAAGTGGTGTTAGATGCAATGTTAGATGTGTCAATTTTAAGTGTCTACACAAGTAAAGCAATCATAAGCATAGAAATGTGGTTTAGTTTTATGCTATAACCTCATTTTGATCAATTCGCATTTCTTATTGTTTCAAATCACAATCTAGTGTTTTTATTGTTTTTTTTCCTACATAATTCCTATTTCCAAATTCAAAAAATATCAAGCATATTCCTACATGCTCCAAATTCATCTATGCCCATTTCTACATTGTAGTAGATAAATTGTCTACATCAATAATTCTTTAGAATTACTTGTTTCCAATTCATTAAATTCCTAGTTTCAACAATGAAATTAAAACATAAAACTAAATATATTTTAATCCAAATGAAAGTCTAAAGTCTTAAGAGAATTTCATGCACAAGATCCAAACCTTCAATGCAAAAATAGAATCCTTTTTGAATTGATGTCAAAATCGTTGACACATTTCAAGAAAAAAACTCTTCAAATCGTAAAACAATCCCCTTAATTCTTCTCCAAGCTCAAATCACCAAAATTATATTTATGTGTATAAAAGTGTAATGTGGTCTATGTTTCCTAGGTTTTATAAAAATTCCCTTCTAAAAACTCATGCACTTTAGTTTTTACTAAGAAAGCCTAATTAAAGAAAATCTAATAGCTTTATATATATATATATATATATATATATATATATATATATATATATATATATATATATATATATAAGTGAAAAAGATGAATGATGAAGACTAGCATGTGCACTAGATCAAACCCTCTTCCACAATAACATTCAAGGACAAAACTGAGCCAAATTACTACCTAATGGAGGAGGACTCAGCTGCAAATCTTGTACTCAAGAATGTTATGGAAAGATATGATTTAATCAGGCCTTTTATCAAACCTTAGGTAAATCAATGCACTAAACCCTAGATTTGTAAAGATCTAATTATAATAGAAGGTGTACAACAGATATTTAGAAACCAATTTCACAAGAGCAATCAAAGAGATATCAAAACTTGTGTCCCAGAAGTTGGAAAGTTGGAGGACTATTTCATAGGAATGCAAGTCCAAAAAGATGGAATCTTCAGAAACTGAAAACTAGAGAAATGTAATAGAGAATGTATTGATACCAGGACTAGTGTCTGTTTAGGCAGGAAGACTATTTTGTGGGTGCCCAAGTCTTCTATAGAAGAATATTCTTGAAATGTTGTCAGATCCTGAAACCCTTTCCCTTGCTCATCCTTCTTGTGTCTTCACCTTTTTAGATCTTGCACCTGTAACTTGCACACAAGAAGAAATAGCATTTGGGGGTTATGGTGTTTAGGGACTTGCCTCAGTCAAATCCTGAGATAGCATTCAACATTCCTAATACCATTGTTTGATAAAGAGTGTGTGTCCTAGTAGGGTAGAGGCTAAACACAATTCAAGGATAGAATGATTCAAATAACAATGATATCACCTTGGAGGTGAAGCCCTTAGGAGAATGAAGATCCTTCAACTCATAAGCAGATGGATGATGATTCCAAATCTACAACAACACACAATACAAACACAAATCTTCTCTAGAAACACAATGAATGCTTTGAATGCTCTTTGCTCCAAGATCATAAGTTCATTATATTCATTTAGGTTACAAATGAACTCAGAAACACACTTATTTATGCTTTCTTGCTAACATTTGTGAAATTAACCAAAAGAGGACAAGGAGAAACCTTTTTAAAGGTCTTATGCTGACATACATTGAAATTTTCCCAAACCAATCAGGGAGGACTTGGACGTGGGCACCCAAGTCCCAAGGCACATTTTTGGTCCAGGGTAAGGCATAATATGGGCCCCTAGTTCCCAATTTACATTGGTTTTGGGGGATTTTGCATCTGGATAAATATTTAGAATTTATATTGTTATCATAGGGACCTAGGAGCTAAACGAGGAGGTAGAAAGGCATGTGTCCACTTTTTACTCCATAACATTTAGCCCCCACTTTAATGTGTGTATGATATTATGATTAGTATATGCATTAAAGTACATTCGAAGAATATCAAACATAAGAGTGAAGACACACCCTAAGTTTGAAGGACCATTTCTAGCCCCCAAGCTTAGGAAAACATAAGAAAACACTTGACAGTCACATAAAACATAGTGAATACAGTAAGGAAGAACATAATACATGGAGAAGATAGTGAATCACACAATACACGAAGAAGACATGAATATAGTCATGCAATACATAGATAAGACATGATTAAAGAATGTATATAAATAATCCTAACTAGGTGATGGAGGGAGCTCATCATTATGCTCCACCATAAAGGCACACAAAACACATGGCATGGGGGGAGCTCCTCGCTACATGCCTTTATACTGCTAAAAACATGCAAGACACGTAAGGATGACATGGAAAACACACAAAATACACAAGCACTATATAGTTTGAAGTCGACACACTATACATCTTATACACAACAAACATGGGTGACAGAGAGGAGCTCATCACTACACTCCACTATCTAAGACATGCCAAACACACCTGATGGTTAAGCTATGTTACCACAAACTCCAAAGACATGCTTAAGGGTGAATAAACTATGATCCAACCCTACCTTTGTAGAGGACTATTAAAAAGGATGTGCAACTTCTCAAGGGAAGACACAATCCTGCCTTCCATAGAAGGGCTTTCAAAATGCAACCCCACCCACATCCACAGATGCCTTATGATGAAAAGGAAGCATGCACAAAGTATGCAACCCCACATGAATCCGTAGACACCTTATAATGAAAATGAGGTATACACAAAACAAAAGAAAGTACACAACCCCACCTACATCCGTAGACACCTTATAGTGAAAAGGAAGCATACACAAACATGCTTTTTTAATAATGTCTAAAATAATCAAGCATTTACCACAATATATGCTCCCAACTTAAAGTGGTTGATCCTGCTTGCCGGTATCAAACACATTTAAGGTAAAGTGAAAACACACAAGGGAGCAAGAGCTTTCGGAAAGCCCATGCCCCTAAAGGTGACATGTGCTAACAATCACCGAATGCTCCCACAAACACACCATTATCATTTGCTAACATAATCAACAATCTATAAGCTTTGGTTAGAGAATCTAAGCTAAGATAACAACCAAATCAATTCACATATCTCTTAATAGATTGAGGCTACACTTGCGAGTTTAGAACTAAGTATATCCGTGAGGTTATACTTCAGGTATCTTAGAACCGAGTGTAGCTACAAGGTGAGATACACAACAATCAAAAGTGCATAGAAGCAGATTTAGAGTATTGCATTTGAAGTTTTGTTACAAGAATCTTCACAACATGACACATGATCACGAAATGATTCTACTAGTCAAGTGGCAGTAATATATCAACCCCATCTTCATATACGGACTAGGTCCATTTTGATTTTCTTGTGGTAGGGATGCACGGTCCTTATCAGTATTTATTTGGTATCATCATCTACCAACTAGTAGATCCACAAAAGAATGGAAACACAAAAAATGAGAGAGGAGACAAAATTGACTTAGGTTCACAATGTGGGAAGATGCCCCCAAGATACCACACACAACAATTACAATAAGAAACTTAGAGGAATAGAAGAATACAGAAACAAATAGAAGAAGTATGACAACAAAGGTGATCTCCTTGTATCCTTGACCTTACAAGAGTATCAAGGGTCATCCAAGGATGCCGAAACAACATTTAGCACAACATGGGGGAACACAACACAACACACAAGAGGAGGCCACCCATGAGAGAAACTCAAAGAGGTGCTACATTCAAGATGGATGAATGGATCTTAGAAAACTTAATTTCTAACCATTGTCCTTAATCACATCATTTTCTTCCAAATCTTGATCTTCATCTTTGTCTACCATCAAGGGTTCATCTATTTCCACATTCTTTGGCATTTGTGAAGAGGTACAAAATTGATTTTATGATTTTGTGGTAGATAGCTTTTCTCTTGAAGGTTTTCTCCTAATCCTTGTAAGGATGACAAAGGAGAAACCTCAAAAAAAATTTCCTTTCCTTCCGGTCGAGGTGATGTTGGAATTATTTGAATCATGATCACCAGTTTGAAGTGAGGAGGTGCATTAGGTGCCTCATGCACAATGATTTTAGGAACATTAGTACACTTATCCACTATCTTCTTAATGGCTGAATAAGTCTATTAATGATGATTAAATTAACATTGTTTTCAATTTGATTGAGCTCAACATCCATCCCTAAAGGATTTAATGTGAGAGACCTTTCTTCATCCACCAATGCTTCATCTTTGGAAAGAAGAGCATTGGAATGAAGGGAAGGTAAAGTGTTGTTAACAAAATAATTGATGGTTGTATCTTTAGTGATGTCCAAGAGGTTTGAAAATGCAACCAAAGGACAACTATCCATGGTCTTCACATCTTTAGAGATACCCAAGGTGTTGGTACCTACACCTAGGGTTAGAGCTTGAAAATCTATTGGCATTTTTCATTCAAACCCATAAAATTTCTAAGTCCCTTGGCCTCCATTTGCATACATGTATCTTTGTATGTGCATCGTTGTTTGTATGTACAAGTGCAAATGTACAAGGCCGGACCCGAGAGAAAGTTCAATCGGCTTCTAAAAATGAAAAATGAGTTGTATGCATCTTTGTTTGTATGTGGCCGATGCAATATACAAAGTAATGATACAAAGGGAGGAAATGAAAGTCATATCGCCGAGATAATGCACATCGGCATCTCATTCTGTGGTCTCGCCAATAGGCCAATGAGTTTGTATGTTCGAATATACAAGGTAGATATGCAAGGTCAATATATAATGGAAAAGATACAAGGGGCAGACATACAAAGTGTCATCACTGAGACAATGTACATCGGTGGCCAAGTCCAAGGTTTCTCCGATGGGCCGATGAAGATACAAAAGATACATGCAAGGCAAAATCCAAAGGGTGGGGTCTACCAATTATCTATCTATACGATTGTATGTTTGCACATGCAATTGGACATACAAGGAAATATGCAATCCTAAGATGCAAAGCCCAGACCCGAAATGAATATACATTCTGGTTGATAAAGGCAGAAGTCCGATTGTATGTATGTTTTGCTTGTATATTTGCAGTTGTATATACGATATACAAGGCAAAGATACAAGGGAAGATATACAAAGCAGACCTGACCAGAAAATGTAAATCGACAAATTCAAAGGTGGGGTCCGCAGTTTGTATGTTAAATGCATTGTGTATGCCGAAATACAAAGAAAAAGAGATATAAGCCGGACCTGTTGCAAAGTTACAATATGGTTAATAATCATTTTGATGTCCGTGATTGTATGTATATTGCATGTTGTACATGCAATATACAAAGTGATGTACAAGGAAGGAGATGCAAGGCCAGACTCGACTGCGATTTCAAATTGATTCATAAAGATTTGGGGTCCGCGCTTGTATGTATGGTGATTGTATGTACAATCTCATATACAATTTTAGGTGCAAAAAGAAGATACATTTTCTCGCCGATGGAGATGCAAAGGCACAGCGATGGAGATCCAACTAGATGCTGCCACGTATCCAAGTGCAGTTGCATGTATGTGCTTTTGCATATACAAGAGATTTGAATGTGCATCAGGCAAAAGGGTAAGAGGTATGTTCATGCTGCGAAAAGTCAAAAAGGAAAAGGCTGCCTGCGTGGCACATTTTAATTAGTCAGCAGCTTTTTAGCGCAGTTTAAGGCCATTGATCTTGGTGATGAGAAGGAATCGATGACCTTGTTTCAAAAATGTTTGAAGGAGGGATTTCTTTGTATCTGCAGTCACATTTCAAGCAGGAAGAACTGCAAAGTACACAACCGTCATATTTTATGAAGTTACTGCATCCCGCGGGTAGGTTGGCCATTAATGGCAAAATCTACAGAGGTATGGGTCGAAATGACAGGGCCAGCTACCATTTTTAAAGGAAACTCTCCAAGTGGCGGTACACTTCCCGAACCCACCTGCTCTTCCTTCTTCTTCTGCATGCTGCATTGAATGTTTTAGGCGCCATTCAAAAGGTGCATTATATCTCGTAGCATTTTGAAAAAGACCATGTAATTAATTGTTGAGTACACGTTCTTGGTATATATGAGAACTGTGTCACTCATTTTGGATGTTGAAGACTTGGGCAAATTTTTTGGAGGGAATAATGAAAAACAAAGCATTTCTTGGCTGTTCTGTCTCTTTTGTGAGTTTATGAGTTGCATCTAAATGCACGTTGCACACATGTTCAGTCTCATGTTGTTTTTATATGAAAAATACTTCCTTGCATGTGTTTAGCTATTTGTCTCCATTTGTTGTATGCATCTCTTCTTTTGAATCTGGTTGCTAATGGTTACTTAGATTCTAGGATATAGATTTCTATATTGCATGCTTAACTTTTGACCTCCATTCAAGGAGTGGATTAAACTATTTTAGGTTAAGTATGGAGAAGATTGTATGGTAGAAGGGATGTTTGCAAGTAGAGATAGCTAAATACTCATTCTTGGGTGGTATTTGTAAGGCAAATACCAGTTCTAACCCCTTGAAACTTGAATCTTTGTTGAGTCTGTGCAAATCATTCACATGTATACATCTAGTTGACTCCTTGCCCTGAGATAGGCACCAACCTACCCTTGTGTAGTAGTTATGATCCAAAGCCCCCTGTCTTGCATCCAAAACATTAAAACAAATCCTTTCAAAATTCCAACCTGTTAGTTTGTAGGAGTAGAAATAGGACCCCTGCATACTCTCATCCTCAACTAGTTAGATATGTCCAAGAACATTGCCAAACTTGTGATTTATCATGCAGATCTTGGTCCAAACATGAGAGTATTCTGCCTGTTGTTGTAAAGCTAAATCTTTCTATCATTGGGTGAGTCAAATGTTAAATCTTTAGCTATAGGGATACCCCCCTTGGTGTAGCAGAACCAGAAGTGAAGAGGAGGTAGCTCACATAACCTCTTGTATTTGTTGGCCGAATCTACCTGTGCATAGGAACTGGCAAACCCTCTGCTGATTTGGAGAGAAAAACCCAACTAAGTGGCGACTCTACTGGGGACTTGAATTAAAAGTGTTATTTTTGCCCATCCGAGTCTCAAACAAAGTGGCGACTCTACTGGGGAATTGAATTGAGTTAAGAGTGTTATTTTTACCTCCCTAGTTAAGGGTTTCAGACCTAGAAATGCTTTTGTTGCAGTGAACTTAAAATTTTTATGTGTGGCTCTGTTGTTGGAGGACCCAGAAATGAAAGAAATGAATTTTCAGCTTCATGTTATTTGAAGCTCATTCCTCTGCCAAGGAGGTGGTGACTCTACACAAAAAGAACTTGAAAAAGAATACAAAGATGTGTTAGATTTCCATACTTTCAGTCAGGGAAAGGAATTTGTAGCAGCTGCAACATATCCAGGTATTTTTATAAGTTTTAAAAGATTCCCTATTTGGTGAAATAGCACTAGTTAAAAGGGAAATATTGGTAAGAGATTTCATGCTTTTGTATTTGCTGAGAATATAATTTGTAGTTTCAAATGAAGCATGCAATGTTGTTAAAAGACTCATTTAGAGGACTTTAGGCAAGCTGAAACAGCAGTTTGTATTTTAAAGGCCTAAGGTCATTGAAAGAAAATCTGAGTTGAGAAGAGGGTTGCAAAAACACATAAAGATGTATTATCAACCCATGCACCCATGTGAGGTGTCAAATGCAGTAATGTATTATAACCAATCCCAACCATGTAATAAAAGAAGCTTCAGCATTGACAGATATAAGCCCATCAATTTCAATGGCATTTGTGGTTATCCAAATGCTTTTCCATCTAAGATCATAAAGTATTTGCCTAAATTCAGTGGTACAAAGGATGAGTCAGCTGAGAGACACTTGCAACAGTTTAGAAATGTAATAGATGACTTCGAAATTGACCATGAAGATGTAGTTATGAGACTATTTGTTCAATCTCTAGATGAAGATGCAAGGGACTGGTTCTCCTATCTTCTAGCATACTCTGTCAGCTCTTGGCAAGAATTTAAATCTGCATTTCTAGAACAATTTGATGAAAGAAAATCTGAATATGTAGTTATCAGTGACTTTATGTATATCCATATTGAAAAGGAAGAGTTAATTCTAGCCTTTAACCTCAGGTTTATGAAGGCATTGAAAAGAATTCTAGAATGTATGAGACCTAATGATGCATTGTGCCTGGTGGTCTATCTAGGAGCATTTGATAAGAAAATGAGCTATAGATTGAGAGATAAGGAGCCCACCACATTACATCAGGCACATCAGTTTGCAATTGACATTAAAAACAACTGGAGGTATGGAATACACAAGGGTTATTTCTCTAAAAATTTCTACTGCCCTAGGGTCCCCAATGTTGATGAAAGATATAATTTAGGTGTCGGAGATGAATGTCAAAGCACTCACACCCCTGTTGTCCCTATCTATGCATCATTCAAAAGTAATGATGACTCTACTGTGGAGGAGGATGCCCAGATTTGCCTAGCAATGAAGTTGATGGTAATGATTTTTCAAGTAATATTTACATGCCAGTCCTCAGCAAAGAGCATTCATGTTTAAATGATCTAGTTATGCATAGTTGTGATCATATGGATCAAGAGTCAATATCAGTTTCATCAAGAAGCATTAGAGGGCTGGAAAGTGATATGGATAGTGCAGCTTCAAAGTGCATTGAAGTAGTAGAAATCTTGTACGTGGGGCAATCAGATGATGAAGAAGAGGTGGATTGTCATGAAGAAGAAATAGAGACCTTTGCAGTGAGTGTGAATCCCCTTTATGATGAGCCTCTAGATGCATTTGACACTGTGAGTCAGGACCTTCATTGGTGCAGGATTAATCCTCTTTTTGAAAATAATGATGAATATGAGGAGACAGTTGACCTAGATGCTGCATCAGTTTGTGAAGAGGGGACGTATGAATCAAAATCAAATATCTTCAGTTCTTATGTGGATGATATGGATATGCAAACTATGAGTGATGAATGCTCAATATTAGTTGGTTCAAACATGTGCAATGATGGGTATGTGGATCAGGATTTGATATCACTGTCAATAAGTGATATGAATGATATTGATGGTCTCATATATTCTGAGTGTTTTGAGTTTTTGGATAAGCTAGATGAGTGCCTGATGATGCATGGCAGCCAGGTAGAAAATGAGGAATGCCACACGCAATATGATGATATACTGTTTGAGGAATATAACATACATATGTTGCCTAATGTTGAAAGATAATCTAGTATGTATGGTTATGTGTCTAATTGTGAGATGCAGAGTGATAGAGGCAATATTGACAAAGGCAAGTTTTTAAAAATGGTGAAGTATGTAATTGACAAGATCAGCATGTGGGCAGACTTTGTTAATGTTTTCAATTGTGGTTGGGGTAGTTCAGATCAGAATTAGGCATTTGGCAGGAGGAGGTTGTGGTTTTTCATTTTTGGCTGCCCAGGGCCGCCAAAATAGTGTTTGAAGGTGTGATTTGTGATGCAGGTTGGTGTAGCTTTGACTCTGTGCCCAATGGATAAGGCCCGGTCTGCATCCCAGAGTTCTGGAGTTCTCGCCATCCCTGCAAGAGGCATGCATCCCTAGACAGAGCCAATGTTGGTGCCTACACCTAGGGTTAGGGTTTCGAGCTTGAAAATCTATTGGCATTTTTCATTCAAACCCATAAAATTTCTAAGTCCCTCGGCCTCTAGTTGCATACATGTATCTTTGTATGTGCATCGCTGTTTGTATGTATGTTTGTATGTACAAGTGCAAATGTACAAGGCTAGACCTGAGAGAAAGTTCAATCAGCTTCTGAAAATGAAAAATGAGTTGTATGCATCTTTGTATGCATGTAAGTTTATATGTGGCCGATGCAATATACAAAGTAATGATACAAAGGGAGGAAATGAAAGTCATATTGCCGAGACAATGCACATCGGCATCTCATTCTGTGGTCCTGCCGATAGGCCGATGAGTTTGTATGTTCAAATATACAAGGCAAATATGCAAGGTCAATATATAATGGAAAAGATACAAGGGGTAGACATACAAAGTGTCATCGCCGAGACAATGCACATCGGCGTCCAAGTCCAAGGTTTTTCTGACGAGCCGATGAAGATACAAAAGATACATGCAAGGCAAAATCCAAAGGGCAGGGTCTACCAATTGTATAATTGTGCGATTGTATGTTTGTACATGCAATCAGACATATAAGGGAATATACAATCCTGAGATGCAAAGCTCAGACCTGAAATGAATATACATTCTAGTTGTTAAAGGCAGAAGTCTGATTATATGTATGTTTTGCTTGTATATTTGCAGTTGTATATGCGATATACAAGGCAAAGATACAAGGGAAGATATACAAAGTGGACCCGACCAGAAAATGTAGATCGGCAAATTCAAAGGTGGGGTCCGCAGTTTGTATGTTAAGTGCATTGTATATGCTGAAATACAAAGAAGAAGAGATACAAGCCGGACCTGTTGCAAAGTTACAATATGGTTAATAATCATTTTGATGTTCGCGGTTGTATGTATATTACATGTTGTACATTCGATATACAAAGCAATGTACAAGGAAGGAGATGCAAGGCTAGACCTGACTACGATTTCAAATTGATTCATAAAGATTTGGGGTCCGTGCTTGTATGTATGGTGATTGTATGTACAATCTCATATACAATCTCAGGTGCAAAAAGAAGATACATTTTCTCGCCGATGGAGATGCAAAGGCATAGCGATGGAGATCTAACCAGATGCTGCCACATGTCCAAGTGCAGTTGCATGTATGTGCTTTTGAATATACAAGAGATTTGAATGTGCATCAAGTGAAAGGGTAAGAGGTATGTTCATGCTGCGAAAAGTCAAAAAGGAAAAGGCTGCCTGCGTGGCACATTTTAATTGGTCAACGGCTTTTTAGCACAATTTGAGGCCATTGATCTTGGCGATGAGAAGGAATCGATGACCTTGTTTCAAAAATGTTCAAAGGAGGGATTTCTTTGTATCTGCAGTCGCATTTCAGGTGGGAAGAACTGCAAAGCACACAACCATCATATATTTCTGAAGTTGCTGCATCCCGCGGGTAGGTTGGCCATTAATGGCAAAATTTATAGAGGTATAGGTCGAAATGACAGGGCTAGCTACCATTTTTAAAGGAAAATCTCCAAGTGGCGGCACACTTCCTGAACCCACCTGCTCTTCCTCCTTCTTCTACCTGCTGCATTGAATGTTTTAGGCACCATTCAAAAGGTGCATTGTATCTGGTAGCATTTTGAAAAAGACCATGTAATTAATTGTTAAGTACACGTTCTTGGTATATATGAGAACTGTGTCACTCATTCTGGTTGTTGAAGACTTGGGCAAATTTTTTGGAGGGAATAACGAAAATAGAGCATTTCTTGGCTATTCTGTCTCTTTTGTGAGTTTATGAGTTGCATTTGAATGTGCACATTGCACACATGTTCGGTCTCATGTTGTTTTTATATGAAAAATGCTTCCTTGCATGTGTTTAGCTATTTGTCTCCATTTGTTGTATGCATCCCTTCTTTTGAATCTGGTTGCTAAGGGTTACTTAGATTCTAGGATATAGATTTCTATATTGCATGCTTAACTTTTGACCTCCATTCAAGGAGCGGATTAAACTATTTTAGGTTAAGTATGGAGAAGATTGTATGGCAGCAGGGATGTTTGTAAGTAGAGATAGCTAAATACTCATTCTTGGGTGGTATTTGTAAGGTAAATACTAGTTCTAACCCCTTGAAATTTGAATCTCTATTGAGTTTGTGCAAATCATTCATATGTATACGTCTAGTTGACTCCTTGCCCTAAGATAGGCACTAGCCTACCCTTGTGTAGTAGTTATGATCCAAAACCCCTTGTCTTGCATCCAAAACATTAAAACAAATCCTTTCAAAATTTCAACCTATTAGTTTGTAGGAGTAGAAATAGGACTCCTGCATACTCTCACCCTCAACCAGTTAGATATGTCCAAGAACATTGCCAAACTTGTGATTTATCATGCAGATCTTGTTCCAAACATGAGAGTATTCTACCTGTTGTTGTAAAGCTAAATTTTTCTATCATTGGGCCAGTCAAATGTTAAATCTTTAGCTATAGGGATACCCCCCTTGGTGTGGAAAAACAAGAAGTGAAGGGAAGGCAGCTCACGCAACCTCCTATATTTGTTGGCCGAATCTTCCTGTGCATAGGAACTAGCAAACCCTTTGCTGATTTAAAGAGAAAAACCCAACAAAGTACTTGAACATTTAACTATAGAAGCTTCATGCATTATGGTAGGGATAGAAGATTTAATATTGATAGATGGATGCTCATTTTCTATACATGGATGGTCCTTCATTAAAGGGGGTTATTCATTCGCTAATGCTTCATCTTTCAAAGGGAGATCATTGGAATGAAGAGAGGGTAGGGTGATGTTAAGGGATGTGTCAATGATTTCATACTCTTGTTCTGAATGTCCTCATAAGTGGGAACAACTTTGGGAGAGGGATCCAAATCATAGGGTGAAATAGACAAAGGTAGGTCACTATCACATGTATTAGAGAGTAGATCCATGGTATTATCATTATTTGTAGTAGAAGGCAAATGATGATGATCATCATCACTTTCTTCTTTATTATCTATGAATGTAGTGAGATCTTCTAATATCGAAGGATATATTCCCATGAGAGTTATGAAGCTATCAAAATCAAAGATTTAGCAAATAATTTCATATGTGGAACACAGAAATGTCAATGTCATATATGTATGCACTATTTCATTTAATAGTTGAGGATGCCTATTGGTGAATTTAGAGAAATTTTCAAAGTCTATGATGTATGCAAACAAAGCTTCCAAAGATGAATAATAAAAAACATCCATAATGAAAGTATGATAGAGCTTTTGCACACCAAATCACTAGTTGGAGGGAATAGGGTTTTTTAAAATAAAAAACACACTAATTTAACTACAAACAAGATGATTATAATGTTAAAAGTGTTGCACGAAAAGGTGATTGTAGATGATTTTAAAAGTTTGCTTAAAGAAGTATGAAGAGTGTGTTAAAGCCCTTAATGTTGAAATATACAATGTGTAATTGCAAAAATTTAAATTTTAGAAGCAAGGATGTGAAATG
The DNA here is from genome assembly GCA_027924645.1 of Cunninghamia lanceolata. Taxonomy (NCBI): domain Eukaryota; kingdom Viridiplantae; phylum Streptophyta; class Pinopsida; order Cupressales; family Cupressaceae; genus Cunninghamia; species Cunninghamia lanceolata. Next base: position 1,036,980 of record BSBN01000204.1, on the reverse strand, counting down.
ATGCAGCACTAAAGTGCAAAATCAGATATGAATGAATGTGTATGATAGTAGAAAAATATGAAATAAGATTTTGACTACAAACCCTAGCTTTTGAAATTGACTAGGTTTTAGGAAAAATGCAACTTTTTCAACAAAACCCTAGCAAATGAGATCTTCAAATGCAAGGTACAATATCATGAAATGATTGTGTTAAAGTTTATGACTAACTCGAGCCACAAAGATCACCTGTAAAACCTAAGATTTACCTTTGACAAGAGAAAAAGCAAAGAGAAATAATTTGCACAATGTTGGATGAATTAATGAAATGGATTCAAAATTACATACATGACAAATTACTTTTATATTTGCAAGTTAAATAAAAGCCTAATATGACTTAATAATAACCTAAGACTAAAAACAAGCCCTAAGTAAACTTATCAAAGTGTAATTAAATATTTAATTACACCAACACCCCCCATAAGTGCAACTTAGGGAGAAATGAAAAGCATGCAACTAATGCAAGAATGGGTTCCGGCTACAAGGCCATGTTAGGTACCCATGAACAACAAGTACATGAACATGTGATGGAGGAAGGACTAACACTAAGACCCCCCAAGAACTGAATCCATCACAACAGTACAATCATGAATACCCCCCATAAGAGAGGAAAAAGAGAGAAGGTTTGGCGATCCCCTAAAAGTGAGAAGGATGAAACCCCATGCAAGGAAATGCTCCCTCCCAAAATAGAGATGAGAAGAGAGACCATGCAGCCACTCCTCAAGATGACTCTTGCAGTGCTAGAAGATGCTCGACATAAAATAAAGATGAAGACCCATGAACATTGAACAACATTCTTCCCCTTGGGAAGAAATAAAACTGTAGATGTGTGCATAATGTCTTCCCATTCCGGATAGGAATATATAGGAAGAAGGATACATATTTCTAAACTTAGCACATGATCCAAAGACAATAATGATGCTCCTAAAAACTATTCAAATGTCTCCAATCCACTGCAAAAATGTGACTGAATAGGAGGATGAAGAACAATCTTTGAAGCAGATGATGGTGATGCAACTCCAATGAAGCTGTCATCAAAGAGAAGACAAATGTCCTCAATGTGGTCCTCCAAATTTGTAAGATGGGACTCTACAAACAACAATGATATATCTGGTAGATAAGTGTCCCAATGAGCTATCTCTAGAAGATTGATAATGTCTAGCTGCAAATAATCTAATGGAGCAACAAGTAATATAGATGTGACCTCGATTAGAGGAGAAGGAGAAGCAAGTGAAGTCTCTGCATCATCTGAACTAGCAAGACCTGTCAAATATGCAAGCTCCTCAACCATATCATCATCAAAAGGGATGAAATCTACATCATCAAGGGGTATGTGGCAATCCATAGAAAGATCATCTAGGAATGGATAGATATGTGGGTCTCCATAGATCTCCCAAATGCTAGTCCAAAAAGTGGGTGGGCACTCAATATGTGAGATAGGACACAAAGTGTCATTATCAACACTAGAACCAATCAATCCTACAATATGATCAACATAATTTCCCCATGAAAATTTCCTCCTAGGTGTATCTAGTTCAAGTATGAGTCCATAAAGATAAGGCAAAAGATTAAGCCACCTGAGATGTGTTAAGATGCCCTTTTGCCAAAACTCATAATTATCCTTACCCAATGTTACCACAGAAGGGTGAATAGAAAAACCCATTATATCTCCTCAAATAAATTAAATCAGAGCCCCAAAGATCACCTGCAAAGCCTAAGATTTACCTTCCACAAGAGAAAAAAATAAAGAGAAATAATTTGAACAGTATTGGATGAATTAATGAAATGGATTCAGAATTACACGTGACAACTTGTTTTTATATTTGCAAGTTAAATAAAACCCTAATATGTCTTAATAATAACCTTAAGACTAAAAATAAGCCCTAAGCAAACTTATTAAAGTTTAATTAAATATTTAATTACACCAACAGATTGTATAATGTAATATGGATCAGATTTGATGTAAAAATCAAAAACTCAAATCTTTATATCATATGAAGTGAAAGTAATGCAAAAATATGCCTTTTTCTAGCCTAGAATGCTCAATTTTTCACTTTTTTTCAAAGATTATGCAGGATCTTCCAATGAAAAATGATAAGTATGCTATGAATCAATGCAATATCTAATTTTAATGCTTAGTAATGTGCAGATGTTTAATACTGTGGGTTCACCAAAATGTTAAGTGAAAAAGATGAATGATGAAGACTAGCATACACACTAGATCAAACCCTCTTCCACAATAAAATTCAAGGACAAGACCAAGACAAATCACTACCAAATGGAGAAGGACTCAAATAAAAATATTGTACTCAAGAGTGCTATGGAAATATCTGATTTAATCAAGCCTTTTATCAAACCCTAGGTCAATCAATGCACTAAACCCTATATTTGCAAAGATCTGATTATAACAAAAGGTGTACAATAGATATTCAAAAACCAATTTCACAAGAGTGATCAGAGATATATTAGAACATATGTCCTAGAAGCTAGAAAGTCAGAGGACTATTTCACAAGCACCCAAGTCTAGAAAGATGGAATCTTCAGAAACTAAAAACTGGAGAAATGTAACAGAGAATGTCCTGATGCTAGCTCTAGTGTTTGTATAGGTAGGAAGACTATTTCATGGGTGCCCAATTCTTTCACAGAGGAATATTAGATCAAAATTTTGTTGGATCTTGAAACCCTTTCCCTTGTTCATCCTTGTGTCTTCACCTTTCTAGATCTCGCACCTGTAACTTACACACAAGAAGAAATGGGGTTCAGGGGTTATGGTGTTTAGGGACTTGCCTCAATCAAATCCCAAGATAGCATTCAAGCTTCCCAACACTGTTGTTTGATAGAGTGTGTGCCCTAGCAGAGCAAAGGCTAAACATGAATTAATGATAGAATGATTCAAATAACAATGATATCACCTCGGAGGTGAAGCCCTTAGGAGAATGAAGATCCTTCAACTCATAAGGAGATGGATGATGATTCCAAATCTACAACAACACACAATACAAACACAAATCTTCTCTAGAAATAAAATGAATGCTTTGAATTCTCTTTTCTCCAAGATCATAAGTTTGCTATATCCATCTCAGTTACAAATGAATTCAAAAACACACTTATATATGCTTTCTAGCTAACATTTCGTGAAATTAACCAAAAGAGCCGACAAGGAGAAACCTTTTTAAAGGTCTTATGCTGACATACATCAAAATTTTCCCAGACCAATCAAGGAGGACTTGGGCACGAGCGCCCAAGTCCCAAGACAACTTTTTGGTCTGGGGTAAGGAATAATATGGGCCCCTAGTTCCCAATTTGTATTGGTTTCAAGGGATTTTACATCGAGATGAATATTTAGATTGTATAATGTTATCACGGGGACTGAGGAGCTAAACGAGGTAAAAAGGCATGTGTCCACTTTTTACTCCATAACAATATATATATATAGAGAGAGGGGGGGTGTTACACCCCGTGTGTTTCTAACTATTTACTATTTACCTTGACTGGTTAATTTTCTTAAATAAACGAATGGTTTATGAATCTTTGCATTAATATGTATTGTGAATCTTGAATTGAATATATTGAAAGATTGAATGATGCAATGTGATGTATTGTAAGTGACTATTGTTATGAAATGCATGAAGCATATGATTATATATTATGATCGGCTAACTACTGATGTGGTGATATAAGTTGAATGCAGGAATAGGTTGCTCCTCCAGAAACGAGGAGAGGTATCACTAAGGAGAAGGACTTAAGGTCTGGTAAATGTTAGAGAAAGCCTAAACTGAGCAAGCACACACCACTATTCTACTTGGTCTAGGTTATGTCGAGTCTGTGTGAGTAAAGGTAAGTGATCTGTGGTAATGATCTTGAATGCTTATTTGGATAAAATTTTATGAGTGTTTTGAATGAGGAATGTGATTTAGTCTAAGTGCCGATTGAAATCTTCTTTGATAAAGTTTGGAATTGCAATCGACACATTTTTAACATGAAATGAATATATACACATATGTAAATGCATGTCCACGATAAACTTATACGTATGAGATAATACATGCATGAGTATACATAGGTAGATGTATCTATGCATGCTCATGAATGTATTGCTCATAGGCATAAGCATATCGATTGGACGAGGGACATCTATATATGTGTATTTCATTCATTTATGTCATCAGTGTATATATGGATTTCATTCATTTATGTCGTCAGTGTATATATGGATTTCATTCATTTATGTCATCAGTTTATAGGTGGGTTAATGAGTTTTATGATTGTTTTCAAGTAATGATAATATATATATATATATATATATGATCGTTATGATATGCGGTATTCATATGTAATTGATGAAACACAGAATAATGATTACGTGAATTTCAGCTGATATCAATGATATTATAAATAATAGTTTATTTGGAAATATATATATATATATATATATATATATATATATATATATATATATATATATATATATATATATATATATATATATATATATATATATATATATATATAAGTGGATGTCTTTAGTGCTGTTATAAGCACACTGCCTTAAAACAATGTTAATGATTATACATGGCATAAGCACATGACTATAGCACAACCTTGAGACCAATGTAAATATTAATGCATAACATATATCACTATGATTTAGGCGCTAGAAATAAGGTGCATACCTTTATGTTGTATGAGGTTTAAAGCACATAAAGTGCATAGTAAAGTAATTATTACACCTTATTATATTAAATTTACTTAGATAATTTCTTTTTATAAATTAAGTAGGATAGGATAAATGATCTCCTTCTTTCATGGTATTCTACTTTTTCCTTATCCTCTTCGATTTGGAAACTTAGATGGTGATTCCTTATTTTTTGGTTTTTGGTCTTTTACTCATCCTCATTGGATTTGGAAACTATAAGACTATATATTGTATGCATCATATCATCTTATTGTAATGTTTATTTTTTTTATGGAGCGGCCCAATAAGGGCACGAAGTTCACGAGCACACCTCTTCAGCTAAGAGCCAAGGACTAAGGGGTATCCATTCTACCAAATTCACTCGGGGCACGGTCCCAACCTCATCCCTTATGATGTCGGGGCCTTGCACTCAACAAGACTTGATCCCTGGTGGGCTCATTTGGAACCATTCAACTTCACTAGCAGACCAATTCCTATTGAATAGAATATAATTCATTTTTAATTTTTGTTAATTCTTTCCTTTCACTCATTTGCATTCTTGGGTGGCTTCACAACCAAGTATTACATGGTATCAAAGTGCTTGTAAGTTGTAGATTAGATTTTTAGGAAATATGGGAGTATAGAGTTACTATTTCTTGAAGCATATGAATATGCTCTTCTCTTGAATCCTCAGATGATCTAAAGAAATAAAAAAAGTGTGGAAGAAATATCAGTTTCTAGGGGTTTTTTTTTAACTTGCCAGTTGCAGATACATTGTAGGAGTTTCTTGGAGAAATTTTGGGCTCACAATTGAGTCCAAATCAACTACAATAGTTATAACTGCCTTTTATTTCATCTTAATTGAAGACCAAAGGTTAGATCTGTTAAGCGTTTCACTTGGGAGGTGCATGCTAGATCTAGTGGGTACTTGATCTTTTAGAGCATTTTAGGTCAAGTTCGACCTTGCCATCATGTCTTAAAGGCCTAAACCCAAGCTATAAGTTGATCATCAAATCATCAAATTTAGAGTTAGCACCTTTTTGGAAAAATAAAATTAGTTGGGCATATGGCTATATGGGCACAAAATCTTTAAAAAAATAAAACTTGCACAATGTTTTTGCTAATCGCTAGTGGTTAACCACTAGCAGTCATAGTTACCACTGACTGCAAGAGGTAACCTCCAATCATCACCACTAGAAACTGTGGTCACCATCAGAGGTCACTTCTAGAGGTAACCACCATGATAATCTGACCATCACCGAGTAGATGTAAGAGTTGATGAAGAACTCCACGGGAGCCAAGGATCACCTACAACGAAAACAATCTTCCACACAAGAGAGAAGCAATGGAAATGCTATGAATCCAAAGAATTGATTAGATACATACAAAAATGGTACATGCTCTACATCAATTTTCACATTATTCTACATAATCACCTTCTTTAGTTATGATTGGGACTCCTAATTTTGTAACAATTGAGAAGCATTTAGAGAATTACATATTATACTTTCTTTCCTCATATTCTTTTTAGAAATGGGAAGATCTTCTACATTCACCTTTGGATTTGTTTATTTTTAAGGTGATAAATGGTGTTTCATGGTTTTGTTTATTTTTAAGGGGATAAATGGTGTTTCATGGTCTTAGACCATCTTCAACATTCTATGTTGATCATTCACAATTGGTGCAAGAAACTACACATTGAGGGGGGCTGATCGTCTCTCTTCTTCTCTCTATTTTGGGAGGGAGTTTTTTCTCACATGGGGTTTTATTCTTCTCACTTTTCTGAGGGGGGGTCACCTAGACCTCTCTCTTCATCCTCTCTTGGGGGTGGAGGGAGAATGGGGTTGTCCTATGGGTTTTCTCCTTCTCATCTTTTGAGAAGAACTCTCTTTGTACATTGGGCTTCTTTTAGATTGTACATGGGTTCCTAACATGACTTGTCTTGCTAGGACCCATTTCTTTGTTACCTCAGTTGCACTTAAAGGTGGTGTTGGTGTAATTATTGCACATTATTATATTAAGTTTACTTAAGTAATTTATTTTTATTACTTAGGAAGGATAGGATAAATGATCTCCTTCTTTCATGGGATTCTATTTTTTCCTTATCCTCTTGGATTTGGAAACTTAGATGGCAATCCCTTGTTTTTTAGTTTTTTATCTTTTCCTCATCCTCATTAGATTTGGAAACTACAAGACTATATATTGTATTCATCCTATCATCTTACTGTAATCTTTATTTCGCATTCATATTGAATAGAATACAATTTATTCTATCAATTTTTATTTTCTTGTTAATCTTTTCCTTTCACTCATTTGCATTCTTGGGTGGCTTTATAGCCAAATCTTACAACTCCACCAAATTCGCCTAAGACACTATCCCAACCTCATCCCTTATTTATTACAACTCCAAAAGATTTAAACTTTGGTGGATGGAATAATTAAGAAACATACCATCACCCTCACCAATTGTGCTCAACCAATTGAACTCCAACCCTTTGGTAAGTTAGCTATATTTTGACTATTCTAATTTATTGAAAATAAATAATTAAATCTTAATTAAAAATAATAATTTATAGATTCAAATAAATAAATAAACATAGATTCTTAACACTTATTCTAATTATTAAACAAGGTTATTGCTTCACAACCTAAAGTTAGGTGTTTATACTCTTTATGAACTAAACCTAGTTTTACATTCCCATGTATCTATTCCTATAACAATCATAATCTTGACATACCTTAGTAGCATTTGATTAGACAATAAATTATAATAACCAATATAACTCATACAATCCATTATCTAAAATGGAAGTTGTTTTAAAGTGGCACATGCCTTCCAATGTGAGGAAATTTCTAGGTGTAATTTAGTATTTAAAGAACTTCAAATCTTTCTCTACCATATCATATCATATCAATGCCTATAAATTCTATAACAAGTGGAGCTAGCAAAATGCATTTCATTGACTTGGTTCATTAAGATACGTAAAATACCAATACTAACATAACTTGGATTGAATGTGCTTGAGTAAGATTTGGATTGCTACAGCCTAGAGTGTCTTAGAGAGTTGGAGTGTGAATAAGAAGTGCTATGAGAGAGTTGCAGAGATTGTATAGATGTTTGGGTATTTTGTTCACGTAAAGAATATCCATAAAGGCCTAAAGGCCTCAAGAGGGTAGGAAACATGTTATAGCTCATGCCAATAACCATGTTATAGCTCATAGATAGTGGCATGAGGCAAAATTCTCTCTTATAAGGTTTTCTCTTTATTTGGGTTTCTTCAAGTCAACTTCTATTGTGTTCTCTATATTGTTTGTGTTTCTTGCTCTTGTCTACAAGCTATATTCTAAAAAATTTCATTTGACAATGCAAATCTAATGACACAGGACTGGTTCTTCCTTCATTTGCATAAGAAATAACATCTTAGTCTATATCTGTAACTTCTAGCTTTATTTATATTATGCAAATATAGTGTTTTGTATTGATCAAACCTGGGGAAGCCAAAACCAGGGGACTTTGCCCCATCCCCAAAGGGATTCAAACACAGAATCTCAGGTGTGCGAACTACAACTTGCCGCTACACTGCACTCAATTCTACTTTAGACACTCTTGTTTTAAATGCATTCATTTTGCAATAATGAATTAATGCTGATTGCATCTTCAGATTTATTTTTGTAATCAGAGAGATCTATTATGTATGGTTTTTCTTATTAAAAGAACTTCTTAGTAATAGAAAATCAAATCATGCCAGTTACTGGAGTGTGGCATCATTCATGTGAATATTTATCCTGATCGAAGAAATCCAGAGCAATCTGCATGTTTCCAAAGGTATTGATTTATGATGCAAAACATATATAACAAGATTGCCTATGCTCAAAGTTTCTTGAGGAAAATTATGATGCATAACAGCACATTAGAGAAGAATTACATGGTCCTTGTGAACATTTATTTGAATTCGATCAGAATTTAAAAAGCAAACTGACATAGTGCTTGCTATTTACTTGCAAGTTGCAAGTGACCACTCTCCAAAAATGACGCTGCTTTTCCAGCTCTGTCAAGCCTATTAAATAAATTAAGGAAAATGTCGAATTTAATAATGGCATTGCCGTTACAGCTGAAGTACCTCGATACATTTTAGAGCTCAAGGCACCCAAAAATCAACTTTGTGTGTTCAAGAGATTGAAAATTGATTACAAAACTTTTCCGCATCAAGGTTGATAATTTTTATCATCCTGTTTCATGACAAACATTCATGACAAAAACATCAAAAACAGTTTGCTTTAGATGCTTTTTTCCATGTCTTTTATCTCACAGAATTTCCCAAAAATCAGCCTTCTCTTAGAAGCAGAATAAAAAGCACATACCTTTATTATATCATCAGTAACTACGGGTAATGCTGATGCATATACTCTTTCTCTTGCATTTCTTGCCTAGCCATAGGACAACCAATGTTCATGTGAGTAAACAATATAGTGGGTGTATTTCTACATCCATGGATAATATTCAGCTAGATTCAAAGCAAACATTCACTTTCATGGGCAAATCAATACACTGTAAAGAGGAAGATAGTGGATCTAGTATCTAAGAGCAAATGAATTGGTTGGTCTAGATGCCATGTGCATGTAGACATAAACCTTCCATTAATGCACATAATGTGCATCAGATCAAAATGGTTAAATCAAGTAGATAAACTTCAACCTCATATGAAATTTGAAATTAGTCTGATATAAAGAAGATTCATTACAGGCTGCCATGTGCCATGGATATTCATTCTTCTGTGTCATGCATATTTTACATTCAAATAATACCATCTCAATCCTATAAACCATCATTGCTGTGAAAAAAAATTGGATACAATTCATGTCTTCTTTTCTCATATAAACCAATAATTACTGGAAGTTTTAAGTCAACTCTTTAAAATGGACAGACTCTTTGGAGCTACTTACTTGTTGTTCCCAGTCCGTACATGAAGTTACTATGAATAGCAAAATTGTTTGTACAGAAGTGCCACACATAATTCCGAGCCAGAGTCCCTGAAATATCAATGAAAATTTGGCATAAGAAAGAAATTAAAATGTTACAAAGTAATATTCTAATCCTTTATTTGTGAACACGAGCATTTGCCTGCAGCCTACAGAGAGTCGTGCTTTCTCTACTCTTGCTAAGATGAAAGGAACAAGTCTCTTCCATGCTTATTACTTTGGCAATTGCTTTATGGTTTTATATGTTAAAATACAGCCAAGTCAAGCTTGTGATGGAAAATAGTTTGCATCTATGAAGCAGTTAGAATTCAGATGGAGCGTAGTCTACAACTATGTAGCAATGAAGTCTAGACAATGAAATATAATTTGAAGTAAGGTTTATGCCTACTACGAGTTAATTCCTAGAAATATATTATTAACCATTCCTAGTTTCTGGCATCCTATTCTGAATGAACAATTTTGAAATGAACAGACTACCATCCTCACCTTTAAGTATGACTGCTTCATAGCATGCCTTATAACAGGGAAAATAATTTATATGCCAGTTGATGTCAGAATTAGAATTTCAAGAACTGTTCTATTTTCAGAACGCAGGGTTTTGTATCATTTATCTGTCAAAAATCTTACTCTAGCAGGTAAGAAACTTAACTTTTTTTGCCAAAGTTCTCATCTATTTCGTAAGCATTGAAAACATAAATTTCAGAGCTTTGTAAATCAAATCAATAGGGAAAGGGTAACTGACCCTGCCACCAGCATGCAGTACAAAGGCCAAAAGGACAGCCATAGGAATGCCAACCATGTAGTATGCCCCAAGATTAACATAAGCACCCAATTTTTGCCACCCACATCCTCTAGCAACACCTGAAATATTATTTAAAAAAAACATTACTTTAACAGAATTTATTGTTATGCTATGATGATTTCAAGATGAATATGTTTGTAGCTCCATATATGACTATAAAGGGTAAATCTGAACCTGAAAGAGTGCCTTGGATTCCATCCAAAAGTGAGTGGGCTGCTAGCAGTGGGATCATGCTTGCAACATAATCAGTGACCTCCTTTTCATTGCTGTAAGCATAGCCCCAAACATTTCGTATAGAGAATAAAAGACATCCTATCATGATTGCCTCCATGATTGCCATAAAGAACACTACATACACTGCTAAGCGGGCAGCATGTGAGCGTCCAGCTCCTAGTTCATTTGAAACTCGTGTACTGCAATGCAAACATTCTGAAAATTTTTGATTCAAAATGATTTGGATTAAATATTGGCTGATCTAATATCCTAATTTTTTTTCCTTGAATAGTTTAAATGACTAACAGAAATAGTAGAAATTTACTAGTTAGCTGTAAAATGTACTAACCTTACAGCAGCACCAAAACCAAAGGGAATCATATATGCTAGAGAGGCAGTGCTAAGGCTGCAGAATATCAAAACTAGCTCAGATAAAAATGAAGTAGATGCAATAAAATGCCCATATTAAGATTCATTTATAATTAAACTTCTGATATCACACTTATAATTAAAATTCTCACATTACAAATACATACCAGATTGAAAGAACTGATGTCTCAAGTTTTGGATTGGACAACAGACCTGACAAGAGAATAAGCGTTTCAAAGGACCACAACTCCAAGCTGTTGACAGCCATAGAATAATGAACTGACAAAATAAGTTCAAAAAAAGGTTCTAGTATAATCTACCTTGCATTATTAACAACTTGCGGTATAGCATGATGAACAAAAATGGATCTGGTCTATTTGACAAATTGTTCTTCACGTGCTATGAAATTTGAAAATCAGGAAGGATTAAAAGGAAGTATATTAACCACAAAAATGCTATGAAATAGTACATAGATAACTTGGACCAAATCTTGTAGCTAAGAGATTAAAGTAGTATACCAGATCATCAGTGAAGATGGAATGGCAAGGATGAGAAAACTTTTAATATCATACAATGCCTCCCTTGTAAAGGATGTCCATGTCCTCTTGCATGCAGGTGAAATTTTAATATATAGTAAAAGAAGTGCCACATTGACCCAGTTGGAAATGCTGTTTGCCAAGGCAGCCCCTTTATTACCTAATCCACTTTTAAATACCAGAGCCCAGCAGAGGGGAACATGGAAACACAAAGTAATTGCAGAGCATAGCATCATTGGAAAGACAATGCTTTGTGACTGGAGAAATTTTAAAAGTGGTTGAAGAACTGCATAAGCAAACAGACCGGGAATCATCCATCTGGCAAATTTTCCTGCTTCAAAAGATATTAAAGGGTCCTGCCCCAATGCAATTAGAATGTTGCCCATGTATGCCCACACCACAGCAATCGGTATGCTCACACAAAAAAGAGCAAAAACTGCTCTCTGCACATGAATCCCGAGTAGACGGTATTGCTTTGCTCCGTAGGCCTGTCCACATAGTGTTTCCAATGCACTTCCCATTCCCATCTGTACAGAAAGAAGAGAAAAACAGTTGGCCTTCCATGCAATACTGCATTCATGACTTCTAAACAAATTTAAATCTTGAATTTTCTAAATAGATATGCTTATAGTAGACTTCAGAACTCTACAAAAAGAAGTGACCCATAATAACTGTTGAAATTATCTTCAGGGAAAATCCAGTGTGGCAGGTATGCAGACCGAATCAGGTTACTTTTTTTATTAGTTTTCCGCAAAAGGCTTTTTTCAAAAATTCATCAACTAAGGAAAAAGTTGTCTATTGTTCATTTCACGGGATTATAGATAAAAAAATCAGTTTGGATTCATTTATTTCGCTTTATAGCATTACATTACATTCATTCATGAAAGCAGATTACCAACCTCTAAATGACTTCTGTTCTGACACCAAGAGGACATCTAAAAGATCAAATTTGATTTTTGTTTCCTAAGGCTTAGAGCTCAGGTTCAAAGAAGGCTATTTTAATGAATCAAAATTAGTAACAATATTTGTATCTGCTGAGCAACCCTAGTTGAAAAAAAGGCTAATTTAATGAATCAATTAGGAGGTATTGATAAATTTCTTAGAACTTTAAGTACAAACTATTGAAAACAGAAATAGGATGTATATTTAGCACCTGGGTGCAGCCTGACTACAAGAACATCAAAAGCCTGCCATATGATTTGAGTCTGTACTTATCAAAAAAAATTTAAGCACATAATGTTTCAACAGTCCATCATTATCAAAAAAAAAAAAAAAAAAATTCGCGGATCAAGTGCCTATTTAATATTGAGTCATTTGCAATAACCATAAATTTAAGAAGGAAAAGAATCTCAGGAAACTATTCAGACCATAAACTCTTACAACAAAAGCAAATCAAAGCAAAGAAAGGTTTTTTAATATACCAGCACACTGAAGCCGGAGACAGATGCAAAGGAAGTGGCAATAGATGCACTAGAGAGAGCAAGCTCCCCTAAATGCCCTACCACCATAACAGATATCACCTGCAAGCTATATTGTAACAAATTCACTAACATCATAGGCCCTGCTATCAAGCATTGTTTCTTTACTTCTTCCCATACTAGAGCTCCACTGCACTTCACTTCATCCTGCTCATCTCTAAATACAACTGCTTCCTCCTTGGCTATAAGTGGCTCCAACACATCACTCTCATGCCCATGGCTATGAATTGAATCACCTCTTTCCATGGTTGATCGAATGGAAGAATTACATTCAACGAATTTATAGGCGGGATTGTATCTTTATACCATAAGATCGCCTGTTTGTAGAAGAAAGATTTTTAAAAACTAATCTTCCACCTTAATCCACAGTTTTTTATATCTGTCTTGCCTGTGAAGATTAGTTTTTTTAAATCTAAAACTAAGTTGACTCCCAAGCACAGCTATTTATGTGGTCGTGTGCCATGCAATATAATTTCCAACAGGCCGCCTTGTGAATTCTCTTATACCGAGAGTGAGAGGACAGATGGAAATAGATTTGGGGACACGTATGCCCTAAAACCGATGTGAGAAAAACAAGAAAGGCAAGTGAGTGGTAAGAGAAATTAGAGAAAAGTTTGCGTAGTTTATTGCCGGTGAATAATACTTACTCATTTCTTTGAAGGAGAGCACGGTCAAGACGGACCCATGTTGAGAGTTTGAGTTGAATACGTCTCTTGTTTTTTTTAAGCATCTTTTTATTTTAGTAGAAATATATTCAGAGTTTGAGTTGAATGTGTTTTGTTTTTTTGTTTTAGTGAAAACCTGGCAAATAGGTGCTCTGCATGGAGTCAGTATCCACCATCTCTTAAGTCGTACATCCATCTCATTCCATATCAATCCATAATAAATCTTCATCTATCCATCGTTGAATTTACATTTTCCACGTTTCCATCTATTATGGCTTGGAAATTGTGGTGTTAGTTATCCTTTAACATCATCTAGTGTCAATTCATCCATTACCATCATCCAGTGTTAGTTTATCCATTGTCAGTGCTTCCATCATCTCTATAATAAAACCTCTACCTGAATGGGGGCAACTTGTTCCTTAACCAAAGTTTAGGAATGGATCCTTATTCAAGGTACAATAACACTTCACACTTCATCTTCATCCCATATCATCAAAGATTACTAGAACTATATATCATCATCATCATCTCAAACTTAAAGTACCTTGATCCCATGGATATGGGTATGTAGGTAGTTTGGAATATGAAGGAAGTATCCAGTACTCAAGTACATAAGATGTCATTATTTCACCTAAACATCTTCAAAACATTTCATCCCATATCATCAAAGCTTCCCAGAACTACATATTATCATAATAATCTTCATCGTAATGTGCATTGATCCCATCGATATAGGTATGTAGGCAACCTGGAATACGAAGAAAGTATCCAATACTCAGGTACATAAGATGCCATCATTTCACGTAAACATGCTCAAAATACTTCATCCCATATCATCAAAGCTTCCCAAAACTACATATTATCATAATCATCTTCATTGTAATGTGCATTGATCCCGTGGATACAAGATATGTAGGCAGTCTGGAATATGAAGGATGTATCCAATACTTAGGCACATACAATCCATCGAACACTTCCATCTTTCTTGTCTTCCATTTATCACTCTCCATATTACCACCTAGACTTGACTAACTCAAGTAGAAAACGAACCATGCATCATTTGTAAGCTAAAGTACTTATCCAAACCTAAAGCAAAAAGACTACTCATAGAGCCATATGTTGTCCCTCATATTGCTTGCCACATTTGCTACAACAATCCATCTATCCTAGATCAGATCAATAGTCTTTATGGATATATTTTTCCTACAATAAGGCTTTATCTACCAATCTACCTTGAGCAACCTTTTTGGCAAGAGAATATGTTGGTTGTGTGTTCACTTTGTTAGTCATTCAATTTCTTTTTGGTTTATCTTTTGTTCCTTTCTAATGCTTAGTCAAGACTACCTTGATTTATCTATATCTTGGTATGTTACGATGTGGTATGGATTAGGGTATAGTCACTGCTTTCATATGTTGTGTTTGTGGAATGTTCTTTTTATCTTACTATGTCTAATATTTATCTTGTGTGTGTGTTAAAACTTAGTATCTTACATTTTAATATTCTTTTTCATTTAAGGTTCTGAAAAGGCCTCATATGTATTAAGTTTATTATATGTTCAAGACTATGGCTCATTCACATAGCCAACAAGGTTATATTATGTCTAATAGATATAAGTTCAAACCATTTGTTTGCAAAGTCAACATCCTCGCAGCAGATATCTCAGCACCTTGGTCTTATATACCTTGGTTGCATAACTATCCATGTGCTATATTGAAATCTAGGATTGTTCTTTATAAATATTTGTGAAATTGTTGCAACAAGCTATCCATACACCCATCCATACATCCAAAATCCTAATAGAGTTTTTATACAAAGATCAATCAACTGTCTGTCATTCTCTATCTATTCTATCTCATTTCTTCTATCTGTGATCAAAATCTTCTACATACCTACAAAATCACATATGTTAGGCATCATAATTATACACATCATAAGTATATCATCACATAAATCCATGATCCTAGTATAGTGTCATTTCATCCATACATCTATGAAAGCATAAATCATGTCATCACATAAATCCATAATCATAGTATAGTGTCATCTCATTCATACATCTATAAGCATAAACATCATCACATGAGACCATAATCATAAGTACAATGTCCTCACATCCATAGCATATAAAAATGAAACATCATCATAAGCATGAAAATCCATAAAACAACTCATGAATCAAAAGATCATATATATATATATCATCATCATCATCGAAGGTCATCCAAAAATATATAATGTCCAGTATATACATCATGTACATAAAAAATGAATCATATAGTACATCGTGGCTATCATGAGCTGTTAAAATATACATTAGATGCTCACATGTATTATAATCATTGAAATAAATACATCCAAAATTGATACAATATGCATATGAACATCATGCTCTAGCCTCGACTGTGCGTAGAGGTCTCAGCATGCTACTATGATCCTTGCCCACCACCAGATGATCCACCTCCATGTGAATGTCTGGGTGGACCCATAACTGATGAGCCTAATCACCCTAATCTCCATGAGGAGGTAGCCCCAAATCTGCTCCTCTCCTTGAAGCTAGGGTGTCTTTACTTGGTAGGAACAACTCCATAGTACAGTCCTCAATAGTACTCTGTCTCGTTACCTATCGTCGCTCTCCCCTTGCACTCTAGTCAGCTTGCCCTGTGTGTGAGTCAATTCTCCCACCAAAATCATTGTAGCCTTGTTGGTCCCCAAGGCCACCCTCACTATGTCCCTCTCCTATGTCAATCTCTGTACTATGGCCTCAGTTGCAAATCCAAAGTCTCTAAATCCAAAGTTGTAGAGTTTAAATCCACCAGTAAGATAGTTATGAGGACTTAAGTATCACTACATGCTTTGACAGTGTTTGATAATGACAGAGGTGGTGTTCTGATAGTCCACATTTTGTCACATGTTAATATTATGCTTTGCAGTTTTGAGGATAAGCTTGGGGATGCTTAAAGAGTCTTAGTTGTGAATTTGAAGAAGTTTTGTGATCCGCATTGCAAGTTATGTTCTGACAATTGATCTAAGTCAGCGACAGTCAGCTTGTGAAGCTGACCTAATATGGGAATCTATGTGTGGTAGAATTTATTGATTGGAATCATATCCTAAGTGGTTCTATAGTTTGGTCCGACATGTGTAAATGTGTTTCAAGTATTGTTTTGGTTCACAAAGCATTTTGGTGATTGCTTTAGGCCGACAAGTTACACATTGTATAACTACACATTTCATCCTAGCAACCTAACCTAACTTGAAGTTTGTAAGTATTGTGATATATATATATATATATATATATATATATATATATATATGATATTCATTCTTGTGTGTAGGGTGGATGTGTGTGAGTATGTGCGACATGTATGAAGTTTTGTGATCCAATCAGTGCAACAAGTGTTTGAGAAGAAGTTTCATGAAGAGTAGAGCAGTGTGATAGAGTAGATCAGGATGAAGATTTTTTAGACAATATTTTGTGCTTCATTGGAGCTATACCCCATGCATTTGTAGATGTAGTTACAATAGTTCATTTTGGTAGTGAACAACCTATTCCCTCTTTCTTTTATCTTGGCAGTGAGCATCTTTCTGGATAGTGAGCCCTGGGTAGTGAGCCTCTTGTAATTTAGTATTGATACTACATAATATATTGTGAGCTAACACTCACCGTGGTTTTTCCCTTTTTGGGTTTTACACATAAAAATCCTAGTGTTCATGTGTTATGGTTTATGGTTGTGCTTTTTATGTTTGATTTTCTTTGTTGTTATTAAATATGGCAAATGGATTAATGGTTTAATAAGTAAATGGTTTAATAGAATACTAATTCACCCCCCTCTCAATATTTTGGGTGTTCAACAATTGGTATAAGAGCCTGGTTCCTTGGAAGAAGTCTAACATCTTGTGGAAGATCTTGGAGATTGAACACATGGCAACTAGATGGTATCCTACTCATCCTGAAGAAATTTATCCAACTAGAATTATAGAAGAAGAGTGCATATATATCAATGAAGAAGAACTCAAAGTTTCTCTTGAAGACCTTGAAAGGACTGAAGAGGAAAACAAGGATCTGAAAGAAAATGTTAAGGAAGCAGATGAGTGAATCAGGAAGTTGAGGGAGAAAGCCAAGGAGTTCAAAGAAAAGCATGAGGTTAGTGAACAATTGAGATCAGCAAATGAAATCTTAGATGATCTGAAAATGCAAATTGAAGATAAGGCAAAAGTAGAAGAAGATCTAAATCAATTGATGAAAGGAAAATCAGAAGAATGTTTACTCTACAGTTCTTGGCGACTACCAGGACTTCTGAGCCTGCTTAGAAAGAACCCCAAAAAGAAACAAAAAATGATATTGCCACAAATATGAAAACCTTACTTATAGATTCTGCAATGCAGTCTGATATACAGACCATTCTGAATCTGATATTCCTTGCCTACTTTGTAAATCCTGAAAAGCAAAATCAAGATTGATTCTATCTTTATGCGAAAATGATTGCAAAATCTGGACTACAGCTTTCAATTGAAACTCCAGCTGAGCCATTGGTATCAATACAACTTCAACCTCTGCCATAGTAGATGAATCACTCAGACCTTGGAAAATTGTCTGATCATTCTGTTTCCTCAAAAGTAGAGCCTTTATTTCATCTATCATCAGTACTATATTATTATCCGGGAAAGGTGAAGGGAGACCCAGTTGAACTAGATCTTCAATATGCTTCTTCATGTTCTTGACTCCTTCCTTCACAATATCAAGGAGCTCTTTACAATTCATAGCTGTAGTATTGCAACTTAAAACCTCATTTATCTTCTTGGTAGCAATCATCATGTCATTTATACCTACTGCAGATAATGTTTCATCTGTTGTGTCATATAGCTTCTACAATAGAAGTTGAGAATCAGAAACCCTCAATGAAACAATGGATAATGTGGCTTGCACAAAAGATTCCACCTTTTCACACAGATGCTGGGCATTCATTAAGAAAGTGAGGGATGGCTTGAGTTGAATAATCTCCTTGAAGATTCTTTCCCATATTGAAATGTATAACTCCTTAACCAGATTTAAGACCCCTGCATTATGTGGTTTGTTTGCTAACTCAATTGTTAGCTGCTTTATTTTATGTTGCTCAGCCATATACTGTGCTTGAGCTGCACTATTTGCATTTTGCTCTTTCAATATCATTTGTTTCAATTGTGGTGCTTCTGACAACTTATCTTGATATCTCTTCTCTATAATGGCCTTCTCTTTCCTCAAAATAGTAACAATAGCTTTCTCTTGGGCCAGCTTAATCTTCAAAGATGCAACTTGTGCCTGTATGGTCTGATGAATCTGTAATGAAATAATAGTCTGCAACTGTTTATTCAATGAATCAATTTCATTGATTTTGGATTGTATCTCCTAGGTTAAATTTCTGCTATTATCCTTTTCTTGGGCCAGATCAGCCTCAACCTTTTGCAGCCTTTTGGACACTTTTAGATAGTCAATAGCAACTGCAGTAGCAGTCTCATTCATTAACTCTACTATGTCATGTGGCCTAAACAAAGACATATCCATGGCAACAACATTCATTGCATAATCCTGTGGCTACATCTATTCATTTGGCTTGACCACGTTTGGAGAGAAATGTGTCACAGTTAAGGATTGTTGAATAGGGTCAAAGAGTGATTTCATATGAGCCACAACGGGGTTTTTTTTTTCTTTCTTCCTTTTCTTTTCCATCCTGGCCTCTCTGGCCTTCCTTGCTGTATCTGATTGGGCTTGGAAACTAGGAGGAGATGCAATATAACCTCCAGCAAAAGGATGACCCTGAGGCAGGGCATAAGGAATAGCAGACATTTGTTGACTAGGGGAAATTTGAGGTGGGGTTCTCTTGGGCACAAATGGAGAAAATAATGGTAAGGTTATGGCCTATGAAGACATGGCCGGTGCACTAACAGATGGAGTAAAATTTTGTGAAGGCACAATAGAAGTGGCAGGAGACATGGAAACCTGGGTATTTGGGGATGCCACTCCTAAATAAGAAGAAATAGATATAGGAGAGAAGAGAGAAGTACTTACTTGAGCTTTAGATGAAATGACTGGAGCTTGTTGCTGTTGGGGCATAGGTGTCTCTTCTTCCTCTTCCTCAGGAAAATTTAGCCTTGTTATCTTGCAAGGCCTATTAGATACCTCCTTAGGATCCTCTTCTTCTTCTACATTAATCAAAATTGGTTGTTGCAATGGTGGTGCCCTGGAACCCCTAGATGCCAAAACTGCATGGGTCCCAAGAGACAGTGATGATATAATTCCCTTCTATTTCTCAAGGGTGCTAAGAGACTGAGGCCATGAAGATCTAGGGTTAGTAGAAGATGCTTGTCCTATTTCCTGCACTCTAGTAGCCTCCTCTATTTCTTCTTCTGCTTCTTCATCACCCTTCTGAATTCTAC
This sequence comes from Cunninghamia lanceolata, assembly GCA_027924645.1. NCBI lineage: Eukaryota > Viridiplantae > Streptophyta > Pinopsida > Cupressales > Cupressaceae > Cunninghamia > Cunninghamia lanceolata. The sequence continues at coordinate 1,016,814 of BSBN01000204.1, read as the reverse complement.
TTGTATCAGGACTTGAAACTTGAGATGGATGTCATTCATCCCAGATTGACTCCAATGTCTCATTTGTTTCAACATCTCCAAATGTGTGGGTAATTTTAGAGATTTCTTGGTGATATTTCCAATAAGCCTCAATCTTCTCTGTACTCCATTCTTTGCCCTTCAATGCTTTCTTCAAGCCTTGGGTCATCTTCAATTTAGGGTCATATTCTTTTACTTTCACATAGAAAGTTTCCTAAGACCTAGGTCCCTCATAAGGCAAGTCACTTAATTCTACATAGAAGGCTGGGTCATCTTCTTTTGGGGACCTTCTGTCATCCTAGAATGGGCGTCCCTCATGAACTACTTTGGCAGAAACTTTATTGGCGATGATCTAAGAGGCCAAGAAACTGTCTGGGTCATATTTCCATTTGTCTTCTATGATTAAGAAACCATAGGCAGTCAATTTCCTTAGTAAGAGGTTCTCAATTCCCCTGACCTCTATTGTTATCTTTCCTCTTGTCCAGGGGACATCATACATCTTTTTCTTTCTCTTCTTGTGACCAAAATCATTATCAATCACAGACACTTGGTGAGCTACTTCTAGAAATGTGACCCTAGGGGTCAGGACTTTGGGCAACAAAATAGGCTTGCCACTAAAACCATGGACTCTGATTATGGTAGTGTGAGCCCCAAAGAAGTAATCACAAGGAATTGGGTAGTTGGTTAGAAAACCCCTGATGCTCTGTGTCATCTTGTGTTCTATAGGCTTAGGACTTAATTGGCTAAAAGGAGTGACAAAGAATTTAGAAAAATCATAGGGATCTGACGTATTAGACAACACATGAGTCCACACAGACATGAGAATGGTTCTACTACCATCAGACTTAGGGTCATACATATTCAAAGACATGAATTGCTTGAAGAGATTAGGATTTTGATACAACATTAAATGAAACAGATATGCAGAATACCTGAACACATGCTTTGTCTTGAAATTGGTAAGCTAGACAATCATGGTCGCTCCAATTTGCTCTGAAAAGTCTAGTCGGTACTCCTGGGACTTGTCAATGGTTTTCAATATGAAAATAACTACCAGCTGCCAGTCATAAACTCTAGAGTCTTCATTATGGCTGAAGATAAAGGCCAACATAGCGAGGGCATCTTGGACATTGGAGCTAAATTGAGTGCAGCCAGTGGGCAATGCAGGCAACTGCGTATTATCTTCACCTAGATGCATTTCAGCGTTCAGAAACTTCACCTTATTATTGACATTTGCCCAGGTGCCCTGTAGTTAGGAAAAGTGGCTATTCTATCATATTGTAAAGCCAACATATCCCTAATTGCCTTAGGGCTAATTTGAATCATGAATGGGCCTTGTTGAATAGAATGTGATGGTGGGTGAAATAATTCTGTACACAAATCAATCAACTCAGGGCACAGGTGCATGTTAGGAACCAGAAACTGTGCCAATTGAGAAGTCCAAATTCTCATCCCAAATGTTTCCCATTGACCCTTTGCTGCACAAGAGAGGCATCTCTGGTGAGCCCTCTCTCGGAGAGTCTTAGTATTCTTCTGCATGTGGGTATCAAATATATCATCAGCAAAATCCTTCACCTGAGTTGGGTCAACACTTACTCCTATTTCTGAAACCCTTGTCCTTGGATAGGTTTTCCTTGGCTGTGCAGGTGTTGAAGCGTAAGATTTGTTGTTCATCAGCTTGTCAGTGTGCTCAAAGATCCCAAGTCCTTCCTGTGATGATTGTGTCTTTGACATTTCTGTATCCTTGCAAGAACTTAGAAACTTTTGACACAAAAGATAACAAAACTGTGAAAGAATTGTACTTAGCTAAAAATGTCTACGGGGAATGGAGCTTAGACACAACAGTAGTTTAGGAATGTAGAATGATGATTGCAAGTGCAACTCGTGAAGGGACTAATACTTAGTAGGGAATTATGAAACAATAAATGACACATCTTGTCATATTAATGGCATTAATAATGAGAGACAGTAAGTGTATCTTTTTGAAATCCATATTGGATGGAGTGTCAAATATGCCATAAGAGTGGCTATCTTTCTAAAAAAGTGTGTACTTGGAATTTAAAGAACTACCGAACAACCTCAAATAAATGCAATTGCTAAAAGAGAAGGGACCTCTGCACTGGTGACACATGTTCATGGAACACTTATTTAAAAGGGAAAAAGTGGGAAAAGGAAATGAAAGCAACTAATTAACTATGATACATGATAAGTTTTAGATTTAGGTAAAATGTTTCAGAAAGATTCCATTTACCGAAATCTCCTCAGGGTCTCCATCCATAATTTCCAATTCAAATGAATTTTGTTGCTTACAAGGACGAATCTTATAAGGACCTATCCATAATGATTCAAACTTGCTCTGTCGACCCGATTTGGCAGCTCTTTCATCCCACTTTAGTACTAGAGACCCAACTTCAAAAATTGGATTGGAAGATTTCTTGTCAAACCAATTCTTAACCATCTGCTAATGCTTCATTACTGATTCATGGGCCTTTTCTCTCTTTTCTTTAACCTCCAACAACTCGGCAAATCTGACTTGCATTGAGGCATTTTCCTCAATTTCTATCTACTTCAACAACTGTAAGGCATGAATCTCTATACTTAGTGGCATCACTGCCGCTTTGCCATAAACCAACTCATAGGGAGACATTTTAGTTACTTGCTTTGGTGTGATTCTATCAGCCCATAGTGCTGTGTTGAGTAACTTGTGCCACTCTCTTTGATAATTAGTTCCTATTCTTTTTATGAGTCTGATGAAGTTCTTATTGGTGGACTCTGCTAAACCATTACCTTGTGGATAGTAATTGGAAGAAGTTTTTAAATATATCCCATTCCTTAAAGCAAACTCAGACAATTTAGTCCCCAAAAATGCCTTAGCATTATCTGATATGATGGTACGGGGGGGGGGGGACTGAGCAGTTATACCTTCTAAAAATTCTAGGATCACTTTTTTAGTTGCTTCCTTGAGTGGTACTACTTCACTCCACCTGGTAAAGTAATCTATTGCTGTAAGAATCCACTTGTGTCCCATATTTGACACTAGATTGATCATGCCAATAAAATCTAGACCCCATTGAGCAAAGGGTTCATCTACTACTATAGGATTTAAAGGCATTGCTGCATTTCTCCTCTTTCCAGTATAGAACTGGCAAGCCTGACATTCCTTAACCATCTGATGGCAATCTGTAAACAGAGTAGGCAAGAAATAACTAGCTTGTGTCACTTTAATTGCAGTAATCCTTGCTGAAAAATGACCTCCAGAGGTCCCATGATGAAATTCATGTAATACTCTTTGAGCTTCATCGTTCTCTATACACCTTAAGAGTATTCCATCAATATTCTTTCTAAACAAGATCTGATCAATTAATACAAAATGGACTCCTTGCTGCCTATAGTACCTTTTCTTATTAGGAGAGAGTTCATTTGGGAACACCAGTCCTCATAAACTGTATTCTGTCTCTGACCCAAGAGTCTTGGTCAACCTCTTGGAGTCGCAACACCTTGTCATTTTCTGCTTCTTCTGATACTAATTTTTCTGTCTTGGGTCATATATTGACACAGTCCTTTGCCTCTAACCAACTTGGTGGGCCTTACTTCTACGTCATATTCTAAGATCTTGGTTATCCAATTGGCCCCTTTTTTAGTGATCTCACCCTCCATGATATATTCCCTTACACTAGGATGGGCTACCAATATCAAAGTTTTGTTCCCTGTTACTAAGTGTCTGAACTTCTTAAGGGCTTTTACCATAGCATAGGCTTGTTTCTCCACAAAATTATATCTTGATTCATATTCCCTTAGAGTTATGGAGAAGAAAGCTATTGGGTGTTCCCCTTCTTCCTTGTCATCTTTCTGAGTAAGGACTGTGGCCACACTGTATTCACCTCCATATACATACATTATAAAAGGCTTAGAGAAATCTGGGTTTCTCAGTACCAAAGCCATTGAAATGGCTCTCTTGACTTCTTCAAAAGCTTACCTCCCTTTTGTTGTCCATTTGAAGACCAAGTCTTTCTTAAGCAACAGAGTAATGGGTCTGATCAACCCTACAAAATCAGATATAAAGCGGCTGACAAAATTAATTTTTCCTAAAAAGGACTAAACTGCCTTTTTGTTAACTGGCAAAGATAGATTCATTGTGGATGTAACTCTCTCTGGATTAATGGAAATCCCATCCTTTGACAATCTGTGTCCCAAAAGTTTACCCTGAGGCATAGCAAAGATACATTTCTTGGGATTTAAAGAGATCCCGAACTCCTGACACTTTTTGAAAACTGCTTCAAGATGTCCAAAATGGTCTTTGGCATCCTTGGTAAATATGGTCAGATCATCCAGATAAATTAGAATAATTTTATTTACAAGTTCCCCAAAAGCTACATCCATGGCACGTTGAAAGGTAGCCCCAACATTAGAGAGTCCAAAAGGCATCTTGGCATATGCAAATGTTCCCCACTTAGTAGTGAATGTTGTCTTGTATTGGTCTTCATCTGCCAACCAAATTTGATTATACCCTGAGAAACCATCAAGCAAAGAAAACCTTTCTGATCCTGCCACAGTTTGCAAAATCTGTTCCATAGAAGGCAGGGGATAATGATCTTTCAATGATGCTTTATTTAGATCTTTGAAATCCACACAAAGTCTTATGTCACCATTCTTTTTTCTTACAGGTACTAGGTTAGATACCTAGGTTGAGTGTTTAATTGGAAAAATGATCCTTGATTCTAGAATCTTTTGTAGTTCATCTACCATCAGTGGCTCAATTCTTGGATTCACTGGTCTTTGCTTCTATCAGACATGTTTTGATCCTTCAGCAAGCTCCATGGTATGTTGGATGATATCTCTATTATAGCCATGAAGGTCTTCATAGGTCCAAGCAATTACCCTATTGTATTTGTTACATAAGGAAATCAGCTTGTCCTTTTCTTCTTGGGTAGTAGCATTGCCCATTTTTAACTTCCTTCCTTCACTAACCTGAATTTCAGAATAATCATCCTTACTTGCCTTAAACTTCATTTTGTCTAAGCTTGCATCTTCAGGGTCAAATAGATTTTCTAGAGTGATCAATCCTTTTGGGAGCTTATTTGACTTTAGTTGGATGATCTAATCACCATAAGCTTCCTCAATCTTGGGTTGCAACTGATCAGCAAATTCTCCTGATTATTGTAGAAAAAGGAGTACTTGAAGATCATTATCAAAAACTTGCCAATTCTAATCATTGTCTGGAAATGCTGGTCTTAATATAACTTTAACTGACTCATTATTAACTAGTATGTTGGTTGCTGGGTCAATTTAAGAACCAATTTGTGCCATCCTATCTGCCTCTGTGTTTTAAATTCTGGGAACTACCTCAATATTGAAAGCATCAAAACCATCTATTAGATCTCAAATTCTGTGACGGTAGGATCTCATTCTTACATTCTTTGCTATAGCTTTCTCTCTTATTTGCTTTACTACTAATTCTGAGTTTCATTTACCTACCAAATTCTTGATTCCTTTCTTCTTGGCCAACATAAGACCATGCACTAAAGATTCATACTCAGCATCATTATTAGTGCAAGCAAGCTGAAAGCGTATAGCTCTTAGAATCTTCTCACCATTTGGGGCAGTGAGGCAAATACCTGCTCTAGCACCATTCTTGCTTCTAGCCCCATCAAAATTTAAGGTCCAGATTTCAGAGTTTCTTTCAAGTTCTTTTTTCTCAGATACCTCTTTTCTTATTACATTTGGAATTTCTTGATCCTCCTCAAAGATAACATAAGTTCCCAAGCTAGTAGAGTCATAATTTCCATAAGGATCACTTTGCATCATGGTCATAAATTAACTATTTTCCTCCTCTTGTTGGTCATGTGAATTCAGTCCAGTCACCTAGTTCTTCAACAAAGACCCTCTCTTCCTTATTCATCATGGCATGGGATGCTTCTATCTTTGGGGCTGGTTCATTAGTGATATGGTCTTTAGACAGTGGTTTAGATAATACCTTCACCTTTGTCCCATACTTGGTTCTTAAGATTAGGTGTGACCAATCTAGTGACATGTAACCTCCTATCTTGGCTGTGAAATCTCTGGATAGGCATAAAGCAAAGATAGGGGGAATATCTATGATTACCACATCCTGGTTGACACTTAAATTGGGGCAAGTATACAACTGCAATGGGAGTTGTTTGATCCTCCCTATAGTTTGGACAGACTTCATGTCTAATTGCATGACTCCTCTAGTAAGTGGCTCATATTTTATCTTTAAAGCATTTGCTATCTGCTTTGGCATTATTGTAGTATTGGCTCCAAAATCTATCATTGAATTATGCAGCAATTTCTTTCCCACTATTAAAGTCAGATAAAATGGATTTGGCTTAGATTTACCTACCTCTGGCGTAGTGTTCAATAGAGCTGTTGTTTGTAGCTAGGTGGTGTCTTTATGTTGAGCCTTTCCCTTATTAGCACCTCCTTCCTTAGTATCGGCAGATTTAGAGTCCACCTGGCTCTATAGTGCTTCTTGCAACAGTGTCTTTTGCTCAGGAATAGCCAACATATCCTAGATTGACACGTGCGTTGGGGTCTTCTTCAATTGTTCCACCACATTCATAGGTCCCAGTGTTTGTGTCTTTGGATAGTAAGGATACCTTTCTCTTTCTAGCATCTGGCCCGAGACTAATTGGTTCTGGGTTGGTTGTAGCACTTCTTGTCTTGATACTGGATTATAATGGCTCTAGAAGGGAGGAACTCCAGCGGTCTCATTATTTGTGGCTTCAGGCTACTCCACCATTCTTCTCTTTGATCTAGTATAATAATTTGACTGTACTAAGGGTTTCTTGGAAGTGGATGCTTCATTTAGGAACACTAAATCTTCATCTTCAATCCATGAAAATAAAGCATGCTCAAGGGCAATTTTTTCTTCTTACTGAATAGACATCCCCTGCATCTGAGCCACCATTGCAGCATTCTAGACACTAGGTGACTGATATGGAGGGGCATTAGACATTAGGACTTGTCCTTCAACCCTTCTCTGTTCTACTATTTTTTGCTACAAATTTCCTCTGGGACAATCCTTGGGCATATGGGCGTTGTTGCAAGGGAAGCACCAGGCATTGGTATCTTCTACAAAATTATTTTGTCCTGGGACTATCTCTCTATTAGGATTATGAGGGATAGTCTGTAAAGGTGTGGGGACTGTGACCAACTGATTTGATGGCTGAGGATTATTTTGCCTTTGAGGGCCTTGATATTGATTTGATTGATAAGGGGGTCAAACATTGGTAAGAAGGCTTTGGATAGGATGTTTGTTGCCTTTTGAGATTAATTATCTCATTTGAAAAGGTCCTGAGGATATTCTTCATGTCATTTATTTCAAATGGAGGGGCAGAGGATGAGGGCATAGTAGATTGTTGGGTTGTTGGGAAGGTATACATGGACACTAGTGTAACTGTAGGATTAGGGGCCTCTTGTGGAAAGGGAATTGAAATCTCTAGGAACATGGGCATAGGAGGTCTTGGAGGCAACTTTCCAACATCAATTAGGTTATTTTCAACTTTAACAACTAACTCATGCTTCTGGCAGAGTCTAACCTCCCAGGGACTGAATCATTACTGATATGTCAAAATTGAAGGCTTTGAGATAAAACACAATTGCCATACTTGATGGTGGCCTAGCTGTAGCAGGAATTCTGTCCCAAGTCTTTTGAAACCTTGTATTGAAATTAGTTATGGCCTCTTGCGGTGCCCTCTTTATGGTGACTAAATGTTGCAACAAGGAAGATTTGCCACCCTTCTCACCGAATCTTGCAAAGAAAGCATCACCAACATGATCCCAGGTAGATATTGTATTTGGGGTCAAAGATCTATACCAGTCTAGAGCCTTTCCTTTGAAAGAAGCTCTAACAATCTTATTACTATATTTTGTACAATAATCACATGCACTGCACACACATCTAACACATCTTGAAGGTGCTCCCCTGGTGTCTTGAAATCTTCTCCACTAAACTTAGGTAAAGCTTTCAAAGCATTAGCTAGAATTGGGTCCCAAGTAGCTGGTAGTACTGGGAGAATGAGAGGACTGCCAGTGTCCCAATTTGCATAATTCCTTGGGGCTACAGGTGCTCCCATACTTGCTCCTTGTGTTACTGCAACTTGATTCACTCTTCTTCTTGGAGTAGTAACTAATGGTGGCAATAGAATACCTGGATTAGCAACAGACCGAGCTCTTGTTGTAGGTCCACAGCTCTGACTCCTTGTCACTCTCTGGCTCATATGATCTTGATCAAGACTTCAAGAAAGGTCCCACTGGGTGTGCCATAAACTGTTGATGTGTAAAATTACACCTGGTTTCAACACCAACATGGAAAGTTTCAAGAATGTAGGACTTGGTACTTGAAACAACCTCCAGATTTTAAAGAAGCTGGCTCTTCCTATTTAAATGGGTTTTGAGTAAAGGGAAGGGAAAGAAACAAGATTACAACTACAATAAGCAGAACCTAAATCTATGGCGATGCACCTGAATGAAATATATTCTCCCAATTAGAATAGTGAATCTAATCCTTAAGATGCACTTATATTAAAGATCAGATATTGCATGATCAATATAAATAGATGTAATTGAATCAGATCAAAGGCTATACTTAGACACATAACATAGTTCTTTTCATTAATATTCTAGTATCATAAGAGGCACAGTAACATGCACAGATATGTCAACCTTCTTATCATAAATTACTAAATTAAGGCAAATGATAAAATCTGGTCACAACAAAGTTTCTAAATTCTCTATTAGATTCTTGATGAAAACTTATCAAAAATTAGATCCCCATCAATTACAATTGCAACTTATTTATAACCATAGACTTGACCAAAATCACCTGCAACAACCCAAATCTTAATGGCAAAACTGAACTGGAGCTAACTGAGAGTCTTTGACCGTTGAGATTTCCTGAATTTGTAATTGTAATATCCTGTGCGCTCATTGGTTGTGGTATCAATATATGTGGCACTCTAACTGTATCACCATTAAGACACATGGTGACACCCACGGGCTTATGAGACTTCAGAAATGTGACACGCGACAACCTCTGCAAAAATCTTACCTCCAAAAGAAACCATAGGAAAATGCCACTTGTCACTCTCCACAAAGCGTTTAAAACTATCTTTGTGTCTACATAGCTTACCACTATGACATCTGTCACCACCTGAACACTTAGAGATTGAAATAATAAAATTTGGGACCCACTGCATATGTCACTTACTATCCACACAGAGGAGAAAACTGAAACAGATGGTGACGTCCGCATGAAACAAAACTAGACACGTGGCAACCTCTGCAAAAACATGTAGCTTATGAAAAGACCCTGAAGGATATCCCGGAGACTGACATTTGTCATACTCCACTACAACTGGAAAACAAAATGCCTTTGTCCTGAGAGCATTGAAATTAAAAGAGACCTTTCCTCCACTAATGCCACGTGGTGCTCTCCACAACAAGTATGAAACCGTGTCTTTAAAACTGTGGCCCACCATACATATATCAATATAGATAAGCTTTGAAAAAGAAGACACATGTGGCAGCCTCCGGCAGAAACTCAAAAGACTCGCGGCAACTTCTGCAAGCATGCAACAACAAAAAGAAACTTTTAGAAACTGTCTTTGGTGTAGACACATGGCGTAGCCCGTAGCCACTATGAAACTTGAACAAAGAAACTGCCACCACTACGTGGCACACTCCGCTATATAAAAAGGAAGTAATATGTGTCAACATCTGCATAAAGCTTAATATTGTTTCCCTTAGCTGTAGCTTTGACACTTGGTGTGATCCGCAACAGAAACATACATAGTCACAAAATTAGAGCTGTAACATTATTTGCAACACTGCTGAAACAAAATGTAGAGTTTACTCTATAGTTCCCTTACACACTGTCCAAGATGCCAACACATGGCAAAATATTCCTACCACTAAGTGGGACGCCTATCTCCTCATGTGAGGACAAATTTACATGTGTTCATATTCCATGTAGGACGACACATCACCGTGCCAACTCCCACAAGATGACAACATAGGATTTGCATCCTAATTACACAATAGGCAATAAATAAAATACATACAATGAAATAATACAAGGAATTACTAAGGTTGAGACACCTTAATTCCCAACAATAACTGTGAGAGGGAAGAATAATCAGTTTTTATGAATTTAATTTTTTGCTTCATTAGCTAAATGTAAAAATTACTTTTTGTCAAAAGGACAAAGTTATAATATTAATAATACTATTAAAAATATAGGGTTCTACATATTTTATTTTATGAATTAGATTATTTTTGGGATTTCAATTTTATTTACTCAAAAGTTAAAAATCTACAGTATTATGAAAAATATTTTTGCCATTTTATTACATTTTTTTATTTTATTCTTCAAACATACAATATTTTAATGCATTTTAAATTGCAATAGTATTCACTATTATTACATTTTAATATCTTAGACAGACATTTCAAATCTCTCCACACCCAACTAGGGTTAGGGTTCTACACATTTCATTTTATGAAATTAGATTATTTTTGGGATTTCAATTTTATTTACTCAAGAGTTAAAAATTTGGGATTTAATTTTATTTAGTCAAAAGTTAAAATCTACACTATAAATATTTGGCCATGTTATTACATTTTTTATTTGATTATTCAACCTTACAATATAAAAGTATTAGTATTATTACATTTTAATATCTTAAGGAGACATTTCAAATCTCTATACACTCAACTAGGGCCAGGGCTCTCCACATAAATAGGCTTTGTAAAGTTTAGTTTTATAGTTAAGGAAATATTTGTGTTATTTAATAGGCTTTGTAAAGTTTAGTTTTATAGTTAAGGAAATATTTTAGTCCTATTTTATTTTTACCAAATTAGATTATTTTTAAGATTTCAATTTTATTTACCCAAAACATTTCAACACTCTTCAAAAATTAATTTTTCAATTATTGGAATGCAATTTGTCTATACAACCAATAGCTAATCCAAAAAAAAATTACAACTAAACATAGTTTAGTTTTATAGTTAAGGAAATATTTTACTCCTATTTTATGTTTACCAAGATTATTTTTGAGATTTCAATTTTATCTATGCAACACATTTCAACACTCTTCAAATATTAATTTTTCAATTATTGGAATGCAATTTGTCTATACAACCAATAGCTAATCAACAAAAAAAATTACAACTAAACAAATACTATAATAAAACACTACAAGGCAGGTACTGGCCACTACGGGGCACTTGTTTTAGTAGAAATATGTTCATAGTTTGAGTTGAATATGTTAGGGATGCTTTCTTTTGTCTCTGCTAGCAACATCTTTTTTATTTTAGTACAAATTTTGTGGACTTAATAATATAGGGTATAACTAAATATATTTAAAAATAGAAATATAATTAATTTAGGTAAATTGAAAATAAAAAATGTTATTTTTGAAAATGAAAGGTAAGAAGATTAGGGTAATTAATTAGGTAAATTGAAAAGAAAAAATGTTAGTTTTGAAAAAGAAATGTAAGAAGATTAGGGTATTTAATTCTTAGATTGAAGATGAAATATGGATGTTGATGATTTGTTGAATTAATTTATGATAGCATAGAAAATTAATGATGTGGAATGTTCACTATCCTTGGAACTTGTGAAAACTTGGTAATCTTTGTGGGTCGATCTTAGAGCTCCGAATTGATCCCGTGTAGCACATATTTGATCTCTAAGGTGTAGTTCTAGTTTAGTCAAATACATACTGCTCTAATCTAGTTTATTGTAATCCTTATTCTCTAGGGATGTATAAGGACTGACATTATTTAAAAACATCTTGGGGAAATTGTTGAATAATGAGGGTCAATTTCTCCTTATTCAACCCCCCTTGAGAGTTCAATCTTGCAACCTTGGATAAGTGTTGGTAGGTAACAAGAAAATGTGCAGTGGCCTAGATGAAATTTTGATGTAAGTACTAATTCTTTTTAGTGCTCCAAATTTGGATGTTCCGAGGAATGCTCCTTATAACATTTTGTAGATAATGCTTATTATTTATGGATGTTGAATTAATATCCCAATGAATGTCTTTAGTTACCAATACATAATGATAGTCACAAAAAATGTACTAAGTTGGCTCCAAATAGTTAGGAGGAAAGGGCAAGAGTGGGCAATTTCAATTTTAAAAATAGAATTTCGAGTCAAATCCACATCATGGGAGATCATTCTCACATGTCAAAAGATTGCCCCCTGATAGAGAATCCCAAATCTCAGATTAGAAACAAATATGTTGAAGTGTGGGCTAATAATAAGGTGAATGAGTAGAAATAGGTGCAAATAGGATCAAGATAAGGTCGAATGAATGGAATTGCATGTAGGTAAGAATAAATGATGGATAAGAATCGATAAAGATCCAAAATTAGAACAAAAGTGTGCCACATGTTGTGTGGGCTAATAATAAGGTGAATGAATGCAAACAAGATAAAGATGAGGTTGTATGTATGCAAATGTAGGTAGGTGAGAATATATGATAGATAGGAATAAAAAAATGAGCCAAACTTAGAACAAGATTATACATGTTGTGTGGGTTGATAACAAGGTGATTGAGTGGGAATTGTTAAAGATTAGTGACACTGAGAGGGGGGGGGGTGAATTAGTGTTCTAACAATCTTTTGATGCACATTAACTTTCAACCATTTTCTAGAATAAATTAAGCAAAGGAACAACATGCATATAAACATCAACCATAAAAACATGACACATAGACACCAAGATTTTTACGTGGAAAACCCAAAATGGGAAAAATCACACAGAGGATTAGCTCTCAAATGTATATTGAAATATTTACAAATAATGATGTTCAAGCTTGGTCACTCCACGGGCCTAGAACATACTGGCTTATTGCCATGAAGTACAGCTAGGTCTAGTAGGCTCACTGCCTCAACCCTAAATCTAGAAAGATTACAATAAGGGTTGTTAAACCCTGAGGGCTGTTAAACCCTACTGGTAGCTCACTGCTAGGCTCACTATCTTGATGAAGAAGGCTCACTGCCAAGTACAAAGCAAATTGCACATGAAAACTGAATACTATATAAGCATCTATCACTATACCAGGGTGCAGTCATTTAGCAACTGAATTCTAAATCCCATGTCTTCATTATCACTAATCTGTGTCACTTCTCTGCTATTCACACATTTACATCTAACCACACACATCCACACTTCCTTAATCAAAATTCATCATTCTTATATATCTGCATCATGATTTGATCCATAATCAGGTCAGCATTCAAGAAGTGAAACGTGTACATAGAAAGGTGTAGCTTGTCAGCTCAGTCCAACTCACTATATGTTATGTGGAACCAAATCTTTGCTCAAATGTGTTCATATAGGTCAGCTCTAATCACTGAATCACTTAAAAAGATCCTTCACACACTATCTCTTCTCCGCACAATGATTTATCATACTAGTCAGTCTGTTCCTTAAGAGCATGCTTATCAGGTTCATCTGTCAACTTACATCTTTTATTGTGGATCACAAAACACTTCCAAAATCATATCAAGGATTCTTCACACATTCCCAAACTTACCCTAAGAACCGCAAGGCATTTTATCATCTTGCAAAGAATTGTGGACCATTGGAGCTCAGACATTGTCTTAGTCGACTCTGTCGAACACTATGTCGATACTCAGTAGCTTGCAACTATGTTTCCAGTGGACTTCAGATCTCACAAATCTGGAATTAGATACTTCATACAAGTGTTTACAACACCTTAAAATTGCATAACAAAGTACTCAACTATAGAGGAATGCGGACCATTACAATGTGCCCTCTTCACTATCTCTGCTATACCTCTATTCACCTAGACTTAGATAATTCTTCCAAATGACTTCCAGAGGAAGTCAGGACTTAATCTCTAGAGCATAGCATCATCAAACAATTACTAACATCATTCCTAAACTGCATTACCAGATCATCATTTGCGGAGGCATACTGACCCATTTACCGTGCTCTACTTTGTGTTTACCCATACTTAGCCATTTTCTGTCAACCGGACCTGAAATCCAATATGTCCTTCTAGAGAAATGTCTTCTTTTCATGTTGATGAAACTTCTAAGCCTTGTTTCCATCAATGACAACATACAAATCTATACTTGAGCAGTGTCTCTTGCCAACAGGAAGAAATCCAAATAGGATCAAGGTAAGGTTGAGTATACGGAAATGTATGTAGGTGAGTACATGGCAAGGGAGATGTCACAAGTTTTAGTGCATAAGGAATAGACTAAGTTATGTCTCTCAATAAGTGAAAGATATTGGCTTTGGTTCTTTGCATGATTGAAAGTAATCCAATGGTTCACACATCTTGAGAATAAGAATGTTGATTCTGTTAGGCCAACATTATGGGAGCTATTAGATTAAAGTGCATCTATGGCTCAAGTAACTTGAAATGAGAAGATCAAAATATGTTAGAGAGATAGTGCACTATTGGCTACCAATGTGTGATTTGGTAAGGTGGGTTCTACTTGACATAGTATACATAAGACTTATGAAACTAAGCTTATAAAGTGGGGGACTTTATATGTAACTTATTTTGCAATTTTAAAAATTGACACCAAACAAATTTAGACATGTTCCTATAAATGGATTTTGCCCTAAATATTTATGAAGAAATTGTGTTGTGAGAGAGAAAATGGTGGGAGAGTAGAGGCTAGAAGAATGCATTAAAGGGGGTAATCTAGGAGGGATTTAGTATATGAATAGCTATGCATTTAATGTGTTGGATAAGTGTAGGGAATGAGGATGACAGAGGTTTGGTAACTATGCATAATTGCTATGATGGTTGGCTTGATACCTCTTGCATCCTTGATATTTAAATGCAAAAGTGACTACATATGTTGCTAATTATAGGGGGTTGAAAATAAAATCAAATCCCAAAATGAATGCAGCCCATCATAATGCTTGAGTTTGGTGTTGCAAGAGATGCTACACATAGTTGAGTTAATTCTCCTCATTTTCTCTATATGGCAATCCAATTAGTCTCTTTTGTCTATATACTTCTATGTCACATAGATTTGATATTGTCCTTATAGATACAAGAGAAATAATTGTTTTAGGAAGAGTTAGAGATTGTGACAAATGGAAAAATCTATGCCCTCTATTGTAGCTGGTTGAGCTCTATAAATATGTAGTCTTCTAATTTTGTAGGGATTGGCCTTTGGGCCTTTTCATGTACATAGTTTTCTTGCAAATAGTTATAAGAGATCAAATATTAAAAGTCTAGTCTAGAGTTAATATATTCATTTTATTTATAAGCTTGGAGAAGGTGTAGTCACACATATAAATGCCTCCACATTTCAAGTGTCTCTATGGTGGACTAAGATATTTTAGGGATTCATGAGAGTGTGCCTCATGATTCCTCATGTCATATTTGTTGTCATGATGTAGTAGGGATTTTCTAGTGTTGCAAGGCTATAAGTCATTACAATGATTTTGTACAATAAGATTTTCCTGAATATATGTGATTATTTTTTAGCTATTCTAGATTTGTAAAAATGCTTAAATGTGTGATGAATCTTAATTTTATGTATAACATTAAGATAAAAAATTGTAATAGTCTCCTCTTGGTTAATGCAAATACTTACACTATTCTCTTGCCATGGCTCTATTCCCAATTTGACAGGTACCAGTCTTGATGGCTTGAAGGTCAATCCTTCATTTAAACATAAATCCATTTCCTTTTCTCTAGTAGTGTAGGAGTCGTTGAGGTCCTACATGCTTTCTTGATTCAATAATATAACTTGTTTGGATCTACATTTTGATGCATGCCCTAGCTCTTCGTGCTTTTCTTCTAGGCTTGCTAAACCCATGTAAAACCCTAATGCCTAGAGTCTTATCACATTTGCCTTTGTAGCCTCTCATTTTAATCCACCATTGACTACCTACAGCCCATTCCCGCTCACTTAAGTACCCTTTGCCATTGGATCACCAACCCTTGCGCCTAGGGTTACCTCTTCATCCCATGACCTAAAACAATGGCTAGTACCCAACCTATTTAAATAATGTTCTATCTTTTTGTTGGATGTTAGGCATGCTTTGTTTTATGTTCCCTCTTGTTCGTTTGAACTAGCATGGCCCCTCTTTCAAAACAAATTTTATGCGCATGTTGAAATTAATTTCTTAGTCGTGTCTAGGTCAACAGTTCTTTTTTCTTTGCTAAGGCTCTACACTTTGTCGTGCCTTGTTTCCTTTCCTAATGATGGTGCAGAGTCTGATGTGGCACCCATATGTCTTTGCAAATTCTTCACGGAGGATCTTTTCTTCTTTGAGCCTCCTAGACACATTCAACAGGGTTTCTTAAAGGTGCCATGGTGGCATTGTAACTGGCACGACGACATTTCACAGAGACCATGCACTTCGTTGGGACTATTCTAAGGCTTCTGTGGAACTGTGAAGCTTGGGCTATTGTCCATTATGGTGATGCTTGCATGGAGGGTGTACATTCAAGAAGGGTAGGTGCGAGACTGCGGAGTCTGATGTGGCATTTGGGGTGCTAACTTGACATTTCACTAAGGTTTCTTCCTTTGCGAAAGGCATTTGGGGCTCTCAGAGAGGCAATAAAGGATGTATTGTGGGCTATGGTGTACTCACTTCCTATGGTGACAACAAATGAATACATTTCACCAGGGTCGGGGGTTTCACTTAAGTCCTGAGTGACTCAGTGTGAGGAAGCGAAGTGCCATCATGGCGGATAAGATCCTTGCACTTTTCATGCCAACTGGTCTTCGCTGGAGGAATTTCAAATCTCTGTGAAGACTATTGATTGATATAAATCCATGGTCAAGATTCAAAGCTGGTAAACAACTTCCTCTAGGCATGCCGACTATTCCTGATGGCCGTTGATTAATTTCACAGAAACAAATCTGATGGCTGGGATTGAATGGATTGATGGAGTGGAGAAGCATAGTAAACAATGAGATAGAGCTATGGGCTTTGGGCATGGGAAGCCAAAGATTAAGCATGTGCTGAGCCTTATCATGTTGCTAATCAGAGAGTTGGTTTGTTCATTTAAGCTGTGTCTTATCAGTGTTATGTGATGGATGCAATCAGAAAGGACATTTTCTATATTGACAAGATCTTGGCGCCTCCCTTTCTACTGCCATTGTACATGATGATGCTTCTATTCAAGTAGGGTGTCATGCTCGAAGGGATTTATTAGGATTCCCACTCGATGTTGGAGTTAAGCAAAGTATGTGCCTGATGTCTTGAATTGGGATAGTGTTGAGATCAAGAAACCTATGTTGGCTATCTCATTAAGGAAATAGAGGCCGTGATTGAATTTCATGTGTGCGAAGGCCTTGGATCATAAACTAAGTATCACTTCTTTCCTTTTTCTGGCAAAGCTGGCTGATTATGGCAATATTTTCATTTAAGGGTCAGCATTGCCGAGGTACTATCTTAAATAAATTTATAGGATAGGTGGACAGAGTGTGATTATCTGAAGGGTGGGAATTTCCACGATCTCACTATAAATATACGTTTCTGTTGTTGCTATGTTCACTATCTCCTTTTGTACAAGTAGTATGGAGCTTCATCTCTTGAGTATGCTCTTTCTAGTGTCCCATTCCTTAGGATTTTCTTCTCTATTCTCATGGATGATGATATGTCCTTACAAGATTAAGGGATTATAGGTATTTTTTATAAGGGATGGGAGGATCTGGTAAGATTGGGGAAGTTCAACAACATTCAATAGGCTATTGTAAACCCTTCTTCTCCCCTTGATTTCATCTAGATGGGGGATTTGTACCCCAGTCCCCACACTCCTATTGTTCCTTGTTTTTGTGAGACTCTAAATTGGGCTCAAAGGTAGAGAGGCATCATTTCTCTCTCTCTCCCTTTCCCTTAGTATTTTTGGCCCTGGTAGAGCTTGGGCCATAGTGGGTGGTGTGTTGTTCCCCTGGATGAAGCAAGTGGGCATCTTGGAGGGAATTATGACTGTTGATTTTCCCTTCATGGCAAGACTTTTGGTACAAATAAGACTAGCTATTAGAGGCATCCTCTAGTTCTTGATTGGTTGAGTTGGTTGGGAACTTCCCAATAAGAGGAGAGGAGTTGCCTACCTGTGCCTATGAGTGGGCATAATAGGTGGGACTTGGGCTTCTGGTGCTTCCTTTCTTTGTTGATCCCAATGGGAACTCCCTTGTCTGCTTATGTGGTTGGAGAAGTTTGGCGAATGGTTCTCATATGGGGAGCAAGTGTCTACATGTGAGGAGGGGCTGAGCTATTAGAGCACCTTGTAATCCCCATTCCTTCAAACCACATTAGTAGTGGGAAAGCATACACGACAAAATTAGTTACTCCTATTTGCCAAAGGTGATGATTTACTATAGAAGCATGCCTTACTGGTTGGGGATGGATGTTTTGGCATCTTGTTGTCAATATTTGTCAAATGAAAATGAGACACCTGTACATGGCCTATATCTTGTTTTCTCCCATGTTTCTATAAATGGGAAATCAGGGCCATTTTTGAGGGAGTTCTCAGATCTTTAGTTTTAGGCAGCAATATATTGTGTTGTAATCTAGAAGCAATAGAAGACAAGTTATACTTCAGCTTATGTTCAAATCTGTAAAGTGAGGAGTTTCTTCAAATTTGAATATATTTTGCACTAGTTGTGAAATCATCTCCAAATTGTATTTGGATGAAGTTCATATGAGTACTTAATATCAAGGATATTATAGTTCATCTTTATAGTTTCTCCGTATTGTGCATGTTTTCTATGGCTTTCTTTTAAGGGGATAAATAATTTGCTTAGGAAATATTCAGTTAGCTTTGTCTACATTATGGTTTTAAAAGATGGTTCCATGATCTCAAGTGAAGGAGGTATTAATACAAGGTATTAACGCTGTAAGTCCATTTCATGATGAAATAATATTGCTTGAATGATACACTTGATGTGCATAACTTTGACTTTATTACCCTATGGATTAGACACCGGTCTCTCATGGACCTGATGTATTGATTTAGACCCATCCCAAACAAACTAAATTCATTTCTATATCTGCTATTCCTTTAAGAGTAGGTTTGGATAAATGATGTTCTCAATAATGGTCTGGGCTATATTGCCAAAGGATTAAGCTAATCTACATGGAATCAATTATTTCCCTGGTAAAATGTTATTGAGAACCTTATGTTTTAATGCAATATCCAGCATTAGTCTATATATACCCCTTGGATGTTGTATAGGTACACCCGCCTTGGTCTTATAAAACCAAAAGTACAAAGGATTTTTCAACTCTTTTGTTGTAATCCGGTTCATTGGCCACTGACCTGAAATCCCTAAGTATAAGAAATTGGCTAACCTTTAGGGGGTTTTGGACAATCAGTTGGAGGAACCAATAGACTAGCGACTCTGCTAGGGATGAACTAAGAATTGTGTATTATCCTGAGTCATAGATCAGTTATTTTGTTTCCCTATTTACAAATACCAAAACTCTTGTAGCTCATTATCAGAAGGCTTTCCTAGTTGAGCCACCAATAGATTGGCAACTCTACTGGGGAACTTACAAATTGTGTCTTATCCTGATATCCCCATGTTTACAAATATTAACACTCTTGAAACTCACTGTTGAGAAGTTTTTTCCTAGTTGATCCACCAGCAGATTGGTGACTCTGCTGGGGAGAACTTAGATGCATATCTATTTGGAAAGAGTCAAATAATTTGAAGACTAGAAAACCCAGTTTCTGTGGGAATTATTGCAGCATGTCTGGTTATTTTGTGAAAATAACGGTGCTCTGCTGGTGGAATGGACTTAGAAAAGTATTCAATCTTTGAGGAGCTTTTAGTTGCTTGAAGATTCTGTCCTCTTTGAAGAGGTGGTGACTCTATGAATGAACCTGATCAATTGTTGAAGAATTGTTTTTGTTTATGCAAGTTGATTGCATAGGTCTAAAACATTTCCAGTCACAAGGAGAAGATTATGAGGTCTACAATAATTTCTAGGTATTTGGTTGTTATCTCTAGGTTCATCTCCAAAGAATAATAAACCATATGGGTGGAAGTTATTTGTGAAAGGGCTTTGTGTAGAATGTTGTTCACATGCTTGAATGAAGGTCTATAATGGTGAGTTAAGGATTTTGTTGGAGAGATTTAGGGTTTTGTCAAGTAGAACTGTGATAAAGTTGTTGTGAAGGAAGTTGGTTATTGTTGAAAGCATATTCAAATGTGGGTTGTTATTCTTTCTTTCTTTCTGCACATTTGAATGTCAAAAATTCATTGTGCATCACAACAACAATCATACCCTCAGAGAAGGGTCTTCTCTATTGAAAGATATAGAGCATTGGATTTTAGTGGTATCTAAAACTATCCAAATTCTATTTCTGATGGGGTTAGAGAGCATCTGCCAAAGTTTAGTGGTGATAAATATGAATAGACAAGTAAGCATCTGAAGAATTTTATTGATGTGATAGAAGATTATGAGGTAGATCTTGGAGACATGTCATAAAATTGTTTGTTCAATTTCTAAAAGGAGATGTAAGGGATTGGTTTACAAACTTCCCTATACATTATATTTCTTCATGGCAAGAATTTAGAATATCTTTTATTACTCAATTTGATGAAAGGGTTAATGTAAGTTCATTGATCAATAAGCTTGTTTAGATTGAGAAGGATGAAGAGGAGCTACTTCTAGCTTTCAATTTGAGGTTTACAAAGACCATGGGAGATATTCCTGAGAATTTTACGTTAAATGATGCAATGTGTTTGGTTATATACTTAAGTGCATTTGATGAAGAGGTAAGCTATTTATTGAGAGATAAAGATCATGTGACACTCCATCAAGCATTTATTATAGCTATGGATATTGAGAACAACTTAAAATTTTCAATGATGAAGGGGCATGTGTCTAGAGATGTTGGTCATTCTAAAATATATTATGCAAATGAAAAATGTAGAGTAGAAAATAGCAATAGCTATCTAGACGGTAGCAAGTTTGTTGCTACAGTCAATGCACCAATGCATCATCTGAATCATGGTTTAAGTGCTCTGCCAAAGGAGTTAAAGCTAGTTAGGCTTGACCAATTAAGCAGTGAGGTCTCACAAGAAGAAGAAGAGAGTGGAGCAAAAGTTGAAAATGCATACTTGATTGAAGCAAATGAAATGTGTGGTTAGTTCATTGGTTGTGTAGATAATAATTACAGTTGTCATATTCCAAATGTATGGTCTAGTGAACAGAAGGAGGTATGTGGAGTTATCCCTCATTGCAATTCTACTAGTCAAGGAATAGAGATGTGCATAGGTTTTTAGTATGGTGAATCAACCCAAGTGAGTGAGGATGTCATCCCAGGTTCTAATCCTTTCAAGGAATCCAATAGCATTAGTCATTTTGCTACAAGCAGTTGGACACATGAAGATAAAGAGAATTGTTATGTATCCATACATGATCATACTGATAGGAATGGTGTTGTGGACACTCATGTGTGGTATACCAGTATTCCTATGGAAGACAAGAGTCTACGCAATCAATTTGAAGAGACTGAACGTAGCTTAAGTACTAGTAAACCACTTTGCTGTGATGGTAGTGAATATGATCATTTCTTTGTTGATTATGATTATCCCCATGAAGTTAAAATGGAATTCTTTTCCTTGAATAATGAATGTGTTGAAAGTGATGGGGATAGATGTTTGCTTGAGAAGGAACAACCTTCTTGCAGTGATGAATTTTCAAGATATGGGTCAGAAAAGCTAAGTATTGATGGTGTGAATGATCTTGAGAGTTCATCTATATGCTCTCTAAATGATTATGATGTTTTTGAATATATTGATGTTGGAAAAGTTTTAGATCCTCAGGTTAATCAAAGAGAAGACAAGATTACTCATAAGATTTGTTGTAATTGTAACCCTACTTTGACAAATTCAGATGAGGGGTAAAAAATGGATGAACAATCTAAATTGTTTGCTCCTTCTTTTGAAGCATTTTGTGTTGAGTTGTGTGAGGATTTTCGAGATGAATCAAGTTCTATCCTTATTCATGAAATGGAGAAAATGTTGGACACATGTGTTAATGATGCAAGTTATCAGCCTAGGGTTTAGGAATTCAGTGAGACTTTAGACACGGTTAAAGATGTACGTCCTTGTGAGAATCATGACATGACTAGTGGTGAAAATATTGATGAGACAACTCCATCTGCTTTGCATTGCATTGGAATACCAGTGATGTAGATGAGTTACATTACCCATGTTACATCGAAAAATGTCTCCCTAGGACTTTTTTCCTCCTAAGTTTAGCTCTCATGTCCCTTGTTTTGCATCTTGCATATTTATTTTGACTCCCAGTGGAAAATCCTTGAAAACCCATGTTAAATAGGACCTAGGGGATAGTGATGAACTTGACCCAACCTTAAAAATGGGGCCAAGAATTTGGGCATTCGCGTCCTAGTCCTAACCTATTTAGCGGGGTCCCAAATTTTTAATGTTGTTTATGTGACCATTAGAAGGTTTCGTTGCTGACATCTTAAGTTTGAATTACAAAATTAAAGTGAGAATGCATATATAAGCATGTTTAGGACTTCATTTATAAACTAGATGGATATTACGAACTTGTGATCTTATGCTAAGGTGATTCAAATCTTTCATTGTGTTGCAAAGCAGAATTGTGTTGTTGTTGTGTTTGTTTGTTGCAGATTTGGCTTCATCAATCCTTCTCCTCATGACATGAAAGAGCTTCTTCCTTCCATGAGAGATACACCTCTGAGGTGTAGCTCTATTTGTGTTGAATTTATCATTTATCATTTGGTTTTGCCTCTATCCCACAGGGATATGCACTCTCTATCTGACAATGGTGTTTGGAAGACTTGAATGTCCTTCCGGGGATTGACTGAGGCAAGCTCCTAGACACCACAACCCCCAATGTCCTTTTCTGTGATTGCAGGTATCAGGTATCATATTATAGGGAAGTGGAGTTGAAGGGAGGCATAACAGAGTGTCAAAATTGTAGATTAGAGAAGAAAACTAGGACCTGGACTTGGGCATCTGCTCTTTAGTCCTCCAAATCCCTGAAGTAGAAAACCTTTGTGACAGTGGTGATTAGTTGCAGACAAGTTCTGGAAATCCCTGAAGAAGTTGCCACCTTGGACTTAGGTGTCTGCTCTTTCATTCCCAACTTTTTTGCATTCAGAATATCAAAATCTGGTATGTATCTCATTGTCATTTGATATCTCTATGTGCGAGCATTTGTTGAGATTCATCTGTTTACTTATGATTTTGTGAAATTAGGGTTTTAAGCATAATTGAGCTTTAATTAAGCAATTAATCAAAAAGTTCCAAGTTTCCTCTACATTCCAAGTGACACTAAATCTGTAGTAGAGCCCTCTTGCAAGATTTGTGGCTTGACTTGATTTATGTCCTTGAATGTAAGGTGTGAAAGGAGGATTTAACCTACGCATCCATTGAAATTGAAAACCCCTCTTTTTATGCCAAACATTTTGGTGAACTCATGTTTTATTTGAACTTTGCACCTTGCTAAGTGTTATACTTCAGATTTGCATGCATTTAATTCATCATTTTCATATTACATTTGAAAATTTACAAAAAAAATTGAAAAACTTGAAAAATTCAAAAAAATATGCATTTTAAGCTTGCATTTTGACATAGTTTGAATTACATTTCATTTAATTTCTGATGTTTGCATTAGATCTCATATAAATTATAGAAATTCATCATATTACAATCCTTTTCATTGCATTTTGCATATTAAAATTGCTAGGGTTTGCTTGAAATTTTGAATTTTTCTTTTAACTTAGTAATTTCAAAAACTAGGGTTTGTAGTTAAAATCTTGTTTCAGATTTTACTACTTATCTTAGGCACTCATTCAAATTTAATTTTTCATGGAGTTTTGCATTTTTGTTTGATTTTGTATTCATATTTAAAAAAAAATCATTTACACTTAGTCAATTTCAACAAAAACTAGCATTTTTCATTGATTTATCATTAAAATTACACTTGCATTGAGCATTGTAGGACTTTAAAATCATTTTTAGATCTGAGCTGAGTTTTTTTTCATCATAAATCTGATTAGAATTTATTTACATATCATTTAGCACATATTCATGCCTTAATTTCATAATTAGGGTTTAAAATTCTTGCATTTTCACTAGATTTTGACTTGTAATCCATATAGAATTGCATTATAGGTGTTTTGTGAAGGATATAGCTCCATTATTGGACTGAGATATAGCTTATTATTTTCTTCCCCTCATCAATTTCCTTACAACACATTTTATTTTAGTCATTTGCATTGAAAAAAGTTAAAAAAACAAGCATTTTAGGTCATAAACTTACATAATTTTGCACTCGCTCCTTGCATAAGTTTTGAAAATATTTTAGAATATGATTTTACATTCATTTGAAACATGCACATGGATTCTAATCACAACAATAACACTAGGTTTCCTTCTAGGCCTTATATGAAAAGAAAGGTCCCTGAACCTGAAATTGTATTTATACCTCATGATAGAACAATTGGAGAAACTGAAGGACCTCTTTATATCACTGTGAAGATAATGGAAAATCTTGTGGATGGAACCACTTGTAGATCCTAATTGCATGACTAATGTGGCAATATAAGAGTTCCTTTATTCACATGGTTTGATACAAGACTTCTATGACCCTTCTGACATGATGATTAAAACACATAATGGATCTTTTATAAACACTTCTGGGAAGATATCTTTATTGGTCACGGTATTTGAAAAATTTGTAGAACAATTATTTTTCCTTTGAATGGACAAGTGCCTACTATTCCTCACAACAAATATAAACCCTTGGTTACAAGACAACACTTCATTCTTGATTACTTTTGGCAATGATCTAATCAAGAACTAGAGCCACGAACAGATTTTAACTTCTTGGGATATAGAAAATATAAAACAAAATTACTACATTGAGTGCTTGGTCCTTCTATTCAAGAAACAATAGGACAAAAACAACCCGCATTAGAAGAACTTCCTAGAGAAAAAGGTAAAGGACTCCATGCTGAGGTCCCTCCCCTACCATCCTTAAGAGGATTGAGAGGTACTTGTTGAGAACAAGGTACTTCATCAAAACAAATAAGATTTGAGCAAGCTTACTCCTCTAAGATACAAAAACTGATGGACAAACATGACAACACTTTTGAGGATATAAGCAATAGGACAAAAAGAAATTGATAGGAAAGAGAAAGGAGGAAGAGAAGACAAGATTTTGCACAAAGAAATGCAGTTGAACAAGAAAACATTCCACCATCTAACACTGAAACAAACAAGGAAAAGCTTAACAAAGAAAACTTTACAAATAATGACAAAGAATTGGCAATAGTACCTTATGTTCCTCTTTCCTCTAACATTCGGGATTGGGAAGAGGATGATTTGATTATTGACAATCTCTAGCATGGAAATGCTAATAGGTAAGTATTTCTAACCCTTTACCACTGTGTTGTCTGATGTGTTATGTGTTGTTTAGGACTCCTTGGATGACCCTTGATACTCTTGAAGGTCAAGGATACCAAGAGATCGCCTCTATTGTGACCATTCTTCTATTTGTATCATCATTCTTCTATCTTGCTTCTTCTCTATTTTCATTGTTGTGTGTTGCGCCTTAGGCACATAGTGTTGCGGTTGGTGACCTGGGGGCACCCTCCTATGTGACGACCCTAAGGCACTTGTTCTCCTCTCTTGATTTGTTTTTTACCTTCTTCTATTGGTTCTATCTAGCTGGAAGATGACAAAAAACAAACATATACTAATACGAACCATGTGTCCCTTCAACGAGTAAGCAAAAATGGACCTAGTCCATACATGACGACGGGGTTGATATATATCCAACACTTGGCTAGTAGAATCACTCTGTGTGATATTTTGATGATGTCTAATATTTTCTAACAAACCATAACAATATAGATGCTTCGTACACTTTGTTTATCAAGGGTCTCGCCTTGGTTACACTTGGTTTTGAGATCTCTATAGTATAGCCCCACGGTTATACTTGGTTTCTGAATCCATAGTATAACCTTGGCTCTTGTTGTGATTATGTTTATCTCAGAGAAAGATTTCTAACCTCACTTGTAGGAAATTGTGTGTTTGTGGGAACATTTGGTGATCGTAAAGTACATGTCACCTTTGGGGGCATGGGCTTTGCTAAAGCTCTTGTTCCCTTGTGTGTTTTCTCTCTACCTTAACGTGCTTGATATTGGTACATGACATCAACCACCTTAAGGCGGGGGCATATAAAGGTAAGTTGTCTAATGATTTTGATACTAATGAAGCGTGTTTGTAAGCCCTCTGTGGAGGTGAGACATTGTATCTCTACACAAGTGCACATGTGTATTTTATATTGCAATGAGAAAGCCCTCTACGAAGGTGGGATATCATGCATATCCTATTATTTTAAGCCCTCTATGGAGGTAGGATATCATGCATATCCTTTTATTTTAATCCCTCTGCATAGGTAGGGATGGTGTATCTCTTGAGATAGTGCACATCCTTTTTATTTCAAAAGTCCTCCAAGTAGGCAAGGTTGGTGTATCCTCCCTTAAGCATGTCTTTGGAAGTTGTTGTGGCATAAGCCCAACCATCAGGTCTGCCTGTAATGTGCCTGAGATAGTGGGAATTTAGCAATAAGTTCCTTCCATCGCCTTTGTCGTGTTTTAGACGTATAGTATGTCTTTGGCATACTATACGACACTCGTGTCTTCTCTGTGTCTTCTGTGTGTTTTCCCTCGTGTTGTAGTCTCAAGACGTGTGGTGAAATACCCCTCCTACACTCGGGTTTTGTATAGCATGTTTGTTCCCAAGCATAGTCTCAAGACGTGTGGTGAAATTCCCCTCCCATGCTTTAGGATTTGTATGGCATGCTTGTTCTCAAGTGTAGTCTTCAAGAGCATGGCAAAATGCCCCTCCTACACTCTGAGATTTGTATTATGTGTTTGTCGCCCCATATGTAGTTTCAAGATGTGTGGCAAAATGCCCCTCCTACATTTTGGGTTGTGTGTTTACTTTCCATGTACTTGCATTTGCATTCATAGATGAAAATAAAAATGAAAAAGAAATAATCACTGCATTCACTGTATTCATCGTGCTTTGTGTGTCTTCAATGTTGTCTTCTCCGTGTCTTGCATGACTGTTACTATCTTCTCCATGTTTTGCATGCCTGTTACTATCTTCATTGTGTTTGGCATGTCTGCGATGTGTCTTCTCTAATGTCTACTTGAGACTGGGGGCTAGAAATTGTTCCTCAATCTTTGTATGCATTAGCTTCAACTGCCTGGCATGTTTGCTATGTTTGTTGACTTTACTTTAATGCATGTATGGGTCATAGGATCATACATACATTTTTAAGTGGGGGCTAAATGTTACGTCAGAAAATGTCTCCCTAGGACTTTTTCCCTCCCAAGTTTAGCTTCTAGGTCCCTTGTTTAGCATCTTGCATATTCATTTTGACTCCCAGTGGAAAATCCCTGAAAACCCACGTTAAATAGGACCTAGGGGACAATGATGAACTTGAACCTACCTTAAAAATGGGGTCAAGGACTTGGGCACTCGCGCCCTAGTCCTGACCTATTTATCGGGGTCCCAAATTTTAAATGTCAGCTATGTGACCGTTAGAAGGTTTTGTTGCTGACATCTTAAGTTTTATGAAATTAAAGTGGGAATGCATATATAAGCATGTTTAGGTCTTCATTTGTAAACTAGATGGATATTACGAACTTGTGATCTTATGCTAAGGTGATTCAAGGCTTTCATTGTGTTGTAGAGCAGTATTATGTTGTTGTTGTGTTTGTTTGTTACAGATTTGGCTTCATCAATCCATCTCCTCATGGAATGAAAGAGCTTCTTCCTTCCATGAGAGCTACACCTCCAAGGTGATATCTATTTGTGTTGAATTTATCATTTATCATTTGTTTTTTCCTCTATCCCACAGGGATACGCACTCTCTATTTGATAACGGTGTTTGGAAGACTTGAATGTCCTTCTAGGGCTTGACTAAGGCAAGCTCCTAGACACCACAACCTTATGTTATGTTGGAAAATGTCCCCTTGGGGGCTTTTCTCTCTTAAGGTTTAGTTCCCAGGTCCTTAGAATGCATTTAGAGGATCTTGCATGATAATTATGAATCCTAGTGAGAAAACCCTAAAGTCTTAAGACAAATAGGACCTAGGGGGTGCTATTTTGATGATCCCTCAACAAAAATGGGAGGGTGGACTTGGGCGCTAGTGCCCTAGTCCTACCCTATTTTTGGTCTGCCCTAAATTTTAATGTCAGTTTTATGACCGTTATTTGGGTCCTATGCTGACATCTGAAGTTTGAATTATAGAATTCTTAGTGGGAATCTTTGTAGTTGCATATATAAGCATGTTTAGGATTTCATTTGCAAACTAGATGGACATTGTGAACTTGTGATCTTATTCTAAAATGATTCAAGGCTTTCATTGTGTTGTAGAGCAGTATTTTGTTGTTATTGTGTTTGTGATTGCAGATTTGACTCCATCTTTTCATGGCATGAAAAAGATTCTTCCTTCCATGAGATCTACACTTCAAGGTGATATCTATTATGTTTTTGATCATTTATCATTTGGATTTTGCCTTTATCCTGCAGGGATATGCACTCTCATCTAACAACGGTGTTTGAAAGACTTGAATGTCTCTCCGGGGCTTGACCAAGGCAAGCCTCTAAACACCACAACTCCTGACCACACTCCTTTGTGATTGCAGGTTACAGGCACTGAGTTTTATAGAGTGGAGTTGCAGAAGACAAGGATTCAGGAGCTGAAAGATATAGGACAAAGATGAACATTTCATGACACAAGCACTAGTGGCAGTGTCCTCTAGAGTTGCAGACATAGAAACAAGTTGGACAATGGTAATCAACATCTGAAGAGCTTCTGACACCCTGAAGATGATCTGGTACTGGACTAGGGCACTAGTGGAGGTGTCCACCTTTTTGGGGGTTGAAATGAAAGATGTAGTGAATATCAGTGTCGGGAGGAGATTTAGACTCTGTGCAGAAAATAGTACCTTGGACAAGTGCGCTAGTGGAGGTGTCCTCGACTATTCTGCATCCCAAACTTCAAAAAATGGTTAGTTATAATCCTCTTCCTACTATCTTAATATGAAAGGATTTGTCGTAATTCATCAATTTGCTTACTGTTTTACATACTTAGGGTTTTTAGAGTACTTAAGCATTAAATTGGCATATTGATTGATAACATATGAGCTTCCACATCATTTCAAGTGACAACCAAACCTATTAGGTGAATGCTCTTGCTTAGTATAGATTCAACTCGGTTGATATGTCCTTCAATGTTTGGTGAGAAGGGAGGATCTAAACCAAATCAACCATATTCACATCCCCCTTTTTCCTATAAAACATTTTGGTGAACCCATGTTTTGTAATTTTTGCACCTTGCTGAGTGTTGTGTGATATATTTGCATTCATTCATCTTATTGCATTTGAAAAATTAATAAAAAAATAAAGAAATTTAAATTTTTTGAAAAAATTGGCATCTTAGACTTGCATTTTGGCATAATTTGAATTAATTGGCATCTAATTTCATTTAATTTCTATTATTTTCATTAGATCTGATTTAAATTATATAAATTCATCATTTAGTATTCATTTGCATTGCATTTTCATGCTTAAATTGTCAAAAATTGCTTGAAATTATGCATTTTTCATAAAAACCTAGTTTTGCATTAGCTAGGGTTTGTAGTCAAAATCTTGTTTCAGATTTTACTACCCTTTTCAAACACTCATTAGGACTAATTTCTAATTGTAGTGTTGCATCATAGTGGCTTTCTTGCAAAATTTCATGTCTAGGGTTTGAAAACCTTGCATTTTCACTATATTTGGCCTTGTTAGCTCTCTGCATTACAAGTGTGTTGTGAGGGATTTTGCTGCATTATTTGACTAATATCAAGGTTATTATCTACTTCCCCTCATATTCCTTACAACACCCTTTCTATTACGCATTTATATTAAAAATTGGTGAAAATTACATATTTTAGGTGTATTTTCACTAGGTTTTGACTTGTCATCACTCCATACATGCATCAAAGGCATGTTGTGAAGGATATTATTGCATAATTGGACTATTATTAGACATATTATTTTATTTCCCTCTTGAAATTCCTCACAACACCTCTTCTTTCATTCATTTGCATTGAATTTTTTTGAAAAATCTAGTATTTTAGATAATATTCATACATACTTTTGCATTTGTTTCTTGCATAAGTGTTTAAAATATTTAAAATCTAACTTGGCATTCATTTGAAAAAATACACATGGATTCTCAATACAACAATAATGCTAGGCTTCTTCCTAGGCCTTATTTGAAAAGAAGAGCCCCTAAACTTGAAATAACATTTACACCTCATGACAAAGAAATGGTAGATACTGAAGGGCCTCTTTACATTACAATGAACATAATGGAAAGACCTATGTATGGAACACTTACAGACCCTAATTTCATGACTAATGTGGTTACGGAAGAGTTCCTTCTTAAACATGATTTGGCACAAGATTATTACCAAGCATCGGATTTGAGAATTAAAACACATAATGGAGCTTTTATGAATACATTTGGAAAGATAACCTTATTGGTCTCAGTATATGATAAAGTTGTGGATTATTTATCTAATGTTATCCCCTTATCCAACCTCTTTTGTATAAAACTAGGACATCCATGGCTTAAGGCTATGAATGTCGTCCCTTCAACTATTCACAAATGCTTAAAATTCCCTTTGCATGGAGAAATCTATACTATCTGTCGTAATTCATATCGACCTCTGGCTAAGGACAAGAATTTCACTCTTGATTACTTTTGGCTGCAACTTGATAGAGACCTTGAGCCATGAAGAGACTAATCTTTCCTAGACTACAAACAATACAAAGCAAAACAACTAGCTAGAGTGGCCAGACCTCCCTTACAAACAATAAGAGAAGAACAACATGCATTTGAAGATCCCCTTAGAGAAAAAAGAAAACTTGACAAAATGACATAAGAATAACACAAGACTATTATGACTATGATGAAATAATTGGCATGGTAGAAATGAATAAGGAAAAGTTTCATAACTCACCTCATCCATGAAGAGATGGTATTTATGCTGAGGTTCGTCCCCTGTCATCCTTACAGGAATCAGGAGCTTTTCATCGACAACAAAACATTTCAACGAGACCAATGAATTTTGAACATGATGCTTCCTCCTCTAATGTGTAAAACCCTATGGAAAAATATAATGTATTGCCTTAGAAGAGATAAGTAGTAAGACAAGAAGGAATAGACAAGCAAGAGAAAGGAGGAAGAGAAGACAAGCTTTTGCCCAATGAAATGCAACTCAACAAGAAAATATTCAACCGAACATTGAACCAAACTTAGATGAACTTAACACTGAACACTTTGAAGATAAGAACAAAAGTTGGGCTATGTTACCATACACACCTCTTTCCTCTAGCATTTGAGATTGGGAGGAGGATGATTTTCTCGTTGACAACCCTTAGTTTGGTTTTCCCTACAGGTAAGTATTTCTAACCCTTTACCTCTATGTTGTGTTTCCCCCGTGATGTGTTATGTGTTGTTTAGGCCTCCTAGGATGACCATTGATACTCTTGTAAGGTCAAGGATACCGAGAGACCACCTCTGTTGTGACCCTTCTTCTATTTGTATCATCATTCTTCTATATTGCCTCTCCTCTATTTTCATTGTTGTGTGTTGTGTTTGACGGACATAGTGTTACGGTTGGTGATCTGGGCGCACCCTCCTATGTGACTGTCCCTAAGGCACTTGTTTCTCTTCTCTTGATTTATTGTTTACCTTCCTCTAGTATTTCTATCTAGCTGGCGGATGACAAAAAATAAATAATAATTGATTTGGACCTAGTGTCCCTTCAGCGAGAAATAAACAAATGGACCTAGTCCATCATGACGAGGGGGTTGATATATATTATCCAATGCTTGGCTAGTAGAATCACTTTGTTTGATGTTGTCTTATCACACTTACAAAACATAACAATACTACTGTTTCGTGCACTTTGTCTATCTTGGATCTTGCCTTGCCTAGCTCTTTATGTGAATAATTACATGCATTGTTGTTTATCATGATTATATGGATGCTAACACCTTTTCTTGTAGGAAATTGTGTGTTTGGGGGAACATTTGGCGATCATAAAGTACATGTCACCTCTGGGGGGCATGTGCTTTGTGAGAGCTCATGTTCCCTTGTGTGTTTTCTTCCTACTTTAATGTGCTTGATATTGGTACATGATATCAACCACCTTAAGATGGGGGCATATATAAGGTAAGCTATCTGATGATTTTGGTACTAACAAAGCATGCTTGTAAGTCCTTTGCAGAGGCAAGATGTTGTATCTCCTAGCGAGTGCACATCTTTATTTTACATTGCAATCATTTAAGCCCTCTACAGAGGTGGGATATCATGCATATTCTTTTTATTTTAAGCCCTCTACAGAGGTGGGGTGTTGGCAAGAGACACTATATGGATTCATGGTTGTTGTCATTGATGGCAACAAAGGTCATCCCACATATCCGCAAGACATGATATGTCTCTACCGGAAGTCAGAATAAAGAATGTTGTGGTCCGGTGAAGAAGAACAGAGCATGTGGCAAGGTCCGACAGATTGGTCCGGACCTCTCAGAGGAAGTGTCTTGGTGCAGTGCGGATTTGGGGAAGTCAAGAGGACTACCTTGAGTGGTATATTCCAAGGATTTAGCCTCCGGTGATGGACAAGGAAAAAGATATGAATGGTTGAGTACCAGATTCCTGAGAGACAGTGAAAACAGAGGAAGAACTGACTGACAGAGTATCAGACTGCTTTCCGGATGGGTTACTGTTGATGACAGAAGTTGTGAAGGCATGAATCATGTTTGGCCGACATGATTAATGATATCTACAAGTATATGCTTGATCCGCATTGCTTGGTGAGGAAGGATTCAGCCGACAGAATGAGAGTTTGTAAGAAACTAGACTGTTCCGGATGCCGACTAGAAAGGTGATGAAATTACTTGTGCGGATATATATAGAGGATGGATTTAGTTGTGAAATGTGTGTTAGTGTGGAGATAAATGCGAATAAGTCCAGAGAAAGAGCAGAGATAGCAAAAAGGATCCGGTATGTGAAAGATAGCAGAATAAAGAACAGAGGAAAGATGAAGTGCAGCAGATCAGTGTACTGAACCTAACCGGAACTGAACTCCAGCATATGCAGATGCTTCCAATCAGTTCAAGACTGTGATTCTCATCACTTTGTAGACAGTGTGTCTTCTTGTAGGCAGTGGGCCTCTTGTGAGCAGTGTGCTCAGGCAGTGAGCCCTAATTGGCAAGTGCCATTTTTGTAATTTCCTATTCTTCTAACAGAGAATAATTCTTGGGTTAATCACCCCGTGGTTTTCTCCCTTAACAGGGTTTCCACGTCAAAAATACTGTGTCATGTGTTTCTTATTTCATGGTTAATGTTTTGTGTTTAATTTTATGCTGCTTCAATTAAAAGGAAAGTTCAATAAGGGAAATAATTAGAATAACTGATTCACCCCCCCCCCTCTCAGTTATCAACAGTGGGGATGGTGTATATCTCGAGGAGATTGCACATCCTATCATTTTCTAAAAGTCCTCTGAGCAGGTGGGGCAAATTTGAGACTATCCTAACCCTTAAGAGTGTCTTCAGTGATTATTGTGGCAAAGCCCAATCATCGGTGTGTGTCTATAATGTGCCTGAGATGGCTGCAAACCTATCAATAGGTTTCTTCCATCGCTTGTTGTCATGTCTCATTTTTATGGACTATATTATTATTCTAGATTAGTGAACATTTACCATGATTGTTTTACTTCAAGTAAGTTCCACATGTGAGAAGGTAATTATCATGATATTATATTTACATAAATTAGAAAGTTGATTTAAATATTAAATATTATTGATATGATTATGATGTTTTTCTTCAGCTATGTTTCTGGGAACTAATCTATTGACGTCAAGTTGAGTGTGAATGAATGTAGGTACTCGTCGAAGACGAGAACATGGTTGAGGTAGAGGTGCTCTAGCTACTTGGCAAGAACTATTTGGGATGTTTAACTCCGATGCAATCACACACTCACGTAGTCTCATATTGCATTTTGAATGGTTTAATTATGCATTAATCGTGTGGATAATAAATGTGACTGATGTTTAGATGCTTAGAAAATATGGTGTTTTTAATTGTTAGGAAAATCTTTTTCGAATGCATGATTTAATTACAGATATTAAAAGTTCTTTCAATTATATTAAATGATGTATTTTAATTCAATTGGTGAATATAAATGTGGTTGTAGTTTATATTAATTGATACTAAATAATTAACTTTCTTATTTATATAAATATGGATGTTTGGAAGACAATATCTAAATTAGATTATATATATATATATATAATTTTATTTTATTATTTTTAAATACTTCTTGATTGAGTTAAAATAAACGTGTTTTATTAAAAATAGTTAAATTATATTGATAATAGTGTTATTATATTTAGAATTTTTACAGAGAATTAAAATAAATTATTGTCATGCAAATGACAAAAAGTTATATTACTATCATGCAAGTGTCAGAAAGGTAAGATAAGTTATTTTATTCTAAATTAAATAGAATTTGATAATATTTTAAATTAAAATCTCATGCAAAATCAGAGGTAATCTTTAGTTATAAAAAAAAAAAGAAAAACTAAAAATAAGGGACGCCAAAATTAAGAGGAGATTTTTAATAAAAAGAAGAAAGGCGTTTTCAAAAAGGAGTCAAGAACAGTGATAAAAAAGTGATGATAACTTTGACATATCAAAACAAAATTTGAAACTGTAAAGTGTTCTGGAAAGCTGGAGAAGAGTAAAAGAAAACCCTGAAATATGTTGAAGAAATTTGCATGTTTTAGTGAGTGTTTTTGCAAAGGAAGAGGACATGTTTTTATGTTTCGGGTAGTGACTTGGCAGGTAGAAATACTGAGTGACCAGGAAGAATCTTCCATCTTCTTTTTAGGTAGAATCTGGGTATTTCCCTTTTGAATTTGCAAGTATTAATAATTATTTTAACTGTTCAAAAACTATAGTTGTTGTGGCCAAGGAAATATTCTTGTTTTTGGTTGCATCTATCTATCTGGCTATTGGAAATCGACCCTCTAAAATGTCAGTCCCTTGTCTCTGTCTTGCTGATTATCCCTCACTCATCCCTGACATTGACCTACTGATTGGAAGCATTATAGCTCTTTTCAAAATCTGAACAACCTACCTTTATTTCATTCCTACCGCCAATCTTTTCAACTACGACATTGTTAATGAATTGACCTGCTATTATTCAGTCTTTGCTGATCTTTACACTTCTGGTTTTATGCCAAGTGAATCGCTCTCTTTTTGGATTTTGATGCAACCGCTGAACCCTATTTAAATTACTGGTCGGTGATCATTCCTTTCTGGTAGTAATAATTCATTCTTCCTTACTATTGCTATTCAAGTTATTTTTTAATAGATATCAACTTCTTTTTCTTCTTCAAAACTGAGCATTTTGTTAAAAATAACTCTTAAATTAAGGTAACAGAATAAAAGTTCCTTTCAGTCTTGTATTGTTGAACCAAAAAGTTCCTGTAGCTGTATTCATCTATTATATTATTGTTTTAAGACCTATTTTTTGGTTACTATCGTTTGTGTGACAGTAAGCCGGTTGTGAACTCTATTTTTTCTTATTTTCAACTCTATCAAAACAAGTTTTCAACCTTCTTTATCAGATTTAAAGGTCTGTTCATAGTTGTTATCTTTCTTTTTTGTTAGAAAACAGTCTTTTATTAGGAAACAACCTCTTCTTAATGATCAAACAAAGGTGCTAATAACTCTATAAACATAGTTAATGAGTGGGATGCCTGTAGGTTACTTCCCTTATTTGTCTTACTATAAAAAACATTATTTTTAATCATTGTCATTGAATGCCAGTAAAAGATTATAAACTTTATCCATTTTATTTCTACTACAGTTCCTATCATAGTTTCGACAAGAAGACTATTTTCTTCTTTCTGGACTTCCTATCACAGTTGTGACAGTAAGGTTTGAATGACTTATAAACTTATTTCGTTATATATGTAAATAGACTGAGATAGTTCCTATCACAGATATGATAGTAAGGTTGCTTAAATAACTTAGAATGCATATTATATTGTGAATTATGATTGAATTATGGACTTGATAGTTATATCAATTTGATAACCTTATGGATGCAATTGTATGTAACAAATGATGTATTATTGCTTGAAAGGTGTGTTTTCATGATTGATGCATGGGAAAGAGAATAGAAATGGTCATAGATGATTTGGATTTATTTATTCTATTTATTCATTGATTTATTTATTTCCTTGTTTATTTGGGGAAAGAAGGTAGATTTTTACCTAGGAATGTTATTAGGTTACTTTCTAGGCTAGGATGCCGAATGTGGATTATTAGAGATGGCTTTTCCTCTTTTCAGGAATTGATCCAAGTTACTATATTTAAAGGTTTAGATCTAAACAAGTTAACATTGAAAAAGATGTTTATTTTTTCTAGCAAACTTATTTATATATATCTCTGCCACATCCTGTTGTGAGATAATCTACATTTCATTATTTAGCATTGCACATTTAGACATTAGGGTTGCATCGGGTGTTCCCTCCTGCCAAGTTGCTTCTAGGTAGCTATACATTTCATGTAGGGCTGGGTTTCCTTCATTTTATGAAGGGATCCAGGGAATTGTAATTGCTTCATGGTTGGGTGGAAAAGCACTTGGGCCATTTTCCCGTATCTCGGCTCACAGGTGGAGGACCTCTTGGTTCGTGTGACTGATGAGTGTATTGATTTATTTATTCTTGTTGAACATGATTATTGTAAACTTGTAATTGGATGTGTAGACACCCTAAAATGACCATGTCGTCACACCACTTGCATTTCATCAATTCTTCCAATCACCTGCATTTCAGCATTAATTGAATAATCTAATTATTTAATTAATCTCTTTAAATTTTTCCAAACCTTCTAAAAATCGACATTAATTGAATAAATTCTATTTATTTAATTGATTAAAGTAAATTCCTCTATTATTCTTCCAAAATTAAATAATTTCAATTATTTAATTAAATCATTATCCTCTTTCAAATTTCAAGTCTCCATTAATTAAATAAATCCAATTATTTAATTAATTCATCACAAATTCCCTCTTATCTACAATTAAATAATTTACATTATTTAATTAAATCAATTGTTCTTCTAAATTTAAATAAATCATGCAAATTTATTTAAATTGTCTCAATCCTCTAAAAATAAATAAAATCAAGTATTTTATTTATAATCTTTATATTCCTCTAATCTTGCACAAACAATTAAATAAATTTATTTATTTAATTTGCTTTCTTATCTTCAAATTCTTCAAATATCTTTCAAATCTTCTAAAAATAAGTCTTCTTCTCCATGCACACAAAATTAAATAATTTATTATTTAATTTCCCACAAATCATACAAAAGCAAATCTTCAGTTGAGTTATCTATTCAATCAACCTTGTTTTTATCAATTTCTCTTAAATTAGAAAAAAACTTTCTAATTTATGAAAAGCATGTCTTATCTTTAGAAAAGAAAGTGATTGACTCAAATAAAACAGCTTTTGTGTGACACTTGTCTTCTTCTTATTCATTGCACGTTCCTTAACTATTCTCCTCCATTAATTCTTCTGAATTATCTGGACCGTTGATTGATCTTCCTTGAAACCTATATAAACCCCCCTCATCTCCTTCACAAATCCTCTTCAATCACTTATTCTTAGGCATACTTAACAGCACTTTGAGCATACATCACATCGATTGAGAAACTTTATGATCTCTTAACATTGATCTTTGAGCATACTACTTGCTTGTTGCAACCATGGTTTCACAATGATAATTGAGCAATCCACATTCATCCAAAGGGAACATTACAAATCTCGGTAAAAGCTTTCATGTTTTATTGATTTATTAGTAATGGCTTTTATTTAGATCAGTTCTCTTTATGTTATTGGGCTTTTGATTCTATTAGTTTAATTTAGTCGATTTTCCTCATACACATTCTGGCATGCCCGGTGGGACCCATTAATCCCTCTTTTTCTTTGAGAAATTAATTTTTTTTAAGTTACAGTACGGAACAACACAAAAGACATAGAAAATTGCTTTTGGCAGTATCCTAAAGCGCTTCTGGAGGCACAGTGCAGCGCCCTCGGGCGATCCTGTGGCGCTTCTGGTAACACAGCGTAGCGCTTTTGGTAACACAAAATGGTGCTCTTGGTAGTATCGTTAAGCACGTTTGGCATAATAGGTTTTTTGACACTGGTTGGTGTTTTTTGTAGGGTTTATTCATATACATATCTTGGATTTGTCTGACAAGTTGTTGTATTTATCTTTCAAATGGTCTTTTGATTTGAGACAGGACAACGCTTTCAGACATACAGTACAGCGGTTCCACTATCTTGATACAATGCTTCTAGTTCTGATTGAGCACTTCTGGTAAAATAGTGAGTCACCTCTGGTCTGCAACACAACACTTTCAGTAACACAGTGCAGTGCTATTGGTACCATAGTCACTTTCGGTAGCACAGTATAGCACTTTTGGTCAATTTGTTTATTTTTGCTAACTTGTGAGTTTTTGTGGAACTAATTGACTTGTTGCAGCTTCTTATCACTCACACAGAGCAAATATATTTTTCTTAACATGTTCATGCAGGACGAGCTTTGAAGAAATTGACAAATCTATCACATTAAGTCTTAGAAACATATTGCTTTCTTAAGGGACAATTGAACAATCATCTTTGCAAATCTTAGAAAAACATATTGCTTTCTTAAGGGATAAAATATCTTTTTGCAATCTAAGTCTTAGGAACATATTGCTTTCTTAAGGGACAATGGACATGTATGCAAAAACATCTCAATTTTCTAAGGGACAATGAACATGAATGCCAAACACTTCAATTTCATAAGGGACAATTGACAAATACAAACGTGTGTGCACCTAATCTAGTTGCACCTTATTTTTCTTATAACAAGACAATTGAACCTTTGTTTGACGTGCTTGCTCTTACATTTTCAGTATTTCCTTTAGAAGGGCCTGCTTTTGGATTACGTTTCATCCAAAAGGGACAACCCTAAGCGGAGTTTTCCTTTGAACTGCTATATAAGAGGGATAAGGCGAAAGCCAAGTCCTAACTGACGTCAGCCTTACCTTGTGGTGCCAAACTGAAAAGAGGTGTACTAGCTCTTTGTGGAAATGATTTTCACATCGAGCGAAGTGTTTGATACTCTTAGTAGGGTTGGTTAAACCTTTTAGTAGCTTGTCACATTGCTCGTAAGGTGTTTGTCCCTCAAAGTTACTAAGAACCATTCTAGATAGAGACTACCCGATCTACCTCCGAACATTGCGGTAATCATCAGTGCAAGGGGAATCAATTTAAGCCTTTAAGACACTCACCATTAGCTCCCTTGAGAAGAGATAGTATTCCCTTGGCCAAAAAGCTCTTGTGACCTACTTGAGCTTTCCAAGGGGAGGGTGAGATATCCCTACCTATCATCTCGCAAAGATACAAAATATCTGACACCTTTATGGAATGATATTTTTATCGATAGAGTATTAAGCTGTGAGCTGATCTACTGCAATGAAACCTTGTCTCTAGGGATAAAAAGTGCTTGATATTTTGTTTGTAATTGTCTCATACCTGTGGAAACATTGGGCTTTTTTGTGAGCCTCGAACATACACTATCTGTTGTGTTAGTCCTTTTTTTCCACTTTGTTTGCTATGTTTTCTCTTGCCAAAGCAAAATCCAATCAGAAACAGAACTGAATCTATCAAAATTTTCCTTTTAGAAACATTAGGCACTACTTCAGCATCGCTGGTATTACATCAGCTTGCCTTTGGTAGTACAGTAGATCGCCTTTGATATAGCAGTACCTCACCTCTGGCAACCCTACTTTAGCACCCTTGGTATAACAATAGCTCTCTTTTGGTCACCGTAGCTCACCTTTGGCATAGTAGTACCTCGCCTTTGGTAGCTTAGATCATCGCCTTTGGTATTACAGTAGCACGCTTTTGGTTGCACAGTCCTGTGCCTCTGGTCAAATAGTATAGCGCCTTTGGTCCAGTGAGTTGTGCATCAAGAGTTTGTCTTGTCTCAAACCACAAGAAGAATCTCAGCATTTTGTCCTAGTGTATTCCATGGTAACCACTAGGCTCCAGCAAACTATGAACTCCAAGCAAGTTGTCCCAAGGAAGCGCAAATCGCCTCCTCATACACCGCAATCAAGCTGACTCAACACTACTCCCAAGGTTACTCCTAGGACACCCACGGCAAAATCAACCAGTTCTCCAAACATGCCGCACCTTGACCAACTAAGCAACTTTCAAGAAGGTAGAACCCCTTTGGTAAGCACACCTCACTATACCACTGGCTTGCCTCCGGATTTTGTCCCACAAGGTTATATCGCAGATCAACCCCCATCTCAAGAAGAGTGACACTTTGAAATAGGTCAATCCTCTCAAGAAGATGGGTAAGATCTTGATGAATTCATACAAGATCCTAGAGCCATAGCCGCCTTTGAAAAAATCCTTAGTGAGAACCAAGACTATTTCTTTCTCTTGCTAGCAGAGCAAGGAGCCAAATTACCTAAAGGTTTTGATCTATCCACGCTTAGCGAGCCCAACAACACCTAAGACACCATGCAAGCGGTGCAAACCATGTCAATAGTGACCATGCCTTTACTTGAACAAAGCTCACAAGGGATATCGATTGTGCAATATAAGAACCCCCTTTATCAAAATCCAACAAGAGAGAGACCCATATCACCGCTTCTAACTCCTATGAAGATCTACAAACACCAATAGGAGACTCTACATCGTCAAGAAGAACTAACCAAACAATCCGCTATAGCTCAATCAAACATACAACAAGCTCCTAAAGTGTCCACACCAATCGCAAGTGTAATCTTGGTTACCCCATCACGAATAGGTTTCCCATCAAATTACAATCCGGGGAACAACTATGTAGCCATGCAACAAGGGTCTCAACAAATGCCACCTCCTATATCATCAAACCTTCATGTCTCTCAACCAACTAGAGTCATGCAATCCCAACCACAACATTCTTCTACTCTCATCATTAATCAACCTCAACCATCACAAATCACATCTACCTATCTCCCTCCTCCGCTACGTTCATTAGTGCTAAATTTCTTTCACACGTTGCCTAGCCATTCTCAACATTCCCAACATCAAGTTTCCCAAAGCTATGTGCTGCCATCGCAACCTAATCCAACACACTTTAGCTTTCCTGCACCCAATTCTTTTCTTCAATCATCACAAAGCCAACATTCTTACCTAGCGCCACCTCCACCACTTACAAATCAAAACATCCAATTTCAACCCAATCTGAATCCAACGTACAACACATATGACCCCAACCAATCTTATGACCCTTATAACACCAGTGCTCATGACTTACACTACAATCTGCTGCATGGGCAACCGTAACCACTTCTAGGACAACAAGAGATGTTTCCAACCCCTCCCACAACGATGGAGCTAAAGATTGCAGAGGTTCAACAACAATTATCAGACCTTACGTTTGGCCACACCAAGAAGACCTTCTGTTTAGAAGAAGTGTGTCCTTATCCTTTTGATCGGTCATTACCTATGATCCCTTTTCATCAAAATTTCACTATTCCCAAATTTGACAAATACAAAGGAAAAGGGGACCCAAAAGACCATCTCAGGGAATTCTATCTGGCTTGCTTCGAGGTCTCACATAATGACACATATCTTATGCGTCTCTTTCCTTGCAGTCTTGGAGGTCAAGCTATAGAATGGTTCTCACACTTACCCATGGGTATCAAGTCTTTTACCGAACTAGCAGAGAAGTTTGCCACCCATTTTTCCTACAACACAGAGCATGAGATCTCCATGACTGATCTATGCAACAATAAATAGAAAATTGCTGAAACTTTCATTTCTTTCCTTCAACGATGGAGACAAATGGCTAGCAAATTCCCTTTCAAGATTCTTGAGAAACAACTTGTTAGCATATTTGTACAGAACCTCAACCAAGAGTTAGGTTTCCATTTGCAAATTCTTAGTGCTACAACCTTTGATGAAATCATGTACAAGGGAATCAACATTGAAAAAGCCCTCATCGCTAAGGGTGTGGTCAAAATCTTCAAAGAAACAAAAGACAATGCTCCTCATCAACAGACAAACAATAAACCAAAGTATTGGAACAAGAATAAAAATGTGGTCAATGATGGGGTGGTCGATTCTAAACATGTCCAAACGCTGCAAACGCCACTACAACTTTCCAAGCCAAGTCAAGCCCCACTTCAACAACAACTACTACAAAGACAACCTTATCCAAACCAACAACAACAACAACAGGAGTGACCTTAACAAGATTACCCTCCACAACATCAATTCACTCCCTTGGGAGTGCCTATAGAGTCAGTCCTACAACAAATTTTACACAAAGGGCTCATCACCTTACCAGATGCTCCCCCATATGGTGAACCTATTTACAAAACTACACGTTACAGAGACAATGAATATTGTGAATTCCATAGGAGCAAAGGGCATAGAACTACATCATGCATGAAACTCAAGCACCTAATCCAAAATCTGATCGAAGGCAACCAAATCACTTTTAAAGATGAACCACCAGCTCCGCACACGAACAAAGACCTCAACATGTACAAGGAACCATTCCCTCACCATGGTCCACCTCCTCCTCAGGATAAAGGTAAAGGTTTCAATCATGCTTCCACTTCCTTTGACTCCATCGTGGGTCATTTTGAAGAGAGTCGAGTGTCTACCCTCACAATCAAAGTCAAATCTACGGATTGTGCTGTTACAACTCGTCGTGGTTGTGTCACCATTCGTGGTCCTGCACCTAGTCTCCCAACTCAATCTAATTATAATCTTGTTGAACATCTAGGGAAAACGCTAGCACGGATCTCTATCTTGGACCTTCTCTAGTCATCACCTGCACATAGAGTGGTGCTAGAAAAAGCCCTCCAAGAGTCTTCGGTTCCTAACAATATAGCGGTCGTGGATTTCTGAGCTATAGTAGGTAACATTGCTTCGCCCTACAATGTGGTCTTCTCAGAGAAAGACCTCCCGTCCCATGATCCGTGTCACAATGATGCCCTTCATATTGAGGTTCTCATCCATAAGCGCAAAATCAAACGTATACTCATAGATGGTGGTGCTGGTCTCAACATCTGTTCTTTAAAGTTACTTAAGCAATTGGGATACTCTAAGGATCATATCAACACTGATCAAAGTATTACAATCAAAGGATATGATGATGCTGAACGCCGCTCTGAAGGTGTTATTCACTTGCCTATACAACTGGGTCCTGTCATGCTTGAAACTTGGTGTCAAGTCCTTGACATTGA
Organism: Cunninghamia lanceolata; assembly: GCA_027924645.1. Taxonomy (NCBI): domain Eukaryota; kingdom Viridiplantae; phylum Streptophyta; class Pinopsida; order Cupressales; family Cupressaceae; genus Cunninghamia; species Cunninghamia lanceolata. The sequence goes on along the minus strand of BSBN01000204.1, from coordinate 973,346 downwards.
GCTGCCTTACAACATTATCCTAGGCCGCCCATGGATCCATGCAATGAAAGCTATTCCTTCAACGTACCATCAGTCTCTAAAGTTCCCATTCAATGGTATGGAGATCACTATCCCAGGAGACCCCAATCCTTTTGAATTCTGTCGTGTCTTGCAAGGTAGTTATAAGAATTGCAACCAAGTGCCTAAAAATGAAAAAGCCCTTGAGTCCCCACTATATGTTGATCCTGAAACTCTCACACAAGCCTCTACAAGTGAACCTAATACTCTTCCTGAAATTAAAGCCCACATCCGTGATATAGGCTTTGGAATATATGATATCTCAAAATCTTGTTGTGTAGGGTGGATGCCTTATCCCCTAAATCTTACAGCCAACTGCCCATTGCCAAAGTAACTAAAAAAGTAGCTATTCCTCCCCCAGCATTCCTAACCTAATTCCAACAGGGAAAATTATTGGAAGAAGAAATTATTGAGGACATCTCTTCTTAGCTCTATAAGGAGAAAGAACCGGTCACAATACTAGTCAAGAAATATGGCAATGGCTTAAGGATAGTAAAAAACATGGGCTATAAAGGCAAAGGTGGCCTTGGGAAATAGAATCAAGGAACTATGGAACCCATCATTGTGACAAAAAAACTAGACAAGAAGGGATTAGGATTTGGTAGAAAGGTACCACGCGCCTTGGACATCGAGTATATCCTCGATGAGGTAGTCGAAACTTTTCCTGCCGATTTGACATCTAATGAAGATACCATCGATGACTCTTCCCTCCATATGACCAACCTATTTGCAGAATCCTCCATTTTTATGCTATCCTCTGTATCCTTAACCTCCACCACAAACACCCAGAATGTAACACTTGTCTACCCTAAACTTATCAATTGGGACCAATAAGGGTCCCCCGTTATAGATGTATTTCAGAATGACGAAGCTATAGCTGAGTTTATGGGACTTCGGGAAGGTATCCCTCTTGGCAATCATAAAGCAGGTTTTGTAATGGAACTAGAGCCAACAGCTTATTTTGGTGAGAATGCCAAATCCTCCAGTCGCAAAAGTAAAAATAAAGAAAGATCTTTAGGTGAAAACCACATTGTGGCACCTCCTGATCACAAAATAGTAAAAACAAAGGATGTATCAAAAAGTGAAAACCTAACTGTGGCACCTGAGGATGGAGGATTTGACCTTCCCCTACCATCTAAGTATTAAGAGAAGTCAACTCTTCTAGTGGAAGATTCTACAAAGATAAACCTTGGCACAGAGCAAAATCCAAAGACCACATTCCTAGCAGCATCATTATCAAAAATAGAGCATAGGAACCTTAACACATTCTTCTTATAGAGAACCATCAATTTTGCATGGACCTATGCTGATATGCCAGGGTTAGACCCTAAGCTAGTGGTTCACTATCTCACAGTTGATCCAAAAGTGAAACCAGTCAAGCAAAAGCTGAGAAAGATGCACCCACAGATAGCTCTCTTGGTAAAGGTAGAAATATAGAAGTTGTTAGATGCAAAGTTTATACGACCTATTGACTATTCAGATTGGGTATCAAATATTGTACCTGTGTCTAAACCCAATGGGTGCATCCGCATGTGTAATGATTTTAGAGATCTCAACAAAGCATGTCCCAAAGATGACTTCCCATTACCGAACATTGACATCATCGTAGACTTGACAACAGGTCATGAAATGCTTTCACTCATGGATAGATTCTCAGGCTACAATCAGATACGGATAGTAGAAGAAGATCAACATAAAACAACTTTTACTTGTCCTTGGGGTAACTATTGTTGGTGTGTCATGCTGTTTGGTCTAAAGAATGTAGGGGTAACCTATCAGAGAGCAATGACAGTGATATTCCATGACCTCTTTCATCATATCATAGAGGACTATGTGGATGACATACTAGCTAAATCTTCTAGGGCAGATCACATATAAGTTCTAGGACAGATCTTTGACAGGCTTGAGAAATACCAAGTGCGTCTCAATCCAAAGAAGTGTGTCTTTGGTGTAACATCAGAGAAGCTGTTGGGATACATTGTATCTCGTAGAGGCATCGAAGTAGACCCCGCAAAAGTAAAGGCTCTAATGGAGATGCCTCCACCAAAGAACCTTAAAGCATTAAGGAGCCTTCAAGGAAGGTTGCAATCCATTAGGCATTTCATCTCACAGCTAGCAGATAAATGCCAACCATTTCAACACTTTCTTCGAAAGGATGTCTCATTTTGATGGGACGATAAGTGTCAAGTAGCATTTGATCAGCTCAAAGAGTATCTGGCTACACCTCCTGTATTGGTTCCACTAGTTGCTAATAAAGCTTTGATACTATACATCTCAACTACAACTTCGGCCCTAGGGGCCTTGCTAGCACAACATGAAGAGTCAGGAAAAGAGCATGCAATCTATTATATTAGTTGAACCTTGGTGGGATATGAACTAAGTTATTCACCAATGGAAAGAGCTTGTTTAGCAGTAGTGTTCACTTCCCAAAAATTACGGCATTACATGTTAAACCAACACACAAATCTTATAGCCAATATTGATCCATTGAAGTATCTACTAGCAAAAGCAGCTCTCATAGGCAGACTAGCTAAATGGGTCATGATTCTTAGTGAGTTTGACATTGAGTATATGGATCATAAAGCAATCAAAGGACAAGCCCTAGCAGATCAATTAGTAGAAGCCCCCATGACAGATACACACCCTATGATAGCAGACTTTCCAGATGAGAATCTCTTCACTCTTACCAATTCAATAATGTGGAAGTTATACTTTGATGGTTCCTACACACAGCATGGATCAGGGGCCGGCATCTTGTTTATCACACCTTAAAATGACTATATTCCAAAGTCATATCAGCTTGCATTCCCTTGCACCAACAACATTGCCAAGTATGAAGCACTCCTCATAGGTCTTAATACAATAGTTCAATGGGACATCACAGAATTACAAGTATATGGAGACTCCCAATTAGTCATTCACCAAGTCATGGATGAGTACCAAACAAAAGACAAAAAGTTGGTCCCCTACAAGCAACTAGTGGATGCCTACAAACCACACTTTTCTAGCATTACATTTAAGCAAATTCCAAGAGAGCATAACAAAGCTGCAGATTCTATGGCTTCTATAGGGTCACTTATAGACATGCCTGCAAATACACAAAAATGTGAATTCTTGATCGACCAATTGTTGATACTCGCCGTCGACGTCCCAGTTACTATAATCATCTATGAACTTGTTTGTCCCAATTCCCCATGGTATGAAGATATCTATGAATACCTTAAACACAATACTTTTCCCCCAGACCTATCATCCACCCAACGCAAAACCTTTATCCATCGATCCTCCCATTACACCATTCTGGGTGATACAATATATCGTCGGAGTCTTGATGGTATCCTCTAACGATGTCTTAATGTGGAAGAAGCCGAAGCTACCTTATGAGACATACACGAAGGTGTCTGTGGTGCACATTCTATCAGTCCTAATCTCGCTAAAAAGATACTCAGAATAGGTTATTACTGGCCTACAATAGAGCAAGATGCTGTACAGTTTGCTAAGAAGTGTCTACAATGCCAGCAGCATGGAGATTTAATTCACGCACCAGCTCATGAACTACAACATGTAATGACTCCGTGGCCTTTTTCTTAATGGGGTCTTGACCTTGTAGGACAAATCCACCCATCCTCATCCAATGGCCATAAGTTTATTATTACTGCCATTGAGTATTTCATGAAGTGGGTAGAAGCCATTCCCATGACCTGTATCACTGGTAAGCAAATAGCCAAGTTTATCCTTAACTACCTCATTTGCCGGTATGATATTCCCCAATCCATTGTCACTGATAATGGGAGACCATTCAAGAATCAAGATGTCCATGCCTTATGCACACAATACAATATCCAACATCACTTTTCAATGCCCTACTATCTGCAGAGTAACAGCCAAGCTAAGGCTTTAAATAAAACCATTCTCAAAATCCTCAAGAAAATAGTCAATGAAGCTGGTCGTGATTGGCACTTGCAACTCAATCCCGCCCTATGGGCCTACTGCACTAGTATCAGAACACCAACTGGTGCCACACCATATGCCTTGGTCTATGGCTCTGAAGCCATCCTACCTATAGAGGTTGAGATCCAATCCCTCAGAATATCTATGTAGGACTTGATTAATGGCAAGGAGTATCGCACTTCTAGATTAGCTGAGCTAGAACTACTAGATGAGAGGTGCCTTGTCGCGCTTAATCATCTCCATGTCTATCAAAACTGCCTCTAGCATAATTACAACAAAAGGATCAAAGAAAGACGGTTTCAAGTTAGTGACCTTGTACTCAAAGAGAATTAGAGAAATCAAGCAGACCGAGAAAAGAAGGGCAAATGTGAGCCTAACTGGTTAGGTCCCTTTATTGTCACAGCAGCATATGGATCAAGAGCTTATACTTTAGCTACACCTGACGTCATTCCTCTGGATGAGCCACTTAACAGTGTTCATCTCAAGAAGTTCTATGCCTAATCCTCAGAGTATTCAAAAAGGAAAAAGAAAAAAAAAAACAAAGCAAAAAATCTCAAATAATCCATCCTCTGGTGAAAATCTGGCAAACAGGCGCTATGTGTAGAGTCAACACCTGTCTTCTATCAAGTCCTGTCCACTCCATGTCTTATTCACAAGCTTCATCCATCCATTCATAATAAAACCATTGACTTTGTTTGAATTTTCATCTCCCTATCTAGTATAGCTTAGAAATTTGTCAGTGTCCCTCATCGTCATCCCACGTCTTGGCCTGTGTCAACAGTTCACACTGTCTTGTCCTAGGTCAAAGATTTATGTGTCTTCTTCATCAGTCATCCATGCAGTTTTCCTCTACCCGAATGGGGGTGACTCTTTCCTTAACCTAGGTCTAGGATTGGTTCCTTGTTCGTGGTTCGCAAACACTTCAATCTCTTCTCCTTTCTGCAGATAACACCCCTTTAATGGACACATCACTCCTACAATAAGGCTGTTATCTTCCCAACGCGTTTCCCACATCATCCCACCAACCAAAACTACATATCATTTCTTTTCAGTCTTAAGGTACCTTGATCCCATGGATATGGGTATGTAGGCAGTCTCGAATACGAAGGAAGTTTCCAGTACTTAGGTACATAAGATCTCCCTCTCACCACCTTGACCCATCTCATCACTCTACCCAGAACTACATATTATCACTTTCATCTTTGATCGTAATGTGCCTTGATCCTGTGGATACAGGGTATGTAGGTAGTCTGGAATACGAAGGATGTATCCAGTACTCAAGCACATACGATTCATCATTCTTCACCCACCCCAATCCATTAACACTGTCGCCTTTCTAGTCTTCATTTTTCAAAATCCATTCGCCTCGACTTGACTAACTCAAGAAACAAGCAAACGCATCCTTTCAAAGCAAAAGTCCTTAGCAAGCCTAAAACAAAGCAGCTTTCTTCCAGAGTCATCTACTGTCCTACTGTTCTGATTGCCAACATCAGCTAAATCCAGCTTAACCAAAGCACCAGATCCACGAGCTTGTCTTCTGCAAAGTGTTCCATGATCGAGACCAACACACGCGTCTCCTGTGACGTGTGACATTTCCTGCAGCAAGTTATTATCTTTTTAGGTAGATAGCCCCCTTTAACGGACACAGAGTTTCTATGATAAGGCTGATATCTTTCCTATCCAATCTATCTTGAGCAACCTCTTTGGCAAGAGAATATGTTGGCTGTATGTCTACTTTGTAAGTCAGTCAATTTGCTTTATGGTTTATCTTTTGTTCCTTTATCCATTACCTATTCAAGGCTACCTTGATTTATCTATAATCTTGGTATGTTGCGATGTAGTACGGATTGGGGGCATAGTCATTGCTTTTTGTGTGCCATGTTTGAGGAATGATCTTTAGTATCTTTCTTAACATCATATTTATCTTGTGTGTGTTACAACCTAGCATCTTACATATTTAATATTCTTCTTGCATTTACATGTATTGAAGTTTATTTTATGTTCAAGACTATGGCTCATTCACATATACCAACAAGGTCATATTATGTCTAAGGGATCTAAGTTCAAACCGCTTGCTTGCAGAGTCAACGTCCATGCACTCGGATATTATAGCACCTTGGTCTTTTATACCTTGGTGGCAAACTATCCACGTGCTATATCAAAAATAAGGATTGCTCTTTATAAACATTTGTGAAACCAATGCAACAAGCTCATCATTTACCCATCTATTTTTTGATGGCCTTATATAGTTTTCCAGGAAAGATCAATCAACAGTCTTTCTCTCATGTTCTCTCCTATCTCCTTTCTTCTATCTATCATCTATCCAACCTCACCTATCTCCAACACAATCTTCTAGTTGAGTGTCAACCCAGTCCTTCTGCTGCTTCCCTATCTTTCCTCTCGAGGGGGCACCCTACGCCAGCTACGCAGGGGCAACTAGCTACACTGGGGCATCAAAAATTGTATCATGTCTTCAACAATCGATTTCTTTGACGCAACGCTGTAAACTGCATTGCATCAAAGAGGGGCAAAATATAGACACCCTAAAATAACCATGTCGTCACACCACTTGTATTTCATCAATTCTTCCAATCACCTGCATTTCAGCATTAATTGAATAATCTAATTATTTAATTAATCTCTTTAAATTCTTCCAAACCTTCTAAAAATCGACATTAATTGAATAAATTCTATTTATTTAATTAATTAAATTAAATTCCTCTATTATTCTTCCAAAATTAAATAATTTCAATTATTTAATTAAATCATTATCCTCTTTCAAATTTCAATTCTCCATTAATTAAATAAATCCAATTATTTAATTAATTCATCACAAATTCCCTCTTATCTACAATTAAATAATTTAAATTATTTAATTAAATCAATTGTTCTTCTAAATTTAAATAAATCATGCAAATTTATTTAAATTGTCTCAATCCTCTAAAAATAAATAAAATCAAGTATTTTATTTATAATCTTCATATTCCTCTAATCTTGCACAAACAATTAAATAAATTTATTTATTTAATTTGTGTTTTCCCCCAAAAATAAAAAAGAATCAAATATTTTATTTATTTTTCCAAATCATGCACAACAATTAAATAAATTTATTTATTTAATTTGCTTTCTTATCTTCAAATTCTTCAAATATCTTTCAAATCTTCTAAAAATAAGTCTTCTTCTCCATGCACACAAAATTAAATAATTTATTATTTAATTTCCCTCAAATCATGCAAAAGCAAATCTTTAGTTGAGTTATCTATTCAATCAACCTTGTTTTTATCAATTTCTCTTAAATTAGAAAAAAACTTTCTAATTTATGAAAAGCATGTCTTATCTTTAGAAAAGAAAGTGATTAACTCAAATAAAACAACTTTTGTGTGACACTTGTCTTCTTCTTATTCATTGCACATTCCTCAACTATTCTCCTCCGTTGATTCTTCTGAATTATCTGGACCGTTGATTGATCTTCCTTGAAACCTATATAAACCCCCCTCATCTCCTTCACAAATCCTCTTTGATCACTTATTCTCAGGCATACTTAACAATGCTTTGAGCATACATCGCATCGATTGAGCAACTTTACGATCTCTTAACATTGATCTTTGAGCATACTACTTGCTTGTTGCAACCATGGTTTCGCAACGATAATTGAGCAATCCACATTCATCCAAAGGGAACAATACAAATCTCGGTAAAAGCTTTCATGTTTTATTGATTTATTAGTAATGGTTTTTATTTAGATCGGTTCTCTTTATGTTATTGGGCTTTTGATTCTATTAGTTTAATTTAGTCGATTTTCCTCATACACAGGATGTATTATTGCATGATTGTCAAAGGATTTTGTATATGATTTTATAGTGATTTTACCTGGGATGAGCGCGCGAGTTGTTATATTTAATGACTTATTTGATTTATATTGATGAGATTATCTTTTGCAAGATTTAATGAATCTTATGGATTCTTATTTGTGAGGTTTCTCTTTTGTGAAGATTTATCGACTTTATTGAATCTTATTTATGAGACTTATATTTTACTTGTGATATTGTAATTAAGTAGATTAATTACACCTTTTCATCTTTTGTATTGTAATTAAGCGGATCATTTACACTTTTTTATCTTTTGCGGATTAATTAAATCATTTTACTTTCGTTTCTTATGATGTTGTATTTAAGTGGATTATTTACTTCATTTTACTTTTGTCATGGTTTGAAGGCTTTTATATTTGGTATCAAAGTGTTGTTCCAGCATTAGGAGCTCTGGGTGTGTGTTTCTTAGTTTGATTGAGCATGTGTGGGTCCTTGTGTGTTGGCTTGCTGTGAATAGCATGTGCCTTCTGTTCTTTTTACGAGGTTAGATAGACCCTGATGATTGTTCTTAAGTATAAATGACTAGGTTCTTTTCTTCTTTTAGGGTTATGAATTAGTATGTGAAAGAGGATGTTGGATCATATGTTTGACTTATTTTATTTTGTCTTCTGGTGAATGCTTGCTTGAAATTCATATTGCAGTATTTTGTTGAGAGCATGATCATGAATATGAATTCATTATATGGTTATAAGAAATATAGTATTACATTACCTCATTGAAGTTTAAGGAAATAAATGATAACCGTTGCTTATAGGAAAGAATGGTGTTGTGATATCTTGGTTTGTGAACCTGATTTGTCCTAACTTAAATCTTGGTTGTTGAATTTTTGCAAGTTTATGACTGTATGAATGTTTTATTTTGCCACAAATTTGTGTTTGAAAGTAGAATGACTATTTTGCTTTATATGCTTTTGGGAAGTTGCTTTCCAGGACGAGTGTCGAATATGGGGAAACAAGAAAGTAGGTTTTCTTTTCAAAACCTATACACCATTAATCAGTTTTATGTATTTAATTCCCTGCCATATCCTGTTAATGAGATGTTGTATTCAAGTTGGGGATGCATGTAGTTTAATAGGGATGCACCAGGTTGGGTCGGGCATTCTTTAGTTTGATTGTGATTTCCTAGGTCGGAATGCAATCTTGGTTGCTAGGTATCTTGAGTGATGTTGTGTGGAAATGATCTTATGATATAGATGTGTTTGGAATCTTAGAGGACTAGGTTGCTTGTGCGATTGAGTGTGTTCTCTTAACTCGCCCCAATTCGGATCTAGGCGTAGTGTAGCATTGTACTCCCTCTCTAGTGGCTAGAATTAGTCACATAGTTCATGTAATGTGAAATTTTTTGAATTTGATATTTATCTTTTTGACTTTGATAATTTCTCTAAATGTTGTAAAAACCAACATTGAAAATTTTTATTCTTATTAATGAAAAGTATAGCCATGAAAATTTGATATTTACTTACCTTGTGACCTTGATGGTCATGTTTGATTTATTGTTGAAATTGAGCTCATTTTATACCTTATTGTTGGAATTGAAATTTTCTATTCTTTAGAATTTATTTATTTATTTTTTATTGGTGGCTATGCTTGAATGTTTTAAAACTATTGGTCATGTATCATGTTATGTTTTCTATCATGTCCATGATGGGCGTCTAATAGGTTGTGTAAGGGAGTAGCATGTAGAGAATATACTATTTTGTAGTGAGTGTGTTACTAAGAGCTTTGGTAAATTGAGTTCATTAATTGTTGTTAGATGTATTAACATTGTTGAAATGTTGAGGAAGTTCTAAATTGAATTTTGGGTGTCACTTTGGATCACTTGAAGTAAGTTGAAATTTTGAAGGAAATTTTGATAGAAGAATTGGAAAAAGGTTAATAAAAAATTGATAAATGTTAAAAAGGAGCAATATACAATATATGGAAAGAATAAAGGAGTTAGGAAAGGAAAAGTATGAAAAGTTTTGTGAAAATGACCTTTTGGAAAAAGAATTGGTGAAAGAAGAGTTGAAGTTGTTTAAGGAATGAATAATTGCAAGAAAAGTTGAAGAACCTAGAAGGAGAAAATTCAATTAGAAAGATCAAAATGATGAGTTAAAACAATTGTTTGTAGTATGCCAAAAAGAAAATGAATGTTGGAAATCAAACCGTTAGTTGTGAAGTCTCATGTGACATAGATGATTTGTGTTCTTTTGATCAATCACTTGGTAGTTTGTTGAAGAATGTAAGGATGAAAATGATGATGAATCTTCTATCATAGCTAGTTGTTGGGTGATAATGTTGGTTTGAAAATCTTGAAGAAAATTGAATATATATATAGGTGAAGGTTCTGTAAGCATGGGCAAGAAATTAAAAAAAAGCCCATTGAGTTAGTCATGGTGACTAAGTATGAGGTCTTAGGTATCGAGGTAATAGAAAAGATAAATGTTTTTGCAAGTACTAAGAAGTCATTTTAAGAAAAGGAGATTTTACATTATTCCCATTGTGATAGAAAAGGAAATAGAAGAGAATATTGTTGGAATTTACATCACTGCAAAAATTTGTGGTTTGAAAAGAAATCATAGTGAAAAGACATGTTGGAATAGAGAGTTAAAAAATGAATCTAGGACAAGTTTAAAAATGAGTTGTGGTTGGATAAATGTATTTGATTGTAAAAAGAAAAAGGAAAATAATTGAACAACAGAAACAAAACAACCAAATATAGTGAATGGCCAAGTGCATAGAATATAAAGAAATTGAAGAAATTGAATTATTTTAATAGCATTGTGCAAAAGCACGAGAAAGACAAGGAAGAGTTTTTTGAGAATTTTGAATTGTAGATCATATTAAAGATAAAGTTTGGTTACAAGTAATGAGAGAGGAAATAGATTCCATTGGTAGGAATGATATGAGAGGTATAGTTTCAGAGGAGTTGTTTGCACAATCATTGGATATGACCTAGTTGGGGCACCTTTGGAGTTTTGTCATGTTGTTGGAGATCTCAACCAATGTTTGTTTGGGAGGACTGATCTTTTGATATTATATTGTGTTACCATGCGATTGCATGTGCATTATGGTGATTGATTCGTGTCAATGATAAATTGATTTATGCCTTCTTGGTGTGCATTAAAGATGTGATTGTTACTCTTATGCTAGAATAAATTTAATTGAGTGGTAGTTGTACCATGTGATGGATTATATTGAATTGGCAGTTGTGCCATGTGAATTGATTGATTGATTATACTTGAATTTATTTGATGGACGCAATGTTAAGTGCAAACTTGAGATATTGTTTTGTATAAGGTCGAGTAAGACCAATAGTTTGGTGGATGGTGCCACATGGGAGAATGTAAAAGGACATTAATATGCTTTGTTAGAATTGATGATACATTATTGATACTGAGTTATTGTTATTGCTTTAAGATATTTTGATACATTGCTAGTGGTGGATTAATAAATTATTATTTTGTTGTGTAATAAGACATTGAGACGATGTCTCTCCCTAGTGGGGAAGGATGTCACATCCCATTTTTATGGACTATATTATTATTCTAGATTAGTGAGCATTTACCATGATTGTTTTACTTCAAGTAAGTTCCACATGTGAGAAGGTAATTATCATGATGTTATATTTACATAAATTACAAAGTTGATTTAAATATTAAATATTATTGATATGATTATGATGTTTTGTTTCGGCTCTGTTTCTAGGACTAACCTATTGACGTCGAGTTGAGTGCGAATGAAAGAAGGTACTCATCGAAGATGAGAACATGGTTGAGGTAGAGGTGTTCTAGCCATTTGGCAAGAACTGTTTGGGATGGTTAACTCTGATGCAATCACACACTCACATAGTCTCATATTGCATTTTGAATGGTTTAATTATGCATTAGTTGTGGGGATAATAAATGTGACTAATATTTAGATGCTTAGAAAATATGGTGTTTTTAATTGTTAGGAAAATCTTTTTCAAATGCATGATTTAATTATAGATATTGAAAGTTCTTTCGATTATATTAAATGATGTATTTTAATTCAATTGGTGAATATATATGTGGTTGTACTTTATATTAATTAATAATATATAATAAACTTTCCTATTTATATAAATATGGATGTTTGGAAGACAATATCTATATTACATTATATTTTAATTGCAAGATATATATATATATATATATATATATAATTTTATAATTTTTAAATACTTCTTGATTGAGTTAAAATAACTGTGTTTTATTAAAAATAGTTAAATTATATTGATAATAGTATTATTATATTTAGAATTTTTAAAGAGAATTAAAATAAATTATTGTCATGCAAATGACAGAAAGTTATATTACTATCATGCAAGTGTCAGAAAGGTAAGATAAGTTATTTTATTCTAAATTAAATAGAATTTAATAATATTTTAAATTAAAATATCATGCAAAATTAAAGGTAATCTTTAGTTATCAAAAAGCAAGAAAAACTAAAAATAAGGGATGCCAAAATTAAGAGGAGATTTTTATTAAAAAGAAGAAAGGCGTTTTCAGAAGGAAGTCGAGAACAATGATAAAAAAATAGTGATAACTTTGTCATATCAAAACAAAATTTGAAACTATAAACTGTTTCGAAAAGCTGGAAAAGAGTAGAAGGAAACCTAGAAATACTTTGAAGAAATTTACATGTTTTTGTGAGTGTTTTTGCAAAGGAAGAGGACATGTTTTTATTTTCCAGGTAGGGACTTGGAAGGTAGCAATACTGAGTGACCAAGTAGAATCGTCCATCTTCTTTTCAGGCAAAATCTAGGTATTTCTCTTTTGAATTTGCAAGTATAATTAATGATTGTTTTAACTGTTGAAAAACTATAGTTGTAGCCAAGGAAATATTCTTGTTTCTGGTTGCATCTATCTATCTGGCTGTTGGAAATTGACCCTCTAAAATGTCAGTCCCTTATATCTGTCTTGCTGATTATCCCTCACTCATCCCTGGCATTGACTTGCTGATTGGAAGCATTATAGCTCTTTTAAAAATATGAACGACCTACCTTTATTTCATTCCTACTACCAATCTTTTCAACTACGACATTGCTAATGAATTGACCTGCTCTTATTAATCATTGTCTTTGCTGATCTTTATACTTCTGGTTTTATGCCAAGTGAATCGCTCTCTTTTTGGATTTTGATGCAACCACTAAACCCTATTTAAATTACTAGTCGGTGATCATTCCTTTCTGGTAGTAATAATTTTTTCTTCCTTGCTATTGCTATTCAAGTTATTTGTTAATAGATATCGAATTCTTTGTCTTCTTCAAAACTGAGCATCTTGTTGTTAAAAATAACTCTTAAATTAAGGTAATAGAATAAAAGTTCCTTTTAGTCTTGTATTGTTGAACCCAAAAGTTCTTACAGTTGTATTCATCTATTATATTGTTGTTTTAAGACCTATTTTTTGGTTACTATCATTTGTGTAATAGTAAGCCAGTTGTGAACTTTATTTTTTCTTATTTTCAACTCTGTCACAACAAGTTTTCAACCTCCTTTATCAGATTTAAAGCTCTGTTTATAGTTGTTATCTTTCTTTTTTTTGTTAGAAAACAATCTTTTATTAGGAAATGACCTCTTCTTAATGATCACACAACGGTGCTAATGACTCTATAAACTTAGTTAATGAGTGGGATTCCTGTAGCTTACTTCCCTTATTTGTCTTGCTATTAAAAATGTTATTTTTAAACATTGTCATTGAATGCCAATAAAAGATTATAAACTCTGTCCATTTTATTTCTACTACAGTTCCTATTGCAGTTGCGACAAGAGGACTGTTGTCTTGTTTTTGGACTTCCTGTCATAGTTATGAAAGTAAGGTTTGAATAACTTATAAACTTATTTTGTTATATATATAAATAGATTGAGATAGTTCCTATCACATATATGACAGTAAGGTTTCTTAAATAACTTAGAATGCCTATTATATTTTGAATTATTATTGAATTATGGACTTGGTAACTATATAAATTTGATAACCTTATGGATGCAATTGTATGTAACAAATGATGTATTATTGCTTGAAAGGCGTGTTTTCATGATTGATGCATGGGAAAGGGATTAGAAATGGTCATAGGTGATTTGGATTTATTTATTCTATTTATTCATTGATTGATTTATTTCCTTGTTTATTTGGGGAAAGAAGGTATATTTTTACCTAGGAATGTTATTGGGTTACTTTCTAGGCTAGGATGTCGAATGTGGATTATCAGAGATGGCTTTTCCTCTTTTCGAGAATTGAACCAGGTTACTATGTTTAAAGGTTTAGATCTAAACAAGTTGACATTGAAAAAGATGTTTATTTTGTCTTGCAAACTTATTTATATATATCTCTGCCACATCCTGTTGTGAGATAATCTCCATTTCATTATTTAGAATTGCACATTTAGACATCAGGGTTGCATCGGGTATTCCCTCATGCCATGTTGTTTCCAGTTAGCTAGACATTTTGTGCAGGGCTGGGTTTCCTTCATTTTATGAAGGGATCCGGGGAAGTTTAATTGCTTCATGGTTGGGTGAAAAAGCACCTAGGCCATGTTCCCGTCTCTCAGCTCACAAGTGGAGGACCTCTTGGTTCATGCGACTGATGAGCATATTGATTTATTTATTCTTGTTGAACATGATTATTGTAAACTTGTAATTGGATGTATTATGGCATGATTGTCAAAGGACTTTGTCTATGATTTTATAGTGCTTTTACCTGGGATGAGCACGCGAGTTGTAAGATTTAATGAATTATTTGATTTATATTGATGAGATTATATTTTGCAAGATTTAATGAATCTTATGGATTCTTATTTATGAGGTTTCTCTTTTGTGAAGATTTATTGACTTTATTGAATCTTATTTATGGGACTTATCTTTTACTTGCGATATTGTAATTAAGTGTATTAATTACACCTTTTCATCTTTTGTATTGTAATTAAGCGGATTAATTACACCTTTTTATCTTTTGGGAATTAATTACATCATTTTACTTTCATTTCTTATGATGTTGTATTTAAGTGGATTATTTACTTCATTTTACTTTTGTCATGGTTTGAAGGCTTTTACACTTGTTTGTCATGTTTTCTCTGTCTTCCATGTGTGTGTGTATGGTGTGTTTGTTCCAAAGCATAGTTTCAAGACCGGTGGCGATGAGCTCCTCCTATACTTTGGGATTTGTATGGCATGTTTGTTCTCAAGTGTAGTTTCAAGACTGATGGCGATGAGCTCCTCCTACACTTTGAGATTTGTATTATGTGTCTGTTGCCCCTTATGTAGTTTCAAGACTGGTGGCAATGAGCTCCTCCTACATTTGGGTTACATGTTTACTTTCCTTGTACTTGCATTTGTATTTCATATATGTGAAAATAAAAAATAAATAATCATTGCATTCACTATATTCATTGTGTTTTGCATGTCTTCAATGCTATCTTCTCCATGTTTTGCGTGACCATAACTATATTCTCCATGTTTTGCATTCCTATTACTATCTTCAATGTGTTTGGCGTGTCTTCACTGTGCTTGGTGTGTTTTCTGTGTTTGTTGACCATACTTTAATTCATGTATGGTTCTTACATTTATACATACATTAAAGTGGGGGGCTAAATGTTATGTAGGAAAATGTCCCCTTGGGGGCTTTTCCCTCTTAAGGTTTAGCTCCTGAGTCCTTAGAATGCATTTAGAGCATCTTGCATGATAATTATGAATCATGATGAGAAAACCCTAAAGTCTTATGGAAAATAGGACCTAGGGGGTGCTATTTTGATGATCCTTGAACAAAAATGGGAGGGTGGACTTGGGCACTAGCACCCTAGTCTTGCCCTATTTTGGGTCTACCCTAAATTTTAATGTCAATTTTATGACCGTTATTTGGGTCCTATGCTGACATCTCAAGTTTGAATTAAAAAATTCTTAGCAGGAATCTTTGTAGTTGCATATATAAGCATGTTTAGGATTTCATTTGCAAACTAGATGGACATTGTGAACTTGTGATCTTATGCTAAAGTGATTCAAGGCTTTCATTGTGTTGCAGAGCAGTATTTTGTTGTTATTGTGTTTGTGATTGCTGATTTGACTCCATCTCCTCATGGAATGAAAGAGCTTCTTCCTTCCATGAGATCTACACTTCAAGGTGATATCTATTATGTTTTTGATCATTTATCATTTGGATTTTGCCTCTATCCTGCAGGGATATGCACTCTCATCTAACAATGGTGTTCAAAAGACTTGAATGTCTCTTCGGGGCTTGACTGAGGCAAGCCTCTAAACACCATAAGCTCCAACTATACTCCTTTGTGATTGCAGGTTATAGGTACTAAGTTTTGTAGAGTGGAGTTGCAGAAGGAGGTTGCAAAAGATAAGGATTTAGGATCTAAAAGACAAAGGATAGAGGTAAGCATTTCGGGACACAAGTGCTAGTGGCAGTGTCCTTCGGAGTTGCTGACACAGAAACAAGTTGGATAGTGGTAATCAACATCTGAAGAGCTTCTGATACCCAAAAGATCATCTAGTACTGGACTAGAGCACTAGTGGATGTGTCCTCAACCTTTTCTAGGGAAGAAACAAAAGATGTAGTAAATATCAGTGTCGGGAGGAGATCCAGATTCTGTACAAAAAATAGTACCTTGGACAGGGGCACTAGTGGAGGTGTCCTTGACTATTCCACATCCTGAACTTTGAAAAATGGTTAGTTATAATCCTTTGCCTACTATCTTAATCTGAAAGGATTTGTTGTAATTCATCAATTTGCTTACTTTTTTACATACTTAGGGTTTTTAGAGTACTTAAGCATTAAATTGGCATATTGATTGATAACATTTGAGCTTCTGTATCATTCCAAGTGATATCCCAACTTGTTAGGTGAATGCTCTTGCTTAGTAGAGATTCAACTCAGTCGATATGTCCTTGAATGTTTGGTGAGAAGGGAGGATCTAAACCAAATCAACCACATTCACATCCCCCCTTTTTCTTAAAAAACACCTCCAACCCCCTTTTCTGTGATTGCAGGTAACAGGTGTCATATTCTATGGAAGTGGAGTTGCAAGGAGGCATAATAGAGTGTCAAAATTGCAGATCAGAGAAGAAATCTAGGACTTGGACTTGGGTACCTGCTCTTTAGTCCTCCAAATACCTGAAGCAGAAAACCTCTATGACAGTGGTGATTAGTTGCAGACAAGTTCCAAAAATCCCTGAAGAAGTTGCCACCTTGGACTTGGGTGCCTGCTCTTTCATCTCCAACTTTCCCACATCTAGAATCTCAAAATCTGGTATGTATCTAATTGTCATTAATTTGATATCTCTGTGTGCGAGCATTTGTTGAGATTCATCTGTTTATTTATGATTTTGAGAAATTAGGGTTTTAAGCATAATCAGGCTTTAATTAATCAATTCATCAACAAATTCTAAATTTCCTCTTCATTCCAAGTGACACTAAATCTATAGAAGATCCCTCTTGCAAGAGTTATGTCTTGATTTGATTTATGTCCTTGAATGTAAGGTGTGAAAGGAGATTTAACCTACACATCCATTGAAATTAAAAACCCCTCTTTTTATGCGAAACAACCCAAAGGTAGGTGAATACATATGTAATATGGATCTGACCAAAAGTGAGCCTGAGTATGAGCATTTTCTTTTTGGTGCACCTGATGAATACTTACAAAGTATGGAACAGAATTTAGATCATGGTTCAGTTGGTGCATCCTATCTTTATGATATTTGTTTGGATAGCTTTTTAGAACCGAGACTAAATCATGATTTCAACAAACCAGATCAAGTGTATGCAAATGTGTTCATCGAACATAAGACTTATGAAGTTTTTAGGTTTGATCTGATAGTAATGGATGAGGTTAATATTTGTAATGCCATTTATCTAATGGATTATGAGCATTTTTAGTTATCAGTTTAGCTTGATAAAATCTTATTATTATAGGATAATGATTTTGTGGATGCAAGTCACTACAATGTCTCACATGGTATGATGGATAATTATGTTGTTTGCATGACAAATGGAGAAATGCTTCAGTTAGAGCCTATCTATACAGATCAGGAGAGCACAAGACACTTGAATGATAGCATGATCAGGAGTTCTGTAGTACTAATACACAATTATGATTATGATCATCTGAGTTACAGTTATGCTTCTAATCTTTGCTCCAAGTGCTCACTGGAAAATAAGATATATGATAGAGGAAGGTTTTCCCTCTTCTTTTGGGGTGGCCTAGGGCCAGCACATAAGATAACAAATCTATGAATGGGCCCTTTGAGTTGGGTGGTTACAAGGTAAAATTGGATGCTGGTCTACAAAACTAGAGATCTCGATCCTCATGATGACCTTATGGTCATTTGTCCCCAACAAGAGCCACTGTTTGGATTTGCATTTTGATGCATGCCCTAGCTCTTCATTCTTTTCTTCTAGGCTTGCTAAAACCCATGTAAAACCCTAATGCCTAGAGTCTACCTCTTAATCCTGTGACCTAAAACTATGGCGAGTACCCAACCTATTTAAATAATGTTCTATCTTTTTGTTGGATGTTAGGCATGCTTTGTTTTATGTCGCCTCTTGTTCGTTTGACCTAGCACCGCCCCTCTTTCGAAACAACTTTTGTGTGCATGTTGAAATTAATTTATTTGTCATGTCTAGGTCAGCAATTCTTTTTCCTTCACTAAGGCTTTGCACTTTGATGTGCCTTGTTTTCTATCCCAACAATGGTGCGGAGTCTGATGTGGCACCCATATGTCTTTACAAATTCTTCACGGAAGGTCTATTTTTTGTTGAGCCTCCGAGACACATTCAGTGGGGTTGCTTAAAAGCACCATGGTGGCATTGTAACTAGCACAATGACATTTCATGGAGACCATGCACTTCATTGGGACTATTCTAAGGCTTTTGCAGAACCACGAAGCTTGGGCTGCTATCCGATATGGTGATGCCCACATGGAGCATGTGCATTCAAGGAGAAGGGTAGGTGCGAGACTGTAGAGTCCGACGTGGTATTTTAGGTGCTGAATTGGCATTTTGTTGAGGTTTCTTCCTTCGTGAAAGATATTTGAGGCTCTCAGCAGGGCAATGAAGGATGTGTTGTGGGCTATGGTGTACTCACTTGCTGCGGTGACAACAAATGAATACATTTCACCAGGGTTGAGGTTTTCGTTGTAGTCTTGAGTGACTCAGCATGAGGAAGTGAAGTGCCACTATGGCAGATACAATCCTTGCACTTTTCATGCCAACTAGTCTTCACTGGAGGGATTTCAAATCTCTGTGAAGACCGTTGATTGATATAAATCCATGGTCAAGATTCAAAGATGGTAAACAACTTCCTCTGGGCATGTTGACTATTCTTGGTGTCCTTCGATTTAATTCATAGAAATGGATCTGATGACTGGGATTGAATGGGTCAATGGAATGGAGAAGCATGGTAAATAATGAGACAGAGCTATGTGCTTCAGGAATGGGAAGCTAGAGATTAAGCATGTGTTGAGTCTTATCCTGCTGATGATCAAAGAGTTGGTCTGTTCATTTAAGCTGTGTCTTATTATTGTTATGTGATGGATGCAATCAGGAAGGAAATTTTCTATATCGAGAAGATCTTGGTGCCTCTCTTTCCACTGGCATTGTACATGATGATGCTTATGTTCGAGTAGGGTGTCATGCTCGCAAGGATTTGTCAAGACTGCTACCTGATGCTAGAATTAAGCGAAGTATGCACCTGATGTCCTAAATTGGCATAGTTTTGAGATCGAGAAACCTAATTTGGCTATCTCATTATGGAACCAGAGGTTGTGATTGAATTTCACGCATGCGAAGGCCTGGATCATTAACTAAGTGTCACTTCTTTCCTTTTTGTGGTGAAGCTAGATGATTATTGTAAGATTTCCATTTAAGGGCATGCACTACCAAGGTACTATCTGAAATAAATTTATAGGGTGGGTGGATAGAGTGTGATTATCCGTAGGGTGGGAATTTCCACAATCTCACTATAAATAGATGCTTATGTTGTTGCTTTGTTCACTATCTCCTTTTGTGCAAGCAATATGGAGCTTCATCTCTCAAGTATGCTCTTTCTAGTGTCCTGTTCCTTAGGATTTTCTTCTTTATTCTCATGGTTGATGATATGTCCTTACAAGATTAAGGGATTATAGGTGTTTTTTATAAGGGATGGGAGGATTTGGTAAGATTGGGGAAGTTCAAAAACGTTCGATAGGCTATTGTAAACCCTTCTTCACTCCTTGCTTTCATCTATATGAGGGCTTTGTACCCTAGTCCCCACACTCCTCTTGTTCCTTATTTCTGCAAGACTCTAAATTGGGCTCAAAGGTAGAGAGGCATCATTGCTGTCTCTCCCTTTCCCTCAGTATTTCAGACCCTGGTAGAGCTTGGGTCATAGTGGGTGGTGTGTTGTTCCCCTAGATGAAGCAAGTGGGCATTTTGGAGGGAATTATGATTGCTAATTTTCCCTTCCTGGATAGACTTTTGGCACAACTAAGACCAGCTATTAGAGGCATCATCTGGTTCTTGATTGGCTGAGTTGGTTGGGAACTTCCCAATCAGAGGAGAGGAGTTTCCTGCCCGCGCCTATGAGTGGTCATAATAGGTGGGACCCGGGCTTCTGGTGCTTCCTTTCTTTTTTGATCCTAGTGGGAACTCCCTTGTCTACTTGCGTGGCTGGAGAAGTTTGGTGAATGGTTCTCATATGGGGAGCAAGTGTTCACATGTGAGGAGGGGATGAGCTATTAGAGCACCTTATAATCCCCATTCCTTCAAACCACGTTAGGAACAGGAAAATGTACACGACAAAATTAGTTACTCCTGTTTGCCAAAGGTGATGATTTGTTGTAGAAGCATGCCTTAGTGGTTGGGGATGGATGTTTTGGCATCTTGTTGTCAATATTTGTCAAATGAAAATGGGACACCTATACATGGCTTGTAGCTTGTTTGCTCCCATGTTTCTATAAATGGGAAATCAGGGCCATTTTTGAGGGAGTTCTTAGATCTTTAGTTTCATGTAGCAATGTATTTTGTGTTGTAATCCGGAAGCAATAGAAGAAAAGTTATACTTTAGCTTATTCAAATCTGTAAAGTGGAGAGTTTCTTCAAATTTCAATATATTTTGTACTAGTTATGAAATCATCTCCATATTGTATTTGGATGAAGTTAATATGAGTACTTAATATCAAGGATATTATAGTTCATCTTTACAGTTTCTCCATATTGTGCATGTTTTCTATGGCTTTCTCTCAAGGAGAGAAATAATTTTCTTAGGAAATATTCAGTTAGATTTGTCTGCATTATGGTTTTAAAAGATGGTTCCATGATCTCAAGTGAAGGAGGTATTAATACAAGGTATTAACATTGTGAGTCCATTTCATGATGAAACAATATTGCTTGAATGATACACTTGTTGTGCATAACTTTGACTCTGTTACCCTATCGATTAGACATCGGTCTCTCATGGGCCTGATGTATTGATTTAGATCCATACCAAACAAACTAAAGTCATTTCTATATCTGTTATTCCTTTAAGAGTAGGTTTGGGTAAATGATGTTCTCAATCATGGTCTGGGTTGTATTGCTAAAGGATTAATCCAATCTAGATGGAATCAGTCATTTCCCTGGTAAAATGTTATTGACGACCTTATATTTTAATGCAACATCCAACATTAGTCAAAATATACCCCTTGGATGTTGTATAGGTACACCCGCCTTGGTCTTGTAGAACCAAAAGTGCAGAGGATTTTTCAACTCTTTTGTTGTAATCATGTTCGTTGGCCACTGACCTGAAATCCCTAAGTATAAAAAATTGGCTAACCTTTAGGGGGTTTTGGGCAATCAGTTGGAGGAACCAACATAACTTATATCGTATTTCTAGCAAGCTTGAGCTAATTGACTATTTAGAGAATCATCTCAAAATGCCCATATCTTACACATTGTAGGCAAAACTTAAGGGGACACATATAGGAATGCATGACTATTTTCATCTTTTGGTGCATATGCATGATTGTTTCTATCTACTTGAAAGAGGCCTTGAAGATCTACTTATAGCCATAAGCATGCTATGAACTTAGTGACAATGTTTAGGGTTTATCATGCTTTGGGTATGGCTATTGATGGCATAAATTTGTATTTTCATTTATTTTTAATTGACTTTTCAAGTGAACCTAGGGAAGCTCCCTTCCAAATTTATCAAATCCCAAGAAGAGGAAGAATGACCTACTCTTAAGCATTGGCTTTAACATTTTCTTTACTTGATCATGAGTATTGATCTATTGTTCTCAAGTTGACAGTCACAGTCTTCTAGGGTAGAAGAACAATAGCTTAGATTGCCAACAATTTATAGGATGTAACATCCCTCATATTTTGTTCCTTTGTGATCTAATTATGCGGTAAAATTTGATGAGCTCTATTGACTTATGTTGAGTGCAAAGTGTTGATTTAATGTATTTTGTGTATAACGTGTGGTTACACTGCCATTGTTAATTTATAAAGGTGATTATATGATTATATTATTTCTAACAATGCTAGTAAGGTATATGTGGCAAGATTGCCATTGTTAATTGTATAAAGGTGATTATATGATTATATTATTTCTAACAATGCTAGTAAGGTATATGTGGCAAGATTATGTTATGTGATAGGTATAGGCATTGGGGAAGGTGAACTAAGGTCTTGGTGTTGAAGTGTCCTAAAATAATTCAATTCTGTGGACAATTAATAATAAATTAAATTAAGATAAATAATTAATTGAAGATTATATTTATATTTATATTTATAATTGAGTGCATAGAGATAATTCTATTTATTTATTTGATAATTAATTTTTAAGGTTACTTAAAAAATGAAGAAGTGTCTAAGTTAAATTAAGATAACAATTAATAATAAATTAAATTAAGATAAACTATTAATTGAAAATAAAACCATGGGGTTTGAACCTTGGTTGCATGGGTAACAACACCATGCTTTAACCACCACATTATTTGATGAACATCTAAAGCATTATAATATTATTTTTTATTTTTTATTTGTTGGGTTATATTTTATCTTAAATTAATAAATAATAGAATTGATGTGATTTTGCATTTGGATTATTTAATTATTATAATTAAAATGAATTGGAAATAAATAAACATTTTCTTATCTTTAATTTTTATTTAGAAAAGGTAATATTGGATTTTCTAATATTTAATATAAGGAATGTGCATAAAGGAAAAAATTATTTAAATAGAATATATTATGTAATTAAATTTAAATATTATTTTATATATTTTATTCCTATTAGAAGTTTAATTTTAGAATCAATTTGTAATTCTTATTTTAGATTATTCATGGTGCAAACTTTTAAAATTAGATTATTCTTAGCTTCTAATGTGGATGTGTTCTAATTTTTAAGTGTTCATACTTGGGGATGAGGACCCCCATGTTGTGTCCTCACAGCATCTATATATATATATATATAATTTTGGGCCACTTGATATTGTACTTGGTTCATAGCTTCAGTCAAAAGTGTTTAACCATGTTGAATTAAAAAATGCCATTGGTTAAATGGATTTATGTTTAAAATATTGAATTAAAAATTAGTATTATCCAAAATTAAATATCCTTTTATTCTTTATTGTTTTTACCCCATCAGGGCTTAAATTTGACAGTTGCATTTTAGCTGTAAAATACAATTGAAATTTTAAAATGACTCTATCATTTGAAAGGAGAGATTTTGGACAAACTGTCAAAATTTATATAGGATTATGATGATAGATATATTTGGTTTTATATAATTTACTTATACTAAAGTGTTTCATAGTATTTTAAAGGCAAAATTGACTAGATAACTGTCATAAAAAAATTGCTTGACAAGCAAGGTTGACTTCAAATTTAAGCCTTGGTTAGATGGATTTATGTTTAAAAGGATTTATGCTTAAATTTGAGAAAAGCCACTGCATAATGAAAAATATGCCATGTGGCTGCATATATTTCTTTCCTTTTTTTCATTTGTTCTAAATCTTATCCCCTAAATTTAATATATTAATAAATGTTTTTTATTGATAATTTCTTTTTGTTTTTCTTAATATAGTAAAAAACTACAATTTAAAATAATTGATTGGAAAAAAATAAAATATATTATAGGGCCACTAACTCCACAAATATCTCCTAAGAGTAAGTAGTTGCATAGAGACATGCCCTTATTATTTTTATTGAGAGATATTAATAAATAATTTTTAATTGATGATTTCTTTTTCATTATGTGCATATATTTCTTTCCCTTTTTTTCATTTTTTTCTAAATCTTATCCCCTAACTTTTATATATTAATACATTGTTTTTTATTGATAATTTCTTTTTGTTTTGAAAAACTACAATTTAAGATAATTGCTTGGAGAAAAATAAAATATTCACGGGGCCACTAACTCCACAAATATCTCCTAAGAGTAAGTAGTTGCATAGAGACATGCCCTTATTATTTTTTGAGAGATATTAATAAATAATTTTTTATTGATAATTTATTTTTCATTATGTGCAAATATTTCTTTCCCTTTTTTTCATTTTCTTCTAAATCTTATCCCCTAAATTTCATATATTAATAAATAACTTTTTTTATTGATAATTTCTTTTTGTTTTGAAAAACTACAGTTTAAAATAATTGCTTGGAGAAAGATAAAATATTCATGGGGCCACTAACTCCACAAATATCTCCTAAAAACAATTGCGAGAGTAATTGTATGGGGACACCCCCTTATTATTTTTATTGAGAGATAAACATGAATTAGTACTACCTTGCAAATCAAAATCACTTAACTAGTGATTATTAATTACGCTGAGAGATGAAGCCTAGAGGCGTATTATTTTTATTGAGAGATAAACATGAATTAGTACTACCTTGCAAATCAAAATCACTTAACTAGTGATTATTAATTACGCTGAGAGATGAAGCCTAGAGGCGTTAAACAGCCACAACACGATTGCAAGTTTTATTTTACATTGACATTTAGTCAGCGGTCAAGGTAAACTATTCAAAATTAAACTATTTAAAATAATTTATTCTATCATAGTGATGTTGTGGGTAGTTAGGGTTTGGGTTGACTAGGTCCCAATCGTTCAGTAGGTTTTCATGCTTAGCTGTGATTTGTTTTAGACCAGTGAAAACAACAAACCAAAATAACATCTATGGCAGAGGAATGTGTTGATACTATTTTTCTCGCTTCCCAAGACCACAAAGACACTGCAGAGACAACTTACCACAATAATACAGAAAATGCTTCCATGGATTTAGAAACTCCTCAAAATGCGAGCAAGAGAGACAAGGAGGAAGACCCACAAGAAGATAATGATAATGGAGAAAGGGCTATGTAAGAAACAAAGGATAGAGGAGCTTGATGGGTTAAAGCAAAATGGTGCAGAGAAGTTTGTGGAAGAGGCCAGGCTTGATGTCATGGATGCCCAAGAAGGAGACACATAGAAGGATGGTGAGTCCCATAAGAAAGAAGGAGAAAGTGGAGGGTGATGAACATAATGAAGGCGACAATGGCAAGGTTAAGGAGGAGGAGGAGAAAGTGGGTCATGTGAAACTCAGCCCTAAAGTCTCTATCACTGCCAAGTAGATGTTTGATTATTTCTACAAGTTTTTGCATTATTGTCCACTAATCTCAATGTCAGTAAGGTATGCCTTTAACACTTCTGAAGTGGGAGTATTCAGTGTTGTCTTTTTCTTGTGGGTTCATTAAGTTTAATCTGTTATTGGTATTTTCAGAGTTAGTATCATTAGATGATTTTAGCTCCAATCAGTGTTGGATTACTTTTTGATTTTTTGGCAATAAATCATTACATGGGTGCATTCAGCTTTGTCAATTTTTGTTGTATCTAAAGTTAGTAGATTTAAAGGATTACTGGTTGTATTTAGCTTGTTTATTTTTTCTATTTTTAGGCCATCCTTGCTGCTGTGGCCTCCCCATATAGGGCTGTACATCCCCAGATGAGGGCATGACCCTCACTAGACCCAAGCGCTTCAGTTTGAAGGTATTTTCTGGTTGCAACATGGATGCCAGCTTGCCAGATTGGCCCAATGTAATTCATAATTACACACATGTGGTCTTTTCTTCTATGGTAATTTTTTAGTTGAGATTATGATCCACGTTATCTGGTTTGGAGTCAGTTTGAGCCACGGTGGTTTAGATTTTAAAGCTAGGCTATGCTCAAATGTATGTATTAAGCTTTGTATAGATCACATTTTTTAACATTTTAAATTTGGAACATTACCCAAATTTACCCTATTAAAGCAATCTTGGACCATATTCTGAATTTGGGTCATGCTCAAATGCATGCATTAAACTAATTATAGACCACATTATTAAGATTTTAAACTATGGATCATGCTCAGTGTAGCTCATTAAACTAAATTTGCGTTAGATTTTGAAGTTGGGTTATGCTTAACTGCACCCTATGAAACAATGGTTATGCTCAAATCTACCCTATCGAATTGAGTCATTCTCCAATATACCCCATTAAACTTGGATCATTTCTCAAATGTACCTTATTAAAACTTAGGTGATGCTTGAATATTCCCGTATCTTTATGCTACATCTTTGCCCTAAGTTCATTACATTATGGACCAACTTATTGGTGGTTAGAGGGATTTGAACTTCAATGATGCTGTTATTAGTGTTCCCCCTTACAAATTCACCAAATTTGGTTAGATTTTTTTTCACGCGTTTTAGTTGTAGCACTCTTTAAAAAAAAAATTATATGTTAAATATAGGTAATGATTTCATGATTCAATATCATATATCAACTTGTTAGTGGTATAGATTTTATTAGTATTTTAATTATATTATTTGTCCTATTTTTATCCTATAGGCTTGAATTTGTTGAACTAGGACTCTATTCAATGGAATAGAGAACTCATCAATGGTTATCTTCATTCTATTGAGTGTTCGGAAATCAATACACAAAGTCTAAAAGATCCATTCTTATTTTTCATAAATAGCATTGTTGCCAAGCAGGGGCTTTTGCTCTCCTAAATTACTCTAGCTCCTAACAATTTTTGGACCAATAATTCTATCTCACTTTTCTTTGCTGATCTTGTTATCTATAAGGCTTGATATTTGGGGCATTTCTATTTCCAAAAGTTATATGGGATGATCTACTTGCCCTCAAGGTGGAAGCCTCTTAAGGAGAGGATCTGCAAATACTTTACTGTGTCACTTAATGGGTGTGTAGTGGCTACTATTACCATCAACCAATAACCACAATGCTTTTTTACCCATAGAATTCAACTATGCAAAGAAGAATTACATGCACTACAAAATCATTTGCTCATTTTCCCGTCAAAAATTAATTGGCCCAAGGATGACATATATAATCATTATTAGCAGTAGAACATTAACATAAAATATTTAAAACTATTTAAAACAAAATACCAATTGGAAAAATAATAATATCTAATTTATTAGATAGAATTAGGCTGTGAAAATTGATAGGTCCGGTATCCTAATCTTCGAATCGTGAAGCTCACAAAACCAACATGGATTATAGGTGAAAATTCCAATCAGTCATATGGATATAAGGCTGATTTCTAGCAAGAAAAAAGCAACTAGAGTGCTAGGTACTGAATGAAATAATCAATAGATAACTGCCAAGATGAGCAAACAGGATCCAAAAAAACCCAACGATAGAAAAATCAAATACTCTCGAACTATTTGAAGGTCTAACTATTCCCCCCCCCCCCAAAAAAAAAAAATGCATAAAATGTGGGATCATGATTTTATAGCTTAAACTTCAAATTTGATTATTTTGTTTAGGGTGTAGGTTTCTTATGTTGTCAATGTTGTTCAAATGCCATCATATGTTGTGGATGCGCAATCAAGCTTTAGTCTTATGATTTCATGATTTTAAATTTTCTAATGGAAGAACTATAGTGTGGTTTGGCAATCTCTTGTTGCAAATGAATGCTCAATCTTTGGGGTGGTTGGTATGTCACTTTTCTCCATTTGGGATTACCTATACTATGGTGGAGCATTGTTATTGCATAGACTTTAATATAATTGTTTGATTTGTATATTATTAGAGATATGGACAAGGAAAGAATGATGAGCTTTCTCTTGAAGCCCATGGAGACTATACTTGTGAGGTTGGCTACCTTAAATTTTCCCACTACTGCACTTCTGTAGGATCTGATAATCTGCTGAGTAATGTGTGGTACGTACCTGATGAGCTCTTCCCTATGAATGGTACTCTGGAGGTTCGAGAGCATACATTTTGGGTTAATGTTTCTCACTCCTACTATCAGCTTGCACAGAAGATTGAGGTATTTGTTTTGAAATGATTTTATTTTTAAAAAAATTTGACAATGGTGGGTGGTGCAATCCACCCAGACCACATTTTGACATGGCCCAACTTGCATTTGAAATGATTATCATTTGGAAGGCAGGGATTGTGCCTGTCAAATACTAAAGGTAAAGCTATTTCTAAAGTTATTATTTTTGACATGGGCTTAATAAATATATTTTTGAGTTCACTCTTGTGTAGAGGGATCAGGTTTACCATCAATGGCAACTATTATTTTTATCTTATCCTAATAACAAATGTAGGTGGAAATGGAGATGTTGTGGATGTGAAGTTAAAGGGATCTAATACTGATTGGTTTTCTTTAACAAGGATTATCGGGCCTAATTTCCTATCCAGAGCGATTATTGATACCCATCAGATGTGTTCATTTCTTCATGTTTTTTCCCTGAATCATTTTCTTTTGGAAAAAAGAACATTAAGAAAAAAAGAGTTCCCTCAGAAAACATTTATTGAAATGCCTATATTGTAGTAATAATTGTTTTTTCTCACTTCTTCCTCATCTCTGCAAGTGAAGAAACTTGCTGTTTTGTATGTGTTTCATTTCATGTGAACATCATGCTTATACCCCTCCTCATTCTATTACAAGCGAGTTAAGCCATCTAGGTAGTTTATTTTAATTTTAGCATAAGCAGAAAGCTAGAAATTGCAAAGATTGATCAAATAATTGATTGTCTCAATCACTAGAAAATTAGTTCTGGAAGCAGTCTGTTCCACAACTTTCTAATATCAATGAATGTACTTTGATCTCTTGTTAGTATTATCAGCTTTTAATAATTTTACAAAGACTTCACTTTTGTCAGTTATTCTTTCCTTTTGCATGCTGATACTATGCTCCTATTTATGCATGAAAGATTTGTTTGTTAGCTTTTGGTCTCTCAATAAAAATAGTTATGGGGGAGGGATGCTTTCTATAAGTAACATTGTTTCTGAAGACAATTTTTTTGTATCTTGTAATAGTTAAACAAATTATACATGCTTCTATTTTTATCTATTTTTCAATGAAAACATGCTATTTTGGTAACAAAAACTAAAAATGCTTGCCTATCATTCTGAATCATTGTCACAGACATTAGTGTGTTAGTGCTATAACATAATTTGAATCTTTAGTAGATATTACACCCCAATCACTGCATGTTAAATCTGTAAATTGCTTTCTAGCCTTCCATTCGCAAGTTTATAACTGTGACTTATGGCAGGTTTATAAATGTGACTTATATGAATTAGAAAGATTCTGGTAAAAAAAATTGTATGAGAGTTTTTTTAACAACATTTTGGATCACTCTTTAATAATAATTAATATGTAACTTATGTGTTGTGATTCCATTACCTCAGGCATTTTTAGCATTTCCAAATTAATTATGAATCAATTTACTAAATGTCATTCTAGACATTGTTTTTATGCTAAGTCCATTGATATTTTGGTAACAAAAACTGAAAATGCTTGCCTATCATTCTGAATCATTGTCACAGACATTAGTGTGTTAGTGCTATAACATAATTTGGATCTTTAGTAGATATTACACCCCAATCACTGTGTGTTAAATCTATAAATTGCTTTCTAGCCTTCCATTCGCAAGTTTATAACTGTGACTTATGGCAGGTTTATAAATGTGACTTATATGAATTAGAAAGATTCTGGTAAAAAAAATTGTATGAGAGTTTTTTTAACAACATTTTGGATCACTCTTTAATAATAATTAATATGTAACTTATGTGTTGTGATTCCATTACCTCAGGCATTTTTAGCATTTCTAGATTAATTATGAATCAATTTACTAAATGTCATTCTAGACATTGTTTTTATGCTAAGTCCATTGATTACTTCTATAAAATTACTTTTGTCACGACTTAAAAAGCACAACCAGATCTACACACAATAGATCTATCTGCTCATCCTTTGATGAAAATACTATGTGAAATGTTTCATCAAGTGCCTGGCCTTGCCACCATTTCATTTCAGCTTCCATAATTCATAGAACTTCTTTAACTCAAATTTGCTCTTAGTATTTATTAGTTACAAGACCAACACACTTCCATCATAACAATATGCCACATATATTAGTTGCCTCTGAATGTGGGATTATTACATATAAGAGCAACAAATGAAAGATATACCATATTTTTCTTAAGAAAGCAACAAAAATTAAACCAAACAAATGATTTATATTTTTAAAAACATTAGATCAAATACTATTTGCAAAATTGAAATAAAAGAAGAATGTCATAGAAGAATTCACATCCATTTAAACTGTTAGAAATTTTGATGTCTTCTATTTTAGTAAAGATCATGACACCATAATCAGAATGGCATAGAAGAATTCACATCTACTTAAATTGCTAGAAATTTTAATCATCTATTATGCTAATAGGTCCTACCTTGACATCTACATTTTAATGCAAGGTGGTAAATTGCTAATTATAAAAGTATGAAATTTTATATTATAAATTTAATGTAATTTTACTACTAATTATAAAAGTTTGAAATATTACAAATTTAATATAAAATATACTATACTATTTCAAAATTTGAAATAGTATATTAGAAATTTGTGGTAAATTGCTAATTATATAAGTGGCCTTTAAAAAATGTTAAAGTAAAAAAAATTAAAGTTGTTTAAACTTTGAATTCAAAATTAAGGTGAATTGTTAGGGGGCCTTGGTTTCCTTGCTCCGTGCAAGTTGGTAAATTCATAACTATAAAAGTTTGAAATTTTATATTACAAACTTAATGTAAAATATACTATATTATTTCAAATTTTGAAATTTTATATTACAAATTTGTTGTAAATTGCTAATTTAAAATTTTGAAATATTACAAATTTAATGTAAAATATACAAATACTATTTCAAATTTTAAAATTTTATATTAGAAATTTGTGGTAAATTGCTAATTATATAAGTGACCTTTAAAAAATGTTAAAGGCAAAAAAATTAAAGTTGTTTAAACTTTGAATTCAAAATTAAGATGAATTGTTAGGGGGCTTTAGTCTCCTTTGTGTGCAAGGTGGTAAATGGTGGTAAATTGCTAATCTGCTCTGCATTATATTTCTATATATTATATTATCATATAGATCTCTTCCTTTATATATTTTATTATCATACTATCTATTACATATACATGGTATTAGGGATGTCCCCCTTATAAAGAAACCTAGGAGTCATCTTATATGTTGGCCCTGTCCTCTACACTTCTCTTGCGATGAGTTGTGGTAGATTTTGGTCGATGCTCTGCCTCTTGCCAACATCATCCCCCCATTTTGAAACTATGTCTTGTCCTCAAGACATGCGATAGTAATTGTTGGGTAGAATGTTCTTGTAGAATACTTTGAGTTGAGTGAGTGTGGTGTCCCATTGCTTTTTAGCCTATGTTAGTACTTGTACCTGACCCTCTATCTAAATTTGTGTGTTTTTTGCTTCCCTGAGAGTGGAAGGTATCTGAATCTTTTGAGCATTTTTCTTAGCCTCTGCGAATATTCCTTTTAAGTGAGCTAATCTAAGGCTTACCACTTCCCTTAGATATTTTACTTGTTCTTTGACATGTTCTTTGCTCTTGTAGTTGCTACAAATTTGTGTAGTTGTTCTTAATTTGTTCCCTAATTACCCCATTCATATCTTTCAGTGGATCATATGTGGCTACAATTTGTGCTATTTGTATATCCAAATTGTCTATCTGATCCTTTATATTTTTAGTAGTTGTAGACCATTGCAAGAAAAATTGATATAGTGCAATTTCCTCTCCTATGGATTGTTGGATGTTTTTGATTTGTGTTTCCAAAAGTGTGTGTGTTGATACACATTTCTTAGAAGCCTCATCCATTCTTTTCTTTTTTATTTCATCTGTGGCCTACTATTTCACATTTACTTCTTGATACTTTAATTCTTCTTGGAGGTTGTCAACCAGTTGCTTCAGTTGTTGTGTTAGTGGTAGTGTTGTGTCTCTTTAAACATTGGACAACTAATTCTAAATTGTATCTATATCTTCTTGCAGTTGTTCAGTGCTATCTACATGTTGCTACAACATTTCTTCCCTTATTGCAGTATGGAATATGTTCCTTAGTTGTAACTTTTGAATTGGTGAGATTCTAAAGAGGTTGACTTGTGATCCAATCAGAGGAAGTTGTAGCAGTTAAGGGGTGACCGATGATTGTATTTCCTTTTTTTGCACCAGGAAATCTTTGATTGATTGTATAGGGGAGGCAGAAGTAGAGACCTCTAGAGTATCTGTATTCCCTATTTGTTGTGAT
This sequence comes from Cunninghamia lanceolata, assembly GCA_027924645.1. Classification (NCBI taxonomy): domain Eukaryota; kingdom Viridiplantae; phylum Streptophyta; class Pinopsida; order Cupressales; family Cupressaceae; genus Cunninghamia; species Cunninghamia lanceolata. The sequence goes on along the minus strand of BSBN01000204.1, from coordinate 940,911 downwards.
CCTTCTCCTTGTTCCGTCTCTTGTATGTTCTATGGAGGTGATTCCACTTGTTCATGTTCCTTTATTTCTTCTCCCCTTAGTGTATCACATGCTTTCTTTGTAATGTCCTCTGTTTCCTTCTCCATTTTCTGTCTTTCTTCCATTGATAGGCTCATCATGGTATCCACCCTCTATTCTGTTCTTAGTTCTTTTACTTATATCTCTGTTAATTTTTCTTTTTGTTTAGTAGAGATAGTTGGGTCCACCTCATCTATTGCTTTCTATCGCATTCCTTCTTCCATTTCTAGGGCTTGTTCCCTTCTCTTCCTCATTGCTTTTGTCAACTCTTGAGGGAAGTCTTCCATTATGTCCTCCATTATTTGGTCACTTTTCGCATGTGGATAATGACTACTCTTTCTCTTATTTTCTTATTCTCCTTGGAGACTTCATTATATAGTTCTACTATATTCTTCACCATACCATAGTGTTGGATGGCATTTACCAATGCATTCAAATCCAGTGTGACCTCTTCTTGTGCTAGTTGCTCTTGTTGTGCTTATGTTGTTATCTTCACTGGCATTGATACTTTTGTTTTCTTTTTTTGTGGCAAATTTTTTGGTTCTAGTACCTCTTGTTCTTCTATTCCTACCCCTCCTAACTAAATTATGTTCCTTTTTACTCCTTGATTTTGCCTTTTCTTTTTCTTCTCAGAGCTTAGTTATATCAACACTTTTGAGATCTCTTCTACTTTTAGGTCTTTCTTTATTTTTTGTGGTGTTGATATGGTTTGAGATGAGGCTACTAGTTCTAGCACTGATTAGGTACTTGGGGTAATGAAGTGTAGCCTTCTAGACCTCCTAGTTTATGGGGTTGTTGATGTTCTTCTCTACAGTAGTTGTGTGGTAGCTAGTGGTGCTAATGAGCTAGGTTACGATGGAATCCCCCATTTTTCATGTAACTTCTCCTTATTCTTCTCCACTTTTTCCTCTACATCTTTCTTTTGTTACCTATCCATAAATTCCCTATACGTCCCAAATCGCTTCATATTTGGATCTTTTGTTTTGACTAATAGGCTCTGTGCATAAGCTTATATATATTCCTTTGTAACTTCGTAGGGAAGTTTAGGTATCCAAGATGTCTTGTATTCTACTGCCGCCATATATGTATAATCCTTGTCTACCATGAATGTAATCTAGTTTATAATTACTTCTTAACTGACTCATAAGGGATCCTTTCTCTAGATTGCATGTTTGTCTAGAAGGTTTTGAAGAATCCCCAGTAAGTGGCAGTAAACAAGGGTTTGTCTTTGAAAATTTTATCATGTTGGGTAATTTGTTTTGCAACTGTTGTGTCTGCTTCCCATATCTTAGCTCCATAATTGGGTAAAGCATTCATGAAGTAAAAAATGAGGCATATGATTAATGTTCCATACCTAAAGTTATAATTTGAGGTCTTTGTTTTTGTAGATTCTCCATCCATTTCTCCCTCAACACTTCACATAGGTCAAAATTTGTCATTTACTACCATCTGACTGTATGAATGGCTATCTTGATGGCTGACCCTTCGTAGTTTGCATAATAAATTTTGTAGGAAATTCCCATGGTTGTGTATCTTACCATAGGGTTGGCAATTTCATTTATATTCAAGCTCTGACCATCTGGTGTTGTGCTGGTGAGTTCTATGACCTTGTAATTTTTTTATCACCTTTTTGGATGGTACTTCCCCTACTGCATTCAGCCTCATGATCTCTTGGATCATTTGTTTGGTTATGTGGTATGGCCTATCCAAGTATATGAATTCATCATGTATACAACTTAGTATAATTCTTGCCCATTCATGGTCAACATAGAAGTTTGGGTAGTCCTTCCATATGACTAATTTCTTCTTTCCTATTTCCACATATTGTGGCAAATAGTTTGTTTGGTCTGGCTAGAGAAGAGTTTTGCGTAGCTCCTTGAATTTGGTATGATCTATCTCTAAGATCGGTGCATGTATATATTTCCTTATTTCCTCCATGTAGATGACATCTGGTAGAACCCCTAAAAATGTGCCATGTTTATCTACCTCCATTACTTGGTATGGATACCTTTTATATTTTGGCCTTGGCTTCCGAGAGATGTCTATCATTATCAAGGTGGCCATTTTTCTACAACTGTTCTTAGGGTTTCCACTACTTTCTCTACTTGTTTGATCACTCTTAGTTCTTTTTATCTCATATTAGATGTAATTGTATTTAGGTTTGGTCGGCTTTAAGGTTATATATAAGTCCAACGATGCTTTGGTGCATTAATTATAGTTTCCCATTTCTCCTTTGGCAGGCTTTTGTAGTCATTAAGTGTAATCTCTAACTTAGATGCTAATGGTCTTATTTATATTTCCTATGTTACCTTATAATACATATGGTACATTTATGAATTTCATGCATTTTATTTCTTATTCCATAGGTTGATGGTAATCTTTTAATCTTGTGCCATTGACATACCCTGTTACTGCATTTTCCTTAGTTGCCTTAATCTTACCACTCCTGATTTCACAATCTCATGTATGTGATAGGGTCTGAGCCAATAGAATTTTAGCTTCCCCTACTTTTTGAATTTACTATCATAGAGAAAAACTAGGTCACTTTCTTTAAATGTTTTCAACCTTAGATCTCTATCATGCCATGCCTTCTAGCGCTTTCATTCCAAATTTTGATTATATACTGTAATGACTATGTTTTCATCTAATTTATCTAGTTTTTCAATTCTTTCTGCTAGGGAATCATCCTAGTTCAACTACAAAGTGAGTGCGATGCGTAAATTTGGAATTATAAAGTTCATTGGTAATACTGCATTTGTTCCATACACTAGTTCAAATGGTGTGAACTTAGTACTTCTTTTATATGAAGTGCGGTAAGCCCATAGTACCATAGGTACTTTCAAGTCCCAATCTTCTCTATTGCTATCACACATCTTGGTTAGTGTGGTTCCAATTATCTTGTTCAGAGCTTCACTTGCCCCATTTTCTTGTAGATGATAAGGTGAATTCTTGTTAAGGGTAATCATGAAGTTGTGTAGTAACTCCGCAAACATGTTATTCAAAAAATATTTACCTTGATCACTAGTTATACATAGTGGACATCAAAATCTTGTGATTATATTCTCATATATGAACTTAGCGACAATATTTGTGGTACAATCCCTAGTAGGTTCAACTTCCACCCATTTGGTTACCCCTATAATGATGAATCTCTCTTTAGAATCTTTGGCTGGGGGGTATATTGGTCTAATATAGTCAATTGCTCATTTCTCAAATGGGATTTGGGCTAATACTAGTTTGAGTGGCATTTCATCTAATGCAGTCGGTCTCCCTGTCCATTGATAGATGTTGCATTATTTTACATATGTCTTAGCATCTTTGTGGAAAGTAGTCCACCATAACCCAACCAATTTTACCATTTTTGTGGTCGTTTCTCCTGAATTATGGCCCCCTGATATTCCCTCATGTGTTTCTTATAGTATGGATTCTCTTTCATATTCATACACCACTCTCCTTATGATGGCATCTTTGCTTATTCTATGTAATTCTCCTTCTATTAATGTATACGGTAAAGCTTTCCACATTAATGTTTGCTTATCTTGTGGTGACATGTCTTATGGATATTTTCCTGTGGATAATAGGATTGCTATGTCATGTAATTCTTTTGGTATTGTAGTTATTCTAAATAGATTTACACTAGGTAGGTCTTCCTCTTGACTATCTGGTTCTTCCCCTGTCTCAATTCTAGATAGATAGTCTGGACCTTGGTTATTCTTACCGGGTTTTACCATTATCTTGAAGTCAAACTCTTGGAATATGAGTAGCCACCAACATATCCTTCCTTGGGTAATTGGTTTATTCAAAAAATATTTCAAAGGTTCATGGTTGGTATAGAAGGTGAATGGTGTAGATAATAAGTAGTGTCTGAAATTCTGTAATGCATACACCGTAGCTAAATCTTATCTTTATGTTGTTGTATAGTTTCGCTCTGCTTTGGATAATTTCTAGCTAGAAAAGGCTATAGGGTAGTCTTTATTACCTTTGGGTTGTGCTAGCACTGCTCCTATAGCAATCCCTGATGTGTCAACATGCACATGGAATGGTATGTTCCAATCTAGAAATATCAGTATAGGTGCCTCAACAATCTTTTGTTTCAACATGTCAAAAGAAGTTTGGCATTGTTCATTCTACTCAATATTCTTACCGTATTTCTTCTTCATAAGTTCCTCTAGTAGTGCTACTATTGTGGCATATCCCCTAATGAATTTGTGGTGATATCTAGTATATTTAAAGAATGTCTTTACTTCTAGTTTTTTTTTAGGAAGTATCATTATTAATGTGACTTTTAGTCAGTCATCCATCAGACCTTATTTTCATATGATATGTCCTAATAATGTACCAAAAGGTACCACAAACATGTATTTCTTCAAGCTTAATGATATTTGTAAGCTTCTACATTTGTAATATCATTAGATTAGTGCTTGTACATCATCTTTCAATAGTCCATATGCTATCAAATCATCTAAGTATACCTCCAAAAATCATGGATGAAGTCTTTGAATGTGTTTATCATTATTCTACTCAATATTGTAGGTACATTCTTTAGGCCAAATGGCATAACAATATGCATGAAGGATCCAAACTTAGATGTAAAAGCAATTTTTGGTTGATCCTCTTCCATTATCTCAACTTGGTGATAACTAGAAAATCCATCGATAAAAGAGTAGATTTCCCTACCGGTTACTGATTCTAGTATTTCCCTAGTAAAGGGGGTTGGAAATGGATTGTGTATGCATGTTTTGTTCAATTATCTATAGTTGACACATATCCTTACTTCACTAGTTTTCTTATTTACACTACCATAGGACTTATCCATTCTGCATCCTCTACTAGTTTAATGATTCCTTCCATGATCATTTTGTCCAGTTCTATTTTAACCTTCTTCTTTGTGAGAGTCACTGATGGACTCAAGCCACTAGGATCACTTGCAAAACCTAAGATTTACCTTCCACAAGAGAAAAAATCAAAGATGAATAATTTACACAATGTTTAGGGTGAAAAAGAAGGGTTATGTTTCAAAGGCAAATCCTCCCTTCACACCAAACATTCAAGGGCATATCAACAAAGTTGAATCTCCACTACTAGGAGAATTCACCTATCAGGTTAGGCTGCCACTTGGAACGATGCGGAAGCTCATATGTATCACACAATATCTCAATTTAATGCTCAATTTCACTTATAACCCTAAATATGCAAAACCTTAAGCAAATTATCAAATTACGACAAATCCTTTCAGACCAAGGTAAAGGATAGATATTTAACTCACTATTCTTCAAAATCTAGAAAGCAGAATAGTCAGGGACACTAGGACTAATGCCCTAGTCCAAGGTATACTTTTCGTCACAGAATCTAGAACTTCTCCCAACACTAATCTGCACTGTATCTTCTGTTTCTACCTCAGGAAAAATGGAGGACATAGGGACTAACGCCCTAGTCTAGGAATGTTCATTGGAGTCCTTTGCTTCTTAGATCTTGAATCTTTGTTGTCTGCAGCTTCCTTTCCACAACTCCACTCTATGAAACTCAGTACCTATAACCTGCTATTATGTCAGAAAAATGAACCCTTGGGGGTTTTTTCCTATTAAGGTTTAGCTCCTGGGTCTTTAGATTGCATTTAGAGCATCTTGCATAATAATTTAGACTCCCGATGAGAAAACCCTTGGGTCTTGTGACAAATAGGACCTAAGGGGTGCTAATTTAATGATTTTGGAATAAAGACAGGGGGGTGAACAAGGGCGCTAGCGCCCTATTCCAACTGTATTTTGGGTTTACCCTAAATTCAAATGTCAGGTTTGCAACCATTACTTGGGTCCCAGGCTGACATCATAAGTTTTAATTATGAAATTCTTGGTGGGAATCTTAGTAGTTGCATATATAAGCATGTTTAGGTTATCATTTTCAAACTAGATGGACATTGTGATTCATGAGCTTATGTTAAAGTGATCAAGGCATTCATTGTGTTGCAGAGCATAGCATTGTTATTGTGTTTGTTTTTGTAGGTTGGATTCCATCTCCTCCTCATGGCATTGAAGAGCATATTCCTTCCATGAGAGATTCATCATCAAGGTGATATCTATTGTGTTTTATCATCATTATCATTTGGATTTTTGCCTCTATCCCACAAGGATACACACTCTCACTGACAATGGTGTTTGAAATACTTGAATGTTTCTTTGGGGATTGACTGAGGCAAGCCTCTAAACACCACAACCCCCTCCCACACTTCTTGTGATTGTAGGTTACATGTTGCGAAGGTGGAAGAAGTGGAGTTGCAGGGAGCAAGAGGACACTGTCAAGATTCCAGATCTTGGAGGAGGAGCCTGCTTGGACTAGGGAAACATCAACACTGTCCTCTACATCTAAATCTATAGAAATAGATTAGACAGTGATAATCAGGGTTTGTAGAGTTTATGACATCTAGTGGAAGATCCCTTAGTGGACTAGGGTGCCATCAACATTGTCCTCCGCATTTACATTGCCAGAAACTAAAGATACATTAGAAATCAGTGTCAAAAGGAGATCAAGATTCCACAGAAAAAGTAGCACATTAGACTTGGGCACAATCACCATTGTCCTTGACATTTCTGTTCTATGGACTGTGAAAAATAGTGAGTTGAGGTTCTCTACCCTTTGTCTAATTCTAGTAGCGTTTGTCGTAATTTGCAGATTTACTGGTTGTTTTGCTTAAATTAGTGTTTTAAGAGCATAAAAAACATTGGTTAGCAACATTATGTGATAACTTCTAAATTTCCTAGCAAAACCAAGTGGCAACCCAACATGATAGATGACTCTCCTCTCGATAGGAGAAACACTTGGTTGAAAAGCCCTTGGAATGTTTAGTGGAAAGGAGGATTCAAACTAAAACCCCCATACAAACAACCCCATTCCTCCTTTCACAATAAACACATACAATCACAAAGGAGTGTGGAAGGGGGTTGTGGTGTTTAGAGGCTTGCCTCAGTCAAACCCCGGAGAGACATTCAAGTCTTCCAAACACCATTGTTAGATAAGAGTGCATATCCTGGTGGGATAGAGGTGAAAATATAAATGATAAATGATTGAAAACACAATAGATATCACCTTGAAGTGTAGATATCATGGAAGGAAGATGCTCTTCATGCCATGAGGAGATGGATGTCAAATCTACAAATACAAACACAATAACAAAAAAATACTGCTCTACAACACAATGAATGCCTTGAATCACTTTCAGAAAATCACAATGCTCATCTTGTTTCCATCTAATGTCCATCTAGTTTATAAATGAAACCTAATCATGCTTATATATGCAACTACAAACATTCCTGCTAAGAATTTCATAATTAAAACTTGAGATATCAGCATAGGACCTAAATAACAGTCATAAAACTGACATTCAAATTTAGGGCAAACCCAAAAATAGGGTAGGACTAAGGCACTAGTGCCCAAGTCCACCCCCTTGTTTCTATTCAGGGATCATTAAAATAGTACCCCTAGGTCCTATTTACCATAAGACTTCATGGTTTTCTCATTGGGAGTCAAAATTATCATGCAAGATGCTCTAAATTCAATTTGAGGACTCATGAACTAAACCCTAAGAGGGAAACGCCCCCTAGGGGACATTTTCTAACATAACATTTAGCCCCCACTTTAGTGTATGTATAAACGCAAGGCTAATACATGCATTAAAGTATGGTCAATAAGCACAACAGACATGCCAAGCATGGTGAAGACACACCAAACACATTGAAGATAGTAACAAGCACACAAAACAAGGAGAAGATAGTTATAGTCATGCAAAACACGGGGAAGACAACATTGAAGACACAAAACACAATGAATACAGTGAATGCAATGATTATTTTCTTTTTCTTTTTCTCATATATGAAATGTAGAATGCAAGTAAAAGGAAAGTAAACACACAAGCCAAAATATAGGAGGAGATCATCACCACTGGTCTTTAAGATTGCACTTGAGAACAAACACGCCATACAAATCAAGCATGCCAAACAAATCCCAAAGCATAGGAGTGACTCATCGCCATTGGTCTTTAAGACTATGCTTGGGAACAAACACACCATACACACACACATGGAAAACATGAAGAAAACATGACAAACAAGCGATGGAAGAAACCTATTGCTAGGTTTACAACCATCTCAGGCACACTACACGCACACATTGATGATTGGGTTTCACCACAACAATCACCAAAGACATGCTTAAGGGTTAAGATAGTCTCAGATCCGCTCCCTACCTCCACAAAGGACTTTTAGAAAATGACAGGATTGTGCAATCTCTTCGAGAAATACACCATCCCCACCTCCGCAGAGGGCTTAAGATAAAAGGATATGCGTGATATCCTACCTCTGCAAAGGGATTAAATGATTGCAATAGATTCAAGGTTTACAAACACAATTTGCTAGCATCTAAATTAGACAACTTACCTTATATATGCCCCCACCTTAAAAGGTGGTTGATATCATGTATCGATATCAAGCACGTTAAGGTAGGAAGAAAACACACAAAGGAACATGAGCTCTCACAAAGCCCATGCCCCCAAGAGGTGACATGTACTTTATGATCACCAAATGTTCCCACAAACACATAATTCCCTGGAAGAAAAGGTGTTAGCATCCATATAATCATGATAAACAACAAGAGTTGAGGAAAGCAGGATTCAAGATAGACAAAGTGCACAGAGCAGTAGTATTGTTATGTTTTGTAAGTGCGATAAAACAACATCAAGATCACATAGAGTGATTCTACTAGCCAAGCATCAGATAATATATAATAGCCCCATCGTCATGTATGGACTAGGTCCATTTTTTTATTTCTCACCGAAGGGATGCTAGGTCTACATCAGTATAATATGTTTCTCATCATCTGCCAACTAGATAGAACCACTAGAGGAAGGTAAACAATAAATCAAGAGAGGAGAACAAGTGCCATAGGGACAATCATGTAGGAGGGTGACCCCAAGTCACCAACTACAATGCTATGTCCGTAAGACACAACACACAACAATGAAAATAGAGGAGAAGCAATATAGAAAAATGATGATACAAATAGAAGAAGGGTCACAATAGAGGTGGTCTCCTAGTATCCTTGACCTTACAATTGTATCAAGGGTCATCCTAGGAGGCCTAAACAACACATAACACATCACAGGGGAAACACAACACAAAGGTAAAGGGTTAGAAATACTTACCTGTAGGGACAACCAATCTAAGGGTTGTCATCGAGAAAATCATCCTCTTCCCAATCTCGAATCTTAGAGGAAAGAGGTGTGTAAGGTACCATAGCCTAACTATTGTTCTTAGCTTCCATTTGTTCAATGTTAAGGTTTTTTATGTTTGGTTCAATGTTAGGTTGAATATTTTCTTGTTGAGTTACGATTCGTTGGGAAAAAGCTTGTCTTACCACTTATCTCTTCAAAGGCATTGTCATGTTTTTCCATAGGGTTTTGCACATTAGAGGAGGAAGCACCATGTTCAAATTTCATTGGTCTTGGTGGAATGTTTTGTTGTCGATGAAACCTCCCGATCCTTGTAAGGATGACGGGGGAGGGACCTCAGTATAGATACCATCTCTCCATGGCTGAGGTGAGTTATGAAACTTTTCCTTTTCCACATCTATCAAGCCAATTATCTCATCATATTCATAGTAATCTTTTTTAATTCTTATGTCATTTTGTAATTTTCCTTTTGCTCTAAGGGGATCTTCAGATACATGTTGTTCTTCCCTCATTGTTTGTAAAGGAGGCCTAACCACTCTAGGTAGTTGTTTTGATTTGTATTATCTGTAGTTTAGGAAGGATTAGTCTCTTCATGGCTCAGGGTCTATATCAGGTTATAGCCAAAAGTAATTAAGAGTGAAATTCTTTCTCTTAGCTAGAGGATGGTATGAATTTTGACGGCTAGTACAGATCTCTCCATGCAAATGGAATTTCAAGCATTTGTGAATAGTTGAGGGAATGAAATTCATAATCTTAAGCCATGGATGTCCTAGTTTTACATGGAAGAGGTTGGATAAGGGGATAACATCAAATAACTGATCTATGACTTTATCATAAACTGAGACCAACAAGGTTATGTTTCCAAATGTATTCATCAAAGCTCCATTATGTGTTTTTATTCTCAAATCTGACGATTGGCAATAGTCTTGTGCCAAATCATGCTTAAGAAGAAACTCTTCTGTAACCACATTAGTCATACAATTAGGGTCTATAAGAATTCCATCCACAGGTCTTTCCATTATTTTCACTGTAATGTAAAGAGGCCCTTCAATATCTACCATTTCTTTGTCATGAGGTGTAAATGTTATTTCAAGTTCAGGGGCTTGTCTTTTCAAATGAGGCCTAGGAGGAAGCCTAGAATTATTGTTGTATTGAGAAGCCATGTGTATGTTTTCAAATTAATTCCAAATCATATTTCAAAAGGTTTTCAAAAGTTATGCAAGGACAAGTGCAAAAGTATGTATGAAAATGACCTAAAATGCTTGATTTTTCAACTTTTTTCAATGCAAATGAATGAAAGAAGAGGTGTTGTGAATAATTTCAAGAGGGAAAGAAAATAATGTTCATAATAACAGTCCAATGATGCAGAAATATCTTTCTCAACACGTTTTTGATGCAAACTTAGAGTGATGACAAGTCAAAACCTAGTGAAAATATGCTAAAATATGCAATTTTTCAACAATTCTTAATGCAAATGAGTAAGAGAAAAGGGTGTTGTGAGGAAAATTGTAATGGAAAGCATATTATAACAGTAATATTAGTCACCTAATGCAATAAAATCTGTCACAACATGCCTATAGTGCAAATCTAAGTCAAACCCTAGTGAAAATATAGCTGAAATATGCAAATTTTCATAAATTTTTAATGAAAAGGCCTAATAGAAAGCATGTTGTAAGGAATATGAGGAGGGGAAGAAGATAATAACCCTAATAGTAGACAATTAATATAGAAAAATCCCTTACAACATGCTTGTGATGCAATTCTAGAGAGACGATAAGGCCAAATCTAGTGAAAATACAAGGTTTTCAAACCCTAGACATGAAATTTTGCAAGAAAACTACTATGATGCAACACTACAAAAATAAATCAGTCCTAATGAGTGTTTGAAAAGGGTAGTAAAATATGAAACAAGATTTTGATTACAAACCCTAGCTAATGCAAAACTAGGTTTTTATGAAAAATGCACAATTTCAAGTAATTTTTGACAATTTCAACACAAAAATGTAATGCAAATGAATACTAAATGATGAATTTATGTTATTTAAATAAGATCTAATAAAAATGACATAAATTTAATGAAATTAAATTCCAATTAATTCAAATTATGCTAAAATGCAAGCCTAAGATACCAATTTTTTCAAAATTTTCAATTTTTTTATAATTTTTCAAATGCAATAAGATGAATGAATGCAAATCTATAAAAAAAACTTAGAAAGATGCCAAAAAGACCAAAAACATGGGTTCATCAAAATGTTTAATGTAAAAAAGGGTTTTATGTTTCAAAGGCAAATCCTCCCTTCACTACTAAACATTCAAGGGCACATCAACCGAGTTGAATCTCCACTAGTAGGAGGATTCACCAATCAGGTTAGGCTGCCACTTGGAATGATGTAGAAGCTCAAATATATCACACAATATCTTAATGCAATGCTCAATTTCATTTAAAACCCTAAATATGCAAAACAATAAGCAAATTATGGAATTATGGCAAATCCTTTTAGACCAAGGTAAAGGACATATATATTTAACTCACCATTCTTCAAAATCTAGAAAGAGGAATAGTTGGGGACATAGAGACTAACACCCTAGTCCAAGGTATACTTTTCTTCATGGAGTTTGGAACTTATCTTGACACTGATTTGCACTGTATCTTCCATTTCTACCTCAGGAAAAATGGAGGACACAGGGACTAACACCCTAGTCCAGGAATGTTCACCGAAGTCCTCTGCTTCCTAGATCCTAAATCTCTCTTGTCTACAACTTCCTTTCCACAAATCCACTCCACAAAACTTAGTACCTGTAACCTGCAATCATAAAGGAGTGTGGAAGGGAGTTGTGGTATTTAGAGGCTTGCCTCGGTCAAGCCTTGGAGAGACATTCAAGTCTTCCGAACACCATTGTTAGATAAGAGTGCTTATCTCGGTGAGATAGAGGCAAAAATTCAAATGATAAATGATTGAAAACACAATAGATATCACCTTGAAGTGTAGATCTCATGGAAGGAAGATGCTCTTCATGCCACGAGGAGATAGATGTCAAATCTACAAATACAAAAACAATAACAACAAAGTATTACTCTACAACACAATGAATGCCTTGAATCACTTTCATAAAACCACAATGCTCATCTAGTTCCATCTAATTTCCATCTAGTTTACAAATGAAATCTAATCATGCTTATATACGCAACTACAAACATTCCCACTAAGAATTTTGTAATTAAAACTTGAGATGTCGGCATAGGACCTGAATAACAGTCATAAAACCAACATTTAAATTTAGAGCAGACCCAAAATAGGGCAGGACTAGGGCGCTAGTGCCCAAGTCCACCCCCTTGTTTATATTCAGAGATCATTAAAATAGTACCCCCTAGGTCCTATTTTCCATAAGACTTCAGGTTTTTCTTATCAAGAGTCCAAATTATCATGCAAGATGCTCTAAATGCAATTTAAGTGTTGGAGCAATCAACCACTGGGATCAAATCTGCAAAACCAAATAACCTTCCACACAAGAGAGACAAGTAAAAGAATGTTATACTGGCATGATACAACAATACTAGATTACATAATGTACAATGAGGCCTTGGTTATAAAGACCAAGGTGAAATACAAGATGTTGTAGTCATGTGACAAGTGTCTTAATCCTATGTCATGTGACAACTATAGGATAAGATGACAACTATCAACTACAACTATCAACAACTAAATAAACTAGAAACATCTAGAAGACAACTAGAATGCTTCCTAAGTAAACTTAAGATGTGAACATGTGTGTGAGTATTATTTAACTAATAAATAGTTAAATAATATGAATTATCCACACAACAAAGGTTAAACTAGATAGGTAATAACCCTATTCACACCAACACCCCTCCTTAAGTATGACTTAGGGAGGAACAAACAAATGCAAAGATGGGTCCCAACAACAAGTCCATGTTAGGTACCCATGTACAAACAATCTCTCACAAGTGGAGAAAAGGAGAAAACCTCATGGGAAAAAGCTCCTCTCCAAAAGAGAGAAAAACATGCAAAGAAAACATGAAAAAGTGAAAGAAGGAGGACTCAAGAAGACCCCCCAATGATAACTTCCTTCACCCCAAGCATTGATCGCAACTGAAGATAATGAGATGATGCCAAAGGTTTAGTGAAGATGTCCACAACCTGCTCCTTAGTAGGCATGTACTCCAAGCTGAGAACACCATCCTAGATGAGATGCCTGATGAAGTACATGTGGATCTCAATGTGCTTAGTATGCTAATGCTCCACGAGGTTATGAGAAATGTGAATGGCACTCTGATTATCATACCAAAGAGTAGTGGGATGATCTAGAGGAAATATGAACTCAGTCACCAATTATCATACCAAAGAGTAGTTTGGAAATGTGAATGGCACTCTGATTACACCTCGATACTCAGCCTCTATCGATGATAATGCAATAGCTATCTGCTTCTTGCAAGACCATGCAATTGGACCAGAACCAAGGCAAAAAACAAAGCTAGAAGTGGACTTTCGATCATTAACATCACCAACCCAATCTGAATCAGTGAAGCCCATAATTGAAGAAGCTCCTAATGCGTAATAAATGCCAAAATGTGATGTGCCTTGAATATACCTCAAGATATGTTTGATTGCCTTCCAATGACTCTCATGTGGCTCCTGAGAGAACAAGAGACAAGTCCAACCACAAAGGAAATATTAGGATGACTATGTGTCAAGTACAAAAGACTGCCAACCAATTGTCGATACAATGTAGCATCAATTGTGGGAGCAGTGCAACTAGTAGACAGTACAACACTTGATTGAAATGGTGTAGGGGCAAGCTTGTAATCAGCCATGCCAAATCTATGAAGCAAATCAAGAGCATACTTCTACTAAAAAATGAAGATCCCCTTAGTAGTCTGGTGAACCTGAAGACCAAGATCTATCATATCAAAGCGCTCCATCAATGCTTGTTGAATACTCTGAATCATGGAGGTAGAACTACTTGTGAGAATCAAATCATCCACATAAAGCACAAGGATCAAAAGATCATCTCCATGTCTCTAAGTGTAAACTGTAGGGTCAGAATTGCATCGTGTGAATCTAGAGGAAAGTAGGAAACTATCCATCTCATACCAAGCCCTAAGGGCTTGTTTGAGACCATATAATGAATGATGAAGCTTGCAAACAAGTGAAGAGTCCTACACAAAACTTGGAGGTTTCTCCATGTAGATCTCCTCATGAAGATCACCGTGCAAGAAGACATTCTTCACATCCATTTGATACACTGACCATCCTTGAGATGCAACAAGAGAAAGTACAAGATGAATGGAATCTATCTTGGTTATAGGAGAAAAATTCTCAGAGTAGTCAATACCCTCAACCTGAGAAAACCCCTTAGCAATAAGGCGAGCCTTGTACTTATCTATAGAACCATCAATTGCATATTTGGTGTGGTACACCCACTTGCACCGAACCAATTTTATTCCCTTAGGAAGAGGAACAAGATCCCAAGTATGATTCTTCATCAAAGAAGAATACTCCTCAACCATTGCACTATCCCACTCTAGAATACCTATGGCATCTAAAAACTTCTGAGGATATGTGGAAATGGCATGACTCAAAACACTGACACCTTTTGTCTGTGAGTGAGTGCGGCGAGTATCTGTGGGATCACCAACAAGAGGACCAACCTCCTCAAGAGTAGTGCAGACCCATCAGTGCAAAATTGGTGCTTGAGGAGGTGGTGGAGTAGGACCTTCATCAGTATCATCCTAAAGAAACAAAATATCCTCAAGTGTCGATGTAGTAGGCAGAGTATGTAGTGAGGAAGAAGAAATGGAGGAGGTATCCACTTGTGTGAAGGACTCATCAAAATGGACATCTCTACAAAAGTAGACATCTCAAGTAACATGATCAAACAACCTATAAGCCTTCACATCCTCACAATAGCCAACAAAAATCAAAGGTTGACTCTTCTTCTCCATAGCCTTACGCTGACCATTCGAAATGAATGCCCAAGCCTCACTACCGAATACTCTGAAGAAGGATACATTAGGCTTGACATGGGACCAAGCCTCTTCGGGAGTCATATACTACAATGCCTTGTGAGGCATACAATTCTGAATATAGTTGGCACAATTGACTGCTTTAGCCCAAAAAGTGGGATCCATAGACCTAGATTGAATCATGCAATTTGCCATCTCCCTTAAAGTCTTATTCTTTCTCTCAGCCTCACCATTCTACTGAGGAGTGTAAGGAACTAAAAACTAATGCTGAATTCCATGCTCACTATAGAAATCCTGAAAAGCCTGGTTCACATATTCCGCTCCATTATCTGTGCATATCTGTCAAAGAGAAAGACTTGACTGCTTCTCCACAAATGCCTTGTAAGTCCTGAATGTATCAAAAACATCACTTTTGTACTTAAGAAAGTACACCCATGTGCATCATGAGAAATCATCAATAAAACTGAGCACATACTTGGCCCCTAAAAATGAAGGAGTTGGGAAAGACATGAGATCACTATGAACCAACTCCAAGGGTGCCAAAGCTTGAGTAACCTGACCCTTAGGAAAGGGATCTTGATGATGTTTGCCAAGTACACAACCTGGACAAACTCCCTCTCTACAAGAAATCTTAGGTAGACCAACCACCAACTTGTTTGTGCTCATCTGCTGAAGATAACTATAATTTAGATGGCCAAACCTCTCATGCCAAAGCTTGCTCAAGGCATTGGCATGTGCTATAAGAGATGATCCTGATGAAGACTCAAATCCATCAAATCTGTATAGTCGAGATGCATGATCCACTCTCCCTATAGAAATAACTATCTCAGGATCCTGTAGCTATCTAATAACCACATTGCGAGGAGTAAACTCAACTTTCTTCCCATCCCTAGAATGACAAATCTGATATATGGATAGAAGATTTGTAGAAATCTTAGGAACAAAAATAACATCCTCAATGCAACCATCTTGCAATTAAACGGTGCCTGTCCCCATGACTGAAATTTGTGAAGAGTTCCCCACTACAATCTGAGAAGTGCTAGTATCAGAAAGATTCTCAAGTAGATCAAGTGAATTGGTCATATGATGTGAAGCACCTAAATCAAGTATCCAGCTATCTGAAGATGCAAGCAAGCCATGTGCCGAAAGAGCATGCCCTTTACCTGAAGAGGAGGGCTGTTGGCAAGAGACACTGTGTGGCTTCATAAGTGTTGTCATTGATGGCAACAAAGTCTATTCTACACATCTGCAGTACATAATATGCCTATACCGAAAGTCAGATTAAAGATTGTTTTGGTCCGGTGAACAAGAACAGAGTATGTAACAAGGTCCGCCAATCAGGTCCGGATCTCTCAGATGGTGTAACTCAACAAGTTAAGGACTTGGAAAAGTTAAGAGGGGTATCATGGCTATTGTATTCCAGAGATTTATCCTTTGGTGATAAAGCATGAAAAAGATATGAGCCTCTGAGTGTTGGGTTCCAGTCAGGTAGAGCAGACAAGGGAAGAACTGACCGACAAAGTATCAGACCTCAATCCAGATGTGCAAAAGGTGTTGATCAAGCAATTTTTGGCATTATACATAATTGGCCGACATGATTAATGACTTCTATGCCTATGTTTTTGATTCGCATCACTAATCAAGCATGGATTCAGCAGACAAATCAATAACTTGCAAATATCCCAGGTATTCTTGTTGCCGACTAAGAAGTTGTTGGAAATCCTTGATGTGGATATATTTACCTAATGGATTCAAGCTTGTGATTGTGTGGATGTGATAGTATGAATGATTAAGTGTGAAGAAAAGCAAAGATAAGTGTGAAAACGGTAATTCAAGCCTGGAATGTGACAGGAAAGTAATATTGAGCAGAGGAAGAATGAAATGTGCCAGATCAGTATACTGTGCCTTACCAGAACTAAATTCCTACATGTATAGATGTTATTCACCAGTTCAAACACCTTGGTATCATCTATAAGCATTTGTAAATTGTAAGTCTCTTGTAGGTCAAACACCTTGGTATCATCTGTAAGCATTTGTAAATTGTAAGTCTCTTGTAGGCAGTGGGCCTCTTGTGAGTAGTGTGCTCCGGCAGTGATTCCTAATTGGCAAGTGCCAAATTTGTATTCTTTATTTTTTTAATAGAGAATACAATATTGGGCTAGTCACCCTATGGTTTTTCCCTTAATAGGGTTTCCACGTAAAAATTCTTGTGTTATGTGTTAATTTTTTTTTTCTGTTCCTATGATTGCCTTGTTTTGATATGACACTAAATAATAAGATAAGAAAAGAAAGTAAAAATAGAAAAGTTATAAGATAACTGATTCACCCCCCCCCCTCTCAGTTATCTACATTGTTTCCAACAATTGGTATTAGAGCTAAGTTCCTCTAAACAAGCCTAACAACTTGAGGAAGATCTGGGAATCTCAATGGATGCATATGGTATGAAAGAACAACTTTAGTCTGCCCTAGATGATCTTGAACAATCCCACTTTGAAGTCAACAATTTGAGAGAAAGACTCAAGCAAGCTGATGATTTCATAAATGAGCTGAAAGAAAAACTTAGTAATTCTATGAAAAAGATAAAGGAACTAATCCAGAAATTAGCAAATCAAAATGAGGTCAATAATGTTGATGAGGATCTAAATGAGAAAAATAAGCTATGTGAGAAGCTGTCAAAAGAAGTCATTATGATAAGGCATGAAATGGAATCAGGGGTTATGAAATTCACCCAAGAAATTGAAGAAAAGAGAAAGATTGAAGATAATCTAAAACAATCCCTTAGGGAGAAAATAGAGGATTGCCACAAAATGGACAGAATAATCAGGCATCTTGAATCTGATCTTGAAGAAGCTAGAGATAATGAAGAACAACTTGAGAACTAGATAGACACTCTTAAACATAATCTTCAATCTGCAAATGACTACAAAGAAAAATTCAAGATAAGCTCAACCCAATTTGAAGTTCTTCTTGAAAGTTAAAAGAGGGTAGATGATAAGTGTGGCTTGGGATATGAGAAAGGTGAAAGCTTTGGATCCAATTAGAAGAACTTTGGATTAGGAAATCAAAGAAACATGCCTAGAAGACCTTTGGTAAGACAACCAAATGCTCAAAGATATCCTTCCTTCAATGGATATTGCTTCAATTGTAACAAGTTTGGTCATAAAGCAATCCAGTGCAGAAATAGAATGAATCAAATCAATCCATCCTTCTCTAGTCAATGTTTCTATTGCAAAAGGTATGGTCACAAATCTCATGAATGCAGAAATATGCAAATGAACAATTCTTTCAATGGTAGATGCTTTGCGTGCAATAGAATTGGACATAAGTCTAATGAGTGCATATCAAGAGGATATCATTCAAATCAGAAAAGAAATGTTGTGTGTAACAATTGCAATGGATCCAGTCACATAGCCAGATTCTGTAGAAGCAGGAGTCAAAATAGAAAAGGTCCGGTGGATCATGATAAAAAATAAGATAAAGGCAAAGGTAAATTAAATGTGGATGAAGTTCAAAAGGAGATGAACAAGATTTGGGTAAAGAAGAATACAATGAATATTGGGGATGGATCCACACCAGAATCTGGTGCTGATATTCGTTCCAGAAACTAAAAAGTAAGCTCTGGCTTGGGGGAAGCTACATAGAAGATCCTTTTTCCCCTAGCCAGCTAGTGAGTGCCTGAATTTGGCACATTGAGTTAGAATAAGAGGTTGTGGTTTAAAGGGTTTGAGGAGATTCATTTAGAATTCGTGCAGTCAAAATTTGACAAATCTGCATGTAGATTTGAGGAAGCTATGAGGAACTCCTATATCGATAGCTTCTGGTAAAACAAAATTTCACAGACAGATCCGGTATGATCCAGAATTGAAATGTTTTAATCCATGGACCTATGGCATGTTTGAAAAAGGTGAAGATATGTTGTCAACCCTCATAGACAATGATTTTAAAGATTTGCGTAGTGATTCAAGAAAATCTCTCTCAAAATAGGGTAACTGGATGACTTAAGTTGTGCATTTATTACAAAGGGAAATTAGGTTTTTTGGCAAGGTTAAAAGGTCTCTCATCCATCATTTGCAACACTTTACACTCACGAAGAAGGGAGAAGAGCTCTGAGAAGAAATCCAGCAAAACACTCAAACTTAGTTGAAGATTGAATCCAAGTGCAATCTATTCCGGTAGTCACTCCAAAACCTAAGGCGTGAAGAGGTATTTCTTTTAATCTCTCTAGTCTTCGTTGATTAGAATGGCTACTCCTATGGTTGTAAATGTTTTCGAGAGACCAAGGCCAATTTTCAAGAAACATCCTCATGAATCTATTGAGGTTGATCCTTTGGGTGCGTTTTCCCATACCCCGTATGACATTCTCCATGTAGAAGACATTAGGGTTTATATACATGCAAACATTGAGGACTTTGGAGACCTAAAATTGATAAAACTATACCACAATTAGTTAATCAGTGAGAACTTTGATCTGAAACCAGAGTTCCAGACCCTAAAAGATAAGCATTTTGCACATTGCATACATTTTTAGTCTTTTGGAGAGGACGAATGGGTCCGGTATATCTTAAGCAGGATCCATGATAACTTCATGTGGTTAACGAGGCCTTTCAAAATAACCAAAGATGACATCAAAGCTGTAACTAGTTTGCACTCCATTGGTGGGTTGCCTGCTCTTAAGTTTGTGAATAATCAAACAGTATCTGAAGCCATGGGTTCAAAATATGATAAGAGGATAATGACCATTGATGACATCACTGATTTGGATGTCAAGTTTTCCTCAATTGTGATTGGATACAAGATTTACCATTCAAGTAGAGAAAACTCTGTATTCGGTACTGCCATCTACACTGCATACCGGATGCTAAGAGAGAATGCAGATTATGATTTGTGTAAACTCCTATTGAATCAGTTACTGGAGAACCTACAAAAGATCAAGAAAGATAAAAAGAACTCTTTCAAATATGGTGATTTGGTGTTATAATTATTTTTCTACTTTATAAATGAGTTACCAAGCTCAAAAGGTCTGATCTGGTAAAATGACAAACCAGTTGTTATACAAATCAGGGATTACTTGTATGAACTTGGTGACACTCAAACCTGGAAGACAACTCTCTAGGGTTACTTCAAAAACTCCCAGAGCATGATGCAAGCAAGAGAAAGAATTCCCAAAACAATAGTGAAGTACAAAGACACAGTGTGCTTTATGGTAGATAATGATTAGTGCCTAATAGAGGCAGTTGAGCCAAGGATAGTATGGATATTGCTCATGGGCTATGAGGTTGATGGAAACATATTGGAGACTCATATTCAACATTTACTGAGTTAACCCAAAGACCCCAAAGTAGAGAGGTTTGGCACTTTTGAAGAATTAAACATAAAACTGCATGTTGAACTAAGAAGGCCTGAGATAAAAAGAAAGGTGAGAAAAGAAGTTGAAGAATTGGCTAAGAAATTTGGCATCACCAGAGAGGCTGTTATTGCAAATAGAGAAAGAATAGAGAAAATTTAGAAAGAAAAAGAGGAAGAAAAGAAAGAATAGGTTCCGGTAGAAGCCTCCACCCGGACTAGAACTACCAGGAGCTCTACCTCTGGGAGCTCTAAAGCTGCAAATTCAGAAGCCCATTCATCTGCAAAAGAAAAGAGAAAGAAATCCAAGGCCAAAAGAGCCTATGTGAGTCTCAAGGATGATGATGAGATTGAGTCATATGTAGAGATTAGAGAATTGAAGAAAGCAAAAGTAAAATCTCCCAAGGTTGATGTGGAGTAGAAGTTAGTAGACTATGTTGAGTAGCCTACTCTTTCTATTGATGATATCATCAAGGCAGTTACTGTGGATGTGAACCTGTAGCTGATGACAGAGTTCTATGATGAACACAATGATGCTGACAAGAGAATTCTGGAGGAAGCTACTATAAGGTATTTGAATATCTATAACAAAGCATTCATTAAAATAATTTCATTAATTCCAAAGAGCCTAGAAGATGTATTGGAGCAAAGAAAAGAGAATGCAAAGGCAAAAGACTTGGAGATCCAGGAGTAGAAAGTGATACATCTATGTCCCTCTATCACTCAAAAACAAATGGACATGGTTTTTAAGGATTGTAAAGATGATTTCCGAAGCAAGTCTCAGATGAATAAACTCATGGTTGGAGAAACTGACCAAATAGCAAATGAAACAAAAAAAAATCTCTTGGATGCCTTGAAGAGATTTAATCTTCCCATTATAGAGGAAACAGATGAAGAGCCTTCTAAAATGGATGTTGAAGGATTAAAAAAAATGATGAAGAGTCATCTAAGGCATTAGATTCCTCTATTTCGGAAGAGGAAGGATAGAAAGAAGAAACATTTTTTGACAAGGATGTTGAAGGATTAAAGAAAAATGATGAAGAGCCATCTGAGGCATTAAACTCCTCTATTCTGGAAGAGGAAAGATAGGTAGAAGAAACAAATATCAATAAGCAAGTCAGTCCGGATGCCCCCAAAAGGAAGTAGAGTTGGCAAGAGACAATGCAGAGATAGTATAGAATTTTCTGGACAATTAAATAATGGAGTTGGATGAACCTGAGTTAATTCAAGGGCCACTAAACTTTGACTCTCTCTATCTGGTTCAGATAATGAAAGTAGCATCTTTTGCTTAGGTTAAAGCAAAAGAGAAACTTCTAAAATCACACATGGAGGATTGTGAGCTGTTGGAGATTACATCTGAGATGCTGAAAAAGATTATTCCAACTATCAAAAGGATCCTTCTGCCTCTCCATCCAATAATCTGAAAAACTTAGTCAATTCTGTTAACACTCATTTTCAATCCTTAGAGAAATTGGCAGAAACTAAGTCTGAAAAGTGTTCTTGGGAAAGAGATTTAGTGAAGTACAAGGGCTAATAGCTAATGATAGAAGAACATTAGGCATTGTCATAAAGAGCCTTAAAAATTCTCTTAAGGATGGTGGGGACATATACAAATTTTTTTTAACTTGGCCCAAAGTGACAGAGGACATCGAGAAGAAAGTGAAAGAACAAGAAGGAAAATTATCAAGTTTATCTAAGAATTTTGATCCCCTTACTACCTCTCTGGTGAATCATGAATGTCAAGCTATTGCTATAATAAATGAAATTAAAGAATTGGTTAAAGAGAAAAAGAACATAATGGATAGAATGGGTGAGCTCAGAGGGATAATCATCCCTAAGTTAGAGGCAATGCATGATGCCTTGATAGAGGCACAAAGTACAGTCTGGACCAGTGATCCAACAGACTTAAAGAGGGAAGAAGCATATGCATTTTTGTTAAGTGGACACATCTCCATTTTGGATAGAATGAAGAGGAGTTGGGCCACAAAAACTATACAGTTGAAGACAACCTTTGCAGATATACTTAAGTATATGTAAGTATAACATATGATTTGTATATACTTATGCGGCCATGTATATAATAGTTTTTGCACAATTTTGTATGCGGATTCCACCCTTTTCTATTGATGTCAAAGGGGGAGTGAAGAATAGTCAAAAATGAGGAATCCAGCTAAAGGGGAGCTCCAGTAAAGTAGTGTAAAGAAACAGAGCACAAGCAAAGGGAGAGTTACTGTGACACTTAGTCATTTTTCACTAAGTGTTGCCATCAATGCCAAAGGGGGAGATTGTTGGAAAGAGACACTGTGTGGCTTCATAACTATTGTCATTGATGGCAAGAAAGTCTATTCTACACATTCGTAGTACATAATATGCCTATACCGGAAGTCAGATTGAAGATCATTTTGGTCCGGTGAACAAGAACAGAGTATGTAACAAGGTTCGACAATCAGGTCCAGATCTCTCAGATTGTGTAACTCAGTAAGTTATGGACTTGGACAAGTCAAGAGGGGTATCATGACTATTGAATTCCAAAGATTTAGCCTCCAGTGATAAAGCATGAAAAAGATATGAGCATTTGAGTGTTGGGTTCCAGTCAGGTAGAGCAGACAGAGGAAGAATTGACCGACAGAGTATCAGACCTTAATCTGGATGTGCAAAAGGCACTGATCAAGCAATTTGTGGCATTATACATCATTGGATAACATGATTAATGACTTCTATGGCTACGTTTTTGATGCGCATCACTAATCAAGCATGGATTCAACCAACAGATCAATAACTTGCAAATATCTCAGGTATTCTTGTTGCCGACTCAGAAGTTGTTGGAAATCCTTGATGCAAATATATATACCTAATGGATTCAAGCTTGTGTGTGGATGTGATAGTATGAATGATTAAGTGTGAAGAAAAGTAGAGATAAGTGCGAAGACAGTAATTCAAGCCTAGAATGTGACAAGAAAGTAATATTGAGCAGAGGAAGAATGAAATGTGCCAGATCAATATACTGTGCCTAACCAGAACTGAATTCCTACATGTATAGATGTTGTTCACTAGTTCAAACACCTTAGTATCATCTATAAGAATTTGTAGACTGTAAGTCCCTTGTAGGCAGTGGGCCTCTTGTGAGCAGTGTGCTCGAGAAGTGAGCCCTAATTGGCAAGTGCCAAATTTGTACTCTTCATTCTTTTAAAAGAGAATACAATCTTGGGTTATTCACCCCGTGGTTTTTCCCTTAACAGGGTTTCCATGTAAAAATCATTGTGTTATGTGTTAATTTCTTTTTTAGTTCTTATGATTGCCTTGTTTTGATATGAAACTAAATAATAAGATAAGAAAAGAAAGTAAAAATAGAGAAGTTATGAGATAACTGATTCACCCCCCCTCTTAGTTATCTGCATTGTTTCCAACAAGGGCTTGGGGAGAGAAATCTTGTTCTTCTTCATAGCTTCCTCCAAAGCCTCTAACCTCTTAAAATAATGAGACTCATCATGACCTGTTATGCCACAAAAAGAACAAGTGCCACCTTTCTTCTTCTTTGTCTTGGAGGAAGACTCACCAAATTTGGAAGGATTAGGTGGAGGAGTGGACTTCTAATCATTCTTCAGCTTTGGTTTGAAGGGAGACTCACTACCTGAAGGAGATTCTATCTTGGGCTTCTTCTTATTCTTACCTTTACCCTTGGAGGTTGAGGCCATCAAGGCTTGACTCTTAGAACTAGGAAGTGCATCCATTTGAAGTAACTTGGTTTTCTCCCTAGTAAGACGCTCACAAAACAACTCAAATCTAGGCATCTTAAAGTCTTTCCCAAAGGCATCCATAGTAGAATAGAAGGTAGATGAAAACACCTGAAATGGGCCCTTCAACTTCGACAAAATCAAGAAGATACATTCCTTTTCAGTTTTATCATGCCCACATCCTTTCAATTGTGACAAGATCATCTTGAATTTCTCTAGAAAATATTGGATAGTAGGAAAACTATCTAGAGAGAGTGATGTCAATTATGGCTCTAGTTGCAAGATTCAGAATTCATTGATGGTACCATACAATTCTTCAAGTTTATCCCAAATTTTCTTAGGTGTTTTACACTCCGCACTATGAAACAACAAGTTGTCTGATACATGCAATCCTATGATTCCCATAGCTTCATCTAATTTATTCTTATAAGAAAATCTTTCAAACACCTTAGTGAAATGAGGTGGATTATCCTCTAGCATTTGCTAGAGTCCCTTAGATTACAGAAGTTGTTTCATTTTTAACTTCCATGTGTGGTAATTATGTGGAGTGAGTGGTTTTATAGACACACTTTCTGGCATGTGTAGAAGAAAAAACACCAAGAACCAAAGACACGAGGGCACTTAAATCATGCCTTTCACCCCCCCAAAATGTATTAACAATGTAATTGTAACCCCCTAGCAAAGTACAATGAAAGAATTTGTACAATCGACAAGCTTAAATCAACTATTTATAACACACGGTGATTTTTACAATTTTTGAGCAAAAAAAGCTTGTCAAGGGAAAAAACAGAAGTTATAATTAGATTCTTTGTGATTTTTTGAGCAATTTCAAAAAAAAATTCACCAGATTTTGATGGCGTATGCAAAAGTTATGACAGTTGCAAGAAAAACACGAACTGTACTTTCAAGCTGAAAAAAAACTAGCAAAAAATGACAAAATCTGAAAAAAATCACCTATTCCATAGCAAAGTTCACTGAACCACCTTTCTGATGACAATAGGAATGCAAAAATATGCCTCCTGGTTTGCAAGATATGGCAAAAAGAAAAAGTTCCCCTCTTTGTGAAAATTTGAAAAAAAAGGTGAACGATGTCGACTTGAATGCGACACGATAAAAAAACCATTGTGCTACCAATCAATGGAATCAGCAAGCAAGGTAGAGAGAGATTAGTTTTCTTGTGAGGGGGTATTGGCCTCCTACCAATCCAGGCCTCAATCACCATTCTTGGACAAATGAATAAAGCAAAGAATAGTACACCGCCTTAAAGATAAAAATGATTGCACTTCATGATATTTATGGAGCCTAAAATCAGCAAGGAGTAATAAACTCACTACTAAAGCATAGGATGGAAATATCTGTAGCCAAACTCTCAATTTTATGTCAGTTTAGAAATTTTGCAAGTTTATCCTTTGCTTTGTTTGTCACACTACCAATCAATGGAGACGGATCTGGTGGAGATTCCCCTCCAGAGATTTGCAAATGATGTTGATGATTGAGAGTAAGGGCATAAGGCACCAATGACAAACACCAATAATTGCCAAATTCCTTAAATGGTGAGCTCATAGAACATCAACTATGCTGTGAGGAAAAAATGTGGATTTGTGAGAATAATATGGCTACCTGTAGGGGATCAACCATGCTTCAACTACTTGTAGATCTGCAACAAAATGTCAAATCTTCACTGAGAGAGGCCGGGTGGATCTACAGAAGGTAGCAGATGTTTATTTGGCTAGCAGGGGCCTGAGCCAAAAAAGGCTCCTGCCTAAGGAACAACCAACTAGCTTAGAAAATTTCCCAACGTGAGACACAAACCGCCTATGTCAATGGTTTTGACCACCACTGGATATTGTTGGTGGAAATGTGTTTGAACTTGCTAATATAAACATTGCTAAGAAATCCTTCAATTGAATTGTTGACCACTGTGGATTATGGTTTATGATAACTACTAAATTTGTGAAGACTCTGTCATTTAAGCAGCACGCCGGGAGGTGAAGCACCGCTGGCAAAAAAAATCTTAAACTGCAGACCGCTGCCAATGATTTAAGATGCTGACTATCAAGAGATCATAGCCGATGCTGAGATTTTCAAGGGCTGACTGTTGAACAAAGGCGATCGACTATTTGACATCGAACTGAAGACTGCTGACCACTACCGATCACCGTCGGGTCACTCTGTAGAAACCATTGACTGATGTAGATCGATGACTATGATTTAACCACACATGATGAAATGTAAACTCCACAGAGAACTGATGCCTTCAAAAAATTTGAAGGATGAAACCACTCAGATAGATGCCGGTTTGGTTGATTTTAGTAGATCCACCTAAAAAAAAAGATGAATTTACTGTTGCAAAAATATTGAATCTGCAGATACCAAGTTTGAGGACAATGTCAATCATTTAACCTTTGGTGATCTAAAGATTGCCTACACAAAATCTTTGACCGATCTTTGACTATCAGCTGCTAGATTTGGGCTTGAAATGGAGATGGATCACCACGAACCAGGGGGCCCAAAACCAAGGCATAGACAATCCAAAAAATAACCTACACACTAAATATTTTGACAAAAATATGGTGTACAAGGGCTAGATTTGGGCCAAATTCACCAAAAAAGATGAATCTGATATGTTTCACAATAAATGATGCAGAAAATGCAGGGGGCAAAATGGCCCTCTGCTAAAAAATTTTTACCTTTTGGACAAACAATTTCTACAAAAATACATATAAGAGCCCAAAAAAGTTGAAAAATTACCTATGTCAAAAATCAAGTATTGGACAATCGATTCTTACTGATTTGGGCATTCTAAACTCAACAGTGAACTCTGTTATGAGCCAAGATGCACCAGCAAAAAGTTGACGGCAAGATCTCTCAAAAAAAATGAGAAGGGGCTTGTAGGATCAAATCTTTGATACCATGTTGGAGCAATCAACCACCAGGATCAAATCTACAAAACCAAATAACCTTCCACACAAGAGAGACAAGCAAAAGAATGCTATATTGCCATGATACAACAATACTAGATTACATAATGTACAACGAGGCCTTGGTTATAAAGACCAAGGTAAGATACAAGATGTTGTAGTCATGCGACAAGTGTCTTAATCCTACATCATGTGACAACTATAGGATAAGATGACAACTATCAACTACAACTATCAACAACTAGATAAACTAGAAACATCTAGAAGACAACTAGAATGCATCCTAAGTCAACTTAAGAAGTGAACATGTGTGTGCATATTATTTAACTAATAAATAGTTAAATAATATGAATTATCCACACAACAAAGGTTAAACCAAACAGGTAATAACCCTATTTACACCAACATTAAGGACCCGAGAGCTAAACCCTAAGAGGGAAAAGCCCCCACGGGGATATTTTCTGATATAACACACAATAAGGATGCAAGTAATGAATTGGATTAATAAATTACATGAGAGAACTTGCTTTTATATTTGCAAGTTAGAGAAAAACCCTAATATGACTTAAGAATAACCTAAGACTAAAATTAACCCTAAGTAAACTTAATAAAGTGTAATTAAATATTTAATTACATCGACACCCACCCCTTAAGTGCAACTTAGGGAGAAATGAAAAACATGCAACTAATGCAAGAATGGGTCCTACCTACAAGGCCATGTTAGGTATACATGTACAACAAGAATCTCTCGTGAAGTGGAGTAAAGGAGAAAAACTCAGTGGGAGAAACTTCCTCTCCAAAAGAGAGAAAATACAAGTACATGAACATGTGATAGAAGAAGGACTAACACTAAGACCCTCCAAGAACTGAATCCATCACAAAAGTACAATCATGAATGCCCCCATAAGAGAGGAAGAAGAGAGAAGGTCTAGTGACCCCCCTAGAAGTGAGAAAGATGAAACCCCATGCGAGGAAATGTTCCCTCCCAAAATAGAGATGAGAAGAGAGACCATGCAGTCACTCCTCAAGATGACTCTTGCAGTGCTGGAAGATGCTCAAGATAGAATAAAGATGAAGACCCATGAACGTCAAACAACATTCCTCCCCTTGGGAAGAAATAGAGCTGTAGATGTGTACATAATGTCTTCCCATTTTGGATAGGAATATATAGGAAGAAGGATAAATATCTCTAAACTCTATACATGATCCAAAGACAACAATGATGCTCTTGAAAACTGCTCAAATGTCTCCAATCCACTACCAAACTGTGACTGAATTTCAGAGGAGGATGAAGAACAATCACTAAAGAAGATGATGGTGATGCAACTCCATCAAAGCTGTCATCAAATAGAAGACAAATGTCCTCAATGTGGTCCTCCAAATCTGCAAGGTGGGACTCTACAAATAACAATGATATATCTGGTAGATATGTGTCCCAATGAGCTATCTCTGGAAGACTGATAATGTCCTACTATAAAGAATCTGATGTAGCAACAGGTAATAAAGATGTGATCTCGATAAGAGGAGAAGGAGAAGCAAGAGAAGTCTCTATGTCATCTAAACTAACAAGACCTGTCAAATATGCAAGCTCCTCAACTGTATCATCATCAAAAGGTATGCAATATGCATCGTCAAGGGCTATGTGACAATCCATAGCAAGATCATCTAGGAATGGAGAGATATGTGGGTCTCCATAGATCTTCCAAATGCTAGTCCAAAGAGTGTGTGGGCACTCAATATGTGAGATAGAACACATAGTGTCAAAATCAACACTAGAACCAATCAATCCTACAATATGATCAACATAATTTCCCCATGTAGATTTCCTCCCAGGTGTATCTGGTTTAGGTATGAGTCCATAAAGATAAGGCAAAAGATTAAGCCACCTGAGATGTGTTAACATTCCCTTTTGCCAAGACTCATAATTATCCTTACCCAATGTTACCACAAAAGGGTGAATAGAAAAAAAACATGATATCTCCTCAAATAAATTAGATCAGAGATCAACAATTTGAATATGTATTAATGTTGATAAATGAAGCCGAACAAAACAAACAAAACTTCTCCAAGTGCCAAAATGTCCAAAATATCAAATAGAATCCATAAAACTAACAAAAGGAATAAAGAATACCTAGGGCTGAATCTGGAAGAAGTTCATAAATTGTTGTCTAGAGATCCTGGATACCTTTCCAATGCCGCAGGAATCACAAAAATCATGGCAAAAAGATACGAGCTTGGAGACCGAAAATGGTATGTAGACTTCAAACAAAAATAAATTATACCAGTAGAAAAATCTAGAAAAAATACCTACACCACTGGATTGTTCTCAGAACCAGCTTTCCAACACCTTTTCATTTGCAAAAATCCAACTCCGTTTGCCCAAGATATGACAAAAGCAAGAAGCCCCCCTGAAGCATAAATTAGAGCAAAAAATGGCCCCTATTGCTAAAGTTAGCCAAGCTGCCAAAAATAGAGACACTGTTGAATCTAAAGCCATTGCTATATTTGGCAGAGCTGCTATATGTGGCGGAGCTATTATATTTGGTGGAAGTGCCAAATGGATCACCAAAAATAATATAATAGTTTTTTTATTTAAAAAAAGCTATAAAAAAATACGGGTGTAGATTTTTTTGGTTGATTTTTTTAACTAATTTTTTTTTAAAAGTGAGGTGCGGGGGGATGAGCCAGTCCACACGACCCCTATAGATGGGGGTCTATGACCCCAAATAGGGTGCAGGTCCCTAAAGGACTGCAACTCTTATGGGGCGCGAGGCCCAAAGGGCCTACCGGTGCATGCAGCAGGGTACAGGGCCTATGCAAGTAGGTACCCTGTACCTTGCGATTAAATTTTATTTTTATTTTTTATTTTTTGCAAACTTTTGAAATCGTAAAAAATCCTGCCTTCCTTTTTTTAATATTATTTTTTTCACTATAATTTTTTTGAAAAAAATTGTACATGCAGGGAAAAAAATAAATATTTTTTTACAGTCACCTTGATTTGCGTGTTGGGGAGGTCATACAACTTCCCTGGCAAAATTGTTTTGCCCCAGATGATCTCGAGGCTGATTTTGACAATTTAATAGTTGATCTTAAGGTTTTTGGGCCTTCTGAGCACTATGACAGGGTCATATTTGACCCAAAATGCTCCAAAAATTAGCTTTCCTCCAGATCCCAAGAAAAAAGCACCCACTGAAGCCCTTGTAGATTTGGCCTACGAAGCTCAAATCAAGCCAAATAAAAGACTAATCTGACTATCTCAACTGATAAGAATCTAATGGAATACTCTGTTTTACATAAAAATACACCCAACAAATGGATTTTGCTCAATTTTTTCTCGAGATTTGAGAAGGGGCTTGCTGATCTGCTCTAATACCATGTGAGAGTCATTGATTGACTCAAGCCACCAGGATCACCTGCAAAACCTAAGATTTACCTTCCACAAGAAAAAAAGCAAAGACAAATATTTTGCACAATAAGGATGCAATTAATGAATTGGATTAATGAATTACATGAGAGAACTTGCTTTTATATTTGCAAGTTAGAGAAAAACCCTAATATGACTTAAGAATAACCTAAGACTAAAATTAGCCCTAAGTAAAGTTAATAAAGTAATTACACCAACATTCTTCATGCTAGGGTTCAGTCTATATGGTCTTTTCCTTTGTGGTTTAACACCCTCTTTTAGTTGTATTTTCATTGCCTTGGCTTCCTCTTTTATTCCTTCGAGGTCTGTAAATGTTCTAGGAAATAAATCTTCAAATTTTAATAGTAACTCTGCAACTTGCGCTACTACCCTTTCATCCCAATAGTCTCTTATTTTAGCTAATTTAGGATCTCCCTCTTTAGCAATGTTCTCTGAGTTTTACCAGTTGGTTATAGTACTTTTTGGGTTTTGTTACTATTTCAATATCTCTTTCTCCTCGGTGTAATTCATCATACAAGTTGTGTTCTTCCTCATCATTTTTTTATTGTGTTCTATGACATCTTCATTCAATATGTTTTATTTCATTAGCCATCCATTGTATTAGTTTCCAAATATCTTTAGTTTTTAGTGGTGGAGGGCTTTGTTGTGTTATTTCTTCTTCTTCTTCAGCTATTTTGAATATTATTTCTTTTATTTTCCTAAGTGTGGTGTGGATATGTTCATTAGTATTATAGAATGAATGTGTTTAGAAAGTCTTCTTGTAGTTCATTCAATTCTCTTGTTTTAGCCCTATGTTCTTAGTTTATGTATCAAGTTTGTGACACTAGTGATAATGTTCAATAGAATATATGGATGTATAATGTTGTGTTGTACTCATTTCTTCCTTTCCAGACCAATATGCACATCTCTAAGTGCTCTTGTGGTGTGATTTTCCCTTGGTATTTCTTGATTTCATACTCTCCTTCTGGTAGGTATCTAGTTTTTATTAGGATCTTGAAAACTATCTAGTGTTGGATTGTGTGTTTGTGTGTATTCCACCAGCTTATAGCATTGCATAATAACGTGTGCTATATAGCATCTACTCTAGATTGTTCATCATGAAAAATTTTCTCTATCTCTGTAAGATAATTATCCAAGTTTCTCACTCCTAAATTTTTTGGAAGTTTTATATGGGATATTCCTCTTGATATTTGGTTAATTCGTTAGGATACCTAGGATGTGTTATGTAGTTGATGTTTTGAATTGTAGTGTGTGTTTTGTGGTGTGAGATCTTTAAATGTGGTGGTTTGAGGTAAGGATCCAATTGTAATTTTGACCATAAAGACCTTGCAGAACCCTGCTACTCTCTTATTTTTAGTTTCTGGTTCATCGTGTATCCATGTTGTGAGTACATCTTCACTATCTATGCTATTGTTATCACTTTCTATTTGTATCTCTCCCTCTAAATTTGGTTCTTCTAACATGTCATATTTGGATAGTTTTGGTATGCACTATAATTGTTTTGAGTCTTCGTCTATATAGTTTTGTTGGTTAATTTCCTCTGTATAGGCTTCATCAATACTTCTTCCCAAGGGAATATGGATTATTCTAGTGTCATCTACAAATTGATATTTCTTCTTACCTTGAATCCACAATTCTATTTGCATTAACAAACCACTAGAGACCTAATAGTGCATTGAAGGAATCAAATGGTTCCTTCATTGCTACTATTTCAAAATTGACCAACTATTTGACCCCCATTATGTTGACGTCTACCTTTTTCTAGGTTCCTAGTGTATGCATTACTAATCCATCTACTAGGCTAATATTGTAGGGTGTTTCTATGAATTCTAGTCTTCCTAAGTATTCCCATACTCTTTTTGGTAACATGTTTACATTTGTACCTAGGTCAACCATAACCTGTTTGATTTTATGATGGTTTATATGGGCATTTATCATTAGTGGTCTTGTCTTCCATTGTCTATCAGTTTTTCCCATTTTTCTAATTTGTAGGTTGTGACCGTGTTTTTTATTCTAGTACTTGTAGAATTGTTTCAATTTGTCTATAAGGTTGTATTGTTGTGTTAGCTATGGTAGTTGTTTGAGTCCCCTTACATCTTCTTTTGAAAAGAAGTGTGTTTGTTGTTGTTGCTTATGTTGTTCTTTGGCTATTAGTTGTTTTGCTTGTTCAACAATTATGTCATGTTGGTTTCTATTAGGGAAGAAGTTATCTTCTTCCTCTTCTTCCTCTTCTTCTTCTATCTCAGTATCCTTGTTTTCTAGTCTTGTGGTATTTGTATCTTGTCTATTGACTACCATAGCTTTGGTTTTATTATTATTTCTCTTTATGTTTGTTTGTTTGTTTATGATTTGACTTATTAGTGTAATGTTCCTCCTCTGATGTTTCTTCCTCTATATTATCGGAGTCATACTTGTTTTCCTTATGGCATCTATTGGTTGCTTGTGTTGTATCCTTAGGTGTTCTTATAATGCATGCTCCCTTTTGTGAATTTAATCCCTATAAATCACCACTTTTAGATTTGGGAGGTGTGTTTCTAAAATATTGTTGGGATTTATCACAAGAAAATAGATCATGATCAGAGCTACCTTAGAATGTGCACTACTTCTTCCTATCTCCCCAACATTCATTAGTAAAATGCCCTTGTTTACTGCATTTATAATAGGTCACATCATCTCTCCTTCTTCTTCCTCAATCATGACCTCACCCTCCTCTATATCTATTGTACTAGCCCCTTTCCTCATTACTTTAATTGTTCATGTATGGTGTTCAGTTAGGCTTTGTGTTTTTCATTATTTTAATGTTTCTCTGATTAGCCCAACTAGGGGTTTTATATCCATGATTCTAGATGTATAATGGTCTCTCTACCAATCCTTTCACATATGCCATGTTCTAATTGTATGCTCTATTATTGTAGTGTGTATTGCACCATGGTTGATGGTCATCCCTTAGCATGAAAAGTTGTGATGGGCAATCATTTGTCTCATGGTCATCCCAGTTTCTGTATTTATTACAATAAAGGGTAGTATTCTATTTTGGTATTATCTTTAGATCTACCTTCATTGCAGTGACTTTTCTTTCACCTTTTATCATCGATCATTCATTTTGAAGATGGTGTTTTTTGTACAGTAAGAGCACCATATGTTTGGTCTCTACTTTTGTGGACTTACTTCTTTCCGTGCTAGGATTTCTTGCTTGAGTTTAAGTTGTTCCAATTCTAATTTAAGTTTTTCTATCTCCATATTGTCCTTAGTTTTGTCATTTTTCTGCCAGGTTTGAGACTCTATGCGGCAGGCCAGAGTTACCTCTTCTAAGTATGAGTTGGAAATTTTGCCATCTAGGGACATCTTGATGTCAGGGCTTAGTTCTGAAATAAACCATTCTATATTTTGATTTTAAATCAATGGTTCTTCTAGTTTGTGGGATATTTCCTTGAATCTTTTGTCAAAATCCTTAATAGACTCTCCCTCTTTCTAGACCATGTCCTGCATTTTGCTTACTCCCTGAGTGGGTATGTCCTATGAGTCAAAATTATCTAGAAATGTTGTCTTGAATTCATCCCATGATTTATCATGGCTAGGGCATGTTTTTCTATACCAATTCAATTCTTCATTCCTTAAGGTTTGGATAAAATCAAATATTTTGGTCTGGTCTCTTGTTACATTTTTCCTCTATGATGTGGACTCTTATATGATCACATGTTTTGTTGCTTCTGTAACTACAGCTATATCTTTCCCAAACATTTGTAGCTTCATTGGTGAGTCCATATTTTGTTGTTTTTGTGTTTTATCCTTCTTTTGGTGTGTTTGTTTTGTATTATTTTGTTGTTTATTAGTATGTCTTTACAGTAGGGTTTTCCTTCTCTTCCCTTATCTCTTTGTAATTATATATCAAAGTATTCTTTTCCTAATAATTCTTTGTAAATCCTACTAATTTATTCTTCTAGATTCCTTTTTGTTTGTCTATCTCCTTGTCTTATTCTTCCACCAAAATTCTTCTTGATTTGTATAGAACTTGGGGTGACTCCTGGTCGGGTGGTTGTACCTTTTGAAATCATCATTCCATTGAAGGGGATGTCTTTTTATTTGTGAGTGACATTTAATTAGTTCTTAATAATGGTTCTCTTGAGTGTCTTATACTGCTAAAATCAATGTTACTTGGTACCACATCTACTCCTCTTTCTCTTATTTGTGTTACACTCTGATTCACCAAATAATCTAGGTATTCCTCATCAACATTTAAAGATTGAAGATTTTTCATGGGGTTCAATATTGGTTCCCATTGATCATTGATCCTGATCTGAACATTAGTGAGGTCAGGGTGAACATATGGTGATTTACCCAATTGCGTAGGGTTAGGGTTTTATTAGAGTCTTCCTCCCATGTTCTCTTGAAATTGTTATAAGCAGTAATACTTCCTTCTAAATTCTTGATCATCTCTTTGGCCTTATTAATGTGTGTTATTGGTTCTAGATTTTTATTTTATCAGTCACTCTTATCTCCATGGTAGCCCCTATGGCATGCTCTTCTCCTGTCACCAAATTTATTATATCTTTTTGTTTGGATGCATCCACCTTGGCATGCTCAGTAGAACCCTTATTGGCACGCTCATCTTCCTTTTCTTCTACAATATTTATAGTGTACTCTCTCCCTATCTCTTCTTCTTTTTCCATCCTTCTAAGATATTTTTCCTATCTTTCTTGGTTTTATTTCAATCTCCTTTCTTCCATGTCTAATTCCATTCCAATTTTTATTGTGTCAGTAATTTCTATTAACTTCTTGTTATCCCCTTTTCCCATGGGTGTTTTAGGTATGGTGTTTCATTAATCCTTATGTATCCCATGGTCGACTTAATTTAAATGGTTACATCTTTTCACAGGTCTTTTCAGATCCTTCCCCCTTTCCATTTGTCATACCCTTAGGTGCCCGCCCACCTCTCACAAAGGTAGGTCCTAAGAGAATTTACTGCTAGTTGAGAAAAAATTATGCTATCTTTCCAATTATTTTCTTCTGCTTTGTGATTTTCTTCTACTTGTTTTATCTTTATTTGTTCTTCACTATTCTATCTAGGGTCCTAGCAATGAAACTGAATGTTGGCAATAAAAAGTAAGGACATAGTCCAGAGATCTGAGCCTGAGTTTATTCTTTAAGTTTGTTTATACCAAAGATGTGACAGTGATAGAATAATAGATAAATGTGGTAAAGCATAACATAGTGAGGTAAGATAGAATCCTATATACAACATCATACGCAACATAAGAAATTAAATATTACTCCAACAATCCGTATATCTCCATATTATATATATTAGACAAGTATTACAATAGAAAGTCTAAGTCTCTGCTCAGTGTTAGGATTAAGGTCCTATCAACCTTGTAAATCCTATGTAATTAATTACTCCTAATATTGGTTGTAAATCACCCATAAGAGATGAAAGGTTTCATCAGCAATGATCTTGTTTCAACTGCATGTTTATATCTAGTCCCCTTTTATAAGGATATTTGTACTACATTTTTAGTAGAGTTGAGAGTAATAGGCACCGCTAGATTGAAGACTGAAGAAGGAGAGGAAGTGCATGTATTGTAATCTCATATTTGAAGATAATGCAACTTGGAGCCTCTTTTCTTGGTGGATTTTTTTACTCAAAAGTGTTTTCTCCATGTTACATAATGTGTTATGTGTTCAGTTCTTAATGCATGTTGTTTTTGTGTAGTGGGTTTTTATTTCTATTTCAATCTCCATTGATTCTACATTGTTTAGAGGACACAAATAAGATTTGAATTAGATTTCTGTTTG
Organism: Cunninghamia lanceolata; assembly: GCA_027924645.1. Lineage (NCBI taxonomy): Eukaryota > Viridiplantae > Streptophyta > Pinopsida > Cupressales > Cupressaceae > Cunninghamia > Cunninghamia lanceolata. The sequence goes on along the minus strand of BSBN01000204.1, from coordinate 904,436 downwards.
TGTGATTTGCACCTTCATTTCTAACACTCAGAATTATATTTCTATATATTCTATTATCATATATCTATTCCTCTATATATTCTATTAGCATACTATCTATTACATATACATGATATTAGGGACGTCTCCCTTATAAAAAAACCTAGGAATCATCTTGTATGTCGGCCTTGTCCTACGTATTTCTCTTGCGGTGAGTTACAATAGATTCTAGTTGATGCTCTACCTCCTGCCAACATTTCCTATTGAGGGTTTGGTGAGAAGGGCCCAAGGGTTTCCCAATAACCATTGCTATAGCATGAAGAATATCCTACCATGAAAACTCTATTGGAAGTCGGGGAAGATGTGTTGAATATAAGGAATATAGAGAGGGGGGGTGAATTAGTATTATGCAAAACCACTTCTTAATAAGTTTATTTATCCAATTTCCAAAATCAATAACATGAAAGCAGAATAAGCATAAGAATAGCAACCATAAAGATATAACACATGGACACCAAGATTTTTACATGGAAAACCCAAAAAGGAAAAAATCATGGTGAGTTTAATCTCACAAAATATTATGATAGCACAATATCGAATTACAAGAAGGTGCACTACCTTAGGGCTCACTGCCCAGGGTTCACTTCCCTATGAACAAGTGCTCACTATACAAAGGCTCACTGCCAAGAGAAAAGAAAGAAAGAAAGAAGGAGATGGCTCACTACCAAAATGAACTTCTTAGATTGCATCTACACATGCATGAATGCAGCTTCAATGTAAGCTCAAAATACTATCTTAAAACTTTTCATCTTTACTGCTTTGTTTCACTACTCTGCTTTTACATTAGACAAGATCTCTCTTCTTTTGATTTTTGTCGCCTACTCTGCTATTCACATTATACACATTTTCATATCCACATCACATCATCCAAATACCAAAGTCAATCTCATATATATATCCGCAACAAACAAAATCTTCATATTAGGTCAGCCTAATAAAGTATACCATGTAGTCATGCATTATGTGCTCTGTTGGCCAAATTTATTTCCCAAAATCTATGGTAGACCCAAACAATATTTGAAACATCATCACACATGTCAGCCCCAACTATTTTACCACTTAGGATTAAGTTTCAAACACAAAATTTTACCGCACACATATCATACTATTATGTCAGCCTTATTCACAAATTGTTTACTAGTTTAGTTCAATTGTCAGACAACATCTTCAACTATGGACCACAAGACCTTCTCAAATCCATATCAGAGTCTCTTCACTCATCATAGATCATACCTCTAGAACCGCAAGACAAATTATGAAACTACGAAGGAATGTAGACCCTTTTTCTCTAGCACTGTACACTGTTCCTATCTTAGTTCTGTTCACGCAGACTTAGACATTTCATAGTATGACTTCTAGAGGAAGTCAGGTCTTGAGAACTAGAAAATATCAACATCAAATAGCTATGAACAACATATCTAATCTGCATATAATGATCTTCTACTACGGAGGCATACTGACCTAATCTCTATCACTTACTCTGTATACTGTCCATACTTAGTCATTTTAGTCTTCCAGACCAGAATACTTTTGTGCCTTGTTGCCAAAACCAATTTGGTATTTTGGAGTAATGTCTCTTTATCATGCTAGTGAAAATACTTTGCCTTGTTTCCATCAATGACAACATGCAATCGTTCATCAGAGCAGTGTCTCTTGCCAACAATCTCCCCCTTTGGCATTGATGGCAACACTTAGTGAAAAATGCTTGTGTCTACTCCCCCTTACTCATTATTCCTTTTCTCCCTTAGATGTTTGTCTATTTTTCACTGGTCTCCTTCTCCCCCTTTGACATCAATGGCAAAGGTATATGTTCAAAAGTCAAAATTGTGTCAAAACTACAAATTTGTCATATTCTATCACATATGTACACATACAATATTCAACTCAATTAGTTGTAGGTTAAAGGATATCCTTATACACAATCTTCAATTGTGCAATCTCTTCATCCCATCATTTCTTAGTTCTTTCCAAAATTTGGATGTGACCATTTATCAAAAAGACTGATTCTTCTGACTTTTCTACATCAGAATGTATTTCAAGTTGTGAAGCTACATGTGCTTTTGTTGCAATACTTATCATTGAATCTAACTTGGGACTAATTAGTCCTCTCAACTAACACATTTTATTTTTCATCTAATCCCTCTTATTTAGAAGTTCATTTAACTCATTATGAATATTAATTTCTTGTATTTCTTTGTTGCTCACCGACTCAACTGCTAGATCAAATGATTTAAAAATATTTATTAGCTACAGTCTTAGATCCTTTATCTTTTCTTCTAGCTCTTTTGTGGCTACTGGCCAAGATAGACAAAATTTGTACAGGTCACTTGCTTCTTTGATATTGTTACTAAATTTTGTTCACACTAAATTTAGTTAGACGTAATTGCAGTTATTTTAGAAGCAATGAATGAAAACTTTCAAGTTACTGTATTCAATGAACAGTTGATGTCTTGACAAAGTAGAGATAGATATCAGTTGTCAGGATAACCCATCAGTCCAATCAGGATAGATGAATCATCATAACAAGTGAATCAGAATGTCAAGGAATCAATCATTCAAGAAATACAGTTGATCTTACATAGTGTAATCTTTCAGGAGATATAAGATAGATTGATTATTCAGTTGATCATATTTGAAAGAAAGATATTTATTTGTACTATTATTTCATGTTATATTTGGAACATACATTTAGCATCTGTTACTCTATCCTATGCATTGATTGAAAAAGAAATATACACACATCAAGTGTATAAGATAAATTAACTGATCATGTTTAGAGGAGGTGTTCAAATGTGTCCCACACAAGCTGTGGGACTAACTAACTAAGCAATGCAGACATGTGCAAGCTATACATCTGATGATAAAAGAAATAAGGAAGAACACATGATAAAAGTAAATATCCATCATTGCCTGAGCAAGGAGGTTATTGAGCTAGTTGGCAGTTGATCTTCAGTCCTCATCTTCAGCTCCAGTTATATCAGTTGAACCTACAAAAAATTGGGGAAAGTCCTGTAAGAGCTCTAGATATTTAATGTTATCATATGCTTTTATCAACAAACATATCAACTTGTCACATCATGAATTTCATATGAAAGATCAAATTTGATATATGACACAAATCAGGAAGAAATCATGAAGAAGATCAATCAATACTATCAGGTATATTTTTTTGCTAACTTGTTTGTTCACTGTACAGGTATAGGACAAGTATTGTTGCTGATTTGAAGATATTAAAACATGTGAAGAAAATGTGGCTCCCAAAAGGGTTGAGCCCAACATGTTTCCATTTTCTATTCATTTGAAAAGGATATCAGAATGAAAGACATGATGCATCATTTAAGATATATCATGCATCATAAAATCAACTTGCAGAAGAGTGAGTCATCATGATAAAGATAAAGGGAGTAGTTGTTCCTATAAACTATGTTCACTTTGATAACAGATTGATTGAATCAGATAAGACATATTCAATTTATCTCATTACAGATCACAAAGAGATCAGTGTTTTAGGATCAACTTGTCAATATACAGAATACAGAAATGCAGCTATGAAAAGGTACTTTTCTTTATTGCTACTATCATTGGAATGCCTTATTGCTGTCATATTTCATGCTACAGTCATCCAAATAGGTTAAACATTGTAGAATCAGACATTAAGAGGTCATGGAACATACAAAATGTAATGAAGAATCAGATGAATGGATCTTTGTCTTGACTGTCATAAGTAAATCAGATAATAGCATTACAAGAACAGACTTGTGTTAAGAAAAGAATCAATTGAAATAGAGGACAAGATTGTCATAAATAATCACTGAGCAAACCTAGTTAAAGTATAGGTTTACATGTCACAAGATTATAAACTGTCATTAAGACATATTCATGATAGTATTGTTGCTATAATACCCTTTTCAAGACATACATTAAGATAACAATGCCAAATAGAAGTATCAGAACATAAATGCTTGATAAGACATGCTTTATAGTATGAATTAAGTGATAGCATACATGAGATAGCCTAAAGAGAATAGGACATTCATTTAATACTTAAAAGCATTAAAACATCTTTCATATCATGTCAAGGTTCAGGTCCTCAGTGACAAGGGCACTTCAACATAAGAAGCTGATGTCACTTTTGTATCATAAATGTTAAAAGCAAACTGTCTCAGCAATATCAAATAATGATACAAGAGAATGTGCCAATTAAGTTCCTTGAGCAAGACAAGTGAGAATGAACAGTTGATAGGATTTTTTCACAGAATGTGTGCTACAAGAGTATCAAAGTTTTAAGTTACAGGTGGAGATAAAGAAACAACAATCATACTTTTTTGACTATCAAAATCTTGTTATCATATGATGCCCTGGAGCTACAATTGAAGGTAGATAAGATAAATGCATCATCATCATCTACCTATGACAGTCACAATGGAAAGGAGGAGTATACATCAAAAGCATTGCGATTTAAGAGTCAGAAGTAGATACAAACTTGCTTGAAGATGCAGAAAGTTTTAAGTCATAGGAGGTATAAAGAATGATCAAGACAAACTATCTGACATAAGCATTTAGCAGTGATAAAATTATAGAAGAGATGACAAGTCATTGCTGGAAATCAAACAAAAAGAGTGCAGAGATATCAAACTTTTGTTATGATGTTTTGAAAAACTTACAAAGTCTTAAATTAGTAAAGAAGTGTCATGAATAGCTACAGGAGAACCTTCATTGCACGGAAATGTCAAACTTTCTCATATTTTCAGAACCCTTGTCTCAAAGTGTTTATACAGTCAATATATTATACAGAAGAGAGAAGAAAACAAAAGAAATGTTATAGAAATGAAATAGTGTCATGGCTGTATCAGAGGAGAAAGTTTTGTGTAAGAGAAAGTGAAACTTCATTTATTGATATTTTCAAACCCTAGTGCCTTTTTACCTACAGATAAAAATATAGTCAAAGAGTTGCTATACAGAGAGGAGATGTCATGGCCGTGAGTAGGAGAGCATTTTTATGTTAAAAATGTAATACCCATCTGCAAATAGGTAAAGCCCTTGTTTCTTTTTTGTATACAGTCGAAATGAGTGCCATAAGATGGAGTTAATACCATAATTGTGCTAGAAGAAGGGCTTTTTTGTGTAGAAAAGAATAAACCCTTGTCAGAAAATTTCAAACCCTAGTGCCATCTTACACTTACATCCAAACGAAAGTGATAAAGTGTATCTACTGCCATAGCCATGCTAGGAAAAGAACATTTTCATGCTAAAAGTAGAATACCCATCTGCATATGTTAAAACCCTTGTTTCTTTTCTATATATAGTAAAAAAGAGAATATAGTAAATATTATAGGAAGCTGGCTGTGACAATTATAAGGGTTTTTTGCAAAGAAAATTGAAACCCTTGTTTCATATTTAGAAGTCCTCATCAATTTTTTCATATTTTTTGTGTCTACATACAGATGGAGCATAGCCATAACAAAATGAAGGCTTTGTATGTGCAAAAAAGAACAAACCCTTGTCATAAAATCAAAAAACCCTCAAAGTTTTTGTACCTACAGTCAAATAAAGGATGAAAAAGAGATGTATACAGGCATGAATGAAAGAGATCTATCATTTTCACAAGAAAATGCAATACCCATATCAATAAATCTTAGAATACCCTTGTCATTCTTGAGTTACAATGAGACAAATCAAGCTATAGAAGAGGCGAGAAACAAATGCTTACCTTGTTTTTCTAGCATGAAGAGACACTTATCCATAGCCTCATTTTTTGTATCAATTCTCAAATACAGGTCACAGTTGCAGAGAATAAAGATGTAGAGACAAGAAAGAGTTGTTGTTAAAGAATGTGTAATGTATTAAGATAGCCATGAAAGGAGAAAGAAGCTACAAAAACCAACAAAGATGCTAGTATACTCAAAACAAATGTTTACCTTCTTTCTCGCATGTAGAATTCTGAAGATTCGACCAAGAGAAGATCAGAGGGAGAGTAAAAAACTAGAGAGATATGCTTGAGTCCTTCAAACCCTAACTGGTGGAATGCAGTTGTAGAGCAAATGAGGGAGAATGCCAAATGAAAAATGAAGACAACTTTTAGGGTTATCCCTTGTTTTTGTTCGATGGTTCTTTCTATCATTTTTTTTTGACTTTACAAAAGACAAAAATCAATTACCTTATCCAAAATGCCCATGGTCAAGACTTTAGTCTTGATATTTCCTAGTCATCATGATTTGGAGGGGCCAACAAACATTGTCGCACTTGATTTTATAAAGTCAAATGGGTTAGTAGTATGAGAAGGCAAGGCTTCATGCCTTATGATTCATTTAATTCCTTTGTGGTCAACAAAATGACATGGTCGAAGCTACCTCATATGAAACGCATGCCTAGTCAAAGATTCTTTATCTTTTTTTGCAAACATTCAAAGGTCAGAGATCCTTCTTTATTATGCATGGTGGCCAAGAAGGTCAAAGGAGCATTGTATTAGGACATGATATGCATGAAAAAAAAGTAGGTTTATAAGGTGGCAGACAAGGTGAGCATATGTAATGGTGTAATGTTTGATGCATGGAGTTATAAGGTTTTCTTGATATTGAAATTACACATGGAGATATAAGGTGACCTCAAGATATAAAGATATATGTATGCACTAAGGCATCAAAGGGAGTCATAAGGATATTAATGTATATTGTTTTGTGCATGGAGATATTATAAATGCATAGGATGACTTAAGTTTTTTTTCTTGCAGAGAGAGGATTCATATTTTCTCCTTAGTACGTCATGCAAACTAGGGGTTTTCCCCACATGGAGGTATAAGGGGATTTTTATTTTCTTCTAAGTCCTATTTGTGCTCAAATCATGCAGATTAGGCAACTGTAAATTGGAGAGATAAGGAGTGTTATTTTTTCTTCTCATCATGCATGATTTTACAAAGATATTAATTATAAATAAATAATAAAGAAATATTTTCCAAATTACTTTATTATTTTCCACAAATTTTAAAGTCAAAATTAGAACAAGTTGTAACCAATAAATAAGTAATTATTTTTATTACTTTATTATTTACTCACAATCAGTTTTGCTAATGCAAAATCATGCAAATTGATTAGTTGAGTTAGCTAGGCCACCTAGGAGGTTTTTGCATGATTTTAGGAGTATATTTAGGGTTCTTGGTCAACTTGTTGGTCAAGCATATGGAGAGGCCCAAATTAGAGTTATTTTTTCTCAATTTGTGGCAGTTTTAGACCCTAATTTTGAGAATTTTGGAGGTTGCTCGTGAGAGATTATTTTTAGAGGTAGTTATCTGCAAGTTCATATTTTGCATGCCTCTTTGAAGGAGCAAACCTATATATTGTAAAGAAAAAGTTTGTTTTTGCTAGTTCTTGATTCTCATTCTAATTCAAACAGATTGGAGAATTCTTGTAGCTCATTTTTACAGTTTTATTAAGAGATCGACAGGTTACAGGTTCTTTTTTGTCTTATTTGTGGTATTTCCTTTGTTTCTTTGAGATAAATTGATTACCTTTCCATTTAGTGCTAATTATTGAAGTGATTTTGATGAAATTTTGTTGTGTTTAATCATTAAACCTTTAAAATTATTGTCTCACTCCCTTGCTTGTAGCATTAAGCATATAATCATCACAGGTCTTAGGTGGTGTTAACCGGAAATAGTCTTTTTGTGTTGTGAAAAAACCATTTCCTTCGTAGAAACCCTATTTTCAAACCTTCCTTATAATCACTTTTGTGATATTTATGCCAAGTTTGGATTGTGTGAAAGTCAAATTTTTGAGTAATATTGTGGATCAGATTGCATATTTTTATCCAAATCAAGTGCATCACCAAATTTTACCTTTTGCATTCCACATAGTTTCTTTCTTCCCTTTTCTAGAATAGAAAAAATATACATCCCAATAGAACATTTGAAGGGAACCAACCCACAATCTGGAGGTCTGATTTCATCATAGGGCACCCACAACCTGAAATGAGTCCCATGTTACATGGAATTGCAGAGCTTTACCAGCCTTGCATAGGGGTGCAATTCCCAGTGATAACAGTTTTTGGCATGCCCATTGGGACTTTGAACTAATTTTCAGTTCAAAAGAACTTATTTATTACTATTGTTTTGGTATGATCAGGAGTTAATTAAGCCTTTTTAGAGGTGTTATTTCAAAATACCTAGTGAATCTATCTTTCTAGTTTTATAGATTAGAATTTGCAACCTATGAGAGGTATCACAAGACTAGGTTTCACTTATTTTCCAGCTTTTGAATGAGTAAATATGTCCATCCTTCATGAAAATACTGCTAATCCTCCATCTTATTAGCCATATCAGATTGGTCATATTGCTAGTTTCATTCCTAATTCCTTTGATTTGCAAAGAAATCAGCATGCTCAACATATTTGCCTCCCACCCACCCCTGCTCATCCTTCATATCAGCATTTACATGTCCAAAATCATTCCCAAGAGGTTATGGCTATGAAGTATAGCATGAGTGATACCAATAATACATTGTTAAAAATCATGATGCAGCTAGAAGAGCCAAAGAGGCTACAAGAGTATCAGCAATAGTAAGAAGATATGGATTATTATGCCTATCTCCATAAGTAGGAATTAGAGGTGCAAAGGATACAATTCTAAGAAGATCTTGTAAGATAGATTACAACAAAAGAGGTACAGATGAAGTATTTGCTTACACAAATACAAAAGTAGAACATCCAGACATCTGCATTCATTCTGGATCAGCATTCTCAAAATGAGGTTAGTAGATATCAAGTTTCAAGTTTCAGGAATTCTAATTGTAATCAGGAACCTATTTACATTTAGAATCAATCTATTAGTCCTCAATATCAGTCATATCAAGTACCTGAATCAAACAATCAGGCTTTTAAACAAGTATGGCAGCCTTCTTGTACCAAGTACCCTGATTATAAAATACCAAGTTTTATCAAAACTGCCTCTTCCATACCAATCCAAGATCAAGAAAGGGAAGAAGTAGTGATAAAACTTGATCCAATCAAAATTTTGAGTTTCAATCAAGAAAAATTAGTAGTGGTGCAAGATGTTTCTGTTGTTTTTACTATATCTCTAGCTAAAAATAAGTTTAAAGCATATGAAAAGGATGATGGTTCAATTTTGACACCAAATCCTTTGCATTTCGATTTGTTTGAGAACTTTTCTAATGTTGTTTACAACATAAACAAAATCAAGTCACAGTTATTAGAAGGGCAAAATTCCCAATTGCAGAGACAAACTGCCCAAGTTCCAAGTGGGAATAAACTAAATAAAGCAGAGGGCTCAGTCTTTTTATTTGATCAACTACCTTCTTTTGTTGAGCCAGATGAAGAGCTCATAACACAGGCAGAAGCAAATGAACATCCAGAAGATGCAAGTAATTGTGACAGTCTACAGATTTACCAAGAGTTAAATGAAGATAGCCATAAGAACATAAAGAATTTGGAGCTGGAATCATATATTCTATCACCTATTCCCAGTATCTTTCAAGAGCCTGATAATTTTGAGGAGTTATTAGTTGTTCTAACAGAAGAAGTTGATTCTTTAACCATGGAGGAGGAGTTGATATGGCAGCACATCATGCAGGATGAAAGTTTTGAACAACAGACTGAAGAAGCTCAAATAGTTTCAATGCAACAATATAAGTTAGATGAAAGCATGTTTTCAGGTATTATAGAGGATTTTTGTTCTAACATAGATAATGATCTGACACTCTATGAATCAGTAGTAGGTGACCAACCCATTCAAGTCAAGGAGGTAGACATTACTTCATCTCAGCTAACTGTTTCAAATCAGATTGAAATTGCAAGTGAAGATAGAACAAAGATCTAAATTAGGACATCAGAAACATTAGCCAAAATTTTATCATTACAAGAGGCTATCCAATTAGGGATCTGGCTGATAGAGAGCTTAAAAGGGGGATACAGATTGTTGTTGTACCAATAGAGTAGTTTTTAGCCTCAGACAAGCAAAATCAGATCATCTTTTTACCCCATAACAGAGATATGCATGATCAGGTTCAGATGCTCGGTGAGTTTGTTTCCATGTTTTAGAGATTTTTGTAGTATTCTATAAGGTATGTCCTTATCAATCATATCATGTTAGTAGCTGGTCACATTGCAGAACATCCTTCCTTAATCAGAAAGGGAAGTTATTTTAACCAAATAGTTAATGGATTTGTTTGACCAACACCTTTGGCTGGTTAGAGTAGGGTAGATTAGAATTTTAGTTACTATTTTTATTTCCAAAAAGTTCTTTTGTACATGCTACTAGCTTTGTTTTAAGCAAGTCAATTTAGTTTCAGTTTTTAGTTTTGTTGCTATTGTTGTGTTTCAGTTAGTTTTGAGATGCAAATTTTTTTCAAAGTTTAGGGCAAAAAAGACTCTATGCCCAATGGAATTGCAAAGGCTACTGGTTCTAAGTTGTTTAGAAGGCAAACACCCTTGAGAGGTCACCAGAAATGTTACTAAATTTTGTTCATACTAAATTTAGTTAGACCTAATTGTAGTTGTTTCAGAAGGAATAAATGAAAACTTTCAAGTTATTGCATTCAGTGAACAATTGATGTCTTGACAAAGCAAAGATAGATATCAGTTGTCACAATAATCCATTAGTCCAATTAGGACTGATGAATCATCATAACAAGTGAATCAAAATGTCAAGGAATCAATCATTCATGAAATATAATTGATCTAACATAGTGTAATCTTTCAGGAGTTATAAGATAGATTGATTATTTAGTTGATCATATTTGAAAGAAAGAAAGAAAGAAAGAAATTTGAACTGTTATTTCATGTTATATTAGGAACATACATTCAACATCTGTTACTCTATCCTATGCATTGATTGAAAAAGAAATATACATACATCAAGTGCATAACATAAATTAATTGATCATGTTTAGAGGATGTGTTCAACTGTGTCCCACACAAGCCATGGGAGTAACTAACTGAGCAATGCAGACATATGCAAGCTATACATTTGATGATAAAAGAAATAAGGAAGAACACATGATAAAACTAAATATCCATCATTGCTTGAGCAAGGAGGTTGTTGAGCTAGTTGGTAGTTGATCTTCAGACCTCATCTTTAGCTCTAGTTGTATCAGTTGAACCTGCAAAAAATTGAGGAAAGTCGTATAAGAGCTCCAGATATTTAATGTTATCATATGTTTTTATCAACAAACATATCAACTTGTCACATCATGCATTTCATATGAAAGATCAAATTAGATATATGACACAAATCAGGAAGAAATCATGAAGAAGATCAATCAATACTATCAAGTATATTTTTTATGCTAACTTGCTTGTTCAATGTACAGGTATAGGACAAGTATTGTTGCTGATTTGAAGACATTAAAATATGTGGAGAAAATGTGGCTCCCACAAGGTTTGAGCCCAACATGTTTCCATTTTCTATTCATTTGAAAAGGATATCAGAATGAAAGATGGGATGCATCATTTAAGATATATCATGCATCATAAAATCAACTTGTAGAAGAGTGAGTCATCATGATAAAGATAAAGGGAGCAGTTGTTCCTATAAACTATGAACACTTTGATAACAGATTTATTGAATTAGATAAGACATATTCATTTTGTCTCATTACAGATCACAAAGAGATCAGTGTTTCAGAATCAACTTGTTAATATACAGAATACAGAAATGTAGCTATGAAAAGGTACTTTTCTTTATTGCTACTATCATTGGAATGCCTTATTGCTGTCATATTTCATGCTACAATCATCCAAATAGGTCAAACATTGTAGGATCAGAAATTAAAAGGTCACGGAACATACAAAATGTAATGAAGAATCAGATGAATGGATCTTTGTCTTGACTATCATAAGTAAATCAGATAACAACATTACAAGAACAGACTTGTGTTAAGAAAAGAATCAATTGAAATAGAGAACAAGAATGTCAGAAATAATCATTGAGCAGACCCAGTTGAAGTATAGGTTTACATGTCATAAGATTATAAACTATCATTAAGACATGTTCATGATAATATTGCTGCTATAATACCCTTTTCAAGACATACATTAAGATAACAATGCCAAATAGAAGTATCAGAATAGAAATGCTTGATAAGACATGTTTTATAGTATGAATTAAGTGATAGCATACATGAGATAGCCTAAAGAGAACATGACATTCATTTAATACTTCAGAGTATTAAAACATCTTTCATATCATGTCAAGGTTCAGGTCCTCAGTGACAGGGGCACTTCAACATAAGAAGTTGATGTCACTTTTGAATAATAAATGTTAAAAGCAAACTGCCTCAACAATATCAGATAATGATACAAGAGAATGTGCCAATTAAGTTCCTTGAGCAAGACAAGTGAGAATGAATAGTTGACAGGATTTTTTGATAGAATGTGTGCTACAAAAGTATCAAAGTGTTAAGTTACAGGTGGAGATAAAGAAATAAGAATCATACTTTTTTGACTATCAAAATCTTGTTATCATATGATGCCTTGGAGCTACTGTTGAAGACAGATAAGATAAATGCATCATCATCATCTGACTATGATAGTCACAATGAAAAGGAGGAGTATACATCAAAAGCATTGCAAGATAAGAGTCAGAAGCAGATACAGACTGTGCCTAAAGATGCAGAAAGTTTTAAGTCACAGGAGGTATAAAGAATGATCAAGACAAACTTTTTGACAGAAGCATTCAGCAGTGATAAAATTATAGAAGAGATGACAAGTCATTGCTAGAAATCAAACAAAAAGAGTGTAGAGATATCAAACTTTTGTTATGATGTTTTGAAAAACTTACAAAGTCTTGAATTAGTAAAGAAGTGTCATGAACAGCTACAAGAGAACCTTCATTGCACAGAAATGTCAAACTTTCTCATATTTTCAGAACCCTTATCTCAGAGTGTTTATACAGTCAATATATGATACACAAGAGAGAAGAAAACAAAAGAAGTGGCATAGAAATGAAATAGTGTCATGGCCGTATCAGAGGAGAAAGTTCTGTGCAAGAGAAAGTGAAAATTCATTTATTGATATTTTCAAACCCTAGTGCCTTTTTACCTACAGATAAAAATATAGTCAAAGAGTTGCTATACAAAGAGGAGATGTCATGGCCATGAGTAGGAGAGCATTTTTATGTTAAAAATGTAATACCCATCTACAAATATGTAAAGCCCTTGTTTCTTTTATGTACAGTCGAAATAAGTGTCATGAGATGGAGCTAATACCATAGTTGTGCTAGAAGGCCTTTTTTGTGTAGAAAAGAATAACCCTTGTCAAAATATTTCAAACCCTAGTGCCATCTTGCACTTACAGCCAAAAGAAAGTGATAAAATGTATCTACTGCCATAGTCGTGCCACGAAAAGAACATTTTCATGCTAAAAATAGAATACCCATCTACATATGTTAAAACCCTTGTTTCTTTTTTGTATTCAGTCGAAAAGAGAACACAGTAAATATTACAGGAAGCTGGCTATGATAGTTGTAAGGGGTTTTTGCAAAGAAAATTGAAACCCTTATTTCATATTTAGAAGCCCTCATCAATTTTTTCATATTTTTTGTGTCTACATATAGATGGAGCATAGCCATAACAAAATGAAGGCTTTGTATGTGCAAAAAAGAACAAATCCTTGTCATAAAATTAAAAAACCTTCAGTTTTTGCACCTACAGTTAAATAAAGGATGAAAAAAAGATGTATACAGGCACAACTGAAAGAGATATATCATTTTCCACAAAAAAATTAAATACCCATTTCAATAAATCTTAGAAGACCCTTGTCATTCTTCAGTTATAGTGAGACAAATGAAGCTATAGAAGAGACAAGAAACAAATGCTTACCTTGTTTTTCTAGCATGAAGAGACACTTATCCGCGGCCTCATTTTTGTATCAACCCTCAAATATAGGTCACAATTGCAGAGAATAAAGATGCAGAGACAAGAAAGAGTTGTTATTAAAGAATGTGTAATGTATTAAGATAGCCATGAAAGGAGAAAGGAGTCATAGCCATGAAAGGAGAAAGAAGCTATAAAAACCAACAAAGATATCAGTATACTCAAAAAAAATGTTTACCTCTTTCTTGCATGCAAAATTCTAAAGATTCAACCAAGAGAAGACCAGAGGGAGAGTAAAAAGCTAGAGAGATATGCTTGAGTCCTTTAAACCCTAATTGACGGAATGCAGTTGCAGAGCAAATGAGGGAGAATGCCAAATGAAAAATGAAGACAACTTTTAGGGTTATCCCTTGTTTTTGTTTGATGGTTCTTTCTATCATTTTTTTGACTTTGCAAAAGAAAAAAATCAATTACCTTATCCAAAATGCCCCTGGTCAAGACTTTAGTCTTGAGATTTCCTAGTCATCATGATGTGGAGGGGTTGACAAACATTGTCGCACTTGATTTTTATAAAGTCAAATGGGTCAATATTATGAGAAGGCAAGGCTTCATGCCTTATGATTCATTTAATTCCTTTGTGGTCGACAAAATGACATGGTCGAAGCTGCCTCATATGAAACTCATTCCTAGTCATAGATTCTTTATCATTTTTTTGCATACATTCAAAGGTTAGAGATCCTTCTTTATTATGCATGGTGGCTGACAAGGTCAAAGGAGCATTGTATTAGGACATGATATGCATGAAAACAGAGTAGGTTTACAAGGTGGCAGACAAGGTGAGCATATGTAATGGTGTAATGTTTGATGCATGGAGTTATAAGGTTTTCTTGATATTGAAATTGCACATGGAGATGTAAGGTGACCTCAAGATATAAAGATATATGTATGCACTAAGGCATCAAAGGGAGTCATAAGGATATTAATTTATATTTTTTTTGTGCATGGAGATATTATAAATGCATAGGATGACTTAATTTTTTTTTTCTTGCAGAGAGAGGATTAGTATTTTCTCCTTGGTACATGTGGAGTGATAAGGGTAAAATTTTGCCTTAATGAATATGTATCATGCAAACTAGGGGTTTTTCCCACATGGAGGTATAAGGGGATTTTTATTTTCTTCTAAGTCCTATTTGTGCTCAAATCATGCAAATTAGGAAACTGTAAATTGGAGAGATAAGGAGTGTTATTTTTTCTTCTCATCATGTATGATTTTACAAAGATATTAATTGTAAATAAATAATAAAGTAATATTTTCCAAATTACTTTATTATTTTCCACAAATTGTAAAGTCAAAATTAGAACAAGTTGTAACCAATAAATAAGTAATTATTTTTATTACTTTATTATTTATTCACAATCAATTTTGCTAATGCAAAATCATGCAAATTGATTAGTTGAGTTAGCTAGGCCACCTAGGAGGTTTTTGCATGATTTTAGGAGTATTTTTAGGTATCTTGGTCAAATTGTTGGTCAAGCATATGGAGAGGCCCAAATTAGAGCTATTTTTTCTCTATTTGTGGCAGTTTTAGACCCTAATTTTGAGAATTTTGGAGGTTGCTCATGAGAGATTATTTTTAGAGGCAGTTATCTATAATTTCATATTTTGCATGCCTCTTTGAAGGAGCAAACCTATATATTGTAAAGCAAAAGTTTGTTTTTGCTAGTTCTTGATTCTCATTTTGATTCAGACATATTGGAGAATTCTTGTAGCTCATTTTTACAGTTTTATTAAGAGATCGACAGGTTACAGGTTCTTTTTTGTCTTATTTGCAGTATTTCCTTTGTTTCTTTGAGATCAATTGATTACCTTTCCATTTAGTGCTTATTATTGAAGTGATTTTGATGAAATTTTGTTGTGTTTAATCATTAAACCTTTAAAATTATTGTCATACTCCTTTGCTTGCAGCATTAAGCATATAATCATCACAGGTCTTAGGTGGTGTTAATTGGAAATAGTCTTTTTGTGTTGTGAAAAAACCATTTCCTTCATAGAAACCCTATTTTCAAACCTTCCTTAGAATCACTTTTGTGATATTTATGCCAAGTTTGGATTGTGTGAAAGTCAAATTTCTGAGTAATATTGTGGATTAGATTGCATATTTTTATCCAAATCAGGTGCATCACCAAATTTTACCTTTTGCATTCCACATAGTTTCTTTCTTCCCTTTTCCAAAATAGAAAAAATATACATCCCAATAGAACATTTGAAGGGAAACAACCCACAATCTGGAGGTCTAATTTCATTATAGGTCACCCACAACCTGAAATTAGTCCCATGTTACATAGAATTATAGAGCTTTACTAGCCTTGTATACGAGTGCAATTCCCAGTGATAATAGATAGGACTCTGTATGCCTTTCATTTTATTGTCTAGTAGAGCTTTGTCATTTACTATCATAGTCTTCAATTCATTTAATCGTGTCTCATCAAATTATTGTCTCACTTTTGTCTCAACAGATTTTTCAAAAGATTCAAAATGCTCACTTACCTAATTTATGAGTCCTTCTAGTTGACTTATAGAAGACAAAGATGTGTCCTCCTAATATGATGGCATCAGCTTCTAAAAAATGTTGGATGCCTCACCAATCAGTTCATTGTCCTTTATGTGAGACTTCAAAATTTCTTCCTATGCCTTTGCCTGCACAATTGATACCAGTTTGAATTTCTGTACAGGGGACATTGAATCTAGATTTATTGCTCCTTGCAAGAATTCAGGCTCATCCAAGACAAGTTTCTCTTTCTCCAAAAAGTCTTTAATCAATTCTGTAGTGTCTCTTTTTGTATTAGAGACTTCTTCTTCTTGGTTTGGCTCCAGAGCATCTAAATCCATAGCTTCATTTGCACCATCCTTTTGTTCCAGTGCAGGAATTTCCTTGTCTTGTTTCTCTTCTTGATCATCAGACTTATCTATCTTCTTAGTCTTGTCATCTATTTGTTGTTCTGGAGGGAGACTAGTCTCAATAACTGTAGCAAGGGATTTCTTCTCTTTAGCTACTTTGTCATCTAACCCTTGGTCCAAATTTACTTTCAAAACAGAAGTATCATCTCCAACATTTGTTTCTTCATTGTCATATATTGTTGGAAGATGGAATTCCTTTAACACTCTTAAAGTTATTTCCTCACTCTCCTTCACTACTTTCTCAATGCCATCTAACATGAGAGTATTCATCCTTTTCTTTGTTCTGAACTCCTTGCTAGGTGCTTTGGATATTTATGTTTTGTCTTCAGGAGATATCTACAAATATAACTTTATCAGTGTATGCTCATGGAGTTCATTGTCTTTTGCCATAGCTACTTCTTTTCCTGCAGACATAATACTATCCAAGTTGTCTGGAAGATCAGTAATGATCTCAATAAGGGATTTGTTATAGAAGTCCAAATATCTGACAACAACAGTCTCAATAATTCTTTTATCCAGATCATTATACTCATCATACAGTTTGGCTATGGGCTTTAAATTTCCATCAATAGTTATAGCTTTTAGGACGTTCTCAAGATTTATAGTGGGTTCACCTATCTCAGAATCAGCTTGTCCTTATCTTTTCTTAGCTTTTCTTTTACTAGAAGGTTTCTTCTTGCTACTCCTAGAGGCTTTGGTGACTTCAATTTTCATTTTCTTCACTTCTTCATCTGACTCAACCTCTTCCTCATCAGCTCCTATACTAACATACATTCTCTGACCTTTGGTTTTCTATCTTTTGTGGCTCATTGCATGAGTTTCCATACTTGTAGAGGGTGTAGGACCAGAGGTCATAGATGTAGTTCCTATAGAAGTAGAACCTTTAGTTCTCCTTTTTGTTGCTGTTGGGTTCTTAGGTTGTCTCTTTGGCTCTTCCAAAGCCTTAACCAGTTCACTTTCCTTCAGTTTTTCAACTATTTTTGCCCTTGTTTTGGAAATTTTGTCTTTTGGGCATATTCTTCCACCAATTTCCTCATCTTTTTCTATGTTTCAGGCTTCCTTAGTTCAACATGTACTTTTACAGACAATTCTTCATAAGTCCCAAATCTTTCTTCATTGGGATCTCTAGGTTTGCTTAGCATATGTTGGGCATAATTTTCCAATATTCCTCCATCTACTTCATAGCCCATTGGTATAATCCATACTATTCTAGGCTCAACAACCTCCATTAAACATTGATATTTTGTCACAATAAAGCAGATAGTGTCCTTATACTTTTCAACAAGTGATCTAGGGATCCTTTCTCTAGACTGCATTACTTTTTGGAAGTTCTTGAAATATCCCCATATGGCTATAGTTTGTGCATCATAACTTCCAATACCATTTAAGTGATTTATGATTTTCACCATAATAGGTTTATCTCCAACCCAAAATAGTTTTTTCATGCCAGGTAATTCTTCCATAAAGTAGAAGAACAAACACATAATTAATGTACCAAGTTTGAAGGGATATTTGTTATCTTTTGTCTTCTTCAGATTCTTCATTAACTATTGATGGAGCAGTTCACATAGGTAACACTCAACATTTTCCTTTACCATTTGATAGGTAGTATATATGGTAGTACTAGAGACAGAGTTCTCCCGCCTTGTGAAGTAGACTTTATAGCCAATTACCATAGATTCAAATCTAACTGCATGATCTTCAATGCCATTGATTGTCAATGCCTTTTTATCAAATTTTGTTCTGGTGGCTTTCATCACTGTGTCATTTTTCACTACCTTTAATACATGCACTATACTGGTAAAGTTTAGTCTGGTGACCACCCTTATGGCATCTTTGGTGATCTTGAATGTTGAGTTGAGCCATATAAATTCATCATGAATTCGGCTTAAGACATATCGGACCCATTCATCTTCTGCAAAGACTGGAAAATCTATATATTGAATAAATTTCTTCTTTTCCAAAACCTTATATTCTTCCTTCAAATCAAATCCATCTCCACTTAAATGTTTTATATATAGATCTGAGAACTGACTATCTCCAAGTTCTTTTAGGGCAACATGAATATAGGCCCTAACATCTTATGCATGCATCACCCCGAACGAAATTTCTAAAAATGCACCATTTGGATCGACCTCTGTTGATTTGAATGGGTGCTTTTTGAATTTTGGCTAGGCTCTTTCAGTTATATCAATCACATGTGGTGTTGCCATTTTGTAAAAGTTCAAATAAATTCACAGTAGGGTTTCAAATCTAAAAAATACCTCTTTTCGCCAAATTAGGGTTTTCTTTGGTCTTGTCTTAATTTGCTTTGGAAATCAATGAGTCACTTGGAATTTTGCTTCAATTTGCCTTAGACACTTGGACAATTTAAATGTAGAATGAATTTTTTGTTGAATATGCCCCTTTTTAATTTTTGACTTCATCGCCATAAATGCTCCTATTAAAAAGTTGTTAAACACATTTCTGTTGAATGTAGTCTATTTGGATTGCTCTGCAATGCTTCACGTTTGATCCTTTTCTTCTGGAATTTCTTTCAAAAGATCTGTCATATGCATCTATTCAATATATCCTTGTGCCGGATTCCAGCACTGATAATTTGGCTAGGGGATGTAGATTTTTATTGCAGCTCCCCCTAGACTAGAGCTCGCAAATTTAGTTCTCAGAGGAAGTATCTGCACTAGATGCTAGTGCGGATTCATCCTTGACTTCAATCACATCTTTCTTGATCTAGATCTTGTACATCTCTTTCTTGGTTTCAACTGGATCAACCTTTTCCTTCACTTATCATTCCACTACTATGTTTTCCTTTCTTCAGCATAGTAGTTTCTTTTCACATTCTTGCTTCTGCAAAATTTTTCTATATGACCAAGCTTGTTGCAATTATAGAACACAATACTTCCCCATCCTTGATTCCTTCTTTTGAATGAATTCATCCTTGATCTGCATTGATAAGCCATGTGTCCAAATCTATTGCAAGCAAAACACTTTCCATTGAATGATTGAGTATTTCTTGCATTGTAAGATCCATTTCTTACCAAACTTCTGCATTCATTTAGTCTATGACCAATTTTCTTGCAATTGAAACATTGACTAGAGAATGATGGAACATTATGATATATTCTACTCCTATACTAAGTAGCTTTATGACCAAAATTATTGCAATTAAAATAATGGCCATTAAAAGATGGGTAGCTTTGAGAATTTGGTTGTCTGACTAGAGGTCTTCTTCTTTGATTCTAAATTGGTTCCCTTTATTTTTATTCATCTGAAAGTTTTCTTGACCTAATTTTGAACTTTCTCCTTTCTCAAATCCTAAGCCTTGCTTGTCATCTGAACTCTTTGACTAGCGATCATCTCATCAAGTTTTGTAGAACTTATCTTGAACTTTTCTTCATAGCTCTTGGCTTTTTCCAAGTCTATTTTTAGGCTCGCAACTTCTTTTTCTAGTTTGACACATTCTTCTATCTTGCTTTTTACCATTAGATTTAGATCTTCTTCTGCTTTAGCTCTTTCTATAACTTCCACTTTCAAATCATCCAGGTTCTCATTTGCTGATATCAATTGTTTACTAACATCTCTATATTTTTCTTTGAATTTCTTGACTTGTGCTTTCATCTTTAGAATGCATTCATTAGCTTCTTGAATGTTATCCTTTAGATCCCTAATTTCTACTTCAGATTTTTCAAGATCAATAAGAGTTGCTTCTAGTTCAACATTATTTGAGAGATTTCCAAATCTTCTAGCTACCATGAGTAAAATTTCCCAGATCTTCCTCAAGCTGTTAGGCTTCTTCCAAGGAACCTTTCTCTAATACCAATTGTTGAATATAAGGAATACTGAGAGAGGGGGGTGAATTAGTATTCCGCAAAACCACTTCTTAATAAGTTTATTTATCTAATTTCCAAAATCAATAACATGAAATCAGAATAAGCATAATAATAGCAACCATTAAGACATAACACATGGACACCTGGATTTTCACATGGAAAACCCAAGAAGGGAAAAACCACGGTGAGTGTTAGCTCACAATATATTATGATAGCACAATGCCAAATTACAAGGCTCACTACCTTTGGGCTCATTGCCCTATGAAGAAGTGCTCACTGCACAAAGGCTCACTACCAAGAGAAAAGAAAGAAAGAAAGAAGGAGATGGATCACTACCAAAATGAACTGCTTAGATTGCATCTACACATGCATGAATGTAGCTTCAATGTATCCTCAAAATACTGTCTCAAAATTTTTCATCTTGACTGCTCTATTTCACTACTCTGCTTTTACATTAGGCATGATCTCTCTTCTTCTATTTTTTGTCACCTACTCTACTGTTCACATTATACACATATTCATATCTACATCACGTCATCCAAATACTAAAAGCAATCCCATATATATATCTACAACAAACAAAATCTTCATATTAGGTCAACCTAATAAAGTGTACCATGTAGTCATGCATTATGTGCTCTGTCAGCCAAATTTATTTCCCAAAATCTATGGCGGACCCAAACAATATTTGAAACATCATCACACATGTCGGCCCCAACTATTTTACCACTTAGGATTAATTTTCAAACACAAAAATTTACCACATGTGCACATCATACTATTATGTCAGACTTATTCACAGACTGTTTACTAGTTTAGTTCAACTGTCAAACAACATCTTCAACTGTGGACCACAAGACCTACTCAAATCCATATTAGAGGATCTTCACTCATCATAGATCATACCTCTAGAACCACAAGACAAATTATGCAACTGTGGAGGAATGCGGGCCCCTTTTCTCTAGCACTGTGCACTGTTCCTATCTTAGTTCTATTCACCTAGACTTAGACATTTCATAGTATGACTTCCAAAGGAAGTTAGGTCTTGAGAACTGGAACATTACATGATCAAATAGCTATGAAAAACATACCTGATCCGCATCTACTGATCTTCTATTGTGGAGGCATACTGACCTAATCTCTGTCACTTTCTCTGTATATTGTCCATACTTAGTCATTTTAGTCTTCTAGACCAGAATACTTTTGTGCCTTGTTGCCAAACCAAGTTGGTCTTTCAAAGTAATGTTTCTTTGTCATGCTAGTGAAAATACTTTGCCTTGTTGCCATCAATGACAACATGCAATCCTTCATTAGAGCAGTGTCTCTTGCCAACAAGATGAACCCAAACCATAATTTTGGATTGTAACTCCTCCATTGGGTCAAACCCTACAAGCCAGGGTTTGATGAATAAACCTGCTTGACTATGAAAATATGGGCCTCCTTCAAAAATCATGTTTTGATCAGGCATGCGAGAGAACATAATGAAGAAATATCTATTAGCAGTTAAAATGATCTCCATATTGCCTTCTAGGTTCCAATTTTTCTTGACACATGACTCCAAAAAAGCCATGGAGATCTGAATACCCATGAGTTTGCAAATTAATGTGTGCTCTAATAAATACAACACTTCATTAGCTACAGTCTCAGGATTGATCACCACCACAGGGTGATCTTTGCATTTCTCTAGACACCCATTGGCTCTTGGACGTAACCCTGAAGGTTGAGCATTTTTGGAGTCCTCAGTTGCATGCAATAAAAAATCCACTACATGTTCAAGTATGGATGAGGAAGCCTTGTCACCATTAAGTGCATCTTTAAAGGAAAAATTTGGGGGACCCTCTGGAACCCCAAAGGCTGCCAAAACACAGAGATAAAAAAATTGAAACCACACAATTGGACCACCCGAAACACCCAAAAGCAAACAACACTCCACATAATAGTAAACAAGGAAATGAGACCCAATTTGCACACATGTAGGCCTGTGAACCTACAAAGAAGGGAGGCACATGCCTCAAAACCCTCACTAAGCTGCCTCAACGTCCACATACCTTAGCCTAGCTTTCTTGAAGCAAAAAAACATTCCTAGAAGCCCATCCCAATTATAACTATATACACCTAAAAATGACACGACTCTATCTAAATAAATATTTTTAATATTTATTTAAGTCCACCTTCCTCTAATCAATAGATAAATAATTAAATTTATTTATTCGATTTATATTCCTCTAAGTTAATTAAATATCAAAATATTTAATTATCTCTCCTAAAGTCAAAATTAAATAAAATCATTTATTTAATTAAATCCTTCCAAAAAATTAAATAATTCTAAATTATTTAATTAAGTCAAGTCTATACCTCCAAATTTAAATAAATCATTTAAATTTATTTAAATCCTCTCACTCTCCAAAAATAAAATATAATTAAATATTTTATTTATTCTTCCAAATCATGTGTAAGTAATTAAATAAATTTATTTATTTAATTCACTTTCTTATCTTCAAAATCTTTTAAAAAAAAAATTCTTCTTGTCATGCAAAAGCAAAAGTTGAGTTAACTGATTTAAAGCAACTTTGTTTTAATCAACAAATTCTTAAATTAGAAAAATATATTCTAATTTTTGAAATAAAAGATCATCCTCATCAAGAAAGCAGTTAACTCAATAAAGCATCTTTTTCTATGACACATGTCCTTCTATTCATGCACATTCCCTCAAACATCCTCTACCATTGATCTCATTTCTTCTACACTGTTGATCTTCTCTCACATAATTCTATAAATACTCTTCTATTCTTCCATCTCATATAACAAAATTTTCAAGTAAACTTATGCTGCAGAATCCATAGCGTGCCATTGGCACCCCCACTTTCACATCATTTATCATCCATTTTATATTGTGTTGAAGCTCATCTTCAACACAACAAGTATCCGAGCCATTTCTCCTTGTCATCTTGAGGAATCAAAGCAAGGAAGCAAGCTTCCTAAGGGCTACATTCATCACCAAAAGATCAAAAGAGAATAGGCGAACAATAGAAATTGCGAGGTAACAAAGCACTATAAGTATCACTTACTTATTTTAATTTTTGTTTCTTGCACATTTCATTGATTTTATTGGGTTTTTGTAATTCATTTTATTATCCCATTTTACCCATTACATTTCTGGTGCCCACCGTGGGGCGTTTGTCCCAAATCTAACCAAAAAACTAAGTTCTTGAGTGACAGGTTCTGTACATTCTTCAGATAGGTTCAGTCGGCACATCCGAGTGATCTCACAGCACATCTAAGCACTGTTCCGATGCATGCAAACTTTCACCGCATACATCCTCCAAGGCGGCGCATCTACAACCTATTTCGGTGCTTGCGGTATTCTAGCGCATATATCTCTAGACACGGTGTTTTCATCCTTTAAAATGACACATCCATAGAAACAGCGCATTTGTCCTTTATTCCTACATTTTTGACACCTATCTTAGAGCATTTGTAATTCTACGCTCATAGTCTCTTTTTCTGTGCATACAGACTATGAAGCTGCGCATCTATTCTTCATAGTGATTCTAGGATTTCTCATGGTTTTCAGGTTAACGCTAACATTTGTATTGCAGGATTAGGAGCTGGATAATCATTTAGCTGCACTTATTAACTCATCATAGATTAATTAGGGGAAAAAGTAAAAAAAATGTATGCATGCAAATCTCACATAGTTCTTAATTAGGAGGGTAGTAACAAACATTATTGCTATCTCTCTTAGTTTAGAACATTGCTATCTTACAAAGGGGAAAGAACCATTTCTATCTTTAATCACTTCAAAGTTAACAACTGTGTGAGTGCCCAAGTAGATAATGCATATAGTGTTTTTTTTCATTTTAATAGGATTGGAAAAACCACTATTTTCTGTGTCTGTTGAATGACAATAGGCTTATGCTCTCCCCTTTACTGGGTGACCAGAATGCCAGACTTGTTATTCTTTGTGTATAACCTTTAGAGGGGCCTACCCTTGGATGCCTACTTGTCCAAGTGGGAATGACCCTAATTGGAAATACGCTAAAGCCAAGCCCTACCAATCCACTTTAAATAAATTGTGCTTGAGGTGAAAGCTTCTTGCAACGAGTGCTGCTGTGTTACACCAACAACCATTTATTGTTGCACATCTATTCCAGAGAGCTGTTCCATACTTCTTAGGAGAAAAACTTTCAATGTTTCAAGAAACCATTTCAAACTTGTCTCAGTTTTCCCAAGATCTGATTAAAATTAGGCAAGTCAACCATTTCACTCTTTTTCTGCACCATAGCTACATTTCCCACACTGCATCATCCAAAGCTTCGTAAAATTCTTCCAAAATCCAACAAGGTTAGAACCAAGCTATTCTTGATCACATCAAACCTCAAACAAACCTAGTGAGTCTCCACTATCAAGGATCAATCATCCTTTTCTCTCGGAACTCTACTAGTGGCTTGTGTAAAACTAGTCTACATCAAGTAACCGGATTTCTATCATCCTTACTTTGACTATCGTTTATATACCCAACTTGTTTGACACCAATTAGATCTAAGGAAAAATTTGCTCAAACCTTGACACATTCTATCACCTCTTGTTCAAAACTTTCAAAATCCCTCCATCCCATCTCACATCACCTTGCATGGTCTTAACAAGGTCTCAAAAACAAAAGCCAATTGAAATGGTAGAGAAAAGTATTTCTCATGACAGTGATGAGGAAATTACTCTGGAAGTGATTCTACAATCCCAACAAGATCAAAGATTCCAATGTTTAATGGACAAAGTGCTTGCCCAAGACCCTACTAGGTTCTTTCTTCACTTAACACACCAAGGAGTCAAGCTTCCTAAAGATTTCGACATAGAAGTGTTAAAAGAAACTAAAGAGGAAAGAAACCCTGAGGAAAGCACATAAGAAGGAAGCAAAGCAACCATTGATTCTACAAATTCCCTAAGCTTAATGACCCAACAGATCCAAGCTTTACAACAACAATTCATACACATGCAAACATGAGCATCAACTAAACACTATTCCCTAGATTATATTTCACCATATCCTTATGATAGGACCTTGATCATGATACCTTTCCTCTCAAAATTTGAGGTACCAAAATTTGATAAATATTGTGGAAAGGGTGATCCAAGGGACCACATTAGGGAATTTAATGTTGCATGTCTTGAAGTCACACACAATGATACTTACCTTATATGACTGTTTCCAAGAAGCTTAGGAGGGCAAGCCATGGAATGGTTTTCTAGACTACTGCCTGGCATTAAAACCTTTAACAAACTTGTGGACAAATTTGTCATGCACTTCTCCTACAATATTGAGCATGACACCTCAATTTTAGATCTTTGTAACACCAAGCAAAAAGGAGGAGAATCTTTTGCCACCTTCCTAAAAAGATGGAGACAGTTGGCAAGTAAGTGCCCACATCAAATGCCTGAAAAATAAATGCTAGAGATGTTTGTCCATAACTTACAAATTGACCTAAGCTATCAAATACAAATCCAATGTCCTACTTGCTTTAGTAAGGTCATTGAGATTGGTCTAATCATCTAAAAGGCTTTAATTGCCAAAGGTCAAATAAAGCTATATAAGGACACTCCTAGCACCAATACCAACATGGATAAACCAAGATTTTGGACAAAGAACAAGAACCTTGTGAATGATGGGGTGGTAGATGCCAAGAATGTGACACCAAAGCAACCAATCTTCAACTTGTTGAACCCTCAAAACAACCCCCTTCAAAATAAACCATGAAATACAGAATCACAGTTTACAAGCTATCAGTCTCAGAGGAAATTCACACCCCTAGAGGAAACACTAGAAACTGCTCTACCAAAATTGATCACAAGCAAACTCATAACGCTTCCAACAGCGTGAGAATATGAACCAAAAGTCAAACCTCATTAGTGGAATGACAATTATTTCTGTGAATACCACCAAAACAGGGGGCACAAAACCAATGATTGCATTGCGCTCAAACCTACTATCCAAAATTTAATAGATCAAAACAAAGTTTCACTTGATGGACATACCTCTAATAATGATCATCAGGCATTCGAAGATTTCCTTCCCAATTATGAGCAGGGAGGGCCTTCCAATCAAAACAACGATAGAAATAACAACTCCAATTACACAAATGTGTCATTTGACTATGTTGTTAATCATATCTTAGAAAGTGATCCACATGTCAATGTGATCACCATCAACAAAGACTTAGATTGTAATGCTACCACTCATAGTAATAGAGTCACTCTTAGAGGAGTCCTCACCTCTCCGTCTAATCAGTACAATATCCTGGATCAGCTACATAAGGCACCTGCACATATCTCCATTCTGGAACTTCTGCATCTATCCCTGTCCCATAGGGCTGACAAAGCTTTATTAGAAGTCTCTGTTCCAATGAACCTTGCCGAAGAATAGTTTCAAACCATGGTAGCTCACATTACCTCCCATCACTCCCTATCATTCACTAAAAAGGATGATATGTCAATTACCTAACCTCATAACGCATCACTTCATATCAAAGCCTTCATCCACAAACACAAGATAAAAAGAGTCTTAATCAATGGAGGAGCTGGTTTGAATGTTTGCACCTTGAAGCTAATCCTTGCATTGGGGTTTGCAGAGAAAGCTATTGATCCAAAAAAGAAAATCACTATCAAAGCCTATGATGAGGAGGAGAGAACTTCCAAAGGAATTGTTATTTTACCAATCAGAGTTGGACCTATAGTAAAAGATGTGGCTTGCCAAGTCCTCGACATGGAGTTAGCATATAACATTCTTCTTAGAAGACCTTGGATACATGCTCTGAAAGCAGTGCCATCAACATACCACCAGTGTATCAAATTCCCCTATGAAGGTCAAGAGATCACCATCCAAGGTGACCTGAATCCATTTCAGTATTGCAACTCCATTCAATCTAAACTTGAAGTTGTGGTTCCTAACAGCCATGCTTCTGCTTCATCTTCATCTCGTGTTGACCCAACTTCACTTGCTTCCACATCAAAGGCTTCCCAACTTGACCTCAGACTCAAAGATAAGGGCCTGGGTGAGTACACAATCTCTCAATCCCTCTGTTTAGCACAACTCCCCCTATCTCCCAGATCATATGGAAGACCTACCCTGAACAAATCCAAAGTAGTCAAAACTACCAAAGGTTCATTTATCAAATGGGGAAACCTTGAAGATGAGAGCGATGAAAAGGATATCCTCCAATGGTTATATAAAGATGAAGGCAGTTCATCAACACAAGAATACCATCACACCAATATACAAACTAAATAGTATGGTCAAGGATTCCAAATGCTACAAAGAATGGGTTATGAAGGACATGGCCCCCTTGGTTCGAGAAAAGATGGTATCATTGAACGCATCCAACCCCATACCTTGACAGCCTAAGACACTACAGGGCTAGGTTACACTGGCACAACAAGAACCAATAGAGAAAATAAGCATAAAGGCAAACAACCAGAAACATCTGCTACTAATCTGGTTGATTAAATTCAGTGACTGTAAATGGGGAGTAAGACTGATTCCAATGAATATGAATGGGATAGCCTCTCTAAGCTATCTTGTGATGAGAAAGATATTGATGTTGTCCATGAGTATGACCCAACCCATGCAACTGAGGGACAAGGTCCAAGGGCTAGACCGCTAGAGTCTGACCCACATAATAATGACAGTGAAAGTCGTGAGGAAAGAATGATACCCCCCTTGACAAATCAGCTAATGGAGAGTACCATCACAGGTATTGTTCATGCTTATAATGACCACCATAACACCTCTATCTTGACCATCAATACCATTGAACTAGACCAACCCAATGACCCCTTACCATTATTGCACCCCGAACTCATAGATTGGGACTTGCAAGATACTACCCCTAAACTCGATACCTTTCAAAATGATGAAGCCATCATAGACTATCTTGAGCTTAGAGATCACATACCCATAGGGGACCATAGAGTTGGCTATGCCATAGAACTCAACGACAAGGCCTATTTTGGAGAGAATGCCAAGACTTTCAGTCTCAAAAATATCAAAATGAAAGAAAGATCTAATGGTGAAAACCGCTCTGAGGCAGTGTTAGATCATGAAAAAAGTAAAAATATAGATGTATCTAATGTTGAAAACCTCTCTAAGGCACCAAAGGATGGAAGGCTTGACCCTCTACCCAATCTCACACATCAGGAGAGATCATTAATCTTGATAGAACCAACAGAGCTAGTCAATGTCAGCATAGGTGATAGTCCCAAAATGATCCACATGGCACAGTCTTTAACAACACAAGAAAAGCCAACATTCACCAACTTCTTTAAAAGAAAACAAATCAGCTTTGCTTGGACATATGTGGACATGCTAGGGTTAGATCCGAATCTCATAATGCACCACTTATCCTTAGCTCCAGGAGCTAAGCTAGTAAAGCAAAAACTCAAGAAGATGCACCCACATGTGGCCCTCATGGTGAAAGAAGAGCTGAAGAAATTGTTAGATGTTAGATTCATTAGACCAATAGACTATCCTGAGTGGATTTCAAACATAGTACCAATTGCAAACCAGATGGCAGATTTTGAATATGTAATGACTTCAGGGACCTAAATAAAGCTTGTCCAAAAGATGATTTTCCCTTGCCAAACATTGACATTATTGTAGATCTCACGGGAGGACACACCATGCTATCACTAATGGATGGTTTCTCTGGATACAACTAGATCAAAATTGCACCTAAAGACCAACACAAGACTGTGTTCACATGTCCATGGGGAACCTATTGTTGGTGTGTCATACCATTTGGTTTGAAAAATGTTGGCAAAACATATCAGAGAGCTATGACCACAATCTTCCACGACATGATGTACACTATAATGGAAGATTATGTTGATGACATCTTGGCAAAATCACTCACAAGAGAAGGGCACCTGGCAGTACTGGACAAAATCTTCACAAGACTGGAATAGTTTAATGTGTGCCTCAATCCAAAGAAGTGTGTGTTTGGAGTTACATCAAGCAAGCTACTTGGGTACATAGTGTTTGTCAATGGAATCGAAGTCGACCCAGCTAAAGTAAAGGCCATCATAGAAATGATGCCTCCTAAGAATCTCAATCAACTAAGGTCTCTGCAAGGAAAACTATAGTCTATCTAAAGATTCATTTCTCAATTGGCAGATAAATGCCACCCATTTTCCCACCTCCTACATAAGAATGTCCCTTTCAAATGGAATGATTCATGTGAATAGGCATTTCAGCAGTTAAAAGAGTATCTCATGAAGCCACCTATATTGATGCCACCGATTCAAGGTAAACCTTTGCTACTATATATCTTAGCCACACCAACAGCTCTAGGAGCTCTCCTCGCACAACAAAATTATGAAGGAAAAGAACAAGTGATGTACTATATCAGTCGAACACTTGTTGGGTATGAACTACAATACACACCAATTGAAAGAGCATGCCTCGCTATGGTCTTCACCTCACAAAAGTGGAGACATTACATGTTGTCACATTCGTTCAAACTAGTAGAAAAGATTGATCCACTCAAGTATTTACTCAACAAAGCGGCCCTTACTGGTAGATTGTCTAAATGGGTCATGCTTCTCAGAAAATTTGATATTGAATATGTAGATAGGAGGGTAATAAAAGGCCAAGTACTTGTAGACCAACTGGCAGATGCACCTCCAACAGATGACAGCCCTTTGAGCTTTGAATTTCTAGATGAATCTATCTTTCACACAACTACAACAATCTAGAAAATGTACTTTGATGGCTCATAAACTCAGCATAGATCGGGGGCAGATATCTTGTTGATCACCCCTAGTGGCGACACCATTCCTAAATCATACAGATTACTCTTTCCCTGCACCAACAATGTGGCAGAGTATGAGGCCCTTGTCATTGGCATCAAGCTAGCAGTGGAATGGAATATCAAAGAACTCCAGGTGTATGGTGACTCACAGCTGGTCATAAATCAAGTAAATGATGACTACCAGACAAAAGATGAGAAATTAATCCCTTACAAATGGATGGTCGATGACTTCAAAGAATACTTTGTCCAGATCTCTTTTGAGAAGATACCAAGGATTGAGAATAAAGCTGCAGATGGCATGGCCATGACTGCATCTCTCCTCGATATTCCAAATAATCAATCACATTACGAGTTCTTGGTAGAGCCAGTGTCTTGTCTTGCATATGACACCCTTGAATCCCATATCATTTGCCACATTATCGGAACGGATTCCCCCCTCTATGGAAAAATATTTGCCTATCTTAAAGAGAATACCCTCCCACCAGATCTCTCCAACAACCAAAAATGAACCTTCATTCGTCAGGCATCTCGGTATGCCATTGTCACCAATACCCTATATCACATAGGTCTTGATGGTACTCTCCTTAGGTGTCTTGATAGTGAGGACCATCAAACCTCCCTGAATGAAGTACATGACGGTATATGTGGGACCCACTCTAGTGACCCTACCCTAGCCAAGAAACTCGTACACATGGGATACTACTAGCCAACCATGGAACAAGATTCCTACCATTTTGTAAAGAAGTGCAATAAGTGCCAAATCCACAGGAACCTGATACATGCACCAACATAGGAGCTACAACCATTAACAACCCCTTGGCCCTTCTATCATTGGGGACTCAACTTAGTGGGCAAGATACACCCTCCTTCATCCTGTGGCCATAAATTCATAATCACCACCACCAAGTACTGTACAAAGTGGATTAAAGCCATGCCCTTAGCCAATATCATGGGCAAGTAGATTGCCTCCTTTATCTTGAACTATATAATTTGTCGCTATGGTATCCCTTCATCCATTATCACAGATAATGGATGACCATTCAAAAATCAAAATGTCAGGGAACTATGTGACAAATTCCATATCCAGCACCGCTTTTCTACCCCCTATTACCCCCAAAGCAATGGCCAGGTGGAGGCATCAGATAAAACTATCTTGAAAATTCTAAAAAGACTATCAATGATGCCAGCTGTGATTGGCATTTCTAATTAAATCCAGCACTGTGGGCCTATCGTACAAGTATCTGCACACCCATAGGTGCAACACCATACCCCTTGGTCTAGGGATCTAAAGCCATCTTGCCCATTGAAGTCGAGATCCCATCCTTGCGAGTTTCCTTAAAAGGCATCATATCTGATGAAGAGTACCGAGTGTCCAGAATTCAAGAGTTAGAGCTGCTCGAAGAGAGAAGGCAACATGCCTTTAACCACTTAAAAGATTATTAGCAACGGATGTCCCAAAGCTATAACCATAGCGTAAAGCCCCGAGTATTCCAATTGGTGATCTAGTCCTCAGAGAAAATCCCAGAAATTAGCAAGATCGAGAGAAAAAAGGCAAGTTCGAACCCAACTGGTTGGGTCCCTATGTCATCATTGTAGTCTATGGGTCAGGAGCATATCAATTGGCTACATCTGAAGGTGAACTATTTGATGACCCTATCAACAACATGCATCTTTGCAAGTTCTATACCTAAAAACCCCAATGCAAGGGAGTCTTTAAAAATTCATTAAAAATTTGGAAAAATGATCAAAAATAAATCAAAAAAATCAAAAAAATGGAAAAATAACAAAAAAAATTGTCCTATGGTGAAAACTTGGCAAACAGGCACATAGGATAGATACCATGATGAAAACCAGGGAAACAGGTGTCATGCGTATTCTTACCTATTGTGCAAATAAAAGCAAGTGGTGAAAACCTGGTAAACAGGTGCTATCTATGACAAACCGCTTCCTACATCTGTTGTGACCTCATATCTCTTGTGTCCACCATATTGTTCATCTTGAACCAAACAACTGAACCGTTGTTGAACTACATCACCTCTGAGTTATCACGTAGGAAAGGCCATTCTCAATGCTCCCCCGAGGCTCTACTCTGCTCCACTCCACTTCTTTCCTATCCATTCCATCAAGTGTCATTTGTCTTGCTTTCCATACCGACTCTGCATCTTCACCATTGCCTAGGTCTTAGATCCATCAGGTTCACCATGAACTACGTTGCCTCTGCATCATCACATAGGCAAAGCTATTTAGCAATGAACCCCTAAGGCACTAGGTCAGTCCCTTAGGGTCCATCTCTTCATGTTTGTTTGTTGTGTCATCCATAATAAGTCAATCCTTAGTTTTCACTGGGGGCAACTCCTTGCCCTAGTTGGAGATTTGGATTCTTGAATGCCAAATGTTCTAAGAGGATACCAATAAAGGATTGTGATAACTTTCACTAGACAAGCACACACAACAAAGCAAGCTCCCCAAAACAAAAAAATCTTAGCACAGAACAATCAACCTATCCAAAGCAAAGCAGAACACCATACCAAAACACTCAAACTAACTCTATATCAATTATGGCAAGAAGACACATCTAATGCAAGAATGCTTTGTGTTTTTATCGGTTAACTTACAAGGTCTTGATTTTTGATTATTATGTCTTCCTATGCTACTCGAGGATGCCAAAAGCTAGAGATGCTATGATGGGGGCATAATCATTTTCTTTGTCTGCTGTTTGTGGATCAAACTTTAGTAATGTGACAAGTTTTTTCTAACGACATGATCAGTAAAAGATCATCGAGGACTTTCGAAGGTCTAAACATGAAAAGGGGCAATCCTTGTCTGTTGAAATGCAAAAAATACTCGGGTCATCTATATTCAATTTTGACTAGATGCTTGTATTAACTTGCTATATCAAAATCCATGCAAGTAATACTTAGGTCATCTCGGTTTAATTATACCTAGATGCTTGTATTTTCTTACAACATAATAAATCCTGATGATGAAATAAGCACTTCAAAATACTTGCAATATCAAGATGATAGATACCCATATCCATGCAATAAAATTCTATGCAGAGAATCAATGTTTACAAATTGAAGCTTGTGAGTCTTTCTATCGAGTCATTCTTTTAATCAATCTCCTATCTACCATTATGTCATTTCTGTGTCGATAGAGTACATTTGGACATCACAAAAACATAGCATATAGTTGCATATCATATCACATGAGATAGTCATTTACATAATTAAATCAGTTGCATTCATAAATAAAGTGTATTAGGTCATCCATATACATTGTTGCAATCATCACATAGTGTCAATAGAAAAAATCAAAAACATAGATAAGTGTATCACCTAAACTGCATAAATCATATAGATACCATTTGCATTTGTACATTAGAAAGCATATCAAGTAAACACATCTAAAGTCTGCATTAGGACACATAGCATCATAAACATCTAAGACTGCATTAGATAAACATCACATAGCATCATATAGATAGTAAAAATATGCATCACATGGGTACCATCATACAAATAGAAATGCATCCATAACATAGAATGAGCAAACTGCATATAAAGAGCATCAAATAACTACATCATCATATAAATATCATAAATGTGTCCAAGTGTACAATATCAAAAGGTCCATCTCTGAGTCAATGTCATATACAATGAATACATCTCAAGGACAGTGACACATGTCTCAAAGTGCAAAAATAGGTACATATATGTATCTGACTATCTAAGCCATCAAAAAGTGTATGTAGGAGACAAAATCTGCACAAGTTTATGCTATCCCTACTATTGTGAACCGCTGCTCCCAGCAGTGTCTCCTGAATCCCCTCCTCCGCTGGCCCCAGACTATTATGGGCCCATTACAGAGGCCCCTGACCTCGATCCACCTACTCTCTAAGAGGCCATAAACTGGCTCCTGTATCTCGGAGCCCTCTGACTAACTGGCACAACACCATGGTATAAACCCTAATAGTACTATGTCTAAGCCTGCGCTTTGGCAAGCTCACCCTGCACCTACGCTAACTATCCTTACACCTGTGCCAACTGTTCCTATGCCTGGGATAGCTATGCTTGTGCCTATACTAGCTGTACTTGGGCCTGGTGCACCTGTCCAACCAAAAAGCTGCTAGCAACATTTGTCCCAACGGTTACCACTGCTATATCCCTCTCTACTCAGATAACTCATATCCTCGCCTCAACCATATCTCACTCTCTAGTGAGCCCTGAGATAACCTCTGCAACTGTCTCCTGCCTAGCCTCGGCCATCCTAAGTTATGCCCGTAGTTGCCAAACCTATCCTCTTAGCATAGCGATGGCTCTCTCCTAGACATCTGACTATGCCAGACCTTGGGAGGCCTATGCCTATCCCTGCCCTTGTGGTTGAGGTCCCTGCTGCTGCATCACCTGCTAAGGTGGCGGCATCTATGCTTGCTATGCAGCCTACTGTACAACTTGCGGCTGCACTACCTGCTAAGCATGGGAAGGTCCCTCCCTAGTTCTCCTCCTCTACCTAGGTTTGTCTCCATCTCCTCCACCATCTCCTCCACCACCTCCACCATCTCCTCCACCATCTCCACCATCTCCGCCATCTCTCTGTCTTCTCCTCCTCCTCCTCCTCTTGCCAACCTGGCCCTCATCATCTAAATCTGCCTTGTCTATGTGAGGAACCAACTCTCCAGGCCCTGAGTACCTCAAAAAAGGGTGAGCAGCGAACCACTCCTCATAGTCCGGTGTCATCCATGCATTTGCAATCTCTCTCCTCATTGCCCAGTTAGTATACAAAATCTACCGAAACTTTGCCACTACCTCCTCGTAGGACGCCACTGGTGCCCATCTAAATCTCTTTGCATGAGTCCATACAAACAATGCCTGTCCCTGTGGCATGCCCTGTCTCCTCCCAAACTGCCTCTAAACCTAGCTGACAATCTGTCTCTCTAGTATAAATAGCGTCCGGCCTATAAGCCACCGAGTTTGATAGCAATATGACAGCTCGTCTGCCTCATCATCCCAAGGCTCGTAGTCAAGATATGGTCACCAGAAGACCACGTCTACTCCATCTAGTGCATGCCTCTAATACTCTAGCTTCCCCAGTCTATGCTAGGAAATCACTCCTGCGTAGTCGTAACTATAAGGGTCTCCCCTCTATCTCTAAAACACGCATATCAGTCTGGTGATGGCGATATGCTACCACAACCAAAACTGTAACAATGAGACACCTGTTGATAAAATTACACCCCTATGATATACCACCTGATGCATATCATGGTATAGGTGTGCCAAAATGTAGACACCCCAAGCATAACAGGTGCCCTCTGTCACCATCCTCTCCATGATCCGTCCCCATCCAATTAGGAACCCATGCGATCTCCTATCAGGGCATATAACATCTCTGATCAATCCTGCAACTATCCCAGGGAAATAGTCATAATAATCATGAATGTCCTACCATGAGATAATCTATCCTACCAACTCAGGGTCATCAAACACCCACCTACACTCTACAAGGCCTGCATCCTGCTGTGGATCATACTCCATGAGTTCTCCCTGAATTGGTAGGTGGAGTGTCCTATATACGTCCTCCAGAGTCACCATCATCTCGCCAGTCAGGAAGTGAAAGGTCCCATCCTCACTGTGAAACCTCTCCACTGTTGTAGTCAGTAAGCCGCGGTTCACTCAAACCTCGAGCATAAAGCACACATAGTCTAATCCCATCGCGCCGATTCCCTCTTGATCTATCTCTATCAGCATGTGCCACTGCAACATCAGCATGGGAAACTGCTCCCTCGACATCAATGTATCTTGTATGTCCTTCTGCAAGCACGCAAAGCAAGGTGTCAACTTAAAGCTGTAAATACCATGCTCAACATATCTATAGAATCATATCACTAACTTAACATATCAAATTAATCAAAACAACATATCATCTCTTGACTAGATTCTTAGCAATCTCAGAGATCGCTTATCAATTGACTCATCGATCAAGGTGCCAATTGGGTTAATTTTGTTAAGTCAACTGACTATCTATATCATATGCACCACAACAGAAAGTACATGCACCATTTCTTAGCAAATGTGCCATTTCTGACGTATGCGCCACAACATTTCATGCATGTGCCATCCCATACCGCAAATGCGCCGCCCAAATACATGCGCCAACTCATGCCGTAAAAGCACTGCCAAATGACAAATGCACCAGCCTTTCTCATGCATGCGCAACTTTCATGTATGTGGCATTTCATATCCCAGATGCGCCGTAGTTTGACAGAAGTGTAGTTTTGTATGTCATATGCACCGAACTACTATCTGGCGCATTTGTCTAGCCTAAATTTGCCTAGCATTTATTGCACTAAAAATTGACTCTAGGTAAAAAAATTTTGAGATGCATATTGGAGGTCCTACCTCTGCTGGCCGGTCAAATCATCGGATGCGCTCAAAGCAATGCTCCTTGTGCAGAATATCCATCCTAGTGCTGGTTGCTCTATGCTTTGTACTCTCCTAAGCTCTCAAAGATAAATCAACTAAAGCCAAGTGTGCAAATGACTTGTCTTGTGGACCCAGCTCCTATATATAGCATGAAAACCCTAAACTGGCTATGTGATGACTATGACTACTTCCCACCCCCGTTTCTTCCCATTTTCTTCCTATTTCTTAGAATCCCATCCTGCTTTCTTCAATCCTAACCAAGTTTTCACCTTCTTCTTCATGAGATCACGTCTTCTGCCTTCTCCCCATCCAATCTCCTGAGGGGGCATCCATCATGTCGTTAAACTTGTACTAGGGGCAAAATGGGGCATGTATCATTGTCAAAAATTCTTATTCTTTGAAACAACGTGATAAAACACATTGCATCAAAGAGGGGCAAAATGTATACACCTAAAAATGACACGATTCTGTCTAAATAAATATTTTTAATATTTATTTAAGTCCACCTTCCTCTAATCAATAAACAAATAATTAAATTTATTTATTCAATTCATATTCCTCTAAGTTAATTAAATATCAAAATATTTAATTATCTCTCTTAAAGTCAAAATTAAATAAAATCATTTATTTAATTAAATCCTTCCAAACAATTAAATAATTCTAAATTATTTAATTAAGTCAAGTCTATTCCTCCAAATTTAAATAAATCATTTAAATTTATTTAAATCCTCACTCTCCAAAAATAAAATATAATTAAATATTTTATTTATTCTTCCAAATCATGTGCAAGTAATTAAATAAATTTATTTATTTAATTCACTTTCTTATCTTCAAAATCTTCTAAAAAAAAATTCTTCTTGTCATGCAAAAGCAAAAGTTGAGTTAACTGATTTAAAGCAACTTTGTTTTAATCAACAAATTCTTAAATTAGAAAAATATATTCTAATTTTTGAAATAAAAGATCATCCTCATCAAGAAAGCATTTAACTCAACAAAGCATCTTTTTCTATGACACATGTCCTTCTATTCATGCATATTCCCTCAAACATCCTCTACCATTGATCTTCTCATTTCTTCTACACCGTTGATCTTCTCTCACACAATTCTATAAATACTCTTCTATTTTTCCATTCTCATATAACGATGCTTTCAAGTAAACTTATGCTGCAGAATCCATAGCGCACCATTGGCACCCCCACTCTCACATCATTTATCATCTATTTCATATTGTGTTGAAGCTCATCTTCAACACAACAAGTATCCAAGCCATTTCTCCTTGTCATCTTGAGGAATCAAAGCAAGGAAGCAAGCTTTCTGAGGGCTACATTCATCACCAAAAGATCAAAAGAGAATAGGCGAACAATGGAAATCGTGAGGTAACAAAGCACTGTAAGTATCACTTCCTTATTTTAATCTTTGTTGCTTGCACATTTCATTGATGTTATTGGGTTTTTGTAATTCATTTTATTATCCCAATTTATTGTTCACATTTTTTTATGCAAGTTTTGTTTTATGTACTAATGTTAAACCATTCTATACAAGTACTTTCACAATTTTTTTCTTCCTTAATATTTAACAAATATAATTTATTCTATGGAACAAACCTAACTTTAGCTATGCTAGTCACAATTGTGCCTAGTATGAATCAAAATTTGGGTCAAGGTCACCCATAACAACTATAATATTCACCAATCTAGTAAAATTATGATACATTCAAATTGAAAGAATCTATTGATCCCAAACTACTAATTGGAACATTCCTCTAAATTGCTATGTCATGGCTCAAATAGCAACCTAACAAATACTACTATTACAATACTACAAAGGCAGGTACTCGCCACTATGTGGCACTTGTTAAATATTAGATTTCTTGAGTTAAGAAATGTACATAACTTCATTTAGAGTATTAAATTGCATTTTTGAAAGAAAATATTTAGAGAACTCTAAATTTAGGGAGAGGCTTTGGGAAGGGTTTCTATAAAGCCTAAGATAGTTTAGAAGAGATGACACACTATTTCTACTTTTGTTTTAGCATTCACATACTCATAGGGTTTGGAGAGCCTTGCAAATTTTATGTGTTTTTGGATTCAAGAATTTTCCACATCAAGGGTTTAGCATCTTCTTGGATTTTATTCTTTTGGCTTTGAAGAGGCTATATTTTTGTGCATGAAAGGCTTTAGATAATACTTCATTTTTGTATAATTGATAAATTTACGATTTCTTGTGAATTCATGTTGACTATTAAAAGAATCTTGGGTATGAAATTTATATTTTCTGTTAGAGAAAAAACATAATCTTGGAAAAATGAATTCTTTAGGTTTTTCAAAGTAAACAAATTTATGCATTAAATATAACCTTAGATAATTAATTAGATGTAAAAACCTAGGTTCTTGTATAAGAAGAAAGGTTGAAAAACTAGGAAAAGATGGTAGAATAGTTTTGGAGCAAATTGGATTTGTGTCCTTTTTATTTTGATGTATTTGAATGTATGATAATCCTAATTTTTCTAGTACATGTCTGAATTATAAGTTTGAGAATGCAAACTTTAGGTTTCATGACATAGTGAAACTTGTAGGTGAAAACCTAGTGAAGGGAATATGAATATGTGATAGGGTTTAATCAAACAAAGACTTCATGAATCTTTTCATGATGAATTTATGAATGTAATTAATGATAATTTTCTAATTTATAATAGTGTGTAAGTTCTTTTATATCAATTTGGAATTTTGGGACAATTGGGAACTAGGAAACTAAGAACTAGTTGTGTTGAAAACAACAACTTGCATTGTTTTGGTCATATCTCTTAAATCATGATTTGGGTATATTCAGCAATTTTTATATTTTTAGATTTTCAAATTTACCTTTAATTTGATTAAAATAATTTGATTATTTTTTCTAAAACCTAGTAAAACTATGTCATAGGACAACACGTTCTTTCCTTTAGGTGGAGCTTGTTGCGTTTGTTAAAAGGGTATGCTAGATTGTTGATATCTTGAAAAATTTGGATGACTATATGGTGTCATGTTTATGTTTTTAAAATTAAGTGGGATCACTTGTGGTTCATTTTGTGCTATAGGAATCCCACCTATTTGATTGAGACTTATCATGTTGGATGATGAGGGCAAGGAAGGCTTGAATGTTTCATAGAAGTTTAGATGAGGGGGATTTTGTGTTGTCCCCTAGTTTAATTCAATCTTGTCAATGAAATGATTTTTCTTGTGCACTAGGTTTTTCTTGGATTTTTCTTTGACAAACTTTTCTAACATTTCTAGCTTCAAGGGTCTCGA
Source organism: Cunninghamia lanceolata (assembly GCA_027924645.1). Classification (NCBI taxonomy): domain Eukaryota; kingdom Viridiplantae; phylum Streptophyta; class Pinopsida; order Cupressales; family Cupressaceae; genus Cunninghamia; species Cunninghamia lanceolata. The sequence continues at coordinate 864,276 of BSBN01000204.1, read as the reverse complement.
TTCGTTCAACCAAATTTTCTATAAGGTTAGTGAGTGAGGCTTCCTCCATTCTTTGAGTTTTACAACCTTGAGATGGATTGCTTTGTGTTGGGGTTTGATTGATCCCACTTGTTTCTTTTGATGATACTTGACATGTCACGAGTCTTTTTATCTTGATCTACCACATGGGGGGGTTTGTGCCACCAATATTCTTGTAAGCTTTTATTTTGATGGCTCACTTCATTGTCCATTTGGGTGGCCATTTTCATATTTCTTGTTATGGGTTGGTCTTGTGATGGATCTCAGACTGAACACTCACTTGGCATGTTTTGATTTGGTCGATGTTGTGGGGATCTTGCTGGATCCACTTTGAGTCTTTCAAGTTTAATTGATTCAAGATTGAATCTATTGGATCTAAACATGTGCTACTTTCATTAGAGGGGTAATTCTCCTAAACTTTGTGTGATTTTGTCCTATTTTTGGGGTGTAGGAAACACCACATTGTATTGTAGAAAAGAGAGACTATCTCAATAGATCAAACTAGGTCAAACCCTCTTCTACAAAATATTGGGGCACAAACCAAGCTTAGCTTCTACCTGAGAAGGAGAGCCAAACTACAGGGGTTCTACCCTTTTGTTATATAGAGAAGAAATTAACCAAATCCAATCAATCAAGCTTGAGTTAAGTCAAGAAACCCTAGCTGACCAAGGTCAAAGTAAAATAGACTGTCAAAACTGGAAACCTAATAACCAAATGGACAACATAGATCAATGATTAGTTCAGAACCTAATTTCAGATGTTAGAATGCCTGGGACAAGGGCTCTTGGGCATCCTGGTCCCAAATTAAGGTTTCCAAAAATTGATTCCTCTATCGGGTCTGTAACAGTAACCTTAGCCTTCTTCCCAAAGATCACCTTCTGAAACATGTTTGTCTAAACTACACACATGCAAGAAGGAAAATGGTTGGGTGCTATTTAGGATCTTACCTCAGTCAAGCTCCATGAATGGTGTTTCCACCTCCACAATAACAAAGATGATTGATAAAGAGTGTGTGTCTTAGGAGGGTAGAGGCAAATATGAAGTAGAATGGAATGCTAGAAGAAAGCATGAAGGATGGAAGTCACCATGAGGGTGGAAACCCTTGTATGATTGTAGATGACATCACAACTTGACTCAAGAAGCTGGTGTAGCCTCTAAGATCTTCACAAGACCTACAATATGTTATTGTTGCAACAATAATCCACAAGAGAGAGTTGTAGAGCACATGAGAGAGAAAGAGAGAGAGTGTAAGAGTGCCAAGATTCACTAGAGATAGTTAGATGTTCAAACGAATGACTTAACTTACTTTTATATGCATTCTTGTTGATTTCTAGAGAATTAAACCACACAAGGCCAACATTAGGAATGTTTTTAGAGGCCTAAGTTGACAAGGCCATAATTTAGGGCAGGGCTAAAGGAGGGCCCAGGGTGCTTGGGTGCCTTGGTCCTTTAGCCACATAATCCCTGAAAGAGGGAACTTAAAGTATGCTTAGCCCTGCCTTATAGTTAATTTTTGGGTTTTGTGCATTGAGATCAAGAAATTCATACTTAATGCTCAAAAAGGTGTTAAATAGGTCCTAATAAACAAGTGCAAATATGTGAGGTCTATCTAGGAGCTAAACTAAGAGTAAAATGGTGACGTACACATTTTACGACGTTACACATGAAATGAAGATGGACATGAAAGATGAACATAGAATGAAAGAAGCACGTGGAAACAAAAAAGATCCCATCATAAGTTTATGTTTTTCATGTTAGGTTCACCAAAATATGTTATGAATCCGGCATTGGATGTGGAAGTGATGATGAATGAATTTGAATCACGTAATTGAAACACAAAAATCTTAACCAAAAGGTTTCACTCTTCACGTTTGTTATGTCAGAAATTGTCCTCCTGCATGAAATGGCACAATTTCTCATAGTTTAGCTCCTCTCCTTTGGTGTCCTTTCAACCTATGTATTTCTGGCCTTCCTAAACCTTGATTGACCTATATCTAACTGGAGAAATGTTGTATTCTGAGATAATCGATGACTGAACCTGAAAATAAACTTTGGATTCTGGACATCCTAGACCTCCTTGATACAGACCTAATGAAAAAATCAAGGCCTGGATAAGGGTACCTGCACCCTTGTCCTACCCTATTTTTTAGGGTTTTGAGTTTTGGCAGGGTGTCGGCTCCCACCGTGCACCTCGGGATTCTGATTTCAAATTTTCATTTTTTGCGTGATGTCGGCATGTTATTTCAAATATTTGATCTTCTAAAGTTATATATTTAAATACAATTAAAAATCATTTTTTCACACACCATATATATGCAATCTTTCTATTGCAAAACTTTGTCAAAAATTTGCCATTGAAGATCAATACTTTGTTAAAACTTTTGGATTTATTTGAAGTTGCTATCATGGAGATATTCGATGGAGATTAGGAATGAAGATATTGAGACTCTCTTGCTCTTCCTAGGGTTTATCAAACCTTTTGTATGATCGAGAGAAGGTTTGAAGCCTCTAACTCGAGCTTGGAAATCCTTCACGGATATGGTTGCCTTGTCTTCTTGTTCTACAACTCTTCATTGCTATCATCTCCTTGAGGTGATGTTGTTGTTGTTTCCTTGAGTGAAGCAAGGTGTTGATCTTTCCTTGATGCTTGAGTCATCTAGGGTTTTACATTTTCTACATACACATTTGTTAGATGAGCACACACATCTATAGATCTTTATCATTGGCTATTGTTGAGGTAGGAATACCAAAAATGGGCCTTGACTAAGGCAAGCTCCTATATAGCCACAACCATCTTTCTCATCTTTTTGTATGTGTAGGTCGCATTTGAAAAGATCTGGTAGAAAGGGCCAGTAGCAAGACGGACATTACAGATACAATCGTCACAGAACTTCAGATTTTGAAATTGCAAAACTTTTAGGTCAAAAGAGCAGGTTCCCTAGCCCAACTGAGCATTTTCTTCGGGATCTTTGGGAACTTCTGGAAGCTATCTGATACATGGTATGGAAGATTTCAACTATTGGAAAATTGTGGGGCAAAAGAGCAGGTGCCCTTGATAAACAGACCCTCATTTTTTAGGTGCACACTCTCTGTACCTTTTGCTCTGTGTTTCTATGATCTGTTTACCCATATTTGTGTCTAAAATTAGTTTGTTACAATTTAATTAATAAATTAGGGTTTCATGCTTTGTGAATGCTATAGGCTTGTGAAGGCCTAATCAAAACATCTACTCAGTCATAGTTAGCATAAAAGGGAGTCTAGGAAATTTGTAGCTTGATCCTTCATAGAGAGCAAGCTCGATTCCTACTTCCCTAATGTTTAGCACGTGAAAAAGTTGGACTTGATTTGGTTTGAAAAACTATCATGATCCCACATTTTACACTAAACATTTTGGTGAACCCGTGCTTTAAAATAATTTGCATCCTTTTTAACATCAAGTCTGAATTAGCTTGTTGTCCTAAATAACATTTAGATTGCAAACCCTCTTTTATGAAAGTATATACATTGAATCTTGATTGATTTATTTACCCTTTCATTAAAAGAGTTTGAAATTACAACTTTGTGATTTGCATAGTGATATTTTGTTTCATTTTTCACAAAGTTTATGCTATATTATTTTACATTTAAGTCTTGGGTTAATTAGAACATGCTATAATGTCGTATTACTTTCTACAAGACTTTCATGTGTATGATGAGCTGTTTAGTTGTGATGACTTCAACATGTTAGATGAAGCCCTTGAGGACTTTATCTCAATTGAATATTCCACTACGACTCCTAAACTGTCATTGTTTCAAAGATTAGTAAATGCAATCTATGTTCCTAAATCTCAAGAAGAACATGTGAAGCTAAAAATAGTGGTCAACTTGCGTTCAGATGTGGTTTAACCACAAGCTAAACTGGTGCTCATTGTTAGAGGTCTTTTGCCTTCTTCTCGACCTCCTGATTACATCTATAACTATGCTAAACAAATAATAAATTGGAGCTTACAACAACCTAGTCATACTATGGTTGCTCATACATATAATACTCAGAATAACAAAACAAGAAAACAACAATCAATAATTCCTATATCTTTACTAGTTTCTCAACTTATGCTTCCTCAAGCACCTTGTTTAACACATAAATCTAGTCAAAATTATGATCTTGTTGAGCAACTTCATGCTACTCCTGCTAAGATTTCTCTTTGGGAACTTATACAAACTTCACCTACATACCATGGAATGCTCCAAGAAGCTTTACAAAAGGTGATTGTACCACCTACGGTTAATCCAAATGATGTGGCAACTCTTTTAGATTCTATGCATGCAACTAAAACATACATTCTATTTCAACAACATGAGTTTCCTTCTCTTGAAGTTCAAAATCAATATGATCCTTTGATTACTTTCATTACAATAAACAAGAAATTGATCAAGTGAGTTATGGTTGATAATGGATTGGCTCTTAATGTTTGTGGTATTAATTTGTTACATAAGATTAAGGTTGACACCTCTTTGATTAAGCTGGATAGAATCAGTACCCGTGGCTTTGATAATGTTGGAAGATAGTTTGTAGGCATTATAAATTTACCTATACAAGTTGGGCCTGTGACTTTATCCACCCTGATTCATGTCATGTAGAGTTTCTTATCATACAACATGATTCTTGGTAGACCTTGGATTTATGCATTAGGTGAAGTTCCTTCTACACTTCATCATTCAGTTAATTTTATTTATAAAGATAAACTTCATACTATTGAGGCTGATCCTGAACCAGATAACTATTTACAAATTGAATTACAAAAACAAGTTGTTCATCATAAGATTTTAAACAACTTGAAAGATGATCCATCAACTTCTCTTGTCATAGACAATGTTGTGCAAGATTCTAAACAATTGAATTCATTCCTTGGTGATGATTGGGGTTTGTTAGATCTTAGATTCCCCTCTACAGAAGAATGTAAAATTAACAACTCTAATCCTGAAACATCAAATGTTGCATCGATTTCATCTAAAAATTCAAGTCTGAAATCTAAAATGTCTTTGGTAACAAACACAGATAATACTCTTACTTACACTACAGACTATGAGACCTATGAGGCTCCACCCTCTTCTAAGGAGATGGTCTCTCTTTATGGTTGAGGATTTCAGATCCTCTATAAGAATTGTGACTATGTAGGTAATGGTTACAGTATTAATCAACAAGGGATTCAAGTACCTATAGAATCTACTTCGCGACATTACTCAAGTGGCATTGGATATAATCATTTCAAGGAGTCTAAATCCCATAGACATCCTAATCTTAATGTGAACACAATATCAACACTTAATTTGATATTTCCTGAGATGATTGACACTAATTGTCCTCCAGGAGAGATTCCTTTGGATACCTTTTCAACAGATGAAGCAACAATTGAATTCTTGTGAGCTTATGACAATGTTCCTTGTTATCATTATAAATGTGGATTACCTTATTATTTGAACAACAATGCATATTTTGGGAAGTCCACTTGCTCGGTAAACACTACTCTAAAATATGAGGAAGAATCTGAAGATTTACCACAATCACCTAACCTTATAGAACCTAGAACTTTACTTAATGGAAAAATTGTTGAAGTTTCTATGGACAAAGATAACACTGAAAATGTTATCCCTATAGGTGATTATTTAAACATAAAAGAAAAAGAAGATATGACCAAGCTTTTACATGAATTCTAGGATTTATTTGCTTGGAATTATTTGGATATGTCTGGTATTGATCCTCATATTGTAACACATAATATTGTATTAAAACTAGATGTTAAGCCATTTAAACAAACGATTTGTAAGATGAATCCTATGGTTGCATTGTTAGTAAAGGATAAGATAGAAAATCTCTTAGAAGCTAGTTTTATCCACCCTATTGATTATTCACCTTGGATTTTGGATATCATGGCCATCGCTAAAACTGATTGCCGTATTCAGATGTGTACCAATTTTATGGATTTGAATCTTGCTTCTTTGAAAGATGATTTCCCATTGCCTAACATTGATATGATTGTTGATTCAATAGATGGCCATGAATTACTTTTCTTCATGGATGGTTTTTTAGGATATAATCAAATTTTTATCAACCCCTTAGATCAATACAAGATAACTTTTATAACACCTTGGGGTACATTTTGTTGGGTAGTCTTGCCGTTTAGATTAAAGAATGCAGGAGCAACTTACCAATGTGATATGACTCTTATCTTTCATGATTACATGCATAACATCTTAGAGGATTATGTTGATGATATTCTTGTGAAGTTTATTTGTTGCCAAGATCATGTCACAATCCCTTGTCAAATTTTTGAGCGAATAAAGAAATACAACATGCACTTAAATCCGTGTAAGTGCATCTTTGGCGTAGAGAGTGGAAAATTGTTGGGATTTATAGTCTCACATCATGGTATTGAAGTAGATATGATGAAGATTGATGCAATTGTTAATATGCCAGCACCTAAGAACATATCTCAACTTCGTAATTTGCAAGGGAAGATATAGGTCATCCACTGATTTGTCTCACAACTCGTGAATAGGACTCACCCTTTTACTCAAGTACTAAAGAAGGATTTGAAATTTCAATGGAATTCTAAATGTTAGAAGGATTTTGATGACATAAAGAGTTATTTAGCTAATTCTCCTATTTTACAACCTACTACTACTGATAAACCTTTTATTCTTTACACCTCAGCATCTAATAATGCTCTTGTAACTTTATTAGCACAACATGATACTGAAGGCAAAGAGTGTGTTGTATATTACATCAGCCAAACTTTGCTTGATTATGACTTGTGTGATATACTATCATCAAGAAGTAGTTCTTAACTTTGGTCTTTGCAACACAGAAGCTTAGGCATTATATTTTAAATGCTGAAATGCATGTCATGGTGAAATTTGATCCGTTGAAACATCTTTTCACTAAAACAAATCTTTTAGGTCACCTTGCTAAATGGGTTATGTTGTTAACAAAATTCAATCTTAAATTTATCTCTCAAAAAGCAATCAAAGGACAAGCATTAACTGACCATTTAGCTGATGCACCTTCCCCCTTTACTATACAAAACTAGGAGACATTTCCTGATGACCAAATTTTAAATATTAATAAGGATGATAAATGGGAACTATATTTTGATGGTTCATGATGTCAAACTAGCTCCAGTGTTGGTGTCATACTAGTACCTCCTTCTGGTAAGCCAGTTCCTATGTCCTATCAATTAAACTTCTCATGCACAAACAACATTGCAGAGTATGAAGCTCTCATTGTAGGACTTCATGCCGCTTTAGCTCTCAACGTCAAAAACATCACTATATATGGTGACTCACAATTAATTATGTGACAGATAACAAGATCGTATCAAGCTAAGCAGGATAAATTATCTCAATATCGTAACTTAGCTCTATCCTTATTAAAACAATTTACATCATTCACAATCGACACTATTCCAAGGAAAGACAATCGACACGCGGATGCAATGGCAAGTGCAACTTCTCTTATATATCCCGTCAATTCACCTGATGAATATACCTTCATCATCCATAACCTTAAAATACTAGCACTAAAAGAGGTTGCATATTCGGATACTAATCTCTATTGTAACACAAATTCTGACAAATGGTTCTCCCATATATTTAATTATTTGCATGATGGTACCATTCCTAACTTAAAATCTAAGAACACATGAATCTGCCTACGCAAACTCGCGGTGCGCTATATCATTCTATCTATTGTTTTATATAGACAAAGATACAATGGTGTTCTTCTTCAATGTCTTAGTAATTTGGAGATCCTGATAGCTTTAGAAGAAGCTCACTCTAGTCTTTGTGGAGGGAATTTTGGAAACATTGGTACAAAAACTATTATGTATTGGATATTATTGGCAATGCATGGAACAAGATTCCTTCGCTTATGTCAAGAAATGTCTGTAATGTCAACAACACAAACATTTAATCTAAGCACCCACCCAGGAACTTCATGCCCAAGTCTCACCTTGGCCATTCTTTGTTTGGGGCTTGGATCTAATTGGTAAATTATCTCCACCTTCTCAAGGATATACTTTAATTATCATGGCTACTGATTACTTCATGAAGTGGGTTGAAGTTGTTCCTCTATGATCCACGACTGTTGAAGTAATTTGTCATTTTATAGAAGATTTTCTCAATTTGATATACTTTCCACCTTAGTTTCTGACAATGGAACACCATTCAAGAACAAGGACGTGAAGAAATTTCTTGAATAATATCACAGTCAACATCGCTTCTCTATGCCTTATTATCCTCAAACAAACGGTTAAGCAAAAGCTTCAAACAAGGTTATTGGATAAATTTTATGAAAAATAGTTAATAAAAATAAAAAAGATTGGCATACTCAACTCTCTTATGCATTATGGGCTTATAGAACAAGCATTTATATGGCTACTAGAAACATGTATAATCTTGTCTATGGTACTAACACAATAATGCCTCTAGAGTTAGAAATTCCTTCATTGTGAGTTTCCCTAAAGGACATTATTTATGATGACATGGAACAAGAGAAGAGATTCCAACTTGAGATGCTTGATGAACAGTGTATCAATGCTCTTGAGCACCTTAAGGCCCATCAGAAGAGTATCTAATGATGTACAATGAGCATGTCATACATCACTCATTCGATGTTGGAGATTTGGTACTATATGATAATCAACACAATGTAAATGCACCTCTTGGAGAAAAAGGAAAGTTCAGCCCTAATTGGCTTGGACCATACATTGTTACTAAAGCCTTTGGATTAGGTGTGCATAAATTAGCTGATGAACAAGGTATGCCACTTAAAGAACCTATTAATGTTGCACATCTCAAGAAATTCTATGCTTAAGATTGTATGTTAGATGTTCCTTTAAAAAGAAAATTTATTAGTTAGATTAGCTTCAACTTCAACAAGATAGGTTATTTTGTCTTAATTCATTTAACATTACATCTTTTTTGGTTAATCATTATTGTATCTTGTTTAAACATGCTTTATTAAGATCACCTTTGTATTAACTAAGTATAGCATAGAATGTTGGTTATGTGTGGAATTCATTAATCATTGTGGATTTTACTATATGTTCTGCAAAGAATTGTTTAGTATGTATCACATTAGCATTAATTCCATTTCCATATAAGCATTAACATTTATCACTATTTGTATTTTATATAAATCACATGTGATAGATCAACAACATTAGAAACAATGATAGGAAAACTATACATATAAACATTAGTTTGAATATACATTAGAGATGACTATCCCGTACATCAAAATGGGATGTCGTAATACATAAGATACATCACATAGCTAAACCTCAGTCATCGGTTCCCTCAGGACCTTGTGGTGTGTGTGACAGAGGGTTGCCCATGTGTGGCTACGGACTACAAATGACTCCTAGAGACACTTCACGACTGCAACCCCCGGAGCTCACCTCTAAGTCCCAACACCTCACCCTATGACTCCATGAACATCTAGTGGTATTGGTATCTCTCTGACTACACCCTCTCTCCATCTGTAATGGTTGTATCCATCTCAGCTCTTGCCTGATCCAACTCAGTCTGTAAGATCTAACTCATAATAGGACTTACCTCTGATGAGGGTAGTGTTTCAACCTACTCTCACTATGCCCAGAGCTCAACTTCTATGCACTCAACCTTCTAGAGTAAATCATCCCTCTTCCATAGAGAATGATCTAGGGTAGCCTCCATGGTCACTCTATATTTCAAAAATGACATAAATATCACCTCATGCCGCCCTATGGATGGCTATGGCAAATATCCCATTTGCATCAGCTGCTCGGCCGCATTGATAGGAACTATCTCTGCTATGATGTGACTCACAAAATTGTGCCATGCATTTGTCCCAACTACAAAAAGAAAAACAAAATTGATATCAATATCTCATATAGGCATCATAAATAATCATCAAAATAAGTACATTAACATAACAATGTCTCACTTGGATCTCCATCTCACCAAGATAGATCCTGAACTGTTGATGGCATAATGACAACCTAGACTTGGGCACCCCAGGAGAACCTGGGTGCACCAGGAGGACCTAGATGTCCCAAGAAGACTTGGGTGCCTAGAGAGGACACTGGTGCCCTGGGTGGACTTGGGCGCCCTGGTTGGGAACCCTTGTCCAAATAGGGCTATTTGGAATGCAAATTGAAAGAAAATAAAAAACAACAAGGAAGCATGAATGACATAAGTGAGATTTGGACCCTACCTTAGGCTCGATCCTTCGCTCTGCCACTCGGGCTCAGAGCATCTCTAGTCTCAAAAGTTGGTATGGACGTCGACTCGACATGGCTAGTCTCTATCTCCTTCTCCTTCTCTACTCTACACAATGACAAATAAGATTGAATGTTGAAAAGAGAAAACTCCCTTTACATATAATAAGTGGATGAGAATTCCTATCACTATCTAGGTGTAAAATTGAACAGTTTTCATCATAAGCATTTATCTTGGACTGCCGAACTTAGACTTTCGTGCCATTTATTGCATTGGAATCCTGGTTCTATACTCCATCTAATCCAATGTGTTGTGCTTGGTGTTGTTTGCAAAAATGACCCTCACAATGCATTTCTCATCAAGTTTCCTTGAAATCAGTGCACGTAGATAACCACCTTGTTTCTCCTTTTTGAACTAAGCAAGAAGAAACAAGGGGGCATATATCTCCCTTGATTTCCTCCCTCATCATGTCTCATCACTCAACCCCTTAGTGTTTTTGACCGAGCTATTTGTGTGTTGGTTTCAGGTTGATTTGATTTTGATTCTGACAAGTGTTCCTTTGTAGGATGTGGCTCCTAACTTTGTGGTCTTGCAGGATCACAGACTGGGGGCTTCTTCCTCTTGCGTGACAACACTTCAACTTCCTATACAATATCCTTTTGGGTATCCTTTTCATGATTGATATATTTACTTTCCTTTAGTTGCATATGCACGTAGTGTCATATGGCCACTAAAGTGGGGGCTAAATGTTATGTCAGAAATTATCCTCCTGCATGGAATGGAACAATTTCTCATAGTTTAGCTCCTCTCCTTTGGTGTCCTTTCAACCTATGTATTTTTGGCCTTCCTAAACCCTGATTGACCTATGTCTAACTAGAGAAATGTAATACTCTGAGATAACCAATGACTGAACCTAAAAAGAAACTTTGGATTCTGGACATCCTGGACCTCCTTGATACAGACCTGATGAAAAAATTAGGACCTGGACAAGGGTACCCACACCCTTGTCCAACCCTATTTTTTAGGGTTTTAAATTTTGGCAGGGTGTCGGCTCCCGCTGTGCACCTTAGGATTCCGATTTCAAATTTTCAATTTTTGCTCAATGTCGGCATGTTATTTCAAATATTTGAACTTCTAAAGTTAGATATTTAAAGACAATTGAAAATCATTTTTTCACACACAATATATATGCAAGCTTTCTATGCCAAAACTCTGTCAAAAAATTTGCCATTGAAGATCAGTACTTTGCTAAAGCTCTTGGATTTATTTGAAGTTGCTATCATGGAGATATTTGATGGAGATTAGGAATCAAGATCTTGAAACTATCTTTCTCTTCATAGGGTTTGCAAACCTTTTGTATGATCGGGAGAAGGTTTGAAGCCTCCAACTCAAGCTTGGAAATCCTTCACAGATATAGGTGCCTCGCCTTCTTGTTCTACAAATCTTCATTACTATCATCTCCTTGAGGTGATGTTGTTGTTGTTTCCTTGAGTGAAGCAAGGTGTTGGTCTTTCCTTGATGCTTGAGTCATCTAGGGTTTTACATTTTCTACATACACATTTGTTAGATGAGCACACACATCTGCAGATCTTTATCATTGGCTATTATTGAGGTAGGAATACCAAAAAAGGGCTTGACTGAGGCAAGCTCCTATATAGACACAACCATATTTCTCCTCCTTTTGTATGTGCAGATCGCATTCAAAAAGATCCAGTGGAAAGGAGCAGCAGAATGATAGATATTACAGATACAAGTGTCGCAGAACTTCTGATTTCAACATTACAAAACTTTTAGGTCAAAAGAATGGGCACCCTAGCCCAACTAAGCATTTTATTTGAGATTTGGAAACCTCTGGAAGCTATCTGATACTTGGTATGGAAGATTTCAACTGTCAAAAAATTGTGGGGCAAAAGAGCGGGTGCCCTTGACCAACAGGCCCTCATTTTCTAGGTGCACACTCTTTGTACCTTATGCTCTATGTTTCTGTGATTTGTTTACCCATATCTGTGTCTAAAATTAGTTTGTTACAATTTAATTAATAATTTAGGGTATCATGCTTTGTGAATGCTATAAGCTTGTGAAAGCCTAATCAAAACATCTACTCAGAATAGTTAGCATAAAGGGGAGTCTAGGAAATCTGTAGCTTGATCCTTCATAGAGAGCAAGCTTGGTTCCTACTTCCCTAATGTTTAGCATGTGAAAGAGTGGGACTTGATTTGGTTTGACAAACTATCATAATCCCACATTTTACACTAAACAACGTCGAGTTCACCAAAATATGTATACTCAAAAACATGACTCAATTGCATAGGGTAGTCAAGTCAGCTTTGATAGAGCACATAGTACCCTCTCCTCGCCATAGGAAAACCTCCATGTCACTCTCTCTCTCTCTTGTGGTGGAATCGAGTTGAGAGGAGATGAGACAAAGGGTGGTCCTACTCACTTGAGAGTTGGATTTCGTGAAGAGAGGTCAACCAGTCCTTGGACCTTTCCTAGGTATTTTTTCATATGTGATGTTTAGTGATCATTGTAGTTAAGATAATTATATATCTTGAAGGGTCACTAATTATTGTTTTCATGTTCAGGTTCCTAAGATTCCAACGTTGAGTGGGTTGTCGATTGTTTTCGTTTATGTTTCTTTGAAGTTGGAGTCTCTCTTTAAACCGTTGTATGATGACTCATGTTTGTTCTCTATCTTGAAGTAACCTTAGCCTGTGTTCCTATTCTTGTATTGTCAATTGATCAAGTTGAGGCCTAAGGTCTAACTCTTCAATCTCTTTGAGGATAGCCCTCACCCGCTCACCTCTAAGCCCATGACACATTCATGAATGTGAACCGAGAGAGTTGGTTAGAGTTAACCATGAGTTGACTTACATTTGACTTAGGGTGATGATCAGAGCCATCAAAGAGATGGGGGATAGAGGAGAAGAGGAAATTCCTTCAAAGGTGACTAATGTCGAATTGGCAAAGATAGTGAGAGAGCAAGCAACCAAGAACAAAAGGATGGAGGCTGAGATAGAAAATTTGAAGAAAGACAAAGACAAGAAGAAGAAGCCAGAAGTCATCTTAGATTCAGATGAAGAGGATCAAGATGAGGAAGAAGAAGTGCCTATGGAAGAGTGACAAGGAGGCATGTCAGAGAGACAATTCCTAGATGCACTTGGAAAGTTGAGTAGTAAGGATACTAAGGCAGACTTACCTATGTTTCCTGGTAAGATGAATCCAGAGGAGTGCCTTGATTGGATTGAGGCAATGGAGAACTATTTTCAATGTGAAGAAGTGGCAGAAAATCAAAAAGTGAAGATTGCAAAATCAAGAATGAAAGGGCCAGCCTTGAGTTGGTGGAACTTTATTCAAAATGAGAGGATAGAAGATGATATGAATCCTATCTCTACATGGAGGAAGATGGTACTTGAAATCAAGAAGCAGTTTGTCCCTAAGGATTATGAAGTCAACTTGAACAAGAAGTTGCACAACTTGAGACAGAAGGACATGGACGTGAGCACCTACACAGAGGAGTTTCACAAGATGACATTGAAAGCCAAGATGCCTGAGAATGAAAAATAGAAGCTTGCAAGGTATCTTAATGGCCTCAAGTTCTCCATTCAAGATGAATTAACTCTCTTTAACCCAGAGACAGTCCATAAGTGCTTTCAAATGGCACTGAGGATTGAGGATAAGTAGAGAAGAAAAGGGGATTTTGGTAGCAGCAACAGAGGCAGAGGAAATTAGAACTTCAGGGGCAGGGGTAGATTTCAAAACAGAGATAATTTCTCTAGACTCCAAGGTGGCGGATCACAAGAAGGCAGCCAAGGGTAGGCTGATAAAAACAGTGCTGATAAGGGTCAGTTTAGGGGCAAAGGTAATGGCAGAGGAAGAAGTGGGGGCAGAGGTCCTAATGTGTTTACTGGAAGGTGTTTCTCTTGCAATCAGATTGGACATCAGTCCTTTAGGTGCTCGGAGAAGATTGGAAACACTGCTGCAAATCAGAAAGAAAGAAGAGTACAACTCCTTCAAGAAGAGGACTGTCAAAGCACCACAAGTTACCAAATAGCCTCTTCCAAGTCTACAGCACTTGAGAGTGGAGAATGCATCATGTTTAATAGATCACTGATCATGCCAGCCACCAAGGAGCAGCCCCAAAGAAATAACTTGTTCAGAACCACTTGCAAGGTGAAAGGAAAAGTTTGCAAGGTAATAGTAGATTCAAGTTCCTCTAAAAATTTGGCTTCTAATAAAATGGTGACTAAGTTAGGATTGGAAAGAATACCTCATCCTAACCCCTATAGAGTCTTTTGGCTAACCAAGGAACAACAAATTGAAGTAAAAGAGCAATGTTGGGTTGAATTCAAGATAGGTGAATATCATGATAAGGTTCTTTGTGAGATAGTGGATATGGATGCATGCCACCTTCTTCTTGGAAGGCCTTGGCAACATGACACAAGTGCCCAACATGATGGTAAGAAGAATGTAATTCATTTGTCCAAGAATGGTGAAAAGTTTACAATGACTCCTTTGATTGATGATTGCAAAGAGAAAGTCATTTCTAGTTCAGTTATGTTGGTAGGTGAAAAAAAGTTTTTGGTTAACCTCAAGGAAGAGAAAGTGCCATGTTTTGCAGTAGTCATCAAGCCCAAGGATGTGAATCCCAAGAAGGCCAAAGTGCAGCAACCTCTTAGGAGGATTAGACCAAAGGAAGTGGAGGAACTATTGGAGAAGTTTCAGGATGTGATAGCTGATGAAGGCAAGGATGCCCTTCCACCAAAGAGGGAGATTAGTCATTGCATTGATCTCATCCCTAGATCCACCCTACCAAACCAAGCAGCCTACAAGTTGACTCCAGAGCAAAATGTTGAAGTGGCAAGACAAATCCAAGACTTGTTGGACAGAGGTCTTATCAGGAGGAGTATTAGTCCATGTGCAGTACCTGTAGTACTTGCACCCAAGAAGGAAGGAACATGGAGACTATGCACTGATTCCAAGGCCATCAACAAAATCACTATCAGGTATAGATTTCCAATGCCTAGAATAGAAGATTTAATGGATTGCTTGGGTAGGGCTAAGTATTTTACCAAGATAGATTTAAAGAGTGGTTATCACCAAATCAGGATAAGGGAAGGGGATGAGTGGAAAACTACCTTTAAAACCAATGAAGGACTATTTGAATGGGTTGTCATGCCTTTTGGCTTATCAAATGCACCAAGAACCTTCATGAGATTGATGAATGAAATGCTAAAACCTTTCCTTAACAAGTTTATTGTTGTATATTTGGATGATATACTAATTTTTAGTTACAGCAAGGAAGACCACATAAGGCATATCCATCAAGTTCTCAGGAGGCTTCAAGAGGAGAAGTTGAGAATCAATCTTGAAAAATGTGTCTTCCTACAAGAAGAGTTGGTATTTTTGGGGTTTGTCATCTCCAAGGGCAGCCTAAAAATGGATCCAAGTAAGGTTACAGCCATTCTTAATTGGCCCACACCTACAACAGCCTCAGAGGTAAGGAGTTTCCATGGTTTGTGTAGCTTTTATAGAAAGTTCATTAGAGGGTTTAGTGGCATTTGTGCTCCACTTGTTGACACCATAAAAGGGGGCAAGAAATGTGTGTTTTTATGGACAAATGAGGCCAACCAAGCTTTTGAACTGTTAAAGAAAAAAATATCAGAAAAACTGGTCCTTGTTCTTCCTGATTTTGACAAGGTCTTTGTGGTAGAGTGTGATGCAAGTAAGAGGGCTATTGGGGGAGTCCTAAGTCAAGATGGGAGGCCTGAGCATTCTTTAGTGAGAAGTTAAATGAAGCAAAACAAAACTACTCCACCTATGATCTAGAGTTATATGCCATGGTTCAGTCATTGAGGAAATGGAGACACTACTTATTGCCAAAAGAATTTATAGTTTTTACTAATAACCATGCATTAAGCTTCTTGAACAGGCAGCAAAAGTTGAATCACAGACATGTCAAGTGGATGGAGTACATCCAAGCATACACCTTCTCCATAAAACACAAGAAAGGAGTGGCCAATAAGGTAGCCGATGCCTTAAGTAGGAGGAATCTTGTTGTGCAGACCATACAGTTGGAAAGTATAGGTATTCAAGCCATCAAGGATCAATATGCAGCAGATGAAGACTTCAAAGAGCCATACCTATCTTGCAAGGCCATGACAGGAAGGTATAATATTGATTTTTCTGATTTTTTATTGCAAGATGGATATCTTTTCAAGGGTAGCATGTTGTGTATCCCAAGAGGATCTGTTAGAGAGAATATAATCAGGGAAAAGCATTGTGGCAGCATGTCAGGTCACTTTGGTATTGATAAGACCCTAGAATTGGTTAGGAGGTACTATTTTTGGCCAAAATTGCCAACCGATGTAAGGAAGTTTGTTGAAACTTGTCAAATTTGCCAAAGAGCAAAGGGGCATACATCAAATGCAGGTTTATACACTCCTCTACCTATTCCTACAAAGCCTTGGGATTCCATAAGCATGGATTTTGTACTTGGTTTGCCTAGGACAAAGAATGGACATGACAGCATTTTTGTGGTTGTAGATAGGTTCTCAAAAATGGCTCACTTCATCCCTTGTAAAACCACACATGATGCCTCACACATAGCAGGTCTTTTCTTCAAAGAAATAGTCAGGTTACATGGTTTACCTTTGTCCATAATCTCAGATAGAGACCCCAAGTTCATAGGACACTTCTGGAGGACAATGTGGAAGAGACTAGGTATAAACTTGTCATTATCATCTGCCTATCACCCTCAGTCTGATGGACAAACAGAGGTGATTAATAGGTCACTTGGCAACCTCCTAAGATGCCTAACAAAGGAGCAAGGTGCTAGTTGGGATTCAATTTTGGCTCAGGCAGAGTTCTCATACAATGATACTGTCAATAGAAGCACCGGCCTGTCTCCTTTCCAAATTGTTTATGGCACTCACCCAAGGGGTATTTTGGAACTTAGGGAGGTTAAAGAACTAGAAAACAGCAGTGCATTGGCTAAAGACTTCGTTCAAGTCATGAAGGATGTCCATGAACAAGTACAACAGAAATTGATGTCCACTTCATAGAAGTACAAACAGTTTGCTGACAGGAAAAGAAGGGATTTGCAGTTCAAGGAAGGTGATTTGGTAATGGTCCATCTAAAGAAGGAGAGGCTCCCTGCAGGTAAACATACCAAGCTGCTCATGAAGAAGATTGGGCCTTGTGAAGTGCTCAAGAAATGTGGAGACAATGCCTATAAAATCAGACTTCTAGATGGCATTGCTTTGTCTCCAATTTTTAATATTTCAGACCTCTATCCCTATAAAGGATCTGATCCTCAAACTACTGTTGAAGAAGATCAAATTGATCAGACACTCCAGGAACTCATTCCTTCATCTCCAAATCAGATTGAGTGCATTTTGGACAAGAGGATTACAAAACAAACTAGAAGGCACACCTAAAATGACTATTTGGTGAAGTGGCTAAACAAACCTCAGGAGGATGCCACTTGGATGAGCAAGGTAGACATTGAGAAGGCAGGTTTCACATTTGACAGCATTCCAACTCAAGAGACTTGAGTTCTCTTTGACAGTGGGTTTATGGTGCAGGGCACCTAGGAGCACCTTAGTTCCTAAAGTCACTTTGTTTGCACTTTTTTTGAAAGTTGTGGTTTTGATTGTAATAAGGCTTTAGCCATGAGTATATGGTCCTTTTTGTGTGGTCAAGATGATTGAGGTGACCTTATAAACCTCAATCATTCTTAGTCCACTTGGACCCTTGTTGAGGCAATTAGGCCTAGTAGGTCTAATTAAGTTTCTTTGAGTTTTTTTTATTGTCTTTGTGTTTTGTCATATTTTAGGGAGTATGTTGGTCATTTGAGATCCATTACACAAGTTAAACCAATCGGTTTCTTTGTGTTATTGCAAAATGTCATAGTGACCAATGTTGTCAATGTTGAAAAATGACACATTTGGTCGGTTGCAACCCATTTTTGGAAGTTGAATCTGTTTGGATAGTTGAAAACCAACTTAGGTCAAGTCATATTGCTGTCCTCTCACCCCAGAACGGAGGAAGAGATTTTGTATGCAATTTTGGGCACAAAAATCAAGAATTTGACTATTTTTCTGAAGAAAACGTGTTTCTGTATAGACTATATGGATTTTCTAGGGTGCAAATGTACTTTTTCTCAAAGTACTTGGAGTCAGGGTTCCAATGCAACTAGTTTGAGGTCCTAAAGTGGTCGGGATCAAAATTTATTGATTTTTCTTTCAAAACAGGTCCAGAAACCCTATTTTCTAGGGCAGCCATAGAATTCCGGCCCTAGAATGCATTCCCACCAGTGAAAACTTACAAAAAATGGTGAAATGCAGGATAGGGGTATGTACTATAAGATTCCAAAAGCTTTTTGTCAGGAAATGCAGTCTTCTATTTTTAATGTGATGCCCTAGGTCAAATATCTCTATGTATTTGACTAAATTTATGCAATTTATTGTTGTATTTGACAAAACCCTGAGAGGATGAATGAATGAATGGTGGATTTGAGTTGTTTGGGTATGGTAGAGTCATTCCACGTTCCTGCCCCTGATCTATGCACCCAATTTTGAGCACTTGCTTTGTAACCTAGCCTAAATTGATCAATTAGACCTAGAAGACCAAATGAGTGTTCTGGATTGCTGGAGTAGAGTTGGAATAGGAGACTTGGGAGTTTGATAGGGTTCCATAGAGGGTATCTAAAACCATCATTTGTTTGCCTAGTCCTTTGGGATTTTGTCATTTGGTGTGAAGAAAACTAGTTTAGGAGGGCTAGTAGCCTCACTAGGCCTAGTCAAGGTTGGAGAGTTTTGGAAGTTTGGTGATCAAACCAAGTGTTGGTAAGGTGTTTTCAGACCTGCATGAAGGTGTAGACATAGCCTTGAGAGTTAGACAAGAGCCTAAGTAACAAATCCTTCATTTACCCTTGAATGTGCCTTTGATTGTGTTGGATTGAAGAAGTGAAGTGGGTGGGCTAAGGAGAACGAACTTTCTTTGTGTTGTGCTTCCCTTGTGCCACTCTACATCAGATGACCTAAGGTTTACTTTTCTTTATTTTGAGTTGTGTTGACCTCATGATGAAATCGAGAGATTTTTCTCTTCGTGTGATGCTTGTGTTTTTATTTTTTTTGTTTTTGTATGTATGCACTCTATATGTATGCAAGATAATTTTTTTTGTTCTTTTTATGGATCTTTGAAAAAAACTTGTGCTCTAATTAATCTAGAAATCAATTATGAATGCAATTCTAAAATGAGTTTACCTAATGTAATCTTAATCTATGTTTTTGGTATTTTCTTGTGTTCTGATTTCAATTACTCTAGGAAATGAAAGTAATTGGAAATAAACTAATCTAATAATGCAAATTCTTTAAATAAACTAATCTAACAATACAATTCTATCTATCCTATCAAGGAAATTGCAATATTAAATTACTATCCCCAAGAGCAAATTTGAGATTAACTAATTACTACCACAATGAAAAAAAGCATGAAAGAACCTCCAAAATGTCTCGATGCATGAGCCTCCACTACCCTTAGGAATCCTTGTATCAACAGCCTCTTTGTCCTCTTGTAGTAGTGGGGATCTCCTCTTGGAAACAATAGGGAATGGATGCAAAATAGCTTGAGAAAGCTTCAAAATATGAGTTCAATGTGAACTAAAAGAGCACTATGGATTGAAAAATGAGCAGCGTAATGATGCAATGAGAAGCTTTTAGCAAAGCTTTGCATAAAAATAATAAAATAAAAGGCTCATAAGTCCTGTGTGAGCATAAGAATGCTATGTGGAGAGAAAAAACCTACAAAGCTTGGATGCACAAATGAAATTGTCTCCCAAAAGGGGAAGCTTTGAAGCTATGCAATAATGAAAACTAATGAAAGCTTTGAAGCTTTGGAAAACTAATGACATGAAAGCTTTGAATATTAGGAAAACTAAAGAAAGAAATGAAGAAAGCAGCTCAAAGGCTTGTGAAGATGAGAAGAGATTTCTCCAACTTGGAAAATAAAGAAGAGGGGAGGGGTATTTATAGGTTTGAATGACACATGAAATGTGGGAAGGATTGAAGAGTTGACTCCCTTGATTGGAGAGTTAACTCATTAGATTGGATAGTGAACTAGGCTAATTAGGGAGTGATGAAGCAAATATAGCTTATCACAGAAGAAAAAATGAATTCATCAAGAGTCCAAGAGGTGACAAGTATAGATTAAATGTGTTAGAATGCATAGGACAACTGAGAGGGGGGTGAATCAGTTGTATGTTAAAACTTTAAACCCTCAAATCAATTTCAAAAATCATCCACTTATAATGCATTAGTAGAATGTAGACATATGAAGCATCAATGCAAACACATCCAAACACATAAGAACACCAGATTTATGTGGAAAACCCAATAAGGGAAAAACCATGGTGAGGATTAGCTCACACATATATGAATAACAGAACTGAAAATCAATAGGTTCACTGCCAAGGGCTCACTACCCAGAAGAAAGGCTCACTACCCAAGAGAGAAGAAAGAAGAAGAATCTTAGAGAGATTAACTATCTCAAAGTAATAGGAGAAATCCACCACTGCCACTCCTGGACATTCACAACCTTTGGCTCACTGCCTCCAGCAACTTTTGGCACACTGAAATGTAGACACCTTCTACTTACTGCATTCTAGAGTCATAAGCATTTAATCTTGAATACAATTCATTACCCTTGATTCACTTTTGCATCATCTTCTTTGCTTTGGTCCACTCATATTCATCTTGCATTTATACCATCTACAACCAAGACCTATCTCAATTAGGTCGGTCCTAATGAAGCGTGTGCATTACACACATGAACATCAATTAGGTCAGCACCAAACACTTCTGCGGTGGAAAGAAGTGAAAGTGGACCATGTCAAGGGATAACTAGGACTCAAATTTGTATCACCAAGTTTCTCATCACATCCACAATCCACGAGGTACCTCCCTAGGTGGCACTAGTAAGCTAGGTTAGCCAAACCTAAGCAAATGACCACATCCACACTTCTCCAAGCCCAAAATCATCATGTAGACTAGAGAGAGACACTTTGGAGCATTCACACAACTTCCCAAAGTACTCACCATCATCAAAAACTTCTACAACACTACTGCAATAATTTGAAACAAAGAATCTCTACATTAAGCACATCCAGACACACTGCTATTGATCACCAACACAAGAATGGAACTTGCAGAGTACTCCAACACTGGAAACTTCAAAGGAAGGTAGATATAGATAATATAAGCACTCTCTCAGATCCGCAAGATAGGAAGACTCAATGTAGAGAATTCTTATTTCTCCAAAACAACTTCCTTTAGAGTTAAATATTATGTTGAACACGTCTTCTACTTCTGCAAGATCTAGAGCATGAAACTCTGGATATAACACCTCTAATCAACACTTCCAAACTGTACAAGCATATCTTCAAATAAGAAGAGATGTAGAGTAGAGTACTGAGAGTACCTCTGTTACATTGCACATCTTTTTATTAAATTTTCTCAAAAGCACTTGGAAACCAAGTGAATCATCTGTTGGGAGTTGACATTAATGACAACACTAGCAATTTTCTAACAATCTCCCCCTTTGTCATTGATGGCAACACCAACTCTTTGAAAAACCATCAAGACCTAAAGTAACTCTTACTCCCCTTGATAGAAACAACTTATACTCTTCACACATCTTTTTGCACAATGGTTTTTCAATCACTTTGACTCTCTCTCCCCCTTTGACATCAATGGAAAACGACAGCAACTACAACACTAGTAGGCATCTGCTTCATCTTCACTGCTCTCACTTTTCTGCACTCTCACCCAGTAAGATCATAGGATATGCTCCATCTGACTATACCAACCAATAGTAACTCTACCTACTCCCCCTGAGAGGTAGCCATCAACATTAGTCCAGGTCAAAAATTGTATCTTGAAATGCTTCCTGGATAGATGCACATACTTATGCATCTAGTTAAGAGGGGCAATAACCCCTAACTTCTACCATAGATACTCAAAAGTATCCTTAGGGAGAGCCTTTGTAAAGATGTCTACAACCAAATCCTTGGTAGGCACATACTCCAACTTCACCTCATTCTCTACAACCTTTTCTCTTAGGAAGTGATACCAGATTGAAATATTTATGCTTTGTTCTTGAATGCATTACCGAATTCTTTGAAATGTTGATAGCATTTGTATTATCACATAGGATGGGAATTGGTTCATCATATGATACTTTCATATCCTTCAATGTCTTCTTCATCCACAACACCTATGTGCAACATGATGCTGCTGCAATGTATTATTCTTCTATAGTAGATAATGATACAGAGTCCTGCTTCTTACTTAACCATGAGACAAGTCTACTTCCCAGAAAGAAAGCACCACCACTTGTACTTCTTCTATCATCTATACATCCTACCCAATATGCATCTGTATAGGTACTCAAGGAAAAATTAGTATCCTTGGGATACCATAGGCCAAACTCTAGAGTACCTTTCAAGTATCTGAATATCCTCTTTACTACTAAAACATGTGACTCTCTAGGATTATATTGAAATCTAGCCACAAGATAGACTGCATGCATGATATCCTGTTTGGTAGCAGTCAGGTATAAAAGTCCACCAATCATTGATCTGTACTTACTTTGATCAGTCTTAGGAGATTCATCATCTTTACTCAATTTACAACCAGTAGTCATGGGAGTACATACCAATTTGGAGTCTTCCATTCCAAACTTCTTCAACAATTCATTAGCATATTTTGACTATGAAATGTGCTGGTAAATAGATTTGTCACTACAGATTTTAAAGTGACTCGCCTAATAGGCAATGACAAATGTTCCAACAGTTGGAGAAGCTATTACTAGATTAACAACTTTCCTCTACGTTTGAGAGGGGCATCTCCCTCGTATGCTGGGAGTATTTGTATAGTTTTTGTGTACTTTTAACCTAAAAGTACAAAAAGGAGGAAAAGGAAAGCTAACAAGAAAAATGATTTACTAAAACCCTAATAGTAGACATACGAATACTGGTTTGGATTTCACAAACTTAGGACAAATTACGAGGGGATTTCACCACAAAAGTTAGAAACTACGTTCCTGAACCTATATGATGAATTGTGCAACAATAAGTTCTAATATACAATGATGATGAAAATAAGATGACGAATCTCAACATACGAAGAGATAGGTTTCTCTAGCACATTCAAATCAAGATACCAAGATATGATTGTGTTTTATTACATCAATTGCATGGTTTATATATGCTTCAAAAGATGACCAATGATTCACGCAATGACACAGAGGTATTACTCTTTTAACATATGAGAAATCAGTAACAATAACTTAGAGGTACAATGGAACACATGAACCAAATGCTCTCTTTATTATCTTTGTGAAATTATACAATTTCAAAAAGCCTTCATGTACAAAGTATTAGATCAAAGGTCTCTTAAAAGCTTCTCCATAAGTCCCCCCATAAAAGTCTCTTCCCAAAAGTCCCCCTTACATATGAAATATCCTTATATTTATAGGCTTCTCCCTAGTAAATACCTGACAACTACTTCATAACTACCCTTTTTGAAATATAATAATTTAAAAATAAGCTTTATTCTAGTTAGATTTTACCTAACTTTTTCTGAAACAAAGCTCATTTTCTAACTTTTGAATTATAATAAGTGACGTAAGTCACTTTTTACAAAAAGGTAACTTAAACTTGTAACTTTCAAGTTGTGAGCTTTGCTAGGTT
Source organism: Cunninghamia lanceolata (assembly GCA_027924645.1). Taxonomy (NCBI): domain Eukaryota; kingdom Viridiplantae; phylum Streptophyta; class Pinopsida; order Cupressales; family Cupressaceae; genus Cunninghamia; species Cunninghamia lanceolata. The sequence continues at coordinate 840,263 of BSBN01000204.1, read as the reverse complement.
ACTTTCCATTGAGTTAGCCAAATTCACAAGTTGCAAACTTGTGAAAATTTCTAAGGGTAAAAGCACAAACTTGTGTCACACTTTACAAAGGAATCGACCAACAACAAAAAAAATTCTGAACTTCGACCTCATAAAAGTGGCATTTATGTTTTGAATTTCAAAATGATGTAAACCAATGAAATGTAGATCTCTTGATGAATTTTATGCTTGTAATTTTTCAAAAAATTTAAAAGATTATTTTGACAATTTTTTTATAAATTTAAGAGAAAATTTTGAATTGCTGAAAATTTCAGAAAAAGTGACTTTGAGTCCACGTCACAAAAAAAACAGCAATCTTATTTTTCCCTAATTTTTTGCCCCAAATAGAGGAGTTTAATATCTAGTGCATGGAGAAAAAAAATTAGTTTTCAATGCATATTTTCTTTGTAATATCGTTTTAAAGTTAGACTTTACAGAATCTGATAGTTTTCATTCCACATCAACTTTTGTATAATTTTTTTACCATTTTCACAAAACCAATTATACCCTTTTGGACAGGACTCTTTCCTCTAGTGCACCATATAATTTTGAAAAAATTTGGATGTGTTTTGATATATTTTTTTAATTTCTAATTAGTGTCATCTTTGATTTTAACAACCTACTTGCTGTAATTTAAAAAAAAACATATTAAAACTAATCAAAATATATAAAAAAAAATCATATTTGGATTCTAGGCTTAGAGCTCTACAAAAGCGTATTTTTTTACTTTTGAAATAATCCATTCTGATTGAAGAAATATTCAGTTTAAGTTGAGAATTTCAAAAAACCCTAGAAAATGAGGAGGTGGTTGCCAAGTAAGATGCCACATAGACAGTTTTAGGCGAAAGTATTTGGGGGCAAAATCATTTTTTTTGTTTTTAACTGCATGATTTCATTTCTTTTTTTTAACTAGATGATTTCAGGAGAAACCATCTCACCCCCAAATAGACTTGCCCAAAAATAGCTTGCCACATAGCGGCTACGTGTATTCGGGTGAAACTATCTCACCCCCAAATAGACTCGCACAAAAATGGCTCGCTCTAAATTATTTTTTTGGCCCAAAGTGTGACACAACTTTGTGCTTTTACCCCTAAGTTGCATCAAGTTAGCCAAAATTGAAAGTAGCCAACTACTTTCACTTTTTTGAAAGTTGCAGACAACTTCACCAAAACTGAAAGTATCCTCCCACTTTCACTTTTTTCTAAGTAGGCCGATAACAACTTGCTTTTTAAAGCAAACTCTCCACTTAGCCAAATTCACAAGTGACACCTTCTGTATACTTAGCTAATTTCACAAGTTAATTAATTAATATATATTCTTTATCATTTTTTGAATAGTACTAACTTGTGAAAATTACTAAGTCACTTCCACTTAGGTGAATTTACAACTTGCAAACCTAAATTTGTGCATATAGAGTTGATCTTCATTTTGACCTAGAAAATATCAAAGTAACTTTACGCAAACAAGTGAAACATTTCAACTGCTTCCATGAATTCCACTGCAACTATGTCAACCCTGTTAACCGTGCAGGCATGAGAAATGGAGAAACATGCATAAATTTCAACTGAAATGTCAAATTGTCATGAAACCTTGACAAATTGTCCATAATGATGATACAAGGCTACATGTAAGAGGATTCCTCTCAAACTTCAAGAAAAATGCATGTTTAATTGTTTCCGCAAACCTCATGCAGGAAAATTAAACTTTTAAAATTTCACACATTGTGAGTTGTATGGCCCCAAAATTTTGCCACATTGTTTTTAATAATATTATAAATCTCCCTGCCAGATGATTCTACTCCAGCCCTTATAGAAACCATGGTTTAATTGTTTCCATAAATTGCCTGCTGAAAAATTAAAGTTTTAAAATATCGCAAGCCAGAAGGCATACGAGCCTAAAAAGTTGTCACATTAGGAAAAATAGCCATAGAAACATCCTTGTAAAAGGATTTCTCTCCAACCCTTGCAAATTTTGAGATTTAATTGTTTTTGTGATTTTGTGCGTAGTTGAATGTCTTCCAGGACTTCGACTAAAACAACTCGACAATTCCTCCTTCAAACTAGAAAGTAACTTAACACTTTAGGAAAATTAAAGTATTTGTGGCTTGGGAGTGATTCAACATAAGGATTTTGATAGAAAAAGTTTAAAAATTGGCAAGTTGAAAATGAGGCCAACAAAATGAAAATGCCCTTTTTTGATTACCTGATTTGTAACCCAAGGAAGAAGTTCATTTCCCCACACATTGACATTTCAAATTCTTTTTGTATTTCTTCTGCAAATTTCTTGCACATATCTTCATTTCCTCCAAAGATTATATCATCAACATACACTTCCACAATTAGGATTTGATATTCTTCAACTTTGAAGTACAGATTGCTATCTACAGTTCCCTTTTTGAATCCTTGCTATAGTAGGTACCTATCCAACCTTGCATACCAAGCTCTAGGAGCCTATTTGATTCCATACAATGCCTTCTTCAATCTGCAAACCATATATGGATCATCTGATAGCTAAAAGCCTTCTGGTTTCTCAATGTATACCTCTTCTTCTAATTCTCCATTTAGGAATGCAGATTTCACAACCATCTGATAAACTTTGAAGTCCTTATGAGCTGCAAAGGCGAAGAACAATCTAATGGCATCCAATCTTTCCATTGCAGCAAATTTTTCCTCATAATCTATTCCTTCCACTTGTGAATAGCCTTTACACACAAGCCTAGCCTTATTTCTGACTACTTCCCCATTCTCATTCAATTTGTTCTGGAAGACCCATTTAGTTCCTATCACATTTTTATCTGTTGTTCTTGGGGCAACTTCCTAAGTCTGATTCTTCTCAATATGCATCAATTCTTCTTCCATAGCCTTGATTCAATGTTTATGTTTGAATGCTTCAAACATTGTTTTGGTCTCTATTTGAGACAATAAGCACAAGTTCACCTGTTCATCTGCCATAACAATACTTCTCCTTGTTAAAACAGCTTTGTTATTATCTCCAATGATCTGATCTTTAGAATGATTCTTCTGGACATACTTGAGGGTCTTCAGAATCTTCTCTAGAGCATCTTCTTCATCAAATTGCTTTTCATTTTCCTTTTCTTCCTCTCTTTCTTTTAAGTTTCAATCTTGGCCTTCAAAATTTGCATCTTTGCTTGCTTGACCTTGTCATCTCCTTCATAAGTACTTTCCAGTTTCTTTCAGATCTCATGAGAAATTTGGTAGCTCATTACCTTCACTAATTTAGAATCAGAAAGACTATTTAGAAGAGCACTCCTTGCCTTGCCATTGTTCTCATATTCTTTAATATCATCTTCATCCTTTGGACCATTAGTAGGTGTAGTATACTTTTTGTCAACTATCTTCCATACACCATATCCTAGTGAAACAAGAAAGCATTCTATCCTTGTTTTCCAAAAAGCATAATTTATTCCATCAAACACTAGAACCTCCACAACTTTCATGTGCACCATCCAGATCTACCCAAGTAGTTAAGCTTCTTCAGGGAACTCAGATTTGATACCAATTGTTAAAATGCATAGGACAATTGAGAGGGGGGTTGAACTAGTTGTATGTTAAAACTTTAAACCCTCAAAGCAAGTTTAACCATCATCCACTTATAATGCATTAGTAGAATGTAAACATATGAAGCATCAATGCAAACACATCCAAACACATATGAACACTAGATTTACATGGAAAACCCAATAAGGGAAAAACCATGGTGAGGATTATCTCACATATATATGAATAACAACACCAAAAATCAATAGGCTCAATGCCAAGGGCTCACTACCCAGAAGAAAGACTCACTACCTAAGAGAGAAGAAAGAAGAAGACTGTTATAGAGAGATTCACTATCTCAAAGCAACAAGAGAAATCCACCATTACCACTCCTTGCCATCTGCAAGCTTTGGCTCACTTCCTCCAACTTTTGGCACACTAAAATATAGACACCTTCTACTCACTGCATTCCAGAGTCATAAGCATTTAAGATTGCACACAATTCACTACCCTTGATTCACTTTTGCATCATCTTCTCTTCTTTGCTCCACTCATCTTCATCTTGCATTTATACCATCTACAACCAAGAACTATCTCAATTAGGTTGATCCTAATGAAGTGTGTGAATAATACACATATGCAACATCACTTAGGTTGGCACTAAACACTTCTGTGGTCAAAAGAAGTGAAAGTGGACCATGCCAAGGGATAATCGGTACTCAAATCTGAATCACCAAGATGCTCATCACATCCACAATCCATGATGTACCTTTGTAGGTGGCACTAGTAATCTAGGTCGACCAAACCTGGACAAATGACCACATCCACTCTTCTCTAAGCCCAAAATCATTATGTGGACCAGAGAGAGACACTTCAGAACATTCATGCAACTTCTAAAAGTACTCATCATCATTAAAAACTTCTACGACACTATCGCAATCATTTGAAACAAGGAATGTCTTCATTAAGCACATCTGGACACACTTCTACTGATCACCAACACAATAACTAAACTTGCAGAGCACTCCAACACTAGAAACTTCAAAGGAAGGTAGATACAGATAATATAAGCACTCTCTCAAATCCACAAGACATGAAGATTGAATGCGGAGAAATGCAGAGCATTCTCATTTCTCCCAAACAACCTCCTTCATAGTTAAATATTTTATTAAACACATCTACTTTTGCACGATCCAGAACCTGAAACTCTGGATATAACACCTCTAAACACCTTTGATCAAAACTTCCAAACCGCACAAGCATTTCTTCAAATAGGAAGAGATGAAGAGCAGAGTACTGAGAGTACCTCTATTACACTGTACACCTTTTTATCAAATTTTCTCAAAAGCACTTGGAAACCAAGTGAATCATCTGCTGGGAGTTGACATCAATGACAACACCAACAAGTTTCTAAAAAAATGGAGTCAAATATGCATGATTGAAGGCTAGGAATAATTCACTCTATGTTTATGCCAAAAACTGATGCAAACAAGAATAAAAGTATAGAAAAATAGAGCTTTTTCACGTCCAAACTCCAAGTTTTTCAATGTTTAGAAAAGACAGCAGGGTCACCCATTGTTCACCCCTTTTATCAGTCCAAGTCACCCAAGGGTGACCCTAGGTTGCTCGGAGGTGACCCATGGGTGACCCACAAAGGAGAGGGTCTGGGTTGACATGCAGGGTTGGAGATTCTTAGTTAGGGGATGCATAAGTGAATTATCTTCGGAACCAGGTCAAAAACCAAATCTCCACTTGCAAATGTTAAATCTCTCAAGGGAGATCCTGAAATAATAGGGGGAGATTTGTCCCGGTTGAACATAACTAAAAATTGAAAGTTGGAGATGGCTTGGAAGGTACCTTGGAGGGAACCTATGGGTGGGGTTGGATGAAAAACACCAGGGAAATGTCAATTTATGACAAATAGACAAATAAGAGCTTAGGGATGAAGTCACAAGCATATAAAATGAAAATTGACAAGTGTCAAAAATTGTCTAAAGTGAGGGAAAAGTTAGTATGACAAACCCTTGGGGAAACAAAGGAAGAAACAAAAACCCACGTGTTGCCAAGAGAAAGGCTGTTGAGAGGGTGTTATTTTCACACTTACATGTACGTGACAAGGATTACATGTCATCATGGAGTCCTCATGGAGGTTGTGTGTGATTTTAGTGTTTACAGCTTCTACTCATGAGAATAAGGTGCATGAGAGGTCTATCTCATGAGTTCCATTTAAAAGAGTGGAATGGCTACTACAAAGTAGTGTCTCTAATTGCGATAGTAGGGAAGTGGTCATATGAGTAGTGGTTTATGGGGATTATCTGAGATATTCTTGACACCTAATTATCCTAATGGCCAGGATGGTTGATATCTTGACTTTTGTGGGAGGAGATAGGATTAAAGGAGTAGGAAAGGTTGGATTTCCTTTTCATGAGTGCATGCATCCAAACATCATATTCTCTACTTTAGTCCCAACACATTAAGACATTGTCCTCTTAAGAAATTTGGCTAAAGAATTAAACTTGCTCTTTCTCACTATAGGAACCACATCATGTGAAGCTCTAATGCTCTTGATAGTAGAAGGTCCATAGGATGTTTATGTATTATTTTCACCATTCATCACTAGTAGCTAGGAGTTCTCTAAGGATAAGACTTGTGGTCTATTTATTAGCATGTGTGTTGTTTCTACCTTGTCACATCCCATGTGCTTTGCCTAGTTAATATTGATTAGTAGAATGATTAGAAAAGATATGAGTATGTTAATTATCTTCTCAATTAAATTGAAATGATTTCTAATAATGTTTACTCATTTACAAGTGTATATTGGATATCAACTTGATGATGATTAATTTTGTGTTCTATTTCTATAAAAGCAATAGGAAATATTAACACTCTCTCAGGTAAGAGAGAGAGTATCATTGGGAAGAAGGGTTTAGATGTTGGTGACACGATGTGAAGGGATCTGATCACACACCCACTTAGAAGCATGTAGTTAGAATTGCATTCTTCTGAGAGTATTTTTGTATGTGCGTAGAAAGTGTCTAGTAAGTACCTAACTGTGTTTCTCCTTGTGTCTTTTTTTTGATAAATATTTTCATGATGTGTTTAGTCCAATTGAGGGATTTTGATTTGAGTGAGAGAAAGATTTGATAAAAAATACACACCTTTTTATTGAATATGTATTGGCTCTTGCTGGGGACCAATCACTACAGATCCAATGAATGTGGTATCATGATAATTGGTATCAATGACTATTTTAGATTTTCTATTCTAAAGAAAATGATATTATTCCTTGGGATTCTTTTGTAGATTCTTGGAGACCGAGTTACTTTTACTACCTTGGCCTGAATCAGTAAATCAGAGTTTCGACATTCTATCTTTTCCAAAGGAGAGAGTATAAATGCTAAGATGCATGGGTTGTGGACCTAGCTAATGCTCCTTCACTGAATACAATGTCGACATGCCATGTATCTCTATATACATTAAAAATATATAGCAATATAGTCAACATTAATAATCAATAATACAATAAGAATATACAGTAATTATATATTAATGTATAAATATTAAAATTGAACTTTTTAGTTCATAAAGATTAAAATAAATAAATAAATATGAATTAATTAAATTGAGTTTTGTTATATAAATAGATATACATTGTTTTAATTTTTTTTAAATGAAGAAGTTTGAGTGTAGCTAGTGGAGTTGCCTTTAAATATGTATTTTCTTTAAAACCTTTCATCATATCCACTTTGGGGGATATCCTAAAATCAGGCATTCAATGCATTAACACCTCTTTGAAGCATTTTTTCAACCTACCCATGTGCCTTGTCGGTGCTTCCTCTAATTACATGCATCTCTTTCATGGCATTTGAATGTGTTAAAGGATCTCATTGTGGACATGGGGAAGGGGAGAGGAAACAAAATGGGTCTAGGGAGTTTGAATGGGGAGTTCCCCCCCTAATGTTGGGGGGAGTTTGCTAGCTCCACTGGAGGAATTTGCATGTTAAAACATAGGTTCCTTTCGTTTCTTTAATTGCATTGCTTGAACTTTTAGTTTGTTTATGAAGAGGAAATGACTTGCACAATTTTTCATGTTAAATTTTCCCATGGAAGAGAAATCTAGTCTTACACTTGCCAATTGCATTGCTTGATAATTTCTAAAGACTTGTCAACAAATCCATGTGGTACTTAGTCTACAATCAAATACTCCATAAGTCAATGCCTCTTTGAGGTAAATTTTCAATGGAGTGCATGCTTAGTCTTTGTTACCAAATTTTTATGTGTTGCATTCCATGAGATGACATCTCTTTGAGGCATTTGTCAAACAATTCACATTCCTTGTCCATGCCTCCTTATGTTGATAGTCTTTATTAAACATTTTGTGCATATTTTGAGGCAATATGCCTATCATCCCAAACGCCTTGTTTGCACCTTCTCTGGTTTCTTTTGTTTTAACATTTAAAGTCCTTCATTTAATTTAGTTTGTGTATATACTCTGGTATTTGCATACCAGAGATAGCATCTCCTAGGGAATTTTGCCAGCTAATACTTCCAGCTATGCACGTGGTTTTTGCTTCCAGTTATGCATCTAGTTTAAGCTCCCAGCTATGTGTCCTATCTATGCTTTCACATTTGACCAAATATTAATTTTCTTTGTCACTGGTAGTGTAATCAATTTCATATAAGGGAGAGGGGCCAGTAGCCTCCTACCCTAACTTTGCACATGTCAAGCACATAGTTAGACATATCGAATTTCGACAATTTTTTTTGGGTTTTTCCATATGTGACTGAAGAGCTTAAAGTTATTCTTTCAGATTCTGGGCACTTATACATTTCCCTATAGGACGCATTATGTGCACATGGGTCAAAAAAGGTCATTTCAACATGTTGCCCCATACATCTGCACCGATGTGCCGGTAACTTCTCGCCATCACATTTGTACACTTGTCTTAATTTCATTGGTTAATTTACAAATGTATTGGTGCATTTGTGAACATGTACAAATGTTGTGAACATGTATTGGTGCATTTGTGTTAATTTATTTGGTTGGTATTTTACATGTATTGGTTCTTTTTAAAAATTTAATTGGGGGGTCAAGTAATTAAAAACATAGCAGTTATTGGGGCGTGGACGACAACTGGCCCCTCTCCCTTATATTGTTTTAAATCCAATTGTTAACTTCTTATAGTGTTATGTATTTTTACTATTGAAATGGGTTTTTGGAAAGGATTTTCAATGAAGAATTTTTATTCACTTAGTCTTAATTGGTTTTCATAATGATCATACATTTGTTACATATTAATGACTTTCATTAGTGTCTCATAGACTATATTGAAGACATTAAAGGTCTTAGTGAAGAATTTTATGTGATGGTCAATAAACCACAATAGATATGTACTTAAGTGTAGAGAGTTATTGTTTACTCACTGATTGTTTATACATAGACTTTGGTTCATAAATAACCAATCACAAGAAATTTATCGTGACTACTAAAATCATTCTTGGTATGACCAGTGGAGAATTATGTTTTATTACCAATATTTAATGTGTTCTTCCTTGTGTTTAGAGTTGGTCACAAACTTGCACTTTTTAATTGGTATTATGATACTACATTTTGATAATGGTTGTATAACCGTGCCATTTTTGTTAAACCATCCATGACAGTATTAGTTGATCAAAACTTATTAAACCATTCACTTGAGAAAACTAAAGACCGAATAATGGATATTCATAAATGTATATTTACCCTATCAACTAGAGGAATATATACTTTGTGATTGATTTCAAATAGAAAAGGAGTATTTCCTTGTTTGAATGTCAATATAGCATCGGGAGATGATTAGGATGATTAGGACATTATTATTTTGAGTTTATGATTGTGTGAAGGATTGGCTTTCACAATTTAGAGGTCTTATATGTGGAGTATATGGTTGAGAATTATAATTAAAGGGGGCTAAGAAAAGTTAGATAAGGACTTTGTCTTCTGGACATATCTTTCCATCCTGTTAGATGTCAAGATTTCATTACATGATAAGGATAATAACTTTTGCATTGGTAGTTATTGTTCCATATTGATGGAGCAATTGATTGCCATTTCTTGATTGTGTGAGTTGATGAATTTGCCTTAATGTTCTAATGTTGAATCTAGGCCAACTTCATCATGATGGGATAGTAAGACCTTATTCGTCCACTATATCACCTAGTATTGGGTGGATTTAGGGAATTACATTGTCATGTGGATTAGCATCCTTGATGGACTAATCAATAAACATTATTACCCTAGAATTATATTATTTAAATTAAATTTAAAGGACTATATTTTAGTTATGGACTCGTCACCTAGATATCTTATCCAAGTTATAGAATATCGAGATAACATGGTGAGATGGTAAGACATTCTTAAGATGTAGGCATTGTTTGTCATTCTTTTTATATAGAAGGATTTCATGAAACTGCCTTAAAACTATATGTTTTGAAGAACTAGTGTATTTAGTACTTTCTAATTGTTAACTAAGATATTGTATGGACAGGTGCCATTTATGAGAACTTAGAGAATATATGTTATTCTTCCCATGGAATAATGCTATATCCATAGGTTGAAATCAATCATAAGTGTATTACTTGCCTGAATTATATTCTCTCCCATAACATGTCAATCAATGGATGTGTGTATTAGATATATGATGCATGAACATAAAGGTTTGCTAGACTACCAGTGATACACATAGTGCACTAGATTCCTCCATGCATGTTTCCACACATTGCTAGATCCTTCGTGATGGGTTGGGCTTCTCTAATGGGGTAGCATGGGGAAGATTAATGCTTCATGGTAGGGTGGATATCGCCTTGATGATTCTCTCTCTGCCTTTGCAAATTTTGTGTATGGATTTTGAAAGTGTAAATGTAAATTTGAGTGTATATGTGATGATGTATTATGTGATACTCTTCAATAGCTTATGAGGCCATGTTGAATTTGTTGGCACCTTCAAATTTTGGCAAAATTCAAAGTGCCTATGGTAAAAGAATTGATTGCAGTACTCATAAATACACTTGTGAAATATGTCCTAGTAGCCTACTTTGGAGGATCATAACTTGAAGCGTGTTCACTTTTACACTAAATCTCTCAGTAAGCACATTCATCTGCCATATGTAAGTGTGTACGTTTGATTTCAGCTTCCTATGACTAGATTTGACAGGGTTTTTAGAGCACCAAGTTGGAGGGTTCTGGAAGAGTTTGTTGTCCGCGCATTATTAGATTTGCCAAGGTGGTCAACTGTGGAGGTCAATATTTATGAGCTAGATGATTGTCATGATGAACCAGTTGGTGCTTGCAATTGTCCCCATGTTAATGTGCTTCTATGTCCATTTTCCAAGCCCCAGTACCTTGTTTGATATTTTTACTAGGACAAAAGTGAATATAGTTTGTAAAATCTACAGACTAAATAGTGTTATGTCTATCAAGAGCCTCAACCTTCAATTTAATATTTTTTAAAAGTCAAAAGGAAATGGAGTTTTCACATTTTTTGATGTCTACATTTCCAAAAGGTTTCAAAGGAATCACCTTTGACCTTTAATACTTTATGGAGGAAGTGGATTGGCAAAAAGCCCTTCTGCACACGTGTTCATTGGGCCTAAATGAAATAAAATTTAAAAGTGATTCAGTATGTAATTGATGAGCTTCAAATTCTCATACCTAAACCAACTATGCATTATGAAATCAAGTAGTCACTTATTTACATTCGATTCTTATAGGCCCATCAACTTCAAAATATAGTCAAATATTTAGGTGAACTAGCACATTCCTGTGGATTAGAAAGATTTTCAGACAAAATAAGTCCACAAAATATTAGTGAAGGTTCTCATGAAGCTGATGTTCAAGAGAGGCTTATTCTAAATCATGATTTCACTTGTCTTGTTGTGGATGAACATTTATTTGCCAAATATAAGTAATGGAAGTAATTGGGAGAAAAGTAGCAGTATTGTAATATCCCGGCTTATAGGCTTTAGTATTGATGAATGGCAAGACAAAATCCTATTGGTAGATTTGTAGCTGGATAAGATTTTTGGGAGCTCTTCTTATGAGCTTCAACCCCTGGGATGGATGCAACTAAGAGAAGAGAAATCACAAGGCATGGAAATTCTTCAAGCACTGGACAATGAATTTGATCTTTTGCCAAGTCTTTGTAAGAAGAAATGTGAACATCTAAGTTATGAGGTGGATGTGAATGCTATAGAAAGTCTGTCTTGAAGAACATAAGAAGAGGGAAGAAGCGGGAAAGGTTGGTTCTCGAAGCTATGATGTTGTACTAAAAAAGTGGCAGGAAGAGCTTGTTGAAGGGCATAATGATTCTCTCTTACCTCATTATAAGTTTGAACTTGATGCAATTACAAAACATTCTCAAGGAAGCCCAAACTCTACCTCTATTTGGATGTGATGATGGCTTAGGTCTAGTCTCATTGTGTTTGAGTGAGTTAGATGATGGTGAAGATGAGGAGAGGAGAATGCAGGAGTTTTTGTGACAGACGGATTCCTATATTCAAATGGTCATCCAGAGGCAGAAAGATCACCTATCTACTAAGGTTAGAAAACTCGATGATAAAATAATGAGGAATGTTTTTGGCATCCAACAATTGGAACTTAAGCTAGGTCATTTATCTTCTCTTGATTACTAAATAGTTGTTTTACCTCTTATCAAGTCATATTTAAAGTCCTACCTAGAAGATGCAATAGAGAAAGATGCATACAGAAGTAGTCTCAGATGTTTATAGGGCATAGTGAAAAGATTGTGCAAGAGAGTGGGTGGCTCAAAGCCTTCCTCATGTCACCACAAAGGCTCAGTCACAAACCCTAAAATGGGTGTGGTATCACGTTGGGAGCGTACAAAACGTGGAAGCATAAATAATGATTCTTGTTGAGGAAAGTGTTTATTGAGAAGATACCAATAATGTTGCATTCTACATATTGCATGTTGTCACCAACAAATGAAAAGGATCTCCATGAGCTTGGAGAATATCCATATGACCAAGGTTGATACTTCATAATCAATGGCAGTATATTCAAGCTACATTGCCTTATATTTGTTCAGACATTCTATAGAAGGAAATGTTGCCTTATATTGGTATAGGAGAGCATAGTCAAACTAAGAAATCTTATTTCTTTGGATACATCATCCATCAAATTTTATTGTGTGCTCTTGGTCATCGACCAAAAGATGGCAGAGGAATTGAAACAATTATTTGATATATTGAAAAGCAATCTATTAACAAAGTGAACATGTTTGAGGACATGGGAACACAACGTAGACCTTATATAATATGTTTGATAGATTGCTTCAATGAGATCCATGCCCTTTTTGAAAAAGGTTATAAATTGCTAAAAGAAATAACAGGTTCAAATACCATGTCTTAGTTGCGGGCTTCCATTTGAAAGAATTATTTCTTTTGAGGATATATAGGGCCGCACACGGTAAAACAAAAGTGGAGTGATGTGAAGATCCCAATGCAGCATAAGTGAAGAAAATAATCTTGATCTTTGCTTGGGTATTTGGTGAAGCACATCATATATTTGATGGAATAAAAGACATAAGGGTGTAGGACAAAGAAGCTACACTGCTTCACAAGCTGTGACTTATTTGTTGCAATGTTTACAATGATTTGTGGACATAATTTATATCTTACGGATGCACCATAGAAGGAGAGAAATATACCATAGGACAAAGTAATGTGTAATGTCTCCATATAGCTTGCAAATATTTAGAAAAATATTTGAAGAATTTGATTTGTATGATAAAACACCCTAACAGAAGCAGGTTGTGATTAGACATGAAGAAAGCATCATCAAAGTGAATTAAAACATGGACCAAGCACTTGTCAAACAAAGCCAATAATAATTAATGAAGTGCCAAGTAAAGAAAATAATCATAGGAACTAAAAGAAGTTAATTAATATTACTAATTAAAGATTTGGATAATCAAGGGTACGGTGAAAGGTTCTGTGTCATGATGAAACAAGATATATAAGAGAAGTCATTTCATGAGATGAAGGAGGATGGGTTTTTGGGGAGAAAAGATATACACTGTAAAAACCTTTTTGAAGCAAAGTAATGGAGAGAAAGCATTAACTTGGTGCCCAAATTCTTGTTTCAATTATTTTGTTGAGGTTATTGGTAACAATTATCTAGTTGTCTCCAATTTGAGGTTTTCCTTGTTATTTAAATTAGTGTATCAAGTATATATCTAGTTTATCAAAGCAAAATTCATGTTTTTTGTGGTTTATTTGATTGGTTTCTTCAAGTAAGTATTAAATTCATTTGAATAAATCACAGTAACCTAGAAGATTCATTTGGATTAAAAAGAAGAGCCTGGTAATTAATTTCCTTGCACGTTTATGCAAGTCATAAACATTAGAGTGCCAAACAATTTGAATTATAACTAGTAGGACACATATCAATCTATATTTTGACTCTATTATCTAGTGGAAGAAAGGCACTGATCATTTTATCCCCAAAACAATTCCTTGTAAAACCCTTTCCTATATATTTTAATGTTCATTTGTAGGAGTAGGAGAAGCAGTTAGTTTTATATTTTTATTGTCTATTTCAAACCCTCATGCCTGTGTGAAATGGATTGTTAGAGGATGATTTAATTGACAAAATTGTGATCACACAAATTCTACAAATTTTATGAGGTATTCAATCTGCATGATTATCATCGGTTAATCCCAAAGAGTTAATAGTTATTGGTGATAGAGGTACACACACCAAGGCATAGCAGAGCCTAAAGAGAAGAGAGTTCTAACCATCCTGGTTGATTTTGTTCTTTGGCCAGATCACTTTTTGATCTTTATAATAAATCTTGGCATATTTTTAGGGTTTGGGAGTCTGTTGAGTTGGGAACCAACAGATTGGCGACTTCGCTAGGGGGATAAGTGATTATCATTGGGAAGAGTCAAAAATCAAAGGGTGTAAATCTAAAATTTGGTTCAGATATTGAAGTTTTAGACCTCGCTAAAGTTTTGTTCCAGTAGTAGTAAAGAGATATGTGGATGACTCTGCTATTGGAGAAGACTCAGAAAATAAAATTCATTCCTCTTTAAAAGAGGTGGTGACTTTGTTAAGAAGAACCTAGTGAAGAATGCAAAGACATCTCGAAACTACAACATTTCCAGTAAGAAATAAAGGTAAATTCATGTATTAGTTTGAGGAGAAAAATGATGAGTATTTACATATTCAAGAAAGAAGTCAAGGTTCCATCATGAAATCAAAATATTGCATATCCCCCTTAGATGCATTTTTTGTCCTAGGAAGACATGAAGGAGAATTTGGATTTCTCTTTTCACAAGAACATTGGATATTTATATGCAAATACCTATTATTTTTAGGCTTGATGAATCTGTATGCATTGAGTTGTTCATGAGAATATATGAGCCTAATTCAGTTTGTTGACCTGAGTCGTTGAATCTAGCTACTATCGATCAACTGTGCGAATTGGTTTGTGTTATAGAGAGGATTTGGTATGAACATGCTAGCAATGTCAAATATCATGGTGCTAAAAATGGTGATACCATTAATGAATGTGGGGAGAACAATGACACAATGTCATTTGTAGAAGAGCCATGTGCACATGAAATTTGCAGCTGTAGTGTTTTAGATGCAGATGAAGATAAACCTTTGGAAGGACAACTCGTACCCCTAAAAAGGGATTACAGTGATGAGAAAGTTGTTGATAATAAGCCATATAGAGATCTCCCCTACTTTGCTCGTAAGAAAGAATACGTCAACAATGGAGTGAGCAAAGAGGTATGTGTATCTGAAGATGACTTCCAGAATTGTTCAAACCCATTGTATGATGAAATGACAGAAGAAAATCAAATGATATCTTGCCAAGCTCATAAAATTAGAGAGTGTACAAACAATGAGGTGAATGAGGAAGTAAGTTCACTCAGCAGCAAACATATATCAGATTTGTTGACAGTTGAAAATTAGAGAGTTTCAAGATCACAACTATGCGAGCAAGCTACATGTGATGCTAAAAATGTTCAGTTAGAGAACCATCATTTGGTGAATGATAACAAGTGTGATGAAATAAAGTATCACATAGAGTATGGGTTTGGCTTCTTTGGTGGTTGTGATTTCTTCTTATCACATGATGATAAAATTATTTGATGATGCTCTCTCTCTACCTTTGCAAATTTTGTGTATGGATTTTGAAAGTGTAAATGTAAATATGAGTGTATTTGTGATGATGTATTATGTGATACTCTTCAATAACTTATGAGGCCATGTTGAATTTGTTGGCACCTTCAAATTTTGGCAAAATTTGAAGTGCCTATGCTAAAGGAATTGATTGCAGCACTCAGAAATACACTTGTGAAAGCTATCCCAATAGCCACTTTGGAGGATCATAACTTGAATCTTGTTCAATTTTATGCTAAATCACTTGGTAAGCACATTCATCTACCATATTTAAGTGTGTACATTTGATTTCAACTTCCTATGATCAGATTTGACAGGGTTTTTGGAGCACCAAGTTGGAGGGTTCTGGAAGAGTTTGTTGTCCGCGCATTATTAGATTTGCCAGGGTGCTCAACTGTGGAGGTCAATATTTACAAGTTGGATGATTGTCATGATGAACCAATTGGTGCTTGTAATTGTCCCCATGTTAATGTGCTTCTATGTCCATTTTCCAAGCCTCGGTACCTTGTTTGATATTTTTACTAGGACAAAAGCGAATACAGTTTGTAAGATCAGCAGACTAAATAGTGTTATGTCTAGCAAGAGCCTCAAGCTTCAATTTGATATTTTTTAAAAGTCAAAAGTAAATGGAGTTTTCACATTTTTTGATATTTGCATTTCCAGAAGGTTTCAAAGGAATCACCTTTGACCTTTAATACTTTGTGAAGGAAGTGGATTGGCAAAAAGCCCTTCTACACACATGTTCATTGGGCCTAAATGAAATAAAATTTAAAAGTGATTCAGTATGCAGTTAATGAGCTTCAAATTCTTATACCTGAACCAACTATGCATTATGAAATCAAGCAGTCACCTATTTACATTCAATTCTTATAGGCCCATCAACTTCAAAATATAGTTAAATATTTACGTGAACTAGCACATTCCTGTGATTAGAAAGATTTTTAGACAAAATAAGTTGACAAAATATTAGTGAAGGTTCTCATGAAACTGATGTTCAAGAGATGCTTATTCTAAGTGATGATTTCACTTGTCTTGTTGTGGATGAACATTTATTTGCCAAATATACGTAATGGAAGCAATTTGGAGAAAAATAGATTGTAATATCCCGTCTTATAGCCTTTAGTATTGATGAATGGAAAGACAAAATCCTATTGGTAGATTTGTAGTTGGCTTGGATTTTTGGGAGTTCTTCTTATGAGCTTCAACCCTTGGGATGGATGCAACTGAGAGAAGAGAAATCACAACAAGGCCTGGAAATTCTTTGAACACTGGACAATGAATTTAATCTTTTGCCAAGTCTTTGTAAGAGGAAATGTGAACATCTAAGTTATGAGGTGGATGTGAATGCTGCAAAAAGTCTTTGTCTTGAAGAACATAAGAAGATGGAAGAGGTAGGAAAGGTTGGTTCTTGAAGCTATGATGTTGTACTGAAAAACTGGCAGGAAGAGCTTGTTGAAGGGCATAATGATTCTCTCTTACCTCTTTATAAGTTTGAGCTTGATGCAATTACAAAACATTCTCAAGGAAGCTCAAACTCTACCTTGATTTGGATATGATGATGGCTTAGGTCTAGTCTAATCGTGTTTGAGTGAGTTACATGATGGTGAAGATGACGAGAGGAGAATGTAGGAGTTTTTGTGATAGAAGGATTCCTATATTCAAATGGCCATCCAGAGGCAGAAAGATCACCTGTCCACTAAGGTTAGAAAACTTGATGCTAAGATAATGAGGAATGTTTTTGGCATCCAACAATTGGAACTTAAGCTGGGTCATTTATCTTCTCTTGATTACTGAATAGTTGTTTTACCTCTTATCAAGTCATATTTAAAGTCCTGCCTAGAAGATGCAACAGAGAAAGATGCATATAGAAGTAGTCTCAGATGTTTAGGGGGAATGGTGAAAAGAGTGTGTAGGAGAGTGGGTGACTCAAAGCCTTCCCCGCGTCCCCATAGAGGCTAGGTCACAAACCCTAAAATGTGTGTGGTATCACGTTGGGAGCATACAAAACGTGGAAGAATAAACAATGATTCTTGTTGAGGAAAGTGTTTATTGGGAAGGTACCAATAATGTTGCATTCTACATATTACACGTTGTCTCCAACAAATGAAAAGGATCTCCATGAGCTTGGAGAATGTCCATACGACCAAGGTTGATACTTCACAATTAATGGCAGTTTATTCAAGCTACATTGCCTTATATTCGTTCAGACATTCTGCAGAAGGAAATGTTGCCTTATATTGGTGTAGGAGAGAATAGGGAAACTAAGAAATCTTATTTCTTTGGATACATCATCCATCAATTTTTATTGTGTGCTCTCAGTTGTCAACCAAAAGATGACAAGAATTGAAACAATTGTTTGATATATTTAAAAGCAAGCTATTAACAAAACGAACATGTTTGTGGACATGGGAACACAACATAGACCTTATATAATCTATTTGATAGATCGCGTCAATGAGATCCATGCCCTTTTTGAGAAAGGTTATAAATTGCTAAAAGAAATAATAGCTTCAAATACCATGTCTTAGTTACGAGCTTATATTTAAAATAATTGTTTCTTTTGAGGAAATATAGGGCTGCACAAGGTAAAACAAAAGTGGAGTGACATGAAGATCCCAATGTAGCATAAGTGAAGAAAATAATCTTGATCTTTTCTTGGGTATTTGATGAAGCACATGTATTTGATGGAATAAATGAGATAAGAGTGTAGGACAAAGAAGCTAAACTGCTTCACAAGTTGTCACTTATTTGTTGCAATGTTTACAATGATTCGTGGACATAATTTATATCATAAGGATGCACCATAGAAGGAGAGAAATATACCATAGGACAAAGGAATGTGTAATGTCTCCATACAGCTTGCAAATATTTAGAAAAATATTTGAAGAATTTGATTTGTATGATAAAACACCCTAACAGAAGCAGGTTGTGATTAGACATGAAGAAAGCATCATCAAAGTGGATTAAAACATGGACAAAGCACTTGTAGAACAAAGCCAATAATAATTAATGAAGTGCTAAGTAAAGAAAATAATCATAGGAACTAAAAGAAGTTAATTAATATTACTAATTGAAGATTTGGATAATCAAGGGTACGATGAAAGGTTGCGTGTCATGATGAAACAAGATATATAAGAGAAGTCATTTCATGAGATGAAGGAGGGATGGCTTTTTGGGGAGAAAAGATATACACTGTAAAAACCTTTTTGAAGCATAGTAATGGAGAGAAAGCATTAACTTGGTGCCCAAATCTTGGTTTCAATTGTTTTGTTGAGGTTAATTGTAACAATTATTTGGTTGTCTCCAATTTGAGGTTTTCCTTGTTATTTAAATCAGTGTATCAAGTATATATCTAGTTTATTAAAGAAAAATTCATGTTTTTTGTGGTTTATTTGATTGATTTCTTCAAGTAAGCATTAAATTCATTTGAATAAGTCACAATAACCTAGAAGATTCATTTGGATTAAAAAGAATAGTCTGGTAATTAATTTCCTTACACGTTTATGCAAGTCATAAACATTAGAGTGCCAAACAATTTGAATTATAACCAGTAGGAGGACACATATCAATCTATATTTTGACTCTATTATCTAGTGGAAGAAAGGCACTGATCATTTTAACCCCAAAATAATTCCTTGTAAAAACCTTTCCTAGATATTTTAATGTTCAGTTGTAGGAGTAGGAGTAGTAGTTAGTGTTGTATTTTTATTGTCTATTTCAAACCCTCATGCCAGTGTGAAATAGATTGTTAGAGGATGATTTAATTGACAAAATTGTGATCACACAAACTCTACAAATTTGTATGAGGTATTCAATCTACTTAATTATCATCGGTTAATCCCAGAGACTTAACAGTTATTGGTGAAAGAGGTACACCCACCAAGACATAACAAAGCCTAAAGAGTAGAGAATTCTAACCATCCTGGTTGATTATGTCCATTGGCTGGATCTCTTGTTGAACCTAATCATAAAGCTTGGCATACATTTAGGGTTTGGCAGTTTGTTGATTTGGGAACCAATAGATTGGCAACTCTGCTAGGGAGATAAGTGATTATCATTGGGAAGAGTCAAGAATCAAAGGGTGTAAATCTGAAATTCGTTCAGATATTGAAGTTTTAGACCTGGATAAAGTTTTGTTCTAGTAGTGGTGAAGAGATATGTGGATGACTATACTGCTGGGGAAGACCCAGAAAATAAAATCCATTCCTCTTTAAGAGAGGTGGTGACTTTGTAAAGAAGAACCTGATGAAGAATGCAAAGACATCTAAGAACTACAACATTTCCAGTCAAACATAAAGGTAAATTCATGTATCAGTTTGAGGAGAAAAATGATAAGTATTTACATATTCAAGAAAGAAGTCAAGGTTCCATCATGAAATCAAAATATTGCATATCCCCCTTAGATGCATTTTTTGGCCTAAGGAGACATGAAGGAGAATTTGTATTTTCTCTTTTCACAAGAATGTTGGATATCTATATGCAAATACCTATTAATTTTAGGCTTGATGAATCTATATGCATTGAGTTGTTCATGAGAATTTATGAGCCTAATTCAGTTTTTTGGCCTGAGTCATTGAAGCTAGCTACTATTGATCAAGTGTGTGAATTGGTTTGTGTTATAGAGAGGATCAGGTATGAACATGCTAGCAATGTCAAATATCATGGTTCGGAAAATGGTGATACCATTAATGGATGTGGGGAGAACAATGAAACAATGGTGTTTGTAGAAGAGCCATGTGCAGATGAAATTTGCAGCTATAGTGTTTAAGATGCAGATGAAGATAGACCTTTGGAAGGATAACTCATGCCCCTGAAAAGGGATTACAGTGATGAGAAAGTTGTTGATAATAAGCCATATAGAGATCTCCCCTACTTTGTTGGTAAGAAAGAATAAGTCAACAATGGAGTGAGCAAAGAGGTATGTGTACCTGAAGATGACTTCCAGAATTGTTCAAACCCATTGTATGATGAAATGATAGAAGAAAATCAGATAATATCTTACCAAGCTCATGAAAGTAGAGAGTGTACCAACAATGAGGTGAATGAGGAAGTAAGTTCACTCAGAAGCGAACAAATATCAGATTTGTTGACAGTTGAATATCAGAGAGTTTCAAGATCACAACTATGTGAGCAAGCTACATGTGATGCTAAAAATGTTCAGTTAGAGAACCATCATTTAGTGAATGATAACAAGTGTGATGAAATAAAGTATCACATAGAGTATGGGTCTGGCTTGTTTGGTGGTTGTGATTTCTTCTTATCACATGATGACAAAATTGTTTCATGATGCTCTCTCTCTGCCTTTACAAATTTTGTGTATGGATTTTGAAAGTGTAAATGTAAATGTGAGTGTATTTGTGATGATGTATTATGTGATACTCTTCAATAGCTTATGAGGCCATGTTTAATTTGTTGGCGCCTTCAAATTTTGGCAAAATTTAAAGTGCCTATGGTAAAGGAATTGATTGCAGCACTCAGAAATACACTTGTGAAATCTATCCCAGTAGCCTACTTTGGAGGATCATAACTTGAATCTTGTTCACTTTTATGCTAGATCACTTCGTAAGCACATTCATCTGCCATATGTAAGTGTGTACGTTTTATTTCAGCTTCCTATGATCAGATTTGACAGGGTTTTTACAGCACCAATTTGGAGGGTTCTGGAAGAGTTTGTTGTCCGCGCATTATTAGATTTGCCAGGGTGGTCAACTATGGAGGTCAATATTTATGAGCTGGATGATTGTCATGACAAACCAATTGGTGCTTGCAATTGTCCCCATGTTAATGTGCTTCTATGTCCATTTCCCAAGCCCCAGTACCTTGTTTGATATTTTTACTAGGACAAAAGCGAATACAATTTGTAAGATTAGCAGACTAAACAGTGTTATGTCTATCAAGAGCCTCAAGCTTCAATTTGATATTTTTTAAAAGTCAAAATTAAATGGAGTTTTCATATTTTTTGATGTTTGCATTTCCAAAAGGTTTCAAAGGAATCACCTTTGACCTTTAATACTTTGTGAAGGAAGTGGATTGGCAAAAAGCCCTTCTGTACACGTGTTCATTGGGCCTAAATGAAATAAAATTTAAAAGTGATTTAGTATGCAGTTGATGAGCTTCAAATTCTCATACCTAAATCAACTATGCATTATGAAATCAAGCAGTCACCTGTTTACATTCAATTCTTATAGTCCCATCAACTTCGAAATATAGTCAAATATTTACATGAACTAGCACATTCCTGTGGATTAGAAATATTTTTAGACAAAATAAGTACACAAATATTAGCGAAGGTTCTCATTAAGTTAATGTTCAAGAAAGGCTTATTCTAAATAATTATTTCACTTGTCTTGTTGTGTATGAATGTTTATTTGCCAAATATAAGTAATGGAAGCAATTTGGAGAAAACTAGCAGTATTGTAATATCCCGGCTTATAGGCTTTAGTATTGATGAATGGAAAGACAAAACCCTATTGGTAGATTTGCAGCTGGCTTCAATTTTTGGGAGTTCTTCTTATGAGATTCAACCCCTAGGATGGATGCAACTTAGAGAAGAGAAATCACAACAAGGCTTGGAAATTCTTCAAGCACTAGACAATGAATTTGATCTTTTGCCAAGTCTTTGTAAGAGGAAATGTGAACATCTAAGTTATGAGGTGGATGTGAATGCCACAGAAAGTCTTTGTCTTGAAGAACATAAGAAGAGGGAAGAGGTAGGAAAGGTTGGCTCTCGAATCTATGATGTACTGAAAAAGTGGTAGGAAGAGCTTGTTGAAGGGCATAATGATTCTTTCTTACCTAATTATAAGTTTGAGCTTGATGCAATTACAAAACATTCTCAAGGAAGCTCAAACTCTACCTTGATTTGGATATGATGATGGCTTAGGTCTAGTCTCATCATGTTTGAGTGAGTTAGATGATTGTGAAGATGATGATTGGAGAATGCAAGAGTTTTTGCGACAAACAAATTCCTATATTCAAATGGTCATCCAGAGGTAGAAAGATCACCTGCCCACTGAGGTTAGAAAACTTTATGCTAAAATAATGAGAAATGTTTTTTGGCATCCAACAATTGGAACTAAAGCTAGGTCATTTATCTTCTCTTGATTACTGAATAGTTGTTTTACCTCTTATCAAGTCATAGTTAAAGTCCTGCCTAGAAGATGCAGCAGAGAAAGATGCATACAGAAGTAGTCTCAGATGTTTAGGGTGCATGGAAAAAGAGTGTGCAGGAGAGTGGGTGACTTAAAGCCTTTCCCACATCCCCACAAAGGCCAGGTCACAAACCCTAAAATGGGTGTGGTATCACATTGGGAGCATACAAAACGTGAAAGCATAAATAATGATTCTTGTTGAGGAAAGTGTTTATTGGGAAGGTACCAATAATGTTGCATTCTACATATTGCACGTTGTCTCCAACAAATGAAAATGATCTCCATGAGCTTGGAGAATGTCCATATGACTAAGGTTGATACTTCATAATCAATGATAGTTTATTCAAGCTACATTGCCTTATATTTGTTTAGACATTCTGCAGAAGGAAATATTGCCTTATATTGGTGTAGGAGAGCATAGTCAAACTAAGAAATCTTATTTCTTTGGATACATCATCCATCAAATTTTATTATGTTCTCTCGGTCATCGACCAAAATATGACAAAGGAATTGAAACAATTGTTTGATATATTGAAAAGTGAGCTATTAACAAAGTGAACATGTTTGAGGACACGGGAACAAAACGTAAACCTTATATAATCTATTTGACAGATTGCTTCAATGAGATCCATGCCCTTTTTGAGAAAGGTTATAAATTGCTAAAAGAAATAATAGGTTCAAATACCATGTCTTAGTTGTGGGCTTCCATTTGAAAGAATTATTTCTTCTAAGGATATACAGGGCCGCACAAGGTAAAACAAAAGTGGAGTGACACAAAGATCCCAATGCAGCATAAATGAAGAAAATAATCTTGATCTTTTCTTGGGTATTTGGTGAAGCACATCATATATATGATTGAATAAAAGACATAAGGGTGTAGGACAAAGAACCTAAACCGCTTCAGAAGATGTGACTTATTTGCTGTAATGTTTACAATTATTCGTGGACATAATTTATATCAAAGCGATGTGCCATAGAAGGAGAGAAATATACCATAGGACAAAGGAATGTGTAATGTCTCAATAAAGTTTGCAAATATTTAGAAAAATATTTGAAGAATTTGATTTGTATGATAAAACACCCTGACAGAAGCAAGTTGTGATTAGACATGAAGAAAGCATCATCAAAGTGAATTAAAACATCGATAAAGCACTTGTAGAACAAAGCCAATAATAATTAATGAAGTGCCAAGTAAAGAAAATAATCATAGGAACTAAAAGAAGTTAATTAATATTACTAATTGAAGATTTGGACAATCAAGGGTATGGTGAAAGGTTGCGTGTCATGATGAAACAAGATATATAAGAGAAGTTATTTCATGAGATGAAGGGGGGATGGGTTTTTGGTAGTGGAGAGAAAGCATTAACTTGGTATCCAAATTCTGGTTTCAATTGTTTTGTTGAGGTTATTGGTAACAATTATCTGGTTGTCTCCAATTTGAGGTTTTCCTTGTTATTTAAATTAGTGTATCAAGTATATATCTAGTTTATCAAAGTAAAATTCATGTTTTTTGTGGTGGTTCTTCAAGTAAGTATTAAATTCATTTGAATAAGTCACAGTAACCTAGAAGATTCATTTGGATTAAAAAGAAGAGCCTGTTAATTAATTTCATTGCACATTTATGCAAGTCATAAACATCAAAGTGCTAAACAATTTGAATTATAACCAGTAGGAGGACACATATAAATCTATATTTTGACTCTATTACCTAGTGGAAGAAAGGCACTGATCATTTTAACCCCAAAACAATTCCTTGTAAAAACCTTTCCTATATATTTTAATGTTTAGTTGTAGAAGTAGGAGTAGCAGTTAGTTTTGTATTTTTATTGTCTATTTCAAACCCCTATGCTAGTGTGAAATAGATTGTTAGAGGATGATTTAATTGACAAAATTGTGATCACACAAACTCTACAAATTTGTATGAGGTATTCAATCTACTTGATTATCACCAGTTAATCCTAGAGAGTTAACAGTTATTGGTGATAGAGGTACACCCACCAAGGCATAGCAGAGCCTAAAGAGTAGAGAATTCTAACCATCCTGGTTGATTATGTTCGTTGGCCAGATCACTTGTTGAACTTGATCATAAAGCTTATCATACTTTTAGGGTTTGACATTATGTTGATTTTGGAATGAACAGATTGGCGACTCTGCTGGGGAGATAAGTGATTATCATTGGGAAGAGTCAAGAATCAAAGGGTGTAAACCTGAAATTCAATTCAAATATTGAAGTTTTAGACCTAGATAAAGTTTTACATTCCAGTAGTGGTGAAGAGATATGTGGATGACTCTGCTGTTGGAGAAGACTCAGAAAATAAAATTCATTCCTCTTTAAAAGAGGTGGTGACTTTGTTAAGAAGAACATGATGAAGAATGCAAAGACATCTCAGAACTGTAACATTTCCAGTCAAAAATAAAGGTAAATTCATGTATTAGTTTGAGGAGAAAAATGATGAGTATTTACATATTCAAGAAAGAAGTCAAGGTTCCATCATGAAATCAAAATATTTCATATCCCCTTAGATGTTTTTTTGGCCTAAGGAAACATGAAGGAGAATTTGGATTTTCTTTTTTCACAAGAGCATTGGATATCTATATGCAAATACCTGTTAATTTTAGGCCTGATGAATCTATATGCATTGAGTTTTTCATGAGAATATATGAGACTAATTTAGTTTGTTGGTCTGAGTCATTGAAGCCAGCTACTATCGATCAAATGTGCAAATTGGTTTGTGTTATAGAGAGGATCAGGTATGAACATGCTAGCAATGTCAAATATCATGGGGCTGAAAATGGTGATACCATTAATGGATGTGGGGAGAACAATGACACAATGTCATTTGTAGAAGAGCCATGTGCAGATGAAATTTATAGCTATAGTGTTTTAGATGCAGATGAATATAAACCTGTCAAAGGACAACTCATGCCCCTGAAAAGGGATTACAATGATGAGAAAGTTGTTGATAATAAGCCACATAGAGATCTCCTCTACTTTTCTAGTAAGAAAGAATACATCAGCAATGGAGTGAGCAAAGAGGTATGTGTATCTGAAGATGACTTCCAGAATTGTTCAAACCCATTGTATGATGAAATGACATAAGAAAATCAGATGATATCTTTCCAAGCTCATGAAAGTAGAAAGTGTACCAACAATGAGGTGAATGAGGAAGTAAGTTCACACAGCAGCAAACAAATATCAAATTTGTTGATAGTTGAATATCAGAGAGTTTCAAGATCACAACTATGTGAGCAAGCTACATGTGATGCTAAAAATGTTCAGTTAGATAACCATCATTTGGTGAATGATAACAAGTGTGATGAAATAATGTATCACATAGAGTATGGGTTTGGATTGTTTGGTGGTTATGATTTCTTCTTATCACATGATGATAAAATTTTTCAGATTATACTTGATTTACTGATACATAATAATGGAGAATGCACTGGTAGTATTGAGTATAGTAGGTTGATGAAAGATTTCAACATATTCTATGAAGCAGATTTCAATAATATTTTTAGATTGGCTTCAGTACAGCATGATGAAAACCAAGTGTATGACAGAGGCAAATAAAGGCTTTTATTTTCTGGTGGCCTTGTTGCAACAGTTGTGGTTTGATTTTACAAACCATACCAGTTCAGGGCAAAGGAGAGGTTTGAATTTGTTACCCAATCAATGAAACACTCAGTCTGCAAGGGACATACATCCCTAGTCATAGCCACTATTGGCACCTTCAAATTTTGGAAAAATTTTAAGTGTCTATGGTAAAGGAATTGATTGCAGCACTCAGAAATACACTTATGAAATCTATCCCAATAGCCTATGTTGGAGGATCATAACTTAAGCCTATTCAATTTTATGCTAAATCTCTTGGTAAACACATTCATCTACCATATGTAAGTGTGTACATTTGATTTTAGCTTCATATGATCAGATTTGACAGGGTTTTTGGAGCACCAAGTTGGAGGGTTCTGGAAGAGTTTGATGTATGCGCATTATTAGATCTACCAGGGTGGTCAACTGTGGAGGTCAATATTTATGAGTTGGATGATTGTCATGATCCAAACCAATTGGTGCTTGCAATTGTCCCCATGTTAACATGCTTCTATGTCCATTTTCCAAGCCCTAGGACCTTGTTTGATATTTTTACCAAGACAAAAGCGAATACAGTTTGTAAGATTTGTAGAATGAACAGTGTTATGTCTGTCAAGAGTCTCAAGCTTCAATTTGATATTTTTTCAAAGTCAGAAGCAAATGGAGGTTTCACATTTTTTGATGTTTGCATTTCCAGAAGGTTTTAAAGGAGTCACCTTTGACCTTTAATACTTTGTGAAGGAAGTGGATTGGCAAAAAGCCCTTCTGCACACGTGTTCATTGGGCCTAAATCAACTCAAATTAAAAAGTGATTTAGTATGCAGTTGATGAGCTTCAAATTCTCATACTTGAACCAACTATGCATTGTGAAATCAAGTAGTCACCTATTTACATTCAATTCTTACAGGCCCATCAACTTCAAAATATAGTCAAATATTTATGTGAACTAGCATATTCATGTGGATTAGAAAGATATTTAGACAAAATAAGTACACAAAATATTAGTGAAGGTTCTCATGAAGCTGATGTTCAAGAGAGGCTTATTCTAAATGATGATTTCACTAGTCTTGTTGTGGATGAATGTTTATTGACAAATATGAGTAATGGAAGCAATTTGGAGAAAAGTAGCAGCATTGTAATATCCCGACTTACAAGCTTTAGTATTGATGAATGGCAAGACAAAATCTTATTGGTAGATTTGTAGCTGGCTTGGATTTTTTGGAGTTCTTCTTATGAGCTTCAACCCTTGGGATGGATGTAACAAAGAGAAGAGAAACCATAGCAAGGCATGGAAGTACTTCAAACACTGGACAATGAATTTGATCTTTTGCCAAGTTTTTGTAAGAGGAAATGTGAACATCTGAGTTATGAGGTGGATGTGAATGCCGCAAAAAGTGTCTTGAAGAACATAAGAATATGGAAGAGGTAGGAAAGGTTGGTTCTCAAATCTATGATGTTGTACTAAAAAAGTAGCAGGAAGAGCTTGTTGAAGGGCATAATGATTCTCTCTTACCTCATTATAAGTTTGAGCTTGATGCAATTACAAAACATTCTCAAGGAAGCTCAAACTCTACCTTGATTTAGATATGATGATGGCTTAGGTCCAGTCTCATCATGTTTGAGAGAGTTTGATGATGGTAAAGATGATGAGTGGAGAATGTAGGAGTTTTTGCGACAGACGGATTCATGTATTCAAGTGGCCATCCAGAGGAAGAAAGATCACCTGTCCACTGAGGTTAGCCAACTTGATGCTAAAATAATGAGGAATGTTTTTGGCATACAACAATTGGAACTTAAGCTGGGTCATTTATCTTCTCTTGATTACCGAATAGTTGTTTTACCTCTTATCAAGTCATAGTTAAAGTCCCACCTAGAAGATGCAGTAGAGAAAGATGCATACATAAGCGGTCTCAGATATTTAGGGAGCATGGTGAAAAGAGTGTGTAGGAGAGTGGGTGACTCAAAGCCTTCCCTACATCCCCGCAAAGGCTAGGTCACAAACCCTAAAATGGGTGCGGTACCACATTGGGAGCATACAAGATGTGGAAGCATAAACAATGATTCTTATTGAGGAAAGTGTCTATTGGGAAGGTACCAATAATGTTGCATTCTACATATTGCATGTTGTCTCGAACAAATGAAAAGGATCTCCATGAGCATAGAGGATGTCCATATGACCAAGGTGGATACTTCATAATCAATGGCAGCTTATTCAAGAAACATTGCCTTATATTTGTTCAAACATTCTGCAGAAGGAAATGTTGCCTTATATTGATGTAGGAGATCATAGTGAAACTAAGAAATCTTATTTCTTTGGATACATCATCCATCAAATTTTATTGTGTGTTCTCGGTCGTCGACCAAAAGATGACAGAGGAATTGAAAAAAAATTTCAATATATTGAAGAACAAGATATTAAGAAAGTGAACATGTTCAAGGACACTGGAACACAACGTAAACCTTATATAATATGTTTGATAGATTGCTTCAATGAGATCCATGCCCTGCTTGAGAAAGGTTATAAATTGCTAAAAGAAATAATTCTTTCAAATGGAATCCCACAACTAAGACATGGTATTTGAACCTATTATGTCGAAAAAATGCATCCTTGGGGGCTTTTTCCTTATAAGGATTAGCTCCTAGGTCCTTAGATTGCATTTAGAGAATCTTGCATGATAATTTAGACTCTTGATGAGAAAACCTTTGTATCTCATGATAAATGGGACTTAAGGGGGACTATTTTGATGATCACAAAACAAAGACAGGGGGTCAACTTGGGCGCTAGCGCCCTAGTCCAGCCTTATTTTGGGTCTACCCTAAATTCAAATGTCGGGTTTGTGACCGTTATTTGGGTCCTAGGCCGACATCATAAGCTTTAATTATGAAATTCTTGGTGGGAATATTTGTAGTTACATATATAAGCATGCGTAGGTTATCATTTAGAGACTAAAAGATGTTTATGATTGTGAGCTATTGGCATACTTTTGAATTTTTCATTGTGTTGCAGAGCATAACATTGTTATTGTGTTTGTTTTTGTAGGTTGGATTACATCTTCTCCTCATGGCATTGAAGAGCATCTTCCTTCCATGAGAGCTTCATCATCAAGGTGACATCTATTGTGTTTTATCAGCATTATCATTTGGATTTTTGCCTCTATCCTGCAGGATACACACTCTCTCTAACAATGGTGTTTGGAAGACTTCAATCTCTCTCTGGGGCTTGACTGAGGCAAGCCTCTAAACACCACAACCCCCTCCCACACTCCTTGTGATTGCAAGTTATAGGTATTGGATTTGGAGAAAGTGGAGTTACAGGGAAGATTGGATGACATTGAAGATTCAAGATCCAAAAAGAAGCAGAAACTGTGCAAGATTTCAGGACACGGGCGCTATCAACATTGTCCTCTATATCCAAAGCTATAGAAATAGACTAGACAGTGATAATTAGGTTTTGTAGAGCTTCCAGCATCTGGCAGAAGATTCCTTAGTGGACTAGGGTGCCATCACCACAGTCCTCCGCATCATAATTGCTGAAAATTGAAGATATAGTGGAAATCAGTGTCAGAAGGAGATCAGGATTCTATAGAAAAAGTTGTACCTTGGACTAGGGCACCATCACCATTGTCCCCGACATTTATTTTTTCTAGACTGTGAAAAATAGTGAGTTAAGGTTCTCTTCCTTTTGTCTTATTTCAATAGCGTATGTCATAATTTGTAGATTTACTTACTGCTTTGTTGAAATTACGGTTTCAAGAGCATAAAAGCATTAATTAGAGACATTGTGTGATAACTTCTAAATTTCCCAACTTTCCCTTGTGGCAACCCAACTTGATAGGTGACTCTCCTCTCGAGTGGAGAGGCAACTCGATTGAAAAGCTCTTAGAATGTTTAGTGGAAAGGAGGATTCAAACTAAAACACCCATACACCAACAAACCCTCCTTTTCATATTAAACATTTTGGTGAACCCATGTTTTTGGACTTTTTTCCACCTTTATGAGTGTTGTTTGACAAATTTGCATTCATTCATTCTGTTGCATTTGAAAAATTACAAAAAAATTGAATTTTTTTGAAAAATTCAATAAATTTGGCATGTTAGGAAATAAATTTGGCATGTTAGGCTTACATTTTTGTAAAATTTGAATTAATTAGCATCTAATTTAAATTAATTTCTACTATTTTCATTAGATATAATACAAAATATAGAAATTCATCAATTATAATTCATTTGCATTGCATTTGCATGCTTGATTTGTTAGAAATTGCTTGAAATTTTGCATTTTTCATGAAAACTTAGTTTTGCATGAGCTAGGGTTGTAGTCAAAATCTTGTTTCAGATTTTACTACCTAGTTAAAACACTCATTAGGTCTGATTTCTAATTGTAGTGTTGCATCATAGTGGCCTCCTTGTGAAATTTCATGTCTAGGGCTTGAAAACTTTCATTTTTCACTAGATTTGGCCTTATTGTCTTATTAGATTTTCACTCCAAATGTGTTGTAATGGATTTTTCTGTACTAATTGGCTTTTATTAGGGTTATTATCTTCTACCCCTTCTCAATTTCTTTACAACACCCTTTCTTTTGGGCTTGTGCATTAAAATTTTGTGAAAATTTGCATATTTTTGATATCTTTACACTAGGGTTTGATCTAGAGTGGCACTATAGGCATGTTGTAATAGATTTTTTTTATCATTGGGTGGTTTTTATTACTATTATAAGTTTCTTTCCATCGTCATTTACCTTACAACACCTGTTGCCCTACTCTTTTGCATTGAGATTCAATGAAAAATCACATATTTTGGCCTATTTTCACTGGGTTTTGACTTATTGACTCTCTAGAGTTGTTTCAAAAGTGTGTTGTGAAAGGTATTTTTACATTAGTTGACTATGTTTAGGCATATCATGTTTTGTCCCTCTTGAAAATATTTACAACACCTCTTCTTTCATTCATTTGCATTGAGAAAAGTTGAAACATCAAGCATTTTAGAGCATATTCGACATCACTTTTGCATTTGCTTTTTGCATAAGTTTGGAAGATCTTGAAAATTTGATTTGACACTCCTTGGAAAACTTACACATGGCTTCTCAATACAATAATAATTCTAGGTTTTTTCCTAGGCCTCATTTGAAAAGAAGAGGCCTTGAGCTTGAAATAACATTCACACCGCATGATAAAGAAATGATAGAAATTGAAGGGCCTCTTTATATCACAGTAAAGATAATGGAAAAACCTGTGCATGGAACACTCATAGATCCTAATTGCATGACAAATGTGGTCATGGAAGATTTCCTCCTTAAACATGAAATGGTGCAAGAATCATATGAACCGTCAAATTTGAGAATTAAAACACATAATGGAGCTTTAATGAAACAAATCGGCAAGATAACTCTAATGGTCTCGGTCTATGATAAAGTTATGGATCGGTCATTTGATATAATCCCATTATCCAACCTCTTTCATGTAAAACTTGGACATCCTTGGCTTAAATCTATGAATGTTTTTCCTTCTACCATTCACAAATGTATAAAATTCCCTTTGCATGGAGAGATATGTACCATCCATCGTAATGATTATCAACTTCTGGCTAAGGACAAGAACTTTATTCTTGATTACTTTTGGCCACAACCTGAGATAGATCCCAAGCCATGAAGAGATAGAACTTTCATAGAATATAGAAAATACAAAGCAAAACAACTAGCTCAAGTGGCCAAGTCTCCTTTGCAACCAATAAGAGAAGAACAAGAAACAAGCATAAAACAAGATTATTATGACTTTGATGAAATTTTAGGCATGAGAAATGTGGATAAGGAAAGGGTCCATAACCCGCCTCATCCACAGAGAGATGGCATTTATCCTGAGGTCCCTCCCTCATCATCCTTACAAGGATCGGGAGGCTTTCATCGACAACAAAATATTCTACCAAGACCAATGAGATTTGAACATGGTACTTCCTCCTCTACCGTACAAACTATGGCAAACCACAACAATGATGAAATAAGCAATAAGACAAGAAGAAATGGAGTAGAAAAAGAAAGGACAAGGAGGAGATAGGCCTTTGCCCAATGGATCACAAATAAACAAGAGAACATTCAACCTAATGTTGAAACAAATCAAGAAGACCTTAAAGATGAGAAAAACAAGAACAACAATTGGGCTTTAGTGCCTTATACACCTCTTTCATCTACAATTCAAGATTGGGAAGATGATGACCTCCTTGATGATGACTTCTAGCATGGACCTCTCTATAGGTAAGTATCTCTAACCCTTTTACCTCCATGTTGTGTTTCCCCTGTGATCTGTTGTGTTGTTAGGCCTTCTAGGATGACCCTTGATTCTCTTGTAAAGTCAAGGATACTAAGAGACCACCTCTATCATGACCACCTTCTATTTGTATCATCATTCTTCTATATTTCCTCTCCTTTGATTTCATCGTTGTGTGATGTGTCTTATGGACATAGCGTTGTAGTTGGTGACTTAGGGGCACCCTCCTATGCGACTATCCCTAAGGCACTTGTTCTCCTCTCTGATTTATTGTTTACCTTCCTCTAGTGTTTCCACCTAGCGGGAAGATGTCAAAAAACATATTATACTGATGCAGACCTAGTGTCCCTTTCGTGAGTAATAAAAAAATGGACTTAGTCAATACATGACAACAGGGCTGATACATATTATCCAATGCTTGGCTAGTGGAATCACTCTGTGTGATTTCTCTATCTTGATGTTGATGTCAATGTTATCTTATCTTGCTAACAACACTAACAATACTACTACTCTGTGCACTTTGTCTTTCACCTTGCTTGGCTCTTTTATATAGTTGATCATATACATTGTTGTTTATCATGATTATTTGGACACTAACACCTTTCTTGTTGGAAATTATGTGTTTGTGGGAACATTTGGCGATCATAAAGTACATGTCACCTCTGGGGGGCATGGGCTTTGTGAGAGCTCGTGTTCCCTTGTGTGTTTTATTCCTACCTTAACATGCTTGATATAGATACGTGATATCAACCACCTTAAGGTGGGGGTAGATATAAGGGAAGTTGTCTGCTTTAGATGATAATAAAGCATGTTTGAACAATCTAAAAATCAATCACAATCATTTAAACCCTTTGTGGAGGTGGAATATCGAGCATATCCTTTTATCTTAAGCCCTCATCGCAAGGTGGGGATGGTGTATTTCTCAAAGAAATAGCACTATCTTGTCATTTTTAAAAGTCTTCATCATGAGGAGAGGAGCAGTTTTGTGGCTAACTCAACCCTTAAGCATGTTTTTAGTGGTTGTTGTGGCGAAACACAATCGTCAGTGTGTGCCTGTAACGTACCTGAGATGGTGATGAACCTAGCAATAGTTTCACTCCATCGATTGTTTGAAGTGTTTTCTCCATATCTTCCATGTGTGCATATGGTGTGTTTGTTCTCAAAGTGCAAGACCGGTGGCGATGAGCTCCTCTACACTTTGGGATTTGTTTGGCGTGTTTGTTCTCAAGGTTCAAGACCGATGGCGATGAGCTCCTCTACACCTTGGGATTTTGTTTTGCGTGTTTGTTCTCAAAAGGTGCAAGACCGGTGGAGATGAGCTCCTCTACACTCTTTTGGGATTTGTTTGTTTACTTTCCTTGTACTTGCATTTTGCATTTCATATGGGAAAATCAAAAAGAAAATAATCATTGTATTCTTCGTGCTCTGCATGTCTTCAATGTTGTCTTCTCCGTGTTTGGCATGTTTGTTGTGTTTGTTGACCTTACTTTAATGCATGTATTAGCCTTGCATTTATACAAACATTAAAGTGGGGGCTAAATGTTATGTTAGAAAAATGCACCCTTGGGGGATTTTTCCTTTTAAGGTTTAGCTCCTGGGTCTTTAGATTCCATTTAGAGCATCTTGATGATAATTCAGACTCCCGATGAGAAAACCCTTGCACATCGTGATAAATGGGACTTAAGGGGGACTATTTTGATGATCCTAGAATAAAGATAGGGGGTGGACTTGGGCACTAGCACCCTAGTCCAGCCCTATTTTGGGTCTGCCCTAAATTTAAATGTCAGGTTTGTGACCTTTATTTGGGTCCTAGGCTAACATCATAAGTTTTAATTATGAAATTATTGACATGAATCTTTGTAGTTGCATATATAAGCATGCGTAGGTTATCATTTAGAGACTAGAAGATGTTTATGATTGTGAGCTATTGGCATACTTGTGACTTTTTCATTGTGTTGCAGAGCATAGCATTATTATTGAGTTTGTTTTTGCAGTTGGATTACATCTTCTCCTCATGGCATTGAAGAGAATCTTCCTTTCATGAGTGATTCATCATCAAGGTGACATCTATTGTGTTTTATCATCATTATCATTTGGATTTTTGCCTCTATCCCATGAGATACGCACTCTCTCTAACAACGGTGTTCAGAAGACTTGAATGTCTCTTCGAGACTTGATAGAGGCAGGCCTCTAAACACCACAACCCCCTCCCACACTCCTTGTGATTGTAGGTTATAAGTATTGGATATGGAGAAAGTGGAGTTGCAGGGAAGATTAGAGGACATTGAAGATTCAGGATCCAAAAAGAAGTAGACACTGTGCGAGATTTTAGGACACGGGCTCTATCAACATTGTCCTCCACATCTGAAGCTACAGAAATAGACTGTATAGTGATAAACAAGGTTTGTAGAGCTTCTAACATTCGGCGGAAGATTCCTCAGTGGACTAGGGCACCATCACCATAGTCCTCCACATCTAAATTGCCAAAAACTGAAGATATAGTTGAAATTAGTGTCAGAAGGAGACCAAGATTCTACAGAAAAAGTTGTACCTTGGACTAGGGCACCATCACCATTTTCCCCAACATTTCCATTTTCTGGACTGCAAAAAATAGTGAGTTAAGGTTCTCTACCCTTTGTCTTATTTCAATAGCATATGTCATAATTTGTAGATTTACTTACTGTTTTGCTGAAATTAGGGTTTCAAGAGCATAAAAGCATTAATTAGAGACATTGTGTGATAACTTCTGAACTTCCTAGCTTTCCCTTGTGGCAACCCAACTTGATAGGTGACTCTCCTCTCGAGTGTAGAGGCAACTTGGTTGAAAAGCCCTTGGAATGTTTAGTGGAAAGGAGGATTCAAACTAAAACCCCCATACACCAACAAACCCTCCTTTTCATATTAAATAGAACCATTTGACAAGAAGCCTTGACCATTTGAGGATATACAGGGCTGGGAAAGGTGAAACAGAAGTGGAGTGACATGAAGATCCCAATGCAGCATAAGTGAAGAAAACAATCTTGATCTTTTGTTGGGTATTTGGTGAAGCATGTCATGTATTTGATGGAATAAAAGACATATGGGTGTAGGACAAAGAAGCTAAACTGCTTCACAAGCTATGACTTATTGTTGCAATGTTTACAATGATTCATGGATAAAATTTATATCATACAGATGCACCATAAAAGGAGAGAAATATACCATATGACAAAGGAATGTGTAATGTTTCCATACAGCCTACAAATATTTGGAAAAATATTTGAATAATTTGATTTGTATGATAAAACACCCAAAGAAAGCATCATTAAAGTGATTTAAAACATGGACAAAGCACTTGTAGAACAAAGCCAATAATAATTAATGAAGTGCCAAGTAAAGAAAATAATTGGAGGAACTAAAAGAAGTTAATTAATATTACTAATTGAAGATTTAGATAATCAAGGGTACGGTAAAAGGTTTTGTCTCATGATGAAACAAGATATATAAGAGAAGTCATTTCATGAGATGAAAGGGGGATGGGTTTTTGGGGAGAAAAGCTATACACTGTAAAAACCTTTTTGAAGCAAAGTAATGGAGAGAAAGTATTAACTTGGTACCTGAATTCTGGTTTCAATTATTTTTTTGCGATTATTGGTAACAATTATCTAGTTGTCTCCAATTTGAGGTTTTCCTTGTTATTTAAATTAGTGTATCAAGTATATATCTAGTTTAAATCAAAGAAAAATTCATGTTTTATGTTGTTTATTTGATTGGTTTCTTCAAGTAAGAATTAAATTCATTTGAATAAGTCACAGTAACATGGAAGATTCATTTGGATTAAAAAGAAGAGCCTGGTAATTAATTTCCTTGCACGTTTATGCAAGTCATAAACATCAGAGTGCCAAACAATTTGAATTATAACAAATAGGAGGACACATATAAATCTATATTTTGACTTTGTTACCCAGTGGAAGAAAGGCACTAATCATTTTATCCACAAAACAATTCCTTGTAAAAACCTTTCCTATATATTTTAATGTTCAGTTGTAGGAGTAGGAGTAGCAATTAGTTTTGTATTTTTATTATCTATTTCAAACCCTCATGCAAGTGTGAAATAGATTGTTAGAGGATGATTTAATTGATAAAATTGTGATCACACAAACTCTACAAATTTGTATGAGGTTTTCAATCTGCTTGATTATCATCAGTTAATCCCGGAGAGTTAACAGTTATTGGTGATAGAGGTGCACCCACCAAGGCATATCAAAGTCCAAAGAGCAGGGAATTCTAACCATCCTAGTTAATTACGTTTGTTGGCCAGATCACTTGTTGAACCTGATCGTAAAGTTTGGCATACTTGTAGGGTTTGACAATCTGTTGATTTGGGAACCAACAAAATTTAAAGGACTAAGACCTAAATATATTTTAACACTACTTGTCTAGCCTTATTTTACTATTCATTGATTGAATTTAGTTGATATGAGATGATTTTTAAGAAATTTAAAAAACTTCTTTTTTATAGTATTTATTGAACTGTTATTATTTTATTGATATATTCTTGATTGGATCTTACATACCTTGGGTAGGATTGATCTATGACTTTGTATAATTTGTTGGAATTGTTTGCCATTGCGCCAAAAGCTCGAGCTATCAACGCTCACTAAAATGCCAGACTTAACCCAGATCCATGGGAGGCTCACTGCTATGTCACGAATCCTGAGGTCAACATTGAACGCTTCACTACCAACAACCCCTCCCTCAACGCAACCCAAGGGATTCAAACCCATGGCCCATGGCTCTGATACCAATTGTTGGAATCATTTGTCGTTGCACCAAAAGCTTGAGCTATCAATGCTAGCTACAAATTCCAAACTTAACCTAGATCCACGGGAGGCTCACTATCATGTCACGAATCCCGAGGTCAGCGTTGAACGCCTCACTGACAAGGGGGCAGCTCACTGCCAACATAATAAACCTTCTTTTCTTATATGAAGTAGTGGTACTTGGGTACTATTGGGATAAGGTGTCATTAACCTTGTAAATCCCAATATTGTATTTATTCCAATTTATTATTTGTAATTACCCGTAAGGGAATGAAGTAGTTTCACTAGCAGCGGTAATTCCAGATTTCTTAGAGGTAATTATGGAGTGACATTTTACGATTGGCAATTGTAAAAATAAAGAGTAATTGAGGTTAGGTACCACCTTTGAGGAATCAACTATTTTTAGCATGTATGACACACGTCATAAAGTTGGTAAGTGCATGTAAGAGAATCTATGACAACTGCAAGTTGTCATAAGAGTCTATGACAATATGACAACTTATGATGGATAATTATTAGGTGTAATTTCTATTCTTGGCTCTAGGTGCCCATTTTGGGAAGATGCTTTCTATGACGGTTATGACACGTCATAAGATGATGTAAGAGACTATTTTTGTGCTTGGGCACCCAAATTTGCATGGTTGAATCTTGACAAGTGTCATGAGCTTGTAAGAAGTCATTTATTATTTGCATATTGAAGATTCCTAGGTGAGAGAAAGTGGATGCCTAGTTTGGAAGGAAAATACTTCTATAAGTACAATACCATGTATGTGTTGCAGTATGACAGTTTTTTGTACACAGGTTCTACCGGAGTAAAGGTTGGAGAGAAGAAGGAAGTGCATATATTATGCTATTTAGGATTTAAAAATAATACAACTTAAGCCTCTCTTCTTAGTGGAGATTTTTAATCGAAAGGGTTTTCTCCACATTATATCTAGTGTTATTCTTCTATGGTGTTTGTTTCTGTGTTGTGATTTTAATTTCCAAATGCAATCTCTATTGATATTACAATGTTTGAGATTATTAACCTATTAAAATTAGATTTCCATTTGAGTAGTTGTTGCCTTCATTTCTAACATTTGGTATTAGACCCTGGCTAGTTCTGACTCTTGGGTGGTAGTGTGAAGGTTGTTTAGCTACAGTGGGAGATTTGGTTATTGTTTGGTTGCATATCTTGTGTAGATATTATGGATGCATCCACCACTACTTCAACCTCTTGATTGGACATTGAGAAGTTTAATGGTATGGGGTATGAGTTGTGGAAGATAGAAATGGAGGATTTGTTGGAAGAAAGAAACCAATGGTTGGATATTCAAAAAGAGAAGAAGCCTGATGATGTGAGTCCAGATGAATGGGAAAGGTTGGATAAGAAGGCATAGGGAACTATTCGACTATGTCTTGCAAATTTTGTCCTGTTGAATGTCTCAGAGGAAGAGACTGCATACAAACTCTAGAAGAGATTGGGTGAGATCTATCAAGCCAAGAGCATGGTAAACAAGCTTTATTTAAAGAGGAAATTATTTTCTATTAAGATAAAAGAGGGTGATTCTGGGTAAGTGCAAGAAGATGGGGGGCCAAAAAGTGGCCAAATTAATTTTTAAAAAAATTAAGTCATAATGCAAGTGTGTTAGAACATGCTAGCGTTATGGCTTGG
Organism: Cunninghamia lanceolata; assembly: GCA_027924645.1. Taxonomy (NCBI): domain Eukaryota; kingdom Viridiplantae; phylum Streptophyta; class Pinopsida; order Cupressales; family Cupressaceae; genus Cunninghamia; species Cunninghamia lanceolata. The sequence continues at coordinate 801,099 of BSBN01000204.1, read as the reverse complement.
GTTTGACAAGCCTTAGGCTCGTCATTACTGATCCATAACGTGAGCATGTTATGACTATCTATAAATTAAAAAAAAAAAGGTTTCTAATCTCATTTCATTTCTTCTTCTCCTCTATGCCCGCGGCCTATAGACCCTAGAAAGCGTGCTCATGTTATACAAAACTCCATTCAACACAAAAACCTTATCAATTCATCGCCAAAATGCCGCCATGACGTCGAACACACCAAAGGAGTGAGTTATATTTGTTTTTTTGTTTGAATTTGTTTCTAAATAGGTAGGTTTTAGTTGATTTTTTATTGTTATTTCGTTAATTGTCAAGAAATGTTAATGCACCTCCTCCTCCTCCTCCTCAAAATACACAAAATCTTGAGAAAATACCTGCAGAACAACAACCTCCTCCATCCATTCCTCGACATGCCCCTAGAACACAAGAAAATATAATGGGGCAAATTGAAAACAACAAAAAGAAAATTGAAGATATAATTGCAAGGTTGAAAGATCCTTCCCCTGCAACCTTGCATAGGTCCACGCTTGCCGAATCTCTTGAGTCTATGTAATCAAATGTAGATTCAATTAGCAAGCAAATAACTAGTTGGATGGATAAGAAGAGAGAGTTTAGAGATTACTATGCAGACAAGTTGTCATACCAAGATGTGAAAAAATTACAAATTACAAAATTAGACTTGTGTTTAATTTTCACAAACCCACAAACAAAACAACCTCCACCCATTACATACAAGAGGTTCCCTATCCATTGGTGCAACAACCAAGTGATAAGGGACAATTTTGGGTAGAGGTGGTGGATGGTTTTTGACCATCCTCCATGCAATAATAATGAGGTCCCACAATACTTTTTGAGGAAACTCTACTACGAGTTTGTCCTCAATAAAGTGCCAAACTATTTTTATATGCAGGACTTCTAGGGTAGAGGTGGGGGGTCAACACAAGATAGACCAAGGGAACGTCTTGACCCATAGTGGGTAGTGAGACGAGTAATCAGCAAACTAGACCACGAGCATGTTTCTATCCCTTCCATTGTGAAGGAGAGTGTTGAGGTCGATACACTTCAGTCGATTAGTGCCTTGACCCAGAGCATCATAGAGCATGTCGGTCCTGCAACACAGAGTGGGTTGGGAGATAGTGTGAGGAGTAGGGTCCCACCCCATACTTGTCAGGCTTGTAGGTCAACCTGTGGTTATGACCCCATGGACAGTTAGGACGCAGGTGCACAGGCTACATCTACAGCTAAGCAGATGGTGATGACAGATACCCTCCAGAGTGAGACTTTTGGCCTTGATACTTAGGTAAATATTAGCAAGTTTATTGAATTTAATTTATTAAATTTTATTTTTGAAATACAAGATTAACTAATTTAAATTGATGATTTTAATGAAATTTTAGGGTCATAGCGTCGATGCAGTTTTCAGTGGTTCTCCACTTACATTTTTCACTAGATCATCTACTGTCGAGGTATGTAACTAGTAAACAATTATAAATATTACATGTGAATAGCATCATTATATGAATGGTATTCTAATATCTGATTTTTGATGTTGAATAGGTTAATACTGTAGATTTCACGGCAACACTTGCCAGTGGTGGTGGACTTCAAAGCTTTACAGATGTAATAAAATAAATAGTTTAATGAATGAATTGTACTTACTAAATTTTTGTATGTGATTTGTGTGCTTTATTATGTGTACTTCCATGTTTAGATGAATGTGTGTGTATGTTAGGAGCCATGATTTGCATCACTATTATAGTTTTCATAATTGAATAATGTTGTTTTATTTCTAGATGATGCAGGCTGCGGAGACACCTCCCCATGTTCATAGGGCAATGGAGCAGGGTGTGGCCTCTGCAATTCATAGCTCCATGGCATTGACAGGGGTATGAGGCAGATTAGTAAATTTCAATTTACATTCATTGTTGTAGTTGTCTACTTTTGAAAAATCAAAAGATTATTGATTTGAAGTTTAATTTCTATCTGGATGGTTTCTATAGGACATGACATCACCAGGGCCTATTCTTGCTATTGAGGCAAGCGAGGAGACAGATTATATGTTAGTGGTAAGTGATTATTTTGTTAAATGTTTCATTTTTTATAACATGTAATTTCTATATATTAATGTCTATACTTTTTATTGTAACAGGTAAAGATGCAGGAAGACCTAAATAGGAGGAGTAGCCCTCGGGTTCGTAGTAGACCACCCACATGCGCGTCTCCATCCGCTAGAAGATCAAAGGCTGCTCGTGATTTATTCTCTTCACCAGCCAGAGGGGAATGACTTTTTATTGTGTTCCTTTGTTGTATGCCTATATGGCATTTGTGGACATATATTTTGTATTGTACATAGTTGATATTGTATGCCTATATGGCATTCTTGTAAGCCTATATGGCTATTTTGTATATATGTTATACTTATATCGACAGATATTGATGTATGCCTATATGGATATTTGGTTAATACAAATCTTTTTTATTGATGGCATCCATACTTGCATTATAAATCCATGTTTGAATGGATATTTGTAGATGGCTACTTCAAATATTTAAAGTCCGATTGTATTACATAGGATGTTTGTTGATCTAATAAGCTAACTATTGTTATTCAAGTATCACCTAAACCTCATTTTGGAACTAAAAGATAAAAGTTGTATTTAAAAAAAAAATGAATCATCATGTTGAATAGAAAATATTAATATTCTTTATGAGTAGCATAGAATGTCAACTATATGCAATGCAAAAAATGAATCATCATGTTATTCTTTATGTTTGAGATCCTGAAAATGACTAAGTCTGGTAGCCTGATATCCTGAAACACTAGGATGAATATCCAAGTCATTAGGATGATTGCGCCTTGAGAAAAAGTCATTAAGATGAGTGCCTAAAGGAGACTTTCTTAAACATTCAAACATTGAGCAACAAGCATGAAGGGTTAAGGCACAATTTGCAACTCATAAAGCCTCAAAAGGGCGCCCAACTTAGAGAGAGCATTCATTTAAGACAAGGCGCCCATTAACACCTATTCCACCATAAAAGTTTGCCTAAGGTGGAAGGAGAACAAGCCTCTGGTAAGTGAAGCGCACCTATTGTCTAAACCACTTCATTATGGCACCCTAGCATGAGGAGGAGTATATAAGTTAATAGGAAATAACGCCTATAATGCAAATGAAGGACTAAGTGGCATTTTCAATAAGCATCAATTCACCTTGAGCTTTCAATAAATACATCAAATTGAGCTCCATAAGCCTAGGTGCCCTTTGCCTGCAAAAGAATCTTGTATCGACATCAAGAGTTGGTCGTATCGGCGTATCGGCAGACCTTGGTTAGGCTTTGCTGATAGTGGTTTGTCTTGTCGACAAGTGTGGTTTGAAGTCGAAGACATCGGTGTATCGGAAGATAATCCCATCTATGCATCAGAAGAGTAGTTGAGAGATTCGCCGATGAAGGGGGTCACACTGACAGTCAAAATCCATCGGTGTATCAGCCCAATGAGATTAGAGTTCACTGATGTTTGGAGTCTCACCGACGGGTGTGGTCCGAAGGTTGTCATTCGTGAGATCAGTGTGTCGGCAGAAGAGTTTTTGAGTGTGCCGATGGTATTAAGTCCTACCGATAGGCAAGGGACTTAGAGTCTCATATTAGAGTGACAAAGACATCAATGTGAAAGGATATAAAGTCATCGATAGTGGTCTGTCTGACCGATAAGAGTCAATGATGGGATGTTTGTCAGAAGTGAAATCAAATAGAGTCATGGTGGCATTGGCCTATCAGCCAATGAAATTTTAAGCTTGCCGATGGTATGTTGTCTCGCTAATAGTGAGTTCAAAGGTTCAAAAGTTGATAATTCTATGCTTCCATTATTTTTAGACAAGTCAACAATAGAGTGAAATACAGAGTATCTAACCCTCTCTTGAGCAATCTACCTCCTAGGCGCTCAACATTGAGGAAAAACTTCATAAAAATGCCTATCTCTTTCTTGGCAATTTTTATTATTTTGATGGTTCTAACTCATATCTAGAGAACTTCTCACCAAGGCGCCAAAATAAGTTTAACCCAACTAAAGCAAGAAAATGCACCCAAGATGATTTCAATCAATTGGACTAGGCACCAATTTAGTGTTATTTTGACTCATTCACCCTAAAGGCGCTAAAGTATCATTCCTTCAATCAATCTAGTTTCCATGTTCTCATGTGTGATGTTCCAAGTAGGAGATAGCGCCTAGGGTCTTTATCTTATTTTCAAAATTCTAATGATTCCAAACACTTACCAATAGTCTCCAAAGATCCTATTATCCCTTAAGCACTCAATCGTCTAATTTATCAAGGCGCTCAATCCTCTTCGAGGTGCTCAAACTCATTCAAGGCGCTATCCTTTACTACTTCCCACTTCAAACACTCTAGGGCACTCATAATTACTCCCATCACCAATCTTCCTCCTTACAGCACATTTGAGGACTTCTTCTTTATGCTAGGGTGCTAATATGAAAGTAACAACTCAAGGCACTATATGAAAGCTTGATCTTGGAAAGGTGCCTAAACTCATTATGTGAGTTATTTTATCAAATTTTCAATTTTAAGGTCTTTTGGCAACTCTTCTACCAAGGCGCCATTTGATGAGGTGTTTGAAGCTTGATTTTCCCCTTAGGTGCACAAACTTGATGTTCTTGACCCTACAATGCGCCTTGAGTCCCTAAGCTCTTACACTTATCATCTCTTATGCTACTTAGTTTCATCGCTCTCATAAAGGCATTTTGAGGAGTATTACTCTTCGAACTCAATCTTTGGAACTAAGGCGCTCAAGGGTGAGTAAACGTCCATTCTTCCAAGGTGCTCATCAAGGTATAAAACAACACACAAAGGCGCCAAGATTATTCCACTCAACCTCAAAGCACTAGATCATATCTAAATTTACATAAGGGTGCCAAATCAAATTGTCACTCAAGGGCAAGTGCACTTGAAAGGTCATCTATCTTCAAACTCAACTTCCATTCCTCTAGGCGCTTCCTTGGGTAAGTTTGGATGCTCCCTTCATGCTTGCCATTCAAGTGGCTTTAACTCATTATAGAGACTTCCTCATCTAGGCGCAAATCATGATAGTTTCAAACACTTAGCTTTCAAGGCACCAGAAGATGATTGTAGAGGAGTGAAATTGCGCCTTAGTTCAAATAAGTGTTTACTTCATCATTGATGGATTTAAGTCATTGTATATGCTCATGAAGACTTACCTCACTTAATACTCCCCAAACTTATTGATCTAAACATGCTTTTTCTCAGGTGCTAAGTTCGTAGTTGTCTAGATGCACAAGTGCACCTCCCTCAATGAAGTTCATTTTGTTAACTTAGTTCATCTTAGTGACTCAAGGGGTTGTTATATTCTTTAGGTGCAATCTTTCATAGACTAAAACATTCACTCCATGTTAAGGCGCTCAAAGGAGGATCTGGAGATGGAAAATGGTGCCTTAACTCACTTGTGTAAATTTTGGACTTTTAGGCAATTGCAAGATGTCTTGGAGGGCTCAATTCTTCAAGGCACCCATTTTGTTCACCACTTGTAGCATCACTTGTTCAAGGTGCATGTTTGGGATTCTCTAGATGATGAAATGCTCCTTGACTCCCTAGGTAGTTAGACTCCAACTCTAGGTGCAAGATAATGATGATTTGAGCTAAAATAAGCATCTAAAAATCTAAGGTATTATTTGAGGCTTCCACTCCAAATTCTACCTAGGCGCTCACCTAGGGTGAAATGATTATCAAAGTGCGCCTTAATCATTCCTTCCTCTACGCGCCCACTATTAGGATCAGGTCATCAAGGAGCTCTAAAACTCAAACACCACTGACCTCATCATGCAATAACCCCAAGACATCATCTAAGCTTAGTCAAACACACTGGAGTTCAAAAAAAGCAGGGGGTCCCCATTTGCAATGGGGCGATGTGTGATTTGGTCACAACAGGTGCCTAGAGTGAATAGGCTTTCATCCTGACTTAATACACTGCCTCCTAACGATTTTTGGGGTAGCAGAAAACCTTTCACCACGGGCAAATGTCTCAAAGATATAAAAAATTGAGAGAGGTTATTGTAGAGGCACTCTACGTGATCGTGTTGCCTCAGACATAATGTTTCTAAGTGACACAATTTTCAAGTAACATCTCGTCAAAGATTGCTGCCTTTTTGCACTTTGGACTCTTCAGGGATATCGTCGGTATAATGTAGCTCAGCTGTTTCGACATGTTTGGGTGAAAAATAGGACCATGCCTAACATAAATGTACCCATTCAGATGCGTTGGAATAGTCAATTTGGTCGCATTAGGAGTAGGATGAAAGTTACACCCCTTTGCAACTTTACACTACCTCCTTCTGACGATTTTTGGGGCAGCAAAACACCTTTCACCACGGGCAAATGCCTCAAAGATATAAAAAATTGAGAGAGGTTATTGTAGAGGCACTCTATGTGATCGTGTTGCCTTAGATAGAATGTTTCTAAGTGACATGGTTTTTGAGTAACATCTCGTCAAAGATTGCTGCCTTTTTGCACTTTGGACTCTTTAAGGATATCGTGGGTACAATGTAGCTCGAACTATTTCGACATGTTTGGGTGAAAAAAAGGACCATGCCTAGCGTAAATGTACCCATTCAGATGCATTGGAATAGTCAGTTTGGTCGCATCAGGAACAGGACAAAAGTTACACCCCTTTGCAACTTTACACTGCCTCCTTCTGACAATTTTTGGGGCAGTAGAAAAACTTTCACCATGGGCAAATGCCTCAGAGATATAAAAAATTGAGGGAGGTTATTGTAGAGGCACTCTACATGATCATGTTTCCTTAGACAGAATGTTTCTAAGTGACACGATTTTTGAGTAACATCTTGTCAAAGATTGCTGCCTTTTTGCACTTTGGACTCTTTAGGGATATCGTGGGTACAATGTAGCTCAAACTGTTTTGACATATTTGGGTGAAAAAAAGGACCATGCCTAGCATAAATGTACCCATCCAGATGCATTAGAATAGTCAGTTTGGTCGCATTAGGAGTAGAACAAAAGTTACACCCCTTTGCAACTTTACACTGCCTCCTTCTGACGATTTTTGGGGCAGCAGAAAACCTTTCACCACAGGCTAATACCTCAGAGATATAAAAAATTGAGAGAGGTTATTGTAGAGACACTTTATGTGATCACGTTGCCTTAGACAAAATGTTTCTAAGTGACACAGTTTTTGAGTAACATCTCATCAAAGATTGCTGCCTTTTTGCAATTTGGACTCTTCAGGGATATCGTCGGTACAATGTAGCTTGGACTATTTCGACATGTTTGGGTGAAAAATAGGACCATGCCGAGTGTAAATGTACCCATCCAGACATGTTGGAATAGTCAGTTTGGTCACATCACAAGCAAGACACCAAAAATGCAAAAGTTGCTTTGTGCAACTTGACAACATTGACACTTTTTTGCAACATGACTCAAAGACTCAAACTGACCCCAAATGACTCAAAGTGACTTAAAATCACCTTGATTTTGGTGCCCAATGTACATTATAGAGGTTGAGGCATACGAAAGGAAAAAGCTTTAAGTTTCAACATCATGAGCGCCTAATATCAAGAGACTTTAATGGCTCAAACCTTAGCATGGAGTCCTAAGGTGCATTTCATGTCTCCTTTCATCCATTTTGGCGCCCTTATGTAGATTTTTCAACTTGATTTGGCACCCTGTATGTGAAGGAAGATCTAAAGGCATGAAAGTGGATGTCATATTGCAAGAGTTTGGATCATCAAAATTGAAAGAAATAAGTCTATTAAGCTTGGGTGCCCTTGGTCTTCTTTTCATTCATTATGAGCGCCTTGGGAGAATGGTATATAGGTCATCATCATGATTGGGTGCCCTGGATCCAGAGTGTTGGAGAGATCATCAAATGGTGTCTAGAGGAAGTAGGGTGAGTTATGAGTTTGGTCGCATCAGGAGCAAGACACCAAAAATGCATAACATGATGATGTAAAAATGTGTAAAAATGTAGGAGGAAATAAAAAAAAGACAAACCTTAGAAATTAATGTGCATACTTACAACTCAATGTAACATGACTTTGCAAAATCAATGTGAATACTTATAAATTAATCCAATGAACCATCCGAGTCTACTCTACTCTTTATTGTGTCAAGTATTGCTTCATGGTCAGACTCACGCACCTTCCACAATATTTTGTTCAAAGGTCTACCCCGATACTTTATCAAATGAACATTGGATGCCATGACAAGGTTCGAGTAATGAAGAATCTTCTGATGTGTGTCAAAGTCCTGAAATAGCCAAATATTAACACTCTTATGTGGGTACCTTCTAAGCCATGTTCCAGTAATAACCACTAAGCCTGTAGGGTATTCGATGTTTTCTCCATCTGTAACAGGGGCCTCCAATTTCTTTTTGGCCTCAACACAATGACATAAGTAATAATCTATTCCCTCTTCATTATCTTCATCTGCAATAACTACATATACGTGCCCTACATTGATATGTGTAGCAAATTAGATGAAATTAGTCAACATTACAAAAACACTACAAAGTAAGATGACATTACCTGGTTGAACTAGATGAAATTAGATGCATATACGTGCCCTATATTACCTAGTTGAACTAAATCTGATATGTGGTCAAAGTCAACTGATGATTCCATCTGTGATAGTTCTAATGCCGTCGGGGGTCGATACGTGTCAAGTGGGCTAAGATAACTTAATTGCCATTCGTCAACCCACTCCTTTGACTCGCACTCATCCCAGACTTGAATTGTACAGGAAGAACAAAAGCATGACATCTTTCATGTATGGATACTCCATGAACCTACAATTGAGCTTCTGAAAGAGTGCATCTCATTTGATCCTGTCAGTGTACAACAATCCTCATATGGTGCAATGTTAGTATCATCTATCAACCAAAAAAATCTACGAACTGAAGACTTACCTTCATTACCTGGACCCATGGAAGCATTACACCACTCGACAATCGATTTTGCATCTATCAACTTTGCATTGTCTTTATACTTTAACTCTTCTTGTGCTATGGCTCTTTTGATACATGCTCCTGCACCATCATACTCCCCCTTTCCATGCCTGGCCTCACAAAAGTTCCACATATGTTGAATACCTATAAAATTATGCCTCCTACTCAACCAATAGAAATTCTGTGAGTTCTTGAATTGTGACGCACAGTTATCTGACCATATGATATGCTGACTAAACAATATGCCACTTCTAGCCAAATCATTGTAGAACACCTAAAAGCAACCTTACACGAACTCCATAGAATACGTGCGATCATCACTAATATAGAAATTATACTCCCTTATGATCTTTTTGTCATCCTCTGTACTATCATTCGCATGAATGAATGTGATGTGCATAAATATAGAAACCTGTGTGGAGTTGTAATATTGTGATTGCACCTCACGCTGTGGTTGTAGACTGTAGTTCTCTACAAAGTCGATGACTAAAACAATGCTACCAACTGGAAATGTGTCCTTGCATAACTTGCATTGCAAGTCCAACCATCGAGCTCTATGGGCATGTCTTGCATACTCATACACTATGTTGTCACGAAATATAGGCATAAACTGATCCACTGGAATCATTTCAATAACTAATTCACACCTCTTTGCTTCTTTACCATCTTTTGTATTGTATGCCACTATTTTATACTTGCCAAACTCTACTAGTTCATTTCCAACTGCATGTGTTATTTCCATATGTTCACATATTGGCAAATGTTGCAAGCCACGGCAATGATGACATGTGCCATCCAAGCATAATTTCTTGTAGAATATTTGACCTTCCTCTCTTTCACATAAAATTCTTGATATGAAGTCTCTTGAAGATGTTGGTGGGGCACATATGGCACAACCCTGCAAATCATTGTTAGTATGCATATCTAAACATATAGACCTATAAGCATCAAAATTGTCAGAAAATTCAATATGTAATCTACAACAACAAGTAGTGCGTGTGTGATTTATATTAACATAGAAAGGTTTTAGCAATTCAAAATATCTTTGACAAATTTTAATTTGAGGATACTTCTCTAGAAATTTACCATAAAACTGTGTTTGAGTCTCATCCAAAAAATGCTTTGGATGTGGCTCGTAGTTCTGACTACCGATTCTCCTTCTTACCACATCCCTTTGATTCCTTGATACCCTTGTGTAATTCTTCCAAAAGTTTTCAATTAGTGATCTCAATGCTTCAACAATTAGTTTATCTTTTCGTGGTAGTCTCCCCGAGAATGCCCATAATTCATTGGCATTAGTGTCCTCAATTCTTTGGCGTCTTCCAACGGCTCTTGATAAAGTTTTCCTATTAATTCTCAATTCTTGACTTGTCTTTCTAATGAGATGAGCTTTCCTCATTTGACTACTTACTATAGTCGATGTAATGTGTTGCATTACTATCTTTTGTGTGTGAGGTGTTACCCACACTCTCATATGCACTCATTAGATTCTTGACAATAGATTTTTCACTTGAAGTCTCTGATGTTCTCAACCCAAGAATCTTCATGATAGACCTATACTTTATACTTCACAACATTTCAACGAATAGTTGACATCTTGTAGTCTCATTTAACTTTTTAAAGAACAATCTCCAAATCTTATTAGCATATCTTCTACAAGTGCATTTTGGAATCTTACCTTCCATTGGCTGCAAAATATTCTCATCAATATCAATCAAATACTTTGGCTTTCTATGCAAAATTCTAGGTGGTGTCAAGTTAGGTAAATTCATCTCAACATTAGAAATTTCATCAATATTTAAATGAGATGGGTTAGATGGCATACCTTCGCTCGAAGATGGAATAGATGACATACCTTGAGGTTGAGGTGGGAATGATGGCATACCTCCTTCATCACATGTGAGTGATGATGTACTCTCAACTTGAGATGTGGTAGATGGTGTCCCTACATGTTGACTTGCAGTAGAGGACGTGTCTCCAACTATGGTATTCAAATCTCTCATACCACGAAGTTTTTGCATTCATTCTCTTTGTGCCGCGAATACCATATCTCTTTGTGATGGTTGTGGTTCCTCTTCAATTGATATGTCTTCATTTATCGTGTCCAATTTCCTCTTCTCATGAAGTTCCCTCATAGCCACTACTTTCTTTGCATTCTTTAGCTTCTATCTCTTCCTGTGTTGGTTTAATTCTTGATCGTTTCCTCCGCATGATGGAGAATTTGTCTATAGCATGATAAAGAGACCAATATTAGTTCCTAAGAAATGAATACAAGATAATAGTGGGATTGTATTTTTTTAATGTTGTAAGGATTTATTGTTGTATAGTTTGAGATCATGGTATGTTAAGGTTTGTTTATTACACATAATTAGTAAAGAGCCCAAGTGTAGAAAATATACATGGCATCATGTAAGATTGTAGGCTGCTTTCTTGATTGGGAATGGGTCTATTTTAAACATGTATGATAAAGCATGATAAAGTAATTCAATTTGAAATAAGGAAAATGTAAAGAACATGCATGTAAAGACTTGACATACCTAAAAAATGAAGATTTGAATGGAGAGAGTACCCAATTATGTAGTGTTTTTATCTTCTTGCATCAAACTCCTCAATAATTTGATTTTTTCACCACTTGCTTCCTTTTCAATGTTAAATTGAATAACACTCAAATATCATTACTAACAACAATACTATTAACCAATCTATAATGTTAAATTCCTAAAATTGAATCACAATTAACATTGCAACACTACAAAAATTGAAACTTGAATAGATATATATCAAACTTGGTGTGAAAACTATGTTAGTTCCTCCTTCTCAAGTTGGCAAAGCAAAAAAGGTGGTGGAAAGATCATGCAAAGGTGGTACAATGTGTCAAATGTGCATGTGAACTTCCCAACAACATGAAAGCACTTCTTTTTTATCAGAGCACGCGCAGAATCAGTAAGAAAACAGAGCATGTGGGCCTGGATCACGGGGGTAACCACTTTTTTACCATTTCAATAGCAAGACAAAATGTGAGCGCGTTATAACGCGCTCGCACTATAACGTGCTAGCATTTTGTCCTGCTATACATTGATCACATCCTTTGCATTGATCACATCTCTTTCTTGCAAGAGCTTGCCAGATGCTCCGCCATATGATAGGCATAACAATGAAGGGGCAAGCCCTCATAATCAAGTTCTTGATAGAAAATGCCCTCAACCCTCAATGTCAAACCCTAGTCCCTCAACCCTTAACTCTGATCCCTCGACCTTCAACCCTATCCCTAAACCCTAAACCCTCAACCCTCAACCCTCAACATCAAATCCTAATCTCTCAACCCTTCACTCTAATCCCTCAACCCTCAACCCTATCCCTAAACCCTCAACACTATACCTTAAACCCTAATCCCTCAACCCTAACCCTAAACTTTGTCCCTAAACCGTAATCCCTCAACCCTCAACCCTAATCCGTCATCCTTCATCCCTCAACTCTAATCCCTCATTCCTAAACCCTAAACACTATCCCTATTCCTAGACCATCAATATGCTTATACTATACCTTAAACCCTAATCCCTCTACCCTTGACACTCTTATTTAACCCTAATCCCTTGACCATTAACCCTATCCCTCAACCCTCAACCCTCAACCCTCAACCCTCAACTCTCAACATTAAACCCTAATTCATCAACCCTCAACCCTAATCCCTCAAACCTAAACCCTATCTCTAAACCATCAACCCTCAACACTATACCTTAAACCCTAATCCCTATCCCTCAACCCTTAACCCTTAAAACTTAAACCCTATCCCTACACCCTCAACACTTGACACTATATCTTAATCCTTAAACCCTCATCCCTAAAGCCTCAACCCTCAATCCTTAAACCTTCAACCCTAAACCCTATCCCTAATCCCTCTACCCTCAACACTCTAACCCTAACCTTGACATTAAATGCTAATCCATCAACCCTAAACCCTAATCCTAAACCCTCAACCCTCAACACTATACCTTAAACCCTAATCCCTCAACCCTCAACCCTAAACCTTATCACTAAACCCTAATCCCTCAAACCTCAACCCTAATCTAGCATCCCTCAACTCTAATCCCTCATCTCTAAACCCTAAATTCTATCCCTATTCCTAAACCCTCAACAGACTTGATACTATACCTTAAACCCTAATCCCTTATCCCTAAACCCTCCAACCCTATCCCTAATCTTTACACCCTCCACACTCTACTTTAACCCTAATCCCTCGAACCTCAACCCTATCCCTAAACCCTTGACCCTCGAACCTCAACCCTCAACCCTCGACGTCAAACCCTAATCCCTCAACCCTTAACTCTGATCCCTCAACCCTATCCCTAAACCCTAAACCCTAAACCCTCAACCCTCAACGTTAAATCCTAATCCCTCAACCCTTCACTCTAATCCCTCAACCCTAAACCCTCAACACTATACCTTAAACCCTAATCCCTCAACCCTAACCCTAAACCTTATCCCTAAACCCTAATCCCTCAACCCTCAACCCTCAACTATAATCCATCATCCCTCAACTCTAATCCCTCATCCCTAAACCCTAAATGCTATCCCTATTCCTACATCCTCAACAGACTCGATACTATACCTTAAACCCTAATCCCTTATCCCTAAACCCTCCAACCCTATCCCTAATCCTTACACCCTCCATAATCTACTTTAACCCTAATCCCTTGAACCTCAACCCTATCCCTAAACCCTTGACCCTCGAACCTCAACCCTCAACCCTCGACGTCAAACCCTAATCCCTTAACCCTTAACTCTAATCCCTTAACTCTCAACCCTAACCCTAAACCCTAAACCCTCAACCCTCAATGTCAAATCCTAATCCCTCAACCCTTCACTCTAATCCCTCAACCCTAAACCCTATCCCTAAACCCTCAACACTATACCTTAAACCCTAATCCCTCAACCCTCAACCCTAATCCGTCATCCGTCATCCCTCAACTCTAATCCATCATCCCTAAACCCTAAATGCTATCCCTATTCCTAGACCCTCAACAGGCTCGATACTATACCTTAAACCCTAATCCCTCTACCCTCGACACTCTTATTTAACCCTAATCCCTTGACCATTAACCCTATCCCTCAACCTCAACCCTCAACCCTCAACTCTAAACATTAAACCCTAATTCATCAACCCTAAACCCTAATCCCTCAAACCTAAATCCTATCCCTAAACTATCAACCCTCAACACTATACCTTAAACCCTAATCCCTATCCCTTAACCCTTAAAACTTAAACCCTATCCCTATACCCTCAACACTTGACACTATATCTTAAGCCTTAAACCCTCATCCCTAAAGCCTCAACCCTTAATCCTTAAACCTTCAACCCTAAACCCTATCCCTAATCCCTCTACCCTCGACACTCTAACCCTAACCTTGACATTAAACACTAATCCGTCAACCCTAAACCCTAATCTGTCAACCCTAAACCCTCAACCCTCAACACTATACCTTAAACCCTAATCCATCAACCCTAAAACCTAATCCATCAACCCTCAACCCTAAACACTATTAATAAACCCTCAACCCTTGACACTATACCTTAAACCCTAATCCCTCAACCCTCAACCCTAATCCCTCAACCCTCAACCCTAATCCCTCATCCCTAAACCCTAAACTCTATCCCTATTCCTAAACCCTAAACCCTCGACATTATACCTTAAACCCTAATCCCTTATCCCTAAACCCTAAACACTATCCCTCAACCCTTAACCCTTAAAAATTAAACGCTAAAACCTATCCATAAACCCTCGATGCTCAACACTATGTTTTAAACCCCAATCCCTTAACCCTCAGCCCTAAAGCCTCAACCCTCAATCGTTAAACCTTCAACCCTAAACCCTATCCCTAATCCCTCCACCCTCAACACTCTACTTTAACCCTAATCCCTTGACCATCAACCCTATCCCTAAACCCTCAACCCTCAACTCTCAACATTAAACCCTAATCCCTCAACCCTAAACCCTAATCCCTCAACCCTAAACCCTAATCCCTCAACCCTAAACCCTATCCCTAAACCCTCAACCCTCAACACTATACCTTAAACCATAATCCCTCAACCCTAATCCCTCAACCCTAAACCCTAAACCCTATTCCTATACCCAACAAAACTACTTTGCCTTATGTTAGGTTGTTAAACCCATCATTTTTGACACTCTTCTCTTAAAGATATTTGAGTTGCAAGAATATGTCAAAAAAATGGCTATGAACTTTTTTAATGTTAGTAATGTTATATGGCATGTTTTTCTGGCCCATCTAGGGTTCATTATGCCAATAGGTGTACACACTATGAGAAAAGATTTGCGTATAGTACATCCACAGTGAGTAATTAACAGTTGAAATCAGAAGGATGATCATTATGAGAAAAGCTTTGCATTGGGGTACATCTATGTTTCTGGTTGTCCACCCCGCACTTAGGGGAGGTATATTGTTATGAAACAGGCAAATAATCTCCCATTGTTTACTGGCTCTATCCACAAGAACTACTAAACTATACCTTAAACCCTAATCCCTCAACCCTAAACTTTCAACCCTAAACCCTATCCCTAATCCCTCTACCCTCAACACTCTACCTTAACCCTAATCCCTCGACCCTTAACCCTAAACGCTATCCCTAAAGCCTCAACCCTAAACCCTAATCCCTCAGGGTCCTAAACTCTAATCCCTTATCCCTAAACTCTAAATCCTATCCCTAAATGCTCAACCCTTAACCTTAAACCTTAATCACTCAATCCTTATCCACCCCTCTCCTCCCCTATCTGGCTCACTCCCATCTCTACCCTCCTCTACCCTCGACACTATACATACATACATACATGCATACATAGATACACTATACCTTAAACCCTAATCCCTTATCCCTAAGCCCTAAACACTATCCCTCAACCCTTAACCCTTAAAAATTGAACCCTAAAACCTATCCATAAACCCTCGACGCTCAACCCTATATTTTAAACCCTAATCCCTTAACCCTCAGCCCTAAAGCCTCAACCCTCAATTGTTAAACCTTCAACCCTAAACCCTATCCCTAATCCCTCTACCCTCAACACTCTACTTTAACCCTAATCCCTTGACCATCAACCCTATCCCTAAACCCTCAACCCTCAACCCTCAACCCTCAACTCTCAACATTAAACCCTAATCTATCAACCCTAAACCCTAATCCGTCAACCCTAAACCCTAATCCCTCAACCCTAAACCCTATCCCTAAACCCAACAAAACTACTTTGCCTTATGTTAGGTTGTTAAACCCATCATTTTTGACACTCTTCTCTTAAAGATATTTGAGTTGCAAGAATATGTCAGAAAAATGGCTATGAACTTTTTTAATGTTAGTAATGTTATATGGCATGTTTTTCTGGCCCATCTAGGGTTCATTATGCCAATAGGTGTACACACTATGAGAAAAGCTTTGCATATGGTACATCCACAGTGAGTAATTAACAGTTGAAATCAGAAGGATGATCATTATGAGAAAAGCTTTGCATTGGGGTACATCTATGTTTCTTGTTGTCCACCCCGCACTTAGGGTAGGTATATTGTTATGAAACAGGCAAATAATCTCCCATTGTTTATTGGATCTATCCACAAGAACTACTAAACTATACCTTAAACCCTAATCCCTGAACCCTAAACTTTCAACCCTAAACCCTATCCCTAATCCCTCTACCCTCAACACTCTACCTTAACCCTAATCCCTCGACCCTTAACCCTAAACGCTATCCCTAAAGCCTCAACCCTAAACCCTAATCCCTCAAGGTCCTAAACTCTAATCCCTTATCCCTAAACTCTAAATCCTATCCCTAAATACTCAACCCTTAACCTTAAACCTTAATCACTCAATCCTTATCCACCCCTCTCTTCCCCTATCTGGCTCACTCCCATCTCTACCCTCCTTTACCCTCGACACTATACATACATACATATAGGCATACATAGATACACTATACCTTAAACCCTAATCCCTTATCCCTAAACCCTAAACACTATCCCTCAACCCTTAACCCTTAAAAATTAAACCCTAAAACCTATCCATAAACCCTCGATGCTCAACACTATATTTTAAACCCCAATCCCTTAACCCTCAGCCCTAAAGCCTCAACCCTCGATCATTAAACCTTCAACCCTAAACCCTATCCCTAATCCCTCTACCCTCAACACTCTACTTTAACCCTAATCCCTTGACCATCAACCCTATCCCTCAACCCTCAACTCTCAACATTAAACCCTAATCCGTCAACCCTAAACCCTAATCCCTCAACCCTAAACCCTAATCCCTCAACCCTAAACCCTATCCCTAAACCCTCAACCCTCAACACTCTACCTTAAACCCTAATCCCTCAACCCTAAACCCTAAACCCTACCCCTAAACCCAACAAAACTACTTTGCCTTATGTTAGGTTGTTAAACCCATCATTTTTGACACTCTCCTCTTAAAGATATTTGAGTTGCAAGAATATGTCAGAAAAATGGCTATGAACTTTTTTAATGTTAGTAATGTTATATGGCATGTTTTTCTGGCCCATCTAGGGTTCATTATGCCAATAGGTGTACACACTATGAGAAAAGCTTTGCGTATGGTACATCCACAGTGAGTAATTAACAGTTGAAATCAGAAGGATGATCATTATGAGAAAAGCTTTGCATTGGGGTACATCTATGTTTCTTGTTGTCCACCCCGCACTTAGGGGAGGTATATTGTTATGAAACAGGCAAATAATCTCCCATTATTTACTGGCTCTATCCACAAGAACTACTAAACTATACCTTAAACCCTAATCCCTCAACCCTAAACTTTCAACCCTAAACCCTATCCCTAATCCCTCTACCCTCAACACTCTACCTTAACCCTAATCCCTTAACCCTTAACCCTAAAGCCTCAACCCTAAACCCTAATCCCTCAAGGTCCTAAACTCTAATCCCTTATCCCTAAACTCTAAATCCTATCCCTAAATGCTCAACCCTTAACCTTAAACCTTAATCACTCAATCCTTATCCACCCCTCTCCTCCCCTATCTGACTCACTCCCATCTCTACCCTCCTCTACCCTCGACACTATACATACATACATATAGGCATACATAGATACATACATACATATAGGCATACATAGATACATACATACATATAGGCATACATAGATACATACATATATATAGGCATACATACATACATACATATAGGCATACATACATACATGATTAATAGCCTTAAACATAAAAAAAATTTAAGTTGAACATAACGTGCTCACGTTATTTAAAACATGAAAAACAACACAAACTTTTGTGGAAAAAGAAAAATGCAAAGAAAAGAATAATGCGAGCATGTTATAACAAGAGCGCGTTATGTCTTGCTTTGGGAATAACGCGCTCTTGTTATAACGCGCTCGCGTTATGTCTTGCTTTGGGAATCCCAAGCCTTGGGCTTGGGATTTGCTTTGGATTTCCAACCCAAAGGCTTGGAGTGCCTTTTGAACAGTAACAAACGTGTTTTTCCATACTCTTCAAGATTTTACATAATTTTGTTCATGCTAACCCTCAAATTTGCACGTGTTTCAAGGTCAAACAAATCGAGCACTTGGGTAATGTTAGGCTTTCTCTCAGCTATCTGACGATGTAATTTTTTTCACATTTTAACAATGTTAAGCCTTTCATCTTTAATTTCTTTTGTTTGTGTGTCCGTTTTTAGGCAAAAACCACTGTTTGGTCTTTTTTTCATTGTAAGCTAACTATTCATTGAAATTTCAAAAAAATTACATATTTAGAAACTAGACTCCATTCTACAAATATTAAAAAAATAAAAAAATGATTTTCGATTAGTTTTCAAAATTTATAGGGGTAGCACGGCCAAAATTATATTTTTTAGGATGTGTCCACTTTGAAAATTAGTAAAAAATCAAATATTCATCAAACAATTATCAGAAAAATCGGGCATAAACTACATGCTATTAGCTAATTTCTCACAGAAGCAATTTTAAAAATACCAAAAAAAAAAGTTGACCTTTTGAGGGAGCCACAAAACATGCTATGTTATGTTTTTATAACAGAAACAACACCAATTTCTGTGGCTCCCTCTTTTGAACCCCTTAATTTATGCCATTTAAAAAAAAAATAGTAGTTTAGAAAGTAGACTTGGAGCACTACAAACATTGTTTTGGTTGCATCTCCAAATTTTGAGTGTAACTATGCTCAATTTCTCATCCAAGGCCAGTATTTCCTGATTTTAGAAAAAAAAGTGGCCACTTAAGACCCCTTTTTGGCCCCCCATCTTCCTGCACTTACCCTTCTATTGCAGAGCATTTGAATAATTTTAATTTACTTCAGAGTCAACTTGATTCCATAGATGCTACAGTTGCAAAGGAAGATAAATGTATACTTTTACTTTGTTCTTTACCTGAATCTTGGGAGAATGTTATCCTTACTATTACTAGTAACCTTGAAGATCTGAAGTTGGATTGTCTTGTTGCAACTTTATTGGCACAGGAGATGAAGAAAAAGACTTCTGAGGTTAACAATAAGGATCTCAATATGAGGGGAAGGTCCAAGGAAAGAAGACTAAAAGGAGATCAGAAGGGGTCTAAAGACAAGTCTAAGGGCCATTCTAAGACTCTTGGAAAGAAGAATAGAGTTAAGTGTTGGAATTGTGGAAAAAGAGGGCATGTGAAAAATGGATGTAGAAACCCAAAGAAATAATGGGATTCTGCTACTGATAAGTCCTTGAATGCAGGTGAAGATGTTTTACTTTATGCATGCAATGTTGTTTCTAATGATCATTGGTTGGTTGACTCAAGATGCTCGTAGCATATGACCCTGCATAAAAAATGGTTTTTTACATACAAAGAGTATGATGGAGGTAAAGTGTACCTTGGGGACAACTCTACATATCTGACAGTTGGTAAAGGAAAGGTAATGTTGCATTTTAGTGATGGGAGAATTAAAACCCTCCCTGGTGTTTTGCATATTTCTAGATTAGCTAGAAATCTGATTTTAGTTTTGAAGTTGAATGATTTGGGAATGCATGTAACATTTGATAAGCATGGTTGTATATTGGTGAGAGAAAACTTGGTGGTAGCGAAGGGGAAAAGATTGGGAACCTTGTTTAGGCTAGACGCCACTACAATTTGTATTTCCTCTTATATTTCTAAGGCTTCTAAAAACACTTGTATGTTGTGGCACCGTAGATTGGATCACACAAGTAATAATGTTTTAAAAACAATTAAGAATAAATATTTGTTGGATGGTTTCTCTTATTTTGATGAGCACTTTGATTTCTATGAGCATTGTGTGTTTGGAAAACAAAATAGAATATCATTTCCTTTAGGAAGTAATAGAGCAAGGGAGAAGTTAGAGATTATTCATTCAGATGTGTTTAGACCTGTGGATAATGACTCTATCAGAAAATCTCGTTATTTTGTCACCTTCATTGATGATGTATCCAGATTTACATGGATTTATTTTATGAAACACAAATTTGAAGTTTTCACTAAGTTTAAAGATTTCAAAGTCTTAGTTGAAAATCAATCGAGATTAAAAATAAAAATATTAAGATCTGACAATGGAGGGGAATATTGCTCTAAGGAATTTGATGAGTTTTGTAAGCATGCAAGTATAATCAGACATAAGACAACTCCGTATACACCATAACAAAATGGCATTGCAGAAAGGATGAATCAAACAATCATAGAAATAGCTAGAAGTATGTTGAGTGATTCATAGTTGGAGAAATACTTTTTGGACAAAAGTTGTGTGTATCGCTTGTTACTTGATTAACAATACTCCTTGTAAGGCTCTTGATTTGACACCTTATGAAGTGTGGATAGGTAAGAAACCTTCTATTTCACATTTAAGGGTTTTTGGCTATGAGGCTTTTGTTCATGTGCCTAAAGAAAAGTGATCTAAGTTGGATCCAAAAGCATAGAAATACATGTTCATTAGACATGGTGAGAATGTTAAATGTTATAAGCTTTGGGATCCTCTAACCAGAAAAAATGTTTTCTCTAGAGATGTTATTTCTAGGGAACTTAGAGCTATTTTTGAACCTGAACAACCAAAAGAGAAAGAAAGGTCAAAGGTAGTGTATTTTGATTTACAACAGGAAGATGCATAGCTAGAAGAATAGAATGATGGATTGGGGGGTGACAAAGAAGAAGAAGATTCAAGCGTAAGTAGTTCTGATGATGAAGATTCTATTGTTACAGAAGCAGTTGAGCATCTAGAAGAACCAGGAGAGTCTCTCACTCCACCCTTGAGGAGATCCACAACGGAATCAAGTTGATAGGTATAGCCCACCAGATTTTTGTTGTGTATTTGCTTTATTGAGTACTGACAATGAGCCTAGGTCCTACAAGGAATCTATTCATACATATGATAGTGATTCTTGGCAGTTAGACATGCAGGAGGAGATAATGGCTTTAGATTCTTACAACAGTTGGGATCTTCTTCATTTACCCAAAGGAAGAAAGGCCATAGGTTGCAAGTGGATCTTCAAGAAGAAGTTTGGAGCAGACAATTCATTGGAGAAATACAAGGCTAGACTGGTAGCCAAGGGCTACTCCCAAAGAGAGTTGATTTTGGTGAAATTTTCTCTCCTAAATTAACTTCTATTAGATTTATTTTATCCATTGTTCCATCTTTGGATTGGGAAATAGAGAAAATGGATGTTAAGACTATATTCTTGCATGGAGATCTTGAGGAAAAAATTTATATGCAACAACCTACATATTTTGAGGTAAAAGGGAAAGAACATTAGATTTGCAAGTTAAAGAGGTCTCTTTATGGTTTGAAATAGTCCCCCAAAATGTGGTACCAAAATTTTGACTCATTTGTGTTGAAATTGGGTTTTGTTAGAAGCGAGGAGGATTACTGTGTTTACATTCATTGTATTGATGATTCTATACTGATCATTGCATTGTATGTTGATGACATGTTATTTTTCAGCAATACTAAGGGCATGATCAGTGAGCTGGAAGCTCAACTTTTAGGTGCATTCGATATGAATGGTGTTGGAGTAGCCAGGTATATTCTTGGTATGGAGATCAGGAGGGACAAAGGTAACATAAAGATTTGTTTGTCTCAGAGTAAGTATGTGAATACCATTTTGCAGAGATTTAGAAGGTAAGACTGTAACCCAATTAGAGTTCCTTTATCCATTGGTACTAAGCTTTCATTAGATATGTGTCTAAATATTGAGGATGATTTTGAGGATATGTCTAATGTGCCATATTCTAGTGCTATAGGGAGTTTGATGTATGCAATGGTTTGCACTAGGCCATATATTGCCCAAGCAGTGGGAGTTTTGAGTAGATTTATGTCTAACCCTGGTAGACAACATTAGAATTATGTGAAGAGGGTGCTTAAATATCTTGCAGGTACTCCTAATTATTGTTTGGTTTATTTTGGTGCTGATAAAACTTTGGACATACAGGTATTTGTTGATGTAGATTGGGCAGGTGACTTGGATAGTTGAAGGTCCACTAGTGGCTATGTATTTACTTTGTTTGGAGGAGCATTGAGTTGGATGAGAAAAAGGGAACCCATAGTTGCTTTGTCCACCACCGAAGTAGAGTATATGGATGCTAATCATATCTCTAAGGAGGTAGTTTAGTTGAAAATATTGTGTACGGGTATTAGTTTTGATTGCAGGGTCATTCAGATTGGTTGTGATAGCCAGAGTGCTATTTATTTGGCCAAGAATCCTATGTATCATGCTCAGACTAAGCATGTTGATGTTTAGTACCACTTTGTTTGATAAATGGTTGCAAGTGGATAGATTGAGTTGAAGAAGGTAGACACTTAGGAGAATGTTGCAGATTCATTGACCAAGCCTGTGAGGATAGATAAATTTGTTTGGTGTAGAGAGGCCATGGGCCTTATTTCTAGTGCCTGATTATTTTCATTTGATTTCCTATGGGTTGATTAACAATGTATAATTTTAAGTGGGAGAATGTTGAGATAAGGTTCCATTAACATTGTAAATCCCAATATTGTAATTATTCCAATTTATTATTTGTAATTACACATAAGGGAATGAGGTAGTTTCACTATCAGCGGTAATTCCAGATCTACTGGAGGTAATTATGGAGTGACATTTTACGGTTGGCAATTATAAAAATCAAGAGTAATTGAGGGTAGGCACCACCTTGGAGGAATCAACTATTTTTAGCATGTATGACACACATCATAAATTTGGTAAGAGCATGTAAGAGAATCTATGATAGTTGCAAGTTGTCATAAAATTCTATGACAATATGACAACTTATGACAGATAATTATTAGGTGTAAGTTGCTATTCTTGGCTCTAGGCACCCATCTTGGGAAGATGCTTTCTAGGAGAATCTATGATGTTTATGATGTGTCATAAGATGTTGCAAGAGACTATTTTTGTGCTTGGGCACCCAACTTTGCATTGTTGACTCTTGATAAGTGTCATGAGATTGTAAGAAGTCATTTATTGTTTGCATGTTGAAGATTCCTAGGTGAGAGAAAGCGGACACCTAGTTTGGAGGGAAAATACTTCTATAAGTACAATGCCATGTATGTGTTGTAATATGATAGTTTTTTGTACACAGGTTCTGTCAGAGTGAAGGTTGGAGAGAAGAAGAAAGTGCATGTATTATGTTATTTAGATTTTAAAGATAGTACAACTTGAGCCTCTTTTCTTGGTGGAGTTTTTTACCTGAAAGGGTTTTCTCCATGTTATATCTTGTGTTATTCTTCTATGGTGTGTGTTCCTATGTTGTGATTTTAATTTCTTAATGTAATCTCTATTGATATTACACTATTTGAGATCATTAACATATTGAAATCAAATTTCCATTTGAGTAGTTGTTGCCTTCATTTCTAATAGGTACATTGCATAGTTTGGAGATGCCCTCTTGATGGGTTTTGGGGACTACATGTGTCATGTTTGTGAAGTATTTGTGTTCTTTTATTTTATATGAGTGTCATTAATATTGTGATCATGTGACACATGATGTGCTTGTATTCTATGTTTGACCTATGTACTTGCTTTCTGTGTGTGGATTTTATTTAAATTGTGAATGTTTGGATTGTATCTTTTTGTATGCTCTTACTTTTCTATTTTTGTGTACTTGAATGTTTGGATACTTGTATTGTGATAAGGTTAGGATGTATGTGGTATGGTATGCATGTATTCCTACCTTGGGCATGTGTTCTTAGTAATACGATGCAAGTAGAAATTAATGTGGATGTTGTATATGGTCTTGGATATGATTTTCTAGATCAAACCTTCTATGGTTGAAAGCACTTGTAGTTCTTCTTGATGGTCATATTGGATTGTTCATGTACTTGGATTCATATGTGTATTAGATTCTAGTTGTTGTGAAATCTATTTCTATTTATTTGAGATGTTTTAGATCTATGGTATCATGTGTATGCTTACGTGTTAATAAAGAAATGAACTAAATAAGATAACCACTAGTATTGTATTGTACCAAACCTCTAGATTATGGATTGTGCTTCATCACCTTGACTAATGGATGGGGAGGACAGGAATATCCTCATGGTGGGTTCAACCCCTTTCTTCATTAGTAGTAGGAGCATGTGGTCTTGGAGGGTTAACTTGTAGAGTTGAGTTTGGTGTTCTTTAGATAGTGTTTTTAATGTACACTTGTATATGTGTGGCTCATTTCACAATGGCCTATTATATTCATGATCATTGATAGGGGTTGTAGTATATGATCAATTGGTTATGTGATGACTTTATCTTCATTGATGAGTACTAGACATGTACTTGGGACACTTTCATATTATTTGAGATGCACTTGAGATGTTCTTATTGTTGTACTTCCTTATTGCACTTAATGAGTCATAGTTATATATTGCATGAATCTATTGGATATCTCTTGAATTTTTTCCACAATGTTAAATAATATTGTATCATGGATGTTTATCTTGTAGATTTTTGTTAGCATTAGGTTTCTATTTAGTTAATTCTTAAGAAATTTTGAGGTTGAATTTTGGAGGTTGTTACATAGGAGTAGGATCTTTTCATTATAACAATAGCCACAAAGAATTTTCATCACTTAGAAATAGATCTAGAAAATTTTACATAAGTAAATATCCATTAAAATTATTTTCATCCAAACCTACATGTCATGTGGGTATAAGTTACACTATGGAAAGGTCAATTTGTGTGGTAATCTTCACTCATCAAGGACCATTAATGAAAATCAATCCAAGTTCTCATGGGGTTTCAAGATGTGCTAGACACCTAACAAGTCCCAAAGGAGTGAGAGTTGTTGATGTGTTTTAATCTATGAGTATGTTCTATTCATTGGTCCATGCTCTCCACCTCAAATGATTTTACTTTATGTGTGTGAGGCCGATTTATTTCACTTCCCTATTTTGATCATTTTACATTATAGTTGGTGACATTATCAGACATTTAGAGACTATTGATTTCTAATATGCAGATTTAGACTTTATCTCCTAATTTGGATTAGTTTTGATTAGTGATGTGGTGATTTGATTAAATTCCCTTTTGATGCTCTTATGGTGCTAGACATATGAGATACATTTCATGATTATTATTGATGTGGATTATGAGATCATTTTATTGAATTGTTATTTATTCTGATTCTGAGATGTTAGATAGAAAATGCAATTATGAATATTAATTATGATATGAGTTGATTTATGTTGTGTATGAATTATGTGATGACATGATTATTAATTTATGTTGCTTCGGCTATGATTTATCTATGTTGGATTGATTGTTTGATCAAGTTGCGCAGGTGATTTTCCAGGCCACGGAAAATCAGAGGCAGTTCTCACACTTTTGTAATCCCTTGTTAAGCCGATCCATTCCCATGAGGGATGAGGATAACGTTTGATTGAATGATGTTTTCATACATGCTTGATTTATTTATTTGGCCTAGTTCACACCTTTTTAATTGATTTAAATTATGTGTTGTAAGATTTATATTTTTGGTTTACACTATTTGGTGTTATTTTATTTTTGGGAAATTTAAAGTGATTTTACACCTCCCTAGGTGTTTATTAGAGTCCCAAACTTACCCTAAGGTCGAGGGCCCATTTGGACTTACTAAACCCTAGGGTAACTCACATCTAGTCACTCTAAACTTGGGTTTAGTAAATGTGACGAAATTTTAAAATGGCTAGGGGTGAGAGATGAGTCATGCCTTGGAAAAGACCCATCTCCCTTCCCAAAGCTTGGGGATTCCTCCACCAAGAAGACTTGGGGGGTCTTCAATACCCCCAAGTGTGTAAGATCTTCCTCCAAGAATCTCACACACATGTGAGAGCATCTTGGAGGATAAGAGGATGACATGTGTCATCCCTTATCCTCATGGATCCTTGAGGACAACACCTCTCCACTTGGTCTCTTACACATGTGTGAGAGAACAAGTGGATAAGGTGAGGGTTTGAATGGATTAGAGGGTGACACTTGTCACCCTCAAACTCCTCCCTTGCAAGTGGCATGGGATGAGGAAGGAGAAGGTGACAAGTGTCACCTTCTCATTCCTCAGGGCTAAATTGGAAGGCCTATTTTATCTCCTCTTGGAGAGGAGTTGGGGATTCTTGCTTTTTGAAATTTGTTTTCTATTTTTGGAGGTTTTGGGAAGTGTTGGAGAAACTTTGGAGGCTTGAAGACTTGGAGAATCTTGTGGGCTCTTCTTCAAACATGCTTCCATTGTTGGGCTCTTAAGGTAAGCCCTATGGCAATAGCCATTTCCTTATGCTTATTTTCATTTTGTTGTGTGCTTGAAATTTGTGTGTTGGGTGTTATTTTATTTTTGTGTGGGTTTGGGTGTTGGTGAGAGCATCTCCATTGGAGAAAAGGCTCAACTCATATGGGGTGGGGGAGAGTGAATCTCCTCAAGGTCACCTCCTAGGGTTGTTCTATTTATAGCCTTGAGGGCATTCTATGGTGTTTGGAAGTATTTTGGGTGGCAAGAGTGCCGTGGTGATTTTGAGTTCTATGGAGGTATTATTTTGGCTTGAGGCCTTGTGGTTTTGTGATTATTGAGTTGGAGTGACCTCTTGAGTCGAGGGGTCCACTCCCCTACCCCTTAAAACTCATTTCAATGAGTTTAGTTTTGTGCAAATCCTTGGGTGATATTTTTGTGGTGTTTGTGGTTTCATTGTTGTGGTGTGTATGAATCTCATGTGAGAACTACCTCCCTAGCTCGGGGGGTGACCCACTGGCATGTCTGTGGTAGGGAGGAGGGCGGTTTGCGTGGCCTTGTTTCCCCTTTTTGTGTTTATATTTCTGCAGGTCATTTTAGACCCTTGGAGCTTTGGAGAAAAGTTTATTTCAGCATTATTTGTATTGTTTGTGTTGGTTGTTTGAGAGATAAGGCCTTAGAGGACTTAATGTATTGTTGTCAAATTTATTGGTCTACATTGTTCTTGTTGTTGTAAAGAGTTTTAATGTGAAACATCTCTTATTTTTGTTGTCAAAAATATATGTTCATTTTGTTGTTGTTTGTGCCTATATGGTTATGGAAAATTGACAAAAGAAAATGTTCTTGTTGTTCTATATTAAATGTCATAGCTGTTTTTGTATCATGTGCATTTTAACAAAAAAAAAATTGGAGATAATGTTGTTCAAATTTAGATGTATGTTTCAAAAAAAAGGGAAATAAAACTACCATTTTATTACTGTTGAAAGGATCATTGTAGAGGAAAATTTGTTTCAAAAAAAAAATGCTTCCTGCCTTATTTATTTTGTTAAAAAAAAAAAAGAAAAGGAAAATATAGAAGAAATAGTAATTCTAGGTTAATTGCTTTCAAATATATATATATATATATATATATATATATATATGTTCTAAAAGCTCCTATGTTATATTTAGATTATTTAAAATTGTTGTTACTGTGGATATATATTAAATATTTAGTAATTTAATCTTACTATTCTTTCCATATTAAACGTTGTATATATATCTTATTATATATATATATATATATAGTGTTGATAAACATATTCTAGCTTGCTACTGAAAACTGACTTAATAGGATATATATGTCAAAGTATATATATATATATATATATATATATATAAACTAATTTTTGTTTTATATAGAAAATAAACTAGATTTTAATATATAAAAAAAGAAAGAGGGTAAAGTTTATTGTTGGTAAAGATCTTAACACAGAAGAAGCCGAACCCATGAGGGTTTCTTTGTAAACATTTTAAGTATAAAAAAAAATAGTATACAGTGGACGGCAGCCATAGCCGCCGCCCACTGCTCATTCAACATACAATGCAAGGTGTGGGGAGGGGGCCGTGCCCCCACCCATAAAGAATATACATCAAGAAATTGTAGAGTTTATAGAGGCGTAGAAGGTAGGAGGGACGAAGGAGGCCGAATCACATGGCAGGGCCGTTCGTCCCTCCTACCTTCTACGCCTCTATAAACCCTACAATTCTTGATGTATATTCTTTAAATGCAAACAAACAAACAAATATATATATATATATATATATATATATATATATATATATATATATATATATATATATATATATATATATATATATATATCCTCATCCTATGTAACAAGAATAAGTATACACTTTCAAATTTATGCTATGAGTATATATATATATACATAAAAATGTATATATATATATATATATCAAAAAAAAAGGAAACCCTATTGTATATAAACAATAAACATATACCTCTGTAAGAGGTATTTCCATGGTAGCCATGGGAGTGAAAACCTTCAACTTGCAAGTGTAAACAACAAAGAGAGAAAACAAGAAAGAGAGAAAAGAAAACAATAGAAGAAATGAGACTTTAGGGTTAGGGCATTTCTTTGAGAAAACAAATAAACTATTGGAAATAGGGTTTAGAGGGAGTGAGTGGGAAATTAGAAGTTTTATTTTATTCATTTCATTATTTTTCTTCCATGTGCACGGGAATTCAAACTTCCCTCTCTTTTGGCCTTTTTGACTTTTTAGATTTATTTTGGCCTCCATTAGTGTTTAAGTTAATTAATTTTTAATTGTTCCTTTGGGGTTGGGTTTAAATATTTTCCATGCGGGTTTTATTTTAATTGGGAATGGGACATTGATTTATTTGAGATTCTTTATCCCTTTACCTTTTATTTAGATTGGCCACCCTTGTTATTTATCTTGTGGCATTTCAATCTAAATTTTGTGGGAAAACCTTTTAATTGAATTATTCTTAATTTAATCAATTTTATTACGGGAAGGGATGTTTTATTTTTCCCTCTTTTCATACTTTAACTTGAGTTATTTAATAAATATAATTGTTGCAATTATATTTATTAAAGGACTTAGTTGTTGAATTTTATTTTGGTCGTTTAATTAATTTCCACTTTTAATAATTGGATAAGTGATAAATTCTATTTGACCTTTGGATTTTATTTAATTTATTCTTATACTTTATTTATTTAATTTTTGCCTTAATTATCTCTTGGGGAAATTCTTTTAAAATATTTATTTCAAATGTTGAAAATATGTTATGCTGCCAAATTTTCTCACGATTTTAGGGTTTTATTTCAATGACTATTTTTGTGGCATTTATTTTATCACTCCATTTCATCATGCGACCATCATATCATTGAAGCATTATTTTATTCAATTTTATTTATGCTTTAGAATTAGGGTTTGATTTTGATTCAGTTGAAATCATTTCACTCACCTAGGAAACTTAGGGTTTTGAATTACATTAATTCTAACCCTAGAATCGATGCTCACCACGTCGCATAACTCCCTAGTTGGCTATCATCATGTAGGGAATTGCATAGGTAGACACACTTCCCCAAGTATCGATTGACATGTTTACGCCTTATGTGTATTGCCACTGAGCACGTTAACACGTGCGAGGGGGTTTCTAGGGACACATGGAAAAGTTATTTGATATTTCATGTCATGACCACATGACAAATGTGGACATGACACATGTGTTGCATGTCATGGCTGCATGGGAAATGTGGGCATGACATTTGGTATCAGAGCCCAAGCTTAAACACTGAGCTTGTTTGGGCACATTATATTTTCTGCAATTTTGATTAATTTGTGAATACCTTGTTTTGTAGGATACCTCCCTAACAAGTTTGGTGAGTGCATTCATGCTACACGGAGTCTGAAGAGGTTCATAGTGATTCTTTAGCTAAGGGTTAGGCACCACCGGCCCCACAGGCACCACAGGACCTACCTATACTAGATATTGGGCCACAGATATTACAGGCACTTCAGGTAGTGTTAGATAGGCTACCATCAGCCGCAATTGCACCGTGCATAGAGTCACGTGCTGAGCCCTTCGTTGATCCATGAGAAGAGCCACACATGGAGCCACGAGTAGAGTCACATGTGGAGCCCCGTGTCGAGTCGCGAGAGGCACCACATGTGGAGCCTTATGTTGAGGTACCAGATACGATGGCAGAGGAGGTTGGATCAGCATATAGGGCTTGTAGCAGGAGCCCTCCACACCATATTAGGTAGGAGGAGGTAGTGAGAGTGGAGCATATTTTTCATAGGCCTTATGATTTTTATGCAGATGAGCCTATCCGAGGGCACAGAGATTTAGGAGACCCCATCAGGGATTTGTTGAGACTGAATCCACCTACATTCATCTGGACTACAGAGGGAACTGAAGTTGAGGCTTGGCTCATCAGCTTAGAAAGGTGCTTCGTGTTGCATCCTTACAAGGGCAACATGAAGGCGTGTGTGGTAGTCCACCTGTTGCGAGATGCAGCAACTATTTGGTGATGCACGGAGGAGTGCAAGCGATGTCTATCGTTGGACACACTCTCATGAGAGACTTTCATTGAGTACTTCAATGCGCGATACCTATCATATCACTACAGACAATGTCGCATAGATGAGTTCCATGATCTTCAACAGAGAGGGCTTACTGTTGCTCAGTATGAGGGCAGGTTCGCCAAGTTGTCTTGACATACAGAGTATCTCTATGATGAGAAACTCCTAGTTCATAAGTTTATCAGAGGGTTGAACCATGGGATAGCAGGACCTATATGCATGGCAAACCCCTAGACATTGAGTGATGCTACTGAGAAGGCATACATAGCTGAAGAGATACAGGGTTAAGGGTAGAGTTCACACCCTCAGTTTTAGGATCGTGGGTAGCAGCAACATCAACAGAGTTACCATAGACCACCACCACCACCTCAGAGAGGAGGATTTAGTTTCGCATCTTTACCTCCTAAGCCTCCACAGCAGCCACAATAACAGCAGAGATCAAGGCCATAGTAGAGGGCTCACAGGGGTCATAATCGAGGTTGGTAGTAGCAGGGCCTGCACAGGGATCAGAGGTAGCAAGGACCACCTGCGGGACCCACGAGGTCACAGTAGTCCTACAGGGGTTCACAGGGGTCCACAAGTTGATTTGGACAGTAGCAGTCAGGTATGACTCAGATTAGATAGGTACAGGCTCAGAGCCCATGCTATGTTTGTGGTGGAGCAGGACATCTAGCTAGAGAGTACCCATAGGGCTTTACAACAAGGGGATAGCCTCATGCAGGAGGATCAGAGTAGACAGTTGGAGATGTGGGTAGGTCCCACCATGCAACGGTTGATAACCGCCAGGCTAATTTTTAGGCATCAGTGATTGAGACCTTAGGTATGATTGGGGGTATCCCCATTTCTATTCTTTTTGACTCTGGCACTACTGACTCTTTCATATCTCCATCGTTAGTGGAGCGTTGCAGGCTAGTGGCCTCTAGGAAAGGCGATAGGTGGGAGGTTGAGTTGGCCAAAGGGGCCAAGATGACAGTAGATGCCTTAGTCCATGACTGTGAGATATCTTTGGGACCCTTTACTATAGTTTGTTACTTTAGGATTATGACATTAGGATCCTACGGTGTGGTTTTGGGTATGGACTGGCTTGTAGCTCATTGAGCCAAGCTAAATTATCAGCGAAAGGTGATTAGCTACTTAGACAATCATGGTACATAAGTTGAGATAGTGAGCATTCAGAAGCCCATAGCAATTTGTATGATATCCGCTCAGTATCTTAAGCGCTGCATGCCGAAGGGATGCCAGATGTTCACTATTATAGTTAGTGACAGATCAGAGGATGAGCCTGAGGCATCATTAGATGACCATCCCATCTTGAGAGAGTTTGCTGATGTGTTTCTAGCAAAGTTACCGAGGATGCCACCCCGCCATGAGGTAGACTTTCATATTGATATAGTGTCAGGTGTCGAGTCAGTGTCTTGTGTACCCTACAGGATGACCACTCATGAGCTTATAGAGCTCAAGTTGTAGCTTGAGGTCTTGCTCAAGAAGGGGCACATCTGACCAAGAGTTTCACCTTGGGGCACTCCAGCCATCTTCGTGAAGAAGAAGGATGGGTCTCTTCGTTTATGCATGGATTATAGGCAGTTAAATAAGGTGATGGTGAAGAACCATTACCCTCTACCCAGGATTGACAATCTCTTTGATCAGATGCAGGGAACCAAGGTGTTCTCTAAGATTGACCTAAAGTCTGGTTATCATTAGTTACGCATCACAGAGGTGAACATCCATAAGACCGCCTTTCGAACTCGATATGGCCACTATGAGTTCACTATGGTACCCTTCAGTTTGACGAATGCCCCTGCAGTGTTCATGAGTCTCATGAACGAGGTGTTCTATACCTACTTGGACTAGTTCTTGATTATTTTTCTCGATGACATTTTGATCTATTCGCGGACCGAGGAGGAGAATGAGGAGCATCTACATCAGGTTTTCCAGTGTTTGAGGGAGAAGAATCTTTATGGCAACCTGGTGAAGTGTGAATTTTTTAGGATAGAGGTACAGTACTTGGGGCACATCCTATCTGGCGATGGTATCTTTGTAGATCCATTGAAGATCAGGGCTATCAGAGATTGGCCAGCACCCACTAGTGTGACAGAGCTCAAGAGCTTCATGGGGTTAGCTGGTTATTACCATAGGTTTGTTGAGGGTTTCTCTTAGATAGCGCACCCCATCACTTCCCTTTAGCGGAAAGGGAAGAGTTTTATTTGGACTGAGCAGTGTGAGAGGGCCTTTGGGGTCCTCAAGGAACGTCTTACCAATGCTCCCATCTTAGCGGTTCCTGATCTAGCATCAGATTTCATGGTTGGCACGGATGCATCACTTGAGGGTTTGGGAGCCATACTTATGCAGGGTGGTAGAGTGATCACGTATGAGTCACAAAAGCTCAAGACCCATGAGCTGAAATACCCCGCTCATGATTTAGAGCTTACAGCAGTGGTTCAAGCTCTAGTTCGTTGGAGACATTTCCTATTGGGTTGTCACTTTGAGTTTCAGTCAGATCATCACAACCTTTAGTACATATTCATACAGCTGAATCTAAATGGCCATTAGTGGTGTTGGATGGAGTTTCTTTACAAGTATGACTTTGATGTCCACTACATCAAAGGGAAGGAGAACATGGTTGCTAATGCATTGAGTTGGAGGTGCCATGAGATCCTGACCTTGACTCTAAGTGTGGACTTGAGAGGATGCATTATTTAACATCTGCCTAAGGATGAGTGGTTTCTTGAGGTGCAATAGGAGATCCAGTCATAGAGGGCCCTTGTGGGCAAGTTTACAGGATACTCACTTGAGGAAGATGGGTTACTTCGTCATCGACAGCGCATCTATGTACCCCGTGCAGGTGACCTACATTTAGTAGTGTTATCAAAGGCTCACAAAGCACCATATGTAGCACACCTGGGGGTGAAGAAGATGCATGCTGACCTATGACAGCTGTACCATTGGGCGGGTATGAGATGGGATATTACAGAGTTTGTTGCTCGATGCCTAAAGTGCCAGAGGGTCAAGGCTGAGCATCAGCATCCAGCAGGTCTTCTATACCCTCATGAGATACCTGAGTGGAAATGGGACACCATTTCCATGGATTTCATTGTTGGTCTTCCTATGTCTTCACGTCGCCATGATGCCATCATGCTAACAGCTGACAAGTTGACCAAGGTGGCGCATTTCTCACCTGTACGCACGACGTACAATGCACCAGTAGTGGTGAGAGTATTCTTGGATGATATTGTGAGATTACATGGGGTACCTCGTCACATCATTTCTAACAGGGATTCAGTGTTCACTTCAGCCTTTTGGAGGGTTTTGCAGCAAGCGTTGGGCACACAGCTCAACTTTAGCTCCGCTTATCACCCTGAGACAGATGGACAGACAGAGTGAGTGAATCAGGTATTGGAGGACATGCTCTACATGTATGTTATGGACCATCAGTCTAGATGGGAGGAGTATTTATATTTGGTTGAGTTTGCCTACAATAATGGGCATCATAGCTCGTTGGGTATGCCTCCTTTCCAGGCTTTATACGGCAGACCTTGTAGGACACCATTGAGTTGGGATCAGATAGAGGATAGAGTTGCCATTGGTCTAGAGTTGGTTCAGGATATGGAGAAGCATGTCACACTGATTAGGCTAAGACTTCAAGAGGCACAGGATAGACAAAAGAAGTATGTCGATGCTAAGAGACTTGATCGGAGCTTCTCAGTTCGTGATAGAGTATTCTTGAGAGTGCAGCCACACAAGAGTCCAATCCATTGTGCAAAGGGCTCTAAGCATTTCCACCTAGCCTATCGCACATCCATGATGTCTTCATGAGTCTATATTACGATGATATATATCTATTTTATCTCATGTATTGGATTGGAGTGCTCTACAGGTAGAGGTGGATGGGTAGTTAGCTTTGGAGCCAATTCACATATTAGCTTGTTAGACACTGAGCCTTCGAGGTCGAGAGCTGGACCAGGTTAGGGTCCAATGGGATCGTTATGATGAGGTCATAGCAACTTGGGAGGACGTAGCTAGTTTGAGGGCACTCTATCCTCACCTGTTTGACAACGTCCAGGAGGAAGTTTAGTCTTAGGGGGGAGGATGTGAGGCCGATTTATTTCACTTCCCTATTTTCATCATTTTACATTATAGTTGGTGACATTATTAGACATTTAGAGACTATTGATTTCTATTATGCAGATTTAGACTTTATGTCCTGATTTGGATTAGTTTTGATTAGTGATGTGGTGATTTGATTAGATTCCCTTTTGATACTCTTATGGTGCTAGACATATGAGATACATTTCATGATTATTATTGATGCGGATTATGAGATCATTTTATGGAATTATTATTTATTCTGATTTTGAGATATTAGATAGAAAATGCAATTGTGAATATTAATTATGATATGAGTTGATTTATGTTGTGTATGAAATAGGTGATGACATGATTATTAATTTATGTTGCTTCGGCTATGATTTCTCTATGTTGGATTGATTGTTTGATCAAGTTGCGTAGGTGATTTTCCAGGCCATAGAAAATCAGAGGTAGTTCTCACACTTTTGTAATCCCTTGTTAAGTCATTCCATTCCCATGAGGGATGAGGATCATGTTTGATCGAATGATGTTTTCTTAAATGCTTGATTTATTTATTTGGCCTAGTTCATATCTTTTTAATTGATTTAAATTATGTGTTATAAGATTTATATTTTTGGTTTACACCATTTAGTGTTATTTTATTTTTGGGCCATTTAAAGTGATTTTACCCATCCCTAGGTGTTTATTAGAGTCACAAACTTACCCTAGGTGGTAACCCTAGCATCTAGGGTCTATTTGGACTTACTAAACCCTAGGGTAACTCACATCTAGTCACTCTAAACTTGGGTTTAGTAAATGTGATGAAATTTAAAAATGGCTAAGGGTGGGAGATGAGTCATGCCTTGGAAAAGACACATCTCCCTTCCCAAAGCTTGGGGATTCTTCCACCAAGAAGACTTGGGGGATCTTCAAGACCCCCAAGTGTGTGGGATCTTCCTCCAAGACTCTCACACATGTGTGAGAGCATCTTGGAGGAAGAGGGCTCTCTTGGAGGATAAGAGGATGACATGTGTCATCCCTTATCCTCATGGAGCCTTGAGGAGAGTTGCCACCTCTCCACTTGGTCTCTCACACATGTGTGAGAGAACAAGTGGATAAGGTGAGGGTTTGAATGGATTAGAGGGTGACACTTGTCACCCTCACACTCCTTCTCCCTTGCAAGTGGCATGGGATGAGGAAGGAGAAGGTGACAAGTGTCACCTTCTCATTCCTCAGGGCCAAATTGGAAGGCCTATTTTATCTCCTCTTGGAGAGGAGTTGGGGGTTCTTGCTTTTTGAAATTTGTTTTCTATTTTGGAGATTTTGAGAAGTGTTGGAGAAATTGTGGAGGCTTGGAGACTTGGAGAAGCTTGTGGGCTCTTCTTAGAATGTGCTTCTATTGTTGGGTTCTTAAGGTAAGCCCTATGACAATAGCCATTTCCTTATGCTTATTTTCATTTTGTTGTGTGCTTGAAATTTGTGTGTTGGGTGTTATTTTATTTTTGTGTGGGTTCAAGTGTTGGTGAGAGCATCTCCATTGGAGAAAAGGCTCAACTCGTATGGGGTGGGGGAGAGTGAACCTCCTCAAGGTCACCTCATAGGGTTGTTCTATTTATAGCCTTGAGGGCATTCTATGGTGTTTAGAAGTATTTTGGATGGCAAGAGTGCTAATGAGTGCCAGGTAGCACCCATGAAATACATCTCTTTACCTCTCTTTTTCTCCTTTCTGATTCCATCTTCTTGATGACTGCACCTGAATAGGCTAGCAAGATTGTTCTAAATAATGATTAATAGGAGATGAATTACTTAAGATCATGATTTTTGATTAAAGGACTAATGTGCATGGAATTGATGGAAATATGTAGAAAAACTTCTCTTTTTAAATCAACAGGATAGATGTTCGGGTTGGCAATTTTGTGCATCTCTGGAGGTAGTCCTAATGATCTCCAGAGACAATATCAGAATACCACGACATCAGAAGTTTTGAAGTAAAGAGGAAAAGCATCTCTGGAGTTGGACTGAAGTTTGGAGCATCTCCAGAGCTAAGCTAGAAGGCCACAATTATATCTCCAGAGCTTCAGACAATATATCTCCGGAGCTGCAGACAAAGACATACATTTTTGGTGCCTCTTTAGAGCAAAGTAAATTTCTAGCACAGCTGTCGGTCAGACACTTTTAGTAGCGATCGTGATACCCCTGATATTACTCAAATCATCACATGAGTGATTAAGGGCAATCTATAGTTAACTACTAGGAGTTTTTTATCTCTTTTTAGTTTTTGCATGAGTTACTAATGAAACTGATTTATTATCCATATTTTTAGGGCCTAGCTACCCAAATGTATTAAGACTCAAACTTAGATTCAAAGTAGACTTCTGTTCCACTCAATCTATTTCTATTGCATGGTTATTTTCTGTAGTTAGATAGCTAGTATAATAAAGAGATGGATGTCATCTCATAGAAGAACTGGTAGATAAGATAAGTGATATCTCATCACTAATTTTATATATACTTATAGAAGAAGCAGAAAAGAAAGTAATTTTTAT
This sequence comes from Cunninghamia lanceolata, assembly GCA_027924645.1. Lineage (NCBI taxonomy): Eukaryota > Viridiplantae > Streptophyta > Pinopsida > Cupressales > Cupressaceae > Cunninghamia > Cunninghamia lanceolata. The sequence goes on along the minus strand of BSBN01000204.1, from coordinate 763,688 downwards.
TATTCTAATTTCTGTAATCTCATTTTGAAATCAATATTTCTCTGAATACAAAGCGAATGGAATTGGACTGAATTAAGTTGTGATCTTATTCTTTTGTGTTGATTCCTTACTAGAGTCTTCATCCCTAAGGGTGTGGAGTAAGGGCCCACTCTCACCACCAAGGCAAAAGGCTAATACCATTGTTTTGTCATTTCAGATTTTGCTTTACAGAATACTTACTGATTTTGATAGATAGATGCATGTTGCAGTTTATAAATTTGCTTTAAGTAATTTACTGTTCAATCCTATTTTCAGCATTCTTTGAATTCATTTAATAAACAGATAGATCAATCTCTTTAAATCAATAAAATTCATTAGAAATAGCTAGAGAAAACTAGTAACTATAGGATTCCTAATTGTAGATAGCAAAGGACACATCCTTGGATTTGACATCTGAAATATGATTAAATGATGAGGTACAATGACCCTTGTCATTTTTGGCGTCATTGTTGGGGAGATTGTGTTAATTAGGGAAACTTAGCTAAACAATTTTAGGTTAGATCTATATGGTTAGAGCTAGGGATTCAAAAGGAAGATACATAAAGCAGACACCCCATCAACAAACTATAGGAGAAAGCAGTGGGGTGGCACAATATCTTGTTGAAGAAAGAAACCTAGAACCTACCTTGGAAGCTGCACCTCAAATCAATAATCCCTTAAAATCCTCCAAATCTTCCCCTCACTGATTATATCCAAGAATTACAACAAAAGTTTGAGGTAGATCCTTTGATAGAACCTAATTTCCTAGAACCTCAGAGAGAAGAACCAATACTAGACATGGATGATAGTAATGATAATCATGAAGAGGAGGAAAATCAGGTCCAAGAACCTTCTCATATCCCATTGTTCTAGCTGCTGGAGACAATGCTCCTATGAAAAATATTTCACCAGCACACTTGCCAAATTTTAGAGGTCTTTCTTCTAAGGATCCAGATCAGTTTTTGTTTGAATTCAAAGTGGTATGCCAAACTTATGATTATGGATCAGAAAACCAAAAACTCAAATTGTTCCCTTCAACCCTGAAAGATTCTACAATGAGATGGTTTATGGGTTTACCCCAGAACTCTATCCATTCTTGGGATCAAATGGAAATAGAGTTTTTAGGAAAGTACCAAGATTACTATAGAGTCAGTAATAAAAATGAGTTGCTCAAAATTAAACAGGGAGAAGAAGAGACCTTAGAGAACTATGTGGATAGATTTAACTTCACCTTGAGAAGGTATGGTAACCCAGTAAATCACTCTTTGGCCAAAACCCTGTTTGTAAAAGGATTGGGTAAAAAATCAAAATAGGCACTGGATCTAATGGGAAAAGGAAATATCAATAAAATGGATATACCTACTATAGAAGAACCTTGCAGGAACTATTCTAAAACCCAAGATGGAGTGAGATCATCCAAAACCTTCAAAGGGAAGAATGAAATAGCACAGTTAATGGAAGAGATTGCAAATCTGAAAATAGATATTTTGGTCTAGCTAAATACCACATTGGATGGAATTCAGGCAAAAACTAGAACAACTGATCAAAATAGAACAACTAAACCACTCTCCATCTATTGTCCTAGGTGTAGAAACAAGCATCTATTGAGAAAATACCCTTTACACAAATCAGAGATTTGTTAGATCAGTGACAGGGAACATCCTACCAGTCAATGTAGTCAACTTCCAGCCTTAAAAAGGTTGAGTAAGAAGAATGCCATCATAGAAGAAGAATTGAACTATGTGGGACAAAAACAAGCTGGAAATTTCCCTTATAATCAGTATCCAAACCAGCCCTCTTACAGGGGTCCTTCTAATTGGGGAAATAATCAATGGAATCCAACTTGGTATGGGCCTCAGAATAATCCTCCTTGGGGACAATATGATTGGCCAAATCAACATTGGCAAAACCAAAATTGGCAAAATCAGCACTAGGGGAATCAACAATGGCCACCACAGTTTGGATCACAAAACATGCAACCTCAATGGGGTTCTCAACAGGGATATAATCAACAATACCAAGGACAACCTAGGTGTTTCCAACATCAACAAAAAGCACTACTAAATGGACCCTCCAACACACAAGGTCAGTCCCAAAATGAGCCAGTTAGCCAACCACCCTTACCTGTTCAACCTATACCAAACCCATGAAATAAATAGGGGGTAGCTATTTACATAACATAGCAAAAAATATGGCTGGTATTAACACTGTATATCCAAATAATCTCCAACTTCATTTTGGAAAAGCATTCCCAAGACCATCTCCTCTAACTATAGTTGAAGTAACCAATGATGAGGAACCTAAAAATTCATCCACTCAACTTCCAGAGGAGATTACTACCGAAAAAGTGCTAAAAGAATCATTTGTGGATAACTCCAAAGTTCCTCCTCAAAGACTGACTCCGGAGAACATTCTTGGACACACTTCTGATAAAATCTCCAGAGATGGAAAAACTAGCACCATATCCAGAACAACTCAGATAGCATGTTCCCCAGAAAAAGATTTTACAAAAATAAGTCCAATCTAACCTGGAATTAGAACTTTTACAAGAAATCAAGCAACTAAACATTGAAATTCCACTCCTCCAAGCAATAAGAGATGTGCCAGAACTGAATCAATTCATCAAACTACATTGTGTCAAAACATAGGGCAGGAAGAAAAACTTTCCTTCTACAATCCAGGTGGAAGGGAAAGTAGTAGATCTATTGATGGGAGAAATGCTCCTTCTAAAATATGGAGACCCTGGAAGTTTCAAATGTTTTGGTTGATCTAGGAGCATCAATTAATGTGATGATAGTTCATACAATGGACAAATTAGCCCTAATAGGTATCCAATCCACAACTCCAATCCTTCAACTTGTTGACCAGTCAGTAGCTATTCTGAAAGGGGTAATAACTGATGTTTCAGTTGTAATAGAATCATGGGAATTTCTAGTAGACTTCCTGATATTAGAACCAAGAAACCAGAGAAATGCTTATCCACTAATATTTGGAAGACCATGGCTCGCTGCAGTAGTAGCATTTATTGATTGTCAAACTAGGGATATGGTCATTTCTAATGGAGCAGATTCAAAGAAAATATCTCTATATCCTCCAGCTAAACCATCAATACATTATACAGGAAGAGTATGGGTGGATGAGCCAGATACCATGGACAAGATTGCCTCAGTAGCTATGGTAACCATCAAGGAACATTTGGGAGAGTTGGAAGAAGAAATCTACTATGATACAATAGAAGATATTACCCACATCCTAATCAATGAGGATGTGATGAATCTTGCCCAAGATTCTAGGAGAGAACTTCTCACTTCTACTCATTGTACCCTAGCAAATATCATTCCTTGTGGGGAGACCTTTTATAGAGACTTAGCCATGTTCCACATGTTGCTTCCACATTCTTGTCCCCTCAATACCATGACTCCAGTGTATGGATTAACTACATCCATGGATCAAATCACAAAATAGGTCATGATTTTACCAGGGAAAACACTTAACATCAATACTCAATTAACAGAAAATCAGGAAGAAAAACTTATCCAACTTCTGATTTCCCATTCAATAGCTTTTGCTTGGGAATACCAAGATATGAAGGGCATCCCTCCTAAGATCTATACCCATCATATATAAACTGAGGATATCAAACCTGTCAGATAAACCCAGAGAAGATTGAATCCTACTTTAAAAGGCATTGTTAAGACTGAAATAGACAAATTACCACAAGCAGGGTTTATATATCCAATCTCAGACAGTCAATGGGTCTCACCCCTAGTCATAGTGCCTAAAAAGAATGGGAAATGGAGGGTGTGTATTGACTACAGGGAGCTAAACAAAGCTACAAAAAAGGACTACTTTCCCTTACCATTCATTGACCAAGTGCTGGACAACCTTGCTGGGATGACGTATTTTTCTTTCCTAGATGGGTTCAGTGGGTATAACCAAATTCAAGTAGCACCTAAAGATTAGGACAAAACCACTTTCACCTACTCTTAGGGAACTTTTTCTTACAAAGTTCTTCCATTTGGACTATGCAATGCCCCAGGTACATTCCAGAGGCTTGTTTTAGCAATTTTTGCTGAATTAGCTAATGAGTGCATGGAGGTCTATATGGATGACTTTACTATGTATGGGGACAATTTTGAAGAAGCTCTCACAAACCTTGAGAAAGTACTAAAATGCTGTGAGAAAAATTAATTATCTCTAAGCCATGAAAAGTGCTTCATGATGCTGGAGGAAGGAATTGTATTGGGATGCCACATTTCAGCAAATGGGATCAAAGTGGATGAAAACAAGATAGAAGTGATTAGACAGTTACCTTCACCCAAAAATTAGACAGGCGTTAGAAGTTTTCTGGGTCATGCAAGCTACTATAGGAGATTCATAGAAAACTTTAGCAGAATAGTTGCCCCCCTACTTACTCTGCTTAACAAAGACACAGAATTCTTATGGATAGAAGATTGTCAATCAGCATTTGAATCCTTAAAAGAGAAGCTTACTATCACACCTATTTTAAGAGGACCTAATTGGACTTTACCATTTCACATACAAACTGATGCTTCAAATGAGTCCATAGGGGCAGTTTTAGGACAAAAGGAGGAAGGAGAGAGTATGCATGCCATTTATTGCATCAGCAAAAACCTTACATCTGTAGAAAGAAATTACACCACAACTAAAAAAGAATTCTTGGCAGTCATCTATGCTATAAACAAATTTAGGCATTATATCACTGGATATAAAATATTTGTACACACTGATCATGCAACCATCAAGTACCTCATGAATAAGCCAGTAGTAGGTGCAAGGATCATTAGGTGGTTATTGCTATTATAGGAATTTGACATTACCATAGTTGATAATCTAGGCAAGTTTAATTTGGTTGCTGATTTTCTGTCAAGATTGCATACAGGAGAAGAAAACCAGCTAGTGGAGGACAGGTTCCCTAATGAACATCTATTTGCTATCTCCTCTATTGTACCTTGGTTCGTTGACATAGCTAATCTTTTAGCTACAGGCTTGTATCTATCCCATTTTACTTCAAAACAGAAAAAATGCTTAGTTAAGGAAAGCTTATTTTACAAATGGTTAAATGGGTTGATTTTTAAATGTGGTCCTGATTTCATTTTATGCAGGTGTTTAAAAATTGATGAAATTTTTGATGTGTTGAGAGCATATCATGATGAACCATTTGGTGGGCATTATTCTTCCCACAGAACTATCCATAAGATCCTAGGAGCTGGTTACTACTGGCCCTCTCTTCATAAGGATACTAAGAAGTATGTATAGTACTGTGACTAGTGCCAAAGGATGGGATAGCCAACCTTCACCTAGGAAATGTTACTGCATTCTTAAGTAATGATGGAGCCATTTGAACAGTGGAGTCTAGACTTTGTGGGACCAATTTCTCAACCATCACCAGGCAAGAAGTATATTCTAGTATGCACAGACTATGTGACTAAATGGGCTGAGGTTCAAGCATTGCAATTTGCATGAGAAGAAAAAGTTGTTGATTTCCTTTATAATAAGATTTTCTTGAGGTTTGGAGCCCCAAGATCCATAGTTTCAAACAGAGGACCTCAGTTTACTTCATAGATAATCAGAGCATTCACAGATTTATATCAAGTCAAGCACAGAAAATCTTCACCTTACCATCCTCAAGCCAATGGGCAGGTAGAGATGACCAATAGGGAACTTGAAAATATTCTGACAAGGACAGTAGAAATGAACATAAAAGATTGGGCTAACAGATTACCTGAAGCAGTTTTGGCTTATAATACCACTTGGAAATCCACAACAAAGTTCTCATCATATGAATTAGTTTATGGGAAAAAGCCTATTCTGTCTATAGAATTTTAACTCCAAACACTTAAAACTGCATTGGATATTGGTCTACCATTGTCCATAGCCCAACAGAATAGAATTCTTCAGCTCAATGAGTTGGATGAAATCCAGACAGAGGCCATTCAACAAATAGAACTGGTTCAGTATCAAAGGAAGCAATGGCATGACCAACACATCAAGAGGAGGACATTTCAACAAGGTGATTGGGTTCTTCTTTATGATTCTAAATTCAAAGAGTTCAAAGGAAAAATGCAGACTCACTGGATGGGTCCTTATCAGATAAAAGAAGTTTTTGAAAATAGAACAATACTGTCAGAACCTATTGATGGAAGCACAGACACATTCGTAGTAAATGGCCACTAAATCAGACTCTATAAAAGGCCATCCACTAAAGAAGAGTTCCTCAAAGATTTGTGTTTTGATACAGGGGACACCTCCTCTGTCACAGTTTGAAAAAAAAAAAAAAGGTTGAAAACCAGCAAATGGTGGCCTTTTGAAAAAAAAATAGAGGAAAATAGAAAACCAGTAAATGGATGTCTTTCTCAACCAAGGGAATTGAAAACCAACAAATGGTGGTTCCCTTCTTCATGCCAGATGAGAATAATCAAGCTACAGAGGTGATCAGATGTTGAGAGTTACTCAAACACACCTTCGACGCTTCACAGATTAGGAGCACCTCCAACGCTTCGCAAACTAGGAGCACCTAAAGCGCTCCACCAATAAAGAGTTATTCACAACCATAATAAGTGCGAGAGGACCCACATCTCCAGGCAATAAAGTAGAGACATCATTTGATGAGGTCATCATGACTCATCATCCACTTTATGGCAGGAACAAAAAAAATAAAGTCAACGCACATCTCGAGAGAAATCATTACTCTCATTTGCAAGGGTACTTACAAAGACTGCACTGACATCACCCTGGATACATGGATTCTTGAACCACTTAGTAGGAATGATTGCAGGTTGTGTGACAATAAAGATGATTGACATCATTTCAAGCCACATCAAGCTGCTTAGGTGCCACGTCGCATTCAGTCTCATCAAGGCCGCAGCATCTCTGCCAAGTACATCACGCCCTCATCATTAAGAATGGTTTAGGTAATTCTCTCTTAATTAAGCATTAATTAGCAACTGTCTTGTCATTTCTATTTTTGGGTGTCGTCATTATGACACGTCCTCCTACCATTATTTTTCTTTCCAAATTCATGCATGCTGCCATCTTTGTTGAACTATTACCATGCCTATGGAGTGTCCCATCACAAAGCTTCAATCATGACCACATAAGCACTCTAACTTATTTTAAGTTCTTTTTCCATAAGCCTAAGCCGATTAAATGAATTGACATAATAATCCTCATTCAAAACTACAACATACCCTGAAGAATAGAGTAGCTGAAACAGTTATCCGAGGCCTACGGAGTGAGGAAGAAGTGTAGGAATAGAGCATAGGAAGAGAATTTAGAAATGGGGGTTACAAAGAAATCAGAGCTAGAAAGTGCTACCGGCCTTTTGCAAGATGATGTTGCAGCAAACATTCTGAGCAATGCAGGATGGTTGGAATTCCTAGAAAAGTTTGAAGGGTTTCAAGAAGATATTGTTGATGAGTTCCTAAGAAACCCAAGGGACAATCAGACAGTTGTAAGGGGAGTTCAAATCAATCTCTCTTCAAGCACTATCAGTCATATTTCTGGGTTACCTGAAAAAGGTGAGAGGTTCTATCATCTAAAAACTTTATATGTTGATTTGATTAGGAATTTCTCTATTGAAGGTGAACCTGCAATACAATTGTATTTAAACAAATATGAGGTTAAAGGAATTCTTAGGTCCTCACTTCCAAACCCTTGGAAATTTGTAGCTACATGGCTAATGAAATATTTCACATGTGATGGTCAATTTTCCTTACTTTTAGGACCAATAATGAAAATGTTAATTTTTCTGAGGCATAGGAATGGACACCCTGAATTCAGCATAAACATTCCCAACTTTCTATACTCTGCCATTAAGGCAACTGTAGAAAAATATCAACAAAACAAAGGTCCTATGAAACATCATGGCCTCATTTTTCTGATAGTTAGGCACCACTTTCTATCTCAAGCTGATGGGGAAGAATTATGGTAGACATTTCTTGAACAAAAACCCCAAGACAGAGAGCCAGAGAGGGCACAAGAAGAGGGTGAGAGTTCCTCTAGCCAACAAGAAGAAGAGACAGAACCTTCAACCTCCTCTCCAACTATTGAAAAAGGAAATAAGTCCTCATTGGAGGCAACTTCATCTGCTACCCTTGTTTCTATTAGGAAGAAGAACTTAGGCAAAGAAGTTAAAGAGCCTACTTTGGAGAAAAATCCATACATGACTCACTCAGCTAGGAGGAAGATGACTCTGGCTAAGGAATCTTCTCCTAAGGAACTAACAGGGGAGAGGTTAGGACAAAAAGCAAAGAAAACCCCAAAGAAAGATGACTCTAGAATACACTATTGGGCTGAAGAAGCATCTCATGATTCTGATGAGATCCCTCTAGTGAGAAAGAGAATACTGAGAGAAGTTTCCCCAGAACCATCTGTCCATCTAGGTTCAAGTTCAACTTCAGAACAATCTCCTACTCTGGAGACAAAACATAGGTAGACTTTTACTATTTCCTCAAATTCTAAGGATGAGATACCTGCTCCGGAGGCACCTGCCCTACTTATGCTACAGAGAAGCAAAAGAAAAAGGCAACCCTCCCAAACTGAGAAAGATAATGCTCTCCTATCTGAGGTGCTTTTGGGTTTCAAAACTTCTGAGGAGAAAGTTGGGCCTTCATCAATACCAGTAGAAACAGCAGAAACCTAAGAAGAACCTTAGGATAGGGAGGCTACAGGGAAAGATGAAACAAAGCAATTGGGTGTAGTTGACAGAGCAGGACAGATGGCTATGGAAGATCCTATTTGTAGTAAATAGAAGAAGAAACAGGAACTTTCTCTCACTCCTCTGATCAAGAGGATATTGAGATTTCAAAAGAGCAGCAAATGTTGGAAGAAATTGATAATCTAAAGAGATTAGTATGGGAGAAAAACTTGATTATCGCTGACCTCAAGAAGGTCAGAATGGAGAAATAGATGGAGCAAAAATAGGTAATTGAAAAACTACAAACAGAGCTCCAGAGCAAGGACCAAATAATTCAAGAGAGTGAAGCAAAATTGGAAGCCCAGAAGATTGAGACAACTAAAATCATAAAGGAAAAGGAGATAGAGGTAGTACAAAGTATTTCTGATCTTACCAAGGCTAGAGACAATGGTCTCATAGTAATTGCAACATTAATTAAGAAAGTACAGAGCCAAAATAAACAATTGACTTGGGCCAACAACAAAATAGATGATCAAGAGGAATATATTCATGAGTTAGCTGGCCTAGGGGAAACCAGTGAAGAGGAAGTACAAACAGATCCATATGTGGGTCCAATCCCCATTGATATTCCTAAGGCCTTGTTTCATTGGGAAAGTATATGTAGAGAATATGAGGCTTCTAAGCCTATGCTGCAATTACAGAGGGCGGTTACTGCTATGACAAAAAGAGTAGAAACCTTGAAGGAAAGAGTCATCCAGATAGCCTCCATTTCTTCTGAGATTTTATCTTGCAGGCCTCCAAGTGCCAGTTATGCTATGTTTTTACAAGAAAGGGTCCTACAAAGAAAGTTGTCTTCAGTCTCGTCTGATCTAACTGAGAACACAAAAACAATAGAGGGGTTCATGGAAGCCTATACAAGGAGTTCTGATGAAGACAAAAAAATTATGTGTGAATTATATCTGCATGGATTCTGTGTTGACGATATGACCTTAATTCTTAATTATTTTGTAGGGGATTGCCAGCTCAAAGCATTCATGTCAATGATGAGGAATCATCAAATTTGGAATGAGTGAATGGAGGCTCACCTCAAGAAGGCTATAGAAACAAATCTTTTCATCAGAAAGGAGTGTCCAAACCCTCATGCTTTTGAGGTCCAATTCAGGGCATATGTCTATCACCCTGAAAGTCAGAACAAAATTTTGCCATTATACTTGAAAAATATGCAAGAGTGTTCCATTGATTTTAGTCTTTTTATGAACATTTCAGCTAATCTAGTGCTTGCAATAGCAAAGAAAAGGTGGAATATTCTAACCTCAGAGCAGAAAATGAGAGAGGTGGTAACCCCTGCAAACTTAAGGTTATTTATGAGGAAGGCAAGGTTAATATCCAAAATGATGGATAAGCATAAACACGAGTGGATAGGTGGGCATTTCAAGCCCCCTCTCATAATTGAGCCACTAACTGTCTGGGCTGAGAAGATGGAAGATGATAAGTTGCAGGAATGGTTGAAATAGGTTGATCAATATAGAGGAAATAGTATTACCAACCACACCACTTGGGCTACCTATGCACAAGATTATAGCTTGACTGACAGGCTACTCCACTAGAATAGGTCTAGATTGTGAGAAGCAGGAGGACCTGCTAAACCTTAGGTATGGGGGGATGATGAGTGCTAGGTTGCACCCACGAAATACATCTCTTTACCTCTCTTTTCCTCCTTTCTAATTCCATCTTCTTGATGACTGCACCCGAATAGGCTAGCAAGATTGTTCTAAATAATGATTAATAGAAGATGAATTACTTAAGATCATGATTTTTGATTAAAGGACTAATGTGCATGAAATTGATGGAAATATGCAGAAAAACTTCTCTTTTTGAATCAATAGGTATAGATGTTCGGGTTGACAATTTTGTGCATCTCTGGAGGTAGTCCTAATGATCTTCAGAGACAATATCAGAATACCACGACATCAAAAGTTTTGAAGTAAAGAGGAAAAGCATCTCCAAAGCTGGACTGAAGTTTGGAGCATCTTCAGGGCTAAGCTGGAAGGCCACAATTATATCTCCAGAGCTACAGACAGTATATCTCTAGAGCTACAGACAGAGACATACATCTCCAGTGCCTCTTTAGAGCAAAGCTATTTTCCAGTACAGCTATTGGTCAGACACTTTTAGTAGCGATCGTGATACCCTTAATATTACTCAAATCATCACCTGAGTGATTAAGGGCAATCTATAGTTAACTGCTGGGAGTTTTTTATCTCTTTTTAGTTTTTACATGAGTTATTGATGAAATTGATTTAATATCCATATTTTCAGGGCCTAGCTGCCCAAATTTATTAAGACTCAAACTTTGATTCAGAGTGGACTTCTATTCCACTCAATCTATTTCTATTGCATGGTTATTTTCCATAGTTAGATAGCTAGTATAATAAAGAGATGGATGTCATCTCATAGAAGAACTGGTAGATAAGATAAGTGATATCTCATCACTAATTTTATATATACTTATAGAAGTAGAAAAGAAAGTGATTTTTATTATTTTGATTTCTGTAATCTCATTTTGGTATCAATATTTCTCTGAATACAAAGCGAATGGAATTAGACTAAAATAAGTTTTGATCTTATTCTTTTGTGCTAATTCCCTATTGTAGTCTTCATCCCTAAGATTGTGGAGCAAGGGCCCACTCTCACCACCAAGGCAGAAGGCTAGTACCATTATTTTTTCGTTTCAGATTTTTCTTTACAGAATACTTTCTGATTTTGATAGATAGATGCATGTTGCAGTTTATAGATTTTCTTTAAGTAATTTACTGTTCAATCCTGTTTTCAGCATTCTTTGAATTCATTTAATAAGTAAATAGATCAATATCTTTAAATCAGTAAAAGTTATTAGAACTAGTTAGAGAAAACCAGTAACTATAGGATTCCTAATTGCAGATAGCCAAGGACACAGCCCTGGATTTGACATCTAAAATATGATTAAATGATGAGGTACAACGACCCTTGTCAAGTGCCATGGTGATTTTGAGTTCTATGGAGGTATTATTTTGGCTTGAGGCCTTATGGTTTTGTGATTATTGAGTTGGAGTGACCTCTTGAGTCGAGGGGTCCACTCCCCTACCCCTCAAAACTCATTTTAATGAGTTTAGTTTTGTAGAAATCCTTGGGTGATATTTTTGTGTTGTTTGTGGTTTCATTGTTGTGGTGTGTATGAATTCGGTGTGAGAACTACCTCCCTATCTTGGGGGTGACCCATTGGCGGATCTATGGTAGGGAGGAGGGCAATTTGCATGGCCTTGGTTCCCCTTTTTGTGTTTATATTTTTGCAAGTCATTTTAGACCCTTGGAGCTTTGGAGAAAAGTTTATTTTAGCATTATTTGTATTGGCTGTTTGAGAGCCAATGCCTTAGAGGCCTTAATGTATTGTTGTCAAATTTATTGGTCTACATTGTTCTTGCTATTGTAAAGAGTTTTAATGTGAAACATCTCTTATTTTTGTTGTCAAAAATATATGTTCATTATGTTGTTGTTTGTGCCGATATGGTTATGGAAAATTGACAAAAGAAAATGTTCTTGTTGTTTTATATTAAATGTTATTTTTATTTTTGTATCATGTACATTTTAACAAAACAAAATTGGAGATAATGCTGTTCAAATTTAGATGTATGTTTAAAAAAAAGGGAAATAAAACTACCATTTTATTACTATTGAAAGGATAGTTGTAGAGGAAAATCTGTTTCAAAAATATATATATATATATATATGCTTCCTGCCTTTTTTATTTTGTTAAAAAGAAAGAAAAGGAAAATATAGAAGAAATAGTAATTCTGGGTTAATTGCTTTCAAAATATATATATATATATATATATATATATATATATATATATATAGTGTGTGTGTGTGTGTGTGTGTGTGTGTGTGTGTGTGTGTTCTAAAAGCTCCTACTGTTATATTTAGATTATTTAAAATTGTTGTTACTGTGGACATATATTCAGTATTTAGTAATTTAATCTTACTATTCTTTCCATATTAAACATTGTATATATATCTTATAATATATATATATATATTGATTTATGTTTTAAATAGTAAATAAACCAGATTTTAATATAAAAAAAAAAGAAAAAGGGAAAAGTTTATCGTTGGTAAAGATCTTAACACAGAAGAAGCCGAACTCGTGAGGGTTTCTTTGTAAACGTTTTAAGTAAAAAAAAATAGTATATAGTGGACAGCGGCTCATTCAACATACAATGCAAGGTGTGGGGAGGGGGTTGTGCCCCCACCCACACCCTTGGGTGTGGGTGGGGGCACGTCCCCCTCCCCATACCTCCTTCCCTCTTTGAAAGCCACAAAACCTGCGGTGGGACATAAGTTTAGGGGTTGTCGGCCCTACCATGTGACTCGGGCTCCTTCATCCCTCCTGCCTTCTACACCTCTATAAACCCTGCAATTTCTTGATGTATATTCTTTAAATGCAAACAAATATATATATATATATATATATATATATATATATATATATATATATATATATATCCTCATCCTATGTAACAAGAATAAATATACACTTTCAGATTTATGCTATATATATATATATATATATATATATATATATATATATATATATATATATATATATATATATAAGAGGGAAACCCTATTGTATATAAACAATAAATATATACATCTGTAAGAGGTATTTCTATGGTAGCCATGGGAGTGAAAACCTTCAACCTGCAGGTGTAAACAACAAAGAGAGAAAACAAGAAAGAGAGAAAAGAAAACAATAGAAGAAATGAGACTTTAGGCTTATGGCATTTCTTTGAGAAAACAAATAAAATATTGGAAATAGGGTTTAGAGGGAGTGAGTGGGAAATTAGAAGTTTTATTTTATTCATTTCATTATTTTTCTTCCATGTACATGGGAATTCAAACCTCCCTCTCTTTTGGCCTTTTTTGACTTTTTAGATTTATTTTGGCCTCCATTAGTGTTTAAGTTAATTGATTTTTAATTGTTCCTTTGGGGTTGGGTTTAAATATTTTCCATGTGAGTTTTATTTTAGTTGGGAATGGGACATTGATTTATTTGAGATTCTTTATCCCTTTGCCTTTTATTTAGATTGGCCACCCTTGTTATTTATCTTATGCGGTTTCAATCTAAATTTTGTGGGAAAACCTTTTAATTGAATTATTCTTAATTTAATCGATTTTATTACGAGAAGGGATGTTTTATTTTTCCCTCTTTTCATACTTTAACTCAAGTTATTTAATAAATATAATTGTTGCAATTATATTTATTAAAGGACTTAGTTGTTGAATTTTATTTTGGTCGTTTAATTAATTTTTGATTTTAATAATTGAATGAGTGATAATTTCTATTTGACCTTTGGATTTTATTTAATTTATTCTTATACTTTATTTATTTAATTTTTGCCTTAATTATCTCTTGGGGAAATTCTTTAAAAATATTTATTTCAAATGTTGAAAATGCGTTATGCTACCGAATTTTCTTAGGATTTTAGGGTTTTATTTCAATGACTATTTTTGTGACATTTATTTTATCACTCCATTTCATCATGCGACCATCATATCATTGAAGCATTATTTTATTCAATTTTATTTATGCTTTAAAATTAGGGTTTGATTTCGATTCAGTCAAAATCATTTCACTCACCTAGGAAACTTAGGGTTTTGAATTACATCGATTCTAACCCTAGAAGCAACGCTCACTGTGTCGCATAACCCCCTAGTTAGCTATCATCATGTGGGGAATTGCGTAGGTAGACGCACTTCCCCAAGTATCGATTGACATGTTTACACCTTATGTGTATTGCCACTGAGCACGCTAATGCGTGCGAGGGGGTTTCTAGGGACACGTCGAAAAGTTTTTTGATATTTCGCGTCATGACCACATAACAAATGTGGACATGACACGTGTGTTGCGTGTCATGGCCACATGGGAAATGTGGGTATGACAATGTGCTAACACTTGGAAATAATCTACAATGGAGGATTAATGCATTGGAGATATATGGTAGAGGGTGAAATAGCTAAATATAAGTTCACCCACTTAAATGAATTAAATATGTTGACATTGGTTGAATCATATATGTACGTGTGGGGTTATTCAATTCAATCCATTATCCCCTAGTACCACATGAGAGCTTGCATATAGATTCATGGCCATTAAAATTATGACACCTTAGCCTAGGTGGAATTAAAAGTTCCATTTGGAAAATTTGGCTATGGACCCTAATTGGTAAAAGGGGACACAATCTGATGACTTGGCATGAAAAGAAAGATCTAACATGACTAGGGTCTAAATGGTGGAAGGCAAGATGTAGGCATCTACCTTTAGTTGTTTTTCCATAGAAAGTATAAATTAGACATAGCCTAAAACTATAACACATTTAATTCCTTAGTGATTCACACAATAAACACAATAGTCCCACCAAACGTATTTTGGTAAGAAACCTTACCATGTTTTATTGGTTTTTTATGATATCTTCCCACATGGACACTTGTACACTTTCCCTATGACCAATGTAATTTAGATACATTTAATCTCCATTTCATATCAAGGCCACTTATTGACTTGGGAACCTACCTCTTCAATTGCTAGGTGATGACAAGATCTTATGGAGCATATTAACCAAGGCAAGATAAATGGTGTATGCTCAAATGATGGAAGGGAAGATGTAGCTAGGTTCCTTTAGCTATTTTTCCATAGTAATGCAAATTTTAACACATGGCCTTCTATCCCCTTAATAAAATGCAAATTGTGGGCCTATGATGAGTGAGCATTAGACTAGTCATTCAAATTGACCACAAGCCACAAAGCTAGTTGTTGGTCACCTAGGTATTACAATAAAACACTTAAAAGAATGGGGATCTAGTTACAACAAGTCACTTCTAAAATAGAACATAATGTACAAGGATATCAAGTAAAGGCTAACTTGAGTGCAAAATAAAAGACTACAATATTTCATGTAGGTCTAAGTAAAATAAATCACCATGGATGCTTAATAGGGAAAAACCAAAGAGGGTCAATATAGACAAAGAAGACCAATAGGAAAATCTAGAGGAATTCAAAACTTATAAATAAATACTTTTCAGATCAATCATTAATAGGTCCATGAACATTTAGAAAAATTAAATAGGGACACACAGAACCAAAGAAGAAAGCCTATAAGATCATTGGAACTCAAAAGAGAATCCCTAGTTTAGAAAGAACTAGGGTTTGTTTTAAAGGCGACAATGTTACTCTAAGAGCTAAGTTCTAAAAAAATAGTGTATTTATGTAGCATGGGAAAATTACTTCTCAAAATACTAGCTTCAATTGAGCGAACTCTCCACTACAACTACACTTGGGTTCTGTTATTCAAGGTGTCGAATATGAAGTTAATCTATCATATATTCACTATAGAACCACTATGAGTCCCACACAAAGTAATGTAACATGAATAGGTGATTAACAATGAGGGGAAAACTAGAAAAATATAGAAATTAAACTATAGTAACAAAAATGATAGAAACTAAAAGCATAAATGAAAAGAGGCCAGAAAGAGGAAATTGTAGCTATAAGGAGTGAGCTTCATCCTTGGATGAAAATGTACAATGAGGACATCCGTGTTGGGCACTAGAATCCAAAATGAATGCAAAATGAAAATGTTCAACCCTATACGGCCTCAAACTACCTGCACAACACAAATCCCAACATACAATATACCTAATGATATCTAGTTGAAACATAAATAAAAGGAAAGTCAGATAAACCAATGGAAATGAAGAAGGATAAGAACAAAAGGAATTAATACAAAACCTCATGCAGTTGTATGATCTTCACTTCAAAGAACCTATAAAAAGAGAGGGAAAAAATGGTGGGGTTGCTTGGGGACTTGCCTTAGTCAATTCCCAATGTTGGTATTTCTACTAGCATCACGAGAAGCAATAGAAAATATGATAGAAATTGAAATGAAATGTGTGTGTGTGTTCTTATCCTAATTGTGTCTAGGAAGGTAAGAACAACAAGGAAACAACTAGATTAACAAGAGTTTCTTCCCTGATCTATGGGGAGAGAAACCTACAAAGTGTAGCTTGTGCAACTAACAAGAAAAATGGTGGTCTACACCAAACAAAGAAAGTGAAATGGTGGTCTATACCATACAATAATCTATGCAAAGCAAACAGATTTAAATAAACAATTATTGAGTAATTTGAATGGAAATATCTTACCAGTTTGAACATACAAGAGGAATCTGTGAGTTCTCAAAAGCTTGAAGACAATGTACAGCCTCAAAACCTAGCAAAAGAGAACCTCACAACAAATGCCAGAAAACCCCAAGAGCTAAGAGAAGTAGTCTCACAATATCAACAATATCCAACCTTCAATAGATGTTGTAGGAGTTTAGTTATCAAAATAAGAATACTAGAGAGCATCAAATCCAAAGTCTCTAAAACTTGAGAGAGAACATGTGAATGAATAAAAAATGTGTTGATTACATTCAAAATACTTCCAATACTCTTCCAAGAAGGAAGAATCATGAAATTGCATGCAAAGAGTCATTATGTGACTTTTGAAGGCATTGCCACAAATCTTCATGATCACTGAAAGAGTGTTGTAATGCCCAAAAATAGATACTTGTTAGAAAATAGAAATGAGATGCTAGCATGACATACCGACATCCACATAGAGCTCTTAGGTCTAGGTAAAACCAACTCCTGGTCATACAAGGCACCTTAGGACCATGTCAACATTAAAGTACTATAATGAATTTTTGATAAAAGGAGAAGAAATAGACCGAAACCACACCAACCTAACCTATCATGTAGAGAGGATGTGCAAAATGCTAAAATAATTACTAAACGTAGTGTGAAGTTTCAAGGGTATGCAATTTTCTATGTTACACTATACTTTCCAATGGGTACATCCAATTTTTATTATTGTTTCATTACTACTCTTAAAAAATTGCTTTGTCATTACTAAAATTCTAAATTCTTCATTCTTTCTTTTAACTCTATTTTCCTCAAACACCTTCTCACTTATAAAAGTTTTGGATAAAAGTGACCTAAAATTTTAATTAAGGAGTCAAAAAGAAGATGAGATATATCTATTGAATCAACATCAAACAATATACAATACATACAATTCCTTTGCTCTAGACAACTAGAATACTTCATTTTAAGGGCTATAGATGTAGACCCAAAATTAAAGAAGAACTATTGTAGAAATTTAACATAGAACCATTCTTACATGTTCCTAATTCTTAATTTTTTTGTTTGAGATATTGTATAATTGTAACCATGTTCATTATAGACAAATATGTTTCCTTTTGAAATTATAACAAGTTGGGATCATACATACTATGTAATCTACCATTAATAGTATGCTCAAGATTATAAACATGCCTTGTTTAAGTATAAAGATTTGCATATACTTAACTATTCAAAGTTATATCATAATTATGGCTATAACCTATACATTTTTTTATCTATAATTTGGATGGCTTCACGAATTAGAGTGAAAGTGGCAAAAGATATAAAATTATTATGTGGAAAATGGGATCTAGGCTAATTAATACTTTTAACCTAAGTTAATCCTTCACCACGTAGCATTGAAACACAAGCCTTCGAAGACTTAGTGATTGAATATCATCCACAAGGGAGAGCCAAGTTGTTCAGGGCTCTGTTCCTTTGTTGCAAAGGAAGGATTGATCACTAATGAATTGATAGAAACTATGTAACCCTAAACCCTAATTGATATAAACTATGTAACACTAAACCCTAATTGATAAATCTGACAGAAATATATAGACGACTATTAGAGAGACAAAAAATGGAAGTGGAACAGAGAAATAAAAATCAGAAAGAACTTGAGACGAAAAGACAGAGCAAATCTGAGAGGACCTATGCACTGGGGCACCCTTGTCCTAGGGTTTTTGGGCTGATTTTCTTTTGACAAACAATCTCTGTACCTATTCTCTGATCCCAGTCATTGTTATGTCAGAAACTCTTAGCTATGATATGTACATACACAAAGAGAGGAAAATGGTTGTGGCTATATATGATTTTTCCTCAGTCAAACCCCCATTTTAGTATTTCTACCTCATGGATAGCCAGATTAGAGAAGATCAAATAGTGTGTGCTCCTGAACTTATGTGCATCTAAGATTTTAAATGAGAAGAAAACTAAAAGATTTATCACAAAACGCTAACCCTATATGACTCAAGCATATAGAATGATCAACTCAAGAGAAGTGTCTCACTCAAGGAAACACTAACCTTCAAATCAAGGAAGGTGGACTAATCTGAAGTCTATAGAATAGGAAGGTGTTGCAACCAAACCCAATTGTGGTGATATAGGTGTTGACCTATTTTTTCCTCTGTCCAGAGCCAAATAGTTCACCTTGTATTTTTCTTGAAAATATTTTAGAAAATGACCCATACAAGGGTTAAATCCTTCAAATATTTATGCTATGCCTTGTCAAAATTTCCTAAAAACTTGCCTAAAGATTCCTTGCAAAAAACCCAGAAAAACCCAAAAATCTTTTAGCTTCAAGTATTTTCTATCGCAAGGATTTCTGAATTTCATGTTTAGTATTTGTGTGTGCATTTTTCAATGTATATTTGCATATACATTCGCCATTGTATGTTCATGTATACAAGGCCGCATATACAAGGAAAAACATACAAGTCATGCATACAAAGTAGAATGTATATTGACAATATACATTCACAGATACAAGGGTCATATGCAATGCCGATATACATAGACAAAGATGCAAGCCAAACATGCAAAGGTGCCAACATACAAGAGGTGGGGCCCACGGGTATACAAAGGAGATTGTATGTGTTCGACATACAATGAGAAAGTACTAGGCAGAATGTATATCAGGTAGATGCATCGGTGGTGAATGTACAAAGGGTCAGGTACAAGGGACACATACAAAGCCTTTTGCATATCGGCAATATACATTTGAATATACAAAGGCCAAATGTGCAAATGGTGGAGTCTTCGATATACAAAGGCGTTTGTATATCAACGACATACAAAGAAAAGATACAAGTCAAATATACAAGGGTAATATACAAAGAGGAAGAGATACAAGGCGTACCCGATAGCAATTCCAATCTGCTCCATAACCATTCGGGTTCGGCTTGCATGTTGCATTGGTATATTGCAATATACAAGCCTACATACAAAGGGATACATACAAGCCGGACTCGACCCAGAGGTTAATTCTGACAAATTCAAGCATCAAGTCTGTGGCTTGTATGTATAAGTGCTTTGTATATTTGAACATACAAAGAAATATACAAAGGAAGGTGATACAAGACGGACCCGACAGGGCAATCAAATACAGCTAATGGTCATTTTGGGGTCCGCGGCTTGTCTGTTTCCAGATACAAAGGAGATACAACTGGTGGGGTCCTCCAAGGCACAAGCGCTTTGCATGTATCTTCTGCTTGTATGTTTGCTTGTATGTTTCGATATACAATCCAAGATACAAAGTTAACATACAAATGGTAGGGCCCACATATACAAAGGCGATTGTATGCATATACAAGCCGTAGATACAAAGAAACATACACAGGTGCAGATGCAAGTTTTTGTATGTATATTCTCTTTGTATGTTCTCACATACAAAAGTCATGTACAATGTGAGATACAAGGGTCAGATGCATGTTTGTATGTGCAAGTTTTGTATGCATGTTTCGCTTGTATGTTTAAATATACAAATCCGAAATGTAAAGAGGTGACATACATTTGAACATACAAAGACATTTCATAGTCCGATATACAAAGCGCTTGGCATATGTAAAAGGAGTTGCAGAGAGGGTTTTAGATGTCGATTCAGGTGGCAAATTCAAGCGATATATACACAGATGCAAAGCGATATATACAGGCCATTGACCAAAACTTTGACCGTTTGTATCTCCTTCATCCTGGTGAATTTCCACATGCTGCAAAAGGAAAAAATGCATGTTTTTGCCTCCTCTTTCATTTGGCGGGCTTTTTAGGGGAATATTCTCAGTTTTCAATTTCGGATCTAGACTTGCACATTTTGGGCGAGTGGACGTTTCAGCGACCATATTGAGCAGATGTAGATATTTCTTGCACTCATTGCTGCACAAAGATGAAGCAACTCGCATTAATGACCGAAAATATCTCTCCACCGCCATATTTCAAATATTCCATATGTTCATTGTTGAAGATAACCATTGAAGCTGCTTGCATTAAAGACTTAAAATATCTTCCATTTGCCCCCAATTCCAGATTTTCTGCACCATAACTTCTTGCAGGTGGACAGTCATTAAAAGGTAGATATTTTCTGTTACAGCTCTTAGAGCGAATTCTGTAACCAACTTAGGTTAGTTTGGAATGCTATTTATATGCATTCTAGAGATGTAAATAAGTTGGAAAATTTTTGGCATTGGAGGCTTTTATGTTTCCAAATAGAGCTTTTTGCTACTGTAATTGTGCCTTCCCATTGAATATATGCAAGTTAGTTTGCCTCTTTCATTGATTTTCTAGTTTAGTGTGAATCTGCATATGACTGTCTGTGAACATTTTTGTTCCTCTCAATCATTTTATTTCTTACCTCTGCTAGAATTTATTTGAAATTGTGTATGTCTACTTATTGTATGTAGTTATGTTGTGCATCTCCTTAGTTCCATGAAGGTTTCTTTTAATCAGTCTGGTGCATCACCCTTACTTTCAGTTTTCCTATTTTTATTTTTCACTCAAAAGCATTCCTTCTCCCTTTTCCTCTAAAGATTTAGTAGCTTTAGGTGATATCCAGTCACGGAAGCCAGCCTTCTCCGGAGGTCTAATCTCATTTCACAAGATCCCACACTTCGAGATCATTCCCATGTTACTCTAGATTGCTAAAGTTTCACAACTGCAGCAAGGGTGCAAATCTAGGTGATAACAACTTTGGTACGCCTGGTGGGACTCAAGAATTAGAAAATAATCTAAATACTACCTTTTGTTACTAGTTTTGATGTGCAGCCAGTGATTTTTAGACCTGTGAGAGGTTAAGACTTGCATATCTGGCGACTCAGACTAAGAAGAGACAAGCAGATCAGTTCTACTGTGACATTATATGAGAAAGATTCAAACTCAGAGTTCAAGCTCATTTGACTATTTGCAGTTGTCACCACCTAGAAGACAGAGTAGAGCTGCAGTAAGGACCCCAGTTTCTAAAATGATACAATCAACTCCACCAAGTTTCAGGCCAGTTGCACCTGTAGTCCCTGTATCAACTCAAGCAATCCTACCTCTAGTTGCTCAAATGGTAAGGAATTAGCCATTTGTGTTTTTTATGGGGGTAGCCCATTGAACTTGACAGTACATGATGTTATACCCATGGTAGCTTTGAAGAGTCTGCCCTATTTTATAGGGGAGAATCAAACTACTCCCATTGAACACATTAGAGACGTGGCTTCTCTATGCCGGGTTCATCATATAACCCAAGAAAATGTTGCCATCAGGCTACTGGCTGCCTCTTTCAAGGGAATAGCATTGCAATGCTTCAGGAGTTTACCAATGCAGACTATAGGAACCTGGGATGATCTAGGTGATAAGTTAAACAAGCAATTTCAACATAAATCAAACAATTGTCATTGGTTGAACAGATGACTACAATAAAGAGAGCTCCCCAGGAGCAAATGATGGATTTCAACTTCAGATTTCAGAAGACATGGGATAGAATTCCTGCCATGGTAAGGCCTCCAGCTGAATATGCTTTTCTATATTTTTTGAAAGCCCTAAATAGTGATATTTTGGTGATGATACAATCATTAGGATGTACTTGTTTACCTGATGCATATGAAATAACTATTAGAGCAAAGAATAGCCTGATTTAGGCCAGAAAAATAGCACCTAGACCACCAATGCCCATCTTCCCCGAGATTCAAGCTTCAATGCCCTTACCAATTCCATATTTTGCCCCTTTACTTACTACTACAGCATTACCAAGTACTACCATTTCTGAAACTGCTTCTTCTAGCTCATCACAAGAGTTGAAAGATATTAAAAGCAGCCAACAAAAAATAGAGAACATCCTACAAACTTTTGGGAATGAGCTGGTAAACATCAAAAAACAACAGTCCCAGAGTAGGTAACCTTATCAGCCACAACCTTAAGGGCAAAATCAGCCTTATCAAGGGCAAAACCAACCATATCAGGCCAACAGGCCTCCATATCAAAGCAATTACCAGGGTACCAGGTAGAATGTGAACCAAAGGCCTTTTCAGCCTTACAATCCGATGCCCATTAATGTTGTTAAGGACCATGTTCCTGTTCAGAATAACCTTGCAGCTGAGTATGAATGGTGTTTTCCATACAATTAGCCACACAATCAGGCAGCATGCTCGAATGGGGTTATAAATCAAGCTCTGATGGTACAGAATGTTGCAGTCTCTCATCTAAATACACCTCATGATGGGGCTATGCAATAGCAGGACCAGCCTCAAAATGATTCTGCCTTCATAAATTAGCAAGAAGGTGAATTCTATGTAAACAACGATAATACTCCAGTTGTAGCCAACACAAGAGCCAAGAAGAGGGGTTATGAGGTAAAACAAGTAGTAAATAAAGGAAAAGGACATGCTGATGCTTCTACATCCCATGTTCCCCATATTTTACAAAGAAATGTATCAGCAACAGCAAGGGAGATGCCTCATTTGCAGGCTGATACTGTTGCTACAAAGTCACAACAAAAGGTAAGTGTCACTTCCCCTTTCAATATTATTAAAAATATGAATAAGATGAATGTGACAATGTCTATGTGGGATTCCTTAGCAATCCCAGGCCAAAAGGACATATTGCAATCTGCCTTATCTGATTTGAAAGTGTCCAATGATGCAACTGTTGACCCAACTAGAGTTGTCCTTACCAATTCACCCCAGGATAACAACAAACAGCCAAACAAAGGTGCCAAACCACTTCCTTTTTATGTGTCGTTAATAATTGGAGACAAATTGGTACATAACTGCATGGTAGATAGTGGTGCAAGTAGTTCTGTGATGCTGAAACAGATTGTAGACCAACTAGGATTGAAGTACCAACCCCTTGAGAAAGGTGTGCTTCAGTTAGATGGCACCGTTGTTAATACTGTGGATGTGATCAAAGACCTAGGTCTCACTCTGCACACTTTCCCAAATGTTTCCATTTTCCAGGAGGTATTCATCATAGATTTGCCTCCCTATTTTGCCATGTGTTTATCAAGAGAATTCACAGCCAAAATAGGAGGATATTTATCCTCAGATTGGTCCCACATGTTTTTCAGGACCAGATATGGCACAAAATTAACCTTAAAATCTAAATTTCTTTCAAATCATCACATAGAGCTTATGTTTCAAGTGTTGTTAATACAAATTGCATTATCTCTGATAACCCTAAACTTGTTGTTGCCCAAGAGTTACAAGCTGAAAGTATACCTGAGGTGTTGTTAAGGGAGTGGGCCTCAAAAAATGTTGTAGATGATCCTTAGGGGCACATCCAAGAAACTAGTATGGGGGTTTACATACTGCATGAGCCTGAAGCAGCAATTCCAAATTTGGTAAAGGATGTGGAACAATAGACAAAGCAGCAAAATGAGGTGTGGAAAATGTACTTTGATGGCTCTAGGAATAGAAATGGATCTGGTGGTGGTGCAATGCTTGTGTCTCCACAAGGTGAAAAATATTTTTCTTCTTTCCATTTTGCCTTTACATGTACAAATAACACTGCTAAGTATGAGGGATTGATTCAAGGTTTGCAATGGGCAAGAAAGAAAAAAATTGGTTGTTTACAAGTGTTTGGAGATAGTGAACTCATTGTAAACTAGGTGAGAGGGCTGCATGTTACAAAAAATGATGTTTTGAAATTCTACAAGCATAGGGTATGGGACATGATTGAAGAGTTTGATGCTTTCAATCTGATCTCTATCCCAAGAAATCAGAACTCCCATGCTGATAGGTTAGCTGCAATTGGGGCCCAGTTTGACATTCCTAGTGATATTCAAAGAGAGAAGGTGCAGCCTCATGTAAAAATAGTTGATAGACCATCTATCCCTGACAATAATATTAATTGGTAGGTTTTTGAGAGTGATGAACAAATCCTACGTTTTCTGTTAGAGGAGGATGAGTTTTCCATGATGAATCAGGATAAACTCAAACAACAATATGAGGATGGTCAAGTTATTTCGTTAAGGACAAACAAACTGCCCAAAGGATTGGTAACCTTGGAGTCTATTTTTGGGACTGATGACCAGCTAAAGAAGAGTAAAACTATCATGTAGGTCAAAGAGGAACATTACGAGGAGCTAGAAATTTTTAAGGGTAAGCTTCTCAAAATAGGTAAAATTTGTTCCCCTAAAGATAGGAAAGCCTTCATTGCTCTGTGTCAAGAGTTTGAAGATGTGTTTGCTTGGGATTATTCAGACCTAAAGGGGTTTGACCCTCATATTGCCTAGCATACCATAGAATTAGAACCAGGTACAAAACTTGTGAAATAGAAACAAAGGCCCCTAAATCCAAAGCTGGAGCCCATGATGATTAAAGAGTTGACCAAGATGATCGAGGGAAAGATCATTTTCCCGATCAAGCATACTTCTTGGGTCTCCAACCTTGTCCTTGTGAGAAAAAATAATGGAGAGATCAATCTGTGTGTCGACTTCAGAGACCTCAATAGAGCCTCCCTAAAAGACCACTACCCGCTGCCCTCAATGGAACAAATTCTGCAAGTAGTGGCTGGTTCTGAAAGACTCTCCTTACTTGACGGATATTCTAGCTATAATCAAGCGTTAGTCAAGGAAGAGGATTAGTTCAAGACCTCTTTCACCACCAAATGGGGTATGATGGCCTACAAGAGAATGCCCTTTGGTCTGTCAAACATTGGCTCAACTTTTCAAAGAGCTATGGACATGGCTTTTAAGGGTTTGCTATATAAACTGGTGCTTGTGTACTTAGACGACATCACATTTTTTTCTAAGAATGCATCTAAACATTTATCCCATTTGAGGGAAGTATTTGAGAGATGCAAAGAGTTTGGGATATCTCTCAATTCCAAGAAATGCATTTTCGTTGTGCATGAAGGCAAGCTGCTAGGGCACGTTGTGTCAAAGGAGGGCATTACCATTGACCCTGAAAGAGTAAAGGCTATTTTGGAGTTGCCTTTAACCAGCCATAAGAAGGGACTACAAAGTTTATTGGCAGAATTAATTTTCTGCAAAGATTTATTCCCAATATTGCAAATCTTTTGAAGACTTTGACGTCTATGTTGAAGAAGAGTGCAATGTTCAGTTGGACGAAAGAGGCCAAACTCAGCTTCAAGTCCATAAAAGAAGCATTGTCATCTACACCAACTCTGGTAAACCCTGACTTCTCCAAAGATTTTATCTTGTATGCTTATGGCAGCCTGGATACAATCTCTGTGATTCTGGTACAGCAGCAAAGTGACAGCTTTGAACAGCCAATCACTTTCTTTAGTCAGGGGCTGGAGGAGTATGAGTAGAGGTATGGCTTCATTGAGAAACATATCCTCGCAGTGGTAAGGAGTCTAAAAAAGTTTAGGCATCTTGTTTCTAATAATAAGATACATTTGATGGTCGCTCACCCCAGCATGAAGGAGTTCCTGTTAAGTAAGGATGTAAATGAGAAAAGGGCTGGTTGGATCACCAGGGTCATGGAATATGACGTGGAGATCAAGATAACCAAGCTTGTCAGAGGTAGAGGACTTAGTGAACAGCTTGCTACCAGTTCTGAGAATGAAATAGAAAAGGAAGGAGAGGTGCTTCTGACCATTGAAGATGCACCTCAGGATGATACAGCAGCAGTGGGCACAAGCTGGGTTAATAACATGACTCAATTTTTGTAAACTGGTAAATGTCCAGCATGTTTAGATAGAACCAAGAGGAGGTACTTTAGACTGCAGTCCATTCCATATGTTTTAATAAATGGCATCCTTTTCAGAAAAGATTTTAATGGTGTATTGTTAAGATGCGTTGATAATGATTAGACTGACAAGGTACTGCATGAGTTTCATGATGGAACAGCAGGGGGTCATTTTGCCCCAAAGACTACTGCTTGGAAAATAATAAGAGCTAGATATTGTTCGCCCAGCTTATTCAAGGATGCCCATGCATGGGCTAGAAAATGTGTAAAATGTGCTATTTTTGCAAGTAAAGAAAGGCTGCCAGCTTTACCTCTGTAGCCAATTCAAATAGAGCAGCCCTTCATGAGATGGGGCATTGATTTTGTAGGTCCCATTAACCCACCATCAAGTGCAAGTCATAGATGGATACTTATAGCTATAGACTATTTCACAAGGTGGACTAAAGCAGTGGCTCTGAAGGAATCAAATGAAAATATTGTTTTGAATTTTTACCAAGATTTGATATCTAGATTTGGGTGCCTGAGTCAATTATCTCAAACAATGCTTTAGCCTTTGTTGGATTAAAGATAACTGGCTAGGCTGTTAAGAATGGGATCTATCTAAATACTTCATCAAATTATTACCCACAGGGTAATGGTTTGGTTGAATCTACAAATAAGAGCCTCATAAGGATTGTTAAAAGATCAATGGAAGACAACCAGAGGATCTGGCACACTTGTCTGAAATATGCCTTATGGGCAGATAGAATAACTCCCAAGAGGTCTATTAGGAACTCCCCATATATGTTGGTTTATGGGAAAGAGGCAAGATTGCTTATATCTGTGGAGCTTCCAGCACTTGACATCATGAATCAGCTGGAGATATTTGAAGAAGAAGATCCCATGGTTGTCAGATATGCTCAACTCATGGAGCTTGAAGAAATTAGAGATAGGGCTACGAAAACTATGGAGTATCATCAACTTTAGACCAAAAGAAATTTTGACCAGAAGGCCACTCCCAGAATCTTTAGGGAGGGTGATATGGTGCTCAAATGGGATGAGTTGAAAAGCAGACCAGGAAAGCACTCCAAGTTTGACAACATGTGGAGTGGCCCATTTCTCATTACTGAATGCAAGGAGCATAATGCATTTCAGTTATCAAACATGGATGGACAAAATTTACCTATCCCAGTCAAGGGGATACACCTAAAGAGGTGTTTTGAGGTATGAGTGCCTTGTAAATCAGTAGATTAGATTTCTTGTTTTCAATAAGTGTTGTTGCACAATAGTTTAGATCACTTTTTGTTTTCCCTAAGTGCTATCTAGCACAGTTAGATGGATTGCCTTCAGCATTTTTGTCTTGGTTTGATTTTCTAAGTATTCTTCACTGCTAATATGCTGAGTTGCTAAGGTCAGCATTGTTTGTCAAGGTATATTTTTAGTCTCTGTATGACTCCATGCCCAATGGATGCTTAGGGCCAATGATCTAATTGTTTAGCAGGCAGACATCCCATAGAGGTTGCCAAATTGTTGACCTATTTTTTCCTCTATCCAGAGCCAAATAGTTCACCTTGTATTTTCCTTGAAAATCTTTTAGAAAATGACCCATACAAGGCTTAAATCCTTCAAATATTTATGCTATGCCTTGTCAAAATTTCCTAAAAACTTGTCTAAAGATTCCTTGCAAAAAACCCAGAAAAACCCAGAAATCTTTTAGCTTCAAGTATTTTCTATTGCAAGGATTTCTAAATTTCATGTTTAGTATTTGTGTGTGCATTTTTCAATGTATATTTGCATATACATTCGCCATTGTATGTTCATGTATACAAGGCTGGATATACAAGGAAAAACATACAAGTCAAACATACAAAGCAGAATGTATATCGGCAATGTACATTCACAGATACAAGGGTCATATGCAATGCCGATATACATAGACAAAGATGCAAGCCAAACATGCAAAGGTGCCGACATACAAGAGGTGGGGCTCGTGGGTATACAAAGGAGATTGTATGTGTTCGACATACAATGAGAAAGTACAAGGCAGAATGTATATCGGGTAGATGCATCGACGGCGAATGTGCAAAGGGTCAGGTACAAGGGGCACATACAAAGCCTTTTGCATATCAGCAATATACATTTGAATATACAAAGGCTGAATGTGCAAATGGTGGGGTCTTCGATATACAAAGGCATTTGTATATCAGCGACATACAAAGAAAAGATACAAGTCAAATATACAAGGGCAATATATAAAGAGGAAGAGATACAAGGCGGACCCGATAGCAATTCCAATTTGCTCCATAACCATTTGGGTCCGGCTTGCATGTTGCATTAGTATATTGCGATATACAAGCCTACATACAAAGGGATACATACAAGCCGGACCTGACCCAGAGGTTAATTCTGACAAATTCAAGCGTCGAGTCCACGGCTTGTATGTATAAGTGCTTTGTATATTTGAACATACAAAGAAATATACAAAGGAAGGTGATACAAGCTGGACCCGACAGGGTAATCAAATACAGCTAATGGCCATTTTGGGGTCCGCTGCTTGTATGTTTGCAGATACAAAGGAGATACAATTGGTGGGGTCCGCCAAGGCACAAGCGCTTTGCATATCTTCTGCTTGTATGTTTGCTTGTATGTTTCAATATACAAGCCAAGATACAAAGTTAACATACAAATGGTAGGGCCCGCATATACAAAGGCGATTGTATGCATATATAAGCCGTAGATACAAAGAAACATACACAGGTGCAGATGCAAGTTTTTGTATGTATGTTCGCACATACAAAGGTCATGTACAATGTGTGATACAAGGGTCAGATGCATGTTTGTATGTGCAAGTTTTGTATGCATGTTTCGATTGTATGTTTTAAATATACAAATCCGAAATGCAAAGAGGTGACATACATTTGAACATACAAAGACATTTCATAGCCCGCTATACAAAGTGCTTGGCATATGTAAAAGGAGTTGCAGAGAGGGTTTTAGATGCCGATTTAGGCAGCAAATTCAAGTGATATATACACAGATGCAAAGTGATATATACAGGTCGTTGACCAAAACTTTGACCGCCTGTATCTCCTTCATCCTGGCGAATTTCTACATGCTGCAAAAGGTAAAAATGCATGTTTTTGCCTCCTCTTTCATTTAGCGGGCTTTTTAGGGGAATATTCTCAGTTTTTAATTTCGGATCTGGATTTGCATGTTTTGGGCGAGTGGACGTTTCAGCGACCATATTGAGCAGATGTAGATATTTCTTGCATTCATTGTTGTACACAGATGAAGTAGCTCGCATTAATGACCAGAAATATCTCTCCACCGCCATAGTTCAGATATTCCATATGTTCATTGTTGAAGATAACCATTGAAGCTGCTTGCATTAAAGACTTAAAATATCTTCCATCTGCCCCTAGTTCCAGATTTTCTACACCATAACTTCTTGTAGGTGGACAGTCATTAAAAGGTAAATATTTTCTGTTACAGCTCTTAGAGTGAATTTTGTAACCGACTTAGGTTAGTTTGGAATGCTATTTATATGCATTCTAGAGATGTAAATAAGTTGGAAAAATTTTGGCATTGGAGGCTTTTCTGTTTCCAAACAGAGCTTTCTGCTACTGTAACTGTGCCTTCCCACTGAATATATGCAAGTTATTTTGCCTCTTTCTCTAATTTTCTAGTTTAGTGTGAATCTACATATGACTGTCTGTGAACATTTTTGTTCCTCTTAATCATTATGTTTCTTACCCCTGCTAGAATTTATTTGAAACTGTGTATGCCTACTTGTTGTATCTAGTTTTATTGTGCATCTTGTCAATTCCATGAAGGTTTCTTTTAATCAATCTGGTGCATCACCCTTACTTTCAGTTTTCTTATTTTTATTTTTCACTCAAAAGCATTCCTTCTCCCTTTTCCTCTAAAGATTTAGTAGCTTTAGGTGATATCCAGTCAAGGAAGCCGGCCTTCTCTGGAGGTCTAATCTCATTTCGCAAGGTCCCACACTTCGAGATCATTCCCATGTTACTCCAGATTGCTAAAGTTTCACAACTACAGAAAGGGTGCAAATCTAGGTGATAACAATAGGTACTCAAGCCAAACTCAAGTTGGTGGTTCCAACCCTTCTCTCAAATATGCAAGAAGGAACAAGATAGACTCAAGATCTTGCCTGTAAATCTACCACAATCCTTTCTAAGAGTATATAATCAGTATTCCAACAACAAATAAACCTGCAATAATTCATAAGTCTACAATAATATCAAGATAGGTAATATTTCTCTCTAGATTCTTTAGTCTTTTCAAATTCTTGTTTAAATATGAATCCCAAGGAGGGAAAATATTCAAATATTAGAGGCCAATGAAGCATAGGACCAAAATGTTGAAAATGAGGTCACGCCACACAAGACAAAGCTGACACCGTCGGGGGATTTAAAACTCTACAAGATACGGGAGGACACTAGCGCTTGGGTGCTAGGGTACTAGATAAATCACTTCGAAAAGTTAGCATTGTTTCAGGACATCACCAGGATCTTAACACTACCCTATGTTTTGGCATTTGATCAACGATAACAATTTAGTAAAGTTTAGGAAGATTTTGGGAGGTCTAGGAAAGTTTAAGAAGGTGAAGCACTTCTCTCAAGTCGAGGGTAAGGCTAAGGATAGAAAATTGGACTTAAAATGGACTAGGGGAGTGGACACTAAAGTGAGTGCAAAATATGACGTGAAATTGTCCTTGCACCAACAAGGAGCACAATTTACAATGGTACATTTGAGAAAGGTGATATGTAAGATGTGAAATTATAGATATGCTATGTAAGATGTGATCATGAAAATCATGGTAGCATGTGTATCAATATGTCTTCTCCAAACAAGAATAAGGATTTCATGAGTGCATGCCCATCAAGTGGTTTGTTAGAAATGAAAACAACCATAAATATAAAGGAGAAGATAAAATGTGAATACAACAATAGGAGAAACACAACAAACAAGGTGTATTCAAAAGGTCAAAGACAATCCATTAGAAGGAGAATTAAAAAATAGACGCTCAAGAGAAATGCAAAATAAGTAATGCAAAGAGAAAATAGATAAGCGACCAAAAATCAGGCCCATAAAAATCATCTCCCTCAAAAAGGATAAGCATAAAATAAAAAATAAAAACCAACTATAGTTTTGGTTAACATGATGGATATAATTTTGAGAGACCATGACTTTGCATCATCTCAAATCCCTAGGGAAAAAACATAAAATAGAGAATAGAAAACAAAGTAGAAGGGAAAATTGACAAAAAATTAATTAAGCATGGCAATTATAGAAATATGAACCATTAAACATGGTTTTATGTTATCCACATTGTTAGAAAGATGGTTGCCATTGCACCAAAAGATTGACCTATTAATGCCCAATACAATTGCCAAAGTTAATGAATCCATGGGAGGCAGTTAAGCCTTATCACGAACCCAAGTGTTACAATGCACAGCACAAGGAGACCTAGGGCAGGCACACCTTGCAACAATCCCCCATCACAAGCGAGAGGTCCGAACCCATGACCTAGGCTCTGATACCAATTGTTAGAAAGACGGTTGCTGTTGTACCAAAAGATTGACTTGTTAATGCCTGATAAAACTGCTAGAGTTAATGAATCCATGGGAGGCAGTTAAGCCTTGTCATGAACCCAAGTGTTGTGCTGCACAACACAAGGAGACCAAGGGCTCACACCTTGCAACACACATACTAACTGAGAACATGAGAAAATATCATAAAGTGTAATCAAAGTAAAGACATGAATTATAAATAAAGTAAATCAAATAGTAATGGAACCATAATAAACTAATAAGATAATAATAGTCACATCAACTATACTTGGTCATCCTCATCCCACTCACAAAGTATAAAGCCTCCAAAAATGATCATGTAAGTTTGCCTTGTGATGGGCCAAGACAAACATGTAATGTTGGCCCCTTTACAAATGTTTGGGTAAGTGGAGTTATTCTTTATTTTCTTTTGGTACCCAAATTTGTTTTTATTTTTTTATTTCATCATTACCTTGTGTGTTTAATTTCATTTGAACACTTACCTTTGATTATTTTTTTCTCTTTCTTTACCACTTTCTTTTCTTCTTTCTTGTCTACATCATTTGTTTTTTCATTTTTCATTTAAATTATAGTCTTTATTTTGATAGGATTTGGTGTGAATGATCCATAATTTTCTTTGTCTTACCACATCTCCTTAAGGCACCCTTAGTTTTCATCTAATGTCATTTTATCTTGATTCATCTTCAATTATCTCTCTTTAAAATATTTTATATAAATAAAAAAAGTGTATTGTTTCTTTCGTATGGAGTCTCTTTAGGATTTTAGATGAATGTATTGATAGTAAAATTCTATAAATTTGAAAGAGCATGATAAGTATGTGGAATAATTATTTTTCATCATACACAAATTTTATTTAGTGGTATAAAATGGATGGTACCACTTAAAACTGCTTGATCCATGGTTTTCCAAGAAGAATCCTAAACCTATCTCATGTAAGGATAACATGGAAAACCACAATTACTTATTTTGGACCAATCATTATATTTAGTATGATTCTTCCCAATGTCTCTTGCATAATACTATTTGAGCATTTCAAAGCTATGCCTAAAATGTATATTGGTCTTTTTTTAAGTGACAATTGAGAAGATATCCCTTTGTACATCACTAGTAGAAAAATAGAAATAAATGACTAAAAAACTACTAAAAATTGCATATAAATGACTAAGCTTGGTCACGTGACCATTAGTAGTTTATTGCCGGTCATTTATAACGTGACCAAATTTCTGACTAAACCATTTTGAGTCATTTATTGGTTGTTTTGATTGATCAATTTGGTAGTATATTTAGTTGTTAATTTAGTCATTGATTTAGTCATTTTTATTCACTAATTTCTATCCATTGGTAGTATATTTAGTCATTTGTATTAACTGATTTCTATCCATTGGTAGTATATTTAGTCATTTTAATCATTGTTTTGCCATCAACTGGTCATATATTTAGTCATAAAGGCAATGAAAAATAGGACAGAAATCAAGGGGAAGAAGCGTCACCACAAGATCACATTAACCATTTTGAAGCTTGCATAATGAAACAATTTTTAGAAGGTAAAAACAACTTGTTTTATTGATAAAAATGCTTACAAATAGCATACAAATCTGAAAATAAGTTACAATGCTTTCTCTTTGATAAAAAAACCTTCATGGTTATAATACATAGCTCAAAGAATGAGCAAGAAACTGATTTTCTGAGTTACAATGCACCAAAAGACATAAAGAAGCTTGTTTTAACTTACAATGCTTTTCCAAAAGTGAAAAGAACTGAGGAAAAATGAAATTAAACTATGATTTTGACTATCCTACGCTAGAGGAAAAGTAGGACAGGTTTAAAATTCATTAAATGTTTCCTTTATGACTATTATTGACTGCTTCCTTGAAGCTTGGGCACTTGAAACTATCTTTGTCTCATGGTTTGAATGCTTGGAAACTTCTTGGTGGTGTTGGAAAAAGACAAGTTGATCTTTTCAACTGTTATATTCTCCTAGATGCTTAAACATGTCATATTTATGTTCAAACTACCTTTATAAATGCTCCAACTACTATATTCCTTCAAACTAGTCTCCAGGTCACCCAAACTACCTCAACAGCCATGTGCAAGATAATAGGACATGTGTGCAACTATCTTTGACTTCTCAACAACCTATTGGAGGCATAGGAGAACTTCAAGGTTATCTTTAACACATGTTCTCTTGATGTTGTCCTATGCCATTTTATTACTTCAGTAACACATTTACTAACTGAGACTATCACTTGGTAGACCTCTCTGTCTACTTCATAAGTGTTGTTCTTGTAGATGCTACCATGATTGTCTTATATTACTATTACATTCAACTCCTCTCTTGAAGAGCCTTGAGGCTAGAATTAAATGTTTTTTTCACTGGCTTAGAAATTCTCCTATTTGCCTTTGATAATAACCTTGTAAACCCTTTAAGTCCATTGGTCCTTGCACATATGTTGACTTTACTTTGACTATGTAGATTGCTTTAGAGGAAGACTGACACTCATAAAAACTAGTGGTTGTCCTCATTTAGGCATCACTGACCCTGCTATAGCTTGTCATGGCAACCCTGTGACTATCCTCTGATGTCTTGGCATTCAACATACCCTACAATAACTTGCATTGACAAACACCTATCCTAAGGTCTGCCACTAGGTATCACTGAGCATAGAAGCACAAAGACATTCATATATGTCTTCTTCACAAATCCATGACTATCCCATGAAGCTCACTGTCCTAGTTTAAGATCACATTGTCATCTCTATAGAGATCCTGTCTCATGCACCCAACTTGCTTTAGTTTATAAGCTGCCACTGTGAATTGTTACCTATAGCAATAAACTATCCTTATCTATGATGATTATGCCTCTAATGACTATCAGCTTTGGTAGGATGCCTCAATTGTCATGGATGCCTCATCTTTGGTAGGATGCCTAAACTCAAGTAAAGAATGCAAGCTATAAATTTGTCCTAAAGAATATTTTCTATATCACTCCAACAATAAAGAAATTAGGTTGGATTCTCCTATGCTCATATTTCAATCTACATATTAAGAGGCATTTGTATACAGAATTGTCAAACAAGAAGAAATGAGATCAATAGAGCCTCTTACCTCATCTGAATCCATGGAATTATGCTCATTATGTGCAAAAACTATGCATCCAGGGACCCACTTTATATTAAATCATATCCTTTGGCCAATGTAATAGTTACCTTTTGTATTATTAGATCGGGGGGACTTTAAAGAAACTCTCATTGATATGATTAGGTCTCTTCGATGAGCTTTATGATCTTCAATATGAATCTCTTTATCGAAGGGACTTCAAAACACCTCCTTTCAATACAACGTAGTCTCCTTGATGTACTTTGTGTTATTAAATGTGGATCCTTCCATCAAAGGGACCTTAAAACATCTTATCCCGATATGTTATATTCTCCTCGATGATGTTCATTTATACAAATTATTTTGTTGAAGAGACTTTAGAACAACTATTACTAATATGGTATGGTGTCTTTGATGATGTTTGTTTTATCAAGGAGACTTGAAAGTTGCTCCCACCAATACGGTGTAGTCTCTTCGACAATGCTTACAATCTATCATGCAGATTATTCTATCGGAGGGACTTTGCAGTATCTCCTACTGATATAGTGTAGTGTCTTTGAACATGCTTCTTCTTGCAAATTGTTTTATCAGAGG
This sequence comes from Cunninghamia lanceolata, assembly GCA_027924645.1. Lineage (NCBI taxonomy): Eukaryota > Viridiplantae > Streptophyta > Pinopsida > Cupressales > Cupressaceae > Cunninghamia > Cunninghamia lanceolata. The sequence goes on along the minus strand of BSBN01000204.1, from coordinate 727,866 downwards.
AACTTCAAAATGACTCTCACTAATGTGGTAGAGTCTCCTTGATACAGGTTATTTCCTATTAGGACCCGATAGAAAATATGAGCTTAATAAGAAGATGACTATGGGAGAACATAATGGGATGCTTAAAGTGGCAAATTTATATGATGGACTGAGTGATAGGCTACATAAATGAATCATAGTAAAATGCTATTGGTCACTGGATTAGGGTTAGGGTTTTAAAAGAAACAAGTCAACCCTATGCTACAGTTAACTCATGCTCATACTCCTTTAGAACCTGGAGTCAAGGGTATAATCCCTAGTTGTAACATACTTGTGATTTGAAAAATAGTCAATTTATATCACCAAATTTGGTAATTCAGGAGTTGTATTTTCAATCCAAAGAAGAAGACAATTAGTGGACATATTGGTAATCAATGTTTCTATCATAGAATGCACAATAACAAAGAAGCAAAATTGAAATTGATCATGGTGGAAAGGGTCAAAAGAATTTTGAACTTATAAACCCTAAAGTATGACTAAGTGAGAGAAAATAACAAACAGGGGGAGCAACACTACAAGTTGATGAGGAGATTTAAGTCAAGGGGTTAATTGACCAACACCTTTGCCATTGATGTCAAAGGGGGAGAATTGAAGTAGTAAAACATAGCATGATCCAGAACAACGTGACAATACTAAAGTTAGGGGGAGCATAACAATAAGGGGGGCATGACAGGGAATTTGGATGCATGTTACAAGTTTAATTCCCATATGCTCCAAAATGCATAGAGGAAACTATTAAAAAACAATCTGCTAAAATTAGAATTGCCTGTATGGTTCTGGTACTCAGTGAAACCTATGTAACTACTGTAAGTTACACCAACCAATAACAAACTAATTATGATGTACATGCACTACCCATGCCATGAAGACTTAGTGAAAAGGTGCCTTGGGGATTAGGTTGGTGAATTGGTTACAAAATTAGAAATTAATACCATACACATGCCTGATAACATGGAACACAGATAGGCAACTTCAAGATATGGTCTTTCTAAGGATAAATTTCTCAGTAAGTGTCGCCTAGAAAATTTTGGAGGTATTTGTAGAAACAAATTTTCATGAAATACAAGCTTTTATGATTTATCCCCGTAAGACTCCTTTTATTAGGATTTTCATGCAGAAACTAATAATTGAGAGAAAGTTCACCAATTTGTTGTTTGTCATTTGACAAAAGCACTTCCTAAAAATTCTTTGATAGTTTAGTATAGTATGTTGAAAAAGCAAATGAGAGATGCATAAATATCCACTGCAACAAAAAGAAAGAATAGTTTGTTTAAGTGCTTACTACAGCATCAACAAATAGTATCAACGAAAGATTTAGAAAAAAATCCAATAGTAAACAAATTATGTAAAGCAATACAAGCCAAATGGGCATAAAACTGTCCAACAAGCAAGGATGGGAGGATAAATTACACATTCTAGTGCATTCAATGTTAAGGTTCACAAAAGTTTGAATAGTCTAGAACACTAGATGTGAAGATCCAAAGGTAATTTGTATATTCCAGTGCATTAAATGTGAATGAGCATGTGCAAATAGATGTTTATAATATGGGAAAATGAGCATCACTATGACTGAGTAAAATTTATGTAGCAAACTAGCAAAAAGTACACCCAAGAAAACTAGGAACTAAAGATAAACTACATGTTTGAGTGCATTATATGTTAAGGTTCAAAGATAAATTGCATATTCCCTTAAATTAGATATCAAGGTCCAAAGATAATTTGTATATTTCAGTGCACCTGATGTGAATGAGTAGTGAGAACATATGTTTATAAGATGGAAAAATGAGTGTATCATTGCGATTTGAGTAAAAGTTGTGGAGCAAACTTAAAAAAAGTATACCCAACTTACAGAATTGCACATTTAAATGCATTTATTAGTCCTTGTGTCAACCCCACAAAAACTGTGTATTCAAGCATGTTTACACCTGTACTCCAATTAGTGCATTGTGTAAAGCAATGTAAAGCACCACTGAAAATACAAATGTGGACCTCACCAAAAAACTCAATGTGTACTCAATTAATATTTAGCATTATAGGATAACTTTATACTTTCTTGTAAATTTGCAATAGACCGAGAGGGAGATATGTTTATGACAAAGAATTGTACAAAAAGACAGTATTGAAAGTTAAAATTATGTATAAGCTTTCTATGAACTAATAAGGCATATGCACTTGAAATACAAACAGAACGCAATCCTTTAATCCCCCAATGCCTATTGAAAGTTCATGAACTAACATATAAAATGATATTATAAAATATATTTTTTTATATTGAAATAAGCACAATATCAAGAAATTACAGTGAAAATCTATATGAACAGTAGAAGAACAGAGGCTGGAAGGAACAGATCCAACAATTAACAACAAACAGTTTAAAGAACAACAACAAAACAAAGGCTGGAAGAAACAGATCCAATACTACATACAACCAAAATTCACACAAAACAAATAACTTTGGCCATAAAAATAGTAGAAAATCCCACTGTAAACAAGCTGAAAACTTCATCTCCAGAGCTCCAACATCCTCCATCATGCAATCAAAACCCCTGAAGTATAGAAGTAACATTATATACAGAAAGACACTGGCAAGAAAAAAAGACCATTGCAGCAAGGTTGTGAGAATGAAGAACACCGTCAGAATCTCCACAAGTTTAGTCAGTGTGAAGACTAACACTAGCATCCATTTGTGATATTATACAATAATGGTGCTACTTAATGTAAACCTTAATTATAGAATAGGAAACATTATCATTAACATTGAAAACAATATACAACAAAAGAGTTAAAATGTTTTTGTTTTAGCTAACACACCAATGTCAATCAACAAATATGACTAGAGAATAGGGTTATTTGAATGTACCTACATCATATTTGTGAGGCCAACTTCCAGGCCATATTGAGGTAGCTCATGAGAGTAAGCAGCTACCATTGTAACATCTCCAACAAGTGTTGCATATGTGATATGTGCAACAATATCCTTGTTGCTCTTTTGTTTGAAAACCAGTCAAGGATCATACAAATTAACATACCCTAACCCTAAAAGCCCATTAGCCCAAAACCCCAAAAGACATTTCTCAAGTAAGAGTCAAGAATCATACAACTTCTACCTACCCAACACCCCAAATAGATATTCTCTTCATATCAATGTGATTTCATACAATTTCTCATATACCCAGAACCCTAAAAAAATTATTTTCAAAAAACAAAGCTCTAGACACAAACAAATTTTCATATATCTAAAACCTTGAAATAGATATTTTTTCATAAAAGTAAAGAGTCATGCATTTTCTCACATACACAGAGCCCTAAAATACATTTTTTAACCAAAAACCTCAAGCAACCTAGGCACTGAAAATATGTCATTTATAAATACCTTGTCTTCGCTTGAAATTGACCTAGTACCTCTTGAAATAGGCCTTGGATTTCTACACCTTGACAAACACCTGCACAATTTTTTTGATCAAATAATGAATGAAACAATCAAGTAGAAAAAAAAACACCAAAGGATTTTTTCTATTTTTTCCAGTATGAAACATTTTTTTTAGGTTTTTTAACATGAAATTTTAATGGATCTAGTTGTTTACCATGGATGTTGTGATTTGCTTCTCCTGCAACTCTGACCAAATATAAAACCTTGAAATAGATTTTTTTTCATAAAAGTAAAGAGTTGTGCATTTTCTCATGTATGCAGAGCCTAAAATACATTTTTTAACCAAAAACCTCAAGCAACCCAAGCACTGAAAAGGATACAAATCTCACTACAAATATGTACTTACGTGTATTATATTTGTTCTTGTCCTAATTTATCAAGTGGATTTTCTCTCTATAATCAGTCTTCCCCTCTATACATATCTTAAATTAGCTAGAAGAACAAACTACAAAACCCTAAAACTCAACACCATTTCGCAATATATCATAAATAAATACCTCACCTTCGCTTGAATTTGACCTGGTACCTCTTGAAATAGGCCTTGGACTTTTGCACCTTGACAAACACCTGCACAATTTTTTTTGGATCAAATAATGAATGAAACAATCAAGTAGAAAAAAAACACCAAAGGATTTTTCTATTTTTTCCAATATGAAACATTTTGTTAGGTTTTTTGTCATGAAATTTTAATGGATCTAGTTGTTTACTATGGCTATTTTGATTTGCTTCTCCTGTAACTCTGAACAAATATAAAATCTTGAAATAGATTTTTTTTCATAAAAGTAAAGAGTCGTACATTTTCTCACGTACGCGGAGCCTAAAATACATTTTTTAACCAAAAACCTCAAGTAACCCAGGCATTGAAAAGGATACAAATCACACTACAAATCTGTACTTAGGTGTATTATATTTGTTCTTGTCCTAATTTATCAAGTGGGTTCTCACTCTATAATCAGTCTTCCCCTCTACATAGATCGTAAATTAGCTAGAAGAACAAACTACAAAACCATAAAACTCAACCCCATTTTGAAATATATCATCTATAAATACCTCACCTTCACTTGAATTTGACCTGGTACCTCTTGAAATAGGCCTTGGACTTCTGTGCCTCGACAAACACCTACACAATTTTTTTGATCAAATAATGAATGAAACAATCAAGTAGATAAAAAAACACCGAAAGATTTTTTCTATTTTTTCCAATATGAAACATTTTTTTTAGGTTTTTTGCCATGAAATTTTAATGGATCTAGTTGTTTACCATGACTGTTGTGATTTGCTTCTCCTACAACTCTGACCAAATAGGCTCTATTTCCTTATTTATCTCTTTTGCTATTCTTGGAGCTTCTTCAATGCAAGCAATGTGCCAAAACTCCCTTAAATCTCTGCAACGTGGGTTAAACTTTTAAATGCAACTGGAGGTGTAACTGAAACTTCTCCAACCTTCCCCAAACTACCACTACATTTGTTTGGTCTCTACTACGCACCATATTTCCTCTATCTTATGTAACATGCCTTGATTAATATGCTGCAATGTGGTAGGAAATCTGTCTGGAGCTTCTGCAACATGGTGCCAAAGCTCCCTTTGTGATGCATGAATCTCACAAAGTCAAAATTGAAAGCCTCCTCCATTTCACTTTTGACGCCCATATTTTCTTTTATTTTTTGTTATTTCCTGCCAATAATTTTCCAATTCCAATGACTAATTATTTAGTCATTTTTATTTGTATGACTAATTATTTAGTTGGTTTTTTTACCCAATGATCAAATTAGTCATTTATAGTTGTGTCGCAAAAAATTAGTAGAATTTAGTCATTTTTAGTTGTCATGACTAAAAGTTTTAGTCACGCAGTCATTTATTTGCCAAAATTCTACTAGTGCATATATTGAATTAGAATGTAGGATCATCTATAATTACATCCATAGATTTACAAGAAATGCATACTTTGATGTGCAAAGGTCCATGATATCTGTTATTTTGTATTTCAATGCTGGAAAATGTAATGGGAGGAGATGAAGATACTCGTTTAGATTGTTCATGATATTGCCCATAAAATCTTGAATTGTTACAAAAGTGTACATACACTATTTATTTCTCAATTCATGTAGATTCTATAATGGTATCTATTAGACTTAGAGCAGACAACTAAGAAGGGGGGTGAATCAGGTGTCTGAAACTTTCTTCTTAATTAAACACTTAACTTCACTTTGCAATTCAGTAGCATAATAATAAATCAATCATGGAAACATAATGCAATGAATCAAGAGCATAAACACATCGACACATGAGACACCAAGATTTTGACGTGGAAAACCCAGTTAAGGGAAAAACCATGAGGTGATTAACCCAAGATTGTATTCTCTGTTAGAAGAATAGAAAGAACAAAATGGCACATGCCAATTAGGGCTCACTGCCCGAGCACACTGCTCACAAGAGGCCCACTGCCTACAGGAGACACATTGTCTACAAAGAAATAAGTATCACCTACTTGAACTGGAAAATAGCATCTTCACCATGCTTGAATCAGTTCCATTTAAGCCCAATACTTCTGCTCTGCCTTTCGCTCTCCTCCTTGCTACCATACACTCATCTCAACAAGGACACCTTTGAAATGACTTCGCAATCCCTTATTTATACAAGACATCAACTTAGGAATGATCATCTAAGTTAGAAAACATCAACAAGAACATCTGCAAGATGTGTAATTGATCCGGTCGGCCAATCTCAGAAAGAACACCATCATCCAAAAGATTTCTCAATTGTGAGCTCCAACTTCAATGCAGACCACCAACATGAACTAAACATGATCCAAAGACCTTCACAAGCTTTCCTGAATCACCAAGAACATCCACACTTCATCTGCTTACTAAAATCCTACTCCCCTTCATCCGGAACCTCAAGAACACAGTATGTCATTACTATCACAAAGGAATAGATGCTTGCAAACCTTCAAACCATGAACCAATCAAGTTGATACTTCATAAAGACTTCCTCAACACTCCCTCAAATCCATAGAATAGGAAAATGCATTTCTGGATCTCACCAGACCTATCTGTAACACTCTGTCACCATTGAACATCTGCCAGAACTTATTTTACTTGAGCGGCCACAACTTATTCAGATCTTCATGCGGACCTCTAAAATCTCTACTAGACCACCTTAAGACACATATATACAAACCCTTTAAACCGCATCCTCTGATACTCATCCTATCTTAGACTTTTACCTTACTGTCATCACTGATCTTCACTGTTCCTGATTGAGACTAATTTTCTCAATATCCTCAGCACACAGCTCATCCAATCCTTATCATTAATGCAACAGGAGTATGTTGACATCAATGACAACACCAATTAGGCCCATACTTGCAACAATCTCCCCCTTTGTCATTGATGGCAACATATGATGTGAAAAATTGTTTTAACCATCAAGACAAGAATTTCTCCTTACTGTCTCAACTCCCCCTATCAGAAACAACCATTCACATGTCTTCTCTCCCTTTACTACTCCCCCTTTGATTAGCAACCACTTGTTTTTCACATGTCTTCTCTTCCCCTTTGACATCAATGGCAAAGGGCACATACTTGCAATTTCACCACTTCAGAATCATTACTTGCGACTCCCCCTAAGTAGCAGTTCCCCATCATCAATTTGGACCACAAGATGTGACTGTGATATCCACTAGACTGATGCACATCAGTGCATGTTAGTTCATCACCAAAGGGGCAATAACCCCTAACTTCTTCCTGAGATACTCAAAAGAGTCCTTAGGTAGAGGTTTAGTAAAGATGTCTGCAATCTGATCCTTGGAAGGCACAAACTCCAATTTGACTTCATTCTTGTTCACTTGTTCTCTCAAAAAGTGAAACTTGATGGATATGTGTTTAGTCTTTGAATGCAACACCGGATTCTTAGATATATTTATTGCACTTGAGTTATCACAGAAGATTGTGATAGGTTCCTCATACTCCACTTTGATTTCTCTTAGCATCTGCTTCATGCACAAAACTTGAGTGCAACTACCTACTGCTGCAATATATTCTGCTTCAGTTGTAGACAGAGATATTGCCTCTTGTTTCTTGCTTAGCCAAGAAACCAATCTCTTCCCCAAAAAGAATGCTCCACCACTGGTACTCTTCTAGTCATCCACATCTCCTGCCCAATCAGCATCTATATAAGCATGAAGAGAGAAATCATGATCTCTAGGATACCACAAACCATACTCAACTGTCCCTTTTAGATATCTAAAAATCTTCTTGATTGCCATGACATGAGATTCTCTAGGATCAGCCTGGAATCTAGCAACAAGACCAACAACTTGCATAATGTCTGGTCTAGTTTGAGTGAGATACAACAGTCCTCCAATCATTGACCTATACTTTGTTTGATCAGCTTTAGGAGAATCATCATCTTTGCTTAACTTACATCCGGTTGCCATGGGAGTATTCATTGGCTTTGAGTTTTCTATCCCAAATTTCTTCAACAATTCTTTCACATATTTGGTCTGAGAAATGAAGATTCCTTTCTTTGTTTGAGTGATTTGCAGACCCAAGAAGAAATTTATTTCACCAAGCATGGACATCTCAAACTCACTTTTCATTTGATTTGCAAAAGTTTTACGCATACTATCTCTTCCTCCAAAAATGATATCATCAACAAACACTTCAATAATCAAGATGTTTTGATGATCAATTTTGAAATACAAATTGCTGTCAGCAGTACCTTTGTTGAAACCAATATTCAAAAGATGCTTAGCCAATCTTTCATACCAGGCTCTTGGGGCTTGCTTCAGTCCATACAGTGCTTTCTTCAACTTGCAGACCATATCACCATGATTAGACAATTGAAATCCATCTGGTTGCTCTATGTACACTTCTTCTTCCAAGTCACCATTCAGGAAGGCAGACTTGACATCCATCTGATATACCTTGAAATCCTTGAAGGTAGCAAAAGCAAGAAATAATCTGACTGCTTCAATTCTTGCCACTGGAGCAAAAGTTTCTATTTGAGAGTAACCCTTGCAGACCAATCTGGCTTTATTTCTGATTACTTCACCAACTTCATTCAATTTGTTCCAGAAGACCCATTTTGTTCCAATCACATTCTTGTTTCTAGGTCTGGGAACAAGATCCCAAGTGTGATTTTTCTCAATTTGCATCAATTCTTCCTCCATTGCTACTTCAAATTGGACATGCTAAGATTGTTATTGCTTCTGCTACTGCTGACATGATAAGGCTGATACTAACAACAGAATTTTTGCAAAGAAAATGAGTATAGAAGCATTAAAATGACCTCCTATACCCCCGGGACAATAGAATTTTTGTAAAGAAAATGAGTATAGAAGCATTAAAATGACCTCCTATACCCCCGGGACAATAGAATTTTTGCAATATCATTTCGTACAAGACCAAATTATTAGCTCTCCCTCCCCCCAGTCAAAGTGATCACAAGCGGATGGACCGGGCCGACCTAAGGAAGAATGGTCCAGAAGCGATCTTGTGCGCTGGATAGATACCAAAAGTGCTCATACGAACAAATCTAAAGATTCCATGTACTCAGCCAAACCACCAAACAAGTTCCCTACGGGGGCACCCTCTGCATGCATGGGGGGGTAACAACAACCATTGGGAACTTTAGGATCAATGAGTTAACAAGCAAGCCACCTGGTTAGGATAGTAACAACTAAACATGGAAACGAAGGATGGAACGAAGGATGAAGAAAGCAAGCAGGGAAGGATGCACACCAAGCATTGATCCATGTAGGGAAGCACCGAAACTCCTTCTATTTGAGAGTAACCCTTGCAAACCAATTTGGCTTTATTTCTGATTACTTCACCAACTTCATTCAGTTTGTTCTAGAGGACCCATTTTGTTCCAATCACATTCTTGTTTCTAGGTCTGGGAACAAGATCCCAAGTGTGATTTTTCTCAATTTGCATCAGTTCTTCCTCCATTGCTTTAGTCCAGTTTTCATCATTGCAAGCTTCATTAATTGTCTTAGGTTCAATCTTTGAAATCAGACAATACTCATCTGAGTCTTGAATAATTCTCCTTCTTTTTTGTACACCTTTGCTTTTGTCACCTATGATCTGATCTTCAGAGTGGTTCAGTCTTACATACCTTGGAACTTTGGGATTTTCTTGCACTTCTAATTCTTGATCAAGCTCATTGAGACTCATCTCTTCTTCCTGACTTACCGGATCAGTTTGAATTTGTTTTTCAGCTTGGGTACCTTGAATCAGAGCACTAGTCTAATCATCTTCATCATACTCATAAAACCTTGAGGGTTTTTCAATTCCTTCATCAACCTTCACATTTGTACTTTCTATAATCTTTCTCAATCTCTTGTTGTAACACCAGTATGCTTTTCTTTGAGTAGAGTAACCCAAGAATATTCCTTCATCACTTCTAGCATCAAACTTGCCTAGATCTTCATCTCTTTTGATGTAACACTTGCTACCAAAGACTCTAAAATATCTTACAGTAGGAGTGATGCCAAACCAAAGTTCATAAGGAGTCTTATCGGTATTGCTTCTGATTTGAACTCGATTGAGAGTATAGATTGCAGTGCTGACAGCTTCTCTCCAATAGATCTGGGGAACATTTGCTTCCATCATCATTGTCCTAGATGCTTCCTGGATGGTCCGGTTCTTTCTCTCCACTACTCCATTCTGCTGTGGAGTCCTAGGAGCAAACAACTATCTCTTTATTCCATGTTTCTCACAGAACTCTATGAACTCACCGGATGTGAATTCTCCACCTCTATCAGACCTCAGACATTTTAGTTTAAATCCAGTTTCATTCTCTACCATAGCCTTGAATATTTTGAATTTCTCAAGAGCTTCTGATTTCTCTTTTAAGAAGGTTACCCACATCATCCAGGAATAGTCATCAATTAGTAACATGAAGTATCTATCACCTTGCACACTCCTGATTCTTGCTAGACCACAAAGATCAGTATGAACTAAGTCCAATAACCTAGTAGAAGATAGTTCCTTACTTTTGAATGAGACTCTGCTTAGTTTACCCAACTAACATTCTTTGCACAAGCTATTAGTAGGTTTCACCAATTTAGGAAGATCTCTTATAGCCTGAGTAATGCTTATCTTGATGATATTATCAAAATTCACATGACACAACCTCTTATGCCATAACCAACTCTGATCAACATGAGAAAATAAGTAACTTTTACCAGTACCAACCAAGTGGAAGATATTACCTTTAGTTTGAGTACCGGATGCAATCTCTGTTCCAGAACTTTCAAAGATCTTGCATTTTCCATTCTTGAATCAGAGATCATAGCCTTTGTCCACCAACTATCCAAAACTAAGAAGATTGTGCTTCAAACCTTCAACATATAGTACATTACCAGTTTTGTTCCTTCCATCAAAAGAAATAGTTCCTCTTCCTCTGATTCTACCAGTAGAATTATCACCAAACTTTACCACTCCTCCTTCATACCTTTCCAAATCTATGAATTTGTTTTTGTCACCTATCATATGGTGAGAGCAACCACTGTCAATAACCCAATCATCCTTCTCTTCAACTTGGGTAGCTAGAGCTCTTTCCACAGTCTTATGATTGACGGATACAGAGGACATTAGATCTTCTTCCTTGATGGCAATGAACACCCATTCATTTCTAGATTTATTTCCTATCTTTGATTCATCATCTGTTACTCCTTCATTATCATCATCTTCATGTACATAGTAACAGTTCTTTTGGAACCTTGGCTTGTTAGGATTTTGCCTTGAAAACCTTTCCAGGCACCTTGAGGCAAAATGACTAGTCTTATTGCAGTTAAAACACTTGAAAGGCAATTTTCCTTCATACTTACCGGATCCTCTTGGTAGCCTCTTTGCAATAAGGGCTTCAAGTTGAGCAGTTTTTATTTCTGCTTCTTCCAGGTCTTTTCTTGCTTTTTCATACCATGACAGTTTCCTTGAAGAGTTCTCTCCTGGATCAAACCTTTGTTTACCTTTTACAGAGGCACTGACTTTGAATGCAGATTCAGTCTTGAGGGGTCATCTCCAAACTCGGTCATTTCAAATACAGCTAATTTGCCAACCAATTGATCTTGTGTGACAGTTGTATGGGCTTTGAATTCTTCAATGGAAGCAACCTTAATCTTATAAGAAGCAGGAAGGGATCTAAGAATTTTGCCAACAATCTCATTTTCATCCAAGACTCCACCAGCATTTCTAATTCCACAAACAAGCTCATTTACTCTTGGCATAAAAGTAGTGATGTTTTCATCTTCTCTCATCTTTAGATTTTCAAATTTTCCTTTTAGACTTTGTAACCTTGCACATTTGACATACTTGTCTCCTTCATGCAGAAGTTCCAATTTTTGCCAAATCTCAAAAGCAGTTGGTAGGTCAATAACATTTGAGAGCTCTAAATCAGATAATGTGCTTAGAAGAGCCTCTATAGTCCGTAGATTGTTTTCAGCATCTGTGATTTCATTTTGGGTTTTTGGACCACCCTGTGGAGGTATATACTGTGTTGTAGCCATGGTCCAGAATGCCATTCCCATACATTGCAAGTGACATTTCATGCAACCTTTCCAAAGATTAAAATTAGTTCCATCAAACTTCGGACTATCCTTCTTGTAAGACGACATCCTGGATCTCCTCAAGTGGTTAAGCTCCTTTTAGAGGAACTTGGCTTTGATACCAATTGTTAGACTTAGGGCAGACAACTAAGAGGGGGGGTGAATCAGTTCTCTGCAACTTTCTTCTTAATTAAACACTTAACTTCACTTTGCAATTCAGTAGCATAATAATAAATCAATCATGGAAACATAATGCAATGAATCAAGAGCATAAACACATCAACACATGAGACACCAAGATTTTGACATGGAAAACCCGGTTAAGGGAAAAACCACGGGGTGATTAACCCAAGATTGTATTCTCTGTTAGAAGAATAGAAAGAACAAAATGGCACATGCCAATTAGGGCTCACTGCCTAAACACACTGCTCACAAGAGGCCCCTACCTACAGGAGACATAATGTCTACAAAGAAATAAGTATCACCTACTTGAACTAGAAAATAGCATCTTCACCATGCTTGAATTAGTTCCATTTAAGCCCAATACTTCTGCTCTACCTTTTGCTCTCCTCCTTGCTACCACACACTCATCTCAACAAGGACACCTTTGAAATGACTTCGCAATCCCTTATTTATACAAGACATCAACTTAGGAATGATCATCTAAGTCAACAAACATCAACAAGAACATCCACAAGATGTTTAATTGATCCGGTCAGCCAATCTTAGAAAGAACACCATCATCTGGAAGATTTCTCAATTGCGAGCTCCAACTTCAATGCGGACCACCAACACAAATTAGACATGATCCAAAGACCTTCACAAGCTTTCCTAAATCACCAAGAACATCCACACTTCATCTGCTTACTGAAATCCTTCTCCCCTTCATCCAGAACCTCAAGAACACAGTCTGTCATTACTGTCACAAAGGAATAGATGCTTGTGGACCTTCAAACCAAGAACCAATCGAGTTGATACTTCATAAAGACTTCCTCAACAATCCCTCAAATCTGTAGAATAGGAAAATGCATTTCTGGATCTCATCGGACCTATCTGTAACACTCTGTCACCACTGAACATCTGTCGGAACCAGTTTTACTTGAGTGTCCACAACTTCTTCAAATCTTCATGCGAACCTCTGAAATCTCTACTGGACCACCTTAAGACACATATATACAAACCCTTTAAACCGCATCCTCTGATACTCATCCTATCTTGGACTTTTACCTTACTATCATCACTAATCTTCACTGTTCCTGATTGAGACTAATTTTCTTAATATCCTCAGCACACAGCTCATCCAATCCTTATCATTAATGCAACAAGAGTATGTTGACATCAATGATAACACCAGTTAGGCCCATACTTGCAACAATGGTATCATTGTTAGTTGTCATTGCACCAAAAGATCAACCTTTTAATGCCCGATACAACCACTTGACTTAACAAGCACGGGAGGCAGTTAAACCCTTGTCGTAAACCACCGCAGTGCAACGTTGAACAAGGAGACCAAGGGACACACCTTGCAACAATCTCCCCCCAGCGCAAGCATGGGGTTTGAACCCGTCACCTCAGCTCTGATACCAATTGTTAGTTGTCGTTGCACCAAAAGATCGACCTTTTAATGCCCGATACATCCACTTGACTTAACAAGCATGGGAGGCGGTTAAGCCCTTGTCGTAAACCACCGCAGTGCAGCACGGAACAAGGAGACCAAGGGCCACACCTTGCAACAGTATCCACATTATTTGATTGTGTATGATGTGTAAATGGATTAGTATAGATTTACAAATTTTGATTAGAGAGAGAAATGGAATGGTTTCCCCTATCATTTATTCCTTCCACTTGTAATGTGTTTTTATCAATTAAATCTTGAATCAACATTATGTTTCAAGCCTACACATTTTTCCATATCATGCCCACTAACTTTATGATTGTAACAAAAACCTTTAACATCATTACTATTGGGAACATATATAGAAGTATCTATTAGGTGAATAGGCTATAAAGTGATCATATTAGCCCTTAAAACATGTTGCAATACCACAATGAGGAGATCATGAAGCCTTGTAAATTTTCATGGAATTTTAGGCTTTATAGAAATAACATTGGAGGCCATTGAACTATTTTGGCATTATTTCCATTGGGCCTATTGTCATTATTTTGTGGTGGTGCATCATTTCCCTTCTTAAAATAATTTGTTGACTAAAACTTGGAAGGATACGATTAAGATGAAGATGTATAAAAGAGCCATACTTTAATGAATTTGCCTCTAATAGATTAATCTCACTATTTCTAACATTTTCACACAAGTCTATGAATGTAGCACACCTATTAATATATACCTTCTCTTGGATTGTATGGAGCAAACATTTGACAAACAACATCTATAACACATCATCGAGTATTTGATAATTCATTTTAGCAAACAAGGATTGAAAAATATATCATATTCATGGATACGATCATCATTTCCTTGCTTACATTCCACCAACATAGAAATCATGACCTTAAGACCAATGTTGACATGAAAATGTTGTAAACAATTATTTGAAATCTTGGCATGTGAGTGAATGAAACCATGTGGAAATGAATACAACCACTCAAGTGCATAATCTTCTTATGTAGGTGGAAATAATTCTACAAGAAAGAGATCATTATACATATAATCCAAGAATGTAGTATTGAAATACCTAAGATGGGTCATAGGATTCCCCTCACCATTGTATATCTCAAAACAATGGGCCACCAAACCCATGGGAAATAGATATGCCAATATGCCATAAGAAATAAGATTATTCTTAATCTCACTACTAATGTCATTCTTTGTAATTAAAGGTAATGTACTCACTTTTCTTCGAACATCAACAAGTCTATTCATGATAGTGTTAATGGTTGGTTGGTTGATCATGGAGGTAGGGGTATGCATTTGAGTAATGATGGGTTGAGTATAAATAGGTTGAGATGGAGTGGTGAAGATGCTTATAAGAGTATGAGAGAAAGGAAGAGTAAGAGAATGTATAATGGGGTTATTGTGTATGTGGGAGGTAAGGAGAAGGAGGGGACAAGTGGTAGTGGGAGTAATGCAAGATGGATGGAGTTGATGGGATGTGAATGTGAAAGGAATAGAAAGTGGAATATAGAGGGGAAAATGAAGAGGATTCAATTTGGGGAGGAACAATTTAAGGCGAGGATATGAATGGTGAGAGAGGGAGGTATTGTGAAGATATCTTGAGGTACTCATATTTTGAACTATGCCTTTAAGAGCTTATATTCCATAAAGTTTAGACATGAGAATATTATGAAGAGCATTAGATAGGTCCAAATGATTGGTGTTATCATCAAGGTTGGAAAGATCCTCCCCAAGCATGAGAGTTGTATTAGAAACATCCCTTTTTTCTATAATAGCAAGATGGGCTCATGGGAAAAGGAATCTTTTTCATTCAAGTAAATTGGTGTATTTAGATTTTCAATTATATGAGCCTTAGTTTGATTCATGTAAATTATTAGATTTGCAGTGGTAGAAATCTCAATTTGACTCATGGCCATGGTTAGAGGAATCTTCTTCATTCAAGTAAACTTCTCTTATGTGGAGGAAAAGAGCTTGGTTGATGCTTTGGCATACACACAATGGTGGATTAAAATAAAGAAAGTAATGTAAGTGTAAGTAAGATCTTGATTTGAAATAAGAAAAAAAAAAAATTTAGATCAAAAAATTAGAAGGTTCAAACCCTAAGGTAAATATAGAGAAGTATGGAATGTTAGTGTTCACCAAACTTTAGAGAAAATAATTGTACCTAAAGTCCCTATAAATAATGTGATGTTAATCTAGGAAGTTAATAAATGATAAAATAACAATGTAGTCATTAGGAATAAATAATCACAATGAGTTAAGACTAATAAATTTAAATAGGAGGGTTAGGATTGCTTAGCAATATAAGGATGTTGGATGCCAATGTAGCTATTTAGGATGTGCAGAAGTGTTCAATTACCAATTATAGAATCAAGATATCAAATAGTTAAAGCATGATCACTATAGATAATATATATTTGATGTTTGATCTATTATCAGATGTAATTGCACATGGTTTTATCTTGATATGTCATGATTTTGTCTACATTATTTTAGTTTTGACTAAATTGTTCTCATATGTGACTAAATTTCATGCTTCTATGTTGAAATATATTTTCACACCACTATCGTGTTAATGAAAACTATGGGGTATTTTGTGTTATGATTGAAATGTTGAAATTCTTGTGCCTTAGTTAAACCCTTTTTTATTAATTTTGACAAGAGTCAAAACTATGGAAGACACACAAACGTAAAATGCCTAGCATTGTATTTATTAGTGTAGATGTAAACTACTTTGTATAATCTCATATACTCTTAATTCAAACATTTCAAGATGCTTTATGAGATATGAGATGGATTCTAGTGTCCCATGACATGTCTTTAAATGTGACATTATAGATGCTAAATTCATATACTTTGGCATGCAAATTGATGAGAAATAATCCACTTTTAGGAAGGAATAGGTTTAGGATAAGAAAATGCAAGTTTAGATAAAGGGGATAGAATCATAGATGTGATTATGTCCAGGGTAGTAAAATTAATAGGCATTAGGATAGGTCTAAATCATAGAGCTAAAAATGATTTTTAAGGTTAAAGAATTGGCTGGGTTTTGTCAGCGTATGCATAAAATACATTGCATATGGAACCAAAATGACACATATAAATATAATGCCAAAATGAAAGTAAAACTAGTAGAGAAAGGGTGAAATATGCACTTTTCTCCTATATAATTATAAAATTTGTGAATTTTCAAAAAGAACATGTGTATTAGGTATTTGATACTCATCAATTTTTAGTTATATTCATTTTAACATGCTTTTTGTATTGTCATATACTTCAACTAGTGGACCTCTCCATTGCATTTACTATTTATAATTTGTTATTTCCAATCAATCCTTTTTGGGATGTGCATAACTAGATTGAAGATTGAGTGCATCAATTCAATTAAAATTGTTCTTCATCTACTCATTTCACTCTTCTCTTAAAGGGTTAGGGTCTACTTTCCCTTTTCATAAAAGTTTAAGTTCACCTATATGACTATCTATAGTCCACCACACTCCCTCAAACCTTGATTCATATTCAAGCCCTAATTCCTTGTTGCATTTGGCTTACTAGTCACTTTCAATTTTTTTTAATGAATAATCAACCTTGAGTTTGATCACTTGCCTATAAATGAGATCTTCATAGCACTAGTCTTTCCCAACCTCGAAATCTACGAACAATAAAAGAGAGATGGATGTAATGAAAATGAAAAGATACCACCTATAAGAAAGAATGATGAAATTGATGTAGTGACCATATCACATACATAATAAAATTAATGAGGCTTTAGCTCCACCATAGAATTTTAAATTAGGTTAATAATTTTATGATAGAGAGGAATTTTAAGTTAATAGAATAAAGGAATTAATTTTTCCTAGATATTTACTAATTCACATGAAATAATGTTTAGTTTTGTATTTATAATTTTTCTAACATTAATTGGGTAGGTTAAATACTTTATTTCAAGATGTACTTTCAATACAATACATGTAAATTGAGAAGGTTATGCCTATTCCAAAAGTTAGTTATAAGATTAAAACCTAAGAGTATGGAATCTAAACAAACTATATTAATTGAAAACACAAATGCCCTGTCCATGCTTCCTCTTGTGGTGCCTCCTTTAATGCCCTTTCCTAAGCTAGGCATCCCCCATTCTAGTGCTTATAGGGATAAAGAGAATAGATGGGCATGGGTTCCCATTAATTTTTTTAGAATGGTTGGCCACCCTTCTTCAATTCTTGGTCGTAGTATGCCCTTTCAAAACCCTACGCACTATCTACATTCATTTCTTTCTTTTTTCTTTTGGGTTGTCTTTTCACTTTGCTTCAATTCTTTTGCTATTTTCCTACATTCATTTCTTTCTTTTTTCTTTTGGATTGTCTTTTCACTTTGCTTCAATTCTTTTGCTATTTTCTTTTGTTTTGATTTAGCTTATCTTCTTGGCTTTGATTTATTCTTATTATTTTACACTCCCCACCTTTTGGAATGAACATTAATAATATTATTACTGATAGTAATTCATTTATTTTTTAATTTTGAATTTATTCCTTTAGAAATTTATATTCTTGTATATAGATTTTATTTTTTCCATTAATAATAATTATTACTTCAAGTGGACCAAAAGAAATAAGTAATGATATATCTACAGCCTAGTAGGTGGATTCGACCAGGTCCTACAGACTCGACAAATCGACAGACGAGACCGACTAGCGCTAGATGAACATACCAAATACCACATCAAATGAATCTTAAGTTAGGCCAATATCTTGGCAAGGATTTGGCATCATAATCATTTTTTTATTATGGGTCCGCAAAATCCACTTCACCATGCACCCTGTCACTTGCAATCAAACATAACTAGATTTCCATTCCACATTTATCATTGGGAACCATTACAAATCTATACACTTATGCATACATACATAGAGTTAAATATCAAGTTTCAAGTTCCCACCCCTAGTCCAAATTACATCGGAACTATGAAGTCTAAAAATAATATGACACTTTACCAAGTCTTCTAAATAAATTAAGGAAAATGTCTCATTTAATAATGGCATTGCCCTTACAACTGAAGTACCTCGACACGTTTTAGAGCTCAAGGCATCCAAAAATGAACTTTCTGTGTTCAAGAGTTTGAAAATTGATTACAAAACCTATCAGCATCGAGGTCGATAATTTTTTTTATCACCCTGTTTGATGACAAACATTCATGACAATAAGTTAAGGGTATTCTATGAAAGTACAGCAATTGATTTGATCAGCTTAGAATCATGAAAACGTTTTGCTTTAGACGCTTTTTCCATGTCTTTTATCTCACAGAATTTGCCATTCTTAATTTAATACGAATTTCCCAAAAATCAGCCTTCTCTTAAAAAGCAGAATATAAAAACATACCTTTATTATAACACCAGTAACTACAGGAAATGATGATCTATATACTCTGTCTCTTGCATTTCTTGCCTGGCCATAAGACAACCAACGTTCATGTGAGTAAACAATATAGTAGGGGTATTTCTACATGCATGGATAATATTCAGCTAGATTCAAAGCGAGCATTCATTTTCATGGCCAAATCAATACACTTTAAAGAGGAAGATAGTAGATTTAGTATCTGAGAGCATTCATTTGTGCATGTGGACATAAACCTTCCATTAATGCACATAATGTGCATCAGATCAAAATGGTTAAATCATGTTATAGATAAACCTCAACCTCATATGAAATTTGAAATTAGTCTGATATAAATAAGATTCATTACAGGCTGTTATGTGCCATCGATATTCATTCTTCTGTGTCATGCATAACTTACATTCATATAATACCATCTCAATCCTATACACCACCATTGCCGCAAAGAAATTGGATACAGTTCATGTCTTCTTTTCTCATATAAACCAATAATTGCTGGAATTTTTAAGTAAACTCTTTAGAATGGACAAAATCATTGGAGCTACTTACTTGTTGTTCCCAGCCTGTACATGAAGTTACAAGGAATAGTATAATTGTTTGTACACAAAGCCCACAGCTAATTCCGAGCCAGAGTCCCTGAAATATCCATGAAAATTTGGCATAGGCAACAAATTAAAATGTTAAAGAGAAATATTCTATTCCTTTATTTGTAAACACCAGCATTTTGCCTGACTGTGTGCTTTCTCTACTCTTGCTAAGAGGAAAGGAACTAGGAAAATTCTGTTTTATATCATTTATCTGTCAAAACTTACTCTAACAGGTAAGATAGATTTTTTTTTTTTTCCCACAGTGCCCATCTGTTTCTTAAGCATTGAAAACATAAATTTCAGAGCTTTGTAATTCAAGTGAAGGGGAAAGGGTAACTGACCCTGCCACCAAGATGCAGTACAAAGGCCAAAAGAACAGCTATAGGAATGCCAACCAGGTAGTATGACCCAAGATTAATATAAGCACCCAATTTTTGCCACCCACATCCTCTAGCAATGCCTGAAATATTATTTTCAAAAAACCATTACTACATCAAAAAGTGTTATGCGATCATGACTTCAAGATGAATATGTTTGTAGCTCCAAATATGACCATTAAGGGTAAATCCGAACCTGAAAGAGTGCCTTGGATTCCATCCAAAAATGAGGAGGCTGCTAGCAGTGGGATCATGCTTGAAACATAATCAATGACCTCCTTTTCATTGCTGTAAGCATAGCCCCAAACATTTCGTATAGAGAATAAAAGACATCCTATCATGACTGCCTCCATAATTGTCATAAAGATCACTACATACACTGCTAAGCGGGCAGCATGTGAGCGTCCAGCTCCTAGTTCATTTGAGACTCGTGTACTGCAATGGAAACATTACGAAAACTTTTGATTGAAAATGATTTAGATTAAATATTTGATGATATAATATCCTAATTTTTTTTCCTTGAATAGGTTAAACAACTAACAGAAATAGTAGAAATTTACTAGTTAGCTGCAAAATGCACTTACCTTGCAGCAGCACTAAGACCAAAGGGAATCATAAATGCTAGAATAGAAGTGTTAAGGCTGCAAAATATCAAAACTAGCTCAGATAAAAATGAGTAGATGCAATAAAATGCCCTTATAATTGAACTTCTTATATCACACTGCACAATTAAAATTCTCACATTACACATACATACCAGATTGAAAGAACTGATGTCTCAAGTTTTGGATTGGGCAACAGCCCTGACAAGAGAATAAGCATTTCAAAGGACCACCACCGCAAGCTGTTGACAGCCATAGAATAATGAACTGACAAAATAAGTTTAAAAAAGCATTCTAGTATAATCTACCATGAATTATATTAACAATTTGCAGAACAAAAATGGATCTGGCCTATTTGACAAATTGTTCTTCGCGTGCTATGAGATTTGATTTTCAGGAAGGGTTAAAAGGAAGTCTATTAACCACAGAAATGCTATAAAGTAGTACATGGATAAGTTGGACCAAATCTTGCAGCTGAGAGATTAAAGTAGTATACCACATCATCAGTGAAGATGGAATGGCAAGCTTGAGAAAATGTTTAATATCATGCAAAGCCTCCCTTGTAAAGGATGTCCATGTCCTCTTGCATGCAGGTGAAATTTTAATATATAGTAAAAGAAGTGCCACATTGACCCAGTTGGAAATGCTGTTTGCCAAGGCAGCCCCTTTATTACCTAATCCAGTTTTAAATACCAGAGCCCAGCAGATGGGAACATGGAAACACAAAGTAATTGCAGAGCATAGCATCATGGGAAAGACAATGCTTTGTGACTGGAGAAATCTTACAAGGGGTTGAAGAGCTGAATAAGCAAACAGACCGGGAATCATCCATCTGGCAAAATTCCCTGCTTCAAAAGATATTAAAGGGTCCTGCCCAAATGCAATTAGAATGTTGCCCATGTATGCCCACACCACAGCAAGCGGTATGCTCACACAAAAAAGAGTAAAAACTGCTCTCTGCAAATGAATCCCGAGTAGATGGTATTGCTTTGCCCCATAGGCCTGTCCACATAGTGTTTCCAATGCAGTTCCCATTCCCATCTGTACAGAAAGAAGAGAAAAACAGTTGGCCTTCCATGCAACACTCCATTCATGACTTCTGAACAAAACTTAAATTTTCAATTTTCTAAAAAGATGCTTATAGTAGACTTGAGAACTCTACAAAAAGAAGTGAACCATAATAACTGTTGAAAATTATCTTCAGGGCCAATTCAGTGTGGCAGGTATGCAGACGGAATCAGGTTACATTTTACATTTTTTATTAGTTTCCCCAAAAAGCTTTTCAAAAATTCATCGTGCAAATAAAAAGTTGACACTTGTTCATTTCACATTACGCCGAGAGACATTCCTACATTCACAGCATGGATGGAGAACAAGAGCTGAAAGATTCGTAAACAGATTCAGATTCTATGAAATTTTATAAGATTCTGATTTAAAAAAATATAAAAAAGAGAAGTCAAAGGAATCAAAAAATAAAATGCAAGCAAGATAGAAAGGAATGTGAATGGCAGTTTCAAAAAGCCATCACTATCTACTAAGATCAAAGAAAGAAACGTTACAATGTCATATCAAAAGAGGCACCTCCAGAAGGAGTACTTTAGATATATTTTTTAAATATAGGTATGCTAGTAGATAAAAAATCAGTTTGGATCTATTTATTTCGCTTTATAGCATTATATTACATCCATGAAAGCAGATTACTCTATCACATCCCTACAAACCTCATGTTTTGTTAAGATATCTGAAGCTATGTTATTAGAAACGAGAAACCACAAAGTGATGCAAAGGGATATTTAGAGGTACATGTAGTTTTAAATATATTAAAAACAAACCCTTTTAATGTAAAAAGAAATGGAAAATCATTCTTGAGTCAAATGTGGCAACAATGGAAACATCACACAGGCTTAGAAATGACCATTTCTAATGAAAACCTAATAAAATTAGCAACTAGGAATTATGATTGTATTACCCATCTATTATCTAGTCATATTTTAGTTAGTCATATTTTTAGTTCATTTCTAAAGTAAAACTTAGACAAATATTGGATAAAGAATGGTAGATGGTGCATTATGTTGATTTTATATTTAATTTGCAGTCATAATGTTGGGCAAGTTAATTTGAAATTGATATCTTTCAACTTAAGTTTTATCCCAATAAGATACTTCCACTTAGCCCACACCTTGCTTCCCTAAATAGTGGTTATGCTCAAGCAAGGCAGGGTGAGGCCTTACTGGATTAGTTTTCCTCTATAGGTGCTAACAACCACCACTTAATGAGTGTCCTTCCCCAACCATCTTTGGGTTTGTAGCATCAAAAATTACATACCCTTGCAATTTCACACTACGTTTGGTGACCACTTTGGTGTTGGCCTCCTCCTTATATGTGTTTTAGGATTATTTTCAGCCTCTTTTTTCTTAATTTCTCAAAATTATGTTTTATGGCTTTGTGATTCTCCTAGCCTGCAGAAGATTCACAAGATTTCGTGGAATATTCACTCAGATGCTAGTGCCTAGTGCGGACATCCACGCAACGTCCATGTTGGGGTCCTGTGAATGTAAAACGATTAGTGAATTATTTTGGGACATTGAATTATCTCTTGAGGCTGGTGAAGATTCTCATAATGCCTCCTCGCCCTTAAACGACTCTTTCCTTTCACATGTTGAATCATTCTCTCTCTAAAATCTCTAATTTCTTGGATGATCTAACTTTTTTGAATCTCTCTCATGCTCTTGGTTCTGTTTTGCAAAAATTCTTGTGAAATGCTTGTGAAGACTCTTGTGTGTAGCTACTAAAGATTTTCTATGCCCTCTTGAGTGTGGTGTTGTCTCTATTAGCTCTTGGAGATCTTTATTTGCATCTTAAGTGTTTGGAAAGCGCTCTCTCTTGTTGGGGTTTTGAAGTTGTGTAACCAGACTCCAGCCCTTGAGGAGTTGCAACCTTCTTCTCGCTATTCGAACTAGTAATATTGTTTCATTCTATCATTTAATGTTGTTTATTTAAATCTATTAGCATATCTAGTGTAGTTATTTGCTTTTAGTTTATGGTGTAGACCACCATCTCTTGGTTTCATTGGACTATCCAAATGGGGTGTTGTACCCTCACGATGTACCCAAACACAAATGGTCAGTGATATCGATAAATTTTGTGACAAGTTTCAAAAACCTGCCTTAATCATGATAGCATCATGGTGGTAGTGGATAGGTTAACTAGGGTAGCTCACTTCATACCTGACAATGTTAAGGATGATGCTCAAGCTATAGCAAGAAAATTCACAATTATGCAGATAGTTCAAGCCTTATAATTAGTGAGGCTGCTATAATTCAATATTATATTATATCTATGAATGGTGTCTTAACTCCATAGTAATAAGAAATGGAAGGCCCTAAAGGTGCTCCTAAACAAGAAAAAGTGTAAAGAGGAAAACTCATACTCATGGTATGAGATGAAGACTCTAGGCAGCCCCATATTGGGGCAACTCCATTAGGATCCTAGCATTAAATCTTCTTGTAACTTAATGCTAGCTTGAGTCAATACCAATTGCAACCTATTTTATTTTATCAACCAAATGCCTAAGGGTTGAGATTATTGCCAAGAAGCCCTTGAGAGAAGGATGCATTAAGACCTCATGTAAGCATCAAGCAGTATAATACCACATGTTAGAACCGAGTCTAGTACAGGTGTGGTTAGCCGACTCCCACTACTATTGTGTAGGTGATGGATGTCAAGAGCTAGCCATCGTACTTATGGATTAGTTGGCTTTCACTAGTAGTATGGGGGTGAAGGATGCCATAAGCTATCCATAGTGTGATATAGGAGCATGTTAGTCGGTTGTCACTAGTACCATGCAGGTGATGGATGCTAGGAGCTAACTGATATATCTTTAGGAGTAATTGGTGGTCACCAATAGCACGAAGGTGATAGATGCCAAAGCTACCCTTGGTATGGTAAGGTCTAGCTGGCCTTCACCATTTCCATTCAGGTAATGGTGTCAAGTGCTAACCCATACCAAGATGGCCAAACCTTCGCTAGTGGCATGGAGGCAATAGATGTCTAGATCCATTGACTTGAAAGATTTAGTGAACTGTAGAGTTATTATTTCTTGCCAATGGTGTTTTGACTGTTTAGTTTGTTGGATCTAGGGCATACAACTGAGAGGGGGGGGTGAATAAGTTGTATAAAACTTCTTCTCATTCAAACACTTAACTCACTGTTGTTAGTTAGCAGCATATCAAATAATCATCTATGGAAGCATAATACATAAACACAAGAGCAGATAAGCATCAACACATTGAACACCAAGATTTTGACGTGGAAAACCCGGTTAAGGGAAAAACCACGGGGTGATTAACCCAAGAATTATTCTCTGTTAGAAGAATAAGGAAAAATAAATGGCACATGCCAATAAGGGCTCACTGCCCGAGCACACTGCTCACAAAGAGGCCCACTGCCTACAAGGAGACACACTGTCTACAAGGTGATGAAAATCACAGTCTTGAACTGGAGAATGACATCTCTACCATGTCCGGATCAGTTCCAATTAAGCCCAACAATCTCTGCTCTGCCTTTCGCACGTTTCTTCGCTATATCATGCTCATCCACACACCACACACTGAAGTGAATTCACAAATCATTATTTATACAAGACATCGACTTAGGAACAAGCATCTAAGTCGGCAAACAACCATAGGAGTATCCGCAAGATGAATAACACATCCGGTCGGCCATCACAAGAACATTCGCAGGATGAACAACTCATCCGGTCGGCTAAACAGAGCAATAACTTCATCCGGAAGAATAACTTCAATTCCGGGCTCTACCATCAATGCGGACCAACAACACAACCTAAACATGATCCAAGAACCTTCACAAGCCTGTCTGAATGTCCGGATACATCCGCACTTCCTCTGCTTACTGGGATCTCTTGTCTTCCTCATCCGGAACTTCAAGAACACAGTCTGTCGCCACTGTCATAATGCAAGAGGTACTTCCGGACCTCCAAATCACACACAAATCAGGATGACACATCACAAGGACATCTCAAACACTCCTTCCAATCCGCAGATTATGATAATACAATTCCGGACCTCACCGGACCTTTTTGTGATCCTCTGTCACCTCCGGATACTTGCCGGACCCGGTTCTATACCGGCAGCCACAACTCCTTCCGATCTTCATGCGGACCTCTGAAATCTTAACTGTAACATCTCAAGACTCATATCTACTAACCCTTTAATCCGCATCCTCCGGTTCTCAACCTATACAGTACATTTACCTTCTTCTCATCACTGTTCTTCACTGTTCCTGACTGAGGCTAATTTTCTTAATATCCTCAGCACAAAGCTCATCAAATCCTTCTTGTCAATGCAGTATGAGTATGTTGACATCAATGACAACACTGGCTCACCTCATACTTGCAACAATCTCCCCCTTTGTCATTGATGGCAACATATGATGTGAAAAACCATCAAGACAAGAACTTCTCTTTTCTGTCACAGCTCCCCCTATCAACAACAACTCTTCACATGTCTTCCTTTGCTGCTCCCCCTTTGATCATCAACCACTTGTTTTTCACATGTCTTCTCTCCCCCTTTGACATCAATGGCAAAAGGCTCATACTTGCAATTCTCATGCATCAGAATCATACCAGCTGCTCCCCCTTAGTTGCAGCTCCCCATTAGTCCGGATCACAAGATATGACTGTGATAGCCACCGGACTGATGCACATCAGTGCATCTTAGTTCATCACCGGAGGGGCCATGACCCCTAACTTCTCCCGGAGATATTCAAAAGAGTCCTTGGGAAGAGGTTTTGTAAAGATATCTGCAATCTGATCCTTGGAGGGAACATACTCCAATCTGACTTCTTCCTTGTTTACTTGTTCTCTCAAAAAGTGAAATTTGATAGATATGTGCTTAGTCTTAGAATGCAATACCGGATTCTTGGAAATATTAATTGCACTTGAATTATCACAGAAAATTGTGATAGGCTCCTCATATTCAACTTTGATGTCTCTTAGCATCTGCTTCATCCATAAGATTTGAGTGCAACTACCTGCTGCTGCAATGTATTCTGCTTCAGTTGTAGACAGAGATATTGCATCTTGTTTCTTGCTTAGCCAAGAAACCAATCTCTTCCCCAAAAAGAATGCTCCACCGCTAGTGCTCTTCCGGTCATCCACATCTCCTGCCCAATCTGCATCTGTGTAAGCATGAAGAGAGAAATCCGGACCTCTAGGATACTATAGACCATACTCAACTGTCCCTTTCAAGTATCTAAAAATTCTTTTGATTGCCATAACATGAGATTCTCTAGGATCAGCCTGGAATCTTGCCACAAGACCAACAGCTTGCATTATATCTGGTCTAGTTTGAGTGAGATACAACAATCCACCAATCATTGATCTATACTTTGTCTGATCTGCCTTTGGAGAATCATCATCTTTGCTTAACTTACATCCGGTTGCCATAGGAGTGTTCATAGGCTTTGAGTCTTCCATACCAAATTTCTTTAACAATTCTTTCGCATATTTGGTCTGAGAAATGAAGATCCCTTCTTTTGTTTGAGTAATTTGCAGACCCAAGAAGAAATTCATTTCACCAAGCATAGACATTTCAAACTCACTTTTCATCTGATTTGCAAAAGTTTTACACATACTATCTCTTCCTCCAAAAATGATATCATCCACAAACACTTCAACAATCAGAATGTTCTCATGATCAATTTTGAAATATAAGTTGCTGTCAGCAGTACCTTTGTTGAATCCAATCTGCACAAGATGCTTATCCAACCTTTCATACCATGCTCTTGGGGCTTGCTTCAATCCATACAAGGCTTTCTTCAACTTGCAAACCATATCATTATTATCAGACAATTGAAATCCATCCGGTTGTTCAATGTAGACTTCTTCTTCCAGATCACCATTTAGGAAGGCAGACTTGACATCCATCTGATATACCTTGAAGTCTTTGAAGGCAGCAAATGCAAGAAGTAATCTGACTGCTTCAATTCTTGCTACCGGAGCAAAAGTCTCTTCAAAGTCAATTCCTTCTATTTGAGAGTAGCCTTTGCAGACCAATCTAGCTTTGTTTCTGATTACTTCACCAGCTTCATTTAGTTTGTTCCGGAAGACCCACTTGGTTCCAATTACATTCCTGTCTCTAGGTCTGGGAACAAGATCCCAAGTATGATTTTTCTCAATTTGCATCAGTTCATCTTCCATTGCTTTGGTCCAGTTTTCATCATTGCAGGCTTCATTTATTGTTTTAGGTTCAATCTTTGAAATCAGACAACATTCATTCTGATCTTGAGCAATATTCCTTCTAGTTTGTACACCTTTGCTTCTGTCACCTATGATCTGATCTTCAGAGTGATTCAGTCTTACATACCTAGGAATTTTGGGAGTATCCAGCACTGCTGTTTCTTGATCAGCCTCATTCAAATCTAACTCTTCTTCCTGATTTACCGGATCAGGCTGACTCTGTCTCACCGGAGAGGATTGAGGTCCTTGAACACTGTCTTGGTCATCTTCATCAAACTCATAAAATCTTGAAGGCTTCTCAATTCCTTCATCAACCTTCACATTGGTGCTTTCTATCATCTTCCTCAATCTCTTATTGTAACACCGGTATGCTTTGCTTTGAGTGGAGTAGCCCAAGAAAATTCCTTCATCACTTCTAGCATCAAACTTTCCTAGATCTTCATCTCTTTTAATATAACACTTGCTACCAAATACTCTGAAATATTTCACAGTAGGAGTGATGCCAAACCAGAGTTCATAGGGGGTCTTACCGGTGTTGTTTCTGATTTGAACTCGATTGAGAGTGTAGACTGCAGTGCTGATAGCTTCTTTCCAAAACATTTGAGGAACATTTGCTTCCAACATCATTGTCCTAGCAGCTTCCTGGATGGTCCAGTTCTTTCTCTCAACTACTCCATTCTGCTGTGGAGTCTTAGGAGCAGACAACTGTCTCCTTATACCCTGTTTCTCACAAAAGTCAATGAATTCACCAGATGTAAATTCTCCACCTCTATCAGACCTTAGACACTTTAGTTTCAATCCGGTTTGATTCTCCACCATAGCTTTGAAGATTTTGAACTTCTCAAAAGCTTCTGATTTTTCTTTTAGAAAGGTGACCCACATCATCCGGGAATGATCATCAATTAATAACATGAAATATCTATCACCTTGCAGACTCTTGATTCTTGTCGGACCACATAGATCAGTATGTACTAATTCCAATAATCCGGTAGAAGACTGATCTTTGCTTTTAAAAGAGACTCTGCTTTGTTTGCCTAACTGACATTCTTTACACACACTATTTGTAGGTTTTATCAATTTTGGAAGATCTCTCACAGCCTGAGTATTGCTTATTTTGATAATGTTATCAAAATTTACATGACACATTCTTCTATGCCATAACCAACTCTGATCAATTTGAACAAATAAACAACTTTTATTTGAACCAACCAGATGAAAGATGTTACCTCTTGTCTGAGTACCGGATGCAATTTCAGTTCCGGAGCTTGTAAAGATTCTGCATTTTCCATTCTTGAACCGGAGATCATAGCCTTTGTCCACTAACTGACCAACACTGAGAAGATTGTGCTTCAATCCTTCAACATACAGTACATTTCCTGTTTTGCTCTTACCATCAAAGGAAATAGTTCCCCTACCTCTGATTCTGCCAGCAGAATTGTCACCAAACTTTACCATTCCTCCTTCATATCTTTCCAAGTCTAAGAACTTATTCTTGTCACCAGTCATATGGTGAGAACATCCACTGTCAATAACCCAATCATCCTTTTCTTCCACTTGAGCAGCCAAGGCTTTTTCAACAACTTTGTGATTGACAGATTCGGAGAGCAAGGAATCTTCTTCCTTGATGGCTATAAACACCCACTCATTTCCGGATTTGCCTCCTGGTTCTGATTCATCATCTGTTACTCCTTCATTGTCATCTTCTTCATGAACATAATAGCAATTCTTTTGAAACCTTTGTCTGTGAGTATTAGATCTTGCAGATCTCTCCGGACATCTTGAGGCAAAATGACCAATCTTATTGCAGTTGAAACACTTAAAGGGTAGTTTTCCTTCATACTTACCGGATCCTCTTGGCAGTCTTTTTGCAATGAGGGCTTCAAGTTGAGCTGTTTCTGCTTCTTCTTCTTCCATGTCTCTTCTTGCTTGATCATACCATGACATTTTCCTTGATGAGTTTTCACCCGGATCAAATCTCTGTTTGCCTTTCACATAGGCACTGGCTTTGAAAGCAGATTCAGTCTTGGGAGGATCATCTCCAAACTCGGTCATTTCAAATGCAGCTAGTTTGCCAGCCAGTTGTTCTCTTGTGACAGTTGTGTGGGCTCTGAATTCATCAATGGCAGCAACTTTGATTTTGTAGGCAGCAGGAAGGGATCTTAGGATTTTGCAGACAATCTCATTTTCATCTAAAGTTCCACCAGCATTTCTGATTCCACATACCAGCTCATTTACTCTTGGCATAAAGGTAGTGATGTTTTCATCATCTCTCATTTTCAATCTTTCAAATTTCCCTTTCAGACTTTGCAATCTTGCACTTTTGACAAACTCATCTCCTTCATACAGAAGTTCCAGTTTAGTTAGGATCTCATATGCAGTGGGTAGGTCAATGACATTCGAGAGATCTGAGTCATTCAATGCGCTTAGAAGAGCTTCCTTGGTCCGCAGATTGTTTTCAGCTTCTGTGATTTCATTCAGAGTAGTCGGACCACCTTGTGGAGGTACATATGGTTTTGAAATCATACCCAGGTATGCTTTTCCCATGCATTGCAAGTGACACTTCATGCGACCTTTCCAGAGAGTGAAGTTGGTTCCATCGAACTTCGGACTATCCTTCTTGTATGACGACATCCTGGATCTCCTCAAGCGGTTAAGCTCTTGTCAGAGGAACTTGGCTCTGATACCAATTGTTGGATCTAGGGCATACAACTGAGAGGGGGGGGGTGAATCAGTTGTATAAAACTTCTTCTCATTCAAACACTTAACTCACTGTTGTTAGTTAGCAGCATATCAAATAATCATCTATGGAAGCATAATACATAAACACAAGAGCAGATAAGCATCAACACATTGAACACCAAGATTTTGACGTGGAAAACCCGGTTAAGGGAAAAACCACGGGGTGATTAACCCAAGAATTATTCTCTGTTAGAAGAATAAGGAAAAATAAATGGCACATGCCAATAAGGGCTCACTGCCCGAGCACACTGCTCACAAAGAGGCCCACTGCCTACAAGGAGACACACTGTCTACAAGGTGATGAAAATCACAGTCTTGAACTGGAGAATGACATCTCTACCATGTCCGGATCAGTTCCAATTAAGCCCAACAATCTCTGCTCTGCCTTTCGCACGTTTCTTTGCTATATCATGCTCATCCACACACCACACACTGAAGTGAATTCACAAATCATTATTTATACAAGACATCGACTTAGGAACAAGCATCTAAGTCGGCAAACAACCATAGGAGTATCCGCAAGATGAATAACACATCCGGTCGGCCATCACAAGAACATTCGCAGGATGAACAACTCATCCGATCGGCTAAACAGAGCAATAACTTCATCCGGAAGAATAACTTCAATTCCGGGCTCTACCATCAATGCGGACCAACAACACAACCTAAACATGATCCAAGAACCTTCACAAGCCTGTCTGAATGTCCGGATACATCCGCACTTCCTCTGCTTACTGGGATCTCTTGTCTTCCTCATCCGGAACTTCAAGAACACAGTCTGTCGCCACTGTCATAATGCAAGAGGTACTTCCAGACCTCCAAATCACACACAAATCAGGATGACACATCACAAGGACATCTCAAACACTCCTTCCAATCCGCAGATTATGATAATACAATTCCGGACCTCACCGGACCTTTTTGTGATCCTCTGTCACCTCCGGATACTTGCCGGACCCGGTTCTATACCGGCAGCCACAACTCCTTCCGATCTTCATGCGGACCTCTGAAATCTTAACTGTAACATCTCAAGACTCATATCTACTAACCCTTTAATCCGCATCCTCCGGTTCTCAACCTATACAGTACATTTACCTTCTTCTCATCACTGTTCTTCACTGTTCCTGACTGAGGCTAATTTTCTTAATATCCTTAGCACAAAGCTCATCAAATCCTTCTTGTCAATGCAGTATGAGTATGTTGACATCAATGACAACACTGGCTCACCTCATACTTGCAACATAGTTACCCTAGCTAGTGATGATGGCAAGTATTATGGGATGCTTTTGGCCATCTTAGCTAGTAATAATCTAAGAAAAGGATGGACCCTTGGTGTAGTATGGGATGCACCATAATCTCTTTTCCAATTGGGTTGTAGTTAAGGAAGGGTAAGTGTTTGCAAGCCTGATATTCAGATGAGATCTGCTAAAGAAATGGATTTATTTCTATTAATCAATGGGAGGTATGACTAATTGGTTTGACCACATTAATATATATATCTCTCTTCTGTATGTATAAGTGGATCTCCCTAGCTACAGGTGTTATAGGATGAGTCAGTCTTCATGAGTAGCCCTTTAAGGGGTGAATAATGACAATCGCATTAGCTTGATATACCTAAGCACCATGGATATTTGGCATCAAAATACCCTTTTGGATGGAATGTGAGAGCCCTTGGTTGGGGTGGATAAGGCATCTTATCCACATGGTTGGGATGTTTTACACCCTACATTGGGAACTACTAGACACTATGTTGTTTAGAATGTGACCTAAACAATTTGCAGGCGAGTCACACTCCAATGCGACACATGAACCGTCTTCCTTGCTAAGGGTGGCCTCCTAGTCACTCCTGCTCACATGGCAAGAGCTAAGACTAGGGGTTGTTTTGCTCTCTTTCTTAAGGGAGTAGAACATTGTGGATGGTGGTTGGGTTTTGTGTTGGGTGTGTGTGTTGACGATTGTTCCTATGGAGACATTTGATATCTATTGTTGTTTTTGTTTTAATAGTTGTATGACTTAAAGGGTCACAAATATTGAGTCTCCTAAGCCTAGCACGAAGGTTGTTTTGTTCATTAATGATTTGGAGACATTCTTAGTGTCTCCTTTCTTCATCTTGTAAGATTTGTTGTATCAAAGGTTTCTAGTCTAACATGTGTCGTTGATGTTCTCATTCTTCTTTTGTTTGTTGAATGTTTTGTTTTCTTTTATCAACCAAATACCTACTTGGGTTGAGATTATTGCCAAGAAGCCCTTGAGAGAAGGATGCCTTAAGACCTCATATAAGTATCATGCAATATTACCATGTTTGTTAGAACCAAGTCTAGTATAGGTGTGGTTAGTCAGCTCTCACTACTACTGTGTAGGTGATGGATGTTAGGAGCTAGCCGTCATACTTATGGATTAGCTGGCTTTCACCAGTAGTATAGAGGTGAAGGATGCCATAATCTATCCATAGTGT
The DNA here is from genome assembly GCA_027924645.1 of Cunninghamia lanceolata. Lineage (NCBI taxonomy): Eukaryota > Viridiplantae > Streptophyta > Pinopsida > Cupressales > Cupressaceae > Cunninghamia > Cunninghamia lanceolata. The sequence goes on along the minus strand of BSBN01000204.1, from coordinate 694,800 downwards.
GAAATAGGAGCATGTTAGGTGGTTGTCACTAGTACCATGCATGTGATGGATGCTAGGAGCTAACTAATATATATTTAGGAGTAACTAGTTGTCACCAATAGCATGGAGGTGACAGATGCTTGAGCTACCCTTGGTATGGTAAGGTCTAGTCAGCCTTCACCATTTCCATGCAAGTGATGGTGCCAAGTGCTAACCCATACCAAGATGACCAGACCTTTGCTAGTGGCATGGAGTCAATAGATGTCTAGGTCCACTGACTTGAAAGGTTTAGTGAATTGTAGAGTTCTTATTTCTTGCCAGTGGTGTTTTGGTTGTTCACTTACCCCAGCTAGTGATGATGGCAAGTATTATGGGATGCTTTTGGACATCTTAGCTAGTAATAATCTAAGAAAATGATGGACCCTTGGTGTAGTATGGGATGCACCGTAATCCCTTTTCCAATTGGGTTGTAGTTAGGGAAGGGTAAGTGTTTGCAAGCCCGATATTCAGATGAGATATGCTAAAGAAATGGGTTTATTTCCATTAATCAATGGGAGGTATGACTAATTGGTTTGAACACATTAATATATATATCTCTCTTTTGTATGTATAAGTGGATCTCCCTAGCTACAAGTGTTATAGGATGAGTCAATCTTCATGAGTACCCATTTAAGGGGTGAATATTAGCAATCACACTAGCTTGATATACCTAAGCACCATGGATATTTGACATCAAAATGCTCTTTTGGATGGAACGTGAGAGCCCTTGGTTGGGGTGGATAAGGCATCTTATCCACATGGTTGGGATGTTTTACACCCTACATTGGGAACTACTCGACACTATGTTGTTTAGAATGTGTCCCAAACAATTTGTGGGCTAGTCACACACCAATGTGACACATGAACCATCTTCCTTGCTAAGGGCAGCCTCCTAGTCACTCCTGCTTACATGGCAAGAGCTAACCAAGCAGAGCTAAGACTAGGAGTTGTTCTACTCTCTTTCTTAAGGAGTAGAACATTGTGGATGGCGGTTGGGTTTTGTGTTGGGTGTGTGTGTTGACGATTGTTCCTATGGAGACATTTGATTTCTATTATTGTTGTTGTTGTTTTAATAGTTGTATGACTCAAAGGGTCATGAATATTGAGTCTCCTAAGCCTGGCACGAAGGTTGTTTTTTTTGTTAATAATTTGGAGATGTTCTTCTCTCCTTTCTTCATTTGTAGTCTAAAATGTGTTGTTGATGTTCTCATTCTTCTCTTGTTTGTTGAATGTTTTGGGGAAGTTCTCCTCAATCTCATCGAGGACAGATTGTATCCAATCTTCCCTAATGCCTAGGCACATTGAATGCTTGAAAATAGGAAGTGTTGTGTTTCACATTGTTGTTGTTGTATGTGTTGAGTTGATTCTACCTCGTGATGAAACTAATGGTTTATCTTTGTTTCGATGTTTGATTTTATCTCATGATGAGATCGATGGTTTGTTCTTATTTTTCTCTAAGTTTTCCTAATGTTTTTGTGATTTTTATGAATTCAATCTAAATGTATGTAGAACAATTTTGGTTCTTTTTTCCCAATTTTAAATATTGTCTAATTAACTAAGAATTGAAATATGAATGAAATCTATATGTGTTTTTCAAATGCAAGCTAATCTATGTTTTTGTAGTTTTTGTAGGTTGATTTTTGAATCTAATCTAATGAATTGAAATTATGAATAACTATGAAAGTAAATATAATCTAGTGAATGAAAACAAGGCTAATCTAATCATATCAAATGCAATGCTAATCTATGAAACCAAGTAAACAAACTATCTAGAAAAAGAAAAGCAATGATTTACTTTTTCGAGAGCATGATGTGAGCTAATTACTACTATAAAGCATGAAGAACCTAGTATGAAGAAGATGTCAATGCCTAGCTTGAGCCATCAAAAGTCCTTGTGGCAACTCTCTCTTCCTTTGCAATAGAAGGGTTCTCCTCTTGGTGACATAAATCAAAATGAGATCAAATGAAGCATTGAAGCTTTGATGTAAATAATTGAGCACAAGAATGCTAAAAAAGTGTTATGGCTTGAGTTATGGAAGCTATGAGAAAAATAATTAAGCATAAGAATGCTAGAGAAGTGCTATGGCTTGGGCTATGGAAGCTATTGCAAAATCAAAAGGCACATGAGGTCTTGCATGAGTATAAAATGCTATGGAGACAACTAGAAAAGCAAAGCAAAAGGAAGAGAAACAATACTGAAATTTGCCTCCTAAGGAAAAAGGTTTGACGCTTTGCAAAAACTAAAACTAAAGAAAGAAAATAAGAGGCTCAAAGGCCCATGAAGAAGCTTGAAAAAGCTTGTGAAGATGAGAAGAGCATTCCCACAATTGAGAAATAATGTAGAGGTGAGGGGTATTTGTAGGTAGAAAATCAATAACAAAGGTGGTGGTGATTGGGGAGTTAATAGAAATAGGTTGGGGAGTGATTTGACTTTAATTGCGAGTGAACATTGGTTGCATAGGAGATCACAAGAGAAGAAATGAAGTTAACACTTGATTGATTGCAAGATAACTAAGATTGATTGGGTTGATGGGGAATGTTGAATCAGTTAGGGGTAGTTGGCATAGTTAGAGAAGAAGACCCACACAATGAGGACTCAATTTGGAGTAAATTTGGGCCATAACTGGAAGAAAACACGCATGTTAAAAGATGACATGGTCGGCCCTTTCAGGAAGTGGGTTGCCCCTTTCACCAAGGGAATTCACCCCTGGAGATCCTTCTTAAGTTGTTGGGTCACCCAGGGAGATCCTAAAGTCATAGGGGGCAACCCACAAAGAAGATTTTGCACAAGTGGTTTCTGGGATTAAGAATGGTCTAGAAGGTTTAAGAATGGTTTTTGAACCCTAAAACTAGCCATAAGATCTCTACAAGGTGGGTCACCCCTTTTACTAGGGCAAGTCACCCATGGAGACCCTGTTTCAGCTACAGGGTCATGTAGGGAGATCCTAAAGTGAAAGGAGGTAACCTAGAAAGAAAAGGTGGGACATGAAAATTGAAGTTACGGATGGGATGGGGAGGTTAATTGGATGATTCTAAGGGGATGAAATGATGCAAATGCCCCTAGAGAATATTGATTCCCCTCTTGTGGAGTGGATTGATGAGGCTATCGGGGCTAGAAAGCGATAGGAATGATCTGTCAAACATTGGTCAGAAGGCAAGTTAGAAGGTGTAGGACCATAGAAGATTAGTCTAGAGGTTAGAAAAGTACAATCAAGATGAAAAACAAACAAAGACATGTCACCAAGAGGAATAATGTTGAGAGGTATGCATATATTCATGTACGTGATTAGGACTATAGCTCATCCTCGAGCCACCATGTAGGCCTATGCGTCTTTTTCATACTTAAAGACATTGAAAACCATATTGCCTTATTATAGATTACTATAATCTCCAGCTTCTTATACACGACCAGGTACTCTTGTTTACTTAATGTTCCACTTGTTATGACTGAGCACTATGATATTTACTTGATGTTGTAACGTTGAGCTAGTCTATAAAACCATGGGCAATGATGACAACAAATTATGATTGCTGATCTACGTTAGAAATATGTTATTTGTGGTATGTCTGCAATGTTGGACTAAAATGCATAATAGCAGTAGCTCTAGTGAACATTACTCATAGCGAGTGCAATGCTATATTTACTATTTATGTTGTGCAAATCTAACCATGGCCATAACAGAGCTGGGAAGGATTTATTAGGGGTAGGATGTACATGAATTCCACTGCTAGACTAACCTTGCAGAGAGCATAGGTGGGGACAGTGAACCTGGGCTTAGGAAGACCTTAGAATGGATCAAGGTAAGAAGGTTTTAGAAAGAAATAACTTCTGCTGTTCTAACTGATATAAAATGGAATTTAACGACTGTTGTCATAAACTGTTTATTGGAAATGGATGAGCTGTGTATTAAAATCTTATGATAAATTCCAGACATCAGTAGATAGATGTTAGCTGAGTTATGGTGTTAGGTCATCAATGTTGTCAAAATGGGTTACAGGGGATGGCTTATCTATAAAACAGAGCAGTTTGATATCTTCTGATTCTACGCTTTACATGGGCAAGTTGGTAGTTCAAGATCTATGGAATCATGTATATTAGGACTCACTGCAACTAAGCATTCAATCTTTCTAATGCTTTTTCTTTAATTTATTGTAATTTTACTACAAATTTAACTACAATACTTTTTCAATCTTTCTCATGCTTTTTCCTTTTTGGGAATTAAAGAAGGAAAAGAATCTGAGGAAAGTATTCAAACTATAAACTCTTACAACAAAAGCAAAGCAAGGTTTTTCAATTATACCAGCACACTGAAGCCGAAGACAGTTGCAAAGGAAGTGGCAATAGATGCACTAGAGAGAGCAAGCTCCCCTAAATGCCCTACCACCATAACAGATATCATCTGCAAGCAAAATTGTAACAAATTCACTGACATCATAGGCCCTGCTATCCAGCATTGTTTCTTTACTTCCTCCCATACTAAAGCTCCACTGTCCTTCACTTCATCCTGCTCATCTCCAAATACAAGTGTTTCCTCCTTGGCTACGAGTGGCTCCAGCACATCACTCTCATGCCCATGGCTATGAATTGAATCACCTCTTTCCATGGTTGATCGGATGGAAGAATTACATTCAACCACTTATAAGCTGGATTGTATCTTTATACCATAGGAATATTGAATCGCCTGTCTGTAGAAGAAAGATTTAGAGGAAACTAATCTCCCACCTTATATCCCAGTTTTCAAATTCTGTTTTGCTTGTGGAGGTAAGGGTATAAAAAACTAAAATTGATTTGTTTCTGCTAGCAGAACCTTTTTATTTTTAGTACGAATTCTATGACCTTAATAATAGAACAGCACTTGCACCTTAATAATAGACCAGCACTTGCACCTTATTGGTGCAATGATTATGCTCATTATTTTGGAGTAATTGGTTAGAAATTAAAAATGGAGAGATGTCATGGAAGACTTATAATTCCATTTATTATTTTTATATACTTAAAATAACATCTTAAATTAATAGTGTTGAAATCAAGATATATGTTATATTGATAAGAAACAAAGATGAAATGTCTTTATGATTTAGAATGTTACTATGTAAGGAATATAGTCTAGGAATGAATGAATTAACTATACAATATGTTTGTATTATATATTATTGTGTAATCTTTTGAAGGATTCTTTTGCAATATCTTTATAAGTCATGTAGGAAGATTTGATAGTTTTACATCTAAAGATTGATTCTAGAAGATTTAATTAACTTATTACTCCACAAAACATTTTATAATGGATTAATTTTTTTAAAAATATTATTAAACTTCCTACATTATAATATGGCAAAAATTTCCTCTCATGTCCTCAATCCACCAAGGATAAAGAAGCCGGTGGGAGTTTAAATTTTTTGGAATGTGGCCCTTCTTAATAAAGACTGATAGGAAATATGACTATAGTGGCTGTTGTTTGATATTCATTAATGTTGTTGGAATTACATTGAATCTACACTATTTCTTCACATCCACAATCAATTTAATCATAAAGAGAATTTATAGAATGCCAACCTAGGAGGTAAAAAAGGACAATTCTCAATTCCAACACCAAGTAGACAGTGATGACTTTTCTCAAATTGCAAGGCAGTGCATTAGTTTTCCGAGCACGAATGTTCGCATATAAAAGCTTATAGACTAAATATTAACAAGTGCCACATGATGGGAATTTGCCTTTGAAGTATTGTAATAATAGTATTTGTTTTGTAATCAATAGATGAGCTATGCCAAAGTAATTCTCAAGTCATCCTGATAACACTTTGAAATCAAAGACATAAGGTGGCTTAAAGCTAGATTTTTGCAAGCTGAATGTATGGTGATTTTAGTGGGCCAACAAAGATTATAGTTGTTAGGGTTGAGCTTGACTACAAGTTTAATAAACACAATCATGAATAACATATTTGAAGTTGAATTTGTTCCTTAGAATAAATATTTTTTAAATATTGATGAGCAAGTGATTTCTTAGTAAAGAGCCTTTGTAAATTGATTAGTTGATTTTGAGTCTATAGGCAGATTCCTAGTAGCATAGTTGAAGTTGAGTTTGTTTCTTAGAATAAATATTTGTTAAATATTGATGACCAAGTGATTTCTTAGTAGAGAAGATTTGTAGATTGTTCAATTGATTTTTGAATGGATGAAAGTATAGTTGATAGTTACAATTAGTTAAAGACAGACAAATATAGATTGTTGAAATTACTTTGCAACATGATTGAAGTATAATTGATAATAACCCACTAAAGCACTAGCAAATATAAATTGTTGTGGTCATCTAGGATGAAGCTGATGAGGGAAACATAAATATTCATGTTACTCTTATAAGTGGTGCGACTGTCATCACAAATTTAGAGTCATATGAGTTAGCCACAAAGGAACTAGTAAAAAATTAAACTGTGAAAGTTCTTGTATTGAATGGCTTAATATTAGTACATAAAACAGAACTTACATGAACAAAAGTGAACAATAATTTTTCTAATGACCATATTATATATTGAGTATAATCCGTTATAATTAAAGTTATAACTGGAAAATTTTAATTATTAAATTAAACCTCAGTTATTTTAATTATTAAATTAAACCTTAGTTATTTTAATTGTATTTATTGATTGATAATACAAATCATAGGACATATTTTTATCATTGCATTATTGCATTGAGTGAAGGGAGAGCTAGATCTCCATGCAACATAATATCTAAGTCATCATATGAAGTTGTGTCCACAAATGGTGGCATATTTGGAACTTGTCCAATACCAAGAAGCATTAGCAAATGCTAAGAAATATTGTGAGCTCAATCCTTTGGAATGCCATGGACATGAATTCAAACATGTCAATGTGTTTTATCTGTAGGATTTGAGTTGCTTGAGTATTCATGTGTTCTATTCCGAAAATAGAAAGATAACTTTACCAAGGTATATCAAACAAGGGACTCCAGGTATTTTGACATTAGTGAAGCTATCTTAGAACCAGATTCATGCAACTTGAATGTGTTAAAATTAGATGGCAATTTTATTAGGCTATTGAAAATTATTTCTATGCAAAAATGGGGGTTTTGGAATAGGGTATGGACATTAATCAAAACATAATGCAGGGGGGATTTTTGTTAGATGTTGTAGTTGCAAGTGCTTGGTAGACATGAATTGTCTTATAAGTTAATCATGCAGAGAAAACATATATTGTTGTATACTTATGTGACATTGCACCATTCAATTGAAATATACTTAAAATATATGAAAATGACACTACACTATTCCATCCAAATATACTTAAATGCATGAAACTACACAACTTTTACAAAATATTTGGTATAGTACTTAAAGCATTATATTAATTTTAAAAAAAAAAAATTTAATAACTGGAAAATTCTAAATAATTTATTGATTTTATAAATTAAAAAATATAAAATTATTAATATTATAAAATTCTAATTAAAAATTAAATTTATATTTTATATTTAAAATATTAAAAACAAATCCAATCAACAAAACAACTCTTATGTAAATAAAAATAGTTTAGATTCAACTAAATATAAAGTAAACAATGTAAATAAAACAAGTGCCACGTAGTGGCTAGTTCCTGCCTTGTAGTATTGTTATTATAGTATTTGTTTAGTTGTAATTTTTTTTGTTGATTAGCTATTGGTTGTATATAGTATTTGTTTAGTTGTAATTTTTTGGTTGATTAAGTATTGGTTGTATAGACAAATTGTATTCCAATAATTGAAAAATTAATTTTTGAAGAGTGTTGAAACATCTTGGGTAAATAAAATTGAAATCTCAAAAATAATCTAATTTGGTAAAAATAAAATAGGACTAAAATATTTCCTTAACTATAAAAATAAACTTTACAAAGCCTATTAAATAACACAAATATTTCCTTAAAATGTAATAATACTAATATTTTTATAATTTAAAATGCATTAAAATATTGAGTTTGAAGAATAAAATAAAAAATATAATAACATGGAGAAATATTTTTCGTGATACTGTAGATTTTTAACTTTTGACTAAATAAAATTGAAATCCTAGATTTTTAACTCTTGAGTAAATAAAATTGAAATCCCAAAAATAATTTAATTTCATAAAATAAAATGTGTAGAACCCTAACTGTAGTTGGGTGTGGGAAGATAAATGTCTACCTAAGATATTAAAATGTAATAATATTGAATTTTTTTTTGATACATAATGTTGCGGTCAAGGGGATCGCTCCCTCTAAACTATAAAGAAACAAAATAACAAAGAAAAGCATGCCCTCTAGTAGGGGCGCCGGCGGAGATTACAAAAATGTTATCTCCTAATTTCTCCTAAGAATGAGATTGACATGCCTTAAGGCGCTCACGAATATCTAATAAAGCTACCAAATCCTTCTTCTTTATCTTTTGAACCACTATCCCTTTTCCATCCTTGAGTCCATCCCCTGAGGACTCACCGAAATCCTCTAACTGTGAATGCTGAGAGTAAATATTGTCCTCAGAGGAGGTCAAAGAACGCCTAAGAGGCCTCCTATGAGGAGGGAAGTTCTTCCTCCTCTTGACCTCTGTTTAGCCTTGATCATGGGATCCATTATTCTCTTTTGAAATTTCTTCACTGATTAGACCCTTTGAGGGAATGGGAGGCTCTTTTGGCTTCTGATTCCCCACAGCCAAGGTGAGAGAGCTTGTGGAATGGATAGGAGAAGGAGAGTCAAAAACCATGGGTTTCAAAGAGCTTTTTGCCTCTTTCTCGAAGCTTGGACCACTTGCTTGTGAAAACTTTTTAGCTGACTTTGACACAGAAGAACTTCCCACCACCACTTCTGCAAATTGCTTCTTGACATCTAATTTTGTTGTAGTAAGACTCTCTTTGGGAGAGTTCAGGATAGAATAATGCTTGGGAGAAGAATCCTTCCACCAAGAAGTCCCTCGGTTTGCCTGCATTTTGGCGGTTGGGCACTCGGCAACGATGTGACCCGTTTGATGGCATCTTCTGCATCTAAAGATCAAACCTTCGTAATCCAATGGCTGAATCCAGCATTGTCTGTTGGCCCTCAGGGTAATTTCAACCAGAAGACTCTTTGAAATATCCAATTCCACCAAGATCCTAGCATAAGTTGTGTGGATAAAATTCTTTGAATTTGCATCCGTAAACACAAATTTGCCCAAGGAGTTCCCAATTACCGCAAAGCATGATTCAAACCAATAGTGTAGGGGTAGATTTGGGAGCCGCACCCAGATTGGCACAACTGAAAATGATTCCTTGGATGGGTCAAAGTCAGGGTGCCATGATTTTACCTACAGCAGATTGCCTTCCCACTGCCAAACATGGTTCAGAATGGTGCTTTTGTCTTTCTTGCCTTCGAAAACTACAATAACAAAACCCTTCGCGCTAGGGTAAATCTCTACTCCATCCAGAAGGGGAAGCCATGAATTTGTTATCTAATCGTGAAGATCCACTAATCTGGGCCAAAAGCGATTGAATCTTCCAATTAAGCCGTTATCTGAGAATTTTTTTTTATTTTCCCGCATCTCCTTTGACAATGAATCATCAAAGTCGAGAGACAAGGGTTTTGCAGAGCACTCTACTATTCTTCTGTTGCCTGTGCATGTGTCCCGCCCTAAAAAAGGATTCTCCAAGTTCTCCCTGCCACCAAGAGAAGCTTCAGGTGGCGATGTTGAAACCACCACTGGAGTACCCACCAAACCTCGCAGACACAGACTTCCTTGATATCCCATGTCAAAGGCGATCTCTACGGTGGATTTCCTGTCCATGGTAGTGCAAGCGGGAGCGATTCCATTCGTGGCAGTAGCAGATGGAAGAATTGAAACCCTAAGATCACCAGTATTCACCAATTTCAGCAATTTTGACATTTTTCGTAATAATATTGAATATTATTGCAATTTAAAATCCATTAGAATATTGTAAGCTTGAAGAACAATTATACAATATAATAACAATAACATATTCATATTTAGATCACTACAGTATTTTATCTTAGTCACTTAATTTTTTGTTTAAGTAATAATAGTAAGTACTTTTAGAGAACATGATTTTAATTATTTTAATTAATCTAATATTGTGGTTTAGTAATATTTTTTTCTAAAGATAAAGAATTGTTTATCATTTCAAATTTGTAACTATTATATTTTCAGAACTAAATTTATAAGGAAAAATTTATGTGAACTCGTTTTGAAATGTCTTGAAATTGAAATCTCAAAAATAATTTAATTTGGTAAAAATACAATAGCACTAAAATATTTACTTAACTATAAAACTAAACTTTACAAAGCCTATTAAATAACACAAATATTTCCTTAACTATAAAACTAAACTTTACAAAGCCTAGCCCTAGTTGAGTGTATAGAGATTTGAAATGTCTGCTTAAGATATTAAAATGTAATAATATTAATACTATGATAATTTAAAATGCATTAAAATATTGTATGTATGAAGAATAAAATAAAAAAATGTAATAACATGGCTCAATATTTTTCATGATACTATAGATTTTTAACTTTTTAGTAAATAAAATTGAAATATTAGATTTTTAACTATTTAGTAAATAAAATTGAAATCCCAAAAATAATCTAATTTCATCAAATAAAATGTGTAGAACCCTATATTTTTATTTTAATAGTATTATTAATATTATAACTTTGTCCCTTTGATAAAAAAATTTTAAGCTAATGAAGCAAAAAATTAAATTAAAAAAAAACTGATGATTCTTCCCTCTTATAATTATCGTCATCCATTTAGGCATGACTTAACTAGTGGGAGACAAAAGTTGTGTTCATAATTTGTTTACTTGCCACACTAGTGGGAGACAAAATTTGTGTTCATAATTTATTTACTTGCCACATCCTCCTCTCAAACCAAAATTCTCTCCGCATTTATAGCTTTTTGTTGCACTCTCCCACAATCCCCAGAGAAGAGGTCATATCAAATTTGCCCGACAAGAAAAATAATCTGATTGGTTTAGATTAATAACTAGATAAGTGTGAACTCATTGCAATAGTACTTGCTGAAGGCAGGTACTAATAAAATAATTTTTAAATCATTTTAAAGTAAAATACAATAACTCATAAGTGAATAAGTATAGCTCTTAAAGACATCCAATTGGAATAAATTTTTTTTATTCATAATAGATAGTTTATATTAAAAGATATGTCAAAAAGATACAGTTTCCTCAGCGTTTACATGGTTGGCAGTAAGTTTCAGAGCTAACACCCTTTGCAAGCTAAAAGTTTAGAAGAGAAGACCACGCAAGGTCAAGACTATTAAGAACCAAAGGAGACTATAACTACCTAAGACTAGCATAAACATTGCTTCTGCTATACAAAACGAAGCTAAAGTTGCATCCAGTATCTAATTAACTATCATACTCTGTTAGTTTCAAGCTGAAGTCCTCCACCCATTGAAAGCCATCGACCGCAACCAGGCCCAGAACCCTTTTGATATAGTCCACCGCCACCGTCCCCTGATCCTTCAGCACCACCAGGTCGAATCCTTTGATATCCAAGATAAATGAAAAGATTTTGATCACTGCTCCTGGGTCATCGAGAAGGCTCCAATCTTTCGGGTGAGGGATTCCAACACCGGAGCTGGCTACCTGTAGGGTCATCTCCAAATCCCCTAAGTGTTTGGGATTGAAGATGCCTTTCATTATGGATTCTGCCTCTAGTTTTGCCATCCCCAATTCTAGCAGCATCACTAAGACCCTCGAAGAAATGTCTGTGTCCACCTGATAACGTTCATCGTTCTCCATGAAAACTCTGCCCAGGATCATTCTCATAGCCCCCACCATTAAATCGTCCGATCTGCGCAGTATCCTCTACAGCCTGAGGTCAGTGATAATGCCGATGAAGGCCATTTGCCTCTTCTTGCTGATCAATCTGATTAGGGTATCCATCCCCCCACAACAGATGGACTCTGCCAAGACAATAGCAACAAAGTGTGTAGGCATTTGACAGTAAGCGGTGAAGCGAATGCAGAATGGAAAGCTGCCTTCCTAATTATCCTTTTCCGGACTGCCCACCGAAGTTTCTCAAATGCATATCTAGGGAAGATTTCCAGCTATCACCAAGCTTGCCACTTAAGACAATAAATGCTGACGTCCCTTCTACCCGTGCCAACTTCCAGCCACTACAAACCATGATTACCTGCCATTCCTACCTTGACCTTGCCACCCATGCTGAGGTGGCAAGGCTCCCTCCCAACCTCCCACCAATTGGAATATTTTTTTATTCTTTTCTCTTGATCTTCAATTGATGAATCACCAAGTGTGATCCAAAATGTTGATAGTAAAAATTATAACATAATTAATAAAATAAATAAAATGACTCTTAAGTAAAAAATAGCTCTTTAAATTAAAATAAAATAAACAATGTAAATAAATCTTAAATTGTTTTAAAGTTTTTTAAAAAAATTAATTTTTTTTTTTTTTAATATAAATACAATAAGAGTTATTGTTGTGTTTGCCCTAAGTATTATGGAGGGCAAAACCTTATTGATCTATTAGCACCATGGTCTTAATCAATCCAAGAAAATGGTGGATGCAGGTTTTATGAAAATAATATTTATTAATGTTGAGTGCTGTAAGTTTTTTACTCAATGTTTCGGATCACACTCCTTGATCCATCATCATGGAAGTTGGAGAAGAGAATTAGAAAAGAAAAAATCTTTCTAGCTCTCCTGATGGATCACAAAGTGTGATAAAAAATGTTGAGTAAAAAACTTACATACACTTAAATCCTGAAGCACTCAAGAATAATATTATGGACTGTGGAAATTTGATGTCTATTATTAATATTTATTAATCTGATAAATGCAATACAACATACTTTTAAAGTGTAATAGTAAAAAGTGAAAAAGATTAGACACATTAATTTCTAGACAATGGTCAATAGATTTGATATGAAATCACAGTTAACATTTATATTTCTTTGTTATCAATTCTAAACCTAAATACTCTTATTCATTACATTTAATTTTTATATATTTAATACAATTATTAAACCTAATACTAATTGTAATTTATTGATTGCATCTATTTAATTAGCCTTACTTAATTAGATTTATTACGTTTACAGTATATTTTAATTTATAGCATTAAAAAAATAAGTTGTGCTTTCGAGGAATGAATAACCGTCTTTAAAAAACTATTTTAAAAAAAGAGTTTTAGTGACATAAGCATATTCTTATGCTTTTAAAATGGAGTACTTAAAGTATATGATGAATATTAAAGGAGACAAACGAGTCTCACGAAAGTGTTTAAATTTATTTTAAATAGGCTAGTACTATTACTAGTGTACTTATGGTTGGGCAAGCAAAGGCGTGGCGCAATCGAATGGTTGTACCTAGCGGCCGACAATACCCTCGAACTACTTCTTTGAAAGCAACAGTCCATTGGGCTCAGGGAACAGCAGACAGGTTGCTACTATTTACTTTTTCAAAGCTTGCCTTTAGGTATTGGCAATGGGAAACCTACCACCTACAAACTCAAAAATGTCAACTAAAAATTGTGCTATCAAATGAAAATGGGAAGTGGGTATGGGTAAATGCAAAGTAGTATCTTAAAACTAAATTTTCTTGTTTCAAATGGGATCAAGCAAGACAAAAGAGTCTCAGAGATGGAAAAATGTTGTGCACACTCAAAAATTAAAAGTTCGGTCAAACAAAGAGATATCACACGGTTTTGGTTTTAAAAGGAATAAAGGCAACAAAGGTGGAGACAACCCCATGTCCAACTCTTTTACTTGGTCAACACGTCTTTATGTGCAAGAACCGTTGAATGCTACTTGGCTGGGTTAGAGAATATGGAAGCTAGGGAGCAGGAAAGGAACTACAAGCTCCACGAGATCACAGAAACAAATTGGTCTTTAAAGGAAGACAATAAAGTGTTAAACGAACAAGTGGCAATGCTACAAGAGGCTATAACAATAGGGAAGCATGAGTATCAAAACATGAAGTTATCCTAGCAAACCATGAGAGAATTAATAATAACAAACAAGGGATTTGCACACTCAATATCAATAGAAATCGAGACACAAACATTTCAACAAACAAACATTTAAGGACCGAGGATAAAAGAAAGTAACATGGAAGGCATATCGAAAGAAGTCAAAACATTGGCCCAAGTTGTCAGTAGTTCTCCAAGTATGGAGGAAGAGGCATGCATGCACAAGTGTTGCTAGAATGCAAGAAAGAGAGCACAAAGAAAAATGGGACAAAGTAAAAAATGTAATTATTAGAGGACTAAGAGATTATGGCAAAATGAAATCACTTTCAATTTTGCAAGTGACTCTCTAAAAGACAAGTTGCAATAGCAAGGATAAATTTGCCAAGCAAGGAGGGTGGGAAAGATATGTGAAGAGAAGGTTAGGTCGAGATCAAAGTCACCATGGTAAGCAGGGATGACACGTGCCATATTTTAAGCAAAAAGAGGCTTTTGAGGGGATCACACTTCTTCCTAACCAGTGATTTAACCTTAAGACAATAAGAGGATAGAAAGGAAGAGGTGGCTAAAATAAGGGTAGCAAGGGACAAAGGCAAAAAGACGTGGTTGTACAATGGAAAGCTATAATCACCAATCTAGGGCCTCCCGGTAAAGAAACACAACAAGATGGCAGTAAAGAAAAAGCAAATTATTCTATGAAAGTAAGGAATCTAACAAGGAAAATGCGAAAAAAAAGGCATGAGGACTCAACTTTGAGTCTTGTGTACCAAAATAAATAGTAATCAATTGTCACATCCCTTCTTGTATGAGGCTAAGAAAATAAACAACTCCAATTAAAAGTTGATGGGGACAAAAAATATTAAAGAGGAAGGTGGTGAAAGTGGGCTGGTATGGACATCCATCGACACAAAAAATTATCTCCTCTAGAGTGAAGCAGAGATGTGACGACAGAGAAGGGCCATCTACCACACCATGAAAAGAGGTATGACACTCCTCTACAAGTATTAATAACTCAATTGACAAGTAGGAGGCAGATAGATTAAGGGCATAGGTATGTGTGCCATTGTAGAAGGTGTGGAGAAAGGTCTGACCATTCTCATCCATCATTTTCTACCTCTGTGCCCAACATTTGTTTTAGTTTTTTCTTCAATTTAATTCCATGACAAGATTGAATGAGATTGCCAAAGCATTTAAGGAAATGTTGTCACATGTATCTACATTTGCATCGTCTTCAACTCCAACAAGAAAGTTGCCCTATGATGTATTCATAAACCATCGTGGCCCTAACAGCAAGCAAACCCAGCTGGCCACCTCTATTTATCGTACCCTCAAAACCGTGGGACTTCAATTTTCTTAGATTAATCAGAGATTAAGCTCAACGATTCCATACCATCTGAAATACAAGATACCATGGCTACTGTAACAAACCAAATGGTCCACTAAAAATTCCCTTATCTAAATTCATCTAGCACTTATTCATAATTTAAAAAAAAAAAAATTGACATTGAAAAAAAATAGTCATACATCATAATGCATCCATGTAATATATTTAATATCATTGACCAAAACTTTTGCCATAAAATATACATCACATAATTTCATGAATTATACATTTCCTTAATGAATAAAAACTCCTATATTCCAGATAGAATATCATAGTATTTCAAATTTACAAATGAATATCATCATTATTTCTATTAGATAACCATCTAATTTCAATAGAATATCAGTCACTCATGTCTAACTCTATTGACTCAAGACTTTGGCAACTGATATGCTATGAGGGAGAGCATTACCAAAGTGATTTTCCACTTAACCATGAAGCTTTCACTTCCCCGATATTCTTCAAAATAGAAGAACCCGACCTGTCATGAGAAAAGAAGATAAGGACGTTCCTTCTAGAACCACGCCATCTAAGAACTAGTGATATGCTTTTACATGCAATCAATTATACAACTAAAGGATCTTCAAACTGAGTATAACATTCTGACTAAAATGTAATCCAAGACACAATGATTCGACAATGCACGCAGTCAATGCATTACTTTGGGCAAAGATTCATATATAAAACATAATCCATATTAAATGTATGTGTCGATCTATCACAAACACCTCTTTCTCAATCTTGTCTATAGAGTTTTCTTATGTTTATATTCTAACTTTCTAAGTCTTCTTTCACTCAAGTGATGACTTCACTATAAGCAAACAAAAGTATATATATATATGTATTGCATAAAAATAGATGATCATACATCTTAAACTCTTTGAATATAGTTCTTTTCAACATGCTTTTAAACACAAAGAACACATTTATGCATTTTGTTATCTCCACATAGCCTCTACAGTTTTCATTTTCTTATACCAACTAAGACATAAAGGAGTCATAAATAATTGTATTTCTTGAGAGATATACTTATTCCCTTTTAAAATAAATCAAAGACTTCAATCATGTTATTACAACTTATACATCTAATTGTAAATGTATAACTCTCTTTTATACATTTGCAGTTCTAAGTATAGTTGTATAATATTTAACTTCATGGTAATACAGTAAGTGATACAGAGATTTTACTCATAATTTAAAATTGTATAAACAACCATTTAATAAATTGTTACCTCATAGAAACATAGATTTCTCACAACATTAAACTATTCTTTTGTAACTGTATTTAGTATTTCAACTACGTTTACCATTGTTTTGTCAAAGACTATCATGTCGTTGCAATCATTGACAAAGTTTTCCTTGGTCGACTACTATTTTTATCACATCTGATTTGATATTGTGGTCTTCAATGAAACAAAGATTTCTAAACTGTATGACAGTCGTGCAAAGATAAGACCTCATGATACTTTAAGAGGTATCAAAACATGCTATTTGATCCCTTTGGAATCGACCAAGTGTACTAAGTCATCCCTTATTGGGTCAGCCCAATATGCTAGGTTGATTCCCTCTACGAGAATCGTCATTCCTACAAACCCTTTGCAATTTTAAAACAACAATAGTTTATCTTTTCAATGAGCAAGATTTTCCAAACAGACTTTAATCTTGTCATCTTTTTTTTTCAATTATAAAAACAAAGTACAAATAGTTTTCAATGGCATTCAAAGCCATACGAATCCAATAATATCATATTGTTGTTTTTCAAATGAAGAAATCATAATACAAATAGTTTTCAATGGAATTCAAAGGCATACAAACCCTATGGTTTCTTACTGTTGTTTTTCAAATGAAGAAATCATAATGCAAATAGTTTTCAATGACATTCACACTATGTTTATGTTAGACACACAAGAATACTGAGAGGGGGGAAGGGGTAAATCAATATTTAAACAATTTTCAATTTCAACAACTTTAACTTATCTAGAGTAGATTAAACTTTAAGCATCACAATATCAACATGAAAGAATAACACAATGCACATCAACACATAACACTAGATATATGTGGAAAACCCTAAAAGGGAAAAACCACAGTGAGGATTAACTCACAATATATGAAGCTCAAATAATAACTTTGTTTTAGGGGCTTTCACCCAAGGAAGTTGCTACTCCCTAAGTAACTTTGATTTAGGGTCACTCCCAAGGAAGCTTTTACTTCCTGATGAATTTATTTTAGGGTCACTCCCAAGGAAGCTACTACTCCCTAAAATGAGAACACACTCACAAGAAATTACAGTATGACAATCTTTTCTACTATCTAAAAACTAACATTGAAGCTCACACTTTTGATGATTGCACTTCTACCTCCTCACACTTTCTTCTGAAGATTTGATCAGTTAGGCACACTCTATACTTGATTCCTATCACAAATATGTCTTCAGGATGAATCCAGATATCATCAACAACATCTGCTCTTTTTCCTTCAGTCGCACATCAATAATGAATTTATTCCTATTTTTATGTACTTGCAAACCTTTTTAATCAACTTGCAATCACACTTCACCTCACTCACTTTGATTCACTATTTATACATGAAATTACATTGATTACATTGCTTGTTGGCTAGATACAACATGAACAATACATTTACAAGTCGACTAGACAACACACAATATGAAACGTGTAGAAGATAGGTCCTAAGTGAACACACATGTTACACCAGCAGAAGATCCAAGCCTTGCAAACCCCAACAATTTCTTAACTAGGTCCAAAACATCCTTCACAGCTTCAAACATCAAGGAATTACATCCACACACTCCGCTCATTTGGAAATAGGACAGCTTTAAGGAGAACACATGAAGACTTGAAGTATAACAACCATATCAATTTGAAAAACCTTCTGCGGTACTGGAAACAAGAAAGATCTTAATTAAACTTTTCTAGATGAGTCCACATGACTCATAAAACATCCCCAAACACTCCTTTTCCACCACACATCAAAGAATTGTGCCACACAACTTCAATCATTAACTCTGAGAACACTCTATCATCTCGAACACACTGAAACATGCTTTCATTTGAAAAACTAAGCTGCGGACCACCAAGAACCTTGAAACTGAAAAGAAGCATATAATACACATCTAGAAACATATCCTCAAAACTGCAAGGGAAATCATTCATTTACAGAGGAATGCGGAGCATTCCAACAAACCTTCAACACTAACTCTACCAAAACATATGCTAGTACTCTATCATGCACAACTTTCATAGCGGAAGGGTAAATGATTTGAATATTTGGAATTATCATCTTCACTAGAATCTTGAGATACCTTTAGAACTGCATAGCCAAATCTACAAATGTAGAGGAATGCGGAGCATCTTGCTTCCATGTAGTGTCTATCTTCACAGAACCAACATTGTCTTCACTTTATCTTTTACAAATCATACTTACGGCAGTCCAAACATCATCAAACTTGGAATATGCAAGATTTGTCATTATATTAAACTATATTCCAATCCACAAGGGCCCAAAACCAAACTAATAGAAATGCTAAGCAATTTCCTAGACAGTCTTCAAAGGTGGTCATTCTAAAACAGAGATTGTCACCAACTTCCAGAGGCTAAATCTTCCTTGTCTTAACACATGCATTCTTAGGGACAATAGAAGAGAGCATACAACATATCGTAGTCCATCAGTACCATATCTTAGTGCTTCTAATTCCCATATTAATGTGTCTTCTTGATCCTTCTAATTCCCATCTGAATATAACTTCATACTCAATTCTACAATGAACAAGGCATGATATGATCTTCTAATTCCCATATCAATATATCTTCTTCAGGAGCATTACATCCAACTATGAACACTATTACACATTCATAATAGTGTTGACATCAATGACAACCTTGTGATAGTGTTGACATCAATGACAAACAATACAACCATTGGAACCATATGTGTAACAATCTCCCCCTTTGGCGTTGATGGCAATACATACTTGCACATTTCTCCCCCTTTGACATCAAGGAAAAAGGGCAACCACCATCATCTCATCATCAACCATACATTTGCGCATTTTTCTTTAGGTTATAAAAATAAACTCCCCTTATCATCAGCAACCACTACCTGCTCCCCCTGATAGGTAGCCATCATCAGTCCAGGAAATAAAGATATAACATTAACTCCCCCTGGACAGATGCATCACTATGCATCTTTAGCAAGAAGGAGGGGCAATTACCCCTAACTTCTACCATATATTGTCAAAGGTGTCCTTTGCAAGAGCCTTAGTAAAGATATCTACAATTTGATCCTTTGTTGGAACATATTCCAACCTCACTTGCTTATCTGCAACCTTCTCTCTTACAAAGTGATACTTGATTGTTATATGCTTGGTTCTAGAATGCATCACTGGATTCTTGGAAATATTGATAGCACTTGTATTGTCACAGAAAATAGGAATAGGCTCATCATACAATACCTGGATATCCTCTAGAGTTTGCTTCATCCACAACACTTGTGTACACCAGGAGGTTGTTGCAATATACTTTGCTTCTGCAGTTGATAAGGACACTGAATCTTGCTTCTTTCTCTACCATGAAGCCAATTTGTTTCCTAGAAAGAAAGCACCACCACTTGTACTTCTTCTATCATCAACACAACCAGCCCAGTCAACATTAGTGTATGCACTCAAATCAAAGTCATTACCTTTTGGATACCATAGACCATAGTCCAGAGTTCCTTTTAAGTATCTGAATATCCTTTTCACTGCCTTCTCATGTGTTTGCTTAGGATTAGCTTGATATCTGGCAACCACACATACTGCATGCATAATGTCAGGTCTAGAGGTAGTTAAGTACAACAATGCTCCAATCATAGATCTATAGACAGTCTGATCCACCTTTGGAGACTCATCATCTTTGCTCAAGTGACATCTAGTGACCATGGGAGTACTCAATGGTTTTGAATCCTCCATACCAAACTTCTTCAACAATTCTTTGACATATTTAGCTTGAGAAATAAAGATACCACCATCCAACTGGGAAACTTAAAGTCCAATGAAGAAAGACATTTCACCAATCATGGACATCTCAAACTTTTTTGCATCTCCTATGCAAACCTTACACATAGCATCATCTCCACCAAAGATGATGTCATGTACATATACTGCAACTATCAAAATCATGTCTCCTTCTTCCTTTATATAAAGATTACTATCTGTAGTACCTTTCTTGAAGCCCTGCTAAAGTAAGTACTTGTCTAATCTTGCATACCAAGCCCTAGGTGCTTGTTTGAGACCATACAAAGCCTTTTTGAGTCTACATACCATGTCTAGATCTTTTGATATCTGGAACCCATCTGGTTGTTCAATGTATACTTCTTCTAGGTCTCCATTTAGAAATGCTGACTTGACATCCATCTGATAAAATTTAAAGTTCTTATAAGTGGCAAAAGTAAGGAACATTCTGATTGCCTTCATCCTTGTTACCGGAGCAAAAGTCTCCTCAAAAAATCAATGCCTTCTACTTGAGTGTATCCTTTGCATACTAGTCTTAATTTGTTCCTTACAACTTCACCTTCTTCATTCAGTTTGTTCTGAAACACCCATTTTGTTCCTATAATATTCTTGTTTGATAGTTTGGGAACCAATTCCCATGTTGGATTCTTCTCAATCTAATCCAATTCTTCTTCCATAGCCTTTATCCATCCATCATCCTTGCTGGCTTCAGCAAAGGTCTTAGGTTCTACTTTTGACAAAAAAACAAGTTTGCTTCCTCATGTGTCTTGGCAAATCTTCTCCTTGTCTGCACACCTTCATTCTTGTCTCCAATGATCTACTCTCCTGAGTGATTCTTCTGAACATACTTTGCTGGGGTCTTAGGCATCTGCTATGGTTCTTGTTCCTTTTCTTCTTTCACTTCTTCTTCTTCTTCATCTTCTATGCAAGTAAAGATATCAGATCCAATGTCTTCTAAATCTTGTGAGATATGATACAAGTCTTCATCTACTTTGACATTTGTGCTTTCAATCATCTTTCCCAACCTCTTGTTGTAGAATCTACAGACCTTGCTTTTGGTTGAGTAACCAAGAAAGATTCCTTCATCACATCTTGAATCAAACTTTCCTAGGTCTACTTCATCTCTTTTGATGTAGCATTTGTTGCCAAAGATCTTGAAGTATCTGACAGTGGGAGGTCTTCCCTACCACAACTCATAAAGGGTCTTTGTGTTGTTGACCCTTAACTACACTTTGTTAGTTAGATAGACAACAACATGAATTGCTTCCTTCTAGTATATATTAGGTAGCTCTACATCTTTCAACATTGCCCTAGACATTTCTTGCATAGTCCTATTCTTCCATTCCACTACCCCATTTTACTGAGGGGTTCTAGGAGCAGACAAATGCCTCCTAATACCATGATCTTCACAATACTTTTCAAATTCATTTGAAGTAAACTCACCTCCTCTATCTGTCCTTAAACATTTGATCTTAGTATCCATTTCATTTTCGATCAAGGCTTTGAAAACTTTAAACTTATCAAGGGCATCAAATTTTTCTCTTAAGAAGGTAACCCAAGTCATTCTAGAATAATAATCAATGAGAACATGTTACCCCCTTTATTTGTTTCTGGGTCTTACATGTTTTACTACCCATTCTCATGGTCCATCAATTTGTCTAAGTCATAAGGGTTTTGTTTTTTCCTTCCTTGCCTTCAAAAATCCTTAATAGTCACGTGCACTTGTGTTTTCCTAACCTAGTCTCTAGCTCTCTAAAATTTCTAACCTTGTCGCGTGGTTCTAAAGTTATCGAACCCACTAACCGCTCGACTATGTATTGCTTTGTAGAGTCTTTTCAACTCCCACAGGTTTATCTTTGTAGTCGCCAAGTTGAAGGTTTCTGAAACTTCGAAACCCTCAACTTGAGGTTCTGAAGTTCCAAATTCTAGTGAGTTCGCGACATGGAAGTTGGGGACCAGCTTTCAAGACAATGAAGATCATTTAATGATGAGTACGACACATAAGGTGGATGTCCTTTCAAGATTTTTGGAGGGCGAGCAAATCTCAAGGTTGTTTTCTCAAGGCACGGATTTAATGCCATGTCAACTCAGTATTTAAAACATATCGTGGCATTCTTTTGGCATACATATTTGCTCCCAGTGGTAGATTTTTCTCTAAGTTATGCAGCTGCCATTACTCCTGTACTGCGCCATTACTTTTTCAGTACTTAGCCATTTTTCCTATGCATCCAGTGGTGATGAAATTCAAATATCAGGGAGCTCCTCACAATTCTGGTATTGAAAGTGGTTGGTCTGGTATAAGTGTACTAAGCTTGGTCATATTGATTTGGAAGAATTTTGGTCCCGTTTGCAGCAGGAGGATAAATCACCTTTTGCAGAAAAGATTTTACAGAGTGGCTTAGCACATGTAGGAGGTTTTCCCATCTCTGTATAGAGCGAGGACCTGGTTGTGGCTTGTGCAAGAAGATACGTTCTTGAAGCCCTTGAAATTAGAGCAAAGGACGAGGCAGTGGTAGGAAAGATTGATCCTGGAACTATCACCCATGCATTAAGGATTCCAGAGAAGCAAGAATTTGAAGACATGTATGTTGCCATTGGAATGGAGTTCTTCCGAACAAACGAAGACTAGTGCAATAATTCCATTGCATGGAACTGGCTAAAGTCCAAAAAAAGAGGTAAGTCTCAATTGTCCCAAAAGCTAAAGAGAGCCCATTTTAAGGATGAAATTTCAGACATTATTACCTTGCTGCATCGTGTAGTCAGAAGTGAAAACATAGATTCTTTTGAAGATTGGATGTGTCATTTTATCCTGTTGATATGTAGTGAAGATAAATTTATAAACTAGGCTGAAATTATTAGTTATCATTTGAACAAGCAACTAGTTGAGTTTCAGGAGACTTTAACTTTTCACATGTGTTCATACTTGGTATATATTTTAGCCAGTCAAGAGGTTGTTTGGGCCAGGTTGAGGTCACATGGGTCTTTAACTCCAAACACACCTGTGTATAATTTTTTTCTTGAGCTCAAAAGAGATGTGGGAATGAAGGATTACTGTCGTGTAAATGATGCCTTTTTAATGTTTATAGTGAGAAAGTTGGGTGGTAACCTTGAGTTGAGAATTTCACCTGAAGCTACTTCCTTGATCATGGAGTTTAGAAGTTTCTACATTTAGTTTGACAGATTCACCTATTTGAGAGTGGGTGGTTATGAAAATGCCCCGACCAAATTGCCGAGGTACCCTAGTGACTTTGTTATTTTTCTAGAAATTTGTAAACAAATGTTTGTTGTAAATGTTAAATATCGAAGCATGAGGAAGAAAGGATATAATTTCCCGCTGAAGCTATCTTCATATTCCTGCAAAACAAATGAGATTGCTAAAGGGGCGGAACATGTTTTGACTAAATTTAATCTTAATTCTTTGTCAATGAGGCCCAACTTCGACAATAAAAATTATGTGAAACTAAACTTTCATGGTTTTGGTTCTTATGAACATTATCCAAGTTTAGAGGATTTTTGGGAAGACTGTGTAGATAACTGGGAAGTCCAAAGGAGAAATTGTATGAGACTCACACTAAGTCAAATTCAAGTATTTGGCCTTTCTATATACATTCCAGATGGTGTTGAGGAAAATTCTGAGATAATTGATGATGAATATCAAACCCTAGTTTCTAAACCCCTTCCTCAAATTAATTGGTCAGAGGAGGTTGTGGCTATGAGAATTCATTTTGCTGTTGTAATTAAAAGGACTGAAGATTGGTTGGCTGGGAGATGGTGTGGATGTGCTGGCTCTCCTCATGAACAAGGAAATTCTAGGACTAATGAGCAAAGGCCCATACAAAGTTATGGTGTGCACATTTCTTCTAGGAGACAAGAGACATTGCAATCTAGTTCTAATTCACAATCTGGAGGTGATGGAGAAAGACCAAAGGAAATTCTGAAATTGAAATCGGCCTGTGAATTGGATAGTCTCCCATTACCTACTTTGAAAAACAAAAATGCTCAAGCAAAGCCCGTGCCTGTGGTTTCTGATTCTATTTTCCAACAAATTTTTGATGATGGTTTGTTTCCTCCATTCATGAAAATTGCTTCTTCTCTTGCTACTGAGGAAGTATCCATTTATGTTCTTGTTGATAATCAGGTTAAAATTGTTTCAAGCAATGTAGATACTAGTATGGTGTCATCTTCACTAGGATGGTTAAAGAAAGCTGTGGATAAGAAGAGAAAGGCTATGCCTACAATAACAGTTGAGGTGGATACAGTTGCCAAATTGTTGCAAACTACCTCCAAGCCCAAAAAGGCCAAAAGAATGTCTAGAATGGTAAATGACATTGCCTCCGCTCATCAGATGTTAGAGATTGCCGACCCATTGAAAGATCCGAATGAGGATGAGATAACTGAAGCATATTATAAAATAAGTCATATAGACTTGGGTCCTTCTACTCTAGAGGGAGATGCATATCATGCCAATTTTTCTACAAGCGCTTTAATTAAGAGAGCCAAGGAGGAGAGGAAAGAAAACATAAAACTTCAATCTCAGATTTTATCTTTGAGTAGTTTTATCCAATCAATTGTGACACCCATGCCTTAAGATGCATCTAATTCAGAAGTTGTAGGAGTTGATGCAAGTACTGTGCAACAAATTAAAAAGAATCTGAATTTTGCTAAGGCTGTTATTGAATGGGTAGAAAAATTATCATGTGAAATTTTATTCTTCTTGACTAGGGCAACACAGTGTTACACTTAGGTACATAATAAAAGTAAAAAGTCAATCAATGAGCTTCAGCAGGTAAGGAAAGAGCAAGGTAGTACTTATGTACTCTCAAAAGAAGTTTCTGAACTAGTAGCCATGGATTCTATAACACTTGTAAAAGAAAATTTGGCTAGTGATCCTCATGAAATTGATCCATTCTAGGCTGACTCATTGGATTGGAAATTAAACATGTATGACAATCTCATTGAACAGATTAACAAAGCTTTACATGAATACCTTGATATAATGATTGGTATTCGGAGGGATTGCAGGGCACTGGAGGTAAATATTTTAGATGAGTTTGAAGAGAACTTATGGGATCCTAAATAAATCACAAAGGAAGCTAAGGATATGCTTTGCAAGGAACTCACAGATCTGAAATTATCACTGGGGAATCACTTGGCAAAATGGGCCTCATACAAGTTTATCTTAATAGTTTCAAGAATAGATGTGATGATATTCAGGAAGCTATAGCAGGGATAGGTAAAACATTAGCAAGATTTAGAACTAGCTTGTAGACTAGTACAATGTTAGGAAGCAAAAACATCACTGCTGTCATAACTAAGTATCGGGAGTATAGGTTAAGAATGAAGGTGCGAGAGGTGATGGCAGAAGATCAAGGTGGGGAAAGCATCGAAGACCCAAAGGAAAGTGAAGGGGTGGTAGTTTAGACTTTATTTCTTTTATGCATTTCTAAATATTTGTCTCAAATACTTTCTCTAAAAATTTATTATTTTAAAAACAGTTGTCTTCAAGAAACCGTTCTATTTCTAAAGACAGTTATTATGTGGACAATATAAATAGATGTAGTCGGGACATAGTATGGATCTTCTTTTTGGGTAAACTTTGTTTTACTCATTAAGTTAGATATTTTTGGTATGTTTTAATTTTAGTTTTCTTCAATATAGATAGAGAAATATTGTTGGATGTTCAAGCAGACATAGTCTTTATGCTGTGGTGTTTGAAATATTATTCTTCTTATGTTGAATGTATTGCCAGTGGTTATCTTTATTTATATTGGAGGAGTAGATATTCATTAACTTCATTACTGTGAATGTTTATCTTTGAATGGATATGTCATGGTGATTGGAATTTAAATTCTTTTATGAGTCAGTTATTATTTAGTGTTTGAAGTCTTTGAACTTCTTTATTTTTAGTCATTTTTGAAGTGTAAATTTTCCTTTCAAATCTTTCTGGTCAAAAGCCTTACCTTTCTCTTGCTTTCTGGTTAAAAGAAACATGTAGTTTAATTCATTGTATATCATCTGAAGGTAGCTGCCATCTTGTAAAATAAGTAGAGAGTTGGTTATAAAATACTATTGTAATTGACTCAACTATGGTTACATTTGTCATTGTTTGGGTGAGAGAATATAGAGTTGAATGAAAAATCTATAAACTAACAGATTTTTGGTGACTCTACTGGGGAAACTATTGTCAGATATGTGTTTCAAGTTTCTTTAATGGTTCTTCAAAGACGTAATGCTCCAATCCTTCAGCCTAACGTAGACTGGTTTGTAGGTGATCAAGAAGATATTGTTACTGGCTTAAGATTGCTTGCCTGGCAACATAGAAGAACCAATTTGCAATATAACTAGGTTAACAAAGTGTTAAAAGAAGAAGAAGAACTTGGGGAAATCATAATAGATAACTCCAGGTGTTTTGGTGACACCCAAGAAATCCTCTTTGTTGAGGCTATGGTACCTGTGCCACGAAGAGAAAGAGTCTTTCCTGTTCAAGCACTTCCCAACAACAAACATAGAAATCAAGTGGCTAATCAAAGAAACCAGTTGAACGATCAACAAAATCTTCCACGAATTAATCAGTAAGTGAAGTTGGCGACTTTGTAATTTAAAGCTTTTAATTGTTTAAATATGGCTTCTAAAAGGTACACTAGAGGAGATAGAAAGAAAGGGATTTAGGACGAAGATTTCAAATTATTAGAAGCTTTAAATTTCTCTTATTTCCCACTTAATCAAAAGGTTAAGTCTATCAGCAGACCTCCATCCCCTCCTCCTAGTCAAAGCAGTGTAAATACTCCAGCTGCATCTTGTCAAACCCTTCTCTTGCACGGGGTTACTCTCCCCTTACAAGTAAACCCATAATCCTCTTATCATGGCTCAACCTCCACCTGTCCCATGGGGGGCCACCATAGGTCCACTTAACCTAGGAGCCCAACTACATGACCTACCCAAAGGCTCAGGGAAAATTATACCTAAGTTTAGAGGAGATAGAAAAGTTACTTCAGATGAGCACATGCAAGCCTTCTTCACCGCTTCTTCTATCCTTGTTGTACAACACGAAGATGTTGTTGTAAGGCTTTTTGTGGAATCCTTAACTAATGCTACTACTGATTGGTTTTACCATCTCCCAAATGGTTCTATCAATAACTGGGATACCCTAAAAACAAAATTTGAGAATAGATTCAAGTCTGCAGAGAATGAGAAAGCTCTTGTCACTCAATTAGCTGCTATGAAGAAAGAGATACTCGAACCAATGAGAGAGTTTGTTGCTAAATTCAATAAGTTATACAATAGAATACCTAACAATGTGAGGCCTGAAGATGACTTATTGAAGTGTTTCTTTATCAATACTCTTCTCCCAGATGTTAGTTTTACCATTAAGAGAGAAGGGGCAGCTGATTTAGATGCAGCCCAAGAAAGGGCTATATCCATAGAAGATGACTTGATCATCGCGGAGAAATGGAAGAAGGAATTGCAGACTAGTAAACCTTTGGCTATGAATTCTACTGATCCATTCATACATAGATTAGCTAATTATATAATCACACTGAAAAGGCAAATGCCAAAGGGATACCTTCAATCACAATAACAAGACATACCAAGGAGAGATTTTGGCATGCTAGGTGGTTATAACAAAACCTTGCCTTTGACTGGTCCTACTCAGAGGTTGGCCATTGAAAATGGACCTTCTACCAGTAAGAGTAATATGATGTGTAATTTCCATCTGACTTCAGACTATGATGGATCTACCTGTCCAAAAATGGTCTGATTCATGCAAATGTTTTCTACCAATGAACATGTTGAGCCACCATATGTGGAAGAACTTGGCCCATCTCATGATGCTAGTGTAAACTTTTTTTAGTATGAATCAAATGCTGAGGTGGGGGAAGATGTATACACAGAGGTTGATCCTAATTATGCAGTCTTCACCAGAGGACATCAGGCTCAAAAAGGCTCAGATTCCAAAGGCCAAGCAAATGGTTCAGATTTTACTCCAAAGTGTATTTTGTCGAGACAAGCTACTTCTAGTTCCAAAAATATTGAAAATATTGTGCCCAAGAATATATCTGCTGAGGTACCTACTACTCCCCCTTCTGATACAATTATTACTAGTTCATTTGATATAATTGAGTCATGCAAAAATACCAAAATTCAAATCTCTCAAGCCGAATACCTTAGGCTCAATCCATTTGAATTAGACTGGTTAGTGAGATACATCAAACAAGAACCCTCCCCTTCTCAGAGTAATGCTCAGGTGTCTAGTGATATCAAAATCCATGTTGAAGAACAAGTTTGCTCAAATTCTCATGAAAAAGATTCAAGTCAATAGAATCCTTTTGCCAAACCTGAACCATTCTATGTGTCTCTTTATATAGTTGGTTTTAGACTGAGCAATTATGTTATTGACTCTGGGGCTTCTGACAATGTGATGCCAACCCAAGTGGCTAGAGCCTTAGGATTGTCTTATACTTCCTCCCATGGTAAATGTTTCTCTATGGATGGTTCACCTATCCTGATCCTAGGTCAAATCAAAGATGCCCAGGTTGCTTTAGCTGCTTTTCCAAAGAAGAGACTAAAGTTAACTATCCTTGTTGCTGATATTCCTGCTAGTTATGGGATATTGTTGAGTAGGAGTTTCTGTAGAGATCTAGGTGAAGAGATACAAATGGATTGGTCTCATGCTATAATACCATTAGATGGATAGAAGGTACATGTTAACCCAGAACCCAAAGCCAAGTTCATAGTGTTAAAGTCTGGGGATCCAAGGGTAGACATTTTATTTGTAGAAACTGGGCTAGGTACTTACATGTGTACCTCCTCAGGAGAAGAATGTTCAAGCCTAGTTAGCCCTAATCTGGTGAATGAATTATCAACATTGGAGTTTGATAGAAGTTGCTCTAGTGTTGGTTCAGGTGCATGAGTTGTTTTAATTTCCCTAGATGGTTATAACTTTCCCTATGCCTATAAATTGGAGTTTGAAAACACTAACAATACATTAGAGTATGAAGCTCTTCTACTTGGCCTAACCTTAGGCAAAGAAAGGGGTATAAAACAGTTAAGGGCTAGAGGAGATGCAAAATTAATCGTCAAACAAGTCAGGAAGCAGTATACTGTGAAAAATGGCAGGTTAAAGCATTATAGAAATAGAGTATGGGACTGCATTGAAGACTTTGATGCCTTTTCTATAGAAGCAATACCTAGGGAATTTAATACAAGGGCTTAATACAAGGGCTAATTCATTAGTAGTTTTTGCATCTTTGTTGTTGCCTCATCCATATTTTAAGGATAAGCCCTACAGAATCGAAGTGGTCTATCACCCTAACGTCCTAGACAATGTAAACCATTGGCAATTGTTTAATGATGACAAACAAATCATTGCTTTCCTTGAAAAAGCTGAAGCCTTTGCAAATATTTTCTTTGAAGGTAGTAATGATCAAAGTAATGATATTTTGGAGGGTAACATTGCTACCCCTAATGGCAAAGAATCCAAGGTTATTCAATTGAAAGGCAATAAAATTCCTAAGGGTCTAGTCTCTCTTGAAGACTTATTTAATAGTCATGACCAATATTTGAAAAAGAAAAGTAAAGTTTCCACTGAATCATCTGAAGATTTTGATCGTGTTAATATTGGTATGAAGGAAGATCCAAAAAATGTTTGTATAGGAAAGTGTTGTTCACCTCAAGAGAAGGAAAGGTTGATCTCCTTGTTGATTCGTTATAGAGATGTGTTTGCATGGTGCTATGCCAACTTGAAGAAATTTAGAAATGGTGAATTGCAACACAAAATTCTCTTAAAACCTAGTACTACACCTTACAGGCAGAAACAACGAACATATAATCCTAAAGTAGCAAAAGCCATTTTAAATGAAATAGACAAAATGCTAAAGGTAAGGATTATTTATCCCATCCATCATTCTACATGGGTAGCCAATATAGTTCCAATTAGAAAGAAGAATGGTGAAATAAGAATATGTGTTGACTTTCAGAACTTTAATCAAGCCTCACTGAAAGATAACTACCCACTTCCTGTTATGGATCATTTACTGCAAATAGTTGCTGGTTTTGAGATGATGTCTATGCTGGATGGATTTTTGGGTTACAATCAAGTTGAAGTGGCTCTAGAAGATGAGCATAAGACAGCTTTCACTACACCCATTAGCACCTTTGTATACAATAGAATGCCCTTTGGTCTTGTGAATGCAGGAGAAACTTTTCAACGAGCTATGGATCCATCATTCAGAGATTTGAAAAAAAAAGTTATTGTGGTTTATTTAGATGATCTGACAGTGTTCTCTAGAAAAAGGGTTGATCATTTACATGATTTGGAGGTAGTACTACAACGTTGCAGACAATGGGGGATTTCTCTAAACCCTAAAAAGTCTATCTTTGCAGTAACTAAGGGGAATATTTTAGGACACATTGTTTCAAAAGATGGGATTAGAGTTGATCCTGAAAGAGTGAAAGCTATCATGCAACTTGGATTACCTGCAAACAAAGATAGCACCAGATCATTCTTTGGCCAAGTGAACTTTTTAAGAAGGTTTGTACCTGATTTTTCTGAATTAACTAAACCTATTGCAGACATGATGAAGGATCGCCCTGCGTTTAGATGGAGTAGTGAAGGAAAATAGGCTTTTGAAGACATAAAAGTTACTATTGCAAATGCACCCACATTGGTATGTCCCGATTTCACAAAAGGCTTCATCATATATTGTTACGCATCAGAGCATACCTTATTGGCCATCTTAATGCAGAAGAATGAACAAGGTATGGAAGCCCCCATTTATTTCATGAGTACCCCTCTCAAAAAGCATGAACTCAAATATTCCCCACTTGAAAAACATGCTTATGTTGTTCTAAAGGTGCTAAAAAGTTTTAGATTCTACATTATGCATTCCCATACCATTGTTTTTGTACTCAAAATTGATGTCAAAAGCATCGTCACTCAACAAGAGGATGGATGTAACAAATGGGGGTATTGGATAGAAAAGGTACAGGAGTATGATGTAGATATCAAGCCTACCAATCTAGTCAGGGGAAAGGGTTTGTGTAAATTGATTGCAAAAAATAAAGTTGTTGAAGAAGAACATCTACCTCTAGTTCTTTTTACCAATACAACTAATGAGTGGTTCTCAGATGTCTCATATTTCTTGACTTATGGTGATTGTCCATCACATTTATCAGCCAAAGAGAAGAGAAACTTGAAGCTTAAGGCAAGTAAGTACATTCTTTGGGAAGGAAACCTATACAAAAAAGGTGTAGATGGAACATTTCTCAGGTGTGTTGATGAAGAGCAACAAAAAAGACTGTTAAAGGCTTTTCATGATGAAGCTTGTGGTGGGCATTTCTCAGCCTTTGTAAAAGCCTTTAAGATCTTGTACCAATGTTTTTATTGGCCTAGTATGTTTAAAGATGCTCACGAATGGGTATCTAAATGTGAAAAATGTTTAAAGTTTACTAGCAGACCCCACCTCGCAACTTTACCTTTGAAGCCTGTGGTAATTGATGAACCATTCCAACAATGGGGATTGAATTTCATTGGCCCTGTTAATCCCAATTCAAGTGCTGGACATACATACATTCTTACTGCTACTGATTATTTTACCAAGTGGGTAGAGGCTATTCCAGTGAAACAGACTACCTCGGAGGTCGTGTGTAACTTCTTGAAGGAAAACATCATAGTAAGATTTGGTATTCCAAAGAAGATAATCACTGATAATGCTAGCTCTTTCACATCCTCAGAAATCACCCTATTCTACTACGAGTATGGTATTATCTTGGGATATTCATTAGATTATTATCCTCAGGGAAATGGACAGACTGAGTCCAGCAACAAAAATTTAATTTCTATTGTCAAAAAGCTAGTGGATGAAATCCAAATAGGATGGCATACAAAGTTATGTGACGCTCCATGGGCAGATAGAATCACTTATAAAAGAGCCATAGGTATGTTGCCTTTTCAGTTGGTAAATGGGGTTGATAGTACTATACCTATTTCTTTAGAGCTCTCAGCATTGGATATACAAAAGACTATAGAAAATGAAGAATTTTAGTCTGCACTGGAAAAGTGAATTATGTACCTAAACAAACTGGAAGAAGAGAGGGAGATTGTTGTGGATAGAATTGCTAAGCATCAACATATGGTTAAGAAGATCTTTGATAGAAGAGCAAAACAAAGAAACTTCATTGTTTGAGACTCTGTACTTCTTTGGGATAGGAGGAGAGAGCCAAAGGGTGCTCACAGAAAGTTTGATTCTCTATGGAAAGGGCCTTTTCTGATTAGACAATTTGTTGGTGATAATTCTTTCCTATTGGCTTATCTAGATGGTACTCCTTTACCTCTTGCCTATAATGGGAAAGATTTGAAAATGTTTAACTGGTAACGGTCTTGGGTTTTCCCTCTGTATTATGGTTTCTTTCTATTTTCTGTTCTTTTTGTTTGTTTTTCCCTTTGTTTGCCCAATGAATAAAGCTTCATGTCATGGTGTTCTGGATTCTCTACGTCCCCTTGGTCCTTGTCCCCATTCAGAGCCAGCTATTAGCCCCTTTATTTATTTTCAGGTCTTACATGTTTTACTGTCCATTCTCATGGTCCATCTGTTGCAAGTATGAGGTGAGCCATTGTTGTCATTGATGTCAACATACTCATACTGCATTGACAAGAAGGATTTGATGAGCTTTGTGCTGAGGATATTGAGAAAATTAGCCTCAGTCAGGAACAGTGAAGAACAGTGATGAGAAGAAGGTAAATATACTGTATAGGATGAGAACCGGAGGATGCGGATTAAAGGGTTAGTAGATATGAATCTTTAGATGCTACAGTTAGGATTTCAGAGGTCCGCATGAAGATCTGAAGGAGTTATGGCTGCCGGTATAGAACCGGGTCCGGCAAGTATCCGGAGGTGACAGAGGATCACAAAAAGGTCCGGTGAGGTCCGGAATTGTATCATCCTAATCTGCGGATTGGACGGAGTGTTTGGGATGTCCTTGTGATGTGTCATCCTGGTTTGTGTATGATTTGGAGGTCCGGAAGTACCTCTTGCATTATGACAGTGGCGACAGACTGTGTTCTTGAAGTTCCGGATGAGGAAGACAAGAGATCCCAGTAAGTAGAGGAAGTGCGGATGTATCCGGACATTCAGACAGACTTGTAAAGGTTCTTGAATCATGTTTAGGTTGTGTTGTTGGTCCGCATTGATGGTAGAGCCCGGAATTGAAGTTATTCTTCCGGATGAAGTTATTGCTCTGTTTAGCCGACCGGATGAGTTGTTCATCCTGCGAATGTTCTTGTGATAGCCGACCGGATGTGTTATTCATCTTGCGGATACTCCTATGGTTGTTTGCCGACTTAGATGCTTGTTCCTAAGTCGATGTCTTGTATAAATAGTGATTTGTGAATTCATTTCAGTAAGCAGCATGTGGATGAGTATGGTGTAGCGAAGAAAGGTGCGAAAGGCAGAGCAGAGATTGTTGGGCTTAATTGGAACTGATCCGGACATGGTAGAGATGTCATTCTCCAGTTCAAGACTGTGATTTTCATCACTCTGTAGACAGTGTGTCTCCTTGTAGGCAGTGGGCCTCTTTGTGAGCAGTGTGCTCGGGCAGTGAGCCCTTATTGGCATGTGCCATTCATTTTTCCTTATTCTTCTAACAGAGAATAATTCTTGGGTTAATCACCCCGTGGTTTTTCCCTTAACCGGGTTTTCCACGTCAAAATCTTGGTGTTCAATGTGTTGATGCTTATCTACTCTTGTGTTTAGGTATTGTGCTTCCATGAATGATTATTTGATATGCTGCTAACTAACAACAGAGAATAAAGTGTTTGAAATAGAACAAGTTCTATACAACTGATTCACCCCCCCCCCTCTCAGTTGTATGCCCTAGATCCAACAATTGGTATCAGAGCTAAGTTCCTCTGATAGGAGCTTAACCGCTTGAGGTGATCCAGGATGTCGTCATACAAGAAGGATAGTCCGAAGTTCGATGGAACCAACTTCACTCTCTGGAAAGGTCGCATGAAGTGTCATTTGGAATGTATGGGAAAAGCATACTTGGCTATGATTTCAAAACCATATATACCCCCACAAGGTGGTCCGACAACTCCAGATGAAACCACAGAAGCTGAAAACAATCTGCGGACCAAGGAAGCTCTTCTAAGCGCATTGAATGACTCAGATCTCTCGAATGTCATTGACCTACCAACTGCATATGAGATCCTAACTAAACTGGAACTTCTGTATGAAGGAGATGAGTTTGTCAAAAGTGCAAGGTTGCAAAGTCTGAAAGGGAAATTTGAAAGATTGAAAATGAGAGATGATGAAAACATTACTACCTTTATGCCAAGAGTAAATGAGTTGGTATGTGGAATCAGAAATGCTGGTGGAACTCTAGATGAAAATGAGATTGTCTGCAAAATCCTAAGATCCCTTCCTGCTGCCTACAAAATCAAAGTTGCTGCCATTGATGAATTCAGAGCCCACACAACAGTCACAAGAGAACAACTGGCTGGCAAACTAGCTGCATTTGAAATGACCGAGTTTGGAGATGATCCTCCCAAGACTGAATCTGCTTTCAAAGCCAGTGCCTATGTGAAAGGCAAACAGAGATTTGATCCGGGTGAAAACTCATCAAGGAAAATGTCATGGTATGATCAAGCAAGAAGAGACATGGAAGAAGAAGAAGCAGAAACAGCTCAACTTGAAGCCCTCATTGCAAAGAGACTGCCAAGAGGATCCGGTAAGTATGAAGGAAAACTACCCTTTAAGTGTTTTAACTGCAATAAGATTGGTCATTTTGCCTCAAGATGTCCGGAGAGATCTGCAAGATCTAATACTCACAGACAAAGGTTTCAAAAGAATTGCTATTATGTTCATGAAGAAGATGACAATGAAGGAGTAACAGATGATGAATCAGATCCAGGAAGCAAATCCGGAAATGAGTGGGTGTTTATAGCCATCAAGGAAGAAGATTCCTTGCTCTCTGAATCTGTCAATCACAAAGTTGTTGAAAAAGCCTTGGCTGCTCAAGTGGAAGAAAAGGATGATTGGGTTATTGACAGTGGATGCTCTCACCATATGACTGGTGACAAGAATAAGTTCTTAGACTTGGAAAGATATGAAGGAGGAATGGTAAAGTTTGGTGACAATTCTGCTGGCAGAATCAGAGGTAGGGGAACTATTTCCTTTGATGGTAAGAGCAAAACAGGTAATGTACTATATGTTGAAGGATTGAAGCACAATCTTCTCAGTGTTGGTCAGTTAGTGGACAAAGGCTATGATCTCCGGTTCAAGAATGGAAAATGCAGAATCTTTACAAGCTCCGGAACTGAAATTGCATCCGGTACTCAGACAAGAGGTAACATCTTTCATCTGGTTGGTTCAAATAAAAGTTGTTTGTTTGTTCAAATTGATCAGAGTTGGTTATGGCATAGAAGAATGTGTCATGTAAATTTTGACAACATCATCAAAATAAGCAATACTCAGGCTGTGAGAGATCTTCCAAAGTTGATAAAACCTACAAACAGTGTGTGTAAAGAATGTCAGTTAGGCAAACAAAGCAGAGTCTCTTTTAAAAGCAAAGATCAGTCTTCTACCAGATTGTTGGAATTAGTACATACTGATCTATGTGGTCCGACAAGAATCAAGAGTCTGCAAGGTGATAGATATTTCATGTTGTTAATTGATGATCATTCCCGGATGATGTGGGTTACCTTTCTAAAAGAAAAATCAGAAGCTTTTGAGAAGTTCAAAATCTTCAAAGCTATGGTGGAGAATCAAACCGGATTGAAACTAAAGTGTCTAAGGTCTGATAGAGGTGGTGAATTTACATCTGGTGAATTCATTGACTTTTGTGAGAAACAGGGTATAAGGAGACAGTTGTCTGCTCCTAAGACTCCACAGCAGAATGGAGTAGTTGAGAGAAAGAACCGGACCATCCAGGAAGCTGCTAGGACAATGATGTTGGAAGCAAATGTTCCTCAAATGTTTTGGAAAGAAGCTATCAGCACTGCAGTCTACACTCTCAATCGAGTTCAAATCAGAAACAACACCGGTAAGACCCCCTATGAACTTTGGTTTGGCATCACTCCTACTGTGAAATATTTCAGGGTATTTGGTAGCAAGTGTTATATTAAAAGAGATGAAGATCTAGGAAAGTTTGATGCTAGAAGTGATGAAGGAATTTTCTTGGGCTACTCCACTCAAAGCAAAGCATACCGGTGTTACAATAAGAGATTGAGGAAGATGATAGAAAGTACCAATGTAAAGGTTGATGAAGGAATTGAGAAGCCTTCAAGATTTTATGAATTTGATGAAGATGACCAAGATAGTGTTCAAGGAACTCAATCCTCTCCGGTGAAACAGAGTCAGCCTGATCCGGTAAATCAGGAAGAAGAGTTAGGTTTGAATGAGCCTGATCAAGAAACAGCAGTACTGGATACTCCCAAAATTCCAAGGTATGTAAAACTGAATCACTCTGAAGATCAGATCATAGGTGACAGAAGCAAAGGTGTACAAACTAGAAGGAATATTGCTCAAGATCAGAATGAATGTTGTCTGATTTCAAAGATTGAACCTAAAACAATAAATGAAGCCTGCAATGATGAAAATTGGACCAAAGCAATGGAAGATGAACTGATGCAAATTGAGAAAAATCATACTTGGGATCTTGTTCCCAGACCTAGAGACAGGAATGTAATTGGAACCAAGTGGGTCTTCCGGAACAAACTAAATGAAGCTGGTGAAGTAATCAGAAACAAAGCTAGATTGGTCTGCAAAGGCTACTCTCAAATAGAAGGAATTGACTTTGAAGAGACTTTTGCTCCGGTAGCAAGAATTGAAGCAGTCAGATTACTTCTTGCATTTGCTGCCTTCAAAGATTTCAAGGTATATCAGATGGATGTCAAGTCTGCCTTCCTAAATGGTGATCTGGAAGAAGAAGTCTACATTGAACAACCGGATGGATTTCAATTGTCTGATAATAATGATATGGTCTGCAAGTTGAAGAAAGCTTTGTATGGATTGAAGCAAGCACCAAGAGCATGGTATGAAAGGTTGGATAAGCATCTTGTGCAGATTGGATTCAACAAAGGTACTGCTGACAGCAACTTATATTTCAAAATTGATCATGAAAACATTCTGATTGTTGAAGTGTTTGTGGATGATATCATTTTTGGAGGAAGAGATAGTATGTGTAAAACTTTTGCAAATCAGATGAAAAGTGAGTTTGAAATGTCTATGCTTGGTGAAATGAATTTCTTCTTGGGTCTGCAAATTACTCAAACAAAAGAAGGGATCTTCATCTCTCAGACCAAATATGTGAAAGAATTGTTAAAAAAATTTGGTATGGAAGACTCAAAGCCTATGAACACTCCTATGGCAACCGGATGTAAGTTAAGCAAAGATGATGATTCTCCAAAGGCAGATCAGACAAAGTATAGATCAATGATTGGTGGATTGTTGTATCTCACTCAAACTAGACCAGATATAATGCAAGCTGTTGGTCTTGTGGCAAGATTCCAGGCTGATCCTAGAGAATCTCATGTTATGGCAATCAAAAGAATTTTTAGATACTTGAAAGGGACAGTTGAGTATGGTCTATGGTATCCTAGAGATCTGGATTTCTCTCTTCATGCTTACACAGATGCAGATTGGGCAGGAGATGTGGATGACCGGAAGAGCACTAGTGGTGGAGCATTCTTTTTGGGGAAGAGATTGGTTTCCTGGCTAAGCAAGAAACAAGATGCAATATCTCTGTCTACAACTGAAGCAGAATACATTGCAGCAGCAGGTAGTTGCACTCAAATCTTGTGGATGAAGCAGATGCTAAGAGACATCAAAGTTGAATATGAGGAGCCTATTACAATTTTCTGTGATAATTCAAGTGCAATTAATATTTCCAAGAATCCGGTATTGCATTCTAAGACTAAGCACATATCTATCAAATTTCACTTTTTGAGAGAACAAGTAAACAAGGAAGAAGTCAGATTGGAGTATGTTCCCTCCAAGGATCAGATTGCAGATATCTTTACAAAACCTCTTCCCAAGGACTCTTTTGAATATCTCCGGGAGAAGTTAGGGGTCATGGCCCCTCCGGTGATGAACTAAGATGCACTGATGTGCATCAGTCCGGTGGCTATCACAGTCATATCTTGTGATCCGGACTAATGGGGAGCTGCAACTAAGGGGGAGCAGCTGGTATTGTTCTGATGCATGAGAGTTGCAAGTATGAGCCCTTTGCCATTGATGTCAAAGGGGGAGAGAAGACATGTGAAAAACAAGTGGTTGATGATCAAAGGGGGAGCAGCAAAGGAAGACATGTGAAGAGTTGTTGTTGATAGGGGGAGCTGTGACAGAAAAGAGAAGTTCTTGTCTTGATGGTTTTTCACATCATATGTTGCCATCAATGACAAAGGGGGAGATTGTTGCAAGTATGAGGTGAGCCATTGTTGTCATTGATGTCAACATACTCATACTGCATTGACAAGAAGGATTTGATGAGCTTTGTGCTGAGGATATTGAGAAAATTAGCCTCAGTCAGGAACAGTGAAGAACAGTGATGAGAAGAAGGTAAATATACTGTATAGGATGAGAACCGGAGGATGCGGATTAAAGGGTTAGTAGATATGAATCTTTAGATGCTACAGTTAGGATTTCAGAGGTCCGCATGAAGATCTGAAGGAGTTATGGCTGCCGGTATAGAACCGGGTCCGGCAAGTATCCGGAGGTGACAGAGGATCACAAAAAGGTCCGGTGAGGTCCGGAATTGTATCATCCTAATCTGCGGATTGGACGGAGTGTTTGGGATGTCCTTGTGATGTGTCATCCTGGTTTGTGTATGATTTGGAGGTCCGGAAGTACCTCTTGCATTATGACAGTGGCGACAGACTGTGTTCTTGAAGTTCCGGATGAGGAAGACAAGAGATCCCAGTAAGTAGAGGAAGTGCGGATGTATCCGGACATTCAGACAGACTTGTAAAGGTTCTTGAATCATGTTTAGGTTGTGTTGTTGGTCCGCATTGATGGTAGAGCCCGGAATTGAAGTTATTCTTCCGGATGAAGTTATTGCTCTGTTTAGCCGACCGGATGAGTTGTTCATCCTGCGAATGTTCTTGTGATAGCCGACCGGATGTGTTATTCATCTTGCGGATACTCCTATGGTTGTTTGCCGACTTAGATGCTTGTTCCTAAGTCGATGTCTTGTATAAATAGTGATTTGTGAATTCATTTCAGTAAGCAGCATGTGGATGAGTATGGTGTAGCGAAGAAAGGTGCGAAAGGCAGAGCAGAGATTGTTGGGCTTAATTGGAACTGATCCGGACATGGTAGAGATGTCATTCTCCAGTTCAAGACTGTGATTTTCATCACTCTGTAGACAGTGTGTCTCCTTGTAGGCAGTGGGCCTCTTTGTGAGCAGTGTGCTCGGGCAGTGAGCCCTTATTGGCATGTGCCATTCATTTTTCCTTATTCTTCTAACAGAGAATAATTCTTGGGTTAATCACCCCGTGGTTTTTCCCTTAACCGGGTTTTCCACGTCAAAATCTTGGTGTTCAATGTGTTGATGCTTATCTACTCTTGTGTTTAGGTATTGTGCTTCCATGAATGATTATTTGATATGCTGCTAACTAACAACAGAGAATAAAGTGTTTGAAATAGAACAAGTTCTATACAACTGATTCACCCCCCCCCTCTCAGTTGTATGCCCTAGATCCAACACCATCAATTTGTCTAAGTCATAAGGGTTTTGTTTTTGCCTTCGTTGCCTTTGAAAATCCTTAAGAGTCGCATGCACTTGTGTTTTCCTAACCTAGTCGCTAGCTCTCTAAAATTTCTAACCTTATTGCATGGTTATGAAGTTATCGAACCCACTAACCTCCTGTCTATGTATTGCTTTGTAGAGTCTTTTAAACTCCTACCGATTTGTCTTTGTAGTCACCAAGTCGAAGGTTTCTGAAACTTTGAAACCCATGGCTTGAGGTTCTAAAGTTCCAAATTCTAGTGACTCTGTGACATGGAAGTTGGGGACTGGCTTTCAAGGCAATGAAGATCATTTAATGATGAGTACGACACACGGGATGGATGTCCTTTTAGGATTTTTGGAGGGCGAGCAAATTTCAAGGTTGTTTTCTCAAGGCACAAATTTAATGCCTCATCAACTCAGCATTTAAAACATATCGTGGCATTCTTCTAGCATACATATTTGCTCCTAGTGGTAGATTTCTCTCTAAGTTATGCAGCTGCCATTACTCCTGTACTGTGCCATTACTTTTTCAGTACTTAGCCATTTTTCTTGTGCATCTAGCAGTGATGAAATTCAAATATCAAGGAGCTCTTCACAATTCTGGTATTGAAAGTGGTTGGTCTGGTATAAGTGATACTAAGCTTGGTCATATTGATTTGGAAGAATTCTAGTTTTGTTTTGTAGTAGGAGGATAAATCACCTTTTGCAGAAAAGATTTTGTAGAGTGGTTTAGCGCGTGCAAGAGGTTTTCCCATCTCTGTATAGAGCAAGGACCTAGTTGTGGCTTGTGCAAGAAGATACGTTCTTGAAGCCCTTGAAATTAGAGAAAAGGATGGGTCAGTGGTAGGAAAGATTGATCCTAGAACTATCACCCATGCATTAAGGATTCTAGAGAAGCAAG
Organism: Cunninghamia lanceolata; assembly: GCA_027924645.1. Lineage (NCBI taxonomy): Eukaryota > Viridiplantae > Streptophyta > Pinopsida > Cupressales > Cupressaceae > Cunninghamia > Cunninghamia lanceolata. The sequence goes on along the minus strand of BSBN01000204.1, from coordinate 653,793 downwards.
AATTTGAAGACATGTTTGTTTCCATTGGAATGGAGTTCTTCCAAACAAATGAAGACTGGTGCAAGAATTCCATCGCACGGAACTAGTTAAAGTCTGAAAAAAGAGGTAAGTCTCAATTGCCCCAAAAGCTAAAGAGATCCCATTTTAAGGATGAAATTTCAGACATTATTACCTTGTTGCATCGTCTAGTTAGAAGTGAAAACATAGATTCCTTTGAAGATTGGATGTGTTGTTTTATCCTGTTGATATGTAGTGAAGATAAATTTATAAACTGGGATGAAATTATTAGTTATCATTTGAACAAGCAATTGGTTGATTTTCAGGAGAATTTAACTTTTCACATGTGTTCATACTTCGTATATATTTTAGCCAGTCAAGAGGTTGTTTGGGCCGGGTTGAGGTCACATGGGTCTTTAACTCCAAACACACCTGTGTATAATTAATTTCTCGAGATCAAAATAGATGTGGGAATGAAGGATTACCATCGTGTAAATGATGCCTTTTTAATGTTTATAGTGAGAAAGTTGGATGGTAACCTTGAGTTGAGAATTTCCCCTGAAGCTGCTTCCTTGATCATGGAGTTTGGAAGTTTCTACATTCAGTTTGATAGGTTTACCTATTTGAGAGTGAGGGGTTATGAAAATGCCCTAACCAAATTGCCCAGGTACCCTAGTGACTGTTATTTTTCTAGAAATTTGTAAAAAAATGTTTGTTGTAAATGTTAAATATCGAAGCATGAGGAAGAAAGGATATGATTTCCCGCTAAAGCTATCTTCATATTCCTGCAAAACAAATGAGATTGCTAAAGGGGTGGAAAATGTTTTGAGTGAATTTAATCTTCATTCTTTGTCAATGAGGCCCAACTTCGACAGAAAAAATTATGTGAAACTAAACTTTCATGGTTCTGGTTCTTATGAACATCATCCAAGTTTAGAGGATTTTTGGGAAGACTGTGTAGATAACCGGGAAGTCCAAAGGAGAAATTGTATGAGACTCACACTGAGTCAAATTCAAGTATTTGGCCTTTCTATATACAATCCAGATGGTGTTGAGGAAAATTCTGAGATAATTGATGATGAGTATCAAACCCTAGTTTCTAAACCCCTTCCTCGAATTAATTGGTTAGAGAAGGAGGTTAGGGATCTGAGAATTTCTTCTACTGCTGTAATTAAATGGATTGAAGATTGGTTGGCTAGGAGATGGCATGGATGTGTTGGCTCTCCTTACGAATAAGGAAATTCTAGGACCAATAAGCAAAGGCCCATACAAAGTTATGGTGTGCCCATTTCTTCTGGGAGATAAGAGACATTGCAATCCATTTCTAATTCACAATCTGGAGGTGATGGCGAAAGACCAGAGGAAATTCTAAAATTGAAATTGGCCTGTTAATTGGATAGTCTCCCATTGCCTACTTTGAAAAAGAAAAATGCCCAAGTGAAGCCTGCACCTATGGTTTCTGATTCTATTTTCCAACAAATTGTTGATGATGGTTCGTTTCCTGCATTCATGGAAATTCCTTCTTCTCCTGCTGCTGAGGAAGTATCCATTTATGTTCCTATTGATAATCAAGTTAAAACTATTTCAAGCAATGTAGATACTGGTATGGTGTCGTCTTCACCAGGATGGTTAAAGAAAGCTGTGGATAAGAAGAGAAAGGTTGTGCCTACAATAGCAGTTGAGGTGGATATAGTTTCCAAATTGTTGCAAACTACCTCTAAGCCCAAAAAGGCCAAAAGAATGTCTAGAGTGGTAAATGACACTACCTTTGGTCATCAGATGTTAGAGATTGCTGACCTGGTGAAAGATCTGAATGAGGATGAGATAACTAAAGCAGATTACAAAATAAGTCATACAGACTTGGGTCCTTCTACTTTGGAGGGAGATGCATATCATGCCAATTTTTCTGTAAGTGCTTTAATTAAGAGAGACAAGGAGGAGAGGAAAGAAAACATAAAACTTCAATCTCAGATTTTATCTTTGAGTAGTTTTATCCAATCAATTGTGACACCCATGCCTCAAGGTGCATCTAATTTAGAAGTTGTAGGAGTTGATGCAAGTACTGTGCAACAAATCAAAAAGAATCTAAATTTTGCTAAGGCTATTACTGAATGAGTAGAAAAATTATCCTGTGAAATTTTATTCTTCTTGACCAGGGGAGCACAATGTTACACTCAGGTACATAATAAAAGGAAAGAGTTAATCAATGAGCTTCAACAGGTAAGGAAAGAGCAAGGTAGTACTTATGTACTCTCAAAAGAAGTTTCTGAACTAGTAGCCATGGATTCTATAACACTTGTAAAAGAAAATTTGGCTAGTGATCCTTGTGAAATTGATCCATCCTGGGATGACTCATTGGATTGGAAATTAAACATGTATGACAATCTCATTGAACAAATTAACAAAGTTTTACGTCAATACCTTGATATAATGATTGGTATTCGGAGGGATTGCAGGGCACTGGAGGTAAATATTTTAGATGAGTTTGAAGAGAACTTGTGGGATCCTAAAGAAATCGCAAAGGAAGATAAATATATGCTTTGTAAGGAACTCACAGATCCTGAAATTATCACTAGGGAATCACTTGGCAAAATGGGCCTCATACAAGTTTATCTTAATGGTTTCAAGAATAGAGGTGACGATATTCAGGAAGCTATAGCAGGGATAGGTAAAACATTAGCAAGCTTCAGAACTAGCTTGCAGATTACTACAATGCTAGGAAGCAAAAACATCACTACTGTCATAACTAAGTATCAGGAGTACAGGTTAAGAAGGAAGGTGTGAGAGGCAACGGTAGAAGATGAAGGCAGGGAAAGCATCAAAGACCCAAAGGAAAGTAAAGGGGTGGCAATTTAGACTTTATTTCTTTTATGCATTTCTGAGTATTTGGCTCAAAGACTTTCTCTAAAACTTTAATATTTTAAAAATGGTTGTCTTCAAGAAACCATTCTATTTTCTAAAGACAATTATTATATGGACAATATAAATAGATGTAGTCGAGACATAGTATGGATCTTCTTTTGGGCAAACTTTATTTTACTCATTAAGTTAGATATCTTTGGTATGTTTTAATTTTAGTTTTCTTCAATATAGACAGATAAATATTGTTGGATGTTCGAGCAGACATAGTCTTTGTGCTATGGTGTTTGAAATATTCTTCTTCTTATGTTGAATGTATTGCCAATGGTTATCTTTTGTTTAGGGGAAAATTGGATTTTGTTAATCTTTTGTTGTTTAGATGTTAAAATCCTCCTTTCATCCTAACATTGAAGGATCTAGGGTTGAGTGGTGAGCACTATCATACCCTAGGTCACTTGCAAATGAAGGGAAACTTGGATTAGGGAATTAATTATCCATTTTTCCTTCTCTTATGTCCAATTAACCATTAAAACCCTAATTATGCAAATATGGCAACAAATTGACGAAAGATGGAAAAAGCTCTTGCAAGCAGGAGTAAAATGACAAATCACAGAATACTTGTTTTTGGGGTTCCGAGGCGGAACAGTCGAGGACACTGGCGCGGGTGCCCAAGTCCAAGGTACCTACTTTTTTGGTGAATCTGGACCTCCTTCCAACACTGATCAACCCTGTAACTTCTATTTTCTAAAATCTATCTGTGGAGGACACTTTTGTGGGTGCCCTAGTCCTGGAAGTGCTCCTTTGTCTAACTTTTCTTCAGATCCCAAATCCTTGATGTCTGTCACTCCTTCCTACAACTCCACTTCTCCCAAATGCAACACTTGTAACTTGCAATCACAAGACTTGGTTTGGGAGTTGTGGTGTTTAGAGGCTTGCCTTAGTCAAGCCTTGGAGCACACTTAAGTCTCTGAACACTATTGTCAAACAAAGAATGCATGCCCTTGTGAGGCAGAGGCAAAAACCAAAGGAATCAATGATAAAAACACAATGATATGTCACCTTGTAGTGAAACTCTCATGGAGGAAGATGCTATTCATGCCACGAGAAGATTGATGCTCAAATCTGTAAATATTAACACATAAAACATGCAAGTCTACTCTTGCAACATAATAGAAAGCCTTGAATCACCTTGAGAATGCCTAGAGTTCATAGTGATCTAGTTTACAAATGAATGCCTACACATGCTTATATATGCACCTGCAAGCATTCCTACCAAGATTTTAAAAATCAAACTTTACCATGTTGGCAAAATAACTACCTAACAGTCATAAATCCATACCCAAAATTTGGGGTTGTCCTAAAATAGGGTAGGACTAGGGCGCGGGCACCCAAGTCCTTCCCCCCCTATTTTAGGCAGGATACAACTCAAGGGGTCGACCTTGGTCCTATTTGCCATGGGAGTTAGGTCTCATTCCATTGGGATGCTAAAATATGAACTAAAATGTCCTAAATGTACTCTAAAGACCCTAGAGCTAAACCTTATGAGGGGAAAAGCCCCTAAGGGGACATTTTCTGATGTTACATTTAGCCCCCACTTTAATGTATGTATAAACATGAGGCCAATACATGCATTAAAGTAAGGTCACAAACACAACAAACACATCAAGCATGGAGAAGACATGCCAATCACATAGAAAATAGTAGCATACATGCAAAACATGGAGAAGATAGTTACAGTCATGCAGAACGCGGAGAATACAGTCAATGCATAGAAGACACATTAATGCATGGAAGGTAGAAATGATATCTTTTCTTTTCTTTTTCTCATATATATGAAATGCAAATGCAAGTACTGAAAAGTAAACAAACCTCCCATAATACATGAAGCACTACTCAAGGGCACTGGTCTCTATATATATATGGGGCAACACACACGCAAGACACACAAAAGCTCCCAAAATGCACAAAGCACTACTCAAAGGCGTTGGTCTCTGCATATGGGACAACAAACACGCCACACAAAACAAGCACGCCAAAACACACACACTTGAAGACACAGAGAAAACACGGCAGACAAGCAATGGAGTGTACCTATTTCTAGGGCCAACACCATCTTAGGCACATTATAGGCACACACTAATAATTGGGCTTTGCCACAACAATCATCGAAGACATGCTTAAGGGTTGAGTTAGTCACAGAACTGCTCCCCACCTCCGCAAAGGACTTTTGAAAATGACAGGATGATGCAATTTTCTTTGAGAAATACACCATCCCCACCTTCGCAGAGGGCTTAAGAAAAAGGATATGCTTGATATCCCACCTCCACAGAGGGCTTACATGATTGATTGATTGATTGCAAACAAACTTAGGATGCATGATGCACTACTCTGGGGCGCAAGTCTCTGCATCTGAGGTTAAACACATTGCTAACATCTATAACAAACAACTTACCTTATATATGCCCCCACCTTAAGGGGGTTGATATTAGTTATCGATATCAAGCACGTTAAGGTAGGAAGAAAACACACAAGGGAACACTGACTTTCGCAAAGCCCATGCCCCCCGGAGGTGACATGTACTTTATGATCACCAAATGTTCCCACAAACACATCCCTACAAGAAACATGTTAGTGTCTACAAAATCATGATAAACAACAACATCAATGCATATGATTAACCACACAAAGAGCCAAGGTTATACAATGAATTTGGAGTTTGAGGATAACTGTGGGTTATATCATGAAGCTCCTCGAATCGAGTACTGTCAAGGCTAGATTCAAAGGCAAACAAAGGTGCACTATAAATGCGATAGAAACATCATAGAATTCACTATGCGGAAAGCATGAGTGCTTCCACTAGCGAAGCATCGGATAAGATATACAACCCCATCATCATATTATGAACTATAGTCCATTTTTTGATTGCTCTCGAAAGGGACATTAGGTCCACATCAGTATAAATGTTTGTCGTCATCCACCCGCTAGGTGGAAACACTAGAGGAAGGGAAACAATAAATAAGAGAGGAGAAACAAGTGTCTTAGGGACAATCACATAGGAGGGTGCCCCCAAGTCACCAACCATGATGCTATGTCCGTAAGACAAAACACTCAACAATGAAATCAGAGAGAGGCAATATAAAAGAATGATGATACAAATAGAAGAAGGTCACAACAGAGGCGGTCTCCTGGTATCCCAAACCTTATGGGAGAATCCAATGTCATCCCAGGAGGCCTAAACAACACATAACACATCACGGGGGAAGCACATCATGATAGAAATAAAAGTTTATAGATACTTACCTGTAGGGCCCCTTTCAGGCTAGAAGTCATAAAAAATCTTTCTCTTTCCAATTGCAAACATAAGGTACAATTACCAAGTTTTTGTAATTATTATTTTGTTCATTCTTAAATTCTTCTTGGTTTGACTCAATGTTAGGTGGAATGTTTTCTTGTTGAATTTCATTATTACACATACTCACTATCCTCTTAGGTGGTGGGAGAAGCAAATTATTTTGAGTGATCTCAACATCCATCCTTGAAGGAGCTAATGTGAGAGAATTTTCCTCATCCAATAGTGCTACATCCTTGGTGATGTCCAAATGACTTGAATAATCAAACAAAGGAGGGACATTAAAGGTCTTCTCTTCCTTAGTGAAATCTAAAGTAAGTGGACAATCAACTAAAGGAAGAAGGTTGGTGGGATGATCCACAAAGGTAGGAATTTGATTATTGTTAAATGAATGCTCATATTATACCCATGGAATTCTCTTTGTTAGAGGGAGCGCTTCATTCACTAATGCTTCATCTTGGCTAGGGAGAGCAGTGGAATTACTAAAGCTATCCCTAGTCTTCTTATCTAAGTTTCTTGAATGCTCTATGGAATCATTATCAACATTTTCATTAGTATTCCTGGAGATGAATTTAGTTAAATCTTCTAAGATCAAAGGATATGCTCCCATGAATAGTGTGAAGCTATGAAAATCATGTGGATAACAAAGTAATTGCAATTCATATGTAGAACATATAGAAGCATCAATACTACTTACAAAAGCTATGTGCTCTAGAACATGAGGATTATCATTAGTGAAATTAGAGAAAGTTTCAAGATCTAGGATATACTCATGCAAAGATTTCATAGATAAATAACATGAAGATGCCATAATGAGATGCAAAATCAGATTTTGACAATTTTCCAAGAGTATGCAAAAGACAAGTGCAAACTATATGCAAATGACCTAAAATGCTTGATTTTTTGTACTCTTTTCAATGCAAATATATGAAAGAAAAGGATGTTGTAAGGATTTCAGTCAAGGGCAGAAAGTTATATGTCTGATATTAGTCTAAAACAGAAATATAATCACTCTCAACACACTCTTGATGCAAATCCAAGATAATGCCAAGTCAAAATATAGTGAAAATATGTCAAAATAGGCACTTTTTTCACCAAAATTCAATGCAAAAGAGCATATCAAAGGGTGTTGTGAGGAAAATGATGATGGACAGAAAATAATATCAGTAATAACATCCACTTGGTGCCAATATATCCAACACAACGTGCTTTTAGTGCCACTTAAGGTCAAACCCTAGTGAAAATATAGCAAAAATAGTCTATTTTTCACAGTTTTTCAACTCCAAGACCTAGAAAAGGAGGAGTTGTAAGGAATTTTATGAGGTATAGCAAATAATATCAATAATATCAGTCACCTCAATTAATAAAATTGATCACAACACAATTGGAGTGCAAACTAGGTCAAACCGTAGGGCAAAAATGGTCAAAATGTGTAGTTTTTCGCCAAATTTTCACTACAAGAGCCCACTAAAAGGGTGTTGTGAAGCTTTTTATGAGGGAAAGAAAATGATTACCCTGATAACAGAAAATTAATGCAGAAATATCCTTCACAACACACCTATAGTGCAAGTTTGGAGAGTTGATAAGGCCAAATTTATGAAAATTATTGTTTTTGAAGCCCTAAGTTTGAGATCTTGACACAAAATTCTATGTGAATGCTTTTAAGTATAATTAATGGTGAAATTGACTTACTCTCAGATTTGAAAATGATTTTCAAGCTTTAACATGCAAAATGCCCATGCAAATTTAATGAAAATGCACCAAGATTGCTAGTTTTTGTTGAAATTTTCTATGTAAAAATGCAAATATTTTAAATCTAAATGCAAATTCACACTAAAATGCAAGACTGAAGCCAAATGCAAATTTGAATGAGCCGCTAAAATTAGTATAAAAATCTGATAAAAGATTTTTCCTACAAACCCTAGATTTTGGAATTACTAGGTTATATAAAATTGACAAAATTTCCACAAAACCTTAGCAATTAAATGATGAAAATGCAAGGTAAATTTCTAATTTTTTGTATTTTTCTATAGTTTATATCAGATTTGATGCAAAAATCATGAATTAGGAAAAATTAGGAAGAATTGATGCAATTTAGTAAGCCAAACAATGCAATTTTTTTGTATTTTTCCAAATTTTCAATTTTTTTGAATTTCTCTCAATGCAATAAATAAATGACCAAATGAATGAATGAAATCAGACCAAATTTGAAGACAAACACTTAGAAAGTTGCAATTTAAGTCCAAAAACATGGGTTCACCAAAATGTTTAGGGTAAAATTGGATTTCGTTAATCTTTTGTTGTTTAGATGTTAAAATCCTCCTTTCACCCTAACACTGAGGGACCTAGGGTCGAGTGGCGAGTACTATCATAACCTAGATCTCTTGCAAATGAAAGGAAAATTGGATTAGGGAATTAATTATCAATTTTTCCTTCTCTTATGTCAATTAACCATTAAAACCCTAATTATGCAAATATGACAACAAATTGACGAAAGATGGAAAAAGCTCTTGCAGGCGGGAGTAAAATGACAAATCACAGAATACCTATTTTTGGGGTTCCGAGGTGGAACAGTTGGGGACACTGGTGTGGGTACCCAAGTCCAAGGAACCTATGTTTTTGTCTAATCTAGACCTCCTTCCGACACTGATCAGCCCTATAACGTCTATTTTCTGAAATCTATCTGTGGAGGACACTTTTGCAGGCGCCCTAGTCCTGGAACTGCTCCTTTGTCTGACTTTTCTTTAGATCCTGAATCCTTGATGTCTGCCACTCCTTCCTGCAACTCCACTTTTCCCAAATGCAACACCTGTAACCTACAATCACAAGACTTGGTTTGGGGGTTGTGGTGTTTAGAGGCTTGCCTTAGTCAAGCCCCGGAGGACACTTAAGTCTCCGAACACCGTTGTAAGACAAAGAGTGCATGCCCTTGTGAGGCAGAGGAAAAAACCAAAGGAATCAATGGTAAAAACAAAATGATATGTCACCTTGTAATGAAGCTCTCATGGAGGAACATGCTCTTCATGCCATGATAAGATTGATGCTCAAATCTACAAATATTAACACAAAACATACAAGTCTGGTCTTGCAACACAATAGAAAGCCTTGAATCACCTTGAGAATGCCTAGAGTTCACAATGATTATATAGTTTACAAATGAATGCCTACACATGCTTATATATGCACCTACAAGCATTCTCACCAAGATTTTAAAAATCAAACTTTACCGTGTCGGCAAAATAACCACCTAACAGTCATAAACTGACACTCAAAAATTGGGGTTGTCCTAAAATAGGGCAGGACTAGGGCGTGGGCGCCCAAGTCCTCCCCCCTATTTTAGGTAGGGTACAACTCAAGGGGTCCACCTAGGTCCTATTTTCCATGGGACTTAGGTCTCATTCCATTGGGATGCTAAAATATGAACTAAAATGTCCTAAATGCACTCTAAAGACCCGGGACCTAAACCTTATGAGGGAAAAGCCCCCAAGGGGATATTTTCTAACTTTACATCTTTATTTATATTGGAGGAGTAGATATTCATTAACTTCATTACTGTGAATGTTTATTTTTGAATGAATATATCATGGTGATGGGAATTTAAATTCTTTTCTCAGTTAGTTATTATTCAGTGTTTGAAGTCTTTGAACTTCTTTATTTTCAGTCATTTTTGAAGTGTGAATTTTCCTTTCAAAGCTTTTTGGTCAAAAGCCTTACCTTTCTCTTGCTTTCTAGTTAAAAGCAACACGTAGTTTAATTCATTGTATATCATTTGAAGGTAGCTACCACCTTGTAAAATAAGTAGAGTTGGTTATAAAATACTATTGTAACTGACTCAACTATGGTTACATTTGTCATTGTTTGGGCGAGAGAATATAGAGTTTAATGACAAATCTGTAAACCAACACAACATAAAATACCTTTCACCTTGTTGACTCTTTACTCTTGTAGGTCCACATAGGTATGTGTGAATCATCTCCAATGGCTTTGAAGAAGAGTACTCCTTTCTTTTAAAACTTGTCTTTGTTTGGTTTCCCATTTGACATTCCTTGCATACAGTGTTTGCAGGATTGATTATCTTAGGCATATCTATCACTACATGAGTAGAGCTGATTCTTACCATATTATCAAAATTGTTGAGTCCCATTCTTTTGTGTCATGCAGCCAACACTCATTAGATTGAGCCAACAAACATGTTCTTTCATTTACCTCTTTCAAGTGATAAATATCACTACCTGTCTTGATACCTTCTGCAACTAGCTTTCTGGATCTTGCCTTCCTGATTTCAAAACCATTGGCATGAAAAGTAAGATTGTATTCTTTCCTGCACATCTAACTGACACTGAGAAGATTGTGTTGTAATCCTTTAACATAGAGAACATCCTCAGTCTTGTTCTTTCCATCAATAGTTATGACTCATCACCTCCAAATTTGACAGCTCCACCATCCCACTTCTTAAAGTTGATAAACTTGTCTTTCTCACCAGTCATATGTTTTGAACAACCACTATTAATAACCCAAGCTTTGGTTTCCTCTTTTGCATGGAATGTAGTCCATACAACCATTGATCTTTCATTGTTTTGTATTATTTGTAAGGTATCATTTTTTCCACAGTTTCCAACATCATCCTTTTTGTCACCAACACTCATGACCAAGAAAAGTGTTTCATCATTTGAATCATCATGATCCTCATCTTCTTAAGAACAACTATCTTCTATGGAAAATAGACTCCTTTTAAATTTACTATTTTTGTTACTTCTCCTAGCTTCTTTAAGAGGACATTTAGAAGCAAAGTGACCAACCTTTCCACAATTGAAACATTTGAAAGATAACTTACCTTTATATTTGCCAGAGCCTTTCTTCAGTGTTCTTACAAAATTTTCTTCAACATCATCAGGGATTTCATCTTCATCAACAGTTTCATCCTTTGTATTTTTACTGGCTTTGAAAGCAAATTCTTTCTTTGGAACATCACTCTCAAACTCTCTCATTTCAAAAGCAGTCAGGGTACCAAACAATTGGTCTAAAGTGTATGTATCCAAGTTTACAGTCTCCTTAATAGCAGATACCTTATGACTATAAGATATGGGAAGAGATCTCAAAACCTTCTTCACAATTTCATCCTCATTTATTGTACCACCAAGGCCTGTGATGCCATTGACCACTTCATTCACCTGGAGCATAAATCCAGCAATGTTTTCATCCTCTGCCATCTTTAGGGTTTCAAATCTGCTTTTGAATATTTACATCTTATCTTGCTTTACTTTCTTATCTCCTTCATAAATAGTTTCAAATTTGTCCCAAACTTCTTGAGTAGAACAACAACTCATCACCTTTGAAAGTTCTGAATCAGTCAATTCACTCATGATAGCAAACTTTGCCTTAGCATTATTATCATACTTCTTGATTTCATCTACATTTATAAGAATAGAAGCAAGAACAATGTAACCTTTCTTGATAGAATATCAAACTCCACACCCTAGAGAATTGATGTAGGCTTCCATCCTCAGCTTCCAAAAAGCATAATTTGTTCCATCAAACCTAGGTATCTTACTGGATCCACCTTGTGCCATCCCAGACCTTCCTCAAGTGATTAAGCTTCCCTCAGAGGAACTTGACTTTGATACCAATTGTTAGACACACAAGAATACTGAGAGGGGGGTGAATCAGTATTTAAACAATTTTCAATTTCAACAACTTCAACTTATCCAGAGCATATTAAACTTTAAGCATCACAATATCAACATGACGGAATAACACAATGCACATCAACACATAATACCAGACATGGTAAACCCTAAAAGGGAAAAACCATGGTGAGGATTAACTCACAATATATGAAGATCAAATAATAACTTTGTTTTAGGGGCTTTAACCCAAGGAAGTTACTACTCCCTAAGTAACTTTGATTTAGGGTCACTCCCAAGGAAGCTTCTACTTTTTGATGACTTTGTTTTAGGGTCACTCCCAAGGAAGCTTATACTTTCTGATCCCAAGGAATCGACTACTCCTTGTCACATCTCAAACTTTTTGGATTGATTTCATTTATGTTTAATTCATGGAAAACTACTGAATTCTACTTAATGCTTGATTTTAGATAAAACATAATTATGATACACTATTGAGCTTATGATTTAGTTATCTTATTTTCACTTCAGCTATGTTTTAATGGAACTAGCCTATTGACCGTGGAAAATGAGTGGGATTGGTTGCAGGTATCATTGAGGGCGAGAACATATTTCAAGTAGAGGGGACCTAGCCATTTGTCAACAATTGGTTGGGTTTTATCTGGTGCCCTATCACACACTCACATAGAAATCACATTGCTTTGCATTGTTGACTGTCTATTTCATTCTGGATGGAATATATATATGCATGACACTATTGTTTTTCCTTGCATATGTTTTATATGCATGCTTATTTGATGCCTGAATCCAAATAGGTTATAGAAGTTCTTGTTTTCAAATTAACGCTATTCAAAATCTCTTGAGATCATGGTGTCTATGTGAAAAAGTTACTTCCTTTCTGTTTTGTGTAAAAATGATTGGTTTTCAATTTCAATGAGTGTTTGGGTTAAATCCTACTTTCACACCTTACATTCAAGGACAAAAATTGAGTCAAGCTACAACTCTTGCAAGAGGGCTCTGCTACAAATTTAGTGTCACTTGGAACGAAGAGGAAACTTGGAATTTGTTGATTAATTGATTAATTAAAGCCTGATTATGCCTAAAACCTTAATTTTGCAAAATCACAAATAAATGGATAAATCTCGACAAATGCTCACACATAGAGATATCAAATGACAATTAGATACATACCAGATTTTGAGACTCCAAATGCGAAAAAGTCAGGGATGAAAGAGTGAGCACCCAAGTCCAAGGTGGCAACTTCTTCAGGGATTTCTAGAACTTGTCTGCAACTAATCACCACTGTTACAGAGGTTTTCTGCTTTAGGAATTTGGAGGACTAAAGAGTGGGTGCCCAAGTCCAAGTCCTAGTCTTCTTCTCAGATTTGTAATTCCAACACTCTGTTATGCCTCCCTACAACTCCACTTCTTCTGCTTCTGCACCTGTAACCTACAATTCATAGAAAAGGGGGTTGGAGGTTGTGGTGTCTAGGAGCTTGCCTTAGTTGATGCAGAGTGCACAGTGAAAACACTTCAAAATAGGGGTGAATACCCATCAAACCCATAGTATAGAGAGATAAGGCTCTTTAAATTCCCTTCTCAAGGTCCAAACAATATCAAACCACACACATTCCTCATTATCGGTAAGACTACATACCATCGACCAACCCAAAGACTTTTCTGTTGACGCACTGATCGCTCCGATGGCTCCTTTGAACCGCACTCATCGGTGAGACTCAGATCATTGGTGGGACATTTCCTTCATCTTCTAATACGCCGATGGGTTTTGACTTTGACCCACACTCATCAGCAAGATAGACCACTATCGGCGAAGCCTGACTAAGGTCTGCCGATACGCTGATACGACCAACTCTTGATGTCGATGTTGATGTTCGCTGATCGAAAACACTTTGCCTGTCGGTGAAGCTCTTATTTATCATTCTGATGTACCAATGTATGTTTCTTTGGTGAGACTGACGCCATTCTCCATTGATACCCTCCTATCAGTCTGACACCGTGGATCGATGTGACTTCCACAAACTTCCCCGAGGGCTGTGTTACACTGATGCCACTTCTACAACTCTGCAACTACTCGACCACATGAACAAATATATAGAAACAACAAAATCTCAACAGAACAAGAAATGATCTATTCCTAAGGAAGTCATTCCACTAATTTTGAAGAAATCTCAACCAATGGAATGCTTCTGATCTACATTCCGTGCAACAGAGCCTTACTCAGATATACACAACAAAACATAATTTCTTATTCCTCTGAGAATATACATACAAATCGATTCTCCCTCTCTCTCTGTTCATTTTCACTCTCTCTTTTCTTAACGAACACAGACTGACTATATAGACTCTTGTTGGTAGTTACATACGATGGAAGGTGAATCACCCTACAACCACTTCTGCCATTCAGTTTCATCCATTTGAATCAGTTACAATCTTTTATGACATGTATACAGACTCAAGGTTATGCTGTTACTCAGCCAACTATGATTCAATATGGCGCTAAGGCCTTACAAACATGACACTTTAGACATAACAAAATATGCATGGAATCCTCCTGATTCTTAGGTCTCAAGGTGCTCCTGTACCATACAACCAACCAACAAAGATTTCCAAGTCCCTTGGAAATGTATCTGCAAAACAAAACTACCTTTTCTTGCATCTCTGTCTGGCTTCATCTTTCACTTTGTCTCTTCAGCTTCAGGCTTCAAATCTTCACATCAATGGAACAGTGACCAACCAACCAACAATGGCAAACTACCATCAACATTTCAGAGTATCTTCAGGCTCCTTCTACTCCTAGCAATGGTGTACTCTCAGACTGATCAAAGCTTCAATGACTACAACACAATGTTCAATCAGATGTCCATCCTACACGCTACTTCACAGACCCATTCCTCTTGTCCAACAGCAGATCCTGGAGATGCACTACCACTCTCTCTCACAGTGGTCTCACTCTGTACCCTCTTCTAGCTAAATCTCTATTAGTGAATGGTCTTGACAGACCTCATCATCATCTTCCCACACACTACAGGAATCCTATTCCTTCTCGCAACTAGATGGCACGAGCATCTACAATAGTCTAGAAACTACTGTCAGCCTTCAAAATACTTTCTAGGATCTCTATTTTCAAAATGGTCACCAACCAAACATTTTGCTCCAACTCTTCATATGCCTTCTTGGTGACAAAATCAAAAACACAACTACCTAGACCTTTCTCCAGCTCTGATACCAATTTGATGCAGAGCGCATAGTGAAAACGCTTCAAAACAGGGGTGAATACCCATCAAACCCATAGTACAAAGAGATAAGGCTCTTTAAATTCCCTTCTCAAGGTCCAAACAATATCAAACCACACACATTCCTCATTATCAGTGAGACTACATACCATCAGCCAACCCAAAGACTTTTCTGCCGACGCATCGATTACTCTGATGGCTCCTTCGAACCACACTCATCGGTGAGACTCAGATCATTAGTGGGACATTTCCTTCATCTTCTGATACACCGATGGGTTTCGACTTCGACCCACACTCATCGGCAAGATAGACCACTATCAGCAAAGCCTGAGTAAGGTCTGTCGATACGCTGATACAACCAACTCTTGACGTCGACATTGATGTTCGCTAATCAACAACACTTTGCCTATTGGTAAAGCTCTTGTTTATCATTCTGATGTACCGATGTATGTTTCTTTAGTGAGACTAATGCCATTCTCCACCGATACCCTCCTATTGGTCTAACACCATGGATCGATGTGACTTCCACAAACTTCCTCGAGGGCTGTGTTACACCGATGCCACTTCTACAACTCTGCAACTACTCAACCACATGAACAAATATACAGAAATAACAAAATCTCAATAGAATGAGAAATGATCTACTCCTAAGGAAGTCATTCCACTGATTTCAAAGAAATCTCAACCAGTGGAATGCTTTCGATCTACATTTCGTGCAATAGAGCCTTACTCATATATACACGACAAAATAGAATTTCTTATTCCTCTGAGAATATACATACAAATCATTTCTCCCTCTCTCTCTGTTCATTTTCACTCTCTCTTTTCTTAACGAACACAGACCGACTATATAGATTCATGTTGGTAGTTACATATGATGGAAGACGAATCGCCCTACAACCACTTCTGCCATTCGGTTACATCCATTCAAATCTATTACAATCTTATATGACACGTATACAGACTCAAGGTTATGCCGTTACTCGGCCAACTATGATTCAATATGGCGCTAAGGCCTTACAAACATGACACTTTGGATAGAACAGAATATGCATGGAATCTTCCTGATTCTTAGGTCTCGAGGTGCTCCTGCACCATCAGTCCAGGCTCGGAAGGACATTCAAGTCTTCCAAACACCGTTGTTAGATAAAGAGTTTGTATCCCTATGGGATAGAGGAAAAAACCAATTGATAAATGATTACAAACACAAATAGATATCACCTCGGAGGTGTAGCTCACATGTAGATTAAATCCTTCAGCACATGAGAAGATGAAGCCAAATCTGCATAACGCACATAATAATAAGACAAGTTTTCTTTGCAACAATGAATACTTTGAATTCTCTAAAATCACAAGTGCGCCAAAAGTCCATAATCAACTTCTAGTTTACAAATGAATCCCTAAACATGCTTATATATGCAACAAAACACATTCCTTCTCTAATTTCGTAATTCAAACTTGAGATGTCAGCAATAGAAACTTCTAATGGTCACATAAATGACATTTAAAATTTGGGACCCCGCCAAATAGGGTAGGACTAGGGCACGGGCACCCAAGCCCTCAATCCTATTTTCAAGGCAGGGTCAAGTTCATCACTGTCCCTTAGGTCCCATTTAACATGGGTTTTCAGGGATTTTCCATCAGGATTAAAAATGAACATGCATGATTACACCTAAAGGACCTAATAGCTAAACTTAGGAGGGAAAAAATCCTAGGGAGACATTTTCTAACGTAACATTTAGCCCCCACTTTAATGTAGGTATGAACACAAGGCCCATACATGCATTAAAGTACATTTAAAAAACACAACAAACAGACTAGGCACTTAGAGCTTGTTGGTTCCCAAAAATGCAGGTTGCTAACCCTAAGAGGACGCTAGACTCTATGTTTGGATTTGCAACGTTTTTGGACCAATTGACAGAGCTATTAGCTCCCTACACTTCAGGTCTTGCAAACCTAGGTGGGTGTACCTTTGTAACTAAAGCAGACTTAACACTATATGACTTGATTGGATTAGTAAATCTATCGACATGGCATAAAATGTAATAGATACAAGCTTCTAAATTACTCCTACTCCTAATACTAAGATATGAGATGTAATTGTTTGAATGAGATTTTATGGAATCCTAAAATGGAATTGGTATGACTAGTGCCTATTTCTGTTGGGCTAATGGAGTCAAGGTGTATGTGATATATGATTTACTTATTGGTTACAATCCTAATTGTTTGGCACTTGTTTTTGTTTATAGCATGTATAAACGTGCAAGAATGTGATTGACAGACTCTACTTAGTGATCCACTCAAATCTTACCAGGTTACTGTGACTTATTGAAAGGATTTTTTAATCCTTGCTTGAAGGAACCGATCAAAAGAATCATACAATGATAGCAAATGTGTATTGACAAATGAAGTTGATGCTCAATTTGAATAACAAGACAATATCAAGTTGGAGACAGTATGGCAATCTTGACAATTATAGGGCTGTTCTTACCTATCCAAATGCTACCTCCAAGTTACTGTAATCAATCAAAAGGATTTTATATCTGTAATGGAAACCAATTAATTTGATTACACGAAAACAGCAAGTGTGTTTCAATGAAACTGAAATATCAACTTGGAAACTCAGGTTCAAATAACAAAGAAATAACAGTATGGAGACAACCAAATAATTGCTCAGCTCAACAAACAATAGACACCAATATTAAATCATTAATTTGTGCATTTTCTCCACTATACAATTTCGAAAGATTTTACAATGTACAACATAATATTTTATTTTGGCAACTGGTCAATCCATCCAGTTATCCAACTGATGGTTTTCCTAATCTACTCTTGATCCTAATCTACTGATGATCGTCTTTTTATTGGATTCTTCTTCCCTGATAAATATCCTTTTGATTCTAGGGTTATAACCCTTCATACTCATCCTGTGCATCTTTTTGCTTGCCAAGAGATATTAGTTTGGTTAATAAAAATATTAACTTTTTGTTTATCTTCCACAAAAAATTAATTTTCTCTTTGCACTTAATAAAGTATCTTTAAATAATTTCACTCGTGAAGTATTCCTCTGACCATTTTTGCTTGACTTATTGGAAAATATTCTGCAGTCATTGAAGTGATACCTCTTATTAGGGTTTGTTCAATTTTATCAATTGTTTCTAACATTGGTCCCCCTGTCTTTTTTTAAAAATTTAATCATCTTCCTCCATAATTTCTCCAATATTTATCTCTTGGGGTAACTTTGACTCTTGCAATTGTGATATATGTATTTTTTCTGTAAAATATTCACAATAACCAGCCATCATGGCAATGCTCCCTTAATCTTTGGAATAGAAATATTTTACTCACGGGAGTAAAATTATGACATTGTATTAAAATAATACCCTTGTTAGGGTTTGCCTTTATTCTGCATGTATTTTGATTCTTCATTTAATTAATCTTCCTGGCATTCGTATTTATCTCGTGAAAATAGTTTTCCAATGTGAATATAACTATTTGTCATATCCCTTTGTTCATATTTTCACCCAATCGGAAAAACATATTTTACTCTTCGGGTAGGAAACAATTACCATTCATAAAATCTGGTTTTTCAATTAACAACCTTGTGAAAATATTTCACATCTTGGTGAAAATATGTTACAATGTCAAGAGGTGATTAAATTTAGTAAATGTTTACATCCTCGGTGAAAATATTTCGCTACAAAATATTTTCCAGGTAAAAGAATTACCCATTCAGTTGATTCTCTTCATTTGTATATATTTATATCCCTTAGTGAGAATATTTGATTTCTCTTCACTGTAATGAAAATTTATTTTCAAATAATATTTTTCCCTTCTTAGAGTTTGTATAGTTCATATACCCTTTGTTTGTAAGGAAACTCAAAAATATTTATCAAAACTTTTCCCGATAAAATATCTTTATAATACCTTTTTGATCTTCGTCTCTGGACCCACTCCATAGGTGTTTTGGAATGACTTGTGTTGTCAGAGAGACTTGATGAATTCAGTCCGATCATATATGTTTCCCTGATATACTTCTTATTCTATTTTATCAGCAAGAGAATGTATGTTTCTCCCCGATGTATACCCATCGGCATAGTCATAAGACCGGTATGACCTGGAAACTTTGCTCCGATAGAATAAGTTACTCCGATATGCAATTTTGAGGTTCTCAATTTTAGGGTTTCTTTCTGTCTCCGTTTTCTGTAACAATATTTTCATTACATAGCTTTTGGATTTTAACAGCATTGCTTATTTCTCCCATGTGATTATCAAGAGGCCAATATTCTAGTATCCACAACCTGGTTCACTTTTTGTCGTGCCTTATTCACTTTTTGCGTAGCTGGTTTATCATGCTTTGGCAGAGGTGATTTTTTCTTCATCTCAGAATCAGCGGTAATTGTGTGCTCTTTAGAATTATCAATGTAGTTGTCACTGTCACGTGAGAGAATTTTTTAGGGAGAAGTCTTCACATTCATCTGCCCCATTTTGGTAGAAGGCATGATTGTTTTTTTTAACTCCCACCAAATGCTTGTGGCCATTTGCATGCCTATTTGTAGAATTGTTGTTTTCCAAACCATCCTTCATACCTTGAGAAAGCAAGCGATTTTCCCATGGACGGGTAGCAATCCAGCGTTCTATCCAGCACCAATCCCAATTAGTTTTGTCAATCTCATATCTAGAATATCCTAGGCTAGATTTTGAGTTAGCTCTCCACTGATGAGAAAAAGCATATGCCATGGCTCGTTTACGTCTGACAACAGATTCTTCCCTCTGTTGTACCCTTGCTAGAATTTCTTCCATTGTTTCTGCACCGTCCAGCCAGTCAACCTCTAGTTCGTGAAGCTCAGCTTCAAGTTTCATTTGATGTTCACATTTTTTTTCTGCTTTATTCGACCTTCAGTTACCATTCATGAGTGACGGGCCCAAATCTGGCTTTGTATTCTGATCCAAGATTTGCATGGATTGCAGAGCAATATTAAATCTTTTATAACGATTTGATTGAAGAAACCTCGAAACATTTAAAACTCGGCTCCTCAAGTATCACTGGATACTTAGCAAAACCTTATAAAACAATATTCTAGCTAGAATATTCCCCAAAAGGAAGAATAAATTCTTTACCATCTTGGAGGGATTTGATGAGATTATGATGGCAAAAAATTCTCCTTCTTCATTTCCTTGACACGGGAGTAAGAGGGAAAAGCTGCTTTGCCCCTATAGACATAAGGTATTGATTCACTTTCTGATCAGCAATCATCGTCAACATATGAAACTACAGCAGGATAGTCATTGCTAATAGAAGCTTCAATGTCAGTGTGTATCTCATTATGCTTGAAAGTATTCCTCATGCAAAAAGCATGTAGTCAAGGAATAAAATAGCCAGGGTCAAACAAGTCGAAAATATAGATTTGAGATTACTTCTGCTCACAAAATATACTTTTATTGCTTGCAACTCTTGATACAATATGTCTCGACCAAAAGAATTCCATGTTACAAATCTACAATGATAATTTTAAACTTGTTGCTCACCATGTGTGAAGGATTGCAAACACCTCTAGTATCTTGTAAAAAATGCGAGCAAGCCATAGAATTTTAACCGTATGTTTGCAAATCAGTAGGTCAAAACCTTTTGAAATGAATCTTGAGATCTCAATGCCTCCATGATACTCTCCACCCACCCTTCTAACCCAGGATTCTCTGGGTAATAAATCTTCTGGAAGCCAGATTCTCTTGCAGCAGAAGCAGATGTTTCTCCAATGCAAGCAACAGAGCCATTCCAGCCCTCAATATTTGATATGATTTCAACCCAAGCCCTAACAGTAGATGGTGATGCTACTGCAACAATAGGTACTAAAACTGCTTCTACCAACAGTGCTTGATCCAGTTCATGAACAAGTACTGTGGAGTATGTATTTAATCTCATTACTCGAAATCCATGATCTAACAAAGTGTGTTCAATTTCATCACTGGCCTTCGTGGAAGCTGGATAGAGTACTGTACATGTCTCTTGCAACTTTGGAAGCTCTCTAGCCAACACTCTCCCAATTGCTTTTGATGGCTTAAAACCAACATTTAGTTTGTTTGAGTTTTCTATATTTTCAAAGATACTTACAGTGCTAGAGCCCACTGCTGCAACCTGGACATTTGGAAAACCTGCCTCCTTCCATGCATCTAGAAATACCAAGGCTGCTTCTGGAGATGTTATGACAATCCAATCAAACATATTATCACGAAGAATGCTAGGATGCAATTATAATTTTGTGATGTGAAATGATCAGGACAACACAAGGTATCTTTACATTTCTGGCCCCGAAGTAGTTGTGTATGTTGTTCAATTCGTATTTCATATTGTGTTTCAGGGGCATTGCACTGAGTGCATGGAGTTCAACCAACAGTAATATGTGTGCTATTGAGCATGTGAATTTGTATCATCTTTTATTGACAAACCATCCCCACAAGATGATTCAAAGCCCATATCAAAACTTCAAATTGCTTGTCACTTAACAATTAGTGAGAATGTTTTTTCCCAATACATGTGGTTGACTATTATGGAAGCATAAGGAGCTATTTTTTATGAAACACAGGATATTAATGTTATGGACGTGAATAATAATCATTTTATCAAAGCTCTTCGAGGGGTCTTTAAGTGCAATCATATCCTTGGATGTTACCACATAGCCACATACTTGGAATTTTTGTCTTGATAATTTTTGATTTGATAAAGAATTTTACCCTTTTTATGAATTCAGGAAGCTTATATGGACTCATAAAAGTAGTGGTGAAATCTCCTGTGCACCTTGTGAGACATTTCCTAAACCTAAGAAGACAAAACCCAAAGGGGAAGACTGTAGATGGAAGGATTAAAGAAGTTGGTTTTTTACCCATAACAATAACGCCCCTATCTGTACTGAGAGGAATACAAAAATAGGTCATTGGGACACATTTTTAGGTGTATTTCTGAATGATGCATTTAGATTGCACATCATGGGAACCAAAATATTTTTGAAAAATTTTAGGTCCCAACAGTGGCTCTGTCTGGTGATGTATGCCCCCTGCGGGCATAGCAAGATCCCAGATCTCTAGGGAGCAGACCGGTGCTTACTCCATTCACCTTTTGCCCTAAAATGATATAGTTTAAAAAACCCACACCATAAAAATAAAAATATATACTTTCCTCTGTCAAAAATTTGATTCTCATCACGCTGTGGTGAAGCTAATCTGTCAGTATTTTGAAAACTTATCTAATTGAATGAATTCATATTGTTGATCAATTTTCCATGCTCAATATTGCTAGTGTTTTGTTCATCATCATGCATCTGGAAGTTAGGTATAATTTGAACAATCTCATCTCCGTGTAATACATCTTTGCTACATGAAGAGGATCCCTCTTTAATGTAACTTTTTTCATTATTCTTCTTAACATTACTATAATGCTCAACATTTGATGTACATATTGTATCAACATGATCATCTATAGATTCTTCATCAGAATATCCACCTCCCTGACTGTCTGAATACCTTTCATCCTCTTCATCTTCTTGTGATATATCATCATACAATGGCTCTGAACAGGCTTGAAGATTATTTTCTGCCATGTGCACTTCCTCTTGATCAAGATTTTGAAAATATTCACCCTGGTTATCTGAAAAGATTTCATCCTCAGGATAGCACGGGTTTGGAAACACTTGGAGTTCAGGTTCTGGTATACCCATCTTTTGAAAACAATGCTCTTCTTCCCCCCAACACTGCTGATTCATATATTGCGGTGGGTGGGCTGGGATAAAATTTGTTTGATATGGAGGCTGATAATAAACATTTTGTTGGGTGAGTTGATGAGAGTGTAGATTTTGATATGACATATGTAGATGATGATATTGTGGAGCATATTGTTGTCCAGGTGGTGGATAGTATTCATTTTCTTGGTATGTTGCTAGTCTATCCATATCTGGCTGCATTGCTATATCGGTTTCTTCATATTTAATATCATCGGATTCAATATTGATAATATCCTCAAGCCTTGTCCTTTCTATGCTATGAATCAATTGAACCACTTGGTCTAGAGTAACTGGCTTTAATGATTCAGGCCAATTAGTTGACATAGGCACATAAGCAAGCATGAACATTTTAATGAATAAGGATGCACTAGGTTTGAGATGACAAGGTATCTGTTCATAGATATCCGCCAACCTGATGAACAAATCATATCCAGATTCTCCTTCATGTCTCCTTAGTTCAAAGAATACATCTAAAGGGGGTATGTTATATTTTTTCATGTTTCATCAATTTTATTTTCAGAGTCGCCACCTCTTGTGAGAAGAGGAAAATTTCATCTTTCTGGGTTCTTGCCAGCAGAGTCTACCAATTTGTATTTGAATTTTGTGTAGAGTCGCCACCTCTATTTAGAGGACTAATAAATTTTTCTGGGTTTTTCCTTCCACCAGTAGAGTTATGCCTTTTAATTCTCTGACTCTAATAATACGGTCTATTACCAGTTTTCTCTATGTGTTCTCCCTAGTAGAGTCGCCAATTTGTTGGTTCCCAAAAATGTAGGTTGCTAACCCTAAGAGGACGCCGGACTCTATGTTTGGATTTGCAACATTTTTGGACCAATTGACAGAGCTATTAGCTCCCTACACTTCAGGTCCTGCAAACCTAGGTGGGTGTACCTTTGTAACTAAAGCAGACTTAACACTATATGACTTGATTGGAGTAGTAAATCTATCACAATGGCATAAAATGCAATAGATACAAGCTTCTAAATTACTCCTACTAATACTAAGATATGAGATGTAATTGTTTGAATGAGATTTTATGGAATCCTAAAATGGAATTGGTATGACCAGTGCCTATTTCTGTTGGGCTAATGGAGTCAAGGTGTACGTGATATATGATTTACTTATTGGTTACAATCCTAATTGTTTGACACTTGTTTTTGTTTATAGCTTGTATAAACGTGCAAGAATGTGATTGACAGAATCTACTTAGTGATCCACTCAAATCTTACAAGGTTACTGTGACTTATTGAAAGGATTTTTTAATCCTTGCTTGAAGGAACCAATCAAAAGAATCATACAATGACAGCAAATGTGTATTGACAAATGGAGTTGATGCTCAATTTGAATAACAAGACAATATCGAGTTGGAGACAGTATGGCAATCTTGACAATTATAGGGCTGTTCTTACCTATCCAAATGCTACCTCCAAGTTACTGTAATCAATCAAAAGGATTTTATATCTGTAATGGAAACCAATTAATTTGATTACACGAAAACAACAAGTGTGTTTCGATGAAACTGAAATATCAACTTGGAAACTCAGGTTCAAATAATAAAGAAATAACAGTATGGAGACAACCAAATAATTGCTCAGCTCAACAAACAATAGACACCAATATTAAATCATTAATTTGTGCATTTTCTTCACTATACAATTTCGAAAGATTTTACAATGTACAACATAATATTTTATTTTGGCAACTGGTCAATCCATCCAGTTATCCAACTGATGTTTTTCCTAATCTACTCTTGATCCTAATCTACTGATGATCGTCTTTTTATTGGATTCTTCTTCCCTGATAAATATCCTTTTGATTCTAGGGTTATAACCCTTCATACTCATCCTGTGCGTCTTTTTGCTTGCCAAGAGATATTAGTTTGGTTAATAAAAATATTAACTTTTTGTTTATCTTCCACAAAAATTTAATTTTCTCTTTGCACTTAATAAAGTATCTTTAAATAATTTCACACGTGAAGTATTCCTCTAACCATTTTTGTTTGACTTATTGGAAAATATTCTGCAGTCATTGAAATGATACCTCTTATTAGGGTTTGTTCAATTTTATCAATTGTTTCTAACATTGGTCCCCCTATCTTTTTTTTAAAATTTAATCATCTTCCTCCATAATTTCTCCAATATTTATCTCTTGGGGTAACTTTGACTCTTGCAATTGTGATATATGTATTTTTTCTATAAAATATTCACAATAACCAGCCATCATGGCAATGCTCCCTTAATGTTTGGAACAGAAATATTTTACTCACGGGAGTAAAATTATGACATTGTATTAAAATAATACCCTTGTTAGGGTTTGCCTTTATTCTGCATGCATTTTGATTCTTCATTTAATTAATCTTCCTGGCATTCATATTTATCTCGTGAAAATAGTTTTCCAATGTGAATATAACTATTTGTCATATCCCTTTGTTCATATTTTCACCCAATCAGAAAAACATATTTTACTCTTCAGGTAGGAAACAATTACCATTCATAAAATCTGGTTTTTCAATTAACAACCTTGTGAAAATACTTCACATCTTGGTGAAAATATGTTACAATGTCAAGAGGTGATTAAATTTAGTAAATGTTTACATCCTCGGTGAAAATATTTCGCTGCAAAATATTTTCCAGGTAAAAGAATTACCCATTCAGTTGATTCTCTTCATTTGTATATATTTATATCCCTTAGTGAAAATATTTGATTTCTCTTCACTGTAATGAAAATTTATTTTCAAATAATATTTTTTCCTTCTTAGAGTTTGTATAGTTCATATACCCTTTGTTTGTAAGGAAACTCAAAAATATTTATCAAAACTTTTCTCGATAAAATATCTTTATAATACCTTTTTGATCTTCATCTCTGGACCCACTCCATAGGTTTTTTGGAATGACTTGTGTTGTCGAAGAGACTTGATGAATTCAGTCCGATCATATATGTTTCCCTGATATACTTCTTATTCTATTTTATCAGCAAGAGAATGTATGTTTCTCCCCGACATATACCCATCGGCATAGACATAAGATCGGTATGACCTGGAAACTTTGCTCTGATAGAATAAGTCACTCTGATATGCAATTTTGAGGTTCTCCATTTTAGGGTTTCTTTCTGTCTCTGTTTTCTGTAACAATATTTTCATTACATAGCTTTTGGATTTTAACAGCATTGCTTATTTCTCCCATTTGATTATCAAGAGGCCAATATTCCAGTATCCACAACCTGGTTCACTTTTTGTCGTGCCTTATTCACTTTTTGCGTAGCTGGTTTATCATGCTTTGGCAGAGGTATTTTTTCTTCATCTCAGAATCAACGGTAATTGTGTGCTCTTTAGAATTATCAATGTAGTTGTCACTGTCACGTGAGAGAATTTTTTAGGGAGAAGTCTTCACATTCATCTGCCCCATTTTGGTAGAAGGCATGATTTTTTTTAACTCCCACCAAATGCTTGTGGCCATTTGCGTGCCTATTTGTAGAATTGTTGTTTTCCAAACCATCCTTCATACCTTGAGAAAGCAAGCAATTTTCCCATGGACGGGCAGCAATCCAGCGTTCTATCCAGCACCAACCCCAATTAGTTTTGTCAATCTCATATCCAGAATATCTAAGGCTAGATTTTGAGTTAGCTCTCCACTGATGAGAAAAAGCATATGCCATGGCTCGTTTACGTCTGACAACATCTTCTTCCCTCTGTTGTACCCTTGCTAGAATTTCTTCCATTGTTTCTGCACCGTCCAGCCAGTCAACCTCTAGTTCATGAAGCTCAGCTTCAAGTTTCATTTGATGTTCACATTTTTTTTTGCTTTATTCAACCTTCAGTTACCATTCATGAGCGACGGGCCCAAATCTGGCTTTGTATTCTGATCCAAGATTTGCATGGATTGCAGAGCAATATTAAATCTTTTATAACAATTTGATTGAAGAAACCTCGAAACATTTAAAACTCGGCTCCTCAAGTATCACTGGATACTTAGCAAAACCTTATAAAACAATATTCTAGCTAGAATATTCCCCAAAAGGAAGATTAAATTCTTTACCATCTTGGAGGGATCTGATGAGATTATGATGGCAAAAAATTCTCCTTCTTCATTTCCTTGACACGGGAGTAAGAGGGAAAAGCTGCTTTGCCCCTATAGACATAAGGTATTGATTCACTTTCTGATCAGCAATCATCATCAACATATGAAACTACAGCAGGATAGTCATTGCTAATAGAAGCTTCAATGTCAGTGTGTATCTCATTATGCCTGAAAGTATTCCTCATGCAAAAAGCATGCAGTCAAGGAATAAAATAGCCAGGGTCAAGCAAGTCAAAAATATAGATTTGAGATTACTTCTGCTCACAAAATATACTTTTATTGCTTGCAACTCTTGATACAATATGTCTCGACCAAAAGAATTCCATGTTACAAATCTACAATGATAATTTTAAACTTGTTGCTCACCATGTGTGAAGGATTGCAAACACCACTAGTATCTTGTAAAAAATGCGAGCAAGCCACAGAATTTTAACCGTATGTTTGCAAATCAGTAGGTCAAAACCTTTTGAAATGAATCTTGAGATCTCAATGCCTCCACGATACTCTCCACCCACCCTTGTAACCCAGGATTCTCTGGGTAATAAATCTTCTGGAAGCCAAATTCTCTTGTAGCAGAAGCAGATGTTTCTCCAATGCAAGCAACAGAGCCATTCCAGCCCTCAATATTTGATATGATTTCAGACCAAGCCCTAACAGTAGATGGTGATGCTACTGCAACAACAAGTACTAAAACTGCTTTTGCCAACAGTGCTTGATCCAGTTCATGAACAAGTATTGTGGAGTATGTATTTAATCTCATTACTCGAAATCCATGATCTAACAAAGTGTGTTCAATTTCATCACTGGCCTTCATGGAAGTTGGATAGAGTACTGTACATGTCTCTTGCAACTTTGGAAGCTCTCTAGCCAACACTCTCCCAGTTGCTTTTGATGGCTTAAAACCAACATTTAGTTTGTTCGAGTTTTCTATATTTTCAAAGATACTTGTAGTGCCAGAGCCCACTATTGCAACCTGGACATTTGGAAAACTTGCCTCCTTCCATGCATCTAGAAATACCGAGGCTGCTTCTGGAGATGTTATGACAATCCAATCAAACATATTATCACGAAGAATGCTAGGATGCAATTATAATTTTGTGATGTGAAATGATTAGGACAACACAAGGTATCTTCGCATTTCTGGCCTCGGAGTAGTTGTGTATGTTGTTCAATTCGTATTTCATATTGTGTTTCAGGGGCATTGCACTGAGTGCATGGAGTTCAACCAACAGTAATATGTGTACTATCGAGCATGTGAATTTGTATCATCTTTTACTGACAAACCAGCCCCACAAGATGATTCGAAGCCCATATCAAAACTTCAAATTGCTTGTCACTTAACAATTAGTGAGAATGTTTTTTCCCAATACATGTGGTTGACTATTATGGAAGCATAAGGAGCTATTTTTTATGAAACACAAGATATTAACGTTATGGACACGAATAATAATTATTTTATCAAAGCTCTTCGAGGGGTCTTTAAGTGCAATCATATCCTTGGATGTTACCACACAGCCACATACTTGGAATTTTTGTCTTGAGAATTTTTGATTTGATAAAGAATTTTACCCTTTTTATGAATTCAGGAAGCTTATATAGACTCATAAAAGTAGTGGTGAAATCTCTTGTGCACCTTGTGAGACATTTCCTAAACCTAAGAAGGCAAAACCCAAAGGGGAAGACTGTAGATGGAAGGCTTAAAGAAGTTGGTTTTTTACCCATAACAATAACATCCCTATCTGTACTAAGAGGAATACAAAAATAGGTCACTGGGATACATTTTTAGGTGTATTTTTGAATGACGCATTTAGATTACACATCATGGGAACCAAAATATTTTTGCAAAATTTTAGGTCCCAACAGAGCTAATGCATACACAAAGATTGAGAAACTATTTCTAGCCCCTAGTCTCAGGTAGACACTAGAGAAGACACATCGCAGACACACGAAACACAATGAAGATAGTAACAAGCACGCAAAGCATGTAGAAGACAGTAATAGTCACGCAAAACATGGAGAAGACAACATTGAAGACACGCAAAACATGATGAATGCAGTGATTATTTATTTTTCATTTTCATGTATATAAATGCAAATGTAAGTACATGGAAAGTAAACACACAACCCAAAATGTAGGAGGGGCATTTCACCACATGTCTTGAAACTACATATGGGGCAACAGACACACAATACAAATCTCAGAGTGTAGGAGGGGCATTTCGCCATGCTCTTGAAGACTACACTTGAGAAAAAACATGCCATACAAATCCCAGAGCATAGGAGGGGAATTTTACCACACATCCTAAGACTATGCTTGGGAAAAAACACACCATACAAAACCTGAGTGTAGGAGGGGCATTTTGCCATGTGCATCTTGAGACTACAACATGGGGGAAAACACATGAAAGACGCATGGAAGACACAAGTGTTGTATAGTATGCCAAAGACATACTATACGTATAAAACACAACAAACAAGGTGATGGAAGGAAATTATTGCTAAATTCCCACCATCTCAGGCACATTACAGGCACTCCTGACAGTTTGGCTTATGCCACAATAATTGCCAAAGACACACTTAAGGGAGGATACACCAACTCGCCTACTCAGAGGAGTCTTGAAGTAACAGGATGTGCACTAGCTCAAGAGATACACCATCCCCACCTCCACAGAGAGCTTAAAATAAAAGGATATGCATGATATCCCACATCTGTAGAAGGATTAATGATTGCAATATAAAATAAAGATGTGCACTCACGCTAGAGATACAACATCCCGCCTCTGCAAAGGGCTTACAAACACACTTCATTAGTACCAAAATCATCAAACAACTTACCTTTATATGCCCCCACCTTAATGTTGTTTATATCATGTACCGATATCAAGCACGTTAAGGTAGAGAGAAAACACATAAGGGAACAAGAGCTTTTGCAAAGCCCATGCACCCAAAGGTGACATGTACTTTATGATCGCTAAATGTTCCCACAAACACACAATTTCCTGCAATAAGAGAGGTTAGAAAAATAACTGCATGTAATCATTCACATAAAGAGCCAAGGCTATACTACGGGTTTGAATTTCAAGTATAACTATGGGGCTATATTGCAGAAATCTCAGAACTGAGTGTAACCAAGGCAAGATTCAAAGGTAAACAAAGTGCATGGAGCAGATGTATTGTTATGGTTTGTTAGTATGATAAGACAACATCAAAATATCACACGAAGTGATTCTACTAGCCAAGCATCGGATAATATATATCAACCCTATCATCATGTATGGACTAGGTCCATTTTTGCTTACTCACTAAAGGGACACATGGTCCGTATCAATATTATTTTCTTTTCATCATCTGCCAACAAGATAGAACCACTAGAAGAAGGTAAATAATAAATCAAGAGAGGAGAACAAGTGCCTTAGATTCATCATGTAGGAAGGTGTCCCCAAGTCACCAACCACAATGCTATGCCCCTAAGGCACGACACACAACAATAGAAATAGAGAAGAGGAGTAATATAGAAGAATGATGATACAAATAGAAGAAGGGTCGCAATAGAAGCGGTCTCCCAGTATCCTTGACCTTACAAGAATATCAAGGGTCATCCAAGAAGGCCTAAACAACATATAACACATCACGGGGGATCACAACACAGAGAGAAGCGTTAGGAATACTTACCTGAAAGTACAACCATACTAGAATTTGGAACTTGCAAGCATCTTAGAAAGATACTCCATTAAGTTTTGTGTGAAGTTTGAGTGGTTCATATTAGATTGTTCTTTGTTTTTCAGGATGTTTATGCGGTGCTTGTTTTTCAAATCCTTGTATATGTGAGATCTTTTGTTGCTTATGAGGAAGAGAACCACTATTATTTCCTACTGATGATAACCATCTTACTCTTTTCCAATCTTTAGCTCTCTTATTTTTTTGAGTTTGTCTATTGTATCGAGATGGGATATTTTCCATTGTAACACATTTTTCCTATATCATGATCTCTTGCTTTGGTTTTTCAACTTGTTTTTCTAATGCATCTTGGTTAACTCCTGAGCCTTGAAGGAATAACGAAAGAGGAACCTCAACATAAATACCATTTCTCCGTGGACGAGGTGGGTTCCTAACTTTCTCCTTATCCACTTCTATCATGTACCAATTATTTATTCGTAATCAAGATAATCATTTTCCACTTCTACTGTATTATGTTCCATCATGTTGTTATCGATATGTTTAGAGAAAGGATTAGTAAAGATTTGTAAATTTTGATTCAGAGGAGCAACTGATTTATTTCCATTATCATTCACAACAGATACCTGTATAACATTCGAATTGATGAGGTCTTGTATTTCATGTTTAAGACGCATACATCGTTCAGTATCATGCCCTTGTTGTCGATGAAAATGACAAAAAGCATTAGCATCAAAATAAGGTCCTTGCATTCTACTAGGATCCAATGGTTTAATCAGAGGTAGGTTTAAGAGGTTATTACTTACAGCTTGATTCATGATAGAATGTAAGGAGTCAGATATTGGAGTGAAATGTCTTTGTTGTTGTCTATTTTGAAACGGTGCCCTCTTCGGATTAGTGATAGCAGACACTTGTGAAAAATTGTTTGAATTCTATCCATTAACCTTGATGAAACTCTTATTATTCCTCTTAAAGTTGTTTTGTGAAGGTCCACCCATGGATTGACCAACTTGAGCCGATGAGTTTTGGTTTTCATATTGACTAGATGAGAGTTGGTAATCACAAAGGGCTATACATAAATGTTGAAAAGAGTTATACTTCATCAAGAGGATTTTATCACAGATGTTAGGTTGTAGATTTGTAATAAATACCTTCTGAACATCCTCATCATTCATTTGATATTGAATTTGTGCATAAAGAGCTTGATACCAACTAATAAACTTTGTTAACTTCTCTTTCGGACCTTGTTTGTAATGAACTAGATCAATCAATGAAACTTGAGGTCCAATGTTCACTTGGAAATATTGTAAGAATTGATGAACAAGTTGAGAAAATAAATTTATTGAATTCAGAGGTAAAGAGCAAAACCATTCCAAAGATATATCTTTGAGGGATTGGGGAATGAGTTTTTCTAACAAATCCTCTTCAAAGTAGAAATCACAACACATAGCCATGAATGTCACCACATGAGTATTAGGATCACCTTTACCATTATACTTTTCAAAGTGGGGAGTTTTAAACTTATTAGGCATTTGAGCTTGTAAGATTACAACATATAAAGGACTGCGAGCATGGTAAGTTGGTATATTAGGCTGTGAAGAATTTGTCAAGCTTGTCACCCTTTTTTAGAGGGTATTCATGCCTTGTAGGAGTTGATTCAATAGGGAATCATTAGGGGATGTATTTTTTTGTGAGGAATTAGAACCAAGATGTTGAGGTGATTGAGTATGCATAGTGACAAGTGAAGGTTGTGAATAAGTGAGTGGTGGTTGGACATAATGATAGGTGGAAGGTGGTTGAGAGTAAGTGGATTGAAGAGGTGGATGAGAGTGATAAGAAGTCACCCTAGGTGCTAGGTTTTGATAGTTAAATCCCACAACCTTATAATTTTGTTTTCCATTAGATACTCCAATACTAGTGGTAGCATTACTACAAGCATGTGCATTCGTTGTCAAAATTGTTGATGTAAAAGTAGACATTCCAGTAGTCGATATAGGTACTAATACTTGTGTATGAGTCGATGATGACATGTTATTAATAACTTTTGGTCATTCACTCATTAGCATAACATTATCATGTACTATATGAAGCATTCCATGAACCATGTTAATACCATCTTGTCCTTATTTTATCAATTCTCTCAGGGCATGAAACAGGGACAACTTCTTCGGCTATCCTTTCTTTCTCTACAAATGTTTGAAAATTAGCTAGTTCTTTATCAAGTTTGTCTATTTGTTCATCAGGTACATGGGACATCACCTCAATGTTATCATCAAAATCATGAAATGTTTTCTCTTGCATTGCAGGTGGTATGTTATCTTGTAAAGTTTGTGTTTCACCTCTTGTAAGTTAGTTATTTAACAGACTACTCGATGTTGGCATAGCATTACTATCAAGAGCATTAGAGCCCATAAATTTGATACTTCTCCTTAGAGGGATGTTTCTATTAGGATAGCAAGTTATAAGAGTCATGCAAAAGAATACAACACTCAATGCACAAAATAGTAAAACAATCCCAAAAGGACGAAATATGCTTATTGAAATACACCTTAAGTGTTCACTTTTTTCACAATTTTTCAATGCAAATGACTAAAAGAAGAGGTGTTGTAAGGAAATTGATGAGGGGCAGTGAATAATAAGTTTTATATCAGTCCAATAATGCAGAAATATCCTTCACAACATACCTATAATGAAATTCTATATACAAAATAAGTCAAACTCTAGTGAAAAATGCAAGATTTTCAAACCCTAGCAATTTCAATATGAAAAATGCAATGCAAAGGATTATAATATTATGAATTCATGTAATTTATATCAGATCTAATTTAAAATTAGAAATTAAATGAATTTAAATGAAAATTAATTCAAATTATTTCAAAATGCAAGCCTAAAATGCCAATTTTTCAAATTTTTCAAAATTTCCAAATGCAATATGAAAATGATGAATGAAATGAATGCACATATGAAGTACAACACTCATCAAGGTGTAAAATTCAAATAAAACATGGGTTCACCAAAATGTTTCGTGTAAAAAGGGGGAGTTTTCAATTTCAATGATTGTTTGGGTTAAATCCTCCTTTCATACCTTACATTCAAGGACATAAATCGAGTCAACCCACAACTCTTGCAAGAGGGCTCTGCTATAGATTTAGTGTCACTTCAAAGAACAAAGAGGAAACTTGGAATTTGCTGATTAATTGATTAATTAAAGCTTGATAATGCCTAAAACCCTAATTTTGCAAAATCATAAATAAACAGACGAATCTTGACAAATACTCACATACAAAGATATCAAATGACAATTAGATACATACCAAATTTCAAGACTCTAGATGCGGAAAAGTTAGGGATGAAAGAGCGGGCACCCAAGTCCAAGGTGGAAACTTCTTCAGGGATTTCCAGAACTTGTTTGTAACTAATCACCATTGTCACAGAGGTTTTTTGTTTCAGGAATCTAGAGGACTAAAGAGTGGGCACCCAAGTCCAGGTCCTAATCTTCTTCTCAGATCTACAATTTAGACAGTCTGTTATGCCTCCCTGCAACTTCACTTCTTCTGCTTATGCACCTGTAACCTACAATTCATAGAAAAGGGGGTTGGGAGTTGTGGTGTCTAGGAGCTTGCCTCAGTTAAGCCTCAGAAGACATTCAAGTCTTCCAAACACCATTGTTAGATAAAGAGTGTGTATCCCTATGGGATAAAGGAAAAAACCAATTGATAAATGATTTCAAACACAAATAGATATCATCTTAGAGGTGTAGCTCACGTGTAGATGAAAATCCTTCAACACATGAAAAAATGAAGCCAAATCTGCATGACACACACAATAACAAGACAAGTCTTCTTTGTAACAATGAATACTTTGAATGCTCTAAAATCATAAGTGTGCCAAAAGTTCATAATCATCTTCTAGTTTACAAATGAATCCCTAAACATTCTTATATATGCAACAAAACACATTCCCGCTCTAATTTTGTAATTCAAACTTGAGATGTCAGCAATGGACACTTCTAATGGTCACATAACTGACATTTAAAATTTGGGACCTTGCCAATAGGCCAGGACTAGGGCACGGGCGCCCAAGCCCTTAGCCCCATTTTCAAGGAAGGGCCAAGTTCATCACTATCCCCTAGGTCCCATTTAACATGGGTTTTCATGGATTTTCCATCGGGAGTAAAAATGAACATGCATGATTACACCTAAAGGACCCAGGAGCTAAACTTAAGAGGGAAAAAGTCCTAGGGAGACATTTTTCGACGTAACACTTCCTTGTATGAACATGATAGCTCATTGAATTAAATATTCTTATCTTTGTGTATATATAAATATATATTATTTGTGAAATAAAATATGAAAAATCCTTGTTTATAAAAACTATATATATATATATATATATATATATATATATATATATATATATATATATATATATATATATATATATATATATATATATATATATGAATTTGAAATGAAGTGGGTTAACGGTCATCTCTATAGTTGTAGAGGAAATGGGAACATATTTTGGGTTCTTCAAGAAGAATCTGGCAACCTAAGGAGAGGAGATTTACAAGGTGGTGATGGTAATCTAGGTTTTGGTAGATTTGAAATGAATCAAAGGGAGAAGGTTTTAACAGGTGCAAATGCGATCAAACTTGGCCACAAGAAAGAAGGGCCCAGGCAAAAGTCGGATCCCAATAACAGAGTGGGTTTCCAGGAAAGAGGAAAGTTCACCAGAAACTAGAATAGGACTCAAAGGTATGAAGGTAAAGGAGGCCCCTGGAAGAAGATACAATCGATGTCTATAAAAAGTATGGGCAACAAAATGTTTGTTATGCCGGAGGAATGCATAGAAGATGCGGTTGAGTGCTACAAGGACTGAGCTCTCTTGGTGAAATGGTGCAGAGAAGGATGCTTGAATACAGAAATAATGGACTGGTGGCTTCAATCGTATGCTGAGAGGGTAATTATTCATCCCTTAGCCAATTCCTTCTTTCTTATCGAATGTATTACAAGGGAGTTGAAAATGGATATTCTATATGGGGATTTGATATTTTTCAATGGATCAAGTTCTCATCAGATAAATTGGTCACCAGCATTCGACCCCATGAAAAACAAATTCTCCAAAACACTTGCCTGGGCAATTTTGAAAGACCTTCCAATAGAGTTCTAGAATGTAAAAGCACTAATCAAAATTGGGGATGAACTAGGAGGTTTTGTAGGGATTGAGGAGGATTTTTTGAATGGGAAAACTGGGTCGACAACAAAAATTTGTGTTGAAATGGATACAGACATGGGTTTATATAGAGAACTGGAAATTGTAACAAGTTTTGGAAAATGGCTACAAATAATTGTTAGAGTGGATGGCCATAATATAGGAAGATGATTACTGAGGAGAAGTTTTGAAGTAGGAACTTTTGGGGTTTTAGCTAAAGGAAAATCCCCCCTTAACCTAATAGAAACAACCAAAGAAGTTAGGGAGACTCCTCTTGAGAAGGATAATCAAGGGTTAAATAAAGAAAAGGAGTTGGAGAAAGACCAACAAAGGATTGAGGCAAGCCACAACAGGGAGATTTCAGAACCGAGAGAATCTTCAGTCAATGAGAATACTAGGGATTTGGTAGAGAATTTAGAAGAATAGAATAGAAGATCCCCTTCAACTAGCAAGCATTCTACAGAAGTATACAATATCACCAAACAAAGAGAAAACTCTATAGTAGGGGTATAGAGGGAGATCTCTCTAAAGTAAAAGAGAATATGGAGGATGGGGATATAAGGACAGAAATCTTCCCTATTCTACAGAGGGCTGAAAATTCTATGCATATTCCAAAGGAGATTCTTTCTTCCACAGCCTTGAGTACAAAAGATGCATCTCTATTGGAGGAGAAGGTTATGGATGAAACCTGCGAACTTATGGATAATCTAATCACAAACAAAGACATTTTGGAATCCCTAGATGATCATCAATTTGAACAGGTTGAATCAAGATTAGAACTTTGGAACACATTGGATGATGAGGTAAGTTTGATTGAAAATGAAAATGGTCTTCTATTTGGAACCAATGAAATTATTGCAGATGAGGGGCAATCAGAGGCCAAGGAGAAGTTAGGGATTGCAACAACTCCTAAACAGTAGACTCTAGACTGTGGGTAGAGGAAAACTCCAGGTAGGAAGTCATCTAAAGAGATGAGATTCAAAGATGGAGAGGCAAAGGGTTAGACTAAAATTTCATGGATGCTAAGATCAGGGATGGGGACTCCCCTTCCTCGAGAGCCATAAGACTCATAATGTGGAATGTTAGGGGCCTAAACGCCCCTAACAAATAGCGGTTGGTCAAGCAAAGAATAAAGCATAGCCAAGGAACAATTTTTCTCCTTCAAGAAACAAAATTGACCAACACTGACTTTGAAAATTTTAAGAAAACGTTGAAGCACTGGAATGGAATCTCAGCTCAAGCATAAGGCACCTCAGGAGGTCTGGCTATTTTCTGGGAAGTAAAATCAGTATCAATTACCAAAGTTGAAGGAAATAAAAATTGGATAGCTTGTAAGGTGAAGATTTTCCATTCAATATGGAAGTTTTGCTACTCAATGTATATGGCCCTAATAGCTACATACATAAAAGCCAAACATGGCAGGAGTTGGATAGTTTTCTATCCAAAACTCAAGAACACCACATAATACTAGGTGGGGACTTCAACACCATCCTTAGTGCAAATGACAAAAGGGGGGGAAAAAGATATGTCTCTCAATCTTAGAAAGATTTTATTGATTGGGTGGGCAGGAATAACCTTATGGAGATTCTCCCCTTGAATGGGAAGTACACCTGGACAAACAAAAGATTGGGTTTCAGTCATATTGCAGAGCGGTTGGATAGATTCTTTTTTGTAGGGGATCTCTCATCCCTCCCATTCGATTTAGTCAATACCATCGTACCTTGTTTAGGCTCTAATCACTTCCTAGTTCAATTGGAGATTTTGGGTGAAAAGAAGCCATCTAGAAGCCCCTTTAAATTTGAAAATATGTGGTTGCAGAAGCCAAATTTTCTAGATTTGGTTAAAGAGTGGTGGAATTGGGATTTTAATGAGGGTTTGAAGATGTTCATATTTGTTTCAAAGTTGAAAAGATTAAAACAAAAATTAAAAGAATGGAATAAAGATCATTTCAAGGATATATTCGCTAGCAAGCAAGATATTGAAGATAAGCTACAGGTGTTGGAAAACTGAGTCATAATAGATGAGATGGATCAAGCAAGTTTTTAGGAAGAAAAACAACTCATGTCAGGTCTTGAAGATATTTTGGCAAAAGAAGAAACTGTTATCTCCCAGATTTGCACCCTATGCATTCGGTTGTGAAACCTCATGCAATCTGGAGTAACATGGGAATGATCTCTAAGTGTGGGAGTTTGCTAAAAGAGATCAGACCTTCGGAGAAGGCTAGCTTCCTTGCCTAATTGTCACCTAAAACTACTGAACTTTGAGGGGAAAAGGGAGAAGGAAAGCTTTAAAATGAAGATGAAACATAAAACTTAAGAAACAAAGGGTGATGCACCAGACTGATTAAAAGAGACTTCCACAACACTGAGAAAATGCACAATATAATTAGATACAACAAGTAAACATACACAAATTAGATGATTCTAGCAGAGGTAAGAAGCAATAGGGTTGAGAGGGACAGAATGTTCATAGACAACCTCATGCAGATTCACACAAAACTGGAAAATCAACAAAGGAGGTAAAATAACTTGCATATATCCAATGAAAAGGCAAGGTTACAGTATATGAAAAACTCTGTTTGGAAACAGAAAGACTGGAATGCCAAAAAATTTCCAACCCTATTTACAACATTTGAATGCATATATATAGCAATTCACAAGAATAACCTAGGTCAATTACAAAATTCACTCAAAGAGCTGTAGTAGAAAAAAAAAACTCTGAAGGGATGTCCAACTGCAAGGAGTTATGGTGCAAAAGATCTGGAATTGATGCAAATGGAAGATATTTTTAGTTTTCAATGCAAGCTGTTGCATCATCAACCCGCTCCCCTGAAATGGTGGAAAATATTTTGGTATTAAATGCGAGCAGCTTGCGTGTCTATCATCAACCCGCTCCCCTATATGTAGCATCTGAAACAAGGCAGTGGAGAGATATTTTCTGATCATCATTGCGAGCTGCTTCCTCTTTGTACAGCAATGAATGTAAGAAATATCTGCATCTGCCCCAAAATGGTCGCTAAAATGTCCCTTTGGCCAAATATGCAAATTTGTATCATGTACCTTTACTTTTGGTGCTTAAACTCCTTTTTGAAATTGCCTCCTGAATATACACCTAGATCTGCATACAACGTGGGCCCCTACCTTTTTGAATCAGCTTTTGTGTACTTCTCCTTATGAGGGATATGATGGTGGCGTCACCATCATGGATGGGCCTTATTGAAACGTGACAGGATGGCGTCATCATCATATTGGGGTGATATTAGGATGAGGGGTTATATCACAAATATCAGGGTGATATTTGGACGAGGGGTGATATTACAAATATCAGGGTGATATTTGGATGAGGGGTGATATTACAAATATCGAGGTGATATATTGAGATCGAGGTGATATTACAAATATCGGGGTGATATATGGAGATCGGGGTGATATATGGAAATCGGGGTGATATATGGAGATCGGGGTGATATATGGAGATCGGGGTGATATATGGAAATCAAGGTGATATTTAGAAATTGGGGTGATATCCAAATATCATCTGATGTTCAGAATATGACCCGATGTGTGAAATATCACCCAATGTGTGAAATGTCACCCGATGTGTGAAATATCAGGTTGACCAGAACATTGACCATACATAACTTCCTTACTTTAGCAAATTTCAGGGTGATGTAAAAAGCAAACTTGCCTATTTTTTCAAGCTCTTTCACATGGTAAGCTTTTTCAGGCAAGCTTCAGACCATGAGATTTGGGTTCAAACTTCCAGATCACAAATATAGCTCACATTGGGGATATGCACACTGACTAATGCTGCTTGAACTTTTTGACTCCGACTAGAGGAAAAATAGGTCAACAATTTGGTGACTTCTATGGGATGTTTGCTTGCTAAACAATTAGATCAGTGGCCTTGAGTACCCATTGGGTATGGAGTCATACATAGACTAAAATATACATATATTTTCTGACTTTAGCAACTCAGTACAGCAGTGAAGAACATTGGAAGACCAACCCAAGACAAAAATGTTGAAAGCAACCCCCTCAACTGTGCGAGATAGCACTTAGGGAAAGCAAAAGGGATCTAAACTAATGTGCAGCAGCACTTATTGAAAACATAGAGACCTAATCTACTGATTTACAAAGCACTCATACCTCAAAACACCTCTTCAAGTGTATCCCATTTACTGGGATAGGCAAATTTTGTCCATCCATATTTGATAACTGAAATGCATTGTGCTCCTTGCATTTAGTAATGAGAAATGGGCCACTCCACATGTTGTCAAACTTGGAGTGTTATCCTGGCCTACCTTCAATTCATCCCATTTGAGCACCATATCACCCTCCCTAAAGGTTCTGGGAGTGGCCTTCTGATCAAAATTTCTTTTGGTCTGATGCTGATGATACTCCATAGTCTTCATAGCATTATCTCTGATTTCTTCAAGATCCATAAGCTGAGCATATCTGACAGCCATGGGGTCTTCCTCTTCAAACATCTCCAGCTGATTCATGATGTCTAGTGCTGGCAGTTCTACAGAGACAGGCAATCTTGCCTCCTTCCCATATACTAACATATATGGAGAGTTTCCAATAGACCTCTTAGGAGTTATTCTATCTACCCATAAGGCATATTCCAAATTAGTGTGCTAGGTCCTCTGGTTGTCCTCCATTGATCTTTTAATAATCCTTATGAGATTTTTATTTGTAGATTCAGCCAAACCATTACCCTATGGGTAATAATTTGATGAAGTATTTAAATAGATCCCACTCTTAACAGCCCAGTCAGTTATTTTCAATCCTACAAAGGCTAGAGCATTGTCAGAGATGATTGACTTAGGCACTCCAAATCTAGATATCAAATCATGATTAAAATTTAAAATAGTATTCTCATTTGATTCCTTCAGAGCCACTGCTTCAGTCCACCTTGTGAAAAAGTATGTAGCTATAAGTATCCACCTGTGGCCTGCACTTGATGGTGGATTAATGGGACCTATGAAATCAATACCCCATCTCATGAAGGGCTGCTCTACTTGAATTGGTCATAGAGGTAAGGTTAGCAACCTTTCTTTCCTTGCAAAAATGGCACATTTTACACATTTTCTAGCCAATGCATGGGCATCCTTGAATAAGCTGGGCCAGTAATATCCAGCTCTCATTATTTTCCAAGCAGTAGTCTTTGGGGCAAAATGACCCCCTGCTGTTCCATCATGAAATTCATGCAACACCTTGTCAGTCTAATCATCATCAATGCATCTTAACAATACACCATTAAAATCCTTTCTGAAAAGGATGCCATTTATTAAAACATATGGAACAGACTGCAGTCTATAATATCTTCTTTTGGTTCTATCCAAACCTACTGGACATTTACCAGTTTGTAAAAATTGAGTCATGTTATTAACCCAACTTATGCCTACTGCTGCTGTATTATCTTGACGTGTATCTTCAATGGTTAGAAGCACCTCCTGTTCCTTTTCTACCTCATTCTTATAGCTGGTAGCAAGTTGTTCACTAAGTCCTCTGCCTCTGACAAGCCTGGTTATCTTGATCTCCACGTCATATTCCATGACTTTAGTGATCCAACCAACCCTTTTCTCATTCACATGTTTACTCAACAGGAACTCTTTCACGCTAGGGTGAATGACCATCAAATGTATCTTGTTATTAGAAACAAGATGCCAAAATTTCTTGAGGCTCCTTACCACTGCAAGGAAATGCTTTTCAACGAAGCTATACCTCTGCTCATACTCCTCCAGCCTTTGACTAAAGAAAGTGATTGGTTGCTCAAAACCCTCACTCTGCTGCTGTACCAGAATCGCAAAGATGGTATCCAGGCCGCCATAAGCATACAAGATAAAGTCTTTGGAGAAATCAGGATTTACCAGCGTTGGTGCAGCTGCTAATGCCTCTTTTATGGACTCGAAGCTGAGTTTGACCTCTTTTGTCCATCTAAAAGCTGTATTCTTCTTCAACATGGATGTTAAAGGCTTTAAAAGATTTGCAATATCAGGTATGAATCTTTGTAGAAAATTAATTCTACCAATGAAGCTTTGTAGTCCCTTCTTGTGACTGGGTAAAGGCAGCTCTAAAATAGTGTTTACCCTTTCAGCATCAATGGTAATGCCCTCTTTTGACACAACATGCCCTAATAGCTTGCCTTTGTGCACAACGAATATGCACTTCCCGGGATTGAGAGATATCCCGAATTCCTTGCATCTTTCAAATACTAGCCTTAGATGAGATAAATGCTCAGCTGCATTTTTAGAGAAAACCGTGATGTCATCAAGGTATACCAGCACCAATTTATACAACAAACCCTTGAAGGCCATATCCATGGCTCTTTGGAAAGTAGAGCCAGCATTTGAGAGGCCGAAAGGCATCCTTTTGTAGGCCATGGTACCCCATTTGGTGGTGAAAGTAGTCTTGAACTGATCCTCCTCCGTGACTAACACCTGATTGTAACCAGAAAATCCATCAAGCAAAGAAAACCTTTCTGAGCCAGCCACAACCTGTAGAATTTGCTCCATTGAAGGCAATGGGTAGTGATCTTTTAGCGAGGCCCTATTAAGGTCTCTAAAATCTACACATAGCCTAATCTCTCCATTCTTTTCCTCATAGGGACAAGGTTGGATACCCAAGAAGTATGCTTGATTGGAAAAATGATTTTCCCCTCAATCAGTTTGGTCAACTCCTTAATCATTAGAGGCTCCAGCTTCGGGTTTAGAGGTCTTTGTTTCTGCCTCACAGGTTTAGTACCTAGTTCTAACTCTATGGTGTGTTGGGCAATCTGAGGGTTGAACCCTTTTAGGTCTATGTAATCCTAGGCAAACACATCTTCAAATTCTTGACAGAGAGCAATAAAAGCTCTTCTGTCCTCAGTTGAGTAGATTTTACCGATTTTAAGAAGCTTACCTTTGAAAATCTCTAGTTCCTCATAATGCTCCTCTTTTACCTGCATGCTAGTCTTGCTTTTCTTAAGCTAATCATCTGTGCTAAAAATAGACTCCAAGGTTACCAATCCCTTGGGCAACTTGTTTGTTCTCAACTGAACAATTTGATCATTGCCATATTGTTGTTTGAGCTTATCCTGATTTATCACAGAAAATTCATCTTCTAACAAGAAATGTAGGATCTGCTCATCACTTTCAAAAACTTGCCAATGAATGTTATTATCAGGGATAGAGGGCATGTCAACTATTTTTACATGAGGTTGTACCTTCTCCCTTTGAATATCACTAGGGATGTCAAACTGAGCCCCAATTGCAGCCAACCTATCAGCATGATAGTTCTGATTTCTTGGAATAGAGTTCAGGTTGAAAGCTTCAAACTCTTCAATCATATCCCATACCCTATGTTTGTAGCATTTCAGAACATCATTTTTTGTAAGATGCAGTCCTCTTACCTAATTCACAATGAGTTCACTGTCACCATAGACCTACAAACAACCTATTTTCCTCTTTCTTGCCCACTACAAACCTTGGATTAATCCTTCATATTCAGCAGTGTTATTTGTACATGCAAAGGCAAAATACAAAGAAGAATAATATTTTTCACATTGTGGTGACACCAGCATTGTACCACCTCCAGATCCATTCCTGCTCCTTGAGCCATCAAAGTACATTTTCCATACTTCATTATGCTGCTCTATCTATTGTTCTACATCCTTTACAAGGCTTGGTATTGTTGTTTCAGGTTCATGCAGTATGTAAACCCCCATACCAGTTTCTTGGATGTGTCCTTCAGGATCATCCACATTATTTTCTAAGGCCCACTCCCTTAAGAGTACCTTTGGTATGCTTTCAGTTTGTAGTTCTTGAGCAGCAACTAATTTAGGATCATCAGAAATAATGCAATTTGCATTAACAACACTTGATGCGTAAGGCTTTATGTGATGATTTGAAAGCAACTTAGATTTTAAAGTTACTTTGGTGCCATATCTGGTCCTGAAAAACATGTGGGACCAGTCTGAGAATAAATATCCTCCTATCTTGGTGGTAAATTCTCTTGATAAGCACATGGCAAAATAAGGAGGCAAATCTATGATGAATACCTCCTGGAAAATGGAAACATTGGGACAGGTATGCAGAGTGAGACCTAGGTCTTTTATTACACCCACAGTATTAACAGTTGTGCCATCTAATTGGAGTACATCCTTCTCAAGGGGCTGGTACTTGAGCCCTAATTGGTCTACAATCTGCTTAGGCATCATAGAACTACTTGCTCCACTATCCACCATGCAATTATGTACTAA
Organism: Cunninghamia lanceolata; assembly: GCA_027924645.1. Classification (NCBI taxonomy): domain Eukaryota; kingdom Viridiplantae; phylum Streptophyta; class Pinopsida; order Cupressales; family Cupressaceae; genus Cunninghamia; species Cunninghamia lanceolata. The sequence continues at coordinate 609,726 of BSBN01000204.1, read as the reverse complement.
TTTGTCTCCAATTATCAATGATACATAAAATGGGAGTGGTTTGGTACTTTGGTTGGGCTATTTTCTGTTATCCTAGGATGAATTGGTAAGGACAGCCCTATTTGGGTCTATAGTTGTATCATTGGATACTTTCAAATTGGATAAGGCAGACTGCAACATCTTCTTTTGGCCAGGGATGGCTAGGGAATCCCACATGGACATTGTCACAATCATCTTCTTCATATTTTCAATAATATTGAAAGGTGGAATGGCACTTACCTTCTAATTTGATTTTGTAGCAACAGTATCAGCTTGCAAATGAGGCATTTGCCTTGCTGTTGCTGAAGTGTTTCTTTGTAAAATGTGGGGGACATGGGATATAGAAGTATCAGCAAGTCCTTTTCCTTTATTTGCTGCTTGGTCTATCTCATAACCCCTCTTCTTGGCTCTTGTATTTGTTGCAACTGAGGTGTTATCGTTGTTTACACCACAGAGTTCACCTTCTTGCCAATTTATGAAGGTAGAATCATTTTGAGGCTACTCTTGTTGTTGTGCAGCACCATCATTTGGTGTGTTTAACTATGAGACTACCACATTTTGCACCATTAAAGCCTGATTTATCACTCCATTCGAATAGGCTGCTTGACTGTGTGGTTGATTACATGGATAGCACCATTCATACTCAGCTGCAAGGTTGTTTTGAGCAGGGACAAGGTCCCTTATTGCATTAATAGGTGCCGGATTATAAGGCTGAAAAGGCCTTTGATTCACATTTTTCCTCGCACCTTGGTAGTTGCTTTGATAAGGTGGCCTATTGGCTTGGTAAGGCTGATTTTGCCCTTGATATGCTTGATTCTGCCCTTGACTAGGCTGCCGATAAGGCTGCCTATTCTGGGACTACTACTTTTTGAGTTTACCAACTCATTCCCAAAAGTTTGTAGAATATTCTCTATTTTTTGTTGGCTAGTTTTAATCTCTTTCAGCTCCTGAGATGAACTAGAGGCAGTAGGTTCAGAATTGGCAGTGCTTGGTAATGCTGTCACAGTGGGTAAAGGGGCAAAATATGGATTTGATAAAGGCATTGAAGCCTGAATTTCAGGGAAGATGGGCACTGGTGGTCTAGGTGCTATTTTTTCAGCCTGAATCAGATTGTTCTCTGCTCTAATGGCTATTTCATAAGCGTCAGGTAGGCTTGTACCTCCTAATGATTGTATCATCACTAAAATATAACTATTTAGGGCTTTCAAAAAATACAAAAAAACATATTTAGCTGGAGGTCTTACCATGGCAGGGATCCTGTCCCATGTCTTCTGGAATCTAAAGTTAAAATCCATCATTTGCTCCTGAGGAGCTCTCTTCATAGTGGTCATCTGTTCAACCAATGATAGATTATCTAATTTATCTTGGAACTGTTTGTTTAATTTCTCTCCTAGATCATCCCAAGTTCCTATAGTCTGCACTGGTGGGCTCCTGAACCATTGCAATGCCTTCCCTTTGAATGAGGCAACTAGCAGCCTGATGGCTACATTCTCTTGAGTGACATGATGTACACCACACAGAGATGCTATGTCTCTAATGTGCTCAATAGGGGTAGTTTGATTTTCCCCTATAAAATAGGGTAGACTCTTCAAAGTTGTCATGGGTATAAAATCATGTACTGTTAGGTTTAAAAGGCTGCCTCCATCAAAAGTCACAAATGGCTGATTTCTTGCCATCTGAACAACTAAAGGTAGGTTTATTTGAGTTGCTATGGGGACTATAGAGGCAACTGGTTTGAAATTTGGTGGAGTTGACTGTATCCTCTTAGAAGCTGGAGTCCTTACTATAGCTCTACTCTGCCTTCTAGGTGGAGATAGCTGCAAAAAATTGAATGAGCTTGAACTCCTGGTTTGAATCTTTCTCATAAAAATGTATTAGTACAACTGATCTGCTTGTTCTTCCTCAGTGTGAGTCACCAGATATGTAGGTTTAACCTCTTACAGGTCTAAAAATCATTGGCTGCACATCAAAACCAGCAATAAAAGTTATATTGTCCCACCAGGCATGCCAAAGTTGTTATCTCCTAGATTTGTACCCTATGCATGCGGTTGTGAAACCTCATGCAATCTGGAGTAACATGGGAATGATCTCTAAGTGTTGGACTTTGGTAAAAGAGATCAGACCTCCAGAGAAGGCCGGCTTCCTTGCTTGATTATCACCTAAAACTACTGAACTTTGAGGGGAAAAGGGAGAAGGAAAGCTTTAAAATAAAGATGAAACAAAAAACTTAAGAAACAAAGGGCGATGCACTAGACTGATTAAAAGAGACTTCCACAACACTAAGAAAATGCACAATATAATCAGATACAACAAGTAAACATACACAAATTAGATGATTCTAGCAGAGGTAAGGAGCAATAGGGTTGGGGGGGACAAAATGTTCACATACAACCTCATGCAGATTCACACAGAACTGGAAAATCAACAAAGGAGGTAAAATAACTTGCATATATCCAATGAAAAGGCAAGGTTACAGTATATGAAAAACTCTGTTTGGAAATAGAAAGATCGGAATGCCAAAAAATTTCCAACCCTATTTACAACATTCGAATGCATATATATAGCAATTCAAGAATACCCTAGGTCGGTTACAAAATTCGCTCAAGAGTTGCAGTAGAAAAAAAAACTCTGAAGGGACGTCCAACTGCAAGGAGTTATGGTGCAAAAGATTTGGAATTGATGCAGATGGAAGATATTTTTAGTTTTCAATGCAAGTTGCTACATCATCAACCCACTCCCCTGAAATGGTGGAAGATATTTTGGTATTAAATGTGAGCAACTTGTGTGTCTATCCTTAACCATGACTGTATGCAGCATCTGAAACAAGGCGGTGGAGAGATATTTTCTGATCATCAATGTGAGCTACTTCCTCTTTGTGCAGCAATGAATGCAAGAAATATCTGCATCTGCCCCAAAATGGTCGCTGAAACGTCCCTTCGGCCAAATATACAAATCCGTATCATGTACCTCTGCTTTTGGCGCTTAAACTCCTTTTTGAAATCGCCCCCTGAATATGCACCTAGATCTGCATACAACACGGGCCCCTACCTTTTTGAATCGGCTTTTGTATACTTCTCCTTATGAGGGATATGATGGTGGCATCACCATCATGGATGGGCCTAATTGAAATGTGACAGGATGGCGTCATCATCATATCGGGGTGATATTTGGACGAGGGGTGATATTACAAATATCAGGGTGATAAATGGAGATCAGGGTGATATATGGAAATCGGGGTCATATATGGAGATCGGGGTGATATCTGGAGATCAGGGTGATATATGGAAATTGGGGTGATATATGGAGATCGGGGTGATATATGGAAATCGGGGTGATATTTAGAAATTGGGGTGATATCCAAATATCACCTGATGTTCAGAATATGACCCGATGTGTGAAATATCACCCGATGTGTGAAATATCAGGTTGACCAGAACATTGACCATACATAACTTCCTTACTTTAGTGAATTTTAGGGTGATGTAAAAAGCAAAATTGCCTATTTTTTCAAGCTCTTTCACATGGCAAGCTTCTTCAGGCAAGATTCAGACCCTGAGATTTGGGTTCAGACTTCTAGATCACAAATATAGCTTACATTGGGGATATGCACACTGACTGATGCTGCTTGAACTTTTTGACTCCAACTAGAGGAAAAATAGGTCAATAGAAACCTTTTGGAGGTAAAAATCAAGAGAGGTTTGGATAATGAAAGGTGATAGTAACACCAAATTTTTTCATAACAGTACCAAATAGACGTGAATAGTGAATCAAATTGCTACCCTTAAAAAGTCGGATGGAACAATGGAGGAATCAACTTCAGGTATAGTTGATATGATGGTCTCTTTCTTTAAGAATCTACTATCAGCAGAAGAGGGATCTCAACTTCTTTCTCAATAGGAGCTATTACAAAATATACCAAGCCTAATCAAAGAGGATCAAAATAGGTTTCTCAATTAGGATTTCTTAGAGGATGAAATCAATCTTCTCTTTTTCAACTTCATCCAGATAAGGTACCCAACCCAGATGGATGTCCAACAAGATTTTTTCAAAAATGCTAGGATATTTTTGGGAAAGAGATGACAGAGGCCATCAATGCATCATGGAAGTTGGGGCATCTTCTTATGGAGTTAAACAACACCTTTATAGCCTTGGTGCCAAAAAAAAAAGAAGCTATTACTTTAGATGAGTTCAAACCCATCTCTTTGTGCAATAATTTATACAAAGTAATGACCAAAGCAATGGTGAATAGACTTAAGACTATTTTGCCAAACATCATATCCAAAGAACAGACGAGTTTTGTGCTAGGGAGATCAATTCTGGACGGAGTAATAATAGCTCAAGAAGTGATTCATTCGATTTAGTCCACTATGAAATTAGGGATGATTGTCAAATTAGACATTAAGAAGGCATGTGACAAAGTTGATTAGAGATTTCTTCTGAAGATAATGGAATCTTTTGGTTTCAACAACAAATGGTTGAACTGGGTATTTCAATGCATCTCCACACCAAGGTTCTCAGTGTTAGTCAATGGATCTTCTGAGGGTTTGTTTGAATCTCTGAGAGGGATCAGACAAGGGGATCCATTGTCCCCCTTTTTATTTATAATCATGGCAGAGGCTTTAGGGAGAGCAATACTAAAACAAATCAACACTAGGAATCTACAAGGGCTGGAAGTTACAAGTTCACTACCGACAATCTCTCATCAATAATTTGCTGATGACACGATGTTGTTTGGAGCAGCTAAGCATCAAGAAGCTTTATGCCTCAAAAATCTCCTAAACCTTTGCACAATGGTGGTAGGTCAAGAGGTTAGTAAAGAAAAATCTCAAATTTTCTTTCTTAACACAGAAGTGTAGATGGAAAAAGATATATTGTAGATTTTAGGATTCAAAAAGGGGCATCTTCCTTACACATATCTAGGCTTACCTTTAACCAAAGGTCTGAGATCCTCAACCTTTTGGGATAATTTGATCCAAAAGATGGGAAAAAAATCACCTCTTGGAAAGGAAAATGGCTCTCATGGGTGGGGAGATTGACAATGATCAAAGCGGTCATTTCAACCATGCCAATCTACATTATGTCCTCCTTGGCACTTTCGAAGGGAGTAGAGAGAAAACTTGATCAACTCATGCGCAAATTTTTCTGGCAAGTCATGGAGGAGAAGGACAAGATAGCTCTTGTGGCCTAGGATAAGCTCTGTAGATCCAAACAAGATGGTGGGGTGGGTCTGAGAAATCAAGCTATTCAGACTAAAATTTTAGGAGCCAAACTAATATGGAGGATGTATAAGGAGCCCCACAGTAAATGGGCTCAAATTCTAAAAGGAAAATATTTGGGCAACATTTCCCCTGAAGGGATTATGACAATAACAAATACCCCAAAAGGATCCAGGATATGGAACTTCATGAACAACTGCAAATCAGTTATCATAGATCTCATTTCTTGGGATATTCATGATGGAAAGAAAGCTAATTTCTAGTCTGATTCTTGGGCGGGATATCCAAAATTGGATGACATTCTAGACATTCCATATGTCAAGGAGACCCTCTCTAGGGTTTGGGGGACTAAGGTGAAAGATTACATAATTCAAGGTGCAACAGAAGATGGTTTTAGCTAGAAATGGAAGGATTTTTTAGTATTTTATTTTAACCCCTAGGAGGTAGAACGTCTCAACTAGGAACTAAAGAAGAGAACTTTGGTTTTCAAACAAGGATCAGACTCCATTGTTTGGTGTGTCTCAAAGAATGGGAGTTACTCAGTCAAGGCAGGATATGTATGTTTAGTTAAGTCTCAAGGAGGCATGAGAAGCAATATCACTCTTCAATATTGTTGGAACAAATTTGGAATTCCTAAAGCAGGTTTATTTACTTGGGTAACTTTGAAGAAAAGGATTTTGACTGTTGAAAGATTTAGAAAGATGGGCTTTTAGGGACCTTCTCTATGTCTTTTATGTAGAGCCCAAGAGGAGACAGTGGATCACAGTCTTCTTGGTTTTCAATTCTCTTTTGAATGTTGGCGGTGGCTATGTGCAAAGCTAGGTTGGAAGAGTGCCCTTCCCAATGATATACTGACTTTGTTTCAATATTGACCCATTATCAAAAGACATTCTACTTATCACTGTTTATGATTGATAAGTCACACAATTTTAATATGGGAACTCTGGAAGGAACAAAACAGAAGATTGTTCCAAGACAAGGAAATGAGTCTCAAATCCCTCCAAAACAAGATTGAAGCTAGTATTATGGAAATAGTTAACAACAAATTAAACTCCATGAGGCTAAAGGAGGTAGTTTTTTCAGAATGGGATGCTAGTATGAGACTCTAATGGGGTGGTTTGAGAATTCCCCCTATTATGGTTTAGAAGGCCAGGATAGTAAATATCAGCGTCATGTAGTATGGAGAGAACCGCAAGTAGGTTGGGTGAAATTGAACTTTGATGGATCAGCTAGAGGTAATCCGAGGTCTTTAGGGGCATGATGTATCATTAGGGATTGGCAAGCTAGAACTTTAATCTCTTCTGCTAAACCTCTCTCGAAAGGCACTAATAATGAAGCTGAGTTTAAAGCCTTACTACATGGGTTGTTTCTGTGTAAAAACATCAGAGTTAGAAAATTAGAAATTGGAGGTGATTCAGAAATCATCATAAATGCTTTAAGATTAGGAAAGACTCCAAACTGGAAGCTAAATGCCCTTCTTGAATAAGCCTAGAGAATGTTGGAAGCTTTTGAAGCTTTCACAACCAACCACATTTACTGTGAAGGTAACGGGGAGGTGGATTTCCTACCAAACAAAGGAGCTGACGGTATTGAGGAAACTTTTATTGTGGAGGATGAAAATTTAATTAATTCACTTTAATTTGCATGGTTTTAAAATATTTAAGTGAAGATTCTCGGTCGAAAGACATTAGTAGCTCCCATCCTTTGGTACGTTTGGATAGATCTTCCAAATCTTGGTAGCTGAGCTCACTCAAGCGCCATTAATGAAGTTGAGCTAGGTGCGAAGGGCATGGCTCTATTTATTAGGGCACAACAGGGTTTTGTCACACCAAAATTTGAAGTTGGCTAGCAATGAAAATAAAGACCCCCATTTGCCTTTGAGTGCTCGAAGGTAAATGGCTTTTTTGGGATTCATCATAGAGTCGAGGCTGAAGATGATTATCAAGCCTCACAGAATTGTTTGATTGTGCTTTCTTGAGTTGGAAGTGATAAAAATGGTACTAGGAAGGGATTTATTAATAGATAGGAATAGATATCATGTAAATTTAAATATAGCTTCTTGGTTCTTGGCATCTTTGCTAGATCTTGGAGGGGTGAAGGTGGACATTCTACTCTTGTTGCGCGGAATCTTCAAGCCAGAATTTTGAGGTAATGATTTGGAGGTGGTGCTATAGGCAGAGTTAGGTGTGGGGATTCCATAGTCTTCTGACCTTTCTCTATTGATCCTCCTAGATGTCAACATTTTGTAGCTTTTGTTCCTCCTTAATATGACAGATAGGGAGCTCGGTTGTCATCGCCACTGGGCTACCATTAGCTGAAACTTCCTTAGGCATTCTCGTGCTCTCGACTTGGAGCTAAATGGATAATGGGTGCTATGCTTGGTAGAGCTGGTCGAGAATGGAAATTTCTACAGGTTTCCATAGTGAATGTTTGTTTTGTCATGAAATTTTGATGTAAATAATAACACATCAGGTAGAAATTTTTGAGAAAGACTATGAAATCCGAGGGCTTTTCTATAACAGAATGAGATTACAGTGACATATTTTTCCCCATCTATAAGAATTTTTGAATAAATTTTAATAGAATACCTGCATAGCAGTTTATCGACCAAAAAAAGCCTATATATATGTATTTAATATAAAAGCATGTGTGGGTTTTTACCTTTAAAAAAATTACTAAATTAGACTTTGCATGGATTTTGGATGGGAACTAAAAGTTAATCAAAAGAAAAAAAGAGAAGTTCACCCTAAAATGGGAGACAAAAATAGAGCTGAAGAAAAAATAAAAATACAGAAAATAGGGTAAAGAGGAAGCACACAGAAATTGGATAGAATCTAGAGAGGGAGCAAGGAAAAATGTTAGAGTTGGAAGCCATTCAAGCTTGGAATGAAATTCCTCATTTTTCACTAGGTTCTCTTCTTATTTATGTTTATTTGCAACATAAATCTGGGAAATATGTGGATAAACTGAAGGATCTATGCTTCTTTTCTTGTTTCTGAGATTGTAATCCCTTTTATCACTCTTTTCTACCACCTAAATTAAAGATTGAATAGTTAGAAGTTTGGTTTTGTCAAGAAATCTGTCATTTTCTCTAAAGAGACTATGGTGCTTCCCTAAAGACAGGCCATAGTCCCCTTGCTGAGTCAGTGGGAGGCCTTGTAGTCCTTCCCACATCCCCAACAAGTCAACTAGGGTAGCATTTTCAGTCATTCCAGTGCAAACTTCTCTATTAACCTAAAACTTGCAAAGATTGTTGTCTTCTTTCACTGAATATTATTACATTATTGTTGTACTGACATGATAAAGGTCCAAATCTTATTTTTGGTTCTCTAACCCTTAGCATTCTCCAAATGTGCTATACATAGGTATGTGTGTATAAACATATATATATATATATATTTATATATACATACACACCTGTGTATGCATATATATGACAAACTCTATTGTAGATCTCCCTAAACATGAATGCAATGCTGGTAAAATACTCCATTAGAAAGACTTTTCTCTCGTAGATCTCCCTAAAAATGAATGTATGTTGATAAAACACTCTGATAGAAGGACTTTGCTATTGTACCTTCTCTTTTATAGCTAAGAACTACTATAGATCTTCCTAAAAATGCTTATATTAATGCTGATAAAACACTACATTTAACAGATCTACACTGTTATCCTTTTTGTTACAACTAACTACTACTGTCCAAACACATTGAGAACTGATTTAATTATTGCTACAATTATTTTTTTGAACCACTCTCTTAAAATAAAGTGAAAAACTTCTCTATGACTATATTTTTGTGATAAAATTGATAGTGAACAACAAGTTATTTATGTGAAATATGAAACAATGAAATTTTTCATTTACTACCTCTCTTTTAAGATGAAAGCGGTCATTCTTGGTATATATATATATATATGGGTATATATATACCCACTGTTAGAAACACATGCTGAAGTATTTCAATTGCTTTATGACTAAAATTATTGTATTATACCCTGCAAAATAGGATAGCAACAGTCAAAATCATTAGTTGGAACTGAAAAATGTGCTAGAAAAATACTGTTCAAACATTCTGATAAAATTGAGTACATATTGAAATAAGAAGATACTAATTTTATAACCAAAAGAATAATTCTACTATTTATTGCATGAAGGAATTGAATTATTATCATTATTGTAATGTGCTTAAAAAGGAAATGGATATATATATATATATATATGTATGTATGTATGTATGTATGTATGTATGTATGTATGTTTATTATGCATTGTCTATTTGGAAAAGTTACCTTCTGAGATGGGTGCTGAATATGGGTAAAACAAAGAAGTAGGTCTTCTTTTTCAGGATCTACACACCATTATACAGTTTCATACTTTGGCCAAAGTTAAATTGTGATGTTGAAATAGATGAATGAACCATTTAAATAGATGGATTTTTATGCCTAGTTATTTATTTATTCTCTACAGATCCTATTAATGTGATATTGCATTCAAGTTAGGGATGCATGTAGGTTAATAGGCATGCACCAGATTCCACCCTACCGACTGTTTACAGGTTGCTAGGCCCTTCGTGCAAGAGTCTAAAGAATACCAGGGAAGCGTAAGCTTCGTTGTTGGGCAAAAAAGCACCTAAACCATGTTCTTGTCCTTTGATGCAATAGATGACCAGATGGTCGATAGTGGTCGAGCATTGATCTATGTATTATGGACTCTACTTGTATATGCTGACTTATGTATTACTTCATTGTATTGGAATGATTTGTAAGGCACTTAAGCCAATATTGAAACATGTACATATCATTTCATGGAGCTCTATAACTTGTACTTCTGTATGATGAATTGTAACATTATTGCTTACCATATCAAAGAATCAAATCTTATGTTGTCAATTAATTAGTAAATAGTACTTTACATTTGGTATCAGAGTGATTGGTTCTACACTAGGCCTTTTTGGGACTATTACGCTAAGTTGTAAACTTGTTGTAGATCAATCAACATGAATACTAGAAACTTTGGATGTAGGGGAGAAACCTTAGGATTAGGCAGTGAGCAAAATGTAGGGAACCAAAATGAAGGAAACAATGAAGGAGACAATGTAGGGAACAATGCCAGAAATAATGAAGGGAACTGAAATGAAGCAAACAACAATAATGGACAAAACAACGATGGACAGAATAACCAGCTGGATCAAATCCTTGCTCTTTTAACCCAACAAGGGACCCAAATGAACAATCTTGAGCAGTAAGTCCAAGGAATGAGAGGAAATTGAAATGAGAATGAGGGAGATGTGAACTAGAGGGAAGAAGCATGAGGCCCAGAAGGTGAAGTGAACATGAATAATTAGGGTAGAATTTCAAAGGAGTTGGGAAAAGACCTTAAAAAGGTCGCCCCTCCTAAATTATTCGATGGTAAGACCATTGGTGATAGAGTTGAGGCATGGATTATAGAGATAGAAAATTATTATGATCTCCAAAACCTATCCGAGGAAACTAAAGCAATGTGGGGATCTTACCAGCTTACCGAGGAAGCAGTAACCTGGTGGGATAATGAAAAAGTAGAAAAGAAACTATTACCTGGAGAAGTAACGTGGGACTACTTCCTCCAACTCTTTAGGAAGAGGTGGTTACCACAACTTTATTTTGATAAAAAAGATGATAGAATTCCAAAACTTGACTTAGGGAGGTATGATAGTGACCTAGTATTGGGAGAGATTCTCGCACCTACTCAAGTATGTTCCACAATACTAGATGGATGAGAGGTTTAGGATCCAAAAGTTTATCATGAGTTTAAGAACACAAATTGGGGCAGAGGTAGATATTCATAACCCCTTGACCATGGACAAAGTGTTCGAGAAAGTGATTAAGTAGGAGCAGAAATTATGATAGATTGCCAATTATCATAAGAGTTGAGATATGAAATAAGGAAATAAGAGGTTCCAGAGTGATAGTCATAATTAGAGTAGCAACAACAATCAAGGAAACAACAAGTGTTAGATTCAGTATCTAAAAAGAGGCAACAATTTTAGGAAAGGAACAATGGAATTGGTACTTTATATGACCTCGAGTTGGTTGCCATAGTTCACACACTCCAGATGTGGATGCATTACCTCTTGGGTAAGCCCTTTGAGTTAAAGACAAATCATTTAGGGCTCAAGTACATCTTCACCCAACCTAATCTCAATGCTTGATAGAGAAGGTTGTTAGAATTCCTTAGTGAGTATGACTTTGGAATCAAGTACATAAAAGGAAAAGAGAATAGGGTGGCGGATGCTCTTAGTAGGAGAAGACATCTGGCTGCCATGGTGACTACCAGATCCAATTTGAGACAACAAGTGATCCAAAACTTGCAAGGGGATAAATATTATGACTGAGTTAAGGAAGCATTAGAAGAAGACCCCTTGGATCATCGATTTGATGGGTATGTGATTGAGTTAGATGGGCTTTTGTGATACCAGTGAAGGATGTATATCCTAGATTTGGGAGAGTTGAGGAAGCTAGTTCTTGAGGAGGTCCATAGTGCACCATATTCAGGGCACCTAGGAGTGACCAAGATGATGGAAGGGTTGAGACCATTGTACTTTTGGCCTAAAATTAAGATGGACATAACTGAGTTTGTCACTCGATGTTTAGAGTGCCAATGCATCAAGGCCGAACATGTCCATCCTGCAGGGCTTCTATATCCACACAGTGTTCCAGAGTATAAGTGGTAGGTAATTAGCATGGATTTTATTCAGGGATTTCCCATGTCCAAGAATTGACATGATGTCATCTTGGTGGTTGTAGACAAATTGACAAAAGTAGCCCATTTCATCCTTGTAAATCTCTCAGACGGATTGTTGTCCTTAGCTAAAAAGTTTGTCCAAGAGATCTTTTGATTATATGGAGTGCCAGAGATGATCATTTCAGATTGCGACACTTGTATGACTTCCAAGTTTTGGATCACACTGAATGTAACCTTGGGGTCTAAGTTGAATTTTAGCATAACATATCATCTGTCGAGCTCCATTATTAACCAATACATTGATGTAGAAAGGGCATGCACTCTACTTAATAGACCAATGGATCCTATATCAAGCAACCCACTGGTTATATAACATGTTGCATTTACATTGTCAAACCAGGGAATCATATTTTTCTTAGATGATGCCTATATTGTGTGTACAGTTGAGGATTCCTGAGTTTTATTTTAGAGGTTGTGTAAGGGAACTAAATAAAGTAAATACAATACTCTAAGTAAATAAGAATAATGGAAAATAACTAAGCTTATCTAACACAACAGTAGTCAAATGATTCTTTGTAACTTCTATGTAAAAGAGTAACTATTGGTTCAATTGGTGGTCACCTTGACTCAATGGACTTAATATCATAAATTACCAAAGTTAAACTAGTTCACATTACTCATAACAACATACATCAATCACACATTTACATAAACATATAATTTATAAACTAAACATATGAACAAGGTGGAGAAACACAGTACCTCAAGTGGCCGGCTTGAGTGACTATGATCCCACAAGATTGAGCTAAATCTGTACTGAATCTTTGCAGTCATCAACATAACTCAAAACACATATTCCTTTATTGAATGCAAAAGTAACAATGATACAACAAGATCTGATACTATATCTCTATTCAATTTGTATGAAGCAAAATCTAATCTCCTCTCATCTAGCTAACCGAGATCAACATTGTTTATATATATAAAGCTACTAAACAATAAATTCTATTACTGTCCATTATCCCACATTGTAGGAAAAAGACTTTATTACAGAGCAACTAGAAATAGGAAACTAACATGAATGCATAAGAGAGAATATAGTCCTACTGCAACTCTATCTCTTCATTATCCATGAAGAATAGTCAATGACTTAGAAATAGAATAGAGAACATGTTCTAGATTCCTTCATCATTTAGGATTGCATCATTCATTGAAGGATAACCGTTATGGAGTCATGGATGACTCATCCCAGTTAATTTGGGATCTTCTTCCTTTGGCTGTAGGTACCTGTGTCATTTTTTGTGGATATCAGCATCTCCTTCAGCTATGGGTTGTCCAGTTTTCTTCATGATATGAAGCCATGCTTTTGTTTCACGAGGGGTTAGTGCACCACATAGTATTTAAGCATCACAATCACTAAAATCAACATAAAATACTAACATATTACATGAACAATCAATCATCTAGACATCATTAATTAACAACATATTATATACCATCTTCATGCTTTAGTGTCTTTAAGGATAACCATATATATATATATATAAGTCTGGAAATGTCTTTGGGAAATAGGTAATTAAAGCAATAAAAACAAGACAAATCATGGTCTCATCATCATCCTCAGACAAATGGTTAGATGAAGAGAGTCAACCAGGTAGTGGAAGATCTTCTAAGGATGTACTGTATGGATCAACAATATAAATGGGAAGAATATCTACCATTGGTAGAGTTTGCATGCAACATTTCATACCATGCATCTTTAGGGATGACACCGTTTGAGGCTCATTATGGGTGTAAGTGTCGGACACCCATCAGTTGGGACAAGGTTGAAGATAGAATAGTGATTGGACCCGACATGTTAAACGAAATGGAAGACCAGATGAGGTTAATTAAAGATAAATTAAAGCAAGCCTCGGATTGTCAGAAAAGTTATGCAGACAAAAACAAAACTTTTAGACAATTCTTAGTAGGTGACAAGGTTTTTCTAGAAGTCAAGCCTCACAAGAGTTTGATTACATTTGGTAAGGCATCCAAACTCGCTCCCAGATTCATAGGACCTTTTGACATAATCAAAGTGATCAATCCAATTTCATATGGACTTGCTCTACCACCGGCTCTCACCAAAATCCATAATGTTTTTCATGTGTCTTTGCTCAAACCTTATCATCCTGATGCATTGCATATTCTTGATTGGTGTGCCCTACAGGTACAGGAACTAGGAGTGGTGCTAGTGGAGCCCATTCGAGTCTTGGAGAAGCGCAAATTTAAGTTGCATAATAGAGACATAGTGTAGTATAAGGTCCAATGGGACCAGTATTCAGTGGATAGTGCCACTTGGGATGATGCTACAGAGATTGATAGATCATTTACACATTTGAGGAATTAGCATAGTTACTTTTATTTAATGCATATTAGAGATACTGTGATGCTTTGATGATGATACATTTGATACAATGGTAGTGTTAGTATGAAACATTATTAATTTAGTAGGATGTAATAAGACATCGAGATGATCTCTCTTCCAAGTGGGGAAGGATGTCACATCTCAAACTTTTTGGATTGACTTCATTTAAATTTAATTCATGGAAAACTATTGAATTCTACTCAATGCTTGATTTTAGATAAAACATAATGATGATACACTATTGAGATTATGATTTGGTTATCTTATGTTTGCTTCAGCTATGTTTTAATGGAACTAATCTATTGACCATGGAAAATGAGTGGGATTGGTTGCAGGTATTATTGAAGGCAAGAACATTTTTTAGGTAGAGAGGACCTAGCCGTTTGTTAACAATTGGTTGGGTTTTATCTAGTGCCCTATCACACACTCACGTAGAAATCATATTGCTTTGCATTGTTGACTATCTGTTTGACGTTCTTGATGGAATATATATAATGTGACTGTTGTTTTTCCTTACAGATGTTTTATGCATTGTTATTCGATGGTTGACTCCAAATAGGTTATAGAAATTCTTGTTTTCAAATTAACGGTATTCAAAATCTCTTGAGATCATGGATTCTTTATGAAAAAGTTACTTCCTTCCTTGTATGAACATGATAGCTCATTGAATTAAATATGCTTATCTTTATATATATATATATATATATAAATATATTATTTGTGAAATAAAATATGAAGAATCCTTGTTTAATATATATATATATATATATATATATACACATTTAATATAAAAGCATGCATGGGTTTTTAACTTAAAAAAAGACTAAATTAGACTTTGCATGGATTTTAGACAAGAACTAAAAGTTAATCAGAAGAAAAAAAGAGAAGTTCATCCTAAAATGGGAGACAAAAATAGAGCTAAAGAAAAAATAAAAATGCAGAAAACAGGGCAAAGAGGAAGCACACAAAAATTGGACGGAATATAGAGAGGGATCAAGGAAAAATGCCAAAGTTGGAAGGCATTCAAGCTTGGAATAAAATTCCTCAATTTTTCACCAGGTTCTCTTCATTTTTGTGTTTATTTGCAACATAAATCTAGGCAATATGTGGATGAATTGAAGGATCTATGCTTATTTTCTTATTTCTGAGATTGTAAACCCTTTCATCACTCTTTTCTGCTGCCTAAATTAAAGATTGAATAGTTAGAAGTTTCATTTTGTCAAAAAATCTGTAGTTTTCTCTAAAGAGACTATGGCGTTGCCCTAAAGGCAGGCCACAATCCCCTTACTAAGGCTGTGAGAGGCCATATAGGCCTTCCTATGTCCCCATCAAGTCAACTGGGGCAACATTTTCAATCATTCCATTGCAAGCTTCTCTATTAACCTAAAACTTGCAAAGATTGTTGTCTTCTTTCACTGAATACTATTACATTGTTACTGTACTAGCATGATAAAGGTCCAAATTTGTTTTTTTGGTACTCTAACCCTTAGCATAATCCATATATGCTATACATAGGTATGTGTGTATAAATATATATATTTATATATACATACACACCTGTGTATGCATATATATGACAAACTCTATTGTAGATCACCCTAAACATGAATGCAATGCTGGTAAAAACTCCATTAGAAAGACTTTGTTGTTGTAGATGTCCCTAAAAATGAATGCATGCTGATAAAACACTCCAATAGAAGGACTTTGCTACTATACCTTCTCTTTTACAGCCAAATACTACTGTAGATATTCCTAAAAATGCTTATATTGCTGATAAAGCACTACATTTAACATATCTACACTGCTGTCCAAACACATTGGGAACTGATTTAATTGTTGTTATAATTCTTTTTCTGAACCACTGCTGAAAGAAAGTGAAGAAATTCTCTATGACTGAATTTTTGTGATAAAATTTTTAGCGAACAACAAGTTATTTATGTGAAATTGATATGGAACAGTGAAATCTTTCATTTACTGCCTCTCTTTTAAGATGAAAGCAATCATTCTTGGTATACACACACACACATATATAAACCATTTATATATATATGGGTATATATACCCACTATTAGAAACACATGTTGAAGTATTTCAATTGCTTTATGACTGAAATTATTGTATTATACCCTACAAAATAATGTAGGAACAATCAAAATCATGAGTTGTAACTGAAAAAATGTGCTAGAAAAATATTGTTCAAACATTCTGATAAAATTGAGTACATGTGGAAACAAGAAGATACTAATTTTATAAAAAAAGAATCATTTCTACTGTTTATTGCATGAAGGAATTGAATTATTATCATTATTTTAATGTGCTTGAAAAGGAAATGGATGTGTGTGTGTGTGTGTGTGTGTGTGTGTGTGTGTGTGTGTGTGTGTGTGTGTGTGTGTGTGTGTGTGTGTGTGTTTATTATATATATGCATTGTCTGTTTGGGAAAGTTACCTTCTGGGACGGGTGCTGAATATGGGTAAAATAGAGAAGTAGGTCTTCTTTTTCAGGATCTACACATTGTTATACGATTTCATACTTTAGCCAAAGTTAAATTGTGATGTTGAAATAGATGAATGAACCATTGAAATAGATGGATTTTTATGCATAGTTATTTATTTATTCTCTTCCATTTACTCTTCATGTGATGCTGCATTCAAGTTAGGGATGCATGTAGGTTAATAGGCATGCACTGGATTCCACCTTGCCAATTGTTTATAGGTTTCTAGGCCCTTCATGTAGGGTCAAACATTCTTCAAGTCTGAAGAATACCAGAGAAGCATAAGCTTCATGGTTGGGTGGAAAAGCATATGAAATATGTTCTTGTCCTTTGACGCAACAGATGACCAGAAGGTCGATAGTGGTCAAGGATTGGTCTATGTATTATGGATTCTACTTGTATATGCTGACTTATGTATTACTTCATTATATTGGAATGATTTGTAAGGCACTTAAGCCAATATCAAAATGTGTACATATTATTTCATGGAGCTCTATAATGTGTACTTTTGTATGATGAATTGTAACATTATTATTTACCATATCAAAGAACCAAATCTTGTGTTGTCAATTAATTAGTAAATCTCTCTCTTTTACTTGATAATGTAATTTTTAGTTTACTTTTGCTTTAGTTATTTATGTGATAGAATCAGTACTTTACACTCCCTGATGACTTTGTTTTAGGGTCACTCCCAAGGAAGCTACTACTCCCTAAAATGAGAAAACACTTATAAGAGATTACAGTATGACAGTGTTTTCTACTGTCTAAAAATTGATATTGAAGCTCACACTTTTGATGATTACACTTCTACCTCCTCACACTTTCTTCTAAAGATTTGATCAGTTAGGTACACTCTATACTTGATTACTATCACAAATATGTCTTCAAGATGAATCCGGACAACATCAACAATATTTTCTCTTTCTCCTTCAGTCACACATTAATAATGCATTTATTCTATTTTTTATCTGCTTGTAAACCTTTTCAATCAACTTGCAATCACACTTCACCTCACTCACTTTGATTCACTATTTATACATGATATTACATTGATTACATAACTTTTCATCCAGATACAACATGAACAATACATTTACAAGTTGTCCAGATAACACACAATATGAAACATGTAGAAGATAGGTCCTAAGTGAACACACACGTTACACCAGCAGAAGATCCAAGCCTTGCAGACCCCAAAACATCCTTCACAACTTTAAAAATCAAGGAATTACATCCGTACACTCTGCTCATTTGGAAATAGGACAGCTTTAAGGAGAACACATGAAGACTTGAAGCATAACGACCATATCAATTTGAAAAACCTTGTGCAGTATTAGAAACAAGAAATATCTTCATGAAACTTTTCTAGATTAGTCCACATGACTCATAAAACAACCCCAAACACTCCTTTTCCACCACACATCAAAGAATTGTGCCACACATATTCAATCATTAACTCTAAGAACACTCTATCATCCAGAACACACCACAACATGTCATTTGAAAACCTGAGTTGCAGACCACCAATAACCTTGAAACTGAAAAGAAGCATATAATTAACATATAGAAACATGTCCTCAAAACCACAAGGGCAATCATTCATTTACATTGGAATGCAGAGCATTCCAACAAACCTTTAGCACTGACTTACTCTACCAGAACATATGCTGGTACTCTATCATGCACAACTTTCACAGCGGAAGGGTAAATGATCTGAATCTCTAGAATTATCATCTTCACTAGAATCTTGACATACCTGCAGAACCGCATAGCCAAATCTGCAAATGTGGAGGAATGCAGAGCATCCTACTTCCATGTAGTGACTATCTTCACAGAACCAACACTGTCTTCACTTTATCTTTTGTAAATCATACTTCCGGTAGTCCAAACATCATGAAACTTGGAATATGCAAGATTCGTCATTATATTAAGCTATATTCCAATCTGTAAGGGCCCAAAACCAAACTAATGGAAATGCTAAACAATTTCCTGAATAATCTTCAAAGGTGGTCATTCTAAAACAGAGACTGTCACCAACTTCCAGAGGCTAAATCTTCCTTGCCTTAACACATGCATTCTTAGAGATAGTAGAGGAGAGCATACAACATATATTAGTACATCAATACCATATATTAGTGCTTCTAATTCCCATATTAATGTGTCTTCTTGATTCTTCTAATTCCTTGCTGAATATAACTTCATACTCAATTCTGCAATGAACAAGGCATGATATGATGTTCTTATTCCCATCTCAATATATCTTCTTTAGGAGCATTACATCCAACTATGAACACTATTGCACGTTCATAACAGTGTTGACATTAATGACAACCTTGTGATAGTGTTGACATCAATGAAAAGCGATACAACCATTGGAACCATATGTGTAACAGTTTAACCATGGCAGGCGACTTATATTGGATTTTATAAAACTTAAAACAAAACCCTACCACTATTTTAAAACAATGCATCATCTAAAAACTAATTTGACTCATATAGAAAAATAAATCCTTCATATACAACAATATTTCATAATCAACAATCTTTCGTATTCTATGCCCAATAAATCACTAAGACATACGAATTTTTGTCAACACAAATATTGTAGATGTAGAGATTGAAATTCTTCCAAGTCGAGCCACTTCTACTCCACTTATTTTTGCTCTTCAAAGTTCCTTTTTCCCTATTCTTTGTTGCCCCCTTTTTCTCCCCCAAACTCAATACATTTTCCCTTTAACTCTTACCAATTTCCCCCCAAATTTTGGCGTACCAAACTAAGTTTGCATGTCCTTGAAAAATGCATTCAAGAGTCCTTTGTCCTCACTCCAGTTGGAGTTGAAGTTTAATTAATTCACTTCACTTTGAGTGGTGGTTGGGAGTCGCTACTCCCTTGTACTATTAATGTAGTCCACTATGTTGACTTGCTCTTCTATTTATTACTATGCATCTAGTGATTCAAAAATGAATTAGCATGATATTCACAAGAATTAAAATTACAATATTATTATTAATCATAAGAATTGAAATAACAATATTATCATTAATATTAATAGTGATAATATTAAATAACCTATGTTATTTAATATTATCATTATTAATATTATCAATAACCATTCTCATACAAAGATAATCAAATAGATTTATCATTTGATATTATCGACATTATTATTATTCAATAATAATAATAATATTAGTTAATATCGACACATGTCAACTATTAATGATATCATCCCTATTAACATCTCCTATGTTAATAGCAATAGTATTATTAATGTTGATAGTCAAGGTAAGCATCATACATATAGATAACTTGTTAAACTAACCTTTGCAAACACAATCACATTACATTCACAAGGAAATCATAGATCAACATATCGATCCTTAAGAAGATAAATATGTCTATTCAAAACAATTATAAACTGTATAATATGTGAGTATGTGTAGTTCTCAGATATCATGGTTCCATGAGAATCCTATCTCGATCTACAATTCTCTCCCCAATGATACTCTCCCTCAACTTCGAGAGGGTACCCTATACTCTTGCATACACCTCACATTAGATAAAGGTAGTTAGTCTAAATCTTGTTAATCTAAATGAGATTAAAACATCAAATTTAAACATAATTTTTCATGAACAAATTAATATTCAAATATCTCTATGACATTTATCATACACATGCATTCTCATGTGAACAAAACATGGCATCATAAACTTTGGTCAAATTCTAATCATGAAAACATAATTAATCCATTTCCTTTGTAGTCTTGCATCATTAAACATAAAAAATATCTTAAACAATAACATGTTTTAATTATCCATAAAAATGGGGTGTGACATTTTCCTCCCTCTTATAACTCATCAACCTTGATGATTAGTATAGTCTTGATATGCAATAACTTAAGAAGAAAAAAATTTCTTATATATGAAAAAAGAAAATCTATCTTATTCAAAAAGATGTGGAAATCTTCTATGGAAATCTTTGTAGTCCTCCCAGGTGGCACTGTCTTCTACATACTGGTCCCAATAGACCTTGCATTGGGTTACATCTCGGTTACACAAGTGGAGCCTATGAACCTCAAGCACTCTGAGAGGCTCGATCATGACCACCCCTGGATCTTGGACCTGGATAGAATTCCAATCAAGTATATGATTAAAACCAGCCACATACTTTTTAAGATAAGATACATGAAAAACATTATGCAATATAGCAAGAGAAGGGGGTAGAGCTAGTCGTTAAGCTACTGGGTTGATTACTTCAAGCACATCAAATGGTCCCATGTATCTAGGTGCTAACTTGGAAGACTTTTTGAACTTGATTAAACTTTTATGGGGTTTACCCTTAACAAGACCTTGCCTCCAACTGAGAACTGTCGCGTTATTTTCTTTGCAACTACATAGCTTTTCTTTCTTGAATTAGCTTCTGCTAATCATTCTCGAATCATCTTTATTTGATTCTCCATTTCTCTAAGCATTTCTGGCCTAATGCTAATCCTATCCTCTAGTTTATCCCAACTTATAGGAGTTTAGCATTTTCTACCATATAATGCTTTAAATGGAGCCATCTTCAATACAAAATGATATGAATTGTTATAAGCAAATTTCTAATGTCCCTTTTTAGGATATTCATGATTTCTTTACCTGCATACAATAATAATTGCTAGAAAATGACATTAGAAATATTAAAGATCAATAAATTAAGATAATATTCAGTTCATAGCATCATTCATATTAAATTCATCTATCATAGCATAATTAATAATGAGATCAATACTTGATAAATAAATAATGAGATTAAATCATCATAGCATAATCAATATTTGGTTCAATCCATCATAACACAATTCCTCAAGCCAATCCCATAATGAATTCCTTAGGAATACTTGCAACTACCAGTCCACCTTGGAGGCACACCTTCCTTGATCAAGCTCAAGAGGCACACCCTACTTGATTAGGCTCAAGAACATGGTAGGGCCATACACCCTAAACCATGCATGGTATGGCCACACAACCCAACCATGGTAGGCCCACACACCCTCACTACTTGGCCAACTTGATGAGAGCATGAGGGAGGGCACACCCCATCCACTCAGCCCTCATGAACTTGGAAGGGCCATTCTTCCTACCTACAAAACATCTCCTTGAATTCAATTGGATTGCTTAGGAATTTGTTAGATGGTTGATACTATGTACCTCTTGGTGGATTTCAAGTTTAGTTCAAGGATTGCAATATATCCTTCTTTTCTATTAACACTTGCTATATAGCATATATATATATATATGACTTGATATAATTCCTTGCTTGATTCTTATATGACTTCCTTCCAATGAAGATAGCTTTCTTTGATTGCTAATTGATACCTTAGATAATCGCTGGTTTGATTGATTCAATAATAGAATCATAGAACAATAGAATGATAGAATAATAGAAGGATATAATAATCCAATAATAGAATGATGGAATAATAGATTAATTGAATGAGAGGATGATAGAGTTTTATAGAATGATATAATGGATGCTATATATTATCTCTGCTAATATCAATTAATGTACATAAATTAATGTTGATATATTCCTTGCAAATTTATCACTGCCTTAGATATATTCTCTTGCTGATCACTTGATGATGATCGAAACACTCTTAATGATCATTGTCCTTCAATGATAATGATAAATAGTGACTGTTGCTCTTCACCAATGATAATTGTTGTTCTCCACAAATGATCATTGTTGTTCTTCATCTCTAAATATAAGATATATATTTTATTGCTCCTATGTATTACTACTTTGTGTAGTTAGGATAAAATTGCAAATCAGCGCAAATGAATGAACAACAATGATAAAAACCTAGCAATGCACAATGAAGCACAAGACAACATGAAAATCAAAATAAAAAATGTAAATGCAAACCGATCTCCATGTCAAACTCGATTTATCTCCATTGCTCTTCTCCACCTCGGATGAGCATGCAAGATTTTGAAGGATTATTGTTGGAGGAATGTTGGGTGCTCACTTCTGCAGCATAACATTAAGATGAAGATGCTAGAATGAAGGATGCAAAGGCTCTAATGATATTTCAACAGCATGTGGATACTTGAGGATCAATGCATGCTAATGATAATTTGGCAGAATAAGGGTACTTGAGGCTCAATGCATGCTAGAAAATTTGACCAGAATAATGGTACTTAAGGCTCAATGCATTATAGAAAATCTGGCAGAATAATGGTACTTGAGGCTCAATGCATTCTAATGGCTTATGAGGGGGTTGATTTATAGGAAAGGCTTGGTTCAAATGGATGGTTGAGATTAAAAAGCTAATTGATTGATGTGGACGGTTAGGATTGATTCGGTTATCCCACTCTTCAAGGGAGTTGTAGTCATGTGACAAGTGTCAAGGAGAATAAGGCTCATGTGTACTTGTGTACATAAAAAGTACTACATATAAAAGATATTAAATAAAAGACTGTAGTACCACTTATCTTTTTTAAATGAAAGAGGCACACATGTCGGCTAAATGATAAGATAAATTAATTAAATAAATAAAATTTATTTAATTAATTGGAAAGTCGGCTTATGATGAGAACTTAATTCAAATAAAATATTTGAATTAGTTGGGATATGAGTTGGATATTAATTAAATAAATAAAATTTATTTAATTAATTAGATAGTGGGATTAGGATATGATGTGGAAATTAAATAAATAAATAAAATTTATTTAATTAATTGGAAAGTGGGATAAGGATGGGATTGAATGAGATTTAATTAAATAAATAAAATTTATTTAATTAATTGGGTAATGGATAAATGGGATTAAGAGTGGGATTTAGGACAAAAATGGCTTATGATATTTAGGATAATGTTTTAACAAGGTGTTGTAGGACATGGACAAAGTTGGGACAAATTTGGGTGTCTACATTTTGCCCCTCTTTGAGATGATGTTCGAGATGATAAGCTTTACATTGAGTAACATCATTTCAAAGAAGTTAAGGTATGGATAATCGATAGGGATAATGATGATGGAAAGATAGGATGATGATGATGATGATGATAGAAATGATAGATTGGTGATGCCCCCTCGAGAGGATAGGTGGGTTGGACAAACAGGGGTATGCTCTCGAAAAGAAATGGCTTGGCTGAGAAAGATGGATAAGAGAATGGATAGAAGAAATGAATGATGCGTTATGCTGTAATGAAAGTGAGCAACCATGATGTTTGATATAGCACTAGACATTATGCACCAAGGTATAGAAGACTAGGGTGACGATGTGTCTCGTGCCCCAGCATAATACAACCTTGTCTGTATACAAGATATGAATATTAGCTGGAAATGATAGCGATGTGATACAAATGCAAGATAAAATGATAACACACATAAGCAAGCAAGCAAGCATGCACAAATGATACAAAAACGAACAAGGTATTGCCCCTGTCAAGCTGTCAACCAATGATTAATTGCTAATTGTTGATAGTTGAGGGTGTTGTCATTGCGGGGAAAGCTATATCCCTAGATCAACACAAGGTTGTTTGCTGAGTTGGTTGGCTAATTGGCTAATTGATTTGGCTTACAACAAGGCTAGGCTCAAGACCATTGATTGCATTTGGATAACTTGGCTTGATTGATTAACTTGATTGGTATGGATTAAGAATGGCTTGCACTTGGATCATTGTTTGGAATGGTTTGAAGATGATTTGAGATGTAGTTTTGATGTTTTATTGATGAGATGAGGAAAATGGATTGATTGAGATTGATGATGATAGTGTTGTCATTGCGGGGAAAGCTATATCCCTAGATCAACACAAGGATGTGGGAATGCTATATCCCATTGATGATGTTTGATGATGATTGATTGGGCTCATGACAAGATTAGGATCAAAACCTTGTTGATTTGATTGGATAATGTTCCTTGATTGATTAGCTTGCTTGATATGGATTAGTGTGACTTGGATTTAAGATCATTGCTTAGATTGATTTGATTGATATGATTGGAAATGGATTGATTGAAATAGATGAATGAATGTTATTGATAGGAAGAATTGATGATGATGAGGATTTGATTTTGATTGAATGTTGAAGTGGATTTTTTTGGATGATGTGACTAGTTTTATTGCTTGGATTTTTCATTGGATATTTGATTTTTTTGGATTTTTGGGATATTTTGATTTTTTTGTTTTTTTGAAATGTTTTGGAAAATGCCAATGGATTTACAATTGGGTAGCCTTTGTGCTAGATACCAATGACAAGGGAAGACCAAGTCTAGGTGCAAGGGATGGATAAAATGAGGGGCTCATAGTAAATGGGATGAAAGGCTCATGATAGATGGATAGATAAGAGGATAGGTTGTATAAGGTATGTATGCATGCCTCATGAAAAATGGATAGGTAGGCTATAGTGGAAAGCTCATGATAGATGTAAAGCTCGTGATAAGGATACACCATAGTGGATGGATCATAAGGGAGCTAGGATGTGATCTTCAAAGGCTATGTCGCATAGGAAGAACTTGCCCCATTTTAGGTGGTAATGCTTAGGATTTTATATGACAAAGTTCATGACCAAGGGATGACATGATTGGATTTTACATGGCGCTTATGATGGGTGGATAATGATAAGATTTTATGGAAAGGATGAGGTATACCAAGAGATATCCAAACATGTTTCAACATTTTGCCCCTATGTCTTCATCAAAATCAAAAAGGGGGGAGGATGGATAAATGGGTGCAGAGGAATAGGCATGTTTATGTAATGGCTAAGGATGGTAGGATGGTGTGGTAATGGTATGATGGGATAGATAGTTTGGAAATGGATAGGTTGGATGAGACAATGTGCCCCCAAGTGTAAGTGACATAGAAGATCAACCTACACATAATGCCTGTTTGCCAGGTTTTCATCATAGTACTTATCCAAGGTGCCTGTTTACCAAGTTTTCACCATTGGACAAAGGGATTTCTCTTTACTTTTTTGATTTTTTTTTTGGTTTGCTTTTTTTCTTTTTTTCTTTTTTTTTTTTCTTTTAGATGGGTTGACAATTACACATGGCGCCTGTTTGCCAGGTTTTCACCATGGTAATGGATAGGAGGGACTCAAGTGGCTAGTGCTATGAAGGTTGATAGTGTCCCTTTAGAGATTGATGTTATCGCATGGACCATGTTGTTATGCTCATAGATGTTGATAAGGGATTGCATGGATGGAACATGGATTAGGTAGATAATGGATTATGATGTGGATCATGGTAGGGTAGGCTAGTGGCTTATGGTGTGGATTGTATTGGCTTATGGAATGAAGATGGATGAAAATTTTATGCAAAAGCATGGACCATAGGAAGGTGATTGGGGAGATATGTAAGATAATGGATGAAAGTTGGGGAGATGGAGGTATGTAGAGGTGCTACGGAGTGGAAGGGAACCATGACCAACGGTTGCACACACCGTGATAAACATGGAAGCTTTTGATAGGAAGGTGGCATAGGAAGTAATGGGGTTGTTTGCTTAGGAGATGGTTGATGAAGTGATTTAGGAACCCACATGGATTTAGTATTTTTAGTGCTTTTTCTTTGCTTGTGGGATTTTTGAAGAGAATGGAAGTTTTGGATGGAAGTAGGCTTTTGGATAGATATAGGTGGTTGGGATTCTTGAGATGTGGATGAGGATGCCTCATTTGCTTTGCTAGTTGTTTTCTTAGGAACCCAAACCATTTTGCTTTTGGGCTTTACATTTGGAGGTAAGGGTTTAGATAGCTGTTTAGATGAACTTTGCTTTGAGTTTGATTCTTCATGTCCTAAGGTATGAAGACTTTTAGGATTTTTGGTATGATTGTTAGATTTATAAGGTGAGGCACGAAAAGTTTTGCTTTTGAATCCCATGGAGTGGGTGGAGTGGATGGAATGATTGGAAGCTTTATGCTTAAACGATGTGTGCTTTTGTTGGCCAAGATTAGGGATGTAAGGATACTTATGAATGATATGTATGTCAGGTGTTGGAAGCAATGGTGGCAAGGTGGATGGAGGGATATTTGGAGTTGGTAAAAGTGGAGGCAAAGTGGATGGTGGAAGGTGTATGGTCACATGCTTTTGACATTTATAGGATGATGGAGTTGGAATGGCAACATATGTTTTGGGTATATGATGTGGTTTGTGATGGAAAGTGGGCTTAGGATGGATGGAGGAATTACCAACATCTTTAGCTTGTTTAGCTTGGGGTGTGTATCCAAGGCCATATGAGCATGAAGAAACTTTGACATGGTTTGGCTCCAAAATACCTTGTTTATGAAGGCCTAGGCCTTTACCTTGGTAGTTCATGTTTTGGAGGATACAATTGACTATGGGACTAGGTGTGGTTTGAACACTAGACTTGAGTTTGTTATTGGATGGAGAAGGTGAAGTAGAGGACAAAGGTTGTTGTTGTCCTAAGGAGGAACACTCATGGACAAAGGTGGTAAGACTAATAGGACATGATGGATTTGAAATGGGATCGATGGTGGATGTGGAAGGAGGATCATTAGCATTGTGTTCACTAAGATCCAAGCTATTTGTTTGATCTTCTATGCTTATGTGTTCTTGAGAGGCACATGTCTCATTATGACAAGTGGATATTTGCTCATTATGGATAGGGCTAGATGGCAGATGACTAGGAGCAATTTTGATATCTTGCTCATGGATAGATATAGGATTATGGATAGGATCAAGGTGCTTATGGATAGCTTCTTCATAGGTATCATCTTGATCATAAAGAAGGTAAATGTTATGGATGGGTTACATGAAAGAATTTTGATCTTGAGTTGGACTAGGGCTTAATGTTTCCACATGCTTAGGATTAAACCTTTGACATAGCTCTTGGGTTGCTTGAATGGAAGTGGATGACTCTTGGATAGGCTCTTGGTCAACAACATGAGAACATGATGACTCTTGACTTGGATTAATGATAGAAGGTTCACAAATAGGCTTGATGGCTTGTAGGTCACATGATGGGCTTGAAGGGCTAGGCATGGTGTAGGACTCTTGAATAGATGTTTGACATGGAGATAGTTTATTCCTAGCTAGTACCCAATGAATCACATCCTTTGCAAGGGTATGAGTGGATGGGAAATATAATGGATGAGCAATAATAGCGGATGGTGTTGTAGGCTTATGATTAGGATTAGGTTGAGCGCTAATTGGATTGGGTGGATTATGATTTGGACTAGATGGGGGTGACACATGGGATTGGGATGATGTGGCATGTTTTCCCATTATAGGTAGGTACACCTTGTAAACAATTGAGACAAATATTGGGCATATATTTGTATCATGGCCTTTGGTCCTATGGTATGCACAATAATCATGTTCATCATATGGACTTTCTTCACATGGTTTGACTTTGGGAAGTTCAATGAGTTTTGTTTCAAGCATCCTTTGTAAAACTATCTCAGCCACATCCTTTGGTGAAGGATTAGAAGGACATGGTGATGAAGGTAATGGAGGGCTTGGTGATTTGGAAGGTTGATGGACCAATGGACTAGGAGTAGGATCACATGGTGGTGTTGGGATAGGATTAGTTGGCTCATGTGTTGGTGGGTGATTAGATGATGGAGGCCACTCTAGATTGGTATCTCCCTTGTCAAAGGTTATTAGATCTTGCATAGGATAACTTGGACTCATTTGATTTATGTACAAGGAGCCATTAGGATTTGGATATGATTCTTGTTGGAAAGGTGGATTTAGATCTATCAATGGTGCTTGGTGGTCTTGTTGAAAAGGTGTACTTGGACTTACTTGATTTATGTACAAAGAGCCATTGGGACTTGGATGTTGTTCTTGTAATATCACTTGATTACTTTGTGGATGGGCTTGGTAGTGCATTGGAACAGTGGCATGAGGGATTGGATAAACTTGAGGTGGATGTTCATAGGTTGATGTGGCATTAACTTGGTGGATAGGTGGATTAAGTTGATAGGAAGTGGATGGATATGACATGTGGCTATAAGGTGGATTAGGTTGGTATGGAGTGGCTAAGGTTTGTTGTACTTGTCGGGCTTGACTAGTGGCTAAAAGGTGTTGGACTTGGGCTATGAAGTGTTTTAGTTGAGGTGATTGTCTTGCATGGGGTTGAGCTCTTTGGATGAAGAATTGTAATATTTCAATGGCGTCTTAGTTTAGGGGTTGTAATCCTTGATAAATATTTTGGAGGAATCTTTAGAATTTGATTGTTGGGTCTTCTAGCATAGACATGTTGTCACCCAAGTGTTTGTCTTAAGTCCTTTTAGCAAGCACTTGTTTAGGGATTTGGATGATGATGTGGATTATTTGGATGACTTGGCTATGTTTGGGTTGGATGATGACTAAGCTATGTTTGGGATGAAAGTGATTGGGTTTGAATGTTATTGGAAGAATGTGTAGGATGACTTGTCTTTATGGGTTTGGGTGTTTATAGCTTGATGTGGCAATATTCAAACAAATGATTATGCATATACACACATGAATCACTCACACAAGACACATAAACAAGTTTTAGTTTAGAAGAATGTGATGATGGTTAAGCAAGCACGTGAAGACACTTCAACAAGTCCTAGTTAAGGCAAGGCCACTATCACAAGGAGGTTCTAGTGAAAATCCAGGGGACCGGCACCCCACGAGCATCGAACAAGCCACTTAAGACTTTAACTAACCATACTAGGAGTTTTAATATACACAAAGGTACACCTCCTTTTGAGTTAACACTGTATGGTGAGCGCTAATACTGGTTAGACTTGGCTTTTGCCTTATCCTCTGATTTTTATAGCAGACCAGATGAAAGTACCACTTGAGGTCGTTCCCTTGGGATGGATACCAAGGCAGGCCTCTCTAAGGCTAAACAAAAGCAACACAAGTAAATGTTTTTGATCTCCAAGTTCGTGTTGGGACGCGAGGAGAGAGCATACACATTTACTTGGTCACACTCGCATGGGGTTCATTAACCTTAGAAATTCAATGTGTGGAAGACAATGCAAGCACTTGTTTGTTTTAAAGCCCAAATCCAAATGTGATGAAAGAAAATGGTTTGTTTTAGCCCAATTTTTTATGTGAATTTGCAAACAATTGTTCGTTTTATGCCCAAAATCTAAATGTGTTTGCAAACAATGATTAGAAGATGAGAAATGAAATGATTGCACCTAGTTATTTTTGCTTTCCAAGTTGCTGTAGATGTTGATGCCAATGCTACTCTAGCTTCTTATGATCACCTACAATATAAAAAAAATGATATTATAATGTAGGCATAAAAAATAGGCTCATCAGGCAAAGAAAATTGTAATTTTAGATGCATAGCTAAATTAGATTTGATTATTTCAATATATTTTTATTTAAAAATTAAAAAATCAAAGAAGAGACCCCCATTAATTTTTAGAGAGCTTTCCGAAAATGTAAAGAAATCAGAAAAATTCCCTGATTTGCGTCCAGAAATGCGGATTTATGAAAACCATATAGTCGGTAAAGATCTAACTTTTTCGCATTGTAAACGACCTCCAAATTAAATCTGTAAAACATGGACCCCAATTAAAATTTTTATAGCTTTCTAGAAATATAAAAATTTCTAAAAAATTTTCTGATTTGCGCCCAAAATTGTGATTTTATGAAAAAACATAAAAACGTGATAAATCCCGCAAAAATCATGATAAACCCAAAATTTTTCTGCTGTAGCTTCCTTATATCATGGACAAACTTTTGCTAAAATCTTGTGGAAAAATTCATAGACGTTTGGAAGATATGATGAAATCTTTAAAACCTAGGGTTTTGTCGAAAAAACAGCAAATCTGCAACAAAAGTTAATTAAACCTGCAAAACTCAACAATGAGGGTTATATGAAAGCAAATTTTTACTACAAAAACCTGCAAAAAAGACCAAGCGAAGTGAGTCCCACCGGGCGTGCCAAATGTAGTTAGGGTAAAATTGCAAATCAGCGCAAATGAATGAACAACAATGATAAAAACCCTAGCAATGCACAATGAAGCACAAGACAACATGAAAATTAAAATAAAAAATGTAAATGCGAACCGATCTCCATGTCAAACTCGATTTATCTCCATTTCTCTTCTCCACCTCGCATGAGCATGCAAGATTTTGAAGGATTATTGTTGGAGGAATGTTGGGTGCTCACTTCTGCAGCATAACATTAAGATGAAGATGCTAGAATGAAGGATGCAAAGGCTCTAATGATATTTCAACAGCATGTGGATACTTGAGGATCAATGCATGCTAATGATAATTTGGCAGAATAAGGGTACTTGAGGCTCAATGCATGCTAGAAAATTTGACCAGAATAATGGTACTTGAGGCTCAATGCATTATAGAAAATCTGGCAGACTAATGGTACTTGAGGCTCAATGCATTCTAATGGCTTATGAGGGGGTTGATTTATAGGAAAGGCTTGGTTCAAATGGATGGTTGAGATTAAAAAGCTAATTGATTGATGTGGACGGTTAGGATTGATTCGGTTATCCCACTCTTCAAGGGAGTTGTAGTCATGTGACAAGTGTCAAGGAGAATAAGGCTCATGTGTGCTTGTGTACATAAAAAGTACTACATATAAAAGATATTAAATAAAAGACTGTAGTACCACTTATCTTTTTTTAATGAAAGAGGCACACATGTCAGCTAAATGATAAGATAAATTAATTAAATAAATAAAATTTATTTAATTAATTGGAAAGTCGGCTTATGATGAGAACTTAATTCAAATAAAATATTTGAATTAGTTGGGATATGAGTTGGATATTAATTAAATAAATAAAATTTATTTAATTAATTGGATAGTGGGATTAGGATATGATGTGGAAATTAATTATATAAATAAAATTTATTTAATTGATTGGAAAGTGGGATAAGGATGGGATTGAATGAGATTTAATTAAATAAATAAAATTTATTTAATTAATTGGCTAATGGATAAATGAGATTAAGAGTGGGATTTAGGACAAAAATGGCTTATGATATTTAGGATAATGTTTTAACAAGGTGTTGTAGGACATGGACAAAGTTGGGACAAATTTGGGTGTCTACACTTTGAAATCTGCTATGAATAGAATGTTATAATGGATGCAATTAATAATTCTCTATTGTTATATATATTCTCTTTTTTGATGTATATATATATATATATATTATTTTCTTTATTTCTTCTTATATTTTCTTGTTGATTTATTATATATTTATTCTATTTCTACCTCTTATATTCTTTGGCTAATCCACACCTTCAAATGTTTATGATTTCTTCTTTTTATACCCTCCTTGGAATGGAGTCACACCTCTTACATACATCCTTTTCCTATTCCCAAAGGGTCATACCCTTTTAAACATCACAGTTGCCTTTTTGTTAACAATAGTTAAAGTTTAATCCTTTGTCTTCTAGCACTGACTTGTCTTTGTCTTCTAGTGCTGACTTGTCTTTTTCTTCTAGTGCTTTTCTTGTCTTTATCTTCTAGAACTTATGTTGTCTTTATTATGGATGGGTTTATTTTTATTAATTATTTTGTCTAATTATAATCTTCCTTGGGGGCATGACAGTCCACCTTGCCCAAGATTGCTTGTCCTCAAGCAATCACTAGCTAGGATCCCAAATCAATCTTGTTGATTTGTCATTCCTGGACATTGACTGTCATGGAAGAATTATTGTTAGTATACTTACCTTAATCCAACTGCCAACATAGTTCTTTAATATCATAAGGTTGATAACATCTTCTAAAGTATGAGGACAATTTATTGTCCAATATTCTTCTAGTTCATGTACTTGTATTTCCTAATATCTCTCAACAACAAAGCCAAGAGTTGGTAACTGTTAAGGTATATAACTTAAGACAAGTTTTCTCTCATCCCAAGGGAGAAGAAACCAAAGACATCTTGCAAAGTTTTTTTGGGTGAATATTTTGTCACCGACAAAATGGTAACATAATGGTATTTTCAGGCACAGTGTGATGAGATTGAATCTCTCCTTGAGGAAAGGGGAGGCACCCTTCTTATTTCTAACTAAGAACAACAAGTAATTAATTACACTTATCTACACTAAACTTATGATGTGGGTGTTTCAATATCATCCAATTCTCTTCCTTTAGAATTGATGATCACTTACAATTTTATACTTAAAACCCTTTGATGATTACAATATATATCATAAACTATAAAACTACTTGTTGGAGCAATAATAACCAATATTTAGATTAGTTAGACATAAGAATAACTAAAATAATATCAGTGTGTGCCAATCACAAGAAACCCACAAAAAGCTCAAAGACTTTTGTTGCTTCTTACACTAATCAAAAAATGAAAATGGACAGAACAAAGTGTAGCCCAAAGTCTTCAACTTATTGCAAATGAAGATTAAATAATCAAGGATAATAACTCTTAGCCCAAAGTCTCCAAAGTCACCTCCAATCATGAACACATAACACTATTCTAGAAATAATGTTGCAGCTCAAAGACTTCAAAATTAGATTTCTAGCACCTTTAAGTTCATATAGATTCAGACCACAATCTAATCAAAACCACAAGAAGATGTAATGGAAAATACGTAAGAACATTCCCATACACAAGAAGTTTATTTCAACACAAAGATTGAATGCCCACTTGACTTTCTCGTATTGATTGAAATAAAGATTTACACTTTGAAATCAAAGTTTCAAGTTGTTTTTCAATGCAACAACATTTCATTTCATTAGCTAAAAGATAATATTTACAAATGAGCACCCTCTTATTTATAGAGATGAGATATTGAACAAAAATAGGAAAATTCTAATTACCTTGACTTAGTCGGGACAGAGTTCAATTTTTCTTAAGACTTTGTACTTTTCTTACATGCAAATTACATATTACAAAACTACATATGAAATGTAAATTACATATTACAAAATTACAAATGAAATGCTTTGAACATAAACTAAGTGTCTGTAGACACAGGAACTTCATCCTCTTTATTCTTTTCAAAAAAATCTTTATATCTCTTGAATGCCACTTGGACATCATTCTCGCTTGGTCCTAGTGTATATCTGAATATATTGAGGACCCTTGTGATGCAGTCCTAGATGCTAACAATCCTTTATTCTTGTCCAAATTCTTCTACAATTTATCCAAAATCACCTGAAAATGTACCAGTTTATCAATTGACCCCAATGAAAAGGCTTCTGGCTTCATTTTAGCTTGAACCAATGCCGTGAACTCTTGGATAACTATCTCAATAGGGAGGGTCTTCTGGTTGTCATCCAACATATGACAAGGAAGTTATCCAACTTTATCAGAAATGTCTATCCCCTTGGTACTTATACTTCATGTTTTTCTTTGCATGAGATGCCTCTGACATTGGCTGAGAAACTGCAAGAGGGTGTTGAAAATCTCCAGATTTAGCATATTTTTCATTTGGCAAGAAATATGAAAAGGTGGAGAAAATCAATGCTTCTACATTAAGGAAGAGCACTTGGCGTTGGGGTGGAGAAATTGTCTGCCCTTACATGGGTTTTTATGTTTCTGGTGCAAGGTTAGAGAAATTCTATACCTTGACATGGGAAATCAATTTCTTACATAGTACAAGGCCAGAGAATTTCTCTACCCTTACATAGGGTAGTTCAACCAAGTGTAGGTTGGAGAAAATTCTTCGAAGTGCATTTAGGTTAACAATTTTTTATGTGCAAGGATGGAGAAATTTTCTGCCCTTGCATAGGATAATTTAATTGAAGTGCAGTTCAGAGAAAATTCTTTGAACTACACTTGGGTTATTGGGTAGGACATGACTTTTGGAGAAAATTCTTTGAATGACATGCCTAGCCTTAAACCATGTCATTCCTAGAATTTTCTCCAAAAGACATGTCTTTCCGCTAGACATTTTTAAGGTTTGGTTTGTGTTGTTTGGGAAATTTTCTCCAAACAACAATGGACTAAAAACCAGTGATGTCATTAGGAGAAAATTCTCGAAACAACATACTGCTATGAGTAGTTTGGGATCATAGGTGAGATAAAACTACACCTTCATTGTGTTTTAAAGGTTTTGTTGGCTGGGGATTATTTCCCAGGCAACACAAACTTGAGACTAGGTTTAGGTTTTTGTGGGAGTTGGGAGAAAATCCACAACTTCCTACTGTGATTTGCAATGGTTGGTTTGGGATTAAAATGCTCTAGGGTCTAAAACACTAAACCAAAACAAAAATGAAAGAAAATAGGAATAAAACAAGGTAAAGGGAAAGAACAGTAGAACCCTACCTGGAAGAAATATGACTATTGAAAACTGATGAATTTGCACAAGAAATCACATGCAAATGAGAGATTAAATGATAAGGAAGGATCAAAGATGCTTGGAAATGATAAGGAAGAATAGTAAAAAAAGTAAGGTAAAAATAAAATGACAAAGTAGTAATTTGTATAAATTATCTGCAATAAATGCCATAACCACCTACTCGTGTCAGATTAATGTGCTGGGTTGGAGAAATTCTCTACCCTTACATGTGTAGGGTTAGGATTTTTCTTCTATTCTTACATAGGAAAAAAAACTCACAAGAATGCATTGGTGGAGAAATTCTCTGGCCTTGCACATGATGAAAATGTCAAGTTGTAGAAAAAGTCTGACTTTACATATTTGAAGGGGTGAAGTTTTACACAACTCAAAATGACTTTTTGAGGCATGAGACTACGCATGAGGACAATTTGATTTGTCTTGTTTTATGTGCCTAGCACTCATGGGCTATGAAATGGACAATTTTTGTAGGGGTTATCCCACGAATTGAGTCAACTAAATTTGAGGATAACAACTGGCTCTAACTGGGGAGATTCTATTAGGCATTCTTTGAAACATTCAGAGGGAGAGGAATTCCAAAACTCTAAGTGCTTTCATCCATTGGGCCATAGAGTCAAGTGAAAGACTCGACTATGATGACAAGAACAAAAAGACTATACAAAAATCTACAAAATGTACAAACTTATCTAGAACTTCACTGAGTGATAAGATTTAGATGTTGTCCACTATGGGGCAGCGAGAATGATGTTCCATCCTAGTATGCCAAATGAAAACTATTTTCAACACAAAGTTAGTGAATTAGGAAAGGGTCTCTCCATAATAAATCAAACTTTCCATGCATTTCTTTTGGCTCTCTTCTCTTGTCCCACAAGAGAACTAGATCTCCAACTTGGAAATCCCATGGCTTGACCTTTTTGTCAAAAAACTTCTTGTCTTGGCTTTGATGATTAGCAATGTGGTCCACCACCTTTGTGCATTGCTCTTCTAATTCAGTAAGGAACATGACATACTTGTCTATGGAACTTTCAAACATCTCATCTTCGATTGTCTTGGCTAATCTGAGAGCGAGCAACTCTAACGTGATGGGTATCTCTACATTCATGCCATAAAGAAGTTGAAAATGGGACATACTAATTGCTCTCTTCAGAGTGATGTGATCAACCTACAATGCATCATATAATGCCTTGTGCCAAGACCTCTGATTCTCTTCTACTAGCTTCCTAATAATGGTGACCAGGTTTTTGTTGCTCAACTTAGCTTGACCATTTCCTTGGGGGTAATAGTCAGAGGAATGAAAAAGATTGATCCCATATTCAAAACAGAACTCGGTTATCTCATGGGATGAGAAACAAGTAGCATTGTAAACTACTATTTTGTTAGGTACTCGAAACCTTGAAATAATGTTTTCCTTGAGGAAGTTACAAACAACCTATGAAGTGGCATGCTTGACTGGAATTGCCTCCACCCACTTAGTGAAGTAGTCAGTAGCTGTGAGGACATAGCTATGACTCGCACTTGATGGTGGGCTCACTTTGCTAATGAAGTCGATACCCCATTGCTAGAAGGGCTTTTCAATTACTACTAGTTTGAGGGGTAGGGTTACCAACTTGAGTTTCCCCACAAACTGCTGGCACAACTCACATTTACACACCTAGGTGTATGCATCTTGAAAAAGTGTAAGCCAATAGTATCTTGCTCACAAATTTTTTTGAGCCATGACTAGATTTGAGAAATTTCCTCCACATGCCAAGTTGTGAAAAGATTCCAACAACTTGTCTTGTTGTGTTTTATCCACACACTGCAGAAAAATTTCGTCAATGATTCACTTGTACAAATTGTTGTTCCAAAAACAAAGTTTGCAGCCTTAATCTTGATTGTCCTCTTCTCTTTGTATGAGAAATGTTATGGACATTCCCCATATGTGAGGAAATGTGCAATGCTAGAATACCACTCATCCATTGTGCTTATGAACAAGACTATGGGAATTTCTTTTGTGTCCACTTCCTCATCACTGGATATTTCTTCTAGTTTGTTTTCCACAATAAGCTGACACAAACCTTTTCCATGCACCAACTTTGTAGGCTTGATCTCCATATCATATTGTTGGCTCTTGGTGATCCAATTACCTCTCTTGCTTCTGAATTCCTATTGAGTCAAGATGGACTTGACTGTCGAATCAGGTTCCAATACTATGGTATGAGAGTTGAGAATATAATACCTAAAGTGCTTAATTGTTTTCAGCATAGTGTAAGCATGTTTCTCCATAGGTGAATACTTAATATCATGAACCTTTAGAGGATAGCTCATGAAATCTATAGGAGATTCAATTCCCTCTTTGTTCTTCTACCTCAAAATAATAGATAAAGTGTGCTCCTAAGCATAACTGTACATAATGAAGTCCTTGGTATAGTTTGGGTAGACTAAGACTGGAGCATGAGCGATCGCTTCCTTTATCTCATGAAATGTAGCTTTTCCTCCCGCATTCCAATGAAAGATTGACTTTCATTTCATCATATCAATGATATGACGTATCTTCTCAACAAAACCATGTACAAATCTTTGCAATAAGTTAACCTTCCCAAAGAAGGAATGTACTCCTATTTTTGTTCGATGGTAGGGAAAGACTTGATCCATTCGAGATCAATCTTGGTTCCTCCCTTATATACAACATGTCCAAGAAGCTTACCCTCAGTAACCCCTAAAATAGACTTCTTGGGATTGAGAGAGATCACATGTTGATGACACCTTTCGATTACTTGTTGTAAATGATTCCAATGATCTTGATGCTTCTTTGAGAAGATAGTTAAATCAATAAGGTAGACCACAATAATCTTACCCATCTCATATATGAAAGCTAGGTCCATCGCCCTCTAAAATGTAACACCCACATTGATCAACCTAAAGGGCATTCTAAGATATGAAAAGGTGCCCCATGGAGTAGTGAAGGTTGTTTTGTGCTGATCTTCCTCATGCACCTCCACTTGGTTATATCATAAAAGGCCATCTAACATAGAAATCATCTCTCAACCCATCACTATTTGTAGTACTTGATCCATTACCGACAATGGGTAATTATCCTTTAGTGATGATTGATTCAAATTACAGAAATGCACACAGATGTGGATTTATCCATTCTTCTTCCTCATGGGAATGATGTTAGCTATCCACATTGAGTGATGGATAGGAAAAATGTTTTTACCATCTAACATCTTTTGAATCTCAACCTGAGATCTTAGGATTGTATTGTTGTTATTTTTGCTTATGGGGTAGAGATCCAGACTTGAGAGGAATATCATGCTAAACTTCCTTGGACCGGAATGATTTCAAATCAACATATGAATATTCCAACACATCAATGTACCACCATAGAAGCACTAAAAACTTCTTTCTTTCCTCTAATGACCAATATTTTCTAATGTTTACCATTTTGGGATCATCTTCTATACCCAGATTAAATTGCTCAACTGCTGCTAATGAATCTGATCCTAACTGTTGTTTCCATTTGATAAAGTGATCATGCTTATCAAAGAGTTTATCTAGAGAAACTAATCCTTTGGGAATATTATTCCCTTTCATATGAAAAATCTCTTCACTAATTTCCTCATTTATCTCAGAGATTGATTCTCAAGGAGTAGAGTCACTCCCTTCAAAGTATAATTCATTGAAATTTTCCACCTCCAAAAAGGCAATGATTTGATCATCATTGTTGAAAATTTGTCAATGATTGGCATTATCAGGAACATTGGTTCAGAATACCAACTCAATGGTATACTTGTTTCCCTAAAAATCCTTGTGAGGAATTAGAAGAGTGGCCGATACAACCAATGAGTCTGCCTTCTCATTGCACTCCCTTGGGACTACTAATATATCAAAGGCATCAAAATCTTCAATGCAGTCCCAAACACAATTGCAATAATACCTTAGCCTTTCACTCTTTGTCTGATACAAATTTCTTACTTGATAGATGATTGGCTCGGCATCACCTTGAGCATGAAGATTTTTAATTCCTTTCTTTTTTGCAATATCCATCCCTAACAGCAAGACTTCATGCTCTGCAGTATTGTTAGTATTATCAAATTGCAACTTGAAAGAAAAAGGGAAGATTTTTCCATCTGGAGATATAAGGACTATCCCCGCTCTAGATCTAGTTGAAGAACAACTACCATTAAGTTCTAAAGTCCAAACATCATTTGAACTTCCTACCTTGAGAGTTTCAAAATCTAGATTCTCTTTGCTTGAAGAGAATGATTCATCTGTTCCTAGACCTTGTTTGAAGTATCATTTGATGACTCAGGATCTTCATTTGTGGTCAAGAAATAAGTGCCCATTCTAGAGGCTTCAAAGAGAATTTGACTTTTAGATCCTTGGTCTTTGTTGCAGTGTACTTGGCTTTCCTCTTTGGATGAAGTTTTTGCATAACACCTTTGGTAGGTATTCTAGCTTCATACCAATCCATGTTGATTTCACCCCCAACATCCTTGCAAAAATTTTATCCTAAAACTACTCCATATGAAGTTGGAATGTTAGCTACAAGAACTGTCATCTTTATCCTCTTCTCCAGAAAAGCAACAAATACAAACAATGCATCTTTCATTTACCCTATGAGGGGCACTTGCTTGGTTTCCATTGAAAAGCAATGGCTAAAAGTCTGTCAAAGTTAACACCAAAGTAGTAGCTACTTTAGCTAGCATGACAATATTGGAGGCACCTAAATCAATGATGCAATTACTGAGCTTGTGACCATTAACAAGCAGGGAAATATAGAAAGTTTCTATTTTTCTAGGAACGGATGGGTGAGTAGCAGCTGGTTTATTTTTTGGAGGTGTTGGTTTTGGGACAACAAGTGCACTTTTGGAGGAGTCCTAACCAAAATTGGCTCTCTTATTTTTACAAACTTAGCCAATCTTTCAAATTGTTCAGGGTTGGATTAAAGGTATTCAACATCAGACATCTAAATTTTCTTCTTCCTATCATGATCTATGATATCAAAAGGTGAGTAGGAAATAGTTGAGGAAGATGAGGGATTTTCATTTTCAGGTTTTAGGTTTTGGGCACTTGGTCTAGACATAGAAGAAGAAGTAGGAAGATAAGGTGCACTTACTTGTTTATTTCCCACCATATCCTTTGGTTAAATTGGTAAAGGGGTTCCTCTTTTAGCAATTGTAATCCCTAGATGTGGTTCTTCTTTGGACTTAGTTTTATCAGCATCATGTTGATTCAACTGATTCTACGAGTAGGTGAAGACAACATAAGATTCATTGCATGTAGCTTCTTCTTATTTAGTTTCTTCTTCATAGTTCATAAACTTGATATTTGATGATGCAACAACATCCCTGGTTCAAGAGCAACCTTGTATCAACCAAAAACATTTGCATTTCAGTTTGTTTCTTTTCATTTTCTAGTTCAGTATAGTTAGTAGTAGTTTCTGTAATTTAGTCTGCATTCTATTGCAGTTCCATTTTAGATCTTACGAAGCTAGATTTAGTATCTAGACACATTCATGGACATCATATCCAAATCTTAGATCATTTGGATCAGGTACCGGTAAGATATCACTATCAGAAGATTGACTGTTTTCTCAGAACAAAGCATCCTGACAGTCTCATACAATCAGCTAAAGGAGAGGAATTGCAGAGTATTTCATGACTTGTGGAGTTAAATGACACATCATTCAATGTCATTTGGCTCATGGCCAAGCTTCCCTGAGATCTCTACATCATTCCATTCATTTGCGGAGGAGTTTTTCATGATTAGATCTGACCTATCCGTGTACACATGTTACATCTCTTCATGGGAGTTTGTGATCTTACTTGGCCAATGTGGAGGAATCTTATGTTCCAAAGATGATATATATTGATGTAATAGATACCTAGGAAAGTAGTTGATCACTAGATAGTTTGAATTTTGTGTGAAGGAGCTTTAAAGCTATATCTTGTGCATATTCTGTAACTATGAAATTAAGCTTGTGAGCCCTAATTGTAAGCTTGCATGTTGCCGACCAATTTGTATTTGAATTCTATGATATACTGAATGACTAAATCTGCATTTGCTTTAGATCTTTGAGTTGTTTCTGTTGTGTTTACTCTAGCTGCATGGCCTGGACATTTCACCTTGTGGACCCTCCTAACCGTGACTGCACCAAGTCGTATTAGAGTGAAAATTCAAATCTTTGGGAATGAATTGAGAGAAGTTGGTGAAGGAATTATGTAAGATCTTGTTGTGAAAACATCTCCAAATCCAAGGCATGTTACTTGTGTTGCAACCGATCACAGATTGTGAGGCAGTTGTCACCTTCTAGCCCGATCGCCAAATTTGAGGTAGTTACACTTGATCCTAGGAAGAATGTTGCCAAGGAGAATCCCTGTTGTTGGAACAATGGCTAGAAGAATGGATGAGATGATGGAGATGATGAAAAACATGCGAGTTCACTTGGATGTTGTCAAAGAATACTGGAGAAGAGGACTTACACCTAGACCTAATGTTGAAAGTGATGATGACGAGGAATTTCAATCCACTAATCAAACTGGCGAGACCCTAGGAGATGAAGATGAACAATTAGATCAAGTCAAGATGTTGTGAGCTATTTCAAAGATTGGAAAGAGACCTAGAGTTGATGTACCAAATTATACTGGCAATTTGAACCCTAAAGAGTTGATGATTGGATAAATGACATGGAAGAATACTTTGCGTATGAAGAAATTGAAGATCTGGAGAAGGTGAAATTTGCAAAGACAAAGTTGAAGGGACATGCTACTATATGGTGGAAAGAAGTTCAGTTGGATAGAAACAGAAGAGGAAAAGAAAATATTACAAAGTGGGACAGAATGGTAAAAAAATTAAAGAATCAGTTTATACCTATTGACTATGAGTTGGAACTGTTGAAAAGATTGCACAACCTAAGACAAAAGGAGAAATCTATGAAGGAGTACATTGAAGAATTTCATAAGATGACCATAAGGATAGGACATAGTGAAGAAAGCAAGGACAAAGTGGCTTGATACATCAATGGACTGAGATTGAACATTCAAGAAGAATTGAGTTTGGTGAGGATGACAACACTGGAAGAAGCATGACAGTTTGCCTTGAAGGTTGAAGAAAAGTTGAACAAGAGGCATGATCAGAGATAGAGAGGCAGACGAGGTAAATTTTAGAAAGGTAGAACATTGTCCGAAGGAGAAAGATCATATGTGGAGAAGAACAAACTAGAGAGCACATTCAAGGAGGATAGAGATAACAATGAATACCGAAGAGATGACAAAACTTTCTATAGTAGAGGAAACCATAGTCCATACCGGAGTGAAGGATACAGAAGAGAAGGAAGAGGACATGATAGGAGAATAGTCAAAGGAACCTGTTTTAAATGTGGAGGTGAAGGACATAGAGCACTTGAATATAATCAGGGGAGTACAAGCAAGAGAACAAAGAACAATGGAAGAGCAGCCTATGTGGAAGAACCTGTTGGATCACCTAGTTTAGTTGGTAAACCTGAGAAAGGAGAATCACTTTTCATGAGGAGAGCACTATTTCAAGTAGAGACAAATGAGGAACCACTGCAGAGGAAAAGTTTGTTCAGAACTAGATGCAAATCATGAGGTAAATGTTGTAAAGCTGTAATTGAAAGTGGTAGTTCAAATAACCTAGTTTTAGAGGAGATGGTGACTAAGCTGAAGTTGGAAAGATTGAAACACCTTAAGCCCTATCATATAAGATGGATTTAGGATGATCATAAGGTACTGGTGAGTGAACAATGTTTGGTAAAATTTCATATTGGATCTTATTGTGATGAAGTATTGTGTGATATTATGCCTATGGATGTATGTCATATTTTGTTGGGTAGACCATGGTAATATGATAGGGAAGATATACATGATGGGAGAAAGAATACATACACTATAACATCAAATGGAAAGAGAATTACTTTGATTCCTTTGGAAGATGATCCTAAGAGTGAAGTATGTGGGAATGCTAGAATATATTTGGTAGATGGAAGGAAATTTCTAGATGGTTTGAGACATGAGAATATGTGTTATGCTTTGATTCCTAAGAAACTTGAAACATTGAAGAAGGAGACTGAAGAATCACAATCGGAGGAGATAACTGAGTTGCTGACAGAGTATGAAGACATCATATCAGATAATGTACTTGAAGGATTGCCACCAATCAGGAGTATCAGTCATCACATGGATCTTATACCTAGAGAAAGTTTGCCTAACAAAGCAACACACAAAATGACACCAGTAGAGAATGAAGAATTGAATATATAGATACATGAGTTGTTGAGGAAAGGTTTGATCAAAGAAAGTTTGAGTCCTTGTGTAGTACCTACAGTGAAAGGAAGCCAGGTGTGCGAAAATCGCTTCCTACACTAATCTAATGAGGGGAGAGCTATTTAAATTCAATTTAATCTTTACAATTATAGTAACATGAATAATATAACAGAGATATTGTAGTAATATGCATAGAACCAGAAAGAAGACAGAAGAAGAGAGACAAGATATATCGTGGGGAAAACCCTTATAGGGTGAAAATCCCCACAATCAGAAACCTGCACAATGTATTATCAAAAATGAATATGGTTTACAATACACTTGCAATGCAAGCCTCAATAGTCTTTGACACTCATGTCTAGAGTCAATTCGGCAGCATAACAGTACCTATCAATCACATACTACATCTCCACCTCGAAGCACCTGTTTACATAGAAAATATAAGGCAAAATTGGCTCTATCTTGGAATGGGCATCCAACTTGGCCTCATGGCCCAAAACCCACTCCTATGGACACTTGGTCAACATTGTAAGATGCATCTAACACTTGTCCACAACCTCCATCCCAAAGAGGTTGCCTATTTCCAAAATGGGCTATGACAGATGCTCTTACGACTCTTACAACTGTCAAAGAATCTGTCATAGCAGTTACAACTTACAGCTATAAGAGAATCTATCATACACAAGCTATAAATAGCATATTCTCTTACAACATGTCATAGTCCACCTTGGGGTGCCCAAAGATGCCTTTTTTCAAAGATGCTCTTTGACACATGTCTTCACCTGTCTTACAAGCTTCTATTTTAGAGTCTTACATGTCATAACTTTGTCATAGGAAT
Organism: Cunninghamia lanceolata; assembly: GCA_027924645.1. Lineage (NCBI taxonomy): Eukaryota > Viridiplantae > Streptophyta > Pinopsida > Cupressales > Cupressaceae > Cunninghamia > Cunninghamia lanceolata. The sequence goes on along the minus strand of BSBN01000204.1, from coordinate 565,551 downwards.
TTGTCATAACCGTTTCGGTCAACATTCCCTTACACAACATCCAAGATGTCGACACATGGAAAAATACTCCTACCACAAAGTGGGACACCTATCTCCTCATGTGAGGACAAAATTACAAGTTGTCGTCTTCCATGTAGGATGACACATCACCGAGCCACATCCCACAAAATGACAATATGGAATTTACAATTAATTTACATCATAGGCAATGAATAAATAAATACAATCAAAATAATGCAAGGAATTACCAAGGTTGAGACACCTTAATTCCCAACAGTCTCCCACTTGTCGAACACCTTGTGAGAGCCAATAAAATAACAAGATTTAAGTGCTATAGGCCGAGAGGCCCATAGACTCTGAACACTATCTGAACTTCTTTGTGCTAACTGGTTTCGTTAATGCATCTACAACAATCTTCAAAGTATCTACCTTCTCCAAATTTACCTTCCCATCCTCTACCATGTCTCGCATGAAGTGAAACTGTACATCAATATGCTTTGTTCTAGCATGGAAAGTCAGATTCTTCGCAAGGAAAATCAAACTCTAACTGTCACAACTGATCGTAATCTGATCTACATTAACACCAATATCTGAACATAATCTCTTAAGCCAAATGACTTCCTTACAATCATGAGTTGCTGCCATATACTCAGCTTTTGTCATGGACAAAGCAACCACAGGTTGTCGCTTACTCATCCAACTAATAGCACCACCAAACAATGTAAACACATAAGCACTAGTGGATCTCTTGCTGTCAATGTCACCTACCCAATTTGAATCCACAAATCCATGAATATCAACAGAATGTGGAGGTCCTATAACATTACCATGATAGCATATGGAATACTCAGAAGTACCCCTCAAATATTTGAACACTCACTTAACTGCATCCCAATGTACCCGTCTAGGATTAGCCATAAATCGACTAAGGACTCCCACTACTTGGGCAATGTTTGGTCTTGTGTAGACCATAGCATACATCAAACTGCCAACAACACTAGAAAAAGGTACTCTATTCATGTCCTCCACCTCACTAGGAGATTTTGGACAATCATTAACAAACAACTTTGTCCCCAAAGAAACAGGAACACACAATGATCTACAATCTACCATGCTGAACCTAGCCAACACTGTCTTCACATACTTACTCTGGCTTAACCAAAGTTTTCTGTTAGTTCTGTCTCTTCTTATTTCCATTCCTAGAATGTATGTGGCTGCCCCTAAATCTTTCATTTCAAACTATCCTGACAACTAAGATTTAAAATCAGAAATCATATTCTTACCCTTCCCAATGAGCAACATATCATCAACATACAATGCAACAATGAGAATACTATCACCATCAAACTTATAATACACACAGTGTTCCGATTTCAATCTCACAAATCTAATTGACAACACAAAGGCATCAAACTTCAAGTACCACCTCCTAGGAGACTGCTTCAAACCATACAAAGACTTCTTTAACTTGCAAACCAAATTTTCTTTACCTTTTACCATGTAATGCTCTGGCTATGACATGTAGATTTCTTCCTCCAAATCACCATGAAGGAAAGTTGTCTTCACATCCATTTGTTCTACCTCTAAGTCATAAGCTGCTGCAAGAGATAACAAGAATCAAATGGATGTCAGCTTTGCAACGGGAGAGAAGATCTCACAATAATCTATACCCTCCACTTGTGAATACCCCTTCGCAACCAATTTGGCCTTATACTTCTCAACATTGCCATCTACACCAAATTTCTTCTTGAACACCCATTTGCATCCAATAGGTTTCCATCCAGTAGGCAAAGGCACCAAGTCCCAAGTTTGATTCTTTTCCAAAGAAGCCATCTCATCCTCCATGGCCTCCTTCCAAGAACTTGCATCTTTCATATCCAAAGCCTCTGACACAGTTCTAGGTTCATCACTTTTAGTAAGCAAAGGAAAAGCACAACTAGAATCAAGCAATGTATAACCAAACCTCTCAGGTTGCTTTCTTATTTGTGTAGACCTCCTCAAGAGCTAAGGTTGAGGTTCAACTTCTTCATCTGAGCTTTCAGAGTTGCAAGAGCTCTCCTCATCATCAGGTCCAACATTGTCTTTCTATTCAGTTTTCTTAGGGGTAGCAAGAAACTGAACAACATCCTCTTTCTTTTCTTTTTCTTCTAGCTGTAAAATAGTGGAAGAAGGTGTTAGCTCTCTAAAGATGACACTTCTGCTATACAACACTTTTTCAACTACGAGATCCCAAAGCTTGTATCCTTTCACACTAACACCATAGCCAATGAATATACACTTAATAGCCTTGTTCTCTAATTTTGACCGCTTCTCCCTAGGCACATGTGCATATGCCTCACAACCAAAAACATGAAGATGCCTTATTGAAGGATTTCTACCAGACCACACCTCCATGGGTGTCTTACCAACAAGAGATGATGTAGGAGATCTATTTACAAGATAGCAAGCAGTGGCAACAGCTTCAGCCCAAAACTTTTGTTCTAGGCCAGCTCCACTAAGCATACTCCTGGCCTTCTCCATCTGTGTCCTATTCATCCTCTCTGCAACTCCATTTTGTTGCGGGGTATATGGAGTTGTCTTATGTATTTCAATCCCAAGTTCCTTGCAATATTTATCGAATCCTGTAGAATAGAACTCACCATCGTTGTCAGTTCTCAAACACTTAATCTTTTTACCAGCCTGATTTTTAGCAAAGGCTTTAAACTCCTTAAACTTACTATAGGCTTCATATTTGCTTCTGAGAAAATAAATCCATGTCCTTCTATTGTAATCATCTATGAAAGATACAAAATATACAAATTTTGATAACGAAGGAACATTAACAGGACCAAATACATCAGAATGAACAAGGTCCAACACACTAGAAGACTTATGAGAACTTGAGTAAAACTGAACTCAGTTTTGTTTTCCATATATGCAATGTTCACAAAAGTCAAACTCAAGATTACAATCATCTAACCCCTCAACGAGGTTTTTATTTTTTAGGGTTCTAAGACCCTTCTCACCAATGTGGCCAAATCTCTTATGCAATAACATTGTCTTTTCAACAGGAAGCTTAACTTCCAAAGCATGAATACAACCATCAAGACTAGATACAACAGATTTATTCACTGCTCGTATAGATGGTGGGGATGAAGTGACTGCTGCCCTCTTTCTTGAGTCAGAAGAACTATTACATTGTGAAATGCATGCCTCTAGCTGAAATAGAGTACCTCTACTAGTACCCTTAGCAAGCACCATAGCTCCTCTAGTCATCTTGCATCCTTCTTTCAAAAAGACAACCTGCACACCTGCATCATTCAACATACTTATAGAAAGCAGGTTCCATGCTAAGCCTGGTATGTGCATAACCCTAGAGATCCCCTTCAGACATCCATCAGGGAATCAGATAGAGACTCTTCCATGACCAACAATCTTTAGATGAGAGTCATCACCTAGATACACTCTTCCACCATCAAACTCCTCATACTTAGTGAACCAGTCTCAATGTGAGGTCATGTGGAATGATGCACCAGAATCAATCAGCCACACATCATCAGATGCATGGGTTGCCAAGGCTGCGATGAAAGTATCACCATCATCTTGTGACTTGTCAGAATCTAAATCTAGGTTCTTCTTCTTCTTTTTCTTTTCCTCTTTGCATTCCTTTCAGAAATGCCCAGTTTTTCCATAGTACCAACAAAGAGCCTTGGACTTTCTAGGAGATTTAGATCTCCCACAGGATTTGGATCTACCCTTCTCAGCTTTCTTGTCCTTCTTTTTCCCTTTCTCCTTGGGTCTTCCACGAACTGCAAGAGCCTCTTTGGCTACCTCAGAAGACTTTCTCTGCATCTCTTCAGATAACAATGAAGAAACCACTTCATCCATTTTGAATGTGGATGTGGTGCTTCCAATAGCCATGACAAGATGATCCCATGAGTTCAGCAAAGAACAAAGTAAGGTCATACAATGATCCTCCTCCTCCATCTTCACACTAATAGATGTCAATTGTGCAACCAACATGTTGAAAGCATTCATATGATCTGCAATAGATCCTCCATCCTCCATTCGAAGAGAATACAACTTCTTTCTCAGAAAAAGTTTGTTAACCAGGGATTTGGCTTGATACACATCTCCCAACTTCTTCCAAAGCAAGTTTGTTGTTTTCTCCTCATGGACATTTAACAGGACAAAATCAGCAAGACTAAGTCTTATGAGACCCTTAGCCTTCCGATCTTCGAGATCCCAATTAGATTGTGACATTGTAGCTGGTTTTGTGCCACTAATAGTTTCCCAGAGGTCTCGATCAACAAGCATGTCTTCCATCTTGTGCTTCCACAGCTCAAAATTAATGCCATTGAATTTCTCCACCTCTATCCTTTTAGATGTGCTTGCCATTTCCTTGTTGCAATATGATTCAGAATACTCTGTACAGACTCCCACTCAACTTAAGATCAGCTCCAAAAACCTCTACCCAACAACTAGGACCAAAGGTGATCAAGCTCTGATACCAACTTAAAGGAAGCTAGGTGTGTAGAAATCACTTCCTACACTAATCTAACGAGGGGAGAGCTATACAAATTCAATTTAATCTTTACAATTATAGTAACATGAAACATATAATAGAGATATTGCAGCAATACACATAGAACCAGAAAGAAGACAGAAGAAGAGAGACAAGATATATTGTGGGGAAAACACTTAACGGGTGAAAAACCCCACACTCAGAAACTTGCACAATGTATTATCAAAACTAAATATGGTTTACAATAAACTTGCAATGCAAACCTCAATAGTCTTCGACACTCATGTCTAGAGTCAATCCGGTAGCATAATAGTACCTATTAATCACATACTACATCTCCACCTCCAAACACCTGTTTATATATAAAATACAAGGCAAAATTGGCTCTATCTTGGAATGGGTGTCCAACTTGGCCTCATGGCCCAAAACCCACACCTATGGACACTTGGTCAACATTGTAAGATGCATCTGACACTTGTCCACAACCTCCATCCCAAAGAGGTCACCTATTTCCAAAATGGGCTATGACAGATGCTCTTACGACCATCATAGAATCTGTCATAGCAGTTACAACTTACAGTTGTAAGAGAATCTGTCATACATAGGCTATAAATAGCATATTCTCTTACATGTCATAGTCCACCTTGGGGTGCCCAAAGATGCCTTTTTCAAAGATGCTCTTTGACACATGTCTTCACCTATCTTACAAGCTTCTATTTCTGACTCTTACATGTCATAACTTCATCATAGGAATCCGTCATAACCATTTTGGTCAACATTCCCTTACACAACAGGCAAGATACTGACACATGGAAAAATACTCCTACCACAAAGTGGGATGCCTATCTCCTCATGTGAGGATAAAATTACAAGTTGTCATCTTCCATGTAGGATGACACATCACTGTGCCACATCTCATAAAATGACACTATGGAATTTACAATTAATTTACATCATAGGCAATGAATAAATAAATACAATCAAAATAATGCAAGGAATTACCAAGGTCGACACACCTTAATTCCCAACATACAGTGCTAGCACTGAAGAAGGAAGGAGAATGTAGAATGTGTATAGACTCTAGAGCAATAAACAAGATCACAGTTAAGTATAGATTTCCTTTACCTAGGATGGATGATATTATGGATTATTTGAGTGGAGAAAAATATTTCACAAAGATAGACTTGAAGAGTGGATACCATCAAATCAGAATTAGAGAAGGAGATGAATGGAAGACTCTTTTTAAGACAAATGAAGGATTTTATGACTGGTTAGTGATGCCTTTTGGATTGACAAATGCACCGAGTACTTTCATGAGATTGATGAATGAAGTCTTGAAGAAATTTTTGGGTAAGTTTGTTATTGTATATTTGGATGATATTCTATTTTTTATTAAAACAAAAGAAGAACATTTGTGGCACCTGAGACAAGTATTGTAGAGACTGAGAGAAGAGAAATTTCTGATAAACATCAAGAAGAGTAGTTTCATGAAGGAAGAATTGGTATATTTGGGATTTGTGATCTCTGCAGAAGGATTGAAGATGGACCCTGAGAAAGTTAGACCAATTGTTGAGTTTCCTACAACAGAGAGCATTGGAGAAGTTAGATCATTTCATGGATTGGCTAGTTTCTACCAGAATTTCATCAGAAATTTTAGTTCAGTATGTAACCCCATGATAGAGACAATGAGAGGTGATAGAAAAGACTTTAATTGGACATCAAGAGTAGATATAAGTTTTGAATTGTTGAAGCAAAAAGTGACAAAGCAACCTGTGTTGGCATTACTGGATTTCAATAAGGTATTTCAAGTAGATTGTGATGCAAGTGGGAATGCAATAGGAGTAGTATTAAGTCAAGAAGGTAGACCTGTAGCATATTTCAGTGAGAAGTTGAATGATGCAAGGAGAAGATATTCAATTTATGATTAGGAGCTATATGCATAATTCAAGCCTTGAAGAAGTGGAGACATTATTTGTTGCCTAAGGAGTTTGTGTTGTACATATATCATCAAGCTTTGCAATATTTGAATAGTCAAGGAAAGTTGAATCAGAGACATATGAGATGGGTAGAGTTCATGCAGAGTTACACTTTTGTGTTGAAGTGTAGGAGTGGAAAATAAAACAAAGTTGCAGATGCATTGAGTAGAAGAAGGAATTTGTTGACAGAGATGAGAATTGAAGTATTAGGATTTCAAGAGTTGAGAAACATGTATGTAGAAGATCTTAATTTTGCAGAACCTTGGAAAGCATGTAAGGAACCTATTATGATAGATAGGAGTAAGTGGTTCAATTATTTCATTTAGGAAGATATGTTGTTCAAAGGAAATCAGTTATGCATACCTAGAAGTTCCATGAGAGATAATTTGATCAAAGAGAAACACAGTGGTGGATTGGCAGGAAATTTTGGCATTGATAAGATAGTGGATTTGGTAAGTGAAAATTACCTTTGGCCTCAGATACATAACGATGTTATGAAATTTGTGTAGAGTTGTAGAGTTTGTCAAGTTGCAAAAGGGAGTAGTTAGAATACTGGTTTGTACAAATCTTTGACAGTACCAGAGAGACATTGAGAAGACATAAGTATGGATTTCATAATGGGATTTTTGAAGACACAGAGAGGACATGATTCAATATTTGTAGTGGTGGATAGATTTTCAAAGATGGCACATTTCATGCCTTGTAAGAAGGCAACTAATGCAGTGCATGTAGCTGACCTATTTTTCAAGGAGATTGTGAGATTGCATGGATTACCTAAGAGTATAATTTCAGATAGAGATATCAATGTTCTTGGATACTTTTGGAAGACACTTTGGAAGAAGATGAAGATAGACTTGAATTTCAGTTTAGCATTTCATCCATAGACCGATGGATAGATAGAGGTAGTGAATAGAAGTTTGGGAAACTTGTTGAGATATTTGGTTGGAGAGAAGGTAGGAAATTAGGATTTGATTCTTTCACAAGCAGATTTTGAGTACAATAATTTAGTGAATAGGAGTACTGGAAGAACACCATTTGAGATTGTGACAGGAACTAACCCTAGAGGAGTTGCTGAATTTAGAGATATCAGTATGGAAGAGAAAAGAAGTGCAGAAGTAGAATAATTTACAGGACACATGGAGACATTGCATAACCAGGTTAAGAAGCATTTGGAAAATATGAACAATAAGTGTAAGGAGAAGGTAGATGAGAAGAGGAGACATAAAGAATTTACAGTTGGAGATGAAGTGATGGTGTATTTGAGAAAAGAAAGATTTCCAGTTGGGACATATAACAAGTTGAAGATGAAGAAGTTTGGACCTTGTAGAATACTCAGGAAGTTTGATTCATGAAATGCATATGAAGTAGAGCTACTGGAGACATTGATTATATCACCTATTTTCAACATTATAGGCCCACATCAGTATCATTGAAGGTATTTTGGATAACAGAGTTGGACACAACACCATAAGAAGACAATAGAAAGAATATCTTGTGAACTAGAAAGGCAGATTGGAAGAAGACTCATCTTGGATTTCTTAGGTTGAGGTAGACTGTCTTGGTTTTCCTCTAGCCCCAAAAAAGTGAGGGATTCACTTTTTTAATAACCCTGGATGTCTAATGTAGGAGCATCCCTGGTTCAAGAGCAATCTTGCATCAACCAAAAACATTTGCATTTTAATTTGTTTCTTTTCATTTTTCAGTTCAGTCAGTAGCAGTTTCTATAATTTGGTCTACATTCTACTGTAGTTGCATTTCAAATCTTGTGGAGATGAACTTAGTATCTACACACATTCATGGACATCATATCCAAATCTTAGATCATTTGGATTAGGTACCAGTAAGATATCGCTATCAAAAGATTGACTATTTTCTCAGAACAAAGCATCTTAACAGTCTCAGACAATTAGCTAAAGGAGAGGACTTGTAGAGCATTTCATGACTTGTGGAGTTAAATGACACATCATTCAATGTTGTTTGGTTCATGGCTAACCTTCCCTGAGATCCATACATCATTCCATTCATTTACGGAGGAGTTCTTCATGATTAGGTCTGATCTATCCGTGTACACACATTACAGCTCTTCATGGGAGTTTGTGATCTTCCTTGGCTGACGCAGAGGAGTCTTATGTTTCGAAGATGATATATATTGATGTAATAGATACCTAGGAAAGTAGTTGATCACTAGTTCATAATTGATAGTTTGAATTTTATGCGAAGGAGCTTCAAAGCTATATCTTGTGCATATTCTGCAACTGTGAAATTAGGCTTGTGAGCCCTAATTGTAAGCCCGCATGTTTTCGGACAATTTATATTTGAATTCTATGATATACTAAATGACTGAATCTACATTTTCTTTAGATCTTTGAGTTGTTTTTTTTGTGTTTATTCTAGCTACATGACCTGGACAGTTCACCTTGTGGACCCTCCTAACTGTGACTACACCATTTGAGTCACCAGCTACTTCTACTTCATCCTCCATGAAGAGATTAGCACCATCCTCCAAGATATATTCTAACTTTGGAAGATCATCTTTTTCTAGTTCAAAAAAGTCTACTGTTGCATTAATAGGTGGTGCCTATAGTGCAAGCCTTGCTTGTGGTGGAGGAAGACTATTATGATTCTGGTTCCTTGCAACATTGTTGGGATAATTAGAAGTATTTAGATATGTCCTCCTTGGGATGTCCTTGTATGGAGGAATGGACAAGCCTTGGGACATTTTCTTCTTGAGTGCTAGTAATTCATTTGCAAGCTTCTGCACCATAGGATCTGTGGTTCTAGTGGAAGGCAAAGCCAAAGGGGCTACCCTCTAGCCTTGATAGAATCCTTTTTAAAGTTACCCACCAAGATCAAATCATCTTCTATTTTAGTAGCCAAATTTTGAGCATTTCCAAGAGCAACTGGGACTGCTCTCCATAAAATAAAACTTACTTCAGGCAATTGAGAATTGATGAAGAAGCACTTCAAGTTCTTAGTTGTGGGTTGTGCAATAGTTGGGATCCTATTTTTTATCTTATTAAACTTTTCCACAAACTCATGCATGGGTTCATGTGGTTTTTTCTTCATTTGTGTGAGTTGGGCTAACAAAGCATGAGCATCTTCTACTAGCTTGAATCTAGCTTTGAACTTTGTTCATAGAGTTGCCCAACTTGTGATAGTTCCTACTGCAAGATGGTAAAACCAATCAGCTACAACACCTTGGAGTGTTTCCACAAACAATCTTACAAAAAAATCTTCATGTTCCACCCCAAGAACTTCGCATGCAATGTAGATTGCAGCGATATGTTCGTCTAGGAGTTTCTTGCCATCACCATAGAAATAGGGGAAGTTCTTCCATGAACCTCGAGGTAGATCATGTGTTGGTGGTGTCAAAGCCAGTGGACCAAAAGTAGTTCCCCATGGACCTTAAGCAACCATTATGTTAGGGTTGTATGGACAATGAGGCACTAGTGTGCTTCAACCAATGAGTGTGGCTCTTGGTTGCGTGTCCAGCTCCCCAGCAGAGTCACCAAAAACTGTTGGGAGAATATTTTGTCACCGAAAAAATGGTAACAAAATGGTACTTTCAACCACAACGTGATAAGATTGAATCTCTCCTTGAGGAAAGGGAAGGCACCCTTCTTATTTCTAACTAAGAACAACAAGGAATTAATTACACTTATTTACACTAAACTTATGATATGCGTGTTTCCATATCATCCAATTCTCTTCCTTTAGAATTGATGATTACTTACAATTTTATACTTAAAACCATTTGATGATTACAATATATCATAAACTATAAAACTACTTGTTGGAGAATTAATAACCAACATTCAGATTAGTGCATGTCAATCACAAGAAACCCACCAAAGCTCAAAGACTTTTGTTGCTTCTTATACTAATCAGAAAATGAAAATGGATGGAACAAAGTGCAGCCCAAAGTCTCCACCTTATTGCCAATGAAGATTAAATAATCAAGGATAATAACTTACAACCCAAATTCTTCAAAGTCACCTCCAATCATGAATACATAACACTTCTAGAAATGATGTTGCAGCTCAAAGACTTCAAAATCAGATTTCTAGCACCTTCCAGTTCATATACATTCACACCACAATCCAATCAAAACCACAAGAATATGTAATGGAAAATATGTAAGAACATTCCCATACACAAGAAGTTTATTTCAACACAAAGATCGAATGCCCACTTGACTTTCTTGTATTCATTGAAATAAAGATTTACACTTTGAAATCAAAGTTTCAAGTTCTTTCTCAATGCAGTAGTGTTTCACTTCATTAGCCAAAAGATAAAATTTACAAATGAGCACCCTCTTATTTATAGAGAGGAGCCGTTGAACAAAAATAGGAAAATTCTAACTACCTTGACTTAGTCTAGATAGAGTTTGATTTTTCTTAGGACTCTGTACTTTTCCTACATGCAAATTACATATTAAAAAACTACATATGAAATGTAAATTACATATTATAAAATTATATACGAAATGCTTTGAAAATAAACTAAATATTACAAAATTACATATGAAATGCATTGAAAATAAGCTAAGTGTCTGTAGACATAGTAACTTCGTCCTCTTTATCCTTTTCCAAGAAATCTTCATATCTCTTCAATGTCACCTAGACATCGTTCTTGCTTGGTCCTGGTGTATATTTGAATATAGTGAGGACCCTTGTGATGGAGTCAAAGATGTTGTTTGACACTCCTTTATTCCCATCCAAAATCTTCTACAATTTACCCAAGATCACTTGAAAATGTACCAGTTTATCAATTGACACCAATGAAAAGACTTCTAGCTTCGTTTCGGCTTGAACCAATGCTGTGAACTCTTGGATATATGTGTCAATAGGGAGGGTCTTCTGGTTGCCAACCAACATCTGACAAGGAAGTTCTCCAACTTTATCAGAAATGTCTAGCCCCATGGTACTTATACTTCATATTTTTCTTTGTAGGAGTTGCCTCTAACATTGGCTAAGAAATTGTAAGAGGGCGTTGAAAATATCCAGAGTTCACATATTTTTCATTTGGTAGGAAATATGGAAAGGTGGAGAAAATCTACACTTTTGCATTAAGGAACAACACTTGGTGTTGGGGTGGAGAAATTCTCTGCCCTTACATGGTTTTTTATGTTTCTGGTGTAAGGTTAGAGAAATTCTCCACCTTGACATGGGAAATCAATTTCTTACATAGTGCAGGGCCAGAGAATTTCTCCGCCCTTACATAGGGTAGTTCAAACAAGTGTAGGTTGGAGAAAATTCTATGAAGTGCATTTAGGTTAACAATTTTTTGTGTATGGACAGAGAATTTTTTTTCCCTTGTATAGGGTAATTTAATTGAAGTGCAGGTCAGAGAAAATTCTTTGAACTGCACTTGGGTTATTGGGTAGGACATGGCTTTTAGAGAAAATTCTCTGAATGACATGCCTAGCATTTAACCATGTCATTCAAAGAATTTTCTCTGAAAGACATGTCTTTTCATTAGACATTTTAAAGGTTTGGTTTGTGTTGTTCACGAAATTTTCTTCGAACAACACTAGACTTAAAACCAGTGATGTCGTTTAGAGAAAATTCTTTGAACAACATACTGCTATGAGTAGTTCAAGATCATAGGCAAGATAAAACCACACCTTCATTCCGTTTTAAAGGTTTTGTTGGCGGGGATTATTTCCTGGGCAACACAAACCTGAGACTAGGGTTAGGTTTCTATGGCATTCAGGAGAAAATCCATGACTCCTCACTGTGATTTGCAATGGTTGGTTTGGGATTAAAATGCTCAAGGGTGTAAAAACACTAAAACAAAACAAAAATGAAAGGAAATAGAAATAAAACAAGGTAAAGGGAGAGAACAATAGAACCCTACCTGGAAGAAATGTGATTGTTGAAAACCAATGAATCTTTGCAAAAAATCGCATGAAACCGAGAGATTAAACGGTGAGGAAGGGTGTAGAGATGCTTGGAAATGGCAAGGAATAATAGTAAAAAATCAAGGTAAAAATAAAAAAGACAAAGCAGTAATTTATATAAATTATTTGCAATAAATACCATAACCACCTGCTCTTGTCAGGTTAACGTGTTGGGTCAGAGAAATTCTCTACCCTTAAATGTGTAGGGTTTTTCTCCAGCCTTACACAGGAAGAAAAATCACAAGAATGCAATGGCAAAGGAATTCTTCATCCTTGCACGTGATGAAAAAATGTCAAGTCGTAGAAAAAAACTGACTTTACATATTTGAAGGGGTGAAGTTTTACGCAACTCAAAATGACTTTTTGAGGTGTGAGACTATGCATGAGGACAATTTGATTTGTCTCATTTTACATGCCTAGAGATCGTGGGCTAAGAAATAGACAAATTTTGTATGGGTTATCCCATGAATTGAGTCATGTAAATTCGAGGATAACAAGTTTGAAACTAAGAAAAGAAAGTGTCGATCTCGAAGAACAATTTCTCTTTTGGCATCAACTAAGTCTTCAAAGAACCCATTGAGTTGGTCAAACCTTCGTACATGGATATCTTTTTGAGTCAAAGTAGAAAAGTTGTTTTTCATATATTAAAATGGAAAGTAGAAGCATGATACACATCTATGACCTTGAATGCATTGTTCTTTTTTGGAATGATTTTATATCTTTTTGGTTTACCTTCAAGATTCTCATATCTTGTAACTAGTCCAAAAGAGTGTTGCATATGTGTTGTCTTTGATGTCAACTGAGTGGCAATGTGGAAAGCAAAGGAAAATGTGAATATGTTGAGCAGTCAGAGGAACAGGTTAGAGGAACAGTGATGATGTGAGACAAAGGATCATAATCATATGTACACAATCATACCTTATCTTCTGAACTTCATATGTAAGTTCATGATAAGTGTATGTTACAATTATCCTTGATGTGTTGTGTTAATAATGAATGTCATGAAAGTTATGTAGGTTGCATATGTTATCCTTTGGATGATATGAAGTCATATTGTTTGGCACTGGATGAAGAAAGTTTGAAGAAAAATTGTCTAAGTATTGGTTCAGTTAGGAAAGGTGTCACAGGCTTAAAAGAATGTACCGCATTCTACTGTATTTGAAGATATGAGCCTGCGGATTGACCAGATGGCTAGATATTGCTCCAAGGCATCTATGGTTCAAATATGAGATCATCAAGTCTACCGAAAAGTGTTTTAGAGTTAGAAGAGTGAAGGTAGTAATGAACTAGGGTAAGTGCAGTCACAGAGAGACAGAAGATTGCTCTGCACTTCTCCGTAGATGAAGATTTGACATTGCAATTTGGAGGACATGTAGGTATGAGTACAAGGTATACATGATTCAAGTTTCAAGTAATAATGTACCACAAAAGTGTCTCCAAAGTTAGCTCTATGAAGACAAGTCTTGTTGTTGGTTATGGTAAGTAGAGGGAGATAGTGGATGCCACCATAGTTCACTGCAGACTAATATTTGGCCTTGTTGATTGAATGATGAGCTCATATGGCTGGTTGGTATGCTTAGTTCAAGTTACAATAATTTTTGTTTACCGCAAGTATGATCTTCAATGCAAGACTGTGTAAGTAGAGTATGTTAAGGATACTGACATCAATGTTCAAGTGTTTGCACCATCATAAAACAACATGGATTGATAACATGAGAGTATATGAATGATTTGCAAGTCATATAATTTTCATTGTGTGGTTTGCATGGTGTAATTTTGTCTCCTTCGATACTACTTCAGGTTTGGAGCTAAATGCAAGGAAGGATAAGTGTTCACTGGGCTAACTTGGTGTATGCTAATGATTATGCCCAACATGGAAGAGTGTGCTAAGGTAAATTAGGTCCTGATTAAATCTTACTTTTTAACCACATTGGATTTCTACTTACTGCAAATGTTTAGGAGCCAACTATTGTGGCCATTACACATTTCATGTTACACGTTTCTTTCTAGCCGACAAAGGAGAAAGTTTTTAGAGATTGTGGAGAATATAAATATAAGATCAAAGTTGTTGAATGATGTAGGTGATGTGTATTGTGTGATATCATTGATAATATGTGAATAAACTAACCGCATAAGCAATTTTGAGGATGAAATGTGGAAAGGATCAGTTTATGTAAAGCAATATTATTGCGGAGGTAATTGTAGGTGATGTGGTGACAAAGAAGAGTTTCTGAAGGTGTTTTGATGTTGTAGAACTTGGTATTGTGAATATGCAGAGATGAAATATTTTTTCAAAGTTTGGAAAGGTCAGTAGAAGGTTGAAGCAGTCAGTGTTTTTGAAAGAAACAATTACGAGTCAGATAAGTATTTTGTTGCAAAGGTTGAAGCCTCTTTGTGTGAAAGTTGTAAGTGTTGTAGTAGTTTAGGGAGTTGCAACTTCCTTTGGGTTGTAGCCCATAAATGATTATGTAAACTTGTTTTTATTTGTGAGGCTAGATTTGGATAGTAGATCCAAGCAGCTTGCTCACTATGGTTTTTCCCTTTTAGGGGTTTTCACATAAATCTGGTGTTATGGTTGTGTACTTATGTGTTCTTGTGCTTTAAATGCTTACATTTGTTTGAATGTTATTGGAACAAAAGAATTTGATTAAGTACTTATTCACCCCCCCTCTTAGTACTTATGTGTGTTCAACAATTGGTATCAGAGCTAAGTTCATTGATACAGTCTAACAGTTGAGGTAGATCTTGGAGTGGAACACATGGGAACTAAAATACTATTTAATGAAAAGAATCCTCCAAAAGATGATAAAGATATGACAATCTTTAATCCAGAAGATTGTGAATTTGATTATGAAGGAGAAGTCATTTCTTCCCTAGAAGATTTGGATGTAGCAAGGAGAGAAAATGAAGAATATAAGATTAAGCTCAAAGAATCAAAAGAAGCAATTGCCAAATTGAAAGTTCAAATAGAAGAAGGTAAGAAGGTTGAAGATTGTCTAAATGCTAAGCTCAATGAAAAATCAATTGAATGCTCCAAACTTGAAGAAGAAATAGTCTCTCTAAGGAAATAATTGGAGAAAGCAAAGGATCAGATAGACAAGGGTCTAAAACTAAAGAAAAGCACCAACATCCTTGATGAGATAATTAGTAGTCAAAGACCTCTAAAGAATAAAGGTGGCATTGGATTTGAGAAAGGCCAGAGTTCTAAAACAGATATACCTAAATGCATGCTTGAAATGAAAAAGGAAGAGCCCTACACTGAAGACTCTAAGGAGACTGAAGATGAGGAGCAAGAGTTGGATGATGATGACTTGATACATGCCAGTAATCAAAAGAAAGATTTCAAGAGATCTCCTCCTAGACAAGACGCTACTTTTAGGTTCTCTCAATCCTTTTATGGTTACTTTTATTCTTGCAATAAATTTGGTCATAAGGTTATTGATTGTAGAACTAAGGCAAGAAGAAATAATTACATGGGGAAGAATTCATTTGTGCCTCCAAAACATGATGCTGTGATCTCTCATTCCTTTTATGGCTATTGCTATGCATGCAATAAGTTTGGTCATAGGGCTGTTGATTGTAAAACCAAAGTAACGATAAATGGTTATATGAGTGTAAACTCATACAATGTTGTCTGCTACAAGTGCTACAACTTTGGGCATAATGCAAGATTCTGCAAAAGTGATTTTGGGAAACCACTTGTTCATGATAAGAAGATAGAGGAAACTGTGACTCAACAAAAGAAGGAAATGGAAAAGATATGGAGAAAGAAGACATAACAAGATAATGAGAAGAAGGGAGAATTTGTGCTTCTGCCTAGTGCAAATGGCTTCATTGTTGATTAAGAGAAGGCATATGGTCAAGGGCAGCTAACCAGTGCATATCTATTCTTTCCCCCTTGAATATTTGTGGATTCTACAATGGAACCTAGGCATACAAATGAGTTGACATGAAATTGATATATGAGGTTGTTTATAAGGCAAGAGAATTTCTTTCCCCCGAATTTATGGAACAAAACCATAAGATGTAGAGGATTGCGGAATGGATTTGAGGCTCTGTGGATTTTTAGAGCACTTTGACAACAGTTACCTAACTAGATAAAGGTGCATTAAATGTGGAAAGTTAGGGAAAATGTGAGATACTTATGCTTCATTTGCACGACCAAATCTCATTCAAAACTAAACTATTTACATCTAGAGCTAAGAAGAGAAGAAGGAATTCAAAACACTTGGCAAATTTGCAACCCTAGGGACTGAACCCAAAGGTATTTTTTAGAGTTGTTATTCCATGAAAGCCTAGTTTGTGAAATTGAAGAAATTTGAAATGGCTACTCCTCAACTAGTTGATGTTATTGAGAAACCAAGGATGAAACATAAGAAATTTCCTTAAACAAAGCCATGGAGGTTGATAAGGAAGGGGCATTTTCAAACTTTTCGGCATATGTTGTGTACACAAAAGATGTTAGGTTTTACATTCAGTCCAAGTTGGATGAGATTAACCATGTAAAGTTTGAGGAGCTTAGAGATCAACTCCTAGATGATGATGTTATCTACAAACTAGAATATGCCAATGTGGGGGCCGGCATATGGAAGGATTATCCTAACTTTTGCAATGAGCATGAATGGATAAGATACATTTTGAGAAGAATTCATGATGAATTCATGTATCTTGATAAGCCCTACAGGATCACCAAGGATACAATTAGGGTAGTTACTAGGTTGTGTTCAACCGGACCTGTACCGGCATAAAAAATGAGAAGCTCACTGAGTTGATAGGCGCTAAATTTGATAAGAGGTGTTGCAAATATGTGCCTAATCAGTGTTGTCATTGATGTCAACATATCTTTGTTGCCATTTGTGTCAACTGTATCCTATTTTGTTGCCTATTTAGAAGACTGGAATGTTGAGGATAGATCAATTTATGCGGACCATATGGCTGTGTGGAGGTGATGAAGGGGGTAAATCATAAAACACACAATAACATAAATTGTACATATAAAGTAGAATGATGTTTTATTAATATGGGCAAAACATTACATTACAGAAGCTCAAATACAATCAGAGAATGAATCCCCTATAGGTTGCAACACATTACAACTTCCTCTCTTAAGACTCTGGAATCTTCAGCCTTCTGTAATCCCAAATCAACTATGGTTTGTATTTTCCCTCCTTTTTTTTACTCTATACCCTCCCCCTTAACTCTACTTCTCCAAGGGTTCCCAAATATGGTCATATATAGCCCTTTTTGGTGGCCACCAGCTTAATTTTGAAATTTGCATCTCCCTCCAAAAATAGGTCGACTTCACAGGGCCATAACTTTTGATCCGACCGTTGTATTTTCAATTATAATAGCTTTTAAGAAAGCTCTTGAAAAGTTGGTTGTGCACAAGTAGTACCTAAAGGTAGACTTCTTGGGTTTCCCACCAAATTTCGGGCCCATCTGGAGCTTCTAAATGCCTCAAATTTGACCTTGAATATTTCAATAGGATTTTGGAATTTGAAATTTTAATATCTCACAAATGACAAATGATATTGAAGTGATTTCTTCACTATTAGCTTCAATTCACCATTCTGGAGGTCCCTGTAAGATTTTGTATCCAACCGTGCACAAATGCAAACTTACTAAAAATAGTAACCCTACCAAATTTAGCCCTTATTGAAAAGAAACAACATTTTTTTTTGGTTGATGCAAGATTGCTCTTACACCCTGGATGCTCCTACATCAGACACCTAGGGTAATTTGAAAAGTGACCCTGTCACTTCTCATGAGTTAGAGGGAAACCAAAATGGTTAACCTCAGTCTCAGATAACCATGATGAATCTTCAACAGGTCTTCCTTTCCATTTCACCAAGTATTCTGTATACTACCTGTTTCTTGTACTCTTACCCAAACGGCTATCCAGAATCACTTCTATCTCCTCCATTGAAGTAGATGCTAGAATATTCCACTGTTCTTCTATTGGTCCATCCTCTTTTCCACCTTCATGATATTCTAATAAATCAATAATGTTGAAAATAGGGGAAATGTTGATCTCACTCGGCAGCTCTACCTCATAGGCATTTCCTGAATCATGTTTCTTTAAAATTTTGCATGGTCCAAATTTCTTCATTTTCAACTTATTGTATGTTCCAATTGGGAGCCTTTCTTTTCTCAAGTGAACCATGACTTCATCTCCTACATGGAATTCCTTATATCTCCTCTTCTAATCTGCCTTAGCCTTGTACTGAATATTCATCTTATTAATGTGCTTTTTCACCTCTTCATGCAAATTCTTCATGTGTTCTACAAAGTTTTCAGCCTCAGCACTTGTCTTTTCTGCTTTGTCTAGATTCCTTAACTCTGAAGCATTTCTTGGACTATTCCCATATACAATCTGGAATGGTGATTTACTAGTACTCCTATTGATAGAATTGTTGTAAGCAAATTCTACCTGTGGTAAAATCAAGTCCCATCGCTTGGGCTTATCTCCTACTAAGCATCGTAGCAGGTTACCCAAACTCCTATTCACCACTTTGGTCTGTCCATCAGTTTGTGGATGGTGTGCAGAAATGAACTTCAAATTATTCTTCAACTTCTTCCACAATGTCCTCCAAAAATAACCAAAAAACTTGGTATCTTGATCTGAAACTATGCTCTTTGGTAGATCGTGTAATCTCATCACCTCCCTGAAAAATAACTCTGCAATATGAACAACATCATTAGTCTTCTTGCAAGGAATAAAATATGCCATCTTCAAGAATCTGTCCACCACCACAAAAATGGAATCATGTCCTCTCTGTGTCCTTGGTAAACCAAGAACAAAATCCATACTAATATCATCCCATGGCTTTTCGGGAATAGGTAGTGGCTGATACAACCCCGTATTCTAACTTGTTCCTTTAGCCATCTCACACACTCAGTAACTCTACACAAATTTCCTCACATCCTGCTGCAACTATGGCCAAATATAATTTTCACCAACAATAGCAATGGTCTTATCTCGACCAAAGTGTCCAGCTAGTCCCCCACTATGCTTCTCCTTTATCAGGTTCTCTCTCATGGAACTCCTCAGGATGCACAACTGGCTTCCTCTAAACAACATGCCATCTTGGATTATGAAATCCAACCATTTTGTCCTATCCAAAGTAATAGGTTCCAGACAAGCTTTCTAGGCTTCTACAAAATCTTAATCTTTAGGATACAAACTTTTGAGCTCATCTAACCCAACAACCTCTATCTTCATTTCTGTCAACAAATTTTGCCTCCTACTTAAGGCATCTACAACTCTATTGGACTTTCCACTCCTGTGCTTCAAAACAAAAGTATAACTCTGCAAAAACTAAACCCATTTTAAGTGCCTTTGATTTAACTTTCCTTGACTATTAAGCTACTGCAAAGCCTGATGATCAGTATATAAAACAAACTCTTTTGGCAATAGATAATGTCTCCATTTCTTCAAAGCCTAAACTATTGCATAAAATTCCTAATCATAAACTGAATACTTTTTCTTGGCATCATTAATCTTCTCACTAAAATAGGCAATGGGCTTACCTTCTTGACTCAAAATAGCTCCTATAGCACTGCCACTAGCATCACAATCAAATTGAAATACCTTATTGAAATCTGGAAGTGCCAAAACAGGATGCTCTGTGACTTTCTACTTCAACATATCAAAGCTTTTATCTACTCCTTTAGTCCATCTAAACTCTTTTCTATCCCCTCTCATTGTCTCAGTTAGGGGTGCACAAATGCTACTAAAATTCCTGATAAACTTTCTGTAAAAACTTGCCAAACCATGAAAAGATCTTACCTCGGAAGCACTCCTTGGCGTAGGCCATTCAATGATAGCCCTCACCTTCTCTAGGTCTATCTTAAGACCTTCCTCTGAGACAAGAAATCCTAGGTATACCAACTCCTTCTTTGCAAAACTACATTTCTTTAGATTGATCAACAACTTCTCGTCCCTCAGCTTCTCTAAAACTCTTCTGATATGCATCATATGCTCATCCCAAGTCTTACTAAAAATCAAAATATCATCTAACTAAACAATAACAAAACTTCCCAAAAATTCTTTCAATACCTCATTCACGAGATGCATGAATGTGCTCGATGCATTGGTTAGCCCAAATGGCATGACTAACTACTCATACAAACCTTCCTTTGTCTTGAAGGCTGTCTTCCATTTGTCTCCTTCTTTGATACGGATCTGGTGATACCCACTCTTTAGGTCAATCTTTGTGAAGTACTTGGCTCCACTCAAACAGTCCATTATGTCATCCATTCTTTGCAATAGAAACATCTACTTGATCATGATCTTATTGATGGCCCGAGAATCTGTACACATTCTCCATTCTCCATCTTTCTTTGGTGCTAGTACTACAGGTACTGCACATGGACTTAGGCTCTCCCTTATTAGTCTGTTCCTTAATAGCTCATGAACTTGTCTGTTCATCTCTTCACTCTCTGTAGGAGTCATTCTATGGGCTGCCTTATTCGGCAAACTAGCTCTTGGTATCAAATCCATTTGGTGACTTATCTTCCTCACCAGTGGTAAACCTTCTGGTACATTATCAGAGATAATATCCTAAAATTCTTCCAACATATTTGAGACTTCTACTGGTACATCTTCACATTTCTCTTGACTAATCTTAGGAATCAATGCAAAGCAATGACGCTCATGCTTCATACCCTCAAAAAATTTTGTACCATCTACCAAGCAAACTTTGGGAGTACTACATACCTTTTCTTCCACCTCCTTCAAGGGCTTCAATTTATGATGAACTCCATCCTTTTCTAGGGAATATGTGTTTGCACGGCCATCATGCATAGCACTCCTATCATACTACCACAGCCTCCCCAACAGCATATGACTTGCGTCCATTGGTATGATATCACACAGCACCTCATCATGGTAGTCTACAATCTTGAACTTCACTAAACATTGCTCATTGACCAAAGCTCTATGGTCCTTCTGCAACCATGCAATCTAATATGGATGTGGATGCTTTCTTCTTGTCAACTTCAACTTGTCAACCATTTCCTCTGAAACAAGATTATCAGTGCTCCCACTATCAATAATAATATCACAACACTTACCTTCACATTTGCACCTTGTGTGGAATAAACTCTTCCTCTGATTGGGTTCTTTCTCCTCATTCAACAAAGTTCTTTTGACAACTAGGGTTTCTCCCCTTTCAGCATCTTCAGAGCGTCAAATTGTGCAACTCGTGCATTACCATTAGGTCTTCTATTCGTCCTTCCTTGATGTTGCGGACACTCGTATGCTCGATGCCCTTCTTCTCCACATTGGAAACAAGTTCCTCTGAAACCTCCTCTTTCAGGTCCTTGCCCAAGTCTGCCCCTTCCTCTTCCTCTTCTTCCTTGCTCACCATTATTCTGGTCACGAGGACAGTAGGCATTATCCCCTCTCTGATTTTGACTGGTTCTAGCTTTTTCACTTTTCTTTTGATCTTCATTACGACCTCCATAGGGTCTTCCACTAGTCTTTCCACCTTGACCTCTTCCCCTTTGCTTGGTATCGAATCTTTTATTTAGCTTCTCTTCCACCTTCAGGAAAAATGGGTACGCATCTTCTATGGTGGTCATTCTGACCAGGCTCAACTCTTCTTGAATACTTGGCCTCAACCCATTAATGTAACAAGTTACCTTCTCCTTGTTGGCCTCTCCATGGCCTATCCTGATACTGATCTTATAAAAATCTTTTGTATGCTCCTTAACAGACTTGTTACCTTGCTTCAATCCTTGCAGCTTCTTCAGCAACTCCATCTCATAGTCCACATGAATGAACTGCTTCTTCAATTTCTCCACCATCCGATCCCATCTGGTAATCTTTGCTTTTCCTCTTCTATTTCTCTCTAACTGGACCTCCTTCCACCAAATACTAGCATGGCCCTTCAACTTTGTCTTTGCAAACTTGACCTGTTCTAGGTCTTCCACATCTTCATACTCGAAATACTCCTCCATATCATTGATCCAATCAATAAGTTGTTTTGGATTCAAATCTCCAGAATAGGTAGAAACTTTGATCTTGGGCCTCTTTCTGATCTTTGAAATGGACCTCAACAACCTAACTTTTGAAGGATCTCCCGTAGCTTCTTATTCTTCCTTAGATAGCTCTTCTTCAACTTCATCTTCGCTTTCCTCTCTCCTTCTCGGCTCGAACCCTCTGCGTAGCTCCTCTTGCAATGCATCAACTTGTCTTTGTAGGGCTCTAAAACCCTCTTCTATCAAAGCATTCCTCCCACCACAGTTTCTTCATGCAGGCATCTTGATCTCTGCAAAAAACCCACAACCTCAGATCCTAGTGCAAACTACCTCACAATCGGTGATCTGTCTACACACTTAGGAACCCTTGCTCTGATACCACTTGATGAAGGGGGTAAATCATAAAACACAATAATAGAAATTGTAAACATAAAATAGAATGATATTTTATTAATATGGACAAAACATTACATTACAGAAGCTCAAATACAATCAGAGGATAAATCCCCTACAGGCTGCAACACACTACATCTCCCTCTCTCAAGATTCTAGAATCTTCAGCCTTCTGTAATCCCAAATCAACTAGGGTTTCTATTTTCCCACCTTTTCTTGACTCCACACCTTCCCCCTTAACTCTACTTCTCCAAGGGTTCCCAAAGATGGTCATTTATAGCCCTTTTTGGTGGCCACCAACTTAATTTTGAAATTTGCATCTCCCTCCAAAAATAGGTCAACATCATGAGGCCATAACTTTCGATCCGACCATTGGATTTTCAATTATATTACCTTTTTTGAAATCTCTTGAAAAGTCAGTTGTGTACAAGCAATATTTAAAGGTAAATTGCTTGGGTTTCCCACCAAATTTCGAGCCCATCCGGATCCTCTAAGTGCCTCAAATTTGACTTTGAATATTTCAATAGGATTTTGGAATTTGAAATTTTAATATCTCACAAATGACAAATGATATTGAAGTGATTTCTTCACCATTAGCTTCAATTCACCATTCTAGAGGTCGCTGTAAGATTTTGTATCCAACTGTGCACAAATGCAAACTTACTAAAAATAGTAACCCTGCCAAATTTAGCCCTTATTGAAAAGAAACAACATTTTTTTTTTGGTTGATGCAAGATTGCTCTTACACCTTGGATGCTCCTGCATCAAGAGGATTGTCTAAAGTAGCTCCAGTTAAGATTTGAGAGGTCCACATGAAGATTTGAAGAAGCTATGGCCATCTAAGTAGAACCGGGTTGTGCTGTGTTCAGAAGAGACAGAGTGACAGTAAACTGGTCCAGATTGTTCCGCATTGAAATATTATGATCTGTGGATCTAGAGGCATGTTTGGGAAGTCAGTGTGTATCATCAACTCAAGTGGTTTGTGGTTTGGAGGTCCGAAAGAAATCTTTCTAAGTTCACAGTTATAGCAGACAATGTTCTTGAGATTCTAAATGAAGATGCAAGTGATTCTGATGATTTGGAGGAGTATAGATGTTTTTGTTGAATTTAATGTGTTTGTGAAGGTCTCTGGATCATGTGATTGCTGTCTTGGAGGCTTGCATTGAAGATTGAGCTCATTGTTGAATATTTCTTCCTTGATGTTGATGTTCTTCCTAGTCTTGGCTGACCGGTTGATTTAAGCATGTTGCGGATGATCTAAGAGCAATTCTCTGGAGTGTGGCGTGTTGTTGGAAGAAGATTCAAGTCTCAGCTATGTTTGACCGACAATATAGTGATCCATGTTAAGTCAAGCCAACCTTGATGTTCATTCCAAGGTTGATGAAGCATATAAATACTTGTTGATGAGTTATGGAAATTTGTTCTTGTGCGAAAATGATAAAATCCCAAGAGAGGTACAGAGGCAGAGTAGAGAAGAGGAGAAGCAGAAGAACAAGAGCAATAAAAGATGAAGATATAGGGAAGAGGTGTTTGGGGAACAGAGCAGAAGTTTATGAGCCTTCAATGGGACTGAACCAGGCATGAAGAAGATGCTATTTCTCAGTTCATTATCTTTGTGTTAAACATAAATTCTTGTAGGCAGTGAGCCTCTTTTGAGCAGTGAGCTCTGGGAAGTGCGCCCGAAGGCATGTGCCTTATCTTTTCTTCTAATTACTTTTAATAGCGTATGAATCTTGTGGGTTAATCCCCATCGTGGTTTTCCCTTAACCGGGTTTCCACGTTAAAAATTTTGGTGTTATGTGTGTTCATTTTGTTTTTGCTCATGTGTTGATGATACATGCTTTAATGTTTACATCATTAATCTATTTTAAGTGGTAAAGAAGAATTAATAGCTACAAGTGCTAAAATTTTGGGATAATTTCACCCCCCTCTCAGTTGTCTGACCTAATTCCAACAATTGGTATCAGAGCTAGTTCCTCTAAAAGAAGCTTAACTGCTCGAGGAGATCCAGGATGTCGACTTACAAGAAGGATAGTCTGAGATTTGATGGAACAAATTACTCTCTTTGGAAGAGTCGCATGGAGTGCCATTTGTAATGCATGGGTGATGCTTATTGGTTGATAACTAAGGATGAGTATAAACCTCCGGAGAAAGGTCCTTCAACTCGAGATGAACTCAAAGATGCTGAAAATAACATTCGAGCTAAAGAAGCCTTGTTGAGTGCCCTGACTGATATAGAAATGACAAATGTCTTTGGACTGAAAACTGCTGATGAAATCTAGAAGAAGTTGGAAAATCTTTATGAAGGTGATGAATACGTCAAATGTGCCAAGCTACAAAGTCTGAGAGGAAGATATGAAAATTTGAGAATGAGTGAAGATGAAAACATCACGACCTACATGCAAAAGATAAATGAACTTGTGTGTGGTATCAGGTGTGCTGGTGGAACTTTGGGAGAATTAGAGATTGTTGCAAAAGTGTTTAGATCCTCACCTGATTCATACAAACATAAGGTTGCTACTATAGAGGAGATTAGGACTGTCTCAAAAGTTACAAGAGATCAGTTGATTGGCAAAATTTCAGCTTTTGAATTGAGTGAGTTTGGTGATTCTCTTCCTAAGTCTGAATATGCATTTAAAGCTAGTATTCATGGGAAGCAAAGATATGATCTAGGTGAAATCTCTTCAAGAAGATCAAACAGATTTGAGAAGGCAAGGAAGGATCTTGAAGATAATGAAACTGAGCTTGATGATCTTGAATCCCTTTTTGCCAAAAGATTGCCAAGATGATCCGGTAAGTATGAAGGAAAGTTGCCATTCAAATGTTTTGCTTGTAATAAGATTGGTCATTTTGACTCAAGGTGTTCGGAGAAGGTTTTAGGGATAAACCCTAATAGATCTAGAGGTCAAAAGAAATCCTACTATGTCCAAGAAGCTGGTGAAGGAGTCGCAGATGATGAATCCGATCACGGAAGTTCCACTGATAATGATTGGGTGTTCATTGCTATCAAAGAAGAAGATCCGGTGCCTACTGAATCTACTATCTATACAAATGTAGAAAGTACTTTGGCTGCTCAAGTTGTAGAAAAGGATGAATTGGTGATTGACAGTGGATGTTCTCATCATATGACTGGTGATGAAAGTAAGTTTGTAAGCTTTGAAAAATATGAAGGTGGACTTGTGAAATTTGGAGACAACTCAGCTGGTAGAATCCATGGAAAAGGATCCATCTCTTTTGATGGTAAGAATAACACTAATGATGTTCTGTATGTGGAAGGATTGAAGCATAATCTTATCAATGTTGGATAGTTGGTTGGCAAGGGTTATGATCTCTGATTCAAGGATGGAAAATGCAGAATGTTGGAAAGCTTCAGAACTGAAACTGCATCTGGTACTCAGACTAGAGGTAACATCTTTCATTTAAGTAGTTTTGGTAAAAGTTGCTTGATTGCTTAGGTTGATCAGAGCTAGCTCTGGCATAGGAGAATGTGTCATGTGAATTTTGATAACATTGTCAAGATAAGTTTCACTCAGGCTATAAGAGATCTTCCAAGACTTGTGAAACTTACTGATAGCATGTGCAGAGAATGTCAATTGGGCAAACATAACAGAACTTCATTCAAGAGTAAAGAACAATCATCAAGTGGATTGTTGGAACTTGTGCATACTGATCTTTGTGGTCCTGCTAGAATTAGGAGTGTGTAAGGAGACATATATTTCATGATGCTGATTGATGATTACTCTTGGATGATGTGGGTAACCTTCTTAAAAGAAAAATTAGAAGTTCTTGACAAATTTAAAGTGTTCAAGGTTATGGTGGAGAATGAGATTGGTGTGAAGATAAAGTGTTTAAGGTCCGACAGAGGTGGAGAGTTTACCTATGGTGAGTTTGATACATTTTGTAAAAAGCATGGAATAAAAAGACAGTTATCTACTCTTAGGACTCCTCAGCAGAATGGAGTTGTGGAAAGAAGGAACCAAACCATTCAAGAACCTGCTAGGACCATGATGATGGAAGCAAATGTTCACAAGTCTATTGGAGAGAAGTTGTGAGTATTGTTGTCTACACTCTTAACTGGGTGAATATCAAAGGCAACTCTGGTAAGACCCCTTATGAACTATGGTTTGGTCATCCTCCTACTGTAAGATATTTTAGAGTTTTTGGTAGTAAATGCTATATCAAAAGAGATGAGGATCTAGGCAAATTTGATGCAATAAGTGATGAAGGAATATTTTTGGGTTACTCTACTCAAAGCAAAGCATACCAGTGCTTTAACAAGAGATTGAAAAAGATTGTTGAAAGTGTGAATGTCAGAGTTGATGAGAGCAAAGAAGGACATTCTAAGTCTTGCAGATATGACTCAGATGATCAAGATGAAAGTCAAAGTCAAGGAAGGCAAGTTCAAACCCAAACTCAGATCTAGATTGATCCAAAAAATCCAGTGACTCAAGAGGATAGTGCAAAAGTTGAGGAACAAGCTCAACAAACAGAAGTTCAAGCAAATCCTAAAACTCCCAGGTATGTAAGGATGAATCATCCTAAAGATCAGATCATAGGAGATAGAAATAAATGTGTTTGAACTAGGAGAAGAATTGCTGAAGATCAAGAAGAGATTTGTTTGATTTCAAAGATTGAACCAAAATCAGTAAGTGAAGCTTGCAATGATGAAAACTGGGTAAAAGCAATGGAAGAAGAATTAATGCAAATTGAAAAGAATCACACTTGGGATCTTGTTTCTAGACCTAAGGATAAAAATGTGATTGGAACTAAATGGGTCTTTTGGAATAAACTAAATGAAGATGGTGAAGTTGTAAGAAACAAAGCTAGGTTGATATGTAAAGGATATTCTCAAGTGGAAGGAATTGATTTTGAAGAAAATTTTTCTCTGGTGGCAAGAATAGAAGCAGTCAGATTATTTCTTGTATTTGTTGCTTTCAAACATTTCAAAGTTTATCAGATGGATGTCAAGTCAGCATTCTTGAATGGAGAGCTAGAAGAAGAAGTCTACATTGAGAAACTAGAAGGATTCTAGTTGTCTGATCAACAAGATATGGTCTACAGATTGAGGAAAGCATTGTATGGACTCAAACAAGCTCCAAGAGCCTGGTATGCAAGATTAGATAAGTATCTACTAAAATTAGGTTTTAGCAAAGGCACTACTGACAATAATCTCTACTTCAAGATTGATCATGAGCACATTCTGATTGTTGAGGTATTTATTGATGATATCATTTTTGGTGGAAATGAGAGTATGTGCAAGACATTTGCTAATCAGATGAAAAGTGAATTTGAGATGTCAATGTTTGGTGAAATGAATTTCTTCTTAGGTTTGCAAATCACTGAGTCAGATAAAGGTATCTTCATATCTCAATCTAAGTATGTGAGAGAATTGTTAAAAAGGTTGGGGATGGAAGATTCAAAGCCAGTGGGTACACTTATGGTAACCATATGCAAGTTGAGTAAAGATGATGATGCCCTTAAGAAAAATTAGAAGAGGTATAGATCAATGATAGGAGGACTACTCTATTTGATTCAGACTAGACCTGATATCATGAATGAAGTTGGACTTGTTGCTAGATTTCAAGCTGATCCTAGAGAATCCCATGTAGTAGTTGTAACACCCCGCCTTGAACACCTTAGAGTAAATCACATTTAAGCTATATGAAACAGGAACATTTTTTTTTTTAAAGTGTTTAAGATAACAAGTAATGTTAACATAACTAGTTACGACATATTCTCTAAGGATACAAGGCTACATTACTTTACAAACTAACTAACATGATTTAACATACATCAGTAACTGATCTGAATCCAATGCAGAAGTAGATAACGTATTCCTATTCATTACATATCGTTAAATGATACATGGTCAAATGCATAACTGACATCATTACATTGCCATTTTTAGACTACATCAGAATTACATACATTATGAATGATCTGTTACACAAATCTGGTACAAGATTATACATACATCTTCATCAACTGGTACAAGTACAATTATCTGGAATAAATCTTTTCTGCACATGAACTTCGACGAGAATAACCAATGGATAAGGAAGCTCTTCCACCCGACCATGTGGAACCCTAAGGTCCACCCCCCGAGCTAGGAGTTAACATGAGGTCCCAAACAATAACAGTCAGGTAGACATAGACAAGTATGAACAAAGGATGATCAAATGCCAATACAACACATGGCAATAACATAAACAACACAATACAACTTCCAGAGACAACACATAACGAATGGGGAGAGTACAACCAGGGAATGCTAGGCTGCAGTAGGGAGGAGTGTCATCACATGGCTTGTCATGGGTTGTCCTGGTAAGCCTTCCTAGGCCCCGGCCCCCTATCTTGGGTTGTCCTAGTAGCCTCTCCCAACTCTCGGCCCCCATACAACGCTCATGCGGAATCAACGTACCTTTCATGAGGACAAGGTAGTTGATCTTGCCATTCCAGGCCTTCTCATCTCATCTCAAGCCTAAACAAGCACTTGAGCCATGAGTGAGGCATCACTTATCTTGTTTAGTGTGCTTAACTACCCAACCCCCTAATTCATTATTTAGGTTATCACTGAATTATCAAACTCCCACATGGGTTGTCCTGGACGCCACTTTTGGGCTCCGGCCCCCATTGAGAGCCACTCCCCTACCTGCATCTAGAAGACCCTACTCAACAACATAGCAAACATCATCAAGACAACGATGATACATGAACCATGCAAGGCATTAACCATCTTGCATAACAATTATTCTGATATGACATATGTGTAATAATGCAAGGCATTCCCATCTTGCATATCAACTTAATTTCAAGGACATACTCTTTCCATGGCTTCCAAAGAAGTAACTTATAAGAAAAATACTTCTTCACGAATACCAATGTCTCCCCATTGTCTAATCCAACACAACATCCCAAACAAACAAATAAATCACCACATTCATGAAGAGCCTTTCTACACATCACGATGCATTCAGAATATTTACATTCTTTCACAACACCAGAACCAAATTCCTTATGCATATCAAAAGGTGACGTAACTTCATTAACTCAAGACACTTATCAACAACTTTACACGAAGTCAAAACACAACAACTTTGGCCTCTGGAAATGAACCCTTGACAACTTACACTTGACCATTTCATACAATTTCAATTCACACTAAACTAAGCAACTCAAAAATCGCAAAATAGTATAGGTCCATTATTTAACTCCAATATGAAAATGTACTTTAATTTAAGTCTCTTTTCTATATCTAATCCCAATTTATTTAACCTACTTAATTTTACATAATAACATATAATTAAAACATAACTAAGTAAATAAACTCATTTCCATTATTTTATTAACTTTCAACTATGGATAACTCACTAGGTTTAACTAAATGAATTCCAATAATTCATTCTAAAAAGAGTCACTCCACTTACTATAATGTGGAATTCATAATTAACCTTAAATGTTCTCTCACACAAGATATAAATATTTAATCTATTTAATCTGTCGTATAATTTAACCAACCCGACTATAGAATTGCAAAAATAATGTTTTTATTAATTAGTTTGAACATTGGACTATAATTTTTATATATATATATATATATATATATATATATTTTGTTGAGCCGACATTAATAATAATAATAAAATACTAACAATTATATTGACAAAACAATAATAATGAATACTATAGGTTATTGGATAGCAAATATCTTCCATCTGAGAATAAGTAAGTATCTGCATCGTTAATTTACTTGCAATCTGGACTTTGTATAATATGCAATAATTTTCAGTAGTAGTGTTGGAAATTTATTCAATGACAAATCTATTTTTAAACATTTTTACATGAGCTATTCCACAGAGTGTGAAAAATAGCCCAAATGGATTTACTTATCACTCATTTCTTACTGCAATTTACTTTTGCCGAAATTACAAAATATATTCAATATTGTCTACACTAAGAATATATTCATTAATAATCATATAGTTTTATTTACTTCCTTATACATACATTAATAACCTTTAATATATGTTTTTTTTTTTTTTTCTAAAGAGAACAACCATCCACCATACTGTGGCATGGATGTAACAGTAGGCGTCCCAATAGACTATGGGAGCAGTGACTCCACAAAAAGAATAGCTAATACTTTAAATCAAATTTTACATAAAAGTACTAAAAGTTGCTAATCAAAATATCAATTAGAAAAGAAACTATAACAACTAAATTCACAGTTGTTAAACAATAACCAATCTACTTTATGACTCGTCTAATACTTGATGATATTCAGACACACTAAAAAATAATTTTGATTATGACTTAGTTCAATATTATGGGTTATACATTACTAATTATTTAGCAACTATAAAATTACTTCCCGTGATACATAAACCCTTTGAAATTTTGAGCATATTATAGGTATAGCTTGTTTATTAAAGCATTTATTGTGGGTCTGATATGATAACCCTGTTCAGAGTCTTTAGCTGAACAGTTTAGTATACTTCTCAGACCTAAATATAAAATTCAGGCATAAAGCATAGCTCAATACCTAAATTCTTCCCTAAACCTACTTCAACTTTCTAACCTTTGTAAGGAATTGTTTCACTGCAAACAATAGCCAGTAGAATCGTAAAGCAAAATTGCACAATCTGATATACTCACCTAAGTTATTTTCTTCGTAACTTGCAGTTAACTATCTCTCTGACTATTTTAAATTATTTATTGAGATACATTTGATTTTTTTAATTTTCTCATTACAATACAAATGAATTGCATCTCTCTATAATATGTATACCTATATCTCTTATAAGGAAGCGTCATCTCATTGCTATGACTGGCAGCTTTATCAGTAATCTTAAGGGAATTATAGTTAATACCAGTTGCAGCAAACC
The DNA here is from genome assembly GCA_027924645.1 of Cunninghamia lanceolata. Taxonomy (NCBI): domain Eukaryota; kingdom Viridiplantae; phylum Streptophyta; class Pinopsida; order Cupressales; family Cupressaceae; genus Cunninghamia; species Cunninghamia lanceolata. Next base: position 533,907 of record BSBN01000204.1, on the reverse strand, counting down.
TAAGAGCCATATTTGTGTGTCACAGAGTGATGGGATAATTGCCTGTCTACTGAGGAGTACGCAGAGTTGAAGCAGCTAAAGGAAAATAGTTAAAAGCTACCATTTCAGAAGTAAGGCAGAAGTTGTAATACAAGGTGGCCTCCATCAAAAGGATGAAGCACTCACCATTTATCAGCTATGGCGCAAGCCATAAGATGCTGATCCCACCTCTCGTAAGGAAAACACCCAGCGCAAAGCAATGATCTATTTGAATCATACTAGCGAAGATACTTGAAGGATATAAGCACTGTAAATTCCAAACCCTGCCTTATTAACTGGCGACTATAAATGTGCGCCCCAAAACCATTTAGCACAGCCAGAATTACAGGAGGATGTCAACATATTTGGCAGGCGTATTACCAGACCCATCATTTTGCTAGCGTACAAACCAGCCTGCATGAGGATAGAACTTTGGAGCTAGAAAACTAATTTCAATCCACATAATCCTATTGCAATACACCTACCGTTGGTTTGAATATGTGCATGGTCGACCTTCTTGCCCGAGCTGGGCGCTCATGAGGACACCCTAACTTTATCACTGTACATTAAACTATGCAATGGAACTAAAACTACTGCGTGACTTATATTCTTCGTAGTAATCGTACCTTTCTACATTTTGGGTATTCATTTTTGAATCGCTTTGATGGTCCTCCACAGTGTTAACCTTCCCAACTTCAACATCCTATTCAGCATAACACTTATCAAATAAATGTTGTTGCTATTGTCTGTGTTTTGCTCCTACTCATTTTATTCTTATTCTAATTCTTCTTCTTCATCATAGGCTTGAACATGATCTTGATGATAATATTTATTGTGCTAATCTGAAGTAGGAAGCAAGGCTTTGTATCGGTTGTTTTTAGAGGGCACCACCGCTATTGTTATTAAATTATTGAAAATGAGTTTGCTAAATCAACAGAGATCAGGCGAACCAGAGAAAGGATAAAAACAATAGCCATGCAGAATTCATGTCAAGAAATGATTCACGACTAACTCTCTCAAACTTGAAGTCGGTTGATTTTTTTTTTTGTAATAATAGTCATTATACTGACAATCCAACTGCGTATAACTGATTCATTGATCATTCCAATTGGCAAGGTAATCGAGTAACTGTATGCAGGCACCTCACGGGTACAGGAACTAGGGTTCAAAGAAATGCACAAATGATTATATTAATCTGATACAGATCATGCATAAATTTAGAGGCTATTTTCTTTCTTTTTACCAATTCGAAACCCTAAACAATAAAACTAGACTCATATTTTCTTCTTAACCATTTATGCAGATATGGGTCGGTACTTAATTATGTCTCTAACAAAAAATTGTTTGAAATGAAATGGTTGCAGAATAGGTATAGGATAAATTATCAAGGAGGCTCTAGACTATCAAGCAAAATGCAAATTGGAGGAGTAAAAAGAAACAGATTTCCATCCTTTCATAAAAACACAAATAGAATCTGGAAGACAATAGAACCTGTATCTGAAGCCTAGATTCAATGCAGAACTCACTTCCTCGGTTGCAGAAAACTCGATCCTTCTTCTTCCTGCCAAAGTCCCCCCCTCCTTGCCTCTACAAACTTTTCTTTTATAACACAGTCCCTTCCATCGTCCAAGGAACTCGGCATGCGATCCCGTGCATCTCCCTCCTCAAGATATACTTTTATTTAATTTAATGATCCCAAAAAGGTTACTTTTTTAAATATTAACACACAATTCCGACAACATTTAATTACTTTATAGCCGACCAACCATATTGTATTTAATAAAGTTATAACATTACAACAATCTATAATTGTACAACTATATATTAATTTATTTTATTAATTAAGTTGTAAATCACAAATTAGGACAGAACTTACAACTATTTTATTTATTTAAATATTTATTGTAAATAATATTATATTAAATAATACAAAATTTCTTACAATTTTATTTAACAACAATACTTCTATAAAAATAATAATTTATTTATAACAATTATTAACAACTATCGACATTGTGCTCAAATATCGTCTTTTATCAATACATTTAATTATCAACATTATACTTTCCATAATATGATTCTATTTAATGCACAACGATACCTTACACACTTAGACACATTCAGACATCTTCGGACCTAATTAGACTTCAAAGTACAACATTACCTATTAGCAAGTCATGATCAAACAATAGACAACGACCACAAGGGTAAACTGACAACCAGACAACACTGACATGGGACCTCACGTTAACTCCAAACAACTAATCCATTGGTGAAGGCACGCTCAGACCTGGTAATCAGGTGGAGTCGATGCCTAGTACCTGCATTCCTGCAACAACGCACGGTTAAGCATAACAAAATATATATATCCACATGCAGTCCTGTAGTGAATGGAAATCGAAGTGGTGTAGGGTACTCGAGAGCGAGTAATACAACACTGTTCCATTCACGTTTATGAATAAACGATTAACTATGTTGAACAAGGTATCTGATATTAATCAACAACATAAAACATTCAATCCTCTTACAATCCAATATAGTGAATAACATCAAAACATCTGTAACATCTAGTTCATTTATCAAATTCTAAAACATAAAATAACATAATCCAACATCAGTATATGTTATCATCACAATTAGGTCCATAATGAATTAACAAGATAACACGAGATCCATCATCTACGATCTAAGATACTATCATAATGTCCAATACTACTAAACAAATATCAGTCTAATAGATGACAAGCTGAGGGGCACTACAGTAGTAGTCAAGAGAATTTTTAGATATCTTAAAGGGACACTTGACTATGGCTTGTGGTATCCAAAGGGCAATGACTTCACTCTTCATGCATACAGTGATGCTAATTGGGCAGGAGATGTGGATGACAAGAAAACTACTAGTGGTGGTGCATTCTTCTTGGGAAGAAGATTGGTTTCTTGGTTGAGCAAAAAGCAAGAGGCAATATCTCTGTCTACTGCAGAGGCAGAGTACATAGCAAAAACAAGTAATTACACTCAAGTTTTGTGGATGAAGCAAATGTTGAAGGATATCAGAGTTGTATTTCAAGAGCCTATTACAATCTTCTTTGATAACTCAAGTGCAATAAACATCTCCAAGAATCTAGTGTTGCATTCAAAGACAAAACACATATCCATCAAGTTTCATTTCTTAAGAGAGAAGGTAAATGAAAATGAAGTCAGATTGGAGTTTGTTTCTTCAAAGGATTAGATTGCAGACATATTTACCAAGGCTCTACCTAAGGATACTTTTGAGTATCTCAGAGAGAAGTTGGGGGTTATTACCCCTCCTGATCAGAACTAAGATGCACTAGCGTGCATCAGTTCGGTGGAATTTACAGTCACATCTTGTGATCCAGATTGATGTTAAGGAGATACTACTCAGGGGGAGTAGTCAGTATGCAAATTATTGGAGATCAGTCTGGAACATAGGGGGAGAAAAGATTGTCAATATGTGCCCTTTGCCATTGATGTCAAAGGGGGAGAGAAGTTATGTGAAAAACTAGTTGCTGATAAAAGGAGGAGCAGTGAAGAAAGTAGTTGCAGAAGTGATAAGAGAAAGGGGGAGAAGTTCTTGTATTGATGGTTGAATTAGTTTTTTACATCATATGTTTCCATCAATGACAAAGGGGGAGATTGTTGCAAATATGTGCCTAATCAGTGTTGTCATTGATGTCAACATATCCTTGTTGCCATTTGTGTCAATTGTATCCTATTTTGTTACATGTTTAGAAGACTAGAATGTTGAAGATAGATCAATGTATGCGGACCATATGGCTATGTAGAGGATTGTCTAAAGTAGCTCTAGGTAAGATTTGAGAGGTCCACATGAAGATTTGAAGAAGCTATGGCCATCTAAGTAGAACTAGGTTGTGCTGTGTTCAGAAGAGACAAAGTGACAATAAACTGGTCCAGATTGCTCCGCATTGAAATATTATGATCTATGGATCTAGAGGCATGTTTGGGAAGTTAGTTTGTATCATCAGCTCAAGTGGTTCATGGTTTGGAGGTTCGTAAGTAATCTTTCTAAGTTGACAGTTATAGAAAATAGTGTTCTTGAGGTTCTGAATGAAGATGCAAGTGATTCTGATGATTTGGAGGAGTGCGGATGTTTTTGTTGAATTCAATGTGCTTGTGAAGGTCTCTGGATCATGTGACTACTGTGTTGGAGGTCCGCATTGAAGATTGAGCTTATTTTTGAAGATTTCTTCCTTGATGTTGTTGTTCTTCCGAGTCTTGACCGACTGGATGATTCAAGCATGTTGTGGATGATCTAAGGGCAATTCTTTGGAGTGTGGTGTGTTGTTGGAAGAATACTCAAGTCTTATCTATGTTTGGATGATAGTGTGGTGATCCACGTTAAGTCAAGCTAACCTTGATGTTCATTCCAAGGTTGATGAAGCATATAAATACTTGTTGATGAGTTGTGGAAAGTTGTCCTTGTGTGAAAATGATAAAATCCTAAGAGAGGTACAAAGGCAGAGCAGAGAAGAGGAGAAGCAGAAGAAAAAGAGTAGTAAAGGATGAAGATATAGCGAAGAAGTGTTTTGGGGATAGAGCAGAAGTTTGTGACCCTTCAATGGGACTGAACTAGGCATGAAGAAGATGCTATTTCTTAGTTCATTTTCTCTATGTTAAAGTGAGCCTCCTGTAGGCAGTGAGCCTCTTTTGAGCAGTGAACTCTAGGAAGTGCACCTGAAGGCATGTGCCTTCTCTTTTCTTCTAAGTACTTTTAACAAGGTACGAATCTTGTGGGTTAATCCCCACTGTGGTTTTCCCTTAACCGGGTTTCCAGGTTAAAAATTATGGTGTTATGTGTGTTCATTTTGTTTATGCTCATGTGTTGATGATACATGCTTTAATGTTTACATCATTAATCTATTTTAAGTGGTAAAGAAGAATTAATAGTTGCAAGTGCTAAAGTTTTGGGACAACTGATTCACCCCCCTCTCAGTTGTCTGGCCTAATTCCAACAAGAGGACCCTGACTGTAAATGACATAACGGGTCCAGGTGTTTGGTATGCTGCAATGGGCATTGCATATAAAGTTTAATTCACAAACAGAGAGGGATCCACCACTGGTACAACAATTCACACTGCTTACCAGATGGTAAAGGAAGGCAAGGATTTTGACCTCTGTGAGGTCATGAGAGTGCAATTGCTAGAGAACCTAAAGAGGACAAAAGAAACAAGATGCAATTTTAGGTATGGTACACTTATCATCTACCTTGCATTCTATTTCCTAAACGAATTGCCTGGTTTTAAGGGGAAAGTATGGAAACAACACCTTCCTATTGCTATAAAAATTAAAAACAACATGAAATGATTTGGTGATTGAAAGAATTATAATACATTGTATTGGGGTTTCTTCAAAACCCTACAAACTGATATGCATGCAATTGATAGAGTTCCATCCAATAGTATATAGAAATTCAGAGAACAAATCACATTTTTGATTGACAAAGACTATACAAATATGGAAGTGGTTTAACCTAGAACTCATGGATTCCAATACTGCCCTATGAGGTCTCTATAGAAGAAATCAAGACCTATGCTGATATTTCACTCATCAAGCCTAAAGATACAATTGCTGAGAGATTTGGTACTTATGATGAAATAATTGATAAGAAGAATAAAAGAAGTGCAGAGGAGCACCTTGAGAGGCATAAAGATGAACTGCACAAGAAATGGAGTATTCCACCAAATTCCACTTCTGAAACCCCTGTGGAGGATCCACAACAAGCTCTTGTTATTCTACCTTCTACCCAAGGGCCTAGAAGGACCAGTAGGTCCACATCTTCTATTGTAAATGCACCACAACTCTCTAGATCAACACAAACTATGTCTATAGGAAGAAGAGTTGCTTTTGAGACTTTGGCACAAATGAAGACTACAAAGAAGAAGCATGCTAGGCAAAAGCAACTTGATAAAAGAAAGAAGACTCAAGTAGAGGAGGTTGAAGAGGAAGAAGAAGAAGGAGAGGAAGGCACCTCTCAGCTGAAGAAGAAAGAGAAGTCAAAGAAAACTCCTCCAGTGGTCCCACAACATGAGCCTCTACAATCATATGCAATCTTCAATGTAATTGTGCATTATGGTATACGGAAGGATACAATAGATTTATATCTGGTTGTGCCTCCTGAAGACCAGAGAACCATAGAGAAAGTTGTAGTGATGTATATGCTCAAATATAATATGCCTTGAATGACATTATTGAAAAAGTTTCGGAGAGCCTAGCTCAGGCTCTGAGGCAAAGAAGAGAAAGAGCCATAGAAATGGGTGATGAGCTAAGACAACAAGCTCTTTATAAGGGTGAAACTAATGTCTCTCAAGAAGATAAAGATAAAATACCTTAAATTCAAGCTAAGGAGCTAAGGACAAAGCAAAGGGTAGATGCTCTTATGAGCATGGAGAAAGGTGATAAAGATAAGATTCAAAAGGAGACTAAAGAGGTGACCAAGAAAATTCTTGAAGAAGTGAAAATTGGTAAGAATGTAGAGCAACCACAAGTTTCTCCACCTCACATTGCAGTATCTCCTCTACATGACATAGATTAGAAAAATCCTCAAAAAGAGAAAGAAGAGAAAATTACAAAAGATGAAGAACACGTTGCACAAGGTGAAGGAAATACATCCCCTGATCATAATGTTGGGCATGATGATCCTCCTCTAGAGAATACAGAGCAATAGGGTAATCTTGATTAGCAAGAGGAGTAGATGAATGTAGATGTAGGGGAAAGTTCAGATAAAGCACAAGACACATCTTCCTCCTCCTCTCCAGTTGACTCAATCAAGGATTTTTTGGCTCAACAATTGCAAATCCAACTGGTGATTACTCCACTACTTTTATAGTTCCTAGTGTTGGATGGACAAGTTAACTTGTCCAGTATATCTCCTCTCCACAAGTTACAACTTGGAGATATACTTCAATCCTCAACAATACAAGAAACTTTGCAACAAGTTGAAGGGGCTGAGATATTAGAAGAGGCAATTAAGATAATTCAGGAAGAATTGCTTGAGGCAAAGAAAGATCCAACTCTGCCTCTTACTTAGCAAATGAAGCTTCTATTGGAGTCTTTCAAGGATCATTCTTCTTATTTAGAGAAACAAGCAAAATTCAAGCTAACTAAGCAGGTAAATTATAAAATACTAGCTAATGCCTTTGGGAGATGTGCTAATGCACATAATAAAATGCATGAAAATGTAAAAAGCATTAAAAAATGTTTAGAAGATACAAAAGTTTTATATCAATTTTGTTTGAATTGACTTGCAACTACTAAGAGCATAAAGGATCAAATTGACTCTATTCAGTCACAATTAACTCAAGCGGCCAAAGTGTATGATCCATTGAAAGATAAAGATGGAGCCACTAGGGCACAAATAGAAAATCTCCATACCCAGTTGAAGCAACTTTTGGATCAAAGGGAACAAATAAAGAGTGAAATTGGATAGCTTAGGGAAGTGGTGAGTCTGAGGTTAGCAGTCTTGAATGGAATTTTGACAGAGATAGAAAATGTTGCACAAAAAGTAATGGTGCTAGCTACTTTGGAGGAAGTAGAGGAATTGTACAGTCAACTTGAAAGCCAATTGCACATTTTGTCTTCTACAAAGAAGAACTGGGATACAACACTTGCCCAGTTGAAGGTAATTTCCAAGAATGTTCTACCTTCTAAGTAAATTGAAGACATGTTGAAAGTAAGACAAATTTTGACGATTGTATAAATATGCAGAGAATAAGATAGGAATAGTTAGTGCTATTTTGATATGAACAAGGCACTCTGTATATATTATTCATGAATATCATAAGGAAAATGAAGATCTAGATTTTGCTACATCAGTTTTGAAGAGACAGAGGCTACTCCTCAGGGGGAGCGGGCTGATAGAGGATGATAAGGATTGTTTAGACATGGGGGGTCTATATGTTTTGCAGGAACAAAGGAAGACCACTAGCTCTTTGGCATTGATGTCAAAAGGGGAGAAAATTGCATATTAGGTCAATGTTGCCATCAATGACAAAGGGGAAGAGTGTTGCATATGTATTGTCATTGATGTCAACTGATTGACAATGTGGAAATCCAAAGCAAAAGTAAATACGCTGAGCAGTCAGAGGAACATGTCAGAGGAACAATGATGATGTGAGACAAAGGATTAGTATCATCTATACACAATCATACCTTATCTTCTGAAGTTCATATGTAAGTTCATGATAAGTGTATGTTACCATTATCCTTGATGTGTTGTATTAATAATGAATGTCATGGAGGTTATGTTGGTTGCATATGTTTTCCTTTAGATGATGTGAAGTCATATTGTTTGGCACTAGATGAAGAAAGTTGCAGAAAGTTTGAAGAAAAATTGTCTAAGTATTGGTTCAGTCAGGAAAGGTGTCACAGGCTCAAAAGAATGTACCACATTCTTCCACATTTGAAGATATGAGCCTGTGGAGATCATCAAGTCTACCGCATAGTGTTTTAGAGTTAGAAGAGTGAAGGCAGTAATCACTAGTATAATTTTGGCAAATAAATGACAACTAAAAATGACTAAATTCTACTAATTTTTTGTAACATAGCTATAAATGACTAATTAATGACTAATTTGATCATTGGGTAAAAAACACAACTAAATAATTAGTCACACAAATAAAAATGACTAAATAATTAGTCACACAAATAAAAATTAGACAATATGGTATTAAAGTGGGTTATAGCATGCAAGTTAACCAAACCTAACCACAACCTTTCCCTTTAGTCTCTCTATCTCCAGTGGTCCATACCTATTTTTGATCCCAGCCTTTTTCCCATATTAGACAACATGTTGTTTGTTTCCTTAATTCTTAACTTGACCTAGTCCAAAATATGACCCTTGCTTAGCTTAAGCAAACAAATTTTGAATCAACTCCTATGATTGCTTATTAAAAGACAAGCCCTAAGGCATCATTAGAAGATCTCCAACATGCCCACATGCATTCATTTGCATTTTATAAGAGAAGTAAAGAGTAGTTAAGGAGCATCATCAGATTAGGGATACCTTTGCATCCAATTCCTTCTATTTCAACATCTTTTTTTTCCTTCATTACATATTGTGAAAACAAAAACAATGAATTTGACCAAGGTACAAAGTATACTATCACACCCAAGCATAGTAGGTTACTTAAAGGCATTCATAAACATTCCCTTGGCAACCAATGTAAATTCAAAGAGTGTCGAAGGAGCAAACCTCTGAGGCAAAAGATTGTAAAAAAGATAGGATTGTAGTCTTTCACAAACAAAATCATAATAGTGATTCTATCTAGTTGAGTTGTTCAATGACATATCAATTCAATGAGATTTGTCTATTACAAACAAAATTTGATACCAGAGGTGCAACTACAAACACATCTCAGCCAGATCACATGTCATCCCTTGAAGGAGCTAAGTACCCTAATCCTCTTGTTTCAATTATGCTATATTTTAATAACCATGTATTAGGTTCAACTCATTTATGCTAGTTTACATCAGATTTATTTAATTATTTGTTTATATAGATCAACATAAATTTTAAAGAGGTGTAACCTAAAAATTATGTTTTTTAGACAGGGTTGTAGCTCAATCGATGATGATGATGGTGTGTTATTTGATTACACCATCCTCTAAGGTTCAAATCCCCCGTAGGTGCATTTGGCCTAGGATTGACCCATTGGGTGATTTTGATCAATCACTAGTAGAAAAAAAGAAATAAATGACTAAAAAACTACCAAAAATTGGTCATGTGATCAGTAGTTTGGTCACGTGACCATTGGTAGTTTATTTCTAGTCATTTATCTCGTGACCAAATTTATGACCAAATTAATTTTATTCATAATTTAGTCATTAATTTGATAGTATATTTAGTCATAAATTTTGTAGTATATTTAGTCAGTAATTTGGTAGTATATTTAGTCATAAATTTGGTAGTATATTTAATCATAAATTTGGTAGTATATTTGGTAATTTGGTAGTATATATAGTTGTCAATTTTGTAGTATATTTAGTCACATGACCATTGGTAGTTTATTGTCGGTCATTTATCTCACATCCAAATTTATGACTAAACAAATTTTAGTCAACAATTTGGTAGTATATTTAGGCAACAATTTGGTAGTATATTTAGTCATCAATTTGGTAGTATATTTAGTCATTATAATCATTTAGTCATTGATTGTTGTTAACTGGTCATTTATTTAGTCATGGTAGTCATTTTTATTTATTGGTTTCCATTAATTGGTAGTAAATTTAGTCATGATATGAATAATTTATTAAATACCATAAATTTTATAATGTAGAGAAAACATATTATTAAATTTGAATTAAAACATAAAAGCAAATAAATTTGGAAAACTATATATTTTATGATGCTACCAAGTAAAGATTGATAAATTTTAGCCAACACTTTCTATTTGAGAATCGGCCAATAAGAAAATGAAACAAGACAAAGCAAAGTGGCAATAAATATTTTTTTGTATTGGAACAATGCAGGAAAAGAATTACAAATAATAAAAAAGTAGCACAAGGCTGCCATAAAAAAAAACCAGTTTAGGTCTGTCATGTATTGCAAACTACAAGGACTAGCTGAAGAAAAAACCAGTTCAGCGGCCACATTAGATACAATAGCAAAACAATGGAAAGGCAGGTCAGACCGATGAAGCCCTTCACATCTTTTGACACTTAGAAAAGAGATGTTGCCATTGAGCATTCCATAATACATTGTTTCTTTTGGCATTCTATTAACCAGTTTAGGTTCTTTGACTACGGCCTTGGTGCATTCCATATTCTCCTTCACACAAGCCATTGAGGTGTTAACAATCTAAACTAAAATAATGGCAACATGAATAACTTGCCGAGGCAGTTAACAATAATAACAAGTACCAAAGTTGCAACATGTTTTTTGACAACCAAGATTCAAAAAATATAAACAACAAAATCTAAAATGAAATCATGTTAACATTTCAAATTCAAGAATTGAATTCTTAATATATTACTGAGTGTTGAAAGATTTTCACAAAACTTATGGAAGAGCCCAAACAGTTTTAGATGCAATGCAATTCTTTTTCAGCTCACAAGTTTGTAGAAAAGAATCACTTGTTATGGAGGCAAGCAAGAATAGTGTAACCTCAAACTGCAAAAAAAACACATATTAAAGTATTAGCTAATCTCAAAATTTTAATGACATAAATTTCTTGAAGAGCATTGAAAAACTTTTAGTTGGTTTAGGTCATGCAAAAGTTGTCTATATAATAGGGTTAAGAGTATATCAAAAGCTTAACTACTGTAATATATTCATTTATAGATAAAAATTGTTCTCTTTAAGGGCTGGGGGTGATGTCATCACATCGGTGGGGGGCAAAATGACATTATTTAAGGTCATTACTATACATTAGAAGTTCAATTTAAAATATTTCTGTAAACACATCTTTTATAACAAATAATCACCATCGATTAAAAAAAAGAAAGAATTTAATTTCTAAAATCAATTTATTCACCCAAAGCTAAGTTGCCAATCTATTGTGTTTAATTTCTAAAATCAATGTATTCATCCAACAATATAAATTAATCGTGCTCAATTATTGTATTAAATTTAATTTACATAAATTTTTTATATAAAACAATTTATTTATTTACTCTAATATAGCATATTTTGGTCTATAAGAAAATAAGCAAAATACATCATTAAAATGCAAAATTATTTAAATTAACTTTTCAATCTGCCACAAGTCTATTTGCAGAATTTGATCGAGTCCAAGTCTTGTGACAGAGGAGGGATCTAAATATTAATTATATAAATAAAGCTATCTTGAAAATGTTTGTCTATATTCGCCTCTATCCACCATCAGACCCTGGGGCTATTAGCTATGGATCTAATCATGTCTCTTGCATATAATAGAAGTTTGTATTTTAAGGCGATGATATTGATTCCCTGCACTTTCATCGACCTGAATTTGAAAGGATATGCCATGATGCTTTGCTCGGTAGTGGGTACCATACTTTTGACAATGATGGGGGCTTTTATTTCATAGTGCAGAGCAATTCTATTCCTTTTGTCCCTATCTTGGTAATGGGTATCATGATTCTCACTTGTGTTTCATTGTCAGTTGTGTCTCACTATAAAAACAATTGACTTAACATATAGATTTGAAACTTCTACCATTCCTTTAATGCTATACTGTAATTGAGTTGGTGTTCAGCTGGGTGAAGAGGATGCTGGTTCATGATGGATTGTTTTATGTGATTTTGATATTAAATTGGGTATGAACCAAAGTTACACTTCTATGAAATTTGAACCAAGTGACAAAAATGTGGTAGCATTATTGATTTTTGTATTGAATAAAGTTGAAATGTTGGTTGGGTGAATCCCACATTATTATTTGCTATAATGGCCTCATTTCAAATGGGAATTAAAATGCATTTGATCAGACAGAAGCTTTAATGGTTGAGCTATATTGGGTTTTCTCATCGTAGTACTTGGACCACAACACATGAATCCCGCATAATTGGAGGAGGTCTTGATCTGAGGTAGCACATTAGAGATGAGTGTGTCTGAAGGAATGAAGCCACTGCTAGTAGCTACAGGGGAAGCGAGAAGGTCAAGAAAGAAGCCCTCGTGAGTAATCGGGGAGCACAGATAGTTCTGATGCCAGGGTCACCTCAACACCGTAAGGTGGTTGTTGGGCCTTCGCAGTGATACGGGGAGTTCCCCACATCATAGTGAAGGCCCAACAACCACCTTGTGGCAGACATGTATGTGAAATGTGGAAGCATTGACAAGGCATGTGAACTATTTGGCAGAATGCCTCAAAGAGATATCATCTCATGGAATGCAATGGTTGCAGGATATGCATAAAATGGATTTGTTGAAAAGGCTTTAGAAAATTTCAAGCAAATGCAACCAGCATTTGTAAATCCAAATTCGACAACCTTTTCCAACATTCTCCCTGCCTGTGCCAAAATGGGAGCTTTGGAATAGGGTATGGACATCCATCAAAGCATCAAGGATAGAGTAATTTTGTCATTTGTTGTAGTTTCAACTACCTTGGTAGACATGTATGCAAAATGTGGAAGCACAGAGAAGACACGTGAACTGTTTGAAAAAATGCCTAAAAGAAATGTGGTCTCGTGGAATGCCATGATTGTAGGATATGGACAAAATGGATTTTTTGAAAAGGCTTTAGAAACTTTCAAGCAAATGCAATTAGCAGGTCTAAAGCCAAATTCGACAACCTTTGCCAGCATCCTCCCTACTTGTGCCAAAATGGGAGCTTTGGAATAGGGTATGGACATCCATCAAAGCATAATGGAAGGGGAATTTTTTTTAGAAATTATAGTTGGAAATGCTCTAGTAGACATGTATGCAAAATGCCTCAAAGAAATATGGTCTCATGGACTGCAATGATTGTAGGATATGCATAAAATGGATTTATTGAAATGGCTTTAGAAATTTTAAAGCAAATGCAATTGGTTGGTGTAAAGCCAAACTCCACAACCTTAGCCAGCATCCTCCCTACTTGTGTCAAAATGGGAGCTTTGGAATAGGGTTTGGACATCCAACAAAACATAAAGGATAGAGGAATTTTGTTAGATGTATTTATTTTCCTCTAGAACCGTGTGTATTTTTTTAATCACTAATCCTAACAATAGGTGCCTTAAGAAGGATTTCTCTCAGTGTACTTTAGATATATTTTTTAAATATAAATATTACATACATACAGAGAGAGATGTGTATGTATGTGGAAGCATAGACAAGGCATGTCAACTCTTTGACAAAATCCCTCAAAGAAATGTAGTCTCATGGACTGCAACGATTGCAGCATATGCACAAAATGGATTTGTTAATAAGGCATTAAAAACTTTCAAGAAAATTCAATTGAATATATATATATACATAGAGAGAGAGATGTATGTGGAAGCATAGACAAGGCATTTGAACTGTTTGATAAAATCCCTGAAAGAAATGTGGTCTAATAGATTGCAATGATTGCATGATATGCACAAAATGGATTTGTTGAAAAGGCTTTAGAAACTTTCATGCAAATGAAATTGGCAGGTGTAAAGCCAGATTCCACAACCTTTTCCAGCATCCTCTCTGCCTGTATCAAAATGGTAAGCTTTGGAATAGGGTATGGACATCCATCAAGGCATAATAAAAGGCAGATTTTTGTTAGATATTATAGTTGGAAATGCTCTAACAAACATATATGAAAAATGTGGAAGCACAGACAAGGCACACAAATTGTTTGACAAAATGCCTCAAAGAGATGTCATCTCATGGAATACAATGATTGCAGGATTACACAAAATGGATTTGTTGAACAGGCTTTAGAAACTTTCAAGCAAATGCAATTGTCAACTATAAATTCAAATTCTGCAACCTTTGCCAGCATCCTCCCTTCCTTTGCCCAAATGGGAGCTTTGGAACAAGGTATGGACATCCTTCAAAGCATAATGGTAGGGGGATTCTTGTGAGATATTATAGTTTGAAATGCTCTCATAAACATGTATGCAAAGTATGGAATCATAGACAAAAAATGTGAACTGTTTGACATAATTCCTCAAAGAGATGTCATCTCATGGAATGCAATAATTGCAAGATATGCACAAAATGGATTTTTCAAGGATGCTCTCAAAATATTTGAATTAATTAAGCACTCTAGAACATATCCTAACATTGTAATCTTTGCTTGTATTCTAGGTGCATGCAGCCAAGCAGGTTTAGTGGATGAGAGTTGTACATACTTCAATCACATTTGTAACCCTTATTGCATTACACCTATAGTTGATCATTATGTGTGCATGGTTGACCTCCTTGCCCATGCTGGCTATCTTGAAGACACCCTAAACTTTATCATTGAGATACCTATTAAATCGGTGCTAGTTGTATGGATGTGTTTTCTTGGTTCCTATAGATCACATATGAATATAGGCTTAGGAGTATTTACAACAACACTGCTTTTTGATTTGGATCCTAAAAATGCTGCACAACTTATATTCTTCTCCCAAACATCTATCCAGAATTGGGCAGTGTGGTGAGGTAAGAAGATTGATGAAAGATAGAGGAATTAAAAAAATCCTCGGATGCAGTTGGATTGAAGGCCATAAAATGGTACATGCTTTTTGTGTAGGAGACATATCGCATCCATGCTTTTTATTTTTTCAAGGGGAAGCATACCTTTTGCCATACTAAAAGAAAGAAAAAAAATTGATAGTCTAAAAAAATGTGATTAAGTTTCTAGAATGGTCAAAAAAATAAAAATGGCAAAACAATAGAGTACTGTACCTCATGCTCTTGAGAGCCATCCTCTGTAGTCCTAGATCTGAATCCTGAACTGTTTTGACATATACTTCTAACTGATGTTTCGAAGCTAAATCTTCCTCCAACTATTTCCACAGAAAGAGCATAAAAGGAAAATGAATCAAAACCCTATCACTAGGTTTGAGTAGATTAATTAGTACAAAAACTAGGCAAATAAATACCAGGTCTTCTTCCTTCTTCTGATCTTTGATTTTCTTAGCATCCTTGGATGCAGGAAGAGGTGCTTCCATGTTTCCATTTCTGGTGTGGGCTGGACCAGGAGCCATTTTCAATAACCAAAATCAAAATCATTAAATACCCAACAAACAAAATCCAATTTTAAAATGACAGAGGCCAAATCAAAAAGAAAATAAAAAATCATCCTGTGGGATAAAAAACATGCTTAAAAGCACAAACCGTCCAAGTGCTTAATTTAATCTTTTATTGGTTTGTTGCACAGTGCACATAAAGAAGAGAAGATTGGTACCTGTGGAAGCCTTTGAGTGTGGTCTTCTCAAAAGAAACTTCCTGAATAGGAGATGTGGACATCCAAGTCATTGCTCTGTACAATCTCACCTCAAAATCAGATTCTTGTTACACCACTGCATATTGGGGTTCCTCCAATCTCAACGCAGAGACATTCTTTCCTTGAGCAAGAAAAAACCAAATTAATAACACAAACCATATACCCAACTCCATTTTATCAGTGGGAGCTTTAGTTGGGAGCAGGAGCCATTTTCACTAACCTTTACTGAGCAGCAACAACAAAGGAGACTGGAAGTCTGGTACATTGGCTTGAAGGATATTTTCAAAAGAAAAATCAATGATGCTAGACAGTTGTACAACTATAAATTTTGGTGCCCATATGATAGGGTGAAAATTAAATTTTGCACCCATTTAATTAAATATATTATAATATTATATTATATTATTATATAATATAAATATTATTTTATATTATAATATAATGTTATATTATATATAATATAATATATATTATATAGTAATATAATATTATATAATATATATTATATAATACATATATTATATAATATCATATTACAATATATTAAATCATATTGTATTGTAATATAATATATTATTATTATATTATATTATATTGTAATATAACCCACTCCCTCAATTTGAAATATTTTTTTAAATTATCCACTTTAATCTCATATTGTCTAAACACAAAACCCTAAACCCTAAACCCTACACCTGAAACCTGAAACCCTAAACATGAAACCCTAAACCCTAAACACTAAACACTAAACCCTAAACCCTAAACCCTTAACCCTAATCCCTAAACTCTAAACCCTAAACACTAAACCCTAAACCCTAAAACCTAAACCTAAACCCTAAACCCAAAACCCTAAACCTAGAACCCTAAACACTAAACCTTAAACCTTAACTCAAAACCCTAAACATGAAACCCTAAACTCTCAACCCTAAACCCTAAACCCTAAACACTATACCCTAAACACTAAACCCTAAACCATAAACCATAAACCCTAAACACTAAACCCTAAACCCTAAACCCTAAACCTAAAACCTGACACCTAATTTAACTTGACACCCTAAACATGACACCCTAAACACTAAACCCCAAACCCTAAACCCTAAACCCTAAACCTGAAACTACAAACCCTAAACCCTAAACCTTAAACCCTAAACCTGAAACCCAAAACCCTAAACCCTAAACCCCAAACCCTAAACCCTAAACCCTAAACACTAAACCCTAAACCCTAAACCCTAAACACCAAACACTAAACGCTAAACCCTTAACCCTTAACCCTAAACCCTAAACCCTAAACCCTAAACTTGAAACTCGAAACCCGAAACCCTAAACCCTGAACCATAAACCCTTAACCCTTAACCCTAAACACTAAAACCTAAACCCTAAACCCTTAACCCTAAACCCTAAACCTTAAACCCTAAACACTAAAACCTAAACCCTAAACCCTAAACCCTAAATGCTAAATCTTAAACCTGAAACCCTAAACCTTAAACCCTAAACAACCTAAACACTAAACCCATAACCCTAAACACTAAACCTAAACCCTAAACACTAAACCCTAAACCCTAAACCCTAAACCCTAGAACTAAAGTGAACTAAACTCATGCACGACAAGGCAACAACTTATATTATAATTTTAATTATAAAATTATGAAATTATATTACAATATAATTATTCATTATTATAATAATTAAATAATATGAAATATTATTAATTTATATTTAACTTAAATTATATAATTACTTTGATATATAAGTTATAAATTATAAAACTTAAGTTATTAAATTATATAATTTAAATTAGTTTAACTTAAATTATACTTGTGCATACTGGACTTGTAAAATTAAATAATTTATCAATTTAGTATATTTAAAAGTTTTATAATTAAGGAAGCCTTAATACCAATTCCTCTAGGGTACCCTGTATCTGTCTCCTTTTCATGTGGACTTTGTGTAGCATACAGAAACCCAAATGCTACGATGATTGCCCCTGCCTTACCGGCTACTGCTGATATCCTGTGGCACGTTGACCACAATTGCGTAGGGAATAGCTCTGCCGGAACAATGAAAGTGAGGGCCATGACCCTCACCATGGCTCTTAACACATTCGACTTTGCTCCAGTGAAACAAAATAAGTTAGGGTTTTAAGCTTTTCTGAGTTAGGGTTTTCCTTTAGGGTTTCAACTTGAAGCAACGTGCGCCAAAAGTGAAATTTAAATGAAATACATGCATATGGTAGCCCATGTATAATTTTGGCGCCCATATTATAATATTAATAATATAATATAAATATAATATTATATTATATATTATAAATATTATATTATATTATAATATATATATAATATTATAATATTAAATATTAAATATTAAATACATTATAATATAAATATAATATTGTAATATTAATAATATAATATTATATAATATATATTATATATATTATATTATATAATATCATATTATATTATAATATATTATATTATATTGTATTGTAATATAATATATTATTATTATATTATATTATAATACAACCCACTCCCTCAATTCGAAATATTTTTTTAGTTATCTACTTTAGTTATGTTTTTTGCCTGATGACCAAACTAGTCATTTATTTAATCATTTATTTGGTCATTTATTTAGTCATTTATAGCTATGTTACAAAAAGTTTGTCATGTGACTAAAAGTTTGGTCACGTGACAAATTATTAGTCACCTTGTCATTTATTTGCCATATTTCTACTAGTGAACTGCTTCCCCCTACTCATGACAACTTAGTTTTAGAACAACTTTTTCTTTATGTATGCCCCATTAAAATAATGTAATCTTAAAGTGAAGATGCCAAAATCTATGTAATCTTTTTGTCTCCATTTAAAAAAAAGTCACTATTGAAATTATTTGATTTATTTCACAAATAAATATTAGACAATTAGATAATAATTACATCCCACATATTACTTAATATAGCAACTCTTAAAAGAGGCAAGTGCAGTCGTTTTATTTTGCTTTATTATATACTCGAAGAACACCCTATAATCAGGGATTAAATTTGACGGTTGACTTTGCCTGTCAAGCAATTTTTAATCATGGTTATCTATCCAAAGATGACCTTAAAATACTATGATATATTTTAGTATAAGTAAAATTTATATATAAACCATATATATATATATATATATATATCATTATAATTCCATATAAATTTTGATGGTCTATCCCAAATCTCCCCTTTCATGTGATATAATCTTTTTAAAATTTTGATTGTATTTTACAGCAAAAATGTTTAAATACAGTCATACAACCATCAAATTTACGTCCTTCCTATAATTACTTAAAAATAGGTTTAGTTTGTGGAGGCATAAAAGTATAGATCAAAAGCTAAAAAGAGAGCGGGGAAAGCTAAAAAGAGAGCCATGAAAGCTAAAAAGATAAAAGATCATAAAAATACGGTGAGGCCAAGGTAGATTTCTCACACAGATTTTTGATTCTTTTCATCTCCATTTCTAATTGAATTCATTCTGCACCATGGTTCTTGAGGTATACATCATTCTCACAATTTCAATTTGATATTAAACCATTCAATCCTTGCCCTAGGTAGTTTAATTCAAATCTATTAAGTAATATATATCATGTGTGTTCTATTAGGCTACTATGATGTGCATAGACAATTCAGAGTGGATGAGAAAGAGGGATTACAACTCCTCTAGATTTCAGGCGTAAGCGGATATAGTCAATCTTATATGTGGGGTAAAAACTCAGGTTTTTTAATTTTTATTACCCCATCTGTTTAAATTTTTGGTTCATCATTTGGGGTCTGTTATAAATTGATTTAGGGAAATAAAAGTTGGATCCAACATATGTTGGTTTATTTGTGCAGTGTAGTGCCCCTCAGTTGTTCTCCATTAGATTGATAGTTGTTTTGTTTGGATTGAGACATTATGGCATTTTGTTTGATGTTGGACCCATTGCTACGATGACAGTTTGATGATACTTCTATTACTGGTGTGTTATGCTTATGCTATGACTGGTTTATGGACATACTAGATGATGTTGATTAATTTAATTCTAAGCTTTATGTGTTATCTGATCATGGTTGTGATGCTATTATTGGTGATTGCTCATATTTGATGATTATGTAACTGATTGTTCTATCTTGTTTATTAAGTAGCTGAATATTATGTATGATGTGTTTCTATGAAAGGAACAGTGTTGCATTACTCATGCGTGAGTACCCTGCTACATTGTGATATCCTTTCATAGTGTGTATGATTGTGTGATTATATATATTTATGTTTGATCGTGTTGTTTGTTGTAGGTTGCAAGTATCAGGCATCGACTCCACCTTAATTAACAGGGCTAAGCATGCCTTAACCATTGGAAATTTGTTGAACGGAGTTAATATAAGGTCCCGTAGTTAGTCATCATCCTTGAAGAGGATGAGTTTTCAGTTTGCACCCAGCTATTGTTGTATGTATGGGCATGACAGACTGTCAGTCGTTGTTGTGGTCATGTCTTGCGATCATGCATAGAGGTCATGTATTGTTCGACAATTGGATTTATCTAGTTTAGGATCGTCTGATTAATGTTTTGGTTAATTGTTGCATTTAAATGAAACTAATAGGTTAAGAAGGTACTCTTGGTAAATAAACATAAATGCTTATAAATCATAATTTATGGAAATATACTATAGTGAATCTAAGATTAGTAAATAATAATAAGGAGATAAATCAATATCTTAAGGTGGAATTAGGAGTTGTTTATTAATTATAAACAATTTAATTGGTTGTAATTGATAAAATTAATATGAAAAATAAAATACATAAACAAGTATATGTGTTGGCTCAAAGGCCATAAAAATAAAGTTATAAATAACAATTTATATATAATAAAATAAATATATATATAGTAGATACTAAAATAAATAAAATAAAAAGCTATTTTGTAATGTTAAAAACTTAATAAATAACAAATTTCAAGAAAGTGAAGAAAGGAATATTGTTGTCTTTCACAGGAATGGGGGTTTGAGAATTTGTGTGGAGCCTCCTAAAAAGGTGGAGGAAGGATCTGGAAGGAATTGGGTGATCTCTCTCTCTAGAAAGGAATTGGCAGGATTGGTTGGAAGGAGGCTGGAGCTGCAGGATTGGATCTGGGAGCAACATCAACCCGTTAGCCAGTCATGCATTTGGAATCTAGGTTTTATTGATTCTATATTTATCTCATTTTTTTCTTTGAAGCCCTTTCAATAAATCTTTCAATGTATTCTCTGTTGCTTGTGTTCAATGCATTTTGGCTTGCACTATGTCATATAGGTTGCGTGTTTGAGCATTCTATTTGGTTGACTGGTCTTCATTGAAGGGTTGCGTGATATTCTCATAGACACGCCATGATTTGTATGCATAGAATCACTTATATTGGCTTATGAAGAATAGACTCAATGCAATATCTTAATGCTGCATTGGATTCATATTGTTGGATTCAGGACTGACAACTGAGAGGGGGGTGAATCAGTTGTTAAAAACTTGCTTCTAATTCAAACACGTAAATCCTCTTTGTTATTTAATAGCATATCAATTAATCACTCATGAAAGCATAAAGCATAAACATCAGAGCAGATACACATCAACACATGAGACACCAAGATTTTGACGTGGAAAACTTGATCAAGGGAAAAACCACAGGGTGATTAACCCAAGGATTATTCTCTGTTGGAAGAATAAGAAAAATAGATGGCACATGCCAATTAGGGCTCACTACCCGAGCACACTGCTCACAAGAGGCACACTGCCTACAAGAGACACACTGTCTACAAAGTAACAAGTATCACAAACTTGAATTGGAGATTGACATCTTTACCATGCCTGGATCAGTTCCATTTAAGCCCAAAAACTCCTACTCTGCCTTTCTCTCTTCTTCTTCGCTACCACACACTCATCACAGCCAGACACACATCAAATGAATTCACAATCCCTTATTTATACAAGGCATCGACTTAGGAACAATCATCTAAGTTGGCAAACACCTACAAGCTCATTCGCAAGACATGTAATACATCCGGTCAGCCAGTCTCAAGAAGAACACCAATATCTGTGGTTATTCTTCAAATGAAAACTCTAACTTTAATGTAGATTACCATCATTAATTGGACATGATCCAATGATCATCATAACCTTCCCTGAATCACCAAACACATCTACACTTCATCATCCTACAGGAATTCTTCTCTCCTTCATCCAGAGCTACAAGAACACAGTCTATCATCACTGTCATAAATGAATTGGCACTTCTGGACCTTCAACCCATGAACTAATCTATTTGATACTTCACAAGGATGTCCTCAACACTTCCTCAGATCTGCAGAACGGGATAATGAAATACCGGATCTCACCAGACCTTTCTATGGCCCTTTGTCACCTCTAAACACCTGTCGGAACCGGTTCTACTTGAGCGACCATAACTTCTTCAGATCTTCATGCGGACCTCTGAAATCTTGACTAGAGCATATCAAGACTTATATCTATAAACCCTTTAAACCGCATCCTCTGATCCTCAATATATTGAGGACTTTTACCTTCTTGTCATCATTGTTCTTAACTATTCCTGATTGAGACTTATTTTCTCAAAATCCTCAGCACACAACTCATCTAATCCTTCTCATTAATGAAACATGAGTATGTTGACATCAATGACAACACCAGTTATCCTCATACTTGCAACAATCTCCCCCTTTGTCATTGATGGCAACATATGATGTGAGAAACCATCAAGACAAGAACTTCTCCTTTCTGTCACAGCTCCCCCTATTAGCAACAACCCTTCACATGTCTTCTCTTCCTTTACTGCTTCTCCTTTTATCATCAACCACTTGTTTTTCACATGTCATCTCTCCCCCTTTGACATCAATGGCAAAGGACTCATACTTACAATTCTAACACATTAGAATCATACCAGCTGCTCCCCCTGAGTAGCAGCTCCCCATCATCAATCCGGATCACAAGATATGACTGTGATATCCACCAGACTGATGCACACCAGTACATCCTAGTTCATCACCGGAGGGGCAATAACCCCTAACTTCTCCTTGAGATACTCAAAAGAGTCCTTGGGAAGAGGTTTAGTAAAAATATCTGCAAGCTGATCCTTGGAGGGCACATACTCCAAGCTGACTTCACCCTTGTTCACTTGCTCTCTTAGAAAGTGAAACTTGATGGATATATGCTTAGTCTTATAATGCAACACTAGATTCTTAGAAATATTTATTGCACTTGAATTATCACAGAAAATTGTGATAGGCTCCTCATATTCTACTTGAATATCTCTTAGCATCTGCTTCATCCACAAAAGTTGAGTGCAACTTCCTGTTGCTACAATATATTCTGCTTCAGTTGTAGACATGGATATTGCCTCTTGTTTCTTGCTTAGCCAAGAAACCAACCTTTTTCCCAAAAAGAATGCTCCTCCACTTGTACTCTTCCTATCATCCACATCTCCTGCCCAATCTGCATCTGTATATACATGAAGAGAAAAATTATGATCTCTAGGATACCATAGACCATACTCAACTGTTCCTTTTAAGTACTTAAAATTTTTTTTGATTGCCATGATATGAGATTCTCTGGGATCAGCCTGGAATCTCGCCACAAGACCAATAGCCTGCATTATATCTGGTCTAGTTTGAGTGAGATACAATAATTCTCCAATCATTGATCTGTACTTTGTCTGATCTGTCTTAGGAGAGTCATCATCTTTGCTCAACTTAGATCCAGTTGCCATGGGAGTGTTCATTAGCTTTGAATCTTCCATTCTAGATTTTCTCAATAATTCTTTAACATATTTGGTTTGAGAGATAAAGATTCCTTTCTTTGTCTGAGTAATTTGTAGACCCAAGAAGAAATTCATTTCACCAAGCATTGACATTTCAAACTCACTTTTCATTTGATTTGTAAAGGTTTTACACATACTGTCTCTTCCTCCAAAGATGATATCATCAATAAATACTTCAACAATCAAGATGTGTTCATGATCAATTTTGAAATATAGGTTACTATCAGCAGTACCTTTGTTGAAACCAATCTTCAAAAGATGTTTATCCAGCCTTTCATACCATGCTCTTGGAGCTTGCTTTAGACCATACAGTGCCTTCTTTAATTTGCAGACCATATCACCATGCTTAGATAACTGAAATCCATCCGGTTGTTTAATGTACACTTCTTCTAAGTCACCATTCAGGAAAGCAGATTTGACATCCATCTAATACACTTTGTAATCTTTGAAGGCAGCAAATGCAAGAAATAGTCTGACTGCTTCAATTCTTGCCACCGGAGCAAAGGTTTCCTCAAAATCAATCCCTTCTATTTGAGAGTAGCCTTTGCAGACTAATCTGGCTTTATTTCTAATTACTTCACCAACTTCATTTAGTTTGTTCTGGAAGACCCATTTGGTTCCAATCACATTCTTGTTTCTAGGTCTAGAAACAAGATCCCAAGTGTGATTTTTCTCAATTTGCATCAATTCTTCCTCCATTGCTTTGGTCCAATTTTTATCATTGCAGGCTTCATTTATTGTCTTAGGTTCAATCTTTGAAATCAGACAACATTCATCTAAATTTTGAGCAATTTTCCTTCTAGTTTGCACACCTTTGCTTTTGTCACCTATGATCTGATCTTCAGAATGGTTCAGTCTTACATACCTTGGAACTTTGGGAGTTTCTTGCACTTCTGCTTCTTGATCAGGCTCATTCAGACCTATCTCTTCTTCCTAATTTACCGGATCAATCTGAATCTAACTTTCAGGAGAGGATTGAGCTCCTTGAACCAGAACACCATTCTGATCATCTTCATCATACTCATAAAACCTTGAGGGTTTCTCTATTCCCTCATCAACCTTCACATTTGTACTTTCTATCATCTTTCTTAGTCTCTTGTTATAACACCGGTATGCTTTGCTTTGAGTAGAGTAACCCAAGAATATTCCTTCATCATTCTAGCATCAAACTTGCCTAAGTCTTCATCTCTTTTGATGTAACACTTGCTACCAAAGACTCTGAAATATCTTACAGTGGGAGTAATGCCAAACCAGAGTTCATAAGGGGTCTTACCGGAACTGCTTCTGATTTGAACTCGATTAAGAGTATAGACTGCAGTGCTGACAGCTTCTCTCCAATAGATCTGAGGAACATTTGCTTCCATCATCATAGTCCTAGATGCTTCTTGGATGGTTTGGTTCTTCCTCTCCACTACTCCATTCTGCTGTGGAGTTCTCAGAGCAGACAACTATCTCTTAATTCCATGTTTCTCATAGAATTCTATGAACTTCCGGATGTGAATTCTCCAACTCTATCAGACCTCAAACATTTCAACTTTATTCCTGTTTCATTTTCTACCATAGCCTTAAATATTTTGAATTTCTCAAGAGCTTCTGATTTCTCCTTTAGAAAGGTTACCCACATCATCCGGGAATAGTCATCTATTAGCAGCATGAAGTATCTATCACATTGAATACTTCTGGTTCTTGTCAGACCACAAAGATCAGTGTGAACTAAGTCCAATAGTCTAGTAGAGGACAGTTCCTTGCTTTTGAATGTGACTTTGCTCATCTTACCCAACTGACATTCCTTACATAAGTTGTTAGTAGGTTTAACCAATTTTGGAAGATCTCTTATAGCTTGAGTATTGCTTATCTTGATGATATTATCAAAATTCACATGACACATCCTTCTATGCCATAACCAACTCTGATCAACTTGAACAAATAAGCAGCTTTTACTAGTACCAACCAAGTGGAAGATATTACCTTTAGTTTGAGTACCAGATGCAATCTCTATTCCAGATCTTTCAAAGATTTTGCATCTTCCATCCTTAAATCAGAGATCATAGCCTTTGTCTGCCAACTGTCCAACACTGAGAAGATTGTGCTTCAAACTTTCAACATACAGTACATTACCAATTTTGTTTCTTCCATTAAAAGAAATAGTTTCTCTTCCTCTGATTCTACCAGCAGAATTATCACCAAACTTCACCACTCCTCCTTCATACCTTTCCAAATCTATGAACTTATTCTTGTCACCTGCCATGTGGTGAGAGCAACCACTGTCAATGACCCAATTATTCTTTTCTTCAACTTGGGCAGCCAGAGCTCTTTCTACAACTTTTTGATTGATAGATACAGAGGATATTGGTTCTTCTTCTTTGATGGCAATAAACACCCATTCACTTCCAGATTTGTTTCCTGTCTCTAATTCATCATCTGTTACTCCTTCATTATCTTCTTCATGAACATAGTAACAATTCTTTTGGAACCTTGATCTGTTAGGATTTGGCTTTGAAAATCTTTCTGGACATTTTGAGGCAAAATGACCAATCTTTTTGCAGTTAAAACACTTAAAAGACAATTTTCCTTCATACTTACTGGATCCTCTTAGCAGTCTCTTTGCAATGAGGGCTTCAAGTTGAGCAGTTTCTACTTCTTCTTCTAGGTCTTTTCTTGCTTTTCCATACCATGACAAATTCCTTGATGAGTTCTCTCCCAGATCAAATTCTTGTTTGCCTTTCACAAAGGTACTGGCTTTGAATGCAGATTCAGTCTTGGGGGGATCATCTCCAAACTCAGTCATTTCAAATGCAGCCAGTTTGCCAGCCAATTGGTCTCTTGTGATAGTTGTATGGGCTCTGAATTCATCAATGACAGCAACCTTGATTTTGTAGGCAGCAGGAAGGGATCTGAGAATTTTGCCAACAATCTCATTTTCATCCAAGACTCCACCAGCATTCCTAATTCCACACACCAGCTCATTTACTCTTGGCATAAAGGTAGTAATATTTTCATCATCTCTCATCTTCAGTCTTTCAAATTTCCCTTTTAGACTTTATAGCCTTGCACACTTAACATACTCATCTCCTTCATGTAGAAGTTCTAGTTTAATCTAGATCTCATAGGTAGTTGGTAGGTCAATAACATTTGAGAGCTCTGAGTATGTTAGTGCGCTTAGAAGAGCCTCTTTAGTCCGCAAATTGTTTTCAGCATCTGTGATTTCATTTAGAGTTGTCGAACCACCCTGTGGAGGTGCATACGCTTTTGTGACCATGGACTAGTACGCCTTTCCCATACATTGCAAGTGACATTTCATGCAACCTTTCCAAAGAGAGAAGTTGGTTCCATCAAACTTCGGACTATCCTTCTTGTATGACGACATCCTGGATCTCCTCAAGTGGTTAAGCTCCTTTTAGAGGAACTTGGCTCTAATACCAATTGTTGGATTCAGGACAGACAACTGAGAGGGGGGTGAATCAGTTGTTAAAAACTTACTTCTAATTCAAATACTTAAATCATCTTTGTTATTTAATAGCATATCAATTAATCACTCATGAAAGCATAAAGCATAAACACTAGAGCAGATACACATCAACACATGAGACACCAAGATTTTGATGTGGAAAACCCGGTCAAGGGAAAAACCACAGGGTGATTAACCCAAGGATTATTCTCTATTAGAAGAATAAGAAAAATAGATGGCACATGCCAATTAGGGCTCACTGCCCAAGCACACTACTCACAAGAGGCACACTGCCTACAAGAGATACACTGTCTACAAAGTAACAAGTATCACAAACTTGAACTAGAGATTGACATCTTTACCATGCCTGGATCAGTTCCATTTAAGCCCAAAAACTCCTGCCCTTCCTTTCTCTCTTCTTCTTTGCTACCACACACTCATCACAGCTAGACACACATCAAAATGAATTCACAATCCCTTATTTATACAAGGCATCGACTTAGGAACAATCATCTAAGTCGGCAAACACCTACAAGATCATTCGCAAGACGTGTAATACATCCGGTTGGCCAGTCTCAAGAAGAACACCAATATCCATGGTTATTCTTCAAATGCAAACTCTAACTTTAATGCAGATTACCATCATTAACTGGACATGATCCAATGATCATCATAACCTTACCTGAATCACCAAACACATCCGCACTTCATCATCCTACTGGAATTCTTCTCTCCATCCAGAGCTACAAGAACACAGTCTGTCATCACTGTCATAAATGAATAGGCACTTTCGAACCTTGAACCCATGAACTAATCTATTTGATACTTCACAGGGATGTCCTAAACACTTCCTCAAATCCACAGAATGGGATAATGAAATACCAGATCTCACCGGACCTTTCTGTGGCCCTCTATCACCTTTGAACACCTGCCGGAACTGGTTCTACTTGAGAAACCATAACTTCTTCAAATCTTCATGTGGACCTCTAAAATCTTGAGTGGAGCATCTCAAGACTTATATCTATAAACCCTTTAAACTACATCCTTTGATCCTCAATATATTGAGGAATTTTACCTTCTTGTGATCATTGTTCTTAACTGTTCCTGATTGAGACTTATTTTCTCAAAATCCTCAGCACACAGCTCATCTAATCCTTCTCATTAATGAAACATGAGTATGTTGACATCAATGACAACACCAATTATCCTCATACTTGCAACACTTATTGTTGGTGTACTTAGATTGAATCTAATGTTGTTTTGCATACCCATTTACCAGAGTTATTTTTCCAACCTTAATATCTGGTAAAACTCTTGATTCCATTATGCAATGGCAGATGTCCATAAACCAATCCAGATCTCCCATTATGGCATGTACTGGATGAATGCTGGCAAAGACCGTAGGATTAATTGTAAACCTGCCAATTGCATTTTGCCTAGAAATGGTTCGTAGCTCCTCAACGCATTCGTATTGTCCATATCTATAACCATTGCATTTCAAAAGATCACTTCTCTGAAGCATTTATCAAATAGTTCACAGATCATGCCTATGCTCCAGATTTGTGTTTCCCATTGCATTTGCTTAATTTTTTTATAGCCTTTTTAATAGATGAATTTAGAATATAAGCATGTGTGATCTGCACTGAGATAAAAACATCCACACAACTACTACTAGTTTATCTAGCATCATAATGACAAAGTTTAGGGTGTCTTCAAGATTGCCAGCATTGGCAAGAAGGTCAACCTTGCACACATAATGATTGATTATAGGTGTAATGCAATAAGAGTTACAAATGTGATTAAAATATATACAACTCTCATCCACTTAACCAGCATGGTTATGTGTGTGCCTAGAACAAGCAAAGCTTACAATGTTAGGATGCGTTCCAGTGTGCTTCATTAATTCGAGGGTTTTGAGAGCATCCTTGCAAATTCTTTTTTGTATGTATCTTACAGTTACTATATTCTATGAGTTCGTGTGCCATGTGTATGCCTCCACATTTCACATACATGTCTAGCAGGGCGATTGCAACCACAACATTTGACGAAGTCCTCTATCCTTCATGCATCGATGGATGCCCAAAAAAATTATTCCAAAACTCCCATTTTGGCACAATGAAGATGCTGGCAGGCTGTAGGATTTTGCACCTGCCAATCGCATTTGCTTGAAAGTTTCTAAAGCCTTTTCAACAAATCCATTTTGGATGTATCCTACAATCATTGCAATCCATGAGATGACGTCTTGCCTAGGTGTTTGTCAGACGCTTCATATACATCGTCTATGCATTATCTTTTGCATTCCTGTCCACTAGAGCATTTCCAACTATAATATTAATAAACCACACTTCGTTATGCTTTGGTGGATGTTCATAGCCACTATAAATATCTCATTTGGCATGGTAGGAGTTTGCTAGGAAAGGTTGAGAAATTGCCAAACACATTTACTTGAACGCTTCTACAGTCTTTTGAACAAATCCATTGTATGTGTATGCTGCAATCATTGCAATTTGTTTAATGGCCTATTTTTGAAACATTATGTTATGCCAATTGCGTGTTGTGTGTTTCCATGTTTTGAAGCATTTCCAACTATAATATCTGACATAGATTATTTATGCTTTGATGGATGTCATACCCATTTCCAAACCCTATTCAGTCTGACAGACTTTACAATTTCATTTATTAGAAAGTTTCTAAAGTTTTTCAACAATTCTACTCATCCTCATGCCATGACTAAATAAAATTTAGGTTTCCTATTTTAAAGAGGATCATTTTATAAGGTTAGTTGAGGAAAATATTAAACTTAGTGGTTTAATCAATAGCTTAGGGAAAAGCATTTGATAAATATATAGTGATCAAGGTAAAATTATATATATATATATATATACATATATGTACATGTACATATATGTACATGTACATATATGTACATGTACATATATGTACATGTACATATATGTACATGTGCATATACATAGATGTATATATATTGCATTCGATTATTAATTAAAATCAAATATATATATCAAATATTATAGTTAAGTCACTTGACTTATTTAGATTAAGTTATTAAAATTTATACGTGATTATATTATTGGATTTATTGAACTATATATGGAAATAGAATAAGATAAGGAAATTTTGTGATATAGATTGAATAAATGAAATTCGATATGATTAAATATTAGTGTTGATGAATTTGGTATTGAATTTATTGCATTTTCTTTATAATGTTTTGTTAAGTTGAAATTTGATTAATAGGTTGGAATAAGGTTTATAAACATTTTATTGGGATTTGAGTTATAAGTATTACTTTTAGAAAATTAGTTTATTGTGAGTTTAATTACAAAATGTAAGTGAAATTTGTGTAAGTTGGATCATTGGTCATAATAGGGCTATGTGTAAGTTGTCAAGGTTTAGTTTCTAGAGGCATAGGATATTATGTCTTGATTCCATGTATATTATGTGTTGTAAATGCATCATGATGAGGTAATAATCTCCTTTGAGGATGTGTTGTTGTATTGATCATGTATTAAGTATTGTGTTGGATTTTGGAAATCGGGAGACATTAGTAATCCTAAGAGGAGTATGTTGTTATGGATTGCTTCACTTGGAAGCTATGGGCAATGTATGGTGAATTTGTCCTTGTGATTAAGTTGGTATGCAAGAAGGTTAATACCTTGCATTGTTCATGTATACTTGTTGTTATGATGCTAATTGCTTTGCTTGATGGATAGGGTCTTCTAGATGTAGGTTGGGGAGTGGCTTTCAATGTGGGGTTGGGGCGCAAAGTGGCTTGCCAGGGTAACCCATTGAAGGTTGGTAACTAAGTGATAACATAAAATGAATTAGGGGGAAAAGGATAGATTCCACATTAAACAAGATAATTGGATTCCTCACCCATGCCTGTAGTGCTTGTTTAGACTAAGGATGGGATGAGAAGGCCTGGTTGGCAAAATCAACTTCCTTGTCCCCACGAAAGGAATGTTGGTTCCGCATGTGTCACCATATGGGGCCGGCGTCTAGTGAGAGACTGTCAGGGTAACCCATGTCAGGACCATGCAATGACACTCTCCCTATTGCAGCCTAGAATTCCCTAGTTGTGTTCTTCCCATTCATTGTGTGATTGCCTCTGGAAGTGTTGAGTTTTTTGTGATATTGTCTCGTGTTGTATTGGAGTTATGTGTAGTCTTTGTACCTGTTAGTCTACTGTCTACCTAACTATTTTTTGTAGTGGGACCTTATGTTATCTCCTAGCACGAGGGGTGGACCTTAGGGTTCCACATGGTCGGGTGGATGTGCTTCATCTCCATTGGTTTTCCCTTGCTATTGCTCATGTGTGAGAAGGATGAATCTCATGTAGCAGATATCAGATCTTGTACTAGTTAAGGAGATAGCTACTTATGTGTATGTATTGGTTTTGTATATCAGTCGTATCATGTACTGTAATTTTGATGTATGATTTCCAATGTAATAAAAAATGTGATAGTATAAATAATGTAATGTTGTACCCTCATGTAAGGGAGATTGTATATGTATTTGTAGTTTTATTTGCATGTTCCTGATGATTATTTATTTGATGTTATGATATGGAAATGTATGTGTTTATCCATTTAATGCAATAGTATTTAGAATGAATTATGGTTGTTAGTTAATACACAATGTATGTTAGGTCTTGTTAATAGTTTGGTTAGTAATGCAGCCATGGAACCTTGGAGGATAATGCTTAGTTTAATGATATGTATAGATATGTTAAACATTACTTTGTTATCTCTTTCTTTTAAAAAAAATTGTCATGTTGTATAGCATAATAGTGTTGTTCTCTAAGGAGATTCCTTGGTGGGGCGTTACATGTAGTCAAATCCTAAGAACATAGTGGGCGTAATGAATTTGGTTGGGAAGAATGTTCATGTATTGGTGACACCCACAACTGATCTTGGAAAGATTCTTGCTTGTATGCATGGTGTAGGTTTTGTTTATACCCTTTCTAATCTATATGTAAAGGACTTCTTTTTGTTATTTTTTTAAGGTCTTGTTTGTTTTGTACTTTTATAAAAATAAAAACATGTCTTGAGATGGCATATACTGTCATGTAGGCTAGGTTGTGAAATTGATATCATGATTGATTTTCAACTAGGGAAAGGTTATTTTTTTAAGTTTTGAACCTTAGCTTAAAATTACTAGGGCATTCGTGCTCAAACCTAGGTTGTAGAGAAATTTCTAGTAGGGAGAACAAACTAGTTACTAGAGGGTAGGGAATTCCATTGACCTAAGAATTACTCTATTTATTCCAATAGTAGGAGCCAAAAATACTTGCTCTTGCATACTTGAAAGTGGGTTTTGTGTACTCGGGTCTATATATAGACTGCTCATTAGGTATCAGAAAAGTGGATTGTTGTTGTAGGAATTAGCTACCATTCACTAGAGTGGAATGATAGGCCTTTCAGTTGATTGGGGAATAGATTAAAGATAGTTGGATTGTAAGTCTATATTTATGCCTATTGAAGATGAAAAGCAATAACAATGCTTTCTGCATATTTTTCTATCAGGGATGACATTGAGAGTGCAAAAGGAACCTTTGATGATAGTGTAGCACTTTATTCTAACATATACAAGGTGTAGCATAGGGAACAAGAAGTAAATAGACCATTTTGGAAAGCTAGGGAAGAACTTTGGAAGGAGAAAAGTTGAAACAGGATGGCTTGTGAATTGTTTCATGATTATCATTTCAGTTGCTCCATTGTTTAGATTTTGACATCTTTAGGGCAATGGTTTCTTAGCTGGCTGGCATCTGCATGGTAACAAACTGTTTCTAGTTAGTTTGTACATATAATCTCTAATGTTTGTCTTTATACCTATGATAAGTTTTTGAAGGTGTGTACTTTGTGTCTTCACGAATCACAATGGATCATTATTTACATAATCAAATAAATAGACTATGTATGACTGCAGCATGAGTGACTAACACATTCTTTTGGTTAGCAGTGGATTGTTGAAATGAACTAATTTGACAAGTTTCCCTTGGTAGGTAATGAAACAAAATTGGACACATGTAGAGGTCTACCAGAACCTAATCTTACAACTATAGATGCAATGATTGATAAGTTGACTGGCGCAATACTTTTGTTCTAGTTAGTTGTAGTTGTGATTCTTAGTGT
This sequence comes from Cunninghamia lanceolata, assembly GCA_027924645.1. Lineage (NCBI taxonomy): Eukaryota > Viridiplantae > Streptophyta > Pinopsida > Cupressales > Cupressaceae > Cunninghamia > Cunninghamia lanceolata. The sequence continues at coordinate 500,633 of BSBN01000204.1, read as the reverse complement.
TGCTGGGAATTCTTGGAAGACTTCTGAAGCATGGAAGGTATGTCACTATACTTCAATTATTAGGATTTAGTTGTTTATGGAGCTTGTTATGGGTTTGTAGATAATCCTTTGCAATTAAGTATCAAGAGATTGGTTTTTTATATGCCCTTGGCCATAAACCTAATGCTATATTATAAATATTCTTCCCATCATTAAAGTTGGTAATTGCAATCTTCTTTACCCCTAATCTTGACCACATATTTTCTCTTGGGTTTGATGAAACCATCAATGTCCTTGTGGGTTTCCCATTATCCTTTTAAACTATAGGATTCTTTGGAGCAACATGACACCATTTAATCAAGTATCCATATTTGTAGCATTCTTGACACCAAAAAGGAATGCCTTCATAGTCTAGTGGATGGTTATAGAAAATCTCTCTTGTTTGCAGAATGATGCTTTTTGGAAGTGGTTTTGTCAAGTCCAGTTCCATAGTCAATATAACATAATCCAAAGGAATTAGGCAAATGAAGGCACCAGGGCATTTCCATATTCAAGAATTTTACTTAATGTTGTGGAATAGAAGAAAAAAAAATCATTTATTTTCCACCATAGTGGAAAGTTAGCAATTGCATTTGGTTTGTTAAACATGGCCCCTGGTACAACTATTAGAGTTGTTAAGAACCTTCAAGTATGTTCTAATTTTCACACTACATCTAAATTCATCTCCAAGATTGTTGCAAGAGAAATTGTTCTAAGATCGGGGGAACTTTAAAGCAACTCTCATCGATATGATCTAGCCTCTTTGATGAGCTTTATGATTGTTAGTTCATATCTCTTTATCGGAGGGACTTCAAAACACCTCCTTCTGATACAACATACTCTCCTTGATGTATTTCATGTTATTAAATGCGGATCCTTCCGTCAGAGGGACCTTATAACTTCTTATCCTGATATGTTATATTCTCCTCAATGATGTTCTTTTATACAAATTACTTTGTCGAAGGGACTTTAGAATAACTCTTACCGATATGGTATGGTGTCTTCAATGATGTTTGTTTTATCAGGAAGACTTGAAAGTAGCTCCCGCTAATAAGGAGCAATCTCTTCGATGATGCTTACGGTGTAGTCTCTTCGACAGTGCCTGTGTGTGAATTGGAGCTATGGAAGAAGATATGAACATCCATCAAAAGCATATTTGGAAGTGGATTTTTATCATATATTGTAGTTGCAAGTTCCGCTTCGGATCACTAAAGCCTTCACAAAAACTTCTACACAAAATTCAATAATGAAGAATTTATGCACAAAGTCTCTTTTGAATGATTTCAAATTGTGATCAATTTATTTGTAGCTTATAATGTATAGATGAGATTTGACATTCCTTGTAGTTTCCTATGCCATTCACTAAAGCGGCATAAAATCTCCAAACATGTTAGGTGTGGTAATTCTTAAATATACATGTACACATACATATATTATATGTGTATATGTATGTGTATTTATGTATTGCCATTTATATAATTGTAAGGAATACAATCTCTTTTACATAAATCTAGGATAATTACGTAAATGCAAACATTTGCAAGAGAAATTGTTCTAAGATATGTGAACCATTTCTATCATTTTAAATAGGTTCAATGTTCTTGTGGAGAATATTGGTGGTGCTAAATGAAACAATATGAAAAATAGGCATGCACTATAATAATGTGCACTACATTAGATATCCATTAATAACAAAGGGACATCCATCAAAGCATATCAACATGGATTTTTTTGTCATAACATACATGAAAATGTGGAAGCATAGACAAGGCAAGTGAATTGTTTCCAAAAATGCCTCAAAGAAATGTGATATCATGAAATGCCATGATCGAAGGATATGTTCAAAATAGGGTTTTTTGAAAAGTCCTTAGAAAAATTTAAGCAAATGCAACCAGTGGGTGTGGTGCAGAGGCACCTACCTAACAGCTGGCCTCCTTGAGGCAGTTAGTTTGTTATAGGTCTTGTTTATGTTTCCAAGAAGGTCTGTTAAGACCAAATGCATGTAATAAGGTCACGCTGATCATGATAAGATCATGCTGACCAGGCTTTTGCTATTTTTAGTTAGTTGGTTATAACAGCTGTCATGCTGTAGGGTCCGATTGGATCTCCCAGCCGCCTGGAGAGTTCCCAGCCGCTTGGAGTCGGGTCAGTAGTACTCGTAGGATAATCTATTTAAGCTTGAGATCGGTTGATATTGCATATACAGACAGATATCATCGATCAGACTTTGCGTGAGTGAGACAGAGAGAGAGAGAGAGAGAGAGAGAGACTGATCATTGTAATTGCATCTTGTGAAATCAATAAAGAGATCCTGTTTGTGTTCTTGCTCTGGTTGGATTCCTTTGTGTAATTGATTTGCTGGTTTGAGAGGTTTCATGGATTTACTGATCCATTTCACCGGTTGATTCATCTGATCGGTGGAATGGTAATGTACAGTAGGTTAGGTTGTAGTTTGTTTTCTGTTCGCATGCAGGTGTGCAGGATCGCCGTCGACAGATGTTGAAGACCCTAGCATGGGTATGTGCTAGGTCAAGTTGATAAGTTCGAGTTGGAAGATCACCCTGAGAGTGGATCGGGTCATCCCTGGAGGATCGGCGAAGTGAAACTTTGCTAAAGCTGAAAGTTCGTGAAGACGACATCATCAGGATATCTTGGTGAATATCCTGCAGTCAGTTTGAGCATCGTCATCCAGATAAGTGGAGGAGAGCATGATGCTTTCGAGTGCATGAAGTGCAAGTGCGTCGGGGTGATCATCATCAGGAGGGCCGAGGAGGAGCGTATCGGCATCAGGTTGAAGATCGGGTTGATCAAGTTGATCGCGGGCCGAAAAAAAACTAAGTTTGGCCAACAGCAGGATATGACGTCATCATCATGATATACGTCATCAGGACATTTCGGAGCGGCAGGATATTGAGAAGTTGCGGGTGACGTCATTGTCATCAGGATCTACGTCATCAGGATATCGGGTGACGCAAGCATCGAGAGGAAAGGTGCGAGGAGTTAAGGTTTTGTCATCATCAGGATAAATGGGAAGAACCGGATGTTCGTTATCCTGTTGAATATCATGATGCTGAAGGAAGAGAAGACAGAAGTTGTCGCTGAAGTGAACAGTGGACGTCAGGAGGAGGTTCGCGCTGGCCAAACATGATGATGCTGCCGAACATGATGATGCTGCCGATAATCGAGTAAGGTGATGCTGTTGACAGGCGAAAGTGCGAAGGCTTGTCTGCAGGAGGATATCAGTCGGCAGGTGAAATATGATGATGATGCTGACAATGAAGTCAAATATGATGATGATGAGGATGAAGATGATGATGATGAGGTTGGGCTGCAGACATCCATGCTATATGCGAAGATTATAGTGTGGATGCCTCTGCATCATAGTGGTATCAGAGCTCAGCAAAAGGTCTGGGCTGTTGTGTGTTAATTCTGTCACCGAAAGGGCAGAGGTAGAGTTGAATTGTGTGTTGTGTGAGGTTGACAAAATGCCTCCTAAAGGTAGTGGTACTGCAAGGGAATTGCAGGAAATGAAGGAAAAACATGCTAGAGAGATGAGGAAGATGAAGGAGCTTGCTGAAGCACTTCAAGCTAGGCTGACAGCCCTGGAAAAGAACAAAAAGAGGGAAGTGGAAGATAGTGAGTCTGAAGAAGATGAAGATACTGTTGAAGAGTATGAAGAGGTAGCTGAAGATCTGGATGCTGAAGACCAGAGATTGGCAAAACTGTTAAAGGCAGTGCAGAGTGAAAAACCTAAGGTAAAGGTTGATGTTACCAAGTATACTGGAAGCTTGAATGAAGATGAGTTGTTAGATTGGATTGCTGCACTGGATAATCACTTTGAATGTGAAGATGTTGCTGAGGATCAGAAAGTCAAGATTGCAAAGACCAAGTTAGGAGGTCATGCTTTGGTATGGTGGGATTATGTACAATCTGAGAGAAGGAAACAAGGGAAGTCTAAGATCACTTCATGGGATAAGATGGTAGCAAGGATCAAGGGTAAATTCTTGCCAAGGGATTATGAAATCCAGATGTTTAAGAAGCTGCAATTTTTAAAGCAGAAAGACAAGGATGTGAAAGCATATACTGAGGAATTTTATCTGTTAAGTATGAGATCTGGTCATCATGAGAATGAGGTAGAAAAGGTGGCTAGGTACTTGGCTGGTTTGAGATTTAACATACAGGATGAGTTAGTGTTAGCTAACCCTAAGAATGTGGAGGATTGTTACCAAATGGCAATCAGGATTGAAGAAAAGATGAATAGAGGACATGATAAGTCCATGAGAGGAAGAGGAAACAATAGGGGAAGAGGAGCAACCCCTGCACAAAAGCAAACCAATGAGGGTCAAGAAGACACTGGTAAAGGACAGGGACAGTCTGATTTCAGAGGTGGATGGAAAGGTAATAGAGGAAGATTTGGAGGTGGTAGAGGTTCTACTACATTTTCAAGAAAGTGTTACACCTGTGGTGAGTTCGGTCATCCATCTTTCAAATGTCCAGAAAACAAAGGTTCATCATCCAGAAATGATAGAACTAGTGACAAGAGAGTACAACTGGTACAAGAAGAGAAAGTAGAAGAAAGTGCACAGAGTTCAAACAGAGATCCTGAAAATGTTGGATATCCAGAGAGTGGAGAATCATTGATGTTAAGGAGAATTAGTTTGCAGGCATCAAAGGATATGATGCAAAGAAGAGCTCTTTTCAAGACCACATGTAAGAGTAAAGGTAAGGTATGTAAAGTTGTCATTGATACTGGTTCAACAGACAACATGGTATCTCAGGAGATGGTGGATAAACTGCATTTGGAAAGGATTCCACATCCACACACTTACAAGGCATCTTGGGTGAGTGATAGTCAATCACTTTTTGTCTCTAAACAGGCATATGTGGATTTCCAGATTGGAGCATATCATGATAGAATTTTGTGTGACATATTGCCTATGGAATGTTGTCACCTACTGTTGGGTAGACCATGGCAATTTGACAGAAGGGTACTGTATGATGGGTATGCTAATACCTACACCATCAAGAAGGATGGGAAGATTATTAAGTTGATGCCATTGCAGGCAAAAGCTGCAGTACAGAAGGCAGCCCAAATCATTTTAATGGGAAAGAAGGAATTTGTGCAGATGCCTAGAGGAGCAGGCATAAAGGCAGTTCAGGACACTGCAGGGAAAGGAGTTGTTACAGACAACAAGCTGAAGAACGTTTCAGTTGTGACTGACAGAGGTCAGCAGCAGGTTCAAAAATAGGGGTGCAACCAACCATCAGTTGAGAGGAATGACAAGGATGTTGTCATAGTTGGGACTATTGCTTGTCCTATAAAGATTGACAGGAAGATAGAGTTGAACATTTCAGCAGTTCAAAAGGCAGTTCAGACAGAGGTTCTGGTCAGACAACCTGGCAAACATAGGGTATGTGAGAAAAAGGCCTACATCAACAGGCATGAGGATTTACTTGCCAGAAAGCAAGTTACAGTTCAGAAGACTTGGAGCAGCCAAGTGACAGCAGCAGACAAAGCTGGAACAGGGCAGAACATTACACAGGCAAAGTGTAAAGGTGGAGGACTTCCATATCCTAACTCATGGGACATGAGTTATTTTCTTTTGGGGAGTATGGTGCAGAGGCACCTACCTAACAGCTGGCCTCCTTGAGGCAGTTAGTTTGTTATAGGTCTTGTTTATGTTTCCAAGAAGGTCTGTTAAGACCAAATGCATGTAATAAGGTCACGCTGATCATGATAAGATCATGCTGACCAGGATTTTGCTATTTTTAGTTAGTTGGTTATAACAGCTGTCATGCTGTAGGGTCCGGTTGGATCTCCCAGCCACCTGGAGAGTTCCCAGCCGCTTGGAGTCAGGTCAGTAGTACTCGTAGGATAATCTATTTAAGCTTGAGATCGGTTGATATTGCATATACAGACAGATATCATCGATCAGACTTTGCGTGAGTGAGACAGAGAGAGAGAGAGAGAGACTGATCATTGTAATTGCATCTTGTGAAATCAATAAAGAGATCCTGTTTGTGTTCTTGCTCTGGTTGGATTCCTTTGTGTAATCGATTTGCTGGTTTGAGAGGTTTCATGGATTTACTGATCCATTTCACCGGTTGATTCATCTGATCGGTGGAATGGTAATGTACAGTAGGTTAGGTTGTAGTTTGTTTTCTATTCGCATGCAGGTGTGCAGGATCGCCGTCGACAGATGTTGAAGACCCTAGCATGGGTATGTGCTAGGTCGAGTTGATAAGTTCGAGTTGGAAGATCACCCTGAGAGTGGATCGGGTCATCCCTGGAGGATCGGCGAAGTGAAACTTCGCTAAAGCTGAAAGTTCGTGAAGACGACATCATCAGGATATCTTGGTGAATATCCTGCAGTCAGTTTGAGCATCGTCATCCGGATAAGTGGAGGAGAGCATGATGCTTTCGAGTGCATGAAGTGCAAGTGTGTCGGGGTGATCATCATCAGGAGGGCCGAGGAGGAGCGTATCGGCATCAGGTTGAAGATCGGGTTGATCAAGTTGATCGCGGGCCGAAAAAAAACTAAGTTTGGCCAACAGCAGGATATGACGTCATCATCATCATGATATATGTCATCAGGACATTTCAGAGCGGCAGGATATTGAGAAGTTGCGGGTGACGTCATCGTCATCAGGATCTACGTCATCAGGATATCGGGTGACGCAAGCATCGAGAGGAAAGGTGCGAGGAGTTAAGGTTTTGTCATCATCAGGATAAATGGGAAGAACCGGATGTTCGTTATCCTGTTGAATATCATGATGTTGAATATCATGATGCTGAAGGAAGAGAAGACGGAAGTTGTCGCTGAAGTGAACAGTGGACGTCAGGAGGAGGTTCGCGCTGGCCGAACATGATGATGCTGCCGAACATGATGATGCTGCCGATAATCGAGTAAGGTGATGCTGTTGACAGGCGAAAGTGCGAAGGCTTGTCTGCAGGAGGATATCGGTCGGCAGGTGAAATATGATGATGATGCTGACAATGAAGTCAAATATGATGATGATGAGGATGAAGATGATGATGATGAGGTTGGGCTGCAGACATCCATGCTATATGCGAAGGTTATAGTGTGGATGCCTCTGCATCAGGGTGTAAAGCCTAACTGATTAGAAAGAGTGACCAACATTCTTGATGTTGATTGCCTTGGATGTACCTCACCTCTCTTTGCATGCTAACTGTCTTTGCTTCTTTTGTTAATAGTCAAAGTGCCTTTGTTCATAAGTACCCTTGGTTCTTCTTTAAAATAGTTGGCAAGACTGTGAAGCTTGACAACCCTCAAATATTGTTATATATCCCTTTTATGGTCACGAAAATATTTAATAGTGTCCTGGCTCTTTCTCCCTACATAGTATTGTATGGTCCCTAAAGAGCTTTGATTGTGAAGAGGTCTCTCAAGCATATAAGGCTTTCAGTCATACCACTACAGGACCTTATTACCTAGATAGAGCTCTTTATAACATCAACATATCTTGAGATCTCTTTCTACATCCTACTATCTCTATCAAAACAAACTATGTCTGTGTTGTCCTTTAAAGCTTTAAAGCTATAGATAGGATTCAATGATTGTGAAAGAGCCAAGTCTAAGATATATATATTGTCTAAAACAAAACATAGACTTCTATTCTCTTCACAACCCTCTACCACTACCTAAAAACCCCTGAATGATAACTATACATAGTTTTTAGAAAAAAGTGGCAGCTTGATAAAGTTTACAATGGTCATCACCTATTTTAAGGAATAAGGTGCCTCCTAAGACTGAGTAAAATAGACTTAGATCCCTGTGTTCACTGAAATAGTTTTGTTCACTCCCATCTCCCTTTGATACTATGCAAGATGGATTTTGTCATTGTAAAGATATGCCTTCTCTCTACTGGTCACCAATAGGAGACTGATGAGAATAGGTCCTATATTCACGAGTTTTGTATTGATACCTCTATTTTCTTACAATTGTACGATGCTATATAAAAAATTTATAAATTATTAAGGGGTTTGTAAAAGGATAATAGATGATCATCAAAAGGGTATGAAAATAGTGTTTGGTATCTATTTAGGTCCATCAAATCTTAAGAAGACCTCTCTGTGAACTAGGTTCAGGTCTGCATAAATTTAAACTCTGTGATGAGTCAAATATATGACTCATCTATTTCATTCTATTTCATGTTCTGAAAGACTTTAATAAAACACTATGGCATAGATATTTACATATTATTAGAATTATGTTTGTCTTTTGGATGGATTATGCACATGTTTGGTTTTCATTTCCTTTGATGAAATCTCTTAACTTATTTACTTGAATTTCATTTTCAAAATGCATATCTTATGAATTGTGGTACAAGTGGTTTGTGTTTGCATGAGGATTACGCTAGTAAGACTTCCAATGGTCTCTAGATCCCTCCAGAGCCCCCCCTCTTTTTGTGAAGAACCCGAACTCCAGACGGCTCAGAATGCTATTACCCTCTAATAAGAGTCATCCTCCCCTTGAGTCGATGACTATTACCTACCGATGCTAGGGCTACCAAAAGGCCCAATAATGCAAACATGACCCACGCCCCAATTAAGGAAGCTATTATAATCTAAATCTCCACGTCACTCCATTTCAGTGACTAACCGAAGTAGCTGCTAATTGGCATCAGTTCTAACTAAAGTCACTACCACCAAACACCACGCCATTTTAGGAAATCACTCAAGTTTGCCAACAACCAAGTTGATGCAAATCCTTCATCTTCTGTAACCCGTAGAGGAATTATCAATGTAATAAATTAGTAACTAGTTTCAAGTCTAGTTCGTTGTAGTTAGAATCACTATTAGTTATTTCCTTTCAATAAAGCTTGAATGTATAAATAGCAGCAAATCATCTCTCTAAGCTAGTTCCAGTTTTCTTAGATAGTTGTTCGCCAGATTGTGTTTCCAGCAGTAGGAAAACTACTTGTTTTTAGACATGTACTTTCATCCATTCTTTGGACTATGATTGAATGCAAATGAAGGGGGAATTCTTGTGAAAGAGTTAATTGAGCAAAGAGGATCATCTCCAGCTGGGAAAGTTGGGCCCGCTTCCTCATTTTGGAGGAGATCTCTTAGTATTTTCATGTTTGTTCAGTTCTGTTGTATTTTCTGTTTAGTTAGCTTTGTACTTGTGTTCATGTGATAAGTGTTTCTCTTTTGTGTGATTGTTAGTTAAGTTGTTCCATGTAGGATCATTTTATAAGTTCTAAAATAGATTTGTTATTTAGCAGCACTATCATATTTAGAGTTTTTCATTGATGTAGCTTAACAAGTAAAGGTAATTTATTTTTATTTACTTTCCCAGCAAGTGTGTTTATTTTCCAACAAGCTCGAATAGTTTCTTTCACTGCAAGTGTGTTTATTTTCCAGCAAGCTAGAATAGTTTCTTTCATTGCAAGTGTGTTTATTTTCTAGCAAGCTAAAACAATTTCTTTCATTACATGTGTGTTTATTTCCAAAGAAAATAGATAGATTTTTCATTTCTGTATGACCAAGTTCATTTCCGTAAGATCAATGAACCAAGTTCCATCCACGAACCATTCAACCAAATCTCCCCATACTAAAGAGTCTTATCGTAGATTGCTCCAGACACCTCCAGATTGATAAAATTAAAAAATGATGCATTAACAAACACTATTTCAACCCTCATCACTCTGTTAGACTTATAAAAGCTTATCCTACTCTTGTGCAAATATTTGTAAAGATCCCACTAAGGTTTGTAGAAATATCATTCAAAGGCCAAAGTGGATGTATGAAGAGGTTACTATGAGTTATCAACTAGGCCTACAAAGATCAAAAGATTTCTACAAGGGATAAAGGGTAGTCTCAGGTATTGGTATGATGGATGCTTCTTATTTCATTCTAAAATTCTATTCTCATTTAATGAAGATCTCATAGACAATGGAGAGTGTCTTAAGATCTTGTGTAGTTATAGAAGCCATTAAAACTTTTAAGGCTAGTGTCAAACACAGTGAAGTGCATGTTATGCATAACCTTTGAGAGAACTTTCAAGTATTGTAACATGTTCAAGGTACAAGAATATGGAGTCATCATAATAAAGATGTAGAGTGATTCCAAATATCTCCATTACCTTGAGTTACCTTGAGCCTGTACTAATAGTGTCTTCCATGATAATGAATAGGTTGTGAATATTGTTGAAACATGCATAGTGAAGTTTCAATGACATACAAGGGTCCCTATAGGTTGATATGGGGCAATGGGTAGTATGCACAAGGAAAAAGAGATTTGGAACTAATGAAGAAGAAAACCTATAGAAGCTATCACAAGGTCTGTAAGGTCATTGTAGATCCTTGAAAGACTATGGGCATAATGTTCAACCATCATCTAAACTTAGTATAAAGATGAATATAGGTTTGTGAACTATGAATGGACTATGAAACCCTAAAAAACATTAAGGAAGCACTACAATCTTGGACAAAGTCATCACTGTATTCCAAGACTATAATAATTGTCATCATACAAAATCTACCATTTGTGACTGCCATTCAAATGGCAGTACCTTCAATACTTTGACCTGTTTATGCATTATCATTAGGTTACAGTCATTTGCTTATGTATTAGAAAAAATTTAAGCTTCATGGATCTATCATTTCTGTTTCTTTGTGAGACTCTACCCTTCATGACTGTGTATGCAATTTGTATGACTGGTCTCTAACTTCTTAAGTTTTACCCCTATTGTACTTTCCTTCATCATACTAAGGATTGTCCTACTTGTATTTAAGATTGCACTCAACTTGACATTTTCATCATCCTTTGTCATTTGCAACCTTACCATCACCAAGCTTCCCTTTGGTCTTCTATGATTGAGTTCTATATTGTTGCCAAACTATCCCTTTTATTCATTACATAAGACTTCCCTTATGATGATTGTCTTTTCTAAATTGTCATCGAAAGCCTCTTTAGTCTACCCCTTTTATTGAATCACCATGGTCTTAGAACAAGTCTTCAAATCTGTCTCCTTTGACTATGCTCCACTATGACTCATGTTCTCAAAAATGATTGTGGAATGACTATCCTTATTTTTTATGCTTGTAATCAGAAAATATTGTCATATAAAACCAATATCTTTTCCATTCCATACATAAAAATTTCATTTGAAAGGACTATCCTTGAGGCATTGTCCTTATCCTATGTTCTTTTAAAGAATTCATCATTGTTTTAAATAACTCATTTTGATGAAAAAACTACCTATGACTATCGCATACTTTGCAAACTCTACTCTTGTTGTGCATTTATGAAAAATCTTGGTTAATTGCCTCATAACTACCATGGAGTCACTGCCCTTATTGAAGTTGATTACCTTCTTGGTAATTGTAATAATATTGTAGATTTGAAATGCTACGTCTTTAATTCAATTTTGACTGTGTACAAGTCTTTGTGGATTTCCTTTACTCTTATTTGTAGTCCTAAAGGTAGTTGATAGGTCTTTATTGACTATAACCTTTATATGGTCCTTATTTAAGTTACTGGATTTGCCATCATAGTCAAAAACTTATAATAGTCCTAAGCAACATTATCACAGTCCCTTACCTTGCTCTTGGTGGCACTCTTGATTGCTATCTTCATCATGTGACTTAAACATAATATCATTATTATTCTAATGACTATTCTATGGTGTGTGTTTAGTACTATTCAACTGTGTGTTTAGTACTATCCCTCAAAATTCTTTAAATTGGTTGTGCTTTCAATACTAAGCACTCCCCTTATTTGTATTTTTAGTAGCTTGTCCTTGCTTGTTTTGAATTCACAAGGTCATACATCATTATCATCGAACTCTAAAAATAGTTAACACTCTATCCTTCCTTTGAAAAGTGATTGTCTTACATGTTGGTATGACTATCATTTAGGAATGAGATTACATTCTTTATGATAGTAGACTACCCTATAGAATTTTAATGGCTATTCTTCATGTTCTTTATGGTGATTGTCCCTTTATCCTTCTCTGCCCTAACACCATAGTGACTTGTAAACTTGCTCTCTGAAATGGTGACTATGTTTTCTTGATCTTGAGAGTCAAACATTCTAATTTTGTAGTCTCTTAACTGTCTTCTTTATCCTTTCATGTGTATGTTCGGAGGCTTCCTTGATCAAATCAATACATTTGTCCATTACTACCTTTTGTGCATTAGTGCTTGGTTAACAAATATTTAGAATATGAATGTTGATTGTCTCAGGCTAGCATTAGGGGTGCTATTAGATTTAAAGTGCATCTATGGCTCAAGTAACTTGAAAAGAGAAGTTCAAAATATTTTAGAGAGATAGTGTACTATTGGTTTCCAATATGTAACTTGGCAAGGTGGGGCCTACTTGACATACTAAACATAATGCTTGGGACAATAAGCTTATAAAGTGGAAGACTTTATAAGTAACTCAATTTGTAATTTTAAAACTTGACACCAAACAACTTTAGACATGTTCCTGTAAACACTAAAAAAATACACGAGTTTCCATGAGGACCCTATGATGATGTATAATCCTAATGACATACACAAAAGAGTGAATATAATGCCCCCTTAACAGTGCTTCTCTTGGAAGCACATCAAGGTCAATTTCTGGCTCCAATGATTCTTATCATTCCTAACGTTTCTTCACTTCTACCTTTGTCGATCATCCTTCTTTTGCATTTTTGACCTTGCCTACGTATCCATTTTTCATCTTAGTGATCTAATTTCACCTTTCCCATGTTCATTTTATCTCACTACACCCCCAAGAGGACTTAAAATGACCTAGACCAAACCCACCTTTTAGAATTGGCTTAACTTTTGTCGATTCCAGATCTCCACCGGTGACCCTACTTGCGCAAGTGAAGATCCTATTTAACTCATCTATTTATCTTAGCTCCACTAACAGATGGCCTTATTTTCACTCCAAGACCCCTTTGTAACTCCTAATTTTCAACCAGATCCCTTCCTCTAAGGGTTGCCAATGGGTCTCCACGTAGGGATTTGACCTGGTGAAAGTGGAGATCCTATTTAACTTATCTATTTAGCTTATCTCTAGTAACAGATGACTTCCTTTCCCCTCCAAGATCAATCTCCAACCCCTAATTTTCACCCAGACCCCTTCCTCTATGGGGCACTAATGGGTCTCCACCTAGCAACCTTGGGTCACCACTTGGATATTTGACCTGGTGAAATTGGTGACCCACTGGCAATCTAGTGGTGACCCTACCATGTTTTTGAGCATGATTTTTTCTTCAGTTTGGGCCCAAATTTGCTCCAAATTGAGCTCTGATTGCGTGAGTTACCCTCCCTAACTGATCATCAACTTTTTTGACTGATTCAAGACTCCCAATCACTCCATTCTAACTCACAAATCAATTCTTCTTATCTCCCCATCAATCTCATGCTAATTCCATTCCTTCTCTTGTGAAAGGCTATCAAGGCTAGTTCACTCCATAATCAACCTAGTTCACTCCTTAATCAAGCTAGTTAATCAAAGGAGTTAATTTCTTAATTAATTCCCCCCTCTTGTGTGCCACTCCAAACTATAAATACCCCTCACCTCTCCATTATTTCCCAAGTTGGAGAATGTTGTTCTCATCTTCACAAGCCTTTGACTCCTTTGAGCCTCTTTCTTCATTTATTTCTTTATTTTTTCAAAGCTTCAAAGGTTTCATTTCATTAGTTTCATTGTTGCAAAGCTTCAAATATTTCCCATAGGAGGTAAATCCATTTTTGCAACCAATTCTCAAGCTTTTCTTTGCTCTCCAATTAACATTCTTATGTCCTTGTAGGATGTAGATGTCTTTTGCATTAGTATTTTGTTTCCCAAGCCTTCAAATGCTTCATACAACATTGTTATGCTAGAAAAATTCCTAATCCCAAGTGCTTCAATGATTTCAAAAGCTCTCCCCAATTTATAGCTTTCTCAAGCTCATTTTCTCTCTTCCCAATTGTTGCCAAGAGGACCCCACTGCTGGAAGAGGATGAAGAGGTTGCCAAATCAAGGATTCCTAAGGGTAGTATGGGGACTCATGAATCTTTCAAAACCCAAGTTTTTCATGCTTTCTTAGATAATTAAATCACAATTTGCCCTTGGGAATAGTAATCTTGTGTTGCAATTTCCTTGATAGATTCATTTAAAAGTTGATTAGATTAGTTTTCTTGAGTAGTTTAACTTGCAATCCTTGATTAAATTTCTTGTTTCACATTTTTAATTCTTATATTAGTCCAGAAATATCTTTGAAAATACCAAAAACATAATATAGTTGCATTAGGTAAATCTCATACTAATTTGTATTCTTCTTTTGATTTCCTAGCTAATTAGTTCATTTTAAATTTCAATTTTAGAAAAGAACCAAACAAATTGTTTGCATACATACTAGTTGCATACATAAAAAAACCCAAAAATGCAAAAACATTAGAACTTAGAAAAGGCAAACCCTTGATTCAATCATGAGGTAGGATTCAACAAAACAAGCATTCACCAACTCCTCAATTTCATCATGAGGTCAACAAAAGTCAAGAGACAAAACCTTAGATAACATCACTAAGTCAAAAGTCAACTCTTGGTCAACTCAAGTCTATTCTCTCTATCCAAGCATTCAAATGTGCCTTGGAATTAGAGGTGAAAGGGTGAGGGAAATCCTTGAGGAGATTTAGGAATTACATCCTAGGCCACAACTAGTGCAACAAAAAAAAGAAGAACAAGATCATGTGCTTAGGTTGATTTAATACAGAGAACAAATACAACAATGTGTACAAGCCATAGAAGAAAGGTTACAACAAACTAGGCTTATCAATGACTACAACACACATCCATCTAGATGTTGGAACACTATAAACCCAAACAAGATTGATAACTAGTGACCCTTTAGGTCATATTATTATCTCCACCACAATAGTCATTGAACAACACATAGCAAACAACAATAGGCCCTAGGATTGGCTGACTACTCTTTGTGATGCTTTTCTCCCAAGAGAACAAAACCACCCCTAGGTCTCGCCTCCACTTGACTGGCTTCTACCACGAGAGAGAGAGTGACTTGGAGGTCACTCAATGCAAGGAGAAGGTCCATGTGCTTGCATCGAGGCTGACTCATCAATGCTTGTGTGCTGAGTCACATTTCGAAGAGTACATATTTTGGTGAACCCAATGTGAAGAGAAAAACCTCCTAATTGAAGCTTTTGGAATTCTCATTTCTTTAATCCCATTTCATCATCACCTTAGAATATGATGCTAGATTCACTACATATTTTGGTGAACCCAATGTGAAGAACAAATCCTTTTCGAATGGGTTCTTTCACAATTTTGCATATTTCATGATATTTCATGCAAAAAGTCTAGGGGAATGTCCCCTCGAGTGAAATTAGAACTTCAAAGGGGATCCAATAGAATCCCCACAACTTTGACCAAATCAAAACATGACATGTGAACATTCAACCGAGATGCATCAACATGATCAACCCATAACAAGCCATAGAAAAATGGCCACCCAAATGGACAATGAAGTGTGTTGTCAGAAGAAGAACTTATAAGAAGCTCAAGAAGTACAAAAACTACTCCACATAGTACATTAGGATAAAAGGTCCATGACATGTGAAGTGTCATCAGAAAGAAAAAATAGGGTCACTCAAACTCTAAAGATAAATAATCATGTTGAACACCTGAATATTGAGAGGGGAGTATCAGTATTCTCTAAAACCACTTAAGCATTTAAACATTCATTCCATATAGCATATTTAATTTGTAGTAAGAAAAGAAAGCATGAAAGAAACCATCAAAATACATAACACATAAACATCAGATTTTTATGTGGAAAACCCAAAAAGGGAAAAACCTTGGTGAGGATTAGCTCACAATATATTATAATGCAATTGGTTACAAGTTGATACAAATGGTGGACTCACTGTCCAAAAGAGAAGTGCTCACTACAGGTGGCTCACTTCCAAAGGACTCACTGTCCTGAATAGAAAGACAGAGAAGAAGGGGTGGCTCACTGCCAAATATGAACTATTAGTAATACAACTAACTTATGTTGAAGATACAGCTCCACTAAAGTTTAGAATATTGACTTAACACACTTCATCTTCACAAAAATCTTATCTTACCCTTTTCTGCATCAGATTTTGCACACACACACACACACATAGTTGTTTTTCATGCTCACACTCCTCACACAAGAAATTGATCTTGTTTATATACCACAATCAAGCAAAACATCAAACAGCTCAGCATGATAGATGTACCGTGTGACTCCTTAATTTTTTGACACAAAAATCAATCCCATATGCTTTGCAAAGAGAATCCAAGCATGTAACACATTAAGATAGGTTGGCATAACCTAAAATTATTCCCATAATTCTACTTTGCACAACCTCAAAACTTTTGGGTTGGCACCACTAGTGAAGTAACAATAGAATGAACCAACTGTTTATTCAGAACTCAATGCGCAGACCACCAAAATGGTTACCACTTGGAGAAAACATATCTCTGACACCTATAAGCTTATTCTCAAAATTGCATAGCACACTATTCATTTGTAGTGGAATGCGAAGCATTCCAACATACCACTAATACTACCATTACACTATTATTATAGTCTAATACTCTGTCAACTCTATCTTCTATTGCGGAGGACTTCAAGACTTGAAAATTTGGATTTAGACTCCTTCAATATGTACCATAATTACCTTACAACTTTATGACAAGATTTTTCATAGTGAAGCAATGTGAACATAAAAACTAGTTCCCTAAACACTAAAGATAGTGCTCTAGGACTTGGATAAATCTGTAGAATAATTGGTACTTTGGTCTTCTCTAGACCAGCACAACTGCTTCCCTAAAATGTGTTGCCATCAGTGACAACACCATATACTGTCACATTTTGCTATATCCATTAGTCTCTCATTTCATCTCATGTTACCAACACATAAACTTTAATGACAAACTTTCAACAATATCTCCCTTTGTCATTGATGGCAACACTGCTTAAGATTCTCCAATCTTCTCCCCCTTTGACATCAAGGGAAAAGGGGTCCTCAATATCAGACTTTATAGGTGACAAGTATAGTTCTCCCCTTATGAAGACATATCTATATGTACATGAGATTGACTCCCCCTTCCTACTTCACCCTTATACTCAATAATTTACATCTGAGAGACTCTTTTTAACAAGGTTATCAAGAATATATACTCCACATATGTACATTGCAGTAAGAAAAGTTATTTACATAGAACAAAAATGTACAACTTAGCTTGAGGAGGCCAAACAGTCTTGATTGGAGTCCTTTAATTTTGCAAGTTGTGCCTCTAGATCTTTATTTTCTATTTCCCATTCCTTCTTAGTAAAGGCAACTCCTCCGTAGTGATTCTCAAGCTTCACATATAATTCTTCACCTTCTTTTGAAGAACTAGGTACCAAATTCTATTGTAACATCTTCTTTGCATCAGTCAAAATTCTAGTAAAAGATGTAAGTCTTGTACTTACAATGTCTCATACATTACTGTAACGTCGAAAAATGTCCCCTTGGGGGATTTTCCCTCATAAGGTTTAGCTCCCAGGTCTTTTGCATGCATTTAGGACATCTTAGTTCATATTTTGGCATCCCAATGGAATGAGACATAGGTTTCATGGCAAAGTGGACCTAGGAGGACTCCTTGACATTAACCCTACCCAAAATAGGGGGGAGGGCTTGGGCACTCGTGCCCTAGTCCTGCCCTATTTTGGGTCAGGCCCAAAATTTAAGTGTCAGTTTATGACTGTTATTTGGTCCTTTTGTCGACACGGTAAGTTTTGATTTTTGAAATCTTGGCAGGAGTGCTTGTAGTTGCATATGTAAGCATGTTTAAGCATTCATTTGTAAACTAGATGGCAATTGTGATGTTTAAGTGTTCTCAAGGTGATTCAAGGCTTTCATGGTGTTGCAAGAGCAGACTTGTGTGGTTTTGTGTATTGATATTTGCAGATTTGAGCATCAATTTCCTCATGGAGTGAAGAGCATCTTCCTCTCATGAGAGCTTCACTACAAGGTGATAGTATATTGTGTTTTCATCATTGATTCCTTTGATTTTTGCCTCTGCCTCACAAGGGTACACACTTTTTATCTGACAATGGTGTTCAAAGACTTAAGTATCCTCTGGGGCATGACAGTCCACGTTTGCCCAAGATTGCTTGTCCTCAAGCAATCACCAACTAGGATCCTAAATCAATCTTGTTGATTTGTCATTCCTGGATATTGACTATCATGGAAGAATTATTGTTAGTATACTTACCTTAATCTAGCCGCCAGCATAGTTCTTTAATATCATAAGGTTGATAACATCTTCTAAAGTATGAGGACAATTTATTGTCCAATATTCTTCTAGTTCATGTACTTGTATTTCCTGATATCTCTCAACAACAAAGCCAAGAGTTGGTAACTATTAAGGTCTATAACTTAAGACAACTTTTCTCTCATCATGAGGGAGAAGAAACCAAAGACATCTTGCAAAGTTTTTTTGGGTGAATATTTTATCACCGACAAAATGGTAACATAATGGTATTTTCAGGCACAGTGTGATGAGATTGAATCTCTCCTTGAGGAAAGGGGAGGCGCCCTTCTTATTTCTAACTAAGAACAACAAGTAATTAATTACACTTATCTACACTAAACGTATGATGTGGGTGTTTCAATATCATCCAATTCCCTTCCTTTAGAATTGATGATCACTTATAATTTTATACTTAAAACCCTTTGATGATTACAATATATATCATAAACTATAAAACTACTTGTTGGAGCAATAATAACCAATATTTAGATTAGTTAGACATAAGGATAACTAAAATAATACCAGTGCGTGTCAATCACAAGAAACCCACAAAAAGCTTAAAGACTTTTGTTGCTTCTTACACTAATCAAAAAATGAAAATGGAAGGAACAAAGTGTAGCCCAAAGTCTCCAGCTTATTTCCAATGAAGATTAAATAATCAAGGATAATAACTCTTAGCCCAAAGTCTCCAAAGTCACCTCCAATCATGAACACATAACACTATTCTAGAAATAATGTTGCAGCTCAAAGACTTCAAAATCATATTTCTAGCACCTTCAAATTCATATAGATTCACACCACAATCCAATCAAAACCACAAGAAGATGTAACGGAAAATATGTAAGAACATTCCCATACACAACACATTTATTTCTACACAAAGATTGAATGCCCACTTGACTTTCTCGTATTGATTGAAATAAAGATTTACACTTTGAAATCAAAGTTTCAAGTTGTTTTTCAATGCAACAACATTTCACTTCATTAGCTAAAAGATAATATTTACAAATGAGCACCCTCTTATTTATAGAGAGGAGCTATTGAACAAAAATAGGAAAATTCTAATTACCTTGACTTCATTTGGATAGAGTTTGATTTTTCTTAAGACTTTGTACTTTTCTTACATGCAAATTACATATTACAAAACTACATATGAAATGTAAATTACATATGAAATGCTTCAAACATAAACTAAGTGTCCGTAGACATAGAAACTTCGTCCTCTTTATCCTTTTCAAAGAAATCTTTATATCTCTTGAATGCCACTTGGACATCATTCTTGCTTGGTCCTAGTGTATATCTAAATATATTAAGGACCCTTGTGATGCAGTCTAAGATGTTGATTAACACTCCTTTATTCCTGTCCAAATTCTTCTACAATTTATCCAAGATCACCTAAAAATGTACCAGTTTATCAATTGACACCAATGAAAAGGCTTCTGGCTTCGTTTTAGCTTGAACCAATGCCATGAACTCTTGGATAACTATCTCAATAGGAAGGGTCTTCTGGTTGTCATCCAACATATGACAAGGAAGTTATCAAACTTTATCAGAAATGTCTATCCCCTTGGTACTTATACTTCATGTTTTTCTTTGCAAGAGATGCCTCTGACATTAGCTGAGAAACTGCAAGAGGGTGTTGAAAATCTCCAGATTTAGCGTATTTTTCATTTGGCAAGAAATATGAAAAGGTGGAGAAAATCAATGCTTCTGCATTAAAGAAGAGCACTTAGTGTTGGGGTGGAGAAATTCTCCGCCCTTACATGGGTTTTTATGTTTTTGGTGCAAGGTCAGAGAAATTCTCTGCCTTGACATGGGAAATCAATTTCTTACATAGTACAAGGCCAGAGAATTTCTCTACCCTTACATAGGGTAGTTCGGCCAAGTGTAGGTTGGAGAAAATTCTTCGAAGTACATTTAGGTTAACAATTTTTTATGTGCAAGGACGGAGAAATTTTTCACCCTTGCATAGGATAATTTAATTGAAGTGCAGTTCAGAGAAAATTCTTTGAACTACACTTGGGTTATTGGGTAGGACATGACTTTTGGAGAAAATTCTTTGAATGACATGCCTAGCCTTAAACCATGTCATTTGTAGAATTTTCTTCGAAAGACATATCTTTCCGCTAGACATTTTTAAGGTTTGGTTTGTGTTGTTTGGGAAATTTTCTCCAAACAACAATGGACTTAAAAAGTGATGTCATTAGGAGAAAATTCTCCAAACAACATATTGCTGTGAGTAGTTTGGGATCATAGGCAAGATAAAACTACACCTTCATTGTGTTTTAAAGGTTTTGATGGCTAGGGATTATTTCCCAGGCAACATAAACCTGAGACTAGGTTTAGTTTTTTGTGGGAGTCAGGAGAAAATCCACAACTTCCCACTATGATTTGCAATGGTTGGTTTGGGATTAAAATGCTCTAGGGTCTAAAAACACTAAACCAAAACAAAAATGAAAGGAAATAGGAATAAAACAAGGTAAAGGGAAAGAATAGTAGAACCCTACCTGGAAGGAATATGACTGTTGAAAACTGATGAATTTGCACAAGAAATCACATGCAAAGGAGAGATTAAATGATAAGGAAGGATCAAAGATTCTTGGAAACAATGAGTAAGAATAGTAAAAAAAGCAAGGTAAAAATAAAATGACAAAGTAGTAATTTGTATAAATTATCTGCAATAAATCCTATAACCACCTGCTCATGTCAGATTAATGTGCTGGGTTGGAGAAATTCTTTGCCCTTACATGTGTAGGGTAAGGGTTTTTCTTCTATTCTTACATAGGAAAAAAAACTCACAAGAATGTATTGGTGGAGAAATTCTCTGGCCTTGCACATGATGAAAATGTCAAGTTGTAGAAAAAGTCTGACTTTACATATTTGAAGGGGTGAAGTTTTACACAACTCAAAATGACTTTTTAAGGCATGAGACTACGCATGAGGACAATTTGATTTGTCTTGTTTTATGTGCCTAGAGCTCATGGGCTATGAAATGGACAATTTTTGTAAGGGTTATCCCATGAATTGAGTCAACTAAATTTGAGGATAACAACTGGCTCTAACTGGGGAGATTCCTTCAGGCATTCTTTAAAACATTCAGAGGGAGAGGAATTCCAAAACTCTAAGTGCTTGCATCCATTGGGCCATAGAGTCAAGTGAAAGACTCGACTATGATGACAAGAACAAAAAGACTATACAAAAATATACAAAATGTACAAACTTATCTAGAACTTCACTAAGTGAATAGATTCAGATGTTGTCCACTATGGGGTAGTGAGAATGATGTTCCATCCTGGTATGCCAAATGAAAACTATTTTCACCACAAAGTTGGTGAATTAGGAAATGGTCTCTCCATAATGAATCAAACTTTCCATGCATTCCTTTTGGCTCTCTTCTCTTGTCCCACAAGAGAACGAGATCTCCAACTTGGAAATCCCATGGCTTTGCCTTTTTGTCAAAAAGCTTCTTGACTTGGCTTTGATGATCAGCAATGTGGTCCACCACCTTTGTGCCTTGCTCCTCTAATTTAGTAAGGAACATGACACACTTGTCTATGGAACTTTCAAACATCTCATCTTCGATTGTCTTGGCCAATCTGAGAGTGAGCAATTCTAATGTGATGGGTATCTTTGCATTCATGCCATAAAGAAATTGAAAAGGGGACATACCAATTGCTCTCTTTGGAGTGATGCGATCAACCTACAATGCATCATATAATGCCTTATGCCAAGACCTCTGATTCTCTTCTACTAGCTTCCTAATAATGGTGACCAAGTTTTTATTGCTCAACTTAGCTTGACCATTTCCTTGGGGGTAATAGTCAGAGGAATGAAAAAGATTGATCCCATATTCAAAATAGAACTCAGTTATCTCATGGGATGAGAAACAAGTAGCATTGTAAAATACTATTTTGTTACGTACTCCAAACCTTGAAATAATGTTTTCCTTGAGGAAGTTACAAACAACCTATGAATTGGCATGCTTGACTGGAATTGCCTCCACCCACTTAATGAAGTAGTCAGTAGCCATGAGGACATAGCTATGAATTGCACTTGATGGTGGGTTCACTTTGCTAATGAATTTGATACCCCATTTCTTGAAGGGCTCTTCAATTACTACTGGTTTTAGGGGTAGGGTTACAAACTTGAGTTTCCCCACAAACTGCTGGCACAACTCACATTTACACACCTAGGCATATGCATCTTGAAAAAGTGTCAGCCAATAGTATCTTTCTCACAAAATTTTGTGAGCCGTGACTGGAGTTGAGAAATTTCCTCCACATGCCAAGTTGTGAAAAGATTCCAACAACTTGTCTTGTTGTGCTTTATCCACACATCGCAGAAAAATTTCATCAATGATTCACTTTTACAAATTGTTGTCCCAAAAATAAAGTTTGTAGCCTTAATCGTGATTGTCCTCTTCTCTTTGTATGACAAATGTTATGGACATTCCCCATATGTGAGGAAATGTGCAATGTTGGAATACCACTCATCTGTTGTGCTTATGAACAAGACTGTGGGAATTTCTTCTGTGTCCACTTCCTCATCACTGGATATTTCTTCTAGTTTGTTTTCCACAATAAGCCAACACAAACCTTTTCCATGCACCAACTTTGTAGGCTTCATCTCCATATCATATTATTGGCTCTTGGTGATCCAATTACCTCTCTTGCTTCTGAATTCCTATTGAGTCAAGATGGACTTGACTGTCGAATCAGGTACCAATACTATGGTATGAGAGTTGAGAATATAACATGTCTGAAATAACAGATAGCTCATGAAATCTATAGGAGATTTAATTCCCTCTTTATTCTTCTACACCAAAATAACAAATAAAGTGTGCTCCAAAGCATAACTGTACATAATGAAGTCCTTGGTATAGTTTGGGCAGACTAAGACTGGAGCATGAGCAATCTCTTCCTTTATCTCATGAAATTTATCTTTTCCTCCCACATTCCAATGAAAGATTGACTTTCCTTTCATCATATTAATGATATGACGTGTCTTTTCAACAAAACCAGGTACAAATATTTGCAAGAAGTTAACCTTCCCAAAGAAGGAATGTACTCCTATTTTTGTTGGATGGTAGGGAAAGACTCTAACTAGACTTGACCCGTTCGAGATCAATCACGGTTCCTTCCTTATATACAACATGTCCAAGAAGCTTACCCTTAGTAACCCCAAAAATAGACTTCTTGGGATTGAGAGAGATCACATGTTGATGACACCTTTTGAATACTTGTTGTAAATGATTCCAATGATCTTTACACTTCTTTGAGAAGATAGTTAAATCATCAAGGTAGACCACAATAATCTTACCCATCTCATATATGAAATCTAGGTCCATAGCCCTCTAAAAGCTAAAACCCGCATTGATCAACCCAAAGGGCATTCTGAGATATGAAAAGGTGCTCCATGGAGTAGTGAAGGTTGCTTTGTGCTGATCTTCCTCAGGCACCTCCACTTGGTTATATCATAAAAAGCCATCTAACATAACATCATCTCTCAACCCATCACTATTTGTAGTACTTGATCCATTACCGGCAATGGGTAATTATCCTTTAGTGATGATTGATTCAAATTACGGAAATCCACACAGATGCAGATTTATCCATTCTTTTTCCTCATGGGAATGATGTTAGCTATCCACATTAAGTGATGGATAGGAAAAATGTTTTTATCATCTAACATCTTTTGAATCTCAACAAGAATGGTACCTGAGATCTTAGGATTGTATTGTTGTTGTTTCTGCTTATGAGGTAGAGATCTAGACTTGAGAGGAATATCATGCTAAACTTCCTTGGACCAGAATGATTTTAAATCGACATATGAATATTCTAACATATCAATGTACCACCGTAGAAGCACTAAAAACTTCTTTCTTTCCTCTAATGACCAATATTTTCTAATGCTTACCATTTTGGGATCATCTTCTATACCCAGATTAAATTGCTCAACTTTTGCTAGTGAATTTGATCCTAACTGTTGTTTCCATTTGATAAAGCGATCATGGTTATCAAAGAGTTTATCTAGAGAAACTAATCCTTTGGGAATATTATTCCCTTTCATCTGAAAAATCTCTTCACGGGTTTCCTCATTTATCTCAGAGATTGATTCTCAAGGAGTAGAGTCACTCCCTTCAAAGTATAATTCACTGAAATTTTCCACCTTCTCCAAAAAGGCATGATTTGATCATCACTGTTGCAAATTTGTCAATGATTGGCATTATCAGGAACATTGGTTTGTAATACCAACTCAATGGTATACTTGTTTCCCTAAAAATCCTTGTGAGGAATTAGAAGAGTGGCCGAAACAGCCAATGAGTCTACCTTCTCATTGCACTCCCTTGGGACTATTGATATATCAAAGGCATCAAAATCTTCAATGCAGTCCCAAACACAATTGGAATAATGCCTTAGCCTTTAACTCTTTGTCTGATACAAATTTCTTACTTGATAGATGATTAGCTCAGCATCACCTTGAGCATGAAGATTTTTAATTCCTTTCTTTTGTGCAATATCCATCCCTAATAGCAAGACTTCATACTCTGCAGTGTTGTTAGTATTATCAAATTGCAACTTGAAAGAAAAAGGGAAGATTTTTCTATCTGGAGATATAAGGACTATCCCCGCTCTAGATCTAGTTGAAGAACTACTTCCATTAAGCTCTAAAGTCCAAACATCATTTGAACTTCCTACCTTGAGAGTTTCAAAATCTAGATTCTCTTTGCTTGAAGAGAATGATTCATCTGTTCCTAGACCTTGTTTGAAGTATCATTTGATGACTCAAGATCTTCATTTGTGGTTAAGAAATAAGTGCCCATTCTAGAGGCTTCAAAGAGAATTTGACTTTTAGATCCTCAGTCTTTGTCGTACTGTACTTGGCTTTCCTCTTTGGATGAAGTTTTTACTTAACACCTTTGGTAGGTATTCTAGCTTCATACCAATCCATGTTGATTTCACCCCCAACATCCTTGCAAAAATTTTATCCTAAAAATATTCAATATGAAGTTGGAATGTCAGGTACAAGAATTGTCATCTTTATCATCTTCTCCAGAAAAGCAACAAATACAAACAATGCATCTTTCATTTACCCTATGAGGGGCACTTGCTTGGTTTCCATTGAAAAGCAATGGCTAAAAGTCTTTGTCAAAGTTAACCCCAAAGTAGTAGATACTTTAGCTAGCATGACAATATAGGAGGCACCTGAATCAATGATGCAATTACTGAGCTTGTGACCATTAACAAGCAGGGAAATATAGAAAGGTTCTATTTTTCTAGGAACGGATGGGTGAGTAGAAGCTAGTTTATTTTGTGCAGGTGTTGGTTTTGGGACAACAAGTGCAATTTTGGAGGAGTCCTAACCAAAATTGGTTCTCTTATTTTTTTACAAACTTAGCCAATCTTTCAAATTGTTTGGGGTTGGATTAAAGGTATTCAACATTAGACATCTAAATTTTCTTCTTCCTATCATGATCTATGACATCAAAAGGTGAGTAGGAAACAGTTGAGGAAGATGAGGGATTTTCATTTTTAGGTTTTGGGTTTTGGGCACTCGGTCTAGACATAGAAGAAGAAGTAGGAATATAAGGTGCACTTGTTTATTTCCCACCATATCCTTCAGTTGAATTGGTAAAGGGGTTCCTCTTTTAGCAATTGTAATCCCTAGATGTAGTTCTTCTTTTGACTTAGTTTTATGAACATCACGTTGTTGATTCAACTGATTCTACGAGCAGGTGAAGACAACATAAGATTCACTGCATGTAGCTTCTTCTTATTCAGTTTCTTCTTCATAGTTCAGAAACTTGATATTTGATGATCTAACAGCATCCTTGGTTCAAGAGCAACCTTGCATCAACCAAAAACATTTGCATTTCAGTTTGTTTCTTTTCATTTTCTAGTTCAGTATAGTCTGTAGTAGTTTCTGTAATTTAGTTTGCATTCTACCGCAGTTGCATTTTAGATCTTACAAAGCTAGACTTAGTATCTAGACACATTCATGGACATCATATCCAAATCTCAGATCATTTGGATCAGGTACCAGTAAGATATCGCTATCAGAAGATTGACTATTTTCTCAGAACAAAGCATCCTGATAGTCTCATACAATCAGCTAAAGGAGAGGACTTACAGAGCATTTCATGACTTGTGGAGTTAAATGACACATCATTCAATGTCATTTCGTTCATGGCCAACCTTCCCTGAGATCTGTACATCATTCCATTCATTTGCGGAGGAGTTTTTCATGATTAGGTCTGACCTATCCATGTACACACTTTACATCTCTTCATGGGAGTTTGTGATCTTACTTGGCCAATGTGGAGGAATCTTATGTTCCAAAGATGATATATATTGATGTAATAGATACCTAGGAAAGTAGTTGATCACTAGTTCATACTGGATAGTTTGAATTTTGTATGAAGGAGCTTTAAAGCTATATCTTGTGCATATTCTGTAACTGTGAAATCAGGCCTATGAGCCCTAATTGTAAGCCTACATGTTGCCGACCAATTTGTATTTGAATTCTATGATATACTGAATGACTAAATCTACATTTGCTTTAGATCTTTGAGTTGTTTCTGTTGTGTTTACTCTAGCTACACGGCCTGGACATTTCACCTTGTGGACCCTCCTAACCGTGACTGCACCAAGTGGTATCAGAGTGAAAGTTTAAAACTTTGGGAATGAATTGAGAGAAGTTGGCAAAGGAATTATGTAAGATCTTGTTGTGAAAAGATCTTTGAATCTGAGGCATGTTACTTGTGTTGCAACCGATCACTGATTGTGAGGCATTTGTCACCTTCTAGCCCGATCGCCAAACTTGAGGTAGTTACACTTGATCCTAGGAAGAATGCTGCCAAGGAGAATCCCTGTTACTGGAACAATGGCTAGAAGAATGGATGAGATGATGGAGATGATGAAAAACATGTGAGTTCACTTGAATGTTGTCAAAGAAGACTGGAGAAGAGGACTTACACCTAGACCTAATGTTGAAAGTGATGATGATGAGGAATTTCAATCCACTAATCAAACTGGTGAAACCCTAGGAGATGAAGATGAACAATTAGATCAAGTCAAGATGTTGTGAGCTATTTCAAAGATTGGAAAGAGACCTAGAGTTGATGTACCAAATTATACTAGCAATTTGAACCCTAAAGAGTTGATGATTGGATAAATGACATGGAAGAATACTTTGAGTATGAAGAAATTGAAGATCCGAAGAAGGTGAAATTTGCAAAGACAAAGTTGAAGGGACATGCTACTATATGGTGGAAAGCAATTCAGTTCGATATAAACAAAAGAGGAAAAGAAAAGATTACAAAGTGGGACAGAATAGTAAAAAAATTAAAGAATCAATTTATACCTATTGACTATGAGTTGCACAACCTAAGACAAAAGGAGAAATCTATGAAGGAGTATATTGAAGAATTTCATAAGATGGCCATAAGGATAGGACATCGTGAAGAAAGCAAGGACAAAGTGGCTAGATACATCAATGGACTGAGATTGAACATTCAAGAAGAACTGAGTTTGGTGAGGTTGACAACATTAGAAGAAGCATATCAGTTTGCCCTGAAGGTTGAAGAAAACTTGAACAAGAGGCATGATCAGAGACAGAGAGGTAGACGAGGTAAATTTTAGAAAGGTAGAACATTTTTTGAAGGTGAAAGATCATATGTGGAGAAGAACAAACTAGAGAGCACATTCAAGGAGGATAGAGATAACAATGAATACCAGAGAAATGACAAAACTTTCTATAGTAGAGGAAACCATAGTCCATACCGGAGTGAAGGATACAGAAGAGAGGGAAGAGGACCTAATAGGAGAATAGTCAAAGGAACCTATTTTAAATGTGGAGGTGAAGGACATAGAGCATTTGAATGTAATTAGTGGAGTACAAGCAAGAGAACAAAGAACAATGAAAGAGCAGCCTATGTGGAAGAAGAACCTGTTGGATCACCTAGTTTAGTTGGTAAACCTAAGAAAGGAGAATCACTTGTCATGAGGAGAGCACTATTTCAAGTAGAGACAAATGAGGAACCACTACAGAGGAAAAGTTTGTTCAGAACTGGATGCAAATTAGGAGGTAAATGTTGTAAAGCTATAATTGATAGTGGTAGTTCAAATAACCTAGTTTTAGAGGAGATGGTGACTAAGATGAAGTTGGAAAGATTGAAACACCTTAAGCCCTATCAGATAACATGGATTCAGGATGATCATAAGGTACTGGTGAGTGAACAATGTTTGGTAAATTTTCATATTGGATCTTATCGTGATGAAGTATTGTGTGATATTATGCCTATGGATGTATGTCATATTTTGTTGGGTAGACCATGGTAATGTGATAGGAAAGATATACATGATGGGAGAAAGAATACATACACTATAACATCAAATGGAAAGAGAATTACTTTGATTCCTTTGGAAGATGATCCTAAGAGTGAAGTATGTGGTAATGCTAGAATATATTTGGTAGATGGAAGGAAATTTCTAGATGGTTTGAGACATGAGAATATGTGTTATGCTTTGATTCCTAAGAAACTTGAAACATTGAAGAAGGAGACAGAAGAATCACAACCGGAGGAGATAATTGAGTTGCTGACAGAGTATGAAGACATCATATCAGATAATGTACCTGAAGGATTGCCACCAATCAGGAGTATCAGTCATCACATGGATCTTATACCTAGAGCAAGTTTGCCTAACAAAGAAGCACACAAAATGAGACTGGTAGAGAATGAAGAATTGAATATACAGATACACAAGTTGTTGAGGAAAGGTTTGATCAAAGAAAGTGTGAGTCCTTGTGTAGTACCTACAGTGAAAGGAAGCTAGGTGTGCGAAAATTGCTTCCTACACTAATCTAATGAGGGGAGAGCTATGCAAATTAAATTTAATCTTTACAATTATAGTAACATGAAACATATAATAGAGATATTGCAACAATACGCATAGAACCAGAAAGAAGAGAGAAGAAGAGAGACAAGATATATCATGGGGAAAACCCTTATAGGGTCAAAAACCCCACAATCAGAAACCTGCACAATGTATTATCAAAACTGAATATGGTTTACAATACACTTGCAATGCAAGCCTCAATAGTCTTTGACACTCATGTCTGGAGTCAATCCGGCAGCATAACAGTACCTGTCAATCACATACTACATCTCCACCTCCAAGCACATGTTTACATAGAAAATACAAGGCAAAATTGGCTCTATCTTGGAATGAGCATCCAACTTGGCCTCATGGCCCAAAACCCACTCCTATGGACACTTGGTCAACATTGTAAGATGCATCTGACACTTGTCCACAACCTCCATCCCAAAGAGGTTACCTATTTCCAAAATGGGCTACGACAGATGCTCTTATGACTCTTACGACCATCATAGAATCTGTCATACACAGGCTATAAATGGTATATTCTCTTACAACATGTCATAGTCCACCTTGGGGTGCCCAAAGATGCTCTTCAACACATGTCTTCACCTATCTTACAAGCTTCTATTTCTGAGTCTTATATGTCATAACTTCATCATAGGAATTTGTCATAACTGTTTTGGTCAAAATTTCGTTACACAACATCCAAGATGCTGACACATGGAAAAATACTCCTACAACAAAGTGGGACACCTATCTCCTCATGTGAGGACAAAATTACAAGTTGTCATCTTCCATGTAGGATGACACATCACCGTGCCACATCCCACAAAATGACAATATGGAATTTACAATTAATTTACATCATAGACAATGAATAAATAAATACAATCAAAATAATGCAAGGAATTACCAAGGTTGAGACACCTTAATTCCCAACATTCTCCCACTTGTCGAACACCTTGTGAGAGCCAATAGAATAATAGGATTTAACTGCTATAGGCCGAGAGGCCCATAGACTCTGAACACCATCTAAACTTCTCTGTGCTAACTGGTTTCGTTCATGCATCTACAACATTCTTCAAAGTATCTACCTTCTCCAAATTTACCTTCCCATCCTCTACCATGTCTCGGATGTAGTGAAACTATACATCAATATGCTTTGTTCTAGCATGGAAAGTCAGATTCTTCGCAAGGCAAATCACACTCTGACTGTCACAACTGATCATAATCTGACTTGTATTAACACCAATATATGAACACAATCTCTTAAGCCAAATGGCTTCCTTACAATCATGAGTTGCTGCCATATACTTAGCTTTTTTTGTGGACAAAGCAACCACAGGTTGTCTCTTACTCATCCAACTAATAGCACCACCAAATAGTGTAAACACATAAGCACTGGTGGATCTCCTGCTGTCAATGTCACCTACCCAATCTGAATCCACAAATCCATGAATATCAACAGAATGTGGAGGTCCTGTAACATTACCATGATAGCATATGGAATACTCAGAAGTACCCCTACAATATCTGAACACTCACTTAACTACATCCCAATATACCCGTCCAGGATTAGCCATAAATCGACTAAGGACTCCCACTGCTTGGGCAATGTCTGGTCTTGTGTAGACCATAGCATACATCAAACTGCCAACAACACTAGCATAAGGTACTATGTTTATGTCCTCCACCTCACTAGGAGATTTTGGACAATCATTAATAGACAACTTTATCCCCAAAGAAATAGGAACACACAATGATCTACAATCTACCATGCTGAACCTATCCAACACAGTCTTAACATACTTACTCAGGCTTAACCAAAGTTTTATGTTAGTTCTGTCTCTTCTGATTTCCATTCTTAGAATGTACCTGGCTGCCCCTAAATCTTTCATTTCAAACTGTGCTGACAACTGAGATTTACAATCAGAAATCATATTCTTACCCTTCCCAATGAGCAACATATTATCAACATACAATGCAACAATGAGAATACAATCACCATCAAACTTATAATACACACAATGATGCGATTTCAATCTCACAAATCTAATTCAAGTACCACCTCCTAGGAGACTACTTCAAACCATACAAAGAGTTCTTTAACTTGCAAACCAAATTTTCTTTACCTTTTACCATGTAATGCTCTGGTTGTGGCATGTAGATTTCTTCCTCCAAATCACCATGAAGGAAAGTTGTCTTCACATCCATTTGTTCTACCTCTAAGTCATAAGATGCTACAAGAGATAATAGGAATCAAATGGATGTCAGCTTTGCAATGGGAGAGAAGATCTCACAATAATCTATACCCTCCACTTGTGAATACCCCTTCGCAACCAATTTGTCCTTATACTTCTCAACACTGCCATCTACACCAAATTTCTTCTTGAACACCCATTTGCATCCAACAAGTTTCTGTCCAGCAGGCAAAGGCACCAAGTCCCATGTTTGATTCTTTTCCAAAGAAGCCATCTCATCCTCCATGGCCTCCTTCCAGGAAATTGCATCTTTTATATCCAAAGCCTTTGACACAATTCTAGGTTCATCACTTTTAGTAAGCGAAGCAAAAGCACAACTAGAATCAAGCAATGTATAACCAAACCTCTCATGTTGCTTTCTTATTCATGTAGACCTCCTCAAGAGCTGAGGTTGAGGTTTGACTTCTTCATCTAAGCTTTCAAAGCTGCAAGAGCTCTCCTCATCATCAAGTCCAACATTGTCTTTCTGTTCAGTCTTCTCAGGGGTAGCAGGAAACTGAACAACATCCTCTTTCTTTTCTTTTTCTTCTAGCTGTAAAATAGTGGAAGAAGGTGTTAGCTCTCTAAAGATGACATTTCTGCTATACAACACTTTTTCAGCCATGGGATCCCAAAGCTTGTATCCTTTCACACCAACACCATAGCAAATGAATATACACTTAACAGCCTTGTTCTCTAATTTTGACCGCTTCTCCCTAGGCACGTGCATATGCCTCACAACCAAAAACATGAAGATGCCTTATTGAAGGCTTTCTACTAGACCACACCTCCATGGGTGTCTTACCAACAAGAGATGATGTAGGAGATCTATTTACAAGAGAGAAAGCAGTGGCAACAGCTTCAGCCCAAAACTTTTGTTCTAGGCCAGCTCCACTAAGCATACTCCTAGCCTTCTCTATCTATGTCCTATTCATCATCTTTGCAACTCCATTTTGTTGCGGGGTATATGGAGTTGTCTTATGTCTTTCAATCCCAAGTTCCTTGCAATTTTTATCGAATCTTGTAGAATAGAACTCACCACCATTGTCAGTTCTCAAACAGTTAATCTTTTTACTAGTCTAATTTTTAGCAAAGGCTTTAAACTCCTTAAACTTACTATAGGATTCATATTTACTTCTGAGAAAATAAATCCATGTCCTTCTACTGTAATCATCTATGAAAGATACAAAATATACAGATTTGATAACGAATGAACATTAATAGGACCAAATACATCAGAATGAACAAGGTCCAACACACCAGAAGACTTATGAGAACTCAAGTAAAACTAAACTCAGTTTTGTTTTCCATATACGCAATGTTCACAAAAGTCAAACTCAAGATTACAATCATCTAACCCCTCAACGAGGTTTTTATTTTTTAGGGTTCTAAGACCCTTCTCACCAATGTGGCCAAATCTCTTATGCCATAACATTGTCTTTTCAGCAGGAAGCTTAACTTCCAAAGCATGAATACAACCATCAGGACTAGATACAATAGATTTCTTCACTACTCATTCAAATGGTGGGGATGAAGTGACTGCTGCCCTCTTTCTTGAGTCAGAAGAACTATTGCATTGTGAAATGCATGCCTCTAGTTGAAATAGAGTACCTCTCCTAGTACCCTTAGCAAGCACCATAGCTCCTCTAGTCATCTTACATCCTTCTTTTGAAAAGACAACCTACACACCTACATCATTCAACATACTTATAGAAAGCAGGTTCCATGCTAAGCCTGGGATGTGCATAACCCCAGAGATCCCCTTCACTCGTCCATCAGGGAATCAGATAGAGACTCTTCCACAACCAACAATCTTCATATGAGAGTCATCACCCAGGTACACTCTTCCACCATCAAACTCCTCATACTTAGTGAACCAGTCTTGATGCGAGGTCATGTGGAATGATGCACCCAAATCAATTAGATACACATCATCAGATGCATGGGTTGCCAAGGCTGCGATGAAAGCATCACAATCATCTTGTGACTTGTCAGAATCTAAATCTAGGTTCTTCTTCTTTTTTTTCTTCTCCTCTTTGCATTGCTTTCAGAAATGCCTAGTTTTTCCATAGTTCCAACAAAGAGCCTTGGACTTTCCAAGAGTTTTAGATCTCCCATAGGATTTGGATCTACCCTTCTCAGCTTTCTTGTCCTTCTTTTTCCCTTTCTCCTTGGGTCTTCCACGAACTACAAGAGCCTCTTTGGCTCCCTCAGAAGACTTTCTCCACATCTCTTCAGATAACAATGAAGAAACCACTTCATCCATTTTGAATGTGGATGTGGTGCTTCTAATAGCCATGACAAGATGATCCCATGAGTTCGGCAAAGAACAAAGCAAGGTCATACAACGATCCTCCTCCTCCATCTTCACACCAAGAGATGTCAATTATGCAACCAACATGTTGAAAGCATTCATATGATCTGTAATAGATCCTCCGTCCTCCATTCAAAGAGAATACAACTTATTTCTCAGAAAAAGTTTGTTAACCAGGGATTTGGCTTGATACACATCTCCCAACTTCTTCTAAAGCAAGTTTGCAATTTTCTCCTCATGGACATTTAACAGGACAAAATCAGCAAGACTAAGTCTTATGAGACCCTTAGCCTTTCGATCTTTGAGATCCCAATCAGATTGTGACATTGCAGCTGGTTTTGTGCCACTAATAGTTTCCCAGAGGTCTCGATCAACAAGCATGTCTTCCATCTTGAGCTTCCACAGCTCGAAATTAGTGCCATTGAATTTCTCCACCTCTATCCTTCTAGATGTGCTTGACATTTCCTTGCTGCAATAAGATTTAGAATACTCTTTACAAACTCCCACTCAACTTAAGATCAGCTCCAAAAACCCCTACCCAACAACTAGGACCAAAGGTGATCAAGCTCTAATACCAACTGAAAGGAAGCTAGGTGTGCAGAAATCACTTCCTACACTAATCTAATGAGGGGAGAGCTATGCAAATTCAATTTAATCTTTACAATTATAGTAACATGAAACATATAACAGAGATATTGCAGCAATACACATAGAACCAGAAAGAAGATAGAAGAAGAGAGACAAGATATATAGTGGGGAAAACGCTTAATGAGTAAAAAACCCCACGCTCAGAAACTTGCACAATGTATTATCAAAACTAAATATGGTTTACAATACACTTGCAATGCAAGCCTCAATAGTCTTCGAAACTCATGTTTGGAGTAAATCTGGCAACATAATAGTAACGGTCAATCACATACTACATCTCCACCTCCAAGCACCTGTTTATATAGAAAATACAAGGCAAAATTGGCTCTATCTTGGAATGGGCGTCCAACTTGGCCTCATGGCCCAAAATGCACACCTATGGACACTTGGTCAACATTGTAAGATGCATCTGACACTTGTCCACAACTTCCATTCTAAAGAGGTCACCTATTTCCAAAATGGGCTATGACAGATGCTCTTACGACTCTTACGACCATCATAGAATCTGTCATAGCAGTTACAACTTACAGCTATAAGAGAATCTGTCATACATAGGCTATAAATAGCATATTCTCTTACAACATGTCATAGTCCACCTTAGTGTGCCCAAAGATGCCTTATTCAAAGATGCTCTTTGACACATGTCTTCACCTATCTTACAAGCTTCTATTTCTGACTCTTACATGTCATAACTTCGTCATAGGAATCTGTCATAACCGTTTTCGTCAACATTCTCTTACACAACAGCCAAGATACTGACAAATGGAAAAATACTCCTACCACAAAGTGGGACGCCTATCTCCTCATGTGAGGACAAAATTACAAGTTGTCATCTTCCATGTAGGATGACAAATCACTATGCCACATTCCACAAAATGACAATATGGAATTTACAATTAATTTACATCATAGGCAATGAATAAATAAATACAATCAAAATAATGCAAGGAATTACCAAGGTTGACACACCTTAATTCCCAACATACAGTGTTAGTACTGAAGAAGGAATGAGAATGTAGAATGTGTATAGACTCTAGAGCAATAAACAAGATCACAGTTAAGTATAGATTTCCTTTACCTAGGATGGATGATATTATGTATTGTTTGAGTGGAGAAAAATATTTCACAAAGATAGAATTGTAGAGTGGATACCATCAAATCAGAATTAGAGAAGGAGATGAATGGAAGACTCCTTTTAAGACAAATGAACGATTGTATGAGTGGTTAGTGATGCCTTTTAGATTGACAATTGCACCGAGTACTTTCATGAGATTGATGAATGAAGTCTTGAAGAAATTTTTGGGTAAATTTTTTATTGTATATTTGGATGATATTCTAATTTTTATTAAGAAAAAGAAGAACATTTGTGGCACCTGAGACAAGTATTGCAGAGACTGAGAGAAGAGAAATTACTGATAAACATCAAGAAGTGTAGTTTCATGAAGGAAGAATTGGTATACTTGGGATTTGTGATTTTTGCAAAAGGATTGAAGATGGACCCTAAGAAATTTAGACCAATTGTTGAGTTGCCTACACCAGAGAGCATTGGAGAAGTTAGATAATTTCATGGATTGGCTAGTTTCTACCAAAAGTTCATCAGAAATTTTAGTTCAATATGTAACGCCGTGACAGAGACAATGAGAGGTGATAGAAAAGACTTTAATTGGACATCAAGAGTAGATATAAGTTTTGAATTGTTGAAGCAAAAAGTGTCAGAGCAACCTATGTTGGCATTACCGGAATTCAATAAGGTATTTCAAGTAGATTGTGATGTAAGTGGGAATGCAATAGGAGCAGTATTAAGTCAAGAAGGTAGACCTATAGCATATTTTAGTGATAAGTTGAATGATGCAAGGATAAGATATTCAATTTATGATCAGGAGTTATATGCATAATTTAAGCCTTGAAGAAGTGGAGACATTATTTGTTGCCTAAGGAGTTTGTGTTGTACACATATCATCAAGCTTTGCAATATTTGAATAGTCAAGGAAAGTTGAATCAGAGACATATGAGATGGGTAGAGTTCATGCAGAGTTACACTTTTGTGTTGAAGTGTAGGAGTGGAAAATAAAACAAAGTTGCAGATGCATTGAGTAGAAGAAGTAATTTGTTGACAGAGATGAGAATTGAAGTATTAGGATTTGAAGAGTTGAAGAACATGTTTGTAGAAGATCTTAATTTTGCAGAACCTTGGAAAACATGTAAGGAACCTATTATGACAGATAGGAGTAAGTGGTTGGATTATTTCATTTAGGAAGATATGTTGTTCAAAGGAAATTAGTTATGCATACCTAGAAGTTCCATGAGAGATAATTTGATCAAAGAGAAACATAGTGGTGGATTAGCAGGAAATTTTGGCATTGATAAGATAGTGGATTTGGTAAGTTAAAATTACTTTTGGCCTCAAGTACATAAGGATGTTAGGAAATTTGTGTAGAGTTGTAGAGTTTGTCAAGTTGCAAAAGGGAGTAGTCAGAATACTAGTTTGTACAAATCTTTGACACTACCATAGAGACCTTGAGAAGACATAAATATGGATTTCATAATGGGATTTTTGAACACACAGAGAGGACATGATTCAATATTTGTAGTGGTGGACAGATTTTCAAAGATGGCATATTTCATACCTTGTAAGAAGACAACTGATGCAGTGCATGTAGCTAACCTATTTTTCAAGGAGATTGTGAGATTGCATGGATTACCTAAGAGTATAATTTCAGATAGAGATATTAGATTTCTTGGATACTTTTGGAAGAAGATGAAGATAGAATTGAAGTTTAGTTTAGCATTTCATCCATAGACCAATGGACAGATAGAGGTAGTGAATAGGAGTTTGGGAAACTTGTTGAGATATTTGGTTGGAAAGAAGGCAGGAAATTAGGATTTGATTCTTTCACAAGAAGATTTTGAGTATAATAATTTAGTGAATAGGAGTATTGGAAGAACACCATTTGAGATTATGACAGGAACTAACCCTAGAGGAGTTGCTGAATTTAGAGATATCAGTATGGAAGAAGTGTAGAATTAGAATACTTTATAGGACACATGTGTTGGATCTAGGGCATACAACTGAGAGGGGGGGTGAATCAGTTGTATAAAAACTTCTTGTTACTTCAAACACTTGATTCTTCATTGTTAGTTAACAGCATATCAATTAATCATCCATGAAAGCATAATGCATAAGCACAAGAGCAGATAAACATCAACACATTGAACACCAAGATTTGACGTGGAAAACCCGGTTAAGGGAAAAACCACGGGGTGATTAACCCAAGGATTATTCTTTGTTAGAAGAATAAGAAAAAGAATGGCACTTGCCAATTAGGGCTCACTACCTAAGCACACTGCTCACAAAGAGGCCCACTGCCTACAAGGAGACATACTGTCTACAAAGTGATAAAATTCACAATCTTGAACTGGAGAATGACATCTCTACCATGTCTGGATCAGTTCCATTTAAGCCCAAAAACCCCTGCTCTACCTTTCGCACTTTTCTTCGCTATGCCACACTCATCCACACAATCCACACCACAAAATGAACTCTCAAACACTTATTTATACAAGACATTGACTTAGGAACAATCATCTAAGTCAGCAATCAACCATAAAGACATTCGCAAGATGATTAATACATCCAGTCAGCCACCACAAGAACATTCGCAAGATGAACAACTCATCCGGTTAGCTAGTCTGAACAAGAACTTTATCTGGAAGAAAATCTTCAATTTCAGGCTCTACCACCAATGCAGATCAACAACACATCCTCAACACGATCCAAGAACCTTCACAAGCCTGCCTGAATGACCAGGTACATCCGCACTTCCTCTACTTACTAGAATCTCTTCTCTTCCTCATCCAGAACTTCAAGAACACAGTCTGTCGCCACTGTCACAATTCAAATGGTGCTTCTGGACCTCAAAATCATACACAACTCAAGATGACACATCACAAGTACATCCCAAACACTCCTTCCAATCCGCAGATTAGGATTATACAATTCTGGACCTCACCGGATCTTTCTGTGATCCTCTGTCACCTTTGAACACTGTCGGAACCGGTTCCACACAGACAGCCACAACTTCTTCAGATCTTCATGCGGACCTCTGAAATCTTAACTAAAGCATCTCAAGACTCATATCTACAAACCCTTTAATCCGTATCCTCCGGTTCTCAACCTATACAATACATTTGCCTTCTCATCACTGTTCTTCACTGTTCCTGACTTAGGCTAATTTTCTCAATATCCTCAGCACATAGCTCATCCAATCCTTCTTGTCAATGTAATATGAGGATGTTGAAATCAATGACAACACTGGTTCACCTCATACTTGCAACAATCTCCCCCTTTGTCATTGATGGCAACATATGATGTGAAAAACCATCAAGACAAGAACTTCTCCTTTCTGTCACAGCTCCCCCTATCAGCAACATGTCTTCTCCTCATTTACTGCTCCCCCTTTGATCATCAGCCACTTATTTTTCACATGTCTTCTCTCCCCCTTTGACATCAATGGCAAAGGGCTCATACTTGCAGTTCTAACACATCAGAATCATACCAGCTGCTCCCCCTTAGTAGCAGCTCCCCATCATCAATCTGGATCACAAGATATCACTGTGATATCCACCGGACTGATGCACATCAATGCATCCTAGTTCATCACCAGAGGAGCCATGACCCCTAACTTCTCCCAGAGATATTCAAAAGAGTCCTTGGGAAGAGGTTTAGTAAAGATATCTGCAATCTGATCCTTGGAGGGAACATACTCCAATCTGACTTCTTCCTTGTTCACTTGTTCTCTCAAGAAGTGAAACTTGATAGATATGTGCTTAGTCTTAGAATGCAATACCGGATTCTTAGAAATATTAATTGCACTTGAATTATCATAGAAAATTGTGATAGGCTCCTCATATTCAACTTTAATATCTCTTAGCATCTGCTTCATCCATAAGATTTGAGTGCAACTACCTGCTGTTGTAATGTATTCTGCTTCAGTTGTAGACAGAGATATTGTATCTTGTTTCTTGCTTAGCCAAGAAACCAATCTCTTCCCCAAAAAGAATGCTCCACCACTGGTGCTCTTCTAGTCATCCACATCTCCTGCCCAATCTGCATCTATGTAAGCATGAAGAGAGAAATCTGGATCTCTAGGGTACCATAGACCATACTCAGCTGTTCCTTTCAAGTATCTGAAAATTCTTTTGATTGCCATAACATGAGATTCTTTAGGATCGGCCTGGAATCTTGCTACAAGACCAACATCCTGCATTATATCTGGTCTAGTCTGAGTGAGATACAATAATCCACCAATCATTGATCTATACTTTGTCTGATCTGTCTTTGGGGAGTCATCATCTTTGCTCAACTTACATCCGGTTGCCATGGGAGTGTTCAATGGCTTTGAATCTTCCATACCAAATTTCCTCAACAATTCTTTCACATATTTGGTCTAAGAAATGAAGATCCCTTTCTTTGTTTGAGTAATTTGCAGACCCAAGAAGAAATTCATTTCACCAAGCATAAACATTTCAAACTCACTTTGCATCTGATTTGCAAAAGTTTTGCACATACTATCTTTTCCTCCAAAAATGATATCATCCACAAACACTTCAACAATCAAAATGTTTTCATGATCAATTTTGAAATATAAGTTACTGTCAGCAGTACCTTTGTTGAATCCAATCTGCACAAGATGCTTATCCAACCTTTCATACCATGCTCTTGGGGCTTGCTTTAATCCATACAATGCTTTCTTCAACTTGCAAACCATATCATCATTATCAGACAATTGAAATCCATCCGGTTGTTCAATGTAAACTTCTTCTTCCAGATCACCATTTAGAAAGGCAGACTTGACATCCATCTGATATACCTTGAAGTCTTTAAAGGCAGCAAATGCAAGAAATAATCTGACTGCTTCAATTCTTGCCACCGGAGCAAAAGTCTCTTCAAAATCAATTCCTTCTATTTGAGAGTAGCCTTTGCAGACCAATCTAGCTTTGTTTCTGATTACTTCACCAACTTCATTCAGTTTGTTCCGGAAGACCCATTTGGTTCCAATCACATTCCTATCTCTAGGTCTGGGAACAAGATCCCAAGTATGATTTTTCTCAATTTGCATCAATTCATCTTCCATTGCTTTGGTCCAGTTTTCATCATTGTAGGCTTCATTTATTGTTTTAGGTTCAATCTTTGAAATCAGACAACATTCATCCTAATTTTGAGCAACATTCCTTCTAGTTTGCACACCTTTGCTTCTGTCACCTATGATCTGATCTTTAGTGTGGTTCAGTCTTACATACCTTGGAATTTTAAGAGTATCCTGCATTGCTGCTTCTTGATCAGGCTCATTCAAACCTACTTCTTCCTGATTTATCGAATCAGGCTGACTCTGACTTACCGGAGAGGATTGAGTTCCTTGAACCTGAGCACCATCTTGGTCATCTTCATCAAACTCATAAAATCTTGAGGGCTTCTCAATTCCTTCATCAAATTTCACATTAGTGCTTTCTAAGATCTTCCTTAGTCTCTTATTGTAACACCGGTATGCTTTGCTTTGAATGGAGTAACCCAAGAAAATTCCTTCATCACTTCTAGCATCAAACTTTCCTAGATCTTCATCTCTTTTAATATAACACTTGCTACCAAATACTCTGAAATATTTCATAGTAGGAGTGATGCCAAACCAAAGTTCATAGGGGGTCTTACCGATATTGTTTCTGATTTGAACTCGATTGAGAGTGTAGACTGCAGTCCTGATAGCTTCTTTCCAAAACATCTGAGGAACATTTGCTTCCAACATCATTGTCCTGGCAGCTTCCTGGATGGTCCGGTTCTTTCTCTCAACTACTCCATTCTGCTATGGAGTCCTAGGAGCAGACAACTGTCTCCTTATACCCTACTTCTCACAAAGTCAATGAAATCACCAGATGTAAATTCATCACCTCTATCAGACCTTAGACACTTCAATTTCAATCCGGTTTGATTCTCTACCATAGCTTTGAACATTTTGAACTTCTCAAGGGCTTCTGATTTCTCTTTTAGGAAGGTAACCCACATCATCCGGGAATGGTCATCAATTAGCAACATGAAATATCTATCACCTTGCAGACTCTTGATTGTTGTCGGACTACAAAGATCAGTATGTACTAATTCCAACAATCTGGTAGAGGACTGATCTTTGCTTTTGAAAGAGACTCTACTCTGTTTACCTAGCTGACATTCTTTGCACAAACTATTTGTAGGTTTTATCAATTTTGGAAGATCTCTTACAGCCTGACTATTGCTTATCTTGATGATGTTATCAAAATTTACATGACACATTCTTCTATGCCATAAGCAACTCTGATCAACTTGAACAAACAGACAACTTTTATTTGAACCAACTAGATGAAAGATATTACCTTTTGTTTGAGTACCGGATGCAATTTTAGTTCTGAAGCTTGTAAAGATTCTGCATTTTCCATTCTTGAACCAGAGATCATAGCCTTTGTCCACTAACTGACCAACACTGAGAAGATTGTGCTTCAATCCTTCAACATATAGTACATTACCTGTTTTGCTCTTTCCAACAAAGGAAATAGTTCCCCTACCTCTAATTCTGCCAGCAGAATTGTCACCAAATTTTACCATTCCTCCTTCATACCTTTCCAAATCCAAGAACTTATTCTTGTCACCAGTCATATGGTGAGAACATCCACTGTCAATAACCCAATCATCCTTTTCTTCCACTTGAGCAGCCAAAGCTCTTTCCACAACCTTGTGATTGACCAATTCAGAGGATATTGAATCTTCTTCCTTGATGGCAATAAACACCCATTCATTTCTGGCTTTGCTTCCTAGTTCTAATTCATCATCTGTTACTCCTTTATTGTCATCTTCTTCATGAACATAATAGCAGTTCTTTTGAAACCTTTGTCTGTTAGTATTAGACCTTGCAGATCTTTCCGGACATCTTGAAGCAAAATGATCAATCTTATTGTAGTTGAAGCACTTAAAGGGTAGTTTTCCTTCATACTTACAAGATCCTCTTGGCAGTCTCTTTGTAATGAGGGCTTCAAGTTGAGTTGTTTCTGCTTCTTCTTCTTCCATCTCTCTTCTTGCTTGATCATACCATGACATCTTCCTTGAGGAGTTTTCTCCCGGATCGAATCTCTGTTTGCCTTTCACATAGGCACTAGCTTTGAAAGTAGATTCAGTCTTGGGAGGATCATCTCCAAACTTGGTCATTTCAAATGCAGCTAGTTTGCTAGCCAATTGTTCTCTTGTGACAGTTGTGTGGGCTCTGAATTCATCAATGGCAGCAACCTTGATTTTGTAGGCAGCAGGAAGGGATTTGAGGATTTTGCAAACAATCTCATTTTCATCCAGAGTTCCACCAGCATTTCTAATTCCACATACCAGCTCATTTACTCTTGGCATAAAGGTAGTGATGTTTTCATCATCTCTCATCTTTAATCTTTCAAATTTCCCTTTCAGACTTTGCAACCTTGCACTCTTGACAAACTCATCTCCTTCATATAGAAGTTCCAATTTAGTCAAGATCTCATATGCAGTTGGTAGGTCAATAACATTTGAGAGATCTGAGTCATTCAATGTGCTTAGAAGAGCTTCCTTGGTCCGCAGATTGTTTTCATTCAGAGTTGTCAGACCACCTTGTGGAGGTACATATGGTTTTGAGACCATGGCCAAGTATGCTTTTCCCATACATTCCAAGTGACATTTCATGCAACCTTTCCAGAGAGTGAAGTTGGTCCCATCGAACTTCAGACTATCCTTCTTGTATGACGACATCTTGGATCTCCTCAAGCGGTTAAGCTCCTTTCAGAGGAACTTGGCTCTGATACCAATCGTTGGATCTAGGGCATACAACTGAGAGGGGGGGGTGAATCAGTTGTATAAAAACTTCTTGTTACTTCAAACACTTGATTCTTCATTGTTAGTTAACAGCATATCAATTAATCATCCATGAAAGCATAATGCATAAGCACAAGAGAAGATAAACATCAACACATTGAACACCAAGATTTGACGTGGAAAACCCGGTTAAGGGAAAAACCACAGGGTGATTAACCCAAGGATTATTCTCTGTTAGAAGAATAAGAAAAAGAATGGCACTTGCCAATTAGGGCTCACTGCCCGAGCACACTGCTCACAAAGAGGCCCACTACCTACAAGGAGACACACTGTCTACAAAGTGATAAGAATCACAATCTTGAACTAGAGAATGACATCTCTACCATGTCTAGATCAGTTCCATTTAAGCCCAAAAACCCCTGCTCTACCTTTCACACTTTTCTTCGCTATGCCACACTCATCCACACAATCCACACCACAAAATGAATTCTCAAACACTTATTTATACAAGATGTTGACTTAGGAACAATAATCTAAGTCGGCAATCAACCATAAGGACATTTGCAAGATGATTAATACATCCGGTTGGCCACCACAAGAACAGTCGCAAGATGAACAACTCATCTGGTCAGCTAGTCTGAACAAGAACTTTATCCGGAAGAATATCTTCAATTTCGGGCTCTACCACTAATACAGATCAACAACACATCCTCAACATGATCCAAGAACCTTCACAAGCCTACCTGAATGACCAGGTACATCCGCACTTCCTCTACTTACTGGAATCTCCTCTCTTCCTCATCTGGAACTTCAAGAACATAGTCTGTCGCCACTGTCACAATTCAAATGGTGCTTTTGGACCTCAAAATCATACACAACTCGAGATGACACATCACAAGGACATCCCAAACACTCCTTCCAATCCGTAGATTAGGATTATACAATTCTGGACCTCATCGGATCTTTCTGTGATCCTCTATCACCTTTGAACACTATCGGAACCGGTTCCACACAGATAGCCACAACTTCTTCAGATCTTCATGCGGACCTTTGAAATCTTAACTGAAGCATCTCAAGACTCATATCTACAAACCCTTTAATCTGCATCCTCCGGTTCTCAACCTATACAATACATTTGCCTTCTTCTCATCACTGTTCTTCACTGTTCCTGACTGAGGCTAATTTTCTCAATATCCTCAGCACACAGCTCATCCAATCCTTCTTGTCAATGTAATATGAGGATGTTGACATCAATGACAACACTGGTTCACCTCATACTTGCAACAACATGGAGACATTGTATAACCAGGTTAAGAAGCATTTGGAAAAGATGAACAATAAGTATAAGGAGAAGGTAGATGAGAAGAGGAGACATAAAAAATTTACAGTTGGAGATGAAGTGATGGTGTATTTGAGAAAAGAAAGATTTCTAGTTGGGACATATAACAAGTTGAAGATGAAGAA
This sequence comes from Cunninghamia lanceolata, assembly GCA_027924645.1. Taxonomy (NCBI): domain Eukaryota; kingdom Viridiplantae; phylum Streptophyta; class Pinopsida; order Cupressales; family Cupressaceae; genus Cunninghamia; species Cunninghamia lanceolata. The sequence continues at coordinate 455,920 of BSBN01000204.1, read as the reverse complement.
GTTTGGACCTTGTAGAATACTCAGGAAGTTTGATTCATGAAATGCATATGAAGTAGAGCTACTGGAGACATTGAGTGTATCACCTATTTTCAACATTGCAGACCTACATCAGTATCATGAAGTAGAGTTCAGTAGCACCATTGAAGAAGACTTGAAGAAGTAGTTACCACAACAAGCACCAAAGCAGATTGAAGGCATTTTGGATAACAAAGTTGGACGCAACACCAAAAGAAGACAATAGAAAGAATATCTTGTGAACTAGAAAGGCAGATTGGAAGAAGACTCATCTTGGATTTCTTAGGCTAAGGTAGATCGTCTTGGTTTTCCTCTAGCCCTAACAAAGTAAGGGATTCACCTTTTTAACAACCTTGGATGTCTAATGCAGGAGCATCCCTAGTTCAAGAGCAATCTTGCATCAACCAAAAACATTTACATTTCAGTTTGTTTCTTTTCATTTTTTAGTTCAGTCAGTAGCAGTTTCTGTAATTCGGTCCACATTCTATTGCAGTTGCATTTCAAATCTTGTGGAGATGGACTTAGTATCTACACACATTCATGGACATCATATCCAAATCTTAGATCATGTGGATCAGGTACCAGTAAGATATCGCTATCAAAAGATTGATTGTTTTCTCAGAACAAAGCATCCTAATAGTCTCAGATAATCAGCTAAAGGAGAGGACTTGTAGAGCATTTCATGGCTTGTGTAGTTAAATGACACATCATTCAATGTCATTTGGTTCATGGCCGACCTTCCCTGAGATCCGTACATCCTTCCATTCATTTACAGAGGAGTTCTTCATGATTAGGTCTAACCTATCCATGTACACACATTACAGCTCTTCATGGGAGTTTGTGATCTTGCTTTGCCGAGGCGGAGGAGTTTTATGTTCCAAAGATGATATATATTGATGTAATAAATACCTAGGAAAGTAGTTGATCACTAGTTCATAATTGATAGTTTGAATTTTATGCGAAGGAGATTCAAAGCTATATCTTGTGCATATTCTACAACTATGAAATTAGGCTTGTGAGCCCTAATTGTAAGCCTGAATGTTTCTGGCCAATTTGTATTTGAATTCTATGATATATTGAATGACTGAATCTACATTTTCTTTAGATCTTTGAGTTGTTTCCGTTGTGTTTAATCTAGCTGCATGACCTGGACAATTCACCTTGTGGACCCTCCTAACCATGAATGCACCATTTGAGTCACGAGCTACTTCTACTTCATCCTCCATGAAAAGATCAGCACCATCCTCCAAGATATATTCTAACTCCAGAAGATCTAGTTTAAAAAAGTCTACTGCTGCATTAATAGGTGGTGCCTATAGTGCAAGCCTTGCTTGTGGTGGAGGAAGCCTATTCTGATTCTGGTTCCTTGCAGCATTATTGGGATAATTGGAAGTTTTGGATATGTCCTCCTTAGGACGTCCTTGTATGGAGGAATGGACAATCCTTGGGACATTTGCTTCTTGAGTGCTAGCAATTCATTTGCAAGCTTCTGCACCATAGGATCCGTGGTTCTAGTGGAAGGCAAAGCCAAAGGGGCTACCCTCTAGCCTTGATAGAATCCTTTTTAAATTTACCCACCAAGATCAAATCATCTTCTATTTCAGTAGCCAAATTTTGAGCATTTCCAAGATCAACTGGGACTACTCTCCGTAAAATAAAACTTACTTCAGGCAATTGAGAATTGATGAAGAAGCACTTCAAGTTCTTAGTTGTGGGTTGTGCAATAGTTGGGATCCTATTTTATATCTTATTAAACTTTTCCACAAACTCACACATGGGTTCATGTGGTTTTTTCTTCATTTGTGTGAGTTGGGATAACAAAGCATGAGCATCTTCTACTAGCTTGAATCTAGCTTCAAACTTTGTTCGTAGAGTTGCCCAATTTGTGATAGTTCCTATTGCAAGATGGTAAAACCAGTCAGCTACAACACCTTGGAGTGTTTCCATGAACAATCTTACAAAAAAATCTTCATGTTCCACCCCAAGAACTCCGCATGCAATGTAGACTGCGGTGATATGTTCATCTTGGTGTTTCTTGCCATCACCATAGAAATAGGGAAAGTTCTATGAACCATGAGGTAGATCATGTGTTGGTGGTGTCAAAGCCATTGGACCAAAAGTAGTTCCCCATGGACCTTAAGCAACCATTATGTTAGGGTTGTATGGACAATGAGGCACTAGTGTGCTTCAACCAATGAGTGTGGCTCTTGGTTGCGTGTCCAACTCCCCAACGGAGTCACCAAAAACTATTCAGTGAATATTTTGTCACCGAAAAAATGGTAACAAAATGGTACTTTCAACCACAGCGTGATGAGATTGAATCTCTCCTTGAGGAAAGGGGAGGCACCCTTCTTATTACTAACTAAGAACAACAAGTAATTAATTACACTTATTTACACTAAACTTATGATGTGGGTGTTTCCATATCATCTAATTCTCTTCCTTTAGAATTGATGATCACTTACAATTTTATACTTAAAACCATTTGATGATTACAATATATCATAAACTATAAAACTACTTGTTGGAGAATTAATAACCAATATTCAGATTAGTGCATGTCAATCATAAGAAACCCACCAAAGCTCAAAGACTTTTGTTGCTTCTTACACTAATTAGAAAATGAAAATGGATGGAACAAAGTCCAGCCCAAAGTCTCCACCTTATTGCCAATGAAGAATAAATAATCAAGGATAATAACTCACAACCCAAATTCTCCAAAGTCACCTCCAATCATGAACACATAACACTTCTAGAAATGATGTTGCAGCTCAAAGACTTCAAAATCAGATTTATAGCACCTTCCAGTTCATATACATTCACACCACAATCCAATCAAAACCACAAGAATATGTAATGGAAAATACGTAAGAACATTCCCATACACAAGAAGTTTATTTCAACACAAAGATTGAATGCCCACTTGACTTTCTTGTATTCATTGAAATAAAGATTTACACTTTGAAATCAAAGTTTCAAGTTCTTTCTCAATGCAACAGTGTTTCACTTCATTAGCCAAAAGATAAAATTTACAAATGAGCACCCTCTTATTTATAGAGAGGAGCCATTGAACAAAAATAGGAAAATTCTAACTACCTTGACTTAGTCTAGACAAAGTTTGATTTTGCTTAGGACTATGTACTTTTCATACATGCAAATTACATATTAAAAAACTACATATGAAATGTAAATTACATATTATAAAATTGTATACAAAATGCTTTGAAAATAAACTAAATATTACAAAATTACATATGAAATGCATTGAAAATAAGCTAAGTGTCCATAGACATAGTAACTTCATCCTCTTTATCCGTTTCCAAGAAATCTTCATATCTCTTCAATGTCACCTAGACATTGTTCTTGCTTGGTCCTGGTGTATATTTGAATATAGTGAGGACCCTTGTGATGGATTCGAAGATGTTGTCTGACACTCCTTTATTCCTATCCAAAATCTTCTACAGTTTACCCAAGATCACTTGAAAATGCACCAGTTTATCAATTGACACCAATGAAAAGGCTTCTAGCTTCGTTTCGGCTTAAACCAATGCCATGAACTCTTGGATATATGTCTCAATAGGGAGGGTCTTTTGGTTGCCAGCCAACATCTAACAAGGAAGTTCTCCAACTTTATCAAAAATGTCTAGCCCCATGGTACTTATACTTCATATTTTTCTTTGTAGGAGTTGCCTCTAACATTGGCTAAGAAACTACAAGAGTGTGTTGAAAATCTCTAGAGTTCGCATATTTTTCATTTGGCAGGAAATATGCAAAGGTGGAGAAAATCTACACTTTGGCATTAAGGAACAACACTTGGTGTTGGGGTGGAGAAATTCTCTACCCTTACATGGTTTTTTATGTTTCTGGTGCAAGGTCAGAGAAATTCTCCACCTTGACATGGGAAATCAATTTCTTACATAGTGCAGGGCCAGAGAATTTCTCCGCCCTTACATAGGGTAGTTCGTCTAAGTGTAGGTTTGAGAAAATTCTACAAAGTGCATTTAGGTTAACAATTTTTTGTGTAGGGACAGAGAAATTTTTTTCTCTTGCATAGGGTAATTTAATTGAAGTGTAGGTCAGAGAAAATTCTTTAAACTACACTTGGGTTATTGGGTAGGACATGGCTTTTAAAGAAAATTCTCTGAATGACATGCCTAGCGTTTAACCATGTCATTCAAAGAATTTTCTCTGAAAGACATGTCTTTTCGTTAGACATTTTTAAGGTTTGGTTTGTGTTGTTTAGGGAATTTTCTTCGAACAACACTGGACTTAAAACCAGTGATGTCATTTAGAGAAAATTCTCTGAACAACATACTGCTATGAGTAGTTCAGAATCATAGGCAAGATAAAACTACGCCTTCATTGTGTTTTAAAGGTTTTATTGGTGGGGATTATTTCCTAGGCAACACAAACCTGAGACTAGGGTTAGCTTTTTGTGGGATTCAGGAGAAAATCCATGACTCCTCGTTGTGATTTGCAATGGTTGGTTTGGGATTAAAATGCTCAAGGGTTTAAAAACACTAAAACAAAACAAAAATGAAAGGAAATAGAAATAAAACAAGGTAAAGGGAGAGAACAATAGAACCCTACCTGGAAGAAATGTGATTATTGAAAACCAACGAATCTCTGCAAAAAATTGTGTGCAACCAAGAGATTAAATGGTGAGGAAGGGTGTAGAGATGCTTGGAAATGGCGAGGAATAATAGTAAAAAAATCAAGGTAAAAATAAAAATGACAAAGCAGTAATTTATATAAATTATCTGCAATAAATGCCATAACCACCCGCTCTTGTCAGGTTAACGTGTGGGTTAGAGAAATTCTCTGCCCTTACATGTGTAAGGTTTTTCTCCAGCCTTACACAGGAAGAAAAATCACAAGAATGCAATGGTAGAGGAATTCTTCAGCCTTGCATGTGATGAAAAAATGTCAAGTCGTAGAAAAAACCTAACTTTACATATTTGAAGGGGTGAAGTTTTACGCAACTCAAAATGACTTTTTGAGGTCTGAGACTATGCATGAGGACAATTTGATTTGTCTCATTTTACATGCCTAGAGATCGTGGGCTAAGAAATAGACAAATTTTGTATGGGTTATCCCATGAATTGAGTCATGTAAATTCGAGGATAACAAGTTTGAAACCAAGAAAAGAAAGCGTCGATCTCGAAGAACAATTTCTCTTTTGGCATCAACTAAGTCTTCAAAGAACCCATTGAGTTGGTCAAACCTTTGTACATGGATATGTTTTTGAGTCAAAGCAGAAAAGTTGTTTTTCATATATTAAGATGGAAAGTAGAAGCATGATACATATCTATGACCTTGAATGCACTGTTCTTTTTTGGAATGATTTTATATCTTTTTGGTTTACCTTCAAGATTCTTGTACCTTGTAACTAGTCCAAAAGAGTGTTGCATATGTGTTGTCTTTGATGTCAACTGAGTGGCAATGTGGAAAGCAAAGGAAAATGTGAATATGCTGAGCAGTCAGAGGAACAGGTTAGAGGAACAGTGATGATGTGAGATAAAGGATCATAATCATATGTACACAATCATACCCTATCTTCTAAACTTCATATGTAAGTTCATGATAAGTGTATGTTACAATTATCCTTGATGTGTTGTGTTAATAATGACTGTCATGAAGGTTATGTAGGTTGCATATGTTATCCTTTGGATGATATGAAGTCATATTATTTGGCACTAGATGAAGAAAGTTTGAAGAAAAATTGTCTAAGTATTGGTTCAGTTAGGAAAGGTGTCACAGGCTTAAAAGAATGTTCCACATTCTGCTACATTTGAAGATATGAGCCTGTGGATTGAATAGATGGCTAGATATTGCTCCAAGACATCTATGGTTCAAATATGAGATCATCAAGTCTACCGAAAAGTGTTTGAGTCAGAAGAGTGAAGGTAGTAATGAACTAGGGTAAGTGTAGTCACAGAGCGACAGAAGATTGCTCCGCACTTCTCCGTAGATGAAGATTTGACATTGCAATTTGGAGGACATGTAGGTATGAGTACAAGGTATACATGATTCAAGTTTCAAGTAATAATGTACCACAAAAGTGTCTCCAAAGTTAGCTCTATGAAGACAAGTCTTGTTGCTAGTTATGGTAAGTAGAGGGAGATAGTGGATGCCATTGTAGCTCACTGCACACTAATAATTGGCCTTGTTGATTGAATGATGAGCTCATATGGCTGGTGGGTATGCTTAGTTCAAGTTACAATAGTTTTTGTTTACCACAAGTATGATCTTCAATGCAAGACTGTGTAAGTAGAGTATGTTAAGGATACCGACATCAATGTTCAAGTGTTTGCGCCATCATAAAACAACATGGATTGATAACATGAGAGTATATGAATGATTTGCAAGTCATATAATATTCATTGTGTGGTCTGCATGGTGTAATTTTGTCTCCTTCGATACTGCTTTAGGTTTGGAGCTAAATGCAAGGATAAGTGTTCGCTAGGCTAACTTGGTGTATGCTAATGATTATACCATGTGTTTGCAAGTGTGTACCAACATGGAAGAGTGTGCTAAGTTAAATTAGGTCCTGATTAAATCTTGATTTTTAACCACATTGGATTTCTACTTACTGCAAATGTTTGGGAGCCAACTATTGTGGCCATTGCACATTTCATGTTACACGTTTCTTTCTGGCTGCCAAAGGAGAAAGTTTTTAGAGATTGCGGAGGATATAATTATAAGATCAAAGTTGTTGAATGATGTAGGTGATGTGTATTGTGTGATATAATTGATAATATGTGAATAAACTAACCGCATAAGCAATTTTGATGATGAAATGTGGAGAGGATCAGTTTATGTAAAGCGATATTATTGCGGAGGTAATTGTAGGTGACATGGTGACAAAGAAGAGTTTCTGAAGGTGTTTTGATGTTACAGAACTTGGTATTGTGAATATGTAGAGATGAAATATTTTTTCAAAGTTTGGAAAGGTCAGTAGAAGGTTGAAGCAATCAGTGTTTGTGAAAGAAACAATTATGAGTCAGATAAGTATTTTTTTGCAAAGGTTGAAGCCTCTTTGTGTAAAAGTTGTAAGTGTTGTAGTAGTTTAGGAAGTTGCAACTTCCTTTGGGTTGTAGCCCATAAATGATAATGTAAACTTGTTTTTATTTGTGAGGCTGGATTTGGACAGTAGATCCAAGCAGCTTGCTGACTATGGTTTTTCCCTTTTAGGGGTTTCCACGTAAATCTGGTGTTATGGTTGTGTACTTATGTGTTCTTGTGCTTTAAATGCTTACATTTGTTTGAATGTTATTGGAACAAAAGAATTTGATTAAGTACTTATTCACCCCCCCTCTTAGTACTTCTGTGTGTTCAACAATTGCTATCAGAGCTAAGTTCATTGATACAGTCTAACAATTGAGGTAGATCTTGGAGTGGAACACATGGGAACTAAAATACTATTTAATGAAAAGAATCCTCCAGAAGATGATAAAGATATGACAACCTTTAATCCAAAAGATTGTGAATTTGATTATGAAGGAGAACTCATTTCTTCCCTAGAAGATTTGGATGTAGCAAGGAGAGAAAATGAAGAATATAAGATTACGCTCAAAAAATCAAAAGAAGCAATTGCCAAATTGAAAGTTCAAATAGAAGAAGGTAAGAAGGTTGAAGATTGTATAAATGCTAAGATCAATGAAAAATCAATTGAATGCTCCAAACTTGAAGAAGAAATAGTCTCTCTAAGGAAAGAATTGGAGAAAGCAAAGGATCAGATAGACAAGGGTCTAAAACTAAAGAAAAGCACCAACATCCTTGATGAGATAATTAGTAGTCAAAGACCTCTAAAGAATAAAGGTGGCATTGGATTTGAGAAAGGTCAGAGTTCTAAAACAGATATACCTAAAGGTATGTTTGAAATGAAAAAGGAAGAGCCCTACCCCGAAGACTCTAAGGAGACTCAAGATGAGGAGCAGGAGTTGGATGATGATGACTTCATACATGCTAGTAATCAAAAGAAAGATTTCAAGAGATCTCCTCCTAGACAAGACGCTACTTTTAGGTTCTCTCAATCCTTTTATGGTTACTTTCATTCTTGCAATAAATTTGGTCATAAGGATATTGATTGTAGAACTAAGGCAAGAAGAAATAATTACATGGGAAAGAATTCATTTGTGCCTCCAAAACATGATGCTGTGATCTCTCATTCCTTTTATGGCTATTGTTATGCATGCAATAAGTTTGGTCATAGGTCTGTTGATTGTAAAACTAAAGTAACGAGAAATGGTTATATGAGTGTAAACTCATACAATGTTGTCTACTACAAGTGCTACAACTTTGGGCATAATGCAAGATTCTGCAAAAGTGGTTTTGGGAAACCACTTGTTCAGGACAAGAAGATAGAGGAAACCATGACTCAACAAAAGAAGGAAATGGAAAAGATATGGAGAAAGAAGACATAACAAGATAATGAGAAGAAGGAAGAATTTGTGCTTCTGCCTAGTGCAAAAGACTTCATTGTTGATTAAGAGAAGGCATATGGTCAAGGGGAGCTAACCATTGCATATCTATTCTTTCCCCCTTGAATGTTTGTGGATTCTACAATGGAAGCTAGGCATACAAATGAGTTGACATGAAATTTCTATATGAGGTTGTTTATAAGGCAAGAGAGTTTCTTTCCCCTGAATTTATGGAGCAAAAACATAAGATGTAGAGGATTGCATAATGGATTTGAGGCTTTGTGGATTTTCATAGCACTCTGACAACAGTTACCTAACTAGATAAAGGTGCATTAAATGTGGAAAGTTAGGGAAAATGTGAGATACTTATGCTTCATTTACACGACCAAATCTCATTCAAAACTAAACTGTTTACATCTAGAGCTAAGAAGAGAAGAAGGAATTCAAAACACTTGGCAAATTTGCAACCCTAGTGACTAAACCCAAAGGTATTTTTTAGAGTTGTTATTTCATGAAACCCTAGTTTTTGAAATTGAAGAAATTTGAAATGGCTACTCCTCAACTAGTTGATGTTACTTAGAAACCAAGGATGAAACATAAGAAATTTCCTTAAACAAAGCCATGGAGGTTGATAAGGAAGGGGCATTTTCAAATGTTTAGGCATATGTTGTGTACACAAAAGATGTTAGGTTTTACATTCACTCCAAGATGGATGAGATTAACCATGTAAAGTTTGAGGAGCTTAGAGATCAACTCCTAGATGGTGATGTTATCTACAAACTAGAATATGGCAATGTGGGGGCCGACATATGGAAGGATTATCCTAACTTTTGCAATGAGCATGAATGGATAAGATATATTTTGAGAAGAATTCATGATGAATTCATGTATCTTGATAAGCCCTACAAGATCACCAAGGATAAAATTAGGGTAGTTACTAGGTTGTGTTCAACCGGACCTGTACCGGCATAAAAAATGAGAAGCTCACTGAGTTGATAGGTGCTAAATTTGATAAGAGGTGTTACAAATATGTGCCTAATCAGTGTTGTCATTGATGTCAACATATCCTTGTTTCCATTTGTGTCAATTGAATCCTATTTTGTTGCTTGTTTAGAAGATTGGAATGTTGAGGATAGATCAATTTATGCGGACCATATGGCTGTGTGGAGATGATGAAGGGGGTAAATCATAAAACACACAATAACAGAAATTGTACATAGAAAATAGAATGATGTTTTATTAATATGGGCAAAATATTACATTACAAAAGCTCAAATACAATTAGAGGATGAATCCCCTACAGGCTGCAACACATTACAACTTCCTCTCTCAAGACTCTGGAATCTTTAGCCTTCTATATCCCAAATCAACTAGGGTTTCTATTTTCCCTCCTTTTTTTGACTCTACACCTTCCCCCTTAACTCTACTTCTCCAAGGGTTCCCAAAGATGGTCATATATAGCCCTTTTTTGGTGGCCACCAGCTTAATTTTGAAATTTGTATCTCCCTCCAAAAATAGGTCAACTTCACGGGGCCAAAACTTTCGATCCGACCATTAGATTTTCAATTATAATACCTTTTCGGAAAGCTCTCGAAAAGTCGGTTGTGCACAAGCAATACCTAAAGGTAGACTGCTTGGGTTTCCCACCAAATTGTAGGCCCATCTAGAGCCTCTAAGTGCCTCAAATTTGACCTTAAATATTTCAATAGGATTTTGGAATTTGAAATTTTAATATCTCACAAATGTCAAATGATATTGAAGTGATTTCTTCACCATTAGCTTCAATTCACCATTCTGGAGGTCCCTGTAAGATTTTGTATCCAACCGTGCACAAATGCAAACTTACTAAAAATAGTAACCCTACCAAATTTAGCCCTTATTGAAAAGAAACAACATTTTTTTTGGTTGATGCAAGATTGCTCTTACACCCTGGATGTTCCTACATCAGACACCCGGGGTAATTTGAAAAGTGATCCTGTCACTTCTCATGAGTTAGAGGGAAACCAAAATGGTTAACCTTAGTCTCAGATAACCATGATGAATCTTCAACAGGCCTTCCTTTCCATTTCACCAAGTATTCTATATACTGCCTGTTTCTTGTACTCTTATCCAAACGGCTATCCAAAATCGCTTCTATCTCCTCTGTTGAAGTAGATGCCAGAATATTCCACTGTTCTTCTGTTGGTCCATCCTTTGTTCCACCTTCATGATATTCTAATAAATCAGAAATGTTGAAAACAAGGGAAATGTTGATCTCACTCGGCAGCTCTACCTCATAGGCATTTCCTGAATCATGTTTCTTCAAAATTCTGCATGGTCCAAATTTCTTCATTTTCAGCTTATTGTATGTTCCAATTGGGAACCTTTCTTTTCTCAAGTGAACCATGACTTCATCTCCTACATGGAATTCCTTATATCTCCTCTTCTGATCCGCCTTAGCCTTGTACTGAATATTCATCTTATTAATGTGCTTTTTCACCTCTTCATGCAAATTCTTCATGTGTTTTGCAAAGTCTTCAGCCTCGGCACTTGTCTTTTCTCCTTTGTCCAGATTCCTTAACTCTGAAGCGTTTCTTGGACTATTCCCATATATAATTTGGAATGGTGATTTACTAGTACTCCTATTGATAGAATTGTTGTAAGCAAATTCTACCTGTGGTAAAATCAAATCCCATCACTTGGGCTTATCTCCTACTAAGCATCGTAGCAGGTTACCCAAACTCCTATTCACCACTTCGGTCTTTCCATCAGTCTGTGGATGGTGTGTAGAACTGAACTTCAAATCTAACCATCAGTCTGTGGATGGTGTGTAGAACTGAACTTCAAATCTAACCATCAGTCTGTGGATGGTGTGTAGAACTGAACTTCAAATCTATCTTCAACTTCTTCCACAATGTCCTCCAAAAATAACCAACAAACTTGGAATCTTGATCTGAAACTATGCTCTTTGGTAGACCATGTAATCTCACCACCTCCCTGAAAAATAACTCTGCAATATGAACATCATTAGTCTTCTTGCAAGGAATAAAATGTGCCATCTTCAAGAATCTGTCCACCACCACAAAAATGGAATCATGTCCTCTCTGTGTCCTTGGTAAACCAAGAACAAAATCCATACTAATATCATCCAATGACTTTTTAGGTACAGGTAGTGGCTGATACAACCCTGTATTCTGACTTGTTCCTTTCGTCATCTGACACACTCAGTAACTCTACACAAATTTCCTCACATCCTACTGCAACTATGGCCAATAATAATTTTTACCAACAATAGCAATGGTCTTATCTCGACCAAAGTGTCCAGCTAATCCCCCACTATGCTTCTCCTTTATCAGGTTCTCTCTCATGGAACTCCTCGGAATGCACAACTGGCTTCCTCTAAACAACATGCCATCTTGGATTATGAAATCCAACCATTTTTTCCTATCCAAAGTAATAGGTTCCAGACAAGCTTTCCAGGCTTCTGCAAAATCTGGATCTTTAGGATACAAACTTTTGAGCTCATCGAACCCAACAACCTCTATCTTCATTTCTGTCAACAAATTTTGCCTCCTACTTAAGGCATCTGCAACTCTGTTGGACTTTCCACTCCTGTGCTTCAAAACAAAAGTATAACTCTGCAAAAACTCAACCTATTTTAAGTGCCTTTGATTTAACTTTCCTTAACTATTAAGATATTGTAAAGCCTGATGATCAGTATATAAAACAAACTCTTTTCGCAACAAATAATGTCTCTATTTCTTCAAAGCCTGAACTATTGCATAAAATTCCTGATCATAAACTGAATACTTTTTCTTGGCATCATTAAGCTTCTCACTAAAATAGGCAGTGGGCTTATCTTCTTGACTCAAAACAGCTCCTATAGCACTTCCACTAGTATCACAATCTACCTGAAATACCTTATTAAAATCTGGAAGTGCCAAAATAGGTTGCTCTGTGACTTTTTGCTTCAATGTATCAAAGCTTTTACCTACTCCTTTAGTCCATCTAAACTCTTTTCTATCCCCTCTCATTGTCTCAGTTAGGGGTGCACAAATGCTACTGAAATTCCTGATAAACTTTCTGTAAAAACTTGCCAAACCATGAAAAGATCTTACCTCGGAAGCACTCCTTGGCGTAGGCCATTCAATGATAGCCCTCACCTTCTCTAGGTCCATCTTAAGACCTTCCTCTGAACAAATCCTAGGTATACCAACTCCTTCTTTGCAAAACTACATTTCTTCAGATTGATCAACAACTTCTCCTCCCTCAGCTTCTCTAAAACTCTTCTGATATTCATCATATGCTCATCCCAAGTCTTACTAAAAATCAAAATATCATCTAAATAAACAATAACAAAACTTCCCAAAAATTATTTCAATACCTCGTTCATGAGCCGCATGAATGTGCTCGGTGCATTGGTTAGCACAAATGGCATGACTAACCACTCATACAAACCTTCCTTTGTCTTGAAGGCTATCTTCCACTTGTCTCCTTCTCTGATACGAATTTGGTGATAGCCACTCTTCAGCTCAATCTTTGTGAAGTACTTGGCTCCACTAAAATAGTCCATTATGTCATCCATTCTTGGCAATGGAAACCTATACTTGATCATGATCTTATTGATGGCTCGAGAATCTGTACACATTCTCCATTCTCCACCTTTCTTTGGTGATAGTACTGCAGGTACCGCACATGGACTTAGGCTCTCCCTTATCAGTCCCTTCCTTAATAGCTCTTGAACTTGTCTGTTAAGTTCTTCACTCTCTGCAAGAGTCATTCTGTGGGCTGCCTTATTCGGCAAACTAGCTCCTAGTATCAAATCCATTTGGTGACTTATCTTCCTCACCGGTGGTAAACCTTCTAGTACATTATCAGAGATAATATCTTGAAATTCTTCCAACATATCTGAGACTATTACTTGTACATCTTCACATTTCTCTTGAATAATCTTAGGAATCAATGAAAAGCAATGACGCTCATGCTTCATACCCTCCAAAAATTTTGTACCATCTACCAAGCAAACTCTAGCAGTACTACATACCTTTTCTTCCGACTCCTTCAAGGGCTTCAATTTATGATGAACTCCATCCTTTTCTAGGGAATATGTGTTTGCATGGCCATCATACATAGCGTTCCTATCATACTACCACGGCCTCCCCAACAACATATGACATGCGTCCATTGGTATGATATCACACAGCACCTCATCATGGTAGTCTACAATCTTGAACTTCACTAAATGCTACTCATTGACCAAAGCTCTATGGTCCTTCTGCAACCATGCAATCTGATATGGATGTGGATGTTTTCTTCTTGTCAACTTCAACTTGTCAACCATCTCCTCTAAAACAAGATTATCAGTGCTCCCACTATCAATAATAATATCACAACACTTGCCTTCACATTTGCACCTTGTGCGGAATAAACTCTTCCTCTTATTGGGTTCTTTCTCCTCATTCAACAAAGTTCTTCTGACAACTAGGGTTTCTCCCCTTTCAGCATCTTCAGAGCGTCAAATTGTGCAACTCGTGCATTACCATTAGGTCTTCTATTCGTCCTTCCTTGATGTTGCGGACACTCGTATGCTCGATGCCCTTCTTCTCCACATTGGAAACAAGTTCCTCTGAAACCTCCTCTTCTGGGTCCTTGCCCAAGTCTGCCTCTTCCTCTTCCTCTTTGCTCACCATTGTTCTGGTCACAAGGGTGGTAGGCATTATCCCCTCTCTGATTTTGACTAGTGCTAGCTTCTTCACTTTTTTTGATCTTCATTACGGCCTCCATAGGGTCTTCCACTAGTCCTTCCGCCTTGACCTCTTCCCCTTTTCTTGCTATCGAATCTTTTATTCAGCTTCTCTTCCACCTTGAGGGAAAATGGGTATGCATCTTCCATGGTGGTCATTCTGACCAAGCTCAACTCTTCTTGAATACTTGGCCTCAACCCATTAATGTAACGAGCTACCTTCTCCTTGTTGGCCTCTCCATGGCCTATCCTGATATTGATCTTATAAAAATCTTCTATATACTCCTTAACAGACTTGTTACCTTGCTTCAATCCTTGTAGCTTCTTCAGCAACTCCATCTCATAGTCCACAAGAATGAACTGCTTCTTCAATTTCTCCACCATCTGATCCCATCTGATAATCTTTTCTTTTCCTCTTCTATTTCTCTCTAACTAGACCTCCTTCCACCAAATACTAGCATGGCCCTTCAACTTTGTCTTTGCAAACTTGACCCTTTCTGGGTCTTGCACATCTTCATACTCAAAATACTCCTCCATATCATTGATCTAATCAATAAGTTGTTCCGGATTCAAATCTCTAGAATAGGTAGAAACTTTGATCCTGGGCCTCTTTCTGATCTTTGAAATGGCCCTCAACAACCTAACTTTTGCAGGATCTCCTGCAGCTTCTTGTTCTTCCTTAGATCGCTCTTCTTCAGCTTCATCTTCGCTTTCCTCTCTCCTTCTCAGCTCGAACCCTCTTCGCAGCTCCTCTTACAATGCATCGACTTGTCTTTGCAGGGCTCTAAAACCCTCTTCTATCAAAGCATTCCTCCCACCATAGTTTCTTCATGGAGGCATCTTGATCTCTACACCAAACCCACAACCTCAGGTTCTGGTGCAAACTGCCTCACAATCGGTGATCTGTCTACACACTTAGGAACCCTTGCTCTGATACCACTTGATGAAGGGGGTAAATCATAAAACACACAATAATAGAAATTGCAAACATAAAATAGAATGATATTTTATTAATATGGACAAAACATTACATTACAGAAGCACAAATGCAATCAAAGGATGAATCCCCTAGAGGCTGTAACACATTACAGCTCCCTCTCTCAAGACTCTGGAATCTTTAGCATTCTGTAATCCCAAATCAACTAGGGTTTCTATTTTCCCACCTTTTCTTGACTTCACACCTTCCCCCTTAACTCTACTTCTCCAAGGGTTTCCAAAGATGGTCATATATAGCCCTTTTTGGCGGCCACCAACTTAATTTTGAAATTTGCATCTCCCTCCAAAAATAGGTCAACTTCATGAGGCCATAACTTTCGATCCGACCGTTGGATTTTTCAATTATAATACCTTTTTGGAAAGCTCTCAAAAAGTTAGTTGTGCACAAGCAATACCTAAAGGTAAACTGCTTGGGTTTCCCACCAAATTTTGGGCCCATCCGGAGCCTCTAAGTGCCTCAAGTTTGACTTTGAATATTTCAATAGGATTTTGGAATTTGAAATTTTAATATCTCACAAATGACAAATGATATTGAAGTGATTTCTTCACCATTAGCTTCAATTCACCATTCTAGAGGTCGCTATAAGATTTTGTATCCAACCGTGCACAAATGCAAACTTACTAAAAATAGTAACCTTGCCAAATTTAGCCCTTATTGAAAAGAAACAACATTATTTTTTGGTTGATGCAAGATTGCTCTTACACCTTGGATGCTCCTGCATTAAGAGGATTGTCTGAAGTAGCTCCAGTTAAGATTTGAGAGGTCCGCATGAAGATTTGAAGAAGTTATGGCCATCTGAGTAGAACCGGGTTGTGCTGTGTTCAGAAGAGACAGAGTGACAATAAACTGGTCCGGATTGCTCTGTATTGAAATATTATGATTTACAGATCTAGAGGCATGTTTGGGAAGTCAGTGTGTATCATCAACGCAAGTGGTTTGTGGTTTGGAGGTCTGCAAGAAATCTTTCTAAGTTGACAGTTATAGCAGACAGTGTTCTTGAGGTTCCGAATGAAGATGCAAGTGATTCTGATGATTTGGAGGAGTGCAGATGTTTTTGTTGAATTCAATGTGTTTGTGAAGGTCTCTAGATCATGTGATTGTTGTGTTGGAGGTCTGCATTGAAGATTGAGCTCATTGTTGAAGATTTCTTCCTTGATGTTGCTGTTCTTCCTAGTCTTTGTCGATCGGTTGATTCAAGCATGTTGCGGATAATCTAAGAGCAATTCTCTGGAGTGTGGCATGTTGTTGAAAGAAGATTCAAGTCTCAGCTATGTTTGACCGATAGTATAGTGATCCGCATTAAGTCAAGCTGACCTTGATGTTCATTCCAAGGTTGATGAAGCATATAAATACTTGCTGATGAGTTGTGGAAATTTGTTCTTGTGCGAAAATGATAAAATCCTAAGAGAGGTATAGAGGCAGAGCAGAGAAGAGGAGAAGCAGAAGAACAAGAGCAGTAAAGGATGAAGATATAGCGAAGAAGTGTTTGGGGGACAGAGTAGAAGTTTGTGAGGCTTCAATGGGACTAAACCAGGCATGAAGAAGATGCTATTTCTCAGTTCATTATCTCTGTGTTAAACATAAATTCTTGTAGGTAGTGAGCCTCCTGTAGGCAATGAGCCTCTTTTGAGCAGTGAGCTCCAGGCAGTGCACCCAAAGGCATGTGCCTTCTCTTTTCTTCTAATTACTTTTAATAGGGCACAAATCTTGTGGGTTAATCCCCACCATGGTTTTCCCTTAATCGGGTTTCCACGTTAAAAATTCTGGTGTTATGTGTGTTCATTTTGTTTTTGCTCATGTGTTGATGATTCATGCTTTAATGTTTACATCATTAATTTGTTTTAAGTGGTAAAGAAGAATTAATATCTGCAAGTGCTAAAGTTTTGGGACAATTGATTCACCCCCCCTCTCAGTTGTCTGACCTAATTCCAACAATTGGTATCAGAGCCAGTTCCTCTAAAAGAAGCTTAACCGCTTGAGGAGATCTAGGATGTCGACTTACAAGAAGGATAGTCTGAGATTTGATGGAACAAATTACTCTCTTTAGAAGAGTCGCACAGAGTGCCATTTGCAATGCATGGGTGATGCTTATTGGTTGATAACTAAGGATGAGTATAAACCTCCGAAGAAAGGTCCTTCAACTCGAGATGAACTCAAAGATGTAGAAAATAGCATTCAAGCTATAGAAGCCTTGTTGAGTGCCCTAACTGATATAGAAATGACAAATGTCTTTGGACTGAAAACTGCTCATGAAATCTGGAAGGAGTTGGAAAATCTTTATGAAGATGATGAATACATCAAATGTGCCAAGCTACAAAGTCTAAGAGGAAGATATGAAAATTTGAGAATGAGTGAAGATGAAAACATCACGACATACATGCAAAAGATAAATGAACTTGTGTGTGGTATCAGGTGTGCTAGTGGAACTTTGGGAGAATCAGAGATTGTTGTAAAAGTGCTCAGATCGTCACCCGATTCATACAAACATAAGGTTGCTACTATAGAGGAGATCAGGACTGTCTCAAAAGTTACAAGAGATCAGTTGATTGGCAAAATTTCAGCTTTTGAATTAAGCGAGTTTGGTTATTCTCTTCCTAAGTCTGAGTCTGCATTTAAAGCCAATATTCATGGGAAACAAAGATATGATCCGGGTGAAAGCTCTTCAAAAAGATCAAATAGATTTGAGAAGGCAAGGAAGGATCTTGAAGATAATGAAACTGAGCTTGATGATCTTGAAGCCCTTTTTGCCAAAAGATTGCCAAGAGGATCTAGTAGGTATGAAGGAAAGTTGCCATTCAAATGTTTTTCTTGTAATAAGATTGGTCATTTTACCTCAAGGTGTCCGGAGAAGGTTTTATGGATAAAACCTAATAGATCTAGAGGTCAGAAGAAATGCTACTATGTCCAAGAAGCTGGTGAAGAAGGAGTCACAGATGATGAATCTGATCATGGAGATTCCACTGATAATGATTGGGTGTTCATTGCTATCAAAGAAGAAGATCTGGTGCCTACTAAATCTACTAGCTATGCAAATGTAAAAAGTGCTTTGGCTTCTTAGGTTGTAGAAAAGGATGAATGGGTGATTGAAAGTGGATGTTCTCATCATATGACTGGTGATGAAAGTAAGTTTATAAGCTTTGAAAAATATGAAGGTGGACTTGTGAAATTTGGAGACAACTCAGCTGGTAGAATCCATGGAAAAGGATCCATCTCTTTTGATGGTAAGAATAACACTAATGATGTTTTGTATGTGGAAGGATTGAAGCATAATCTTCTTAATGTTGGATAGTTGGTTGACAAGGGTTATGATCTCTGATTCAAGGATGGAAAATGTAGAATGTTGGAAAGCTTCAAAACTGAAATTGCATCTGGTACTCACACTAGAGGTAACATCTTTCATTTAAGTAGTTCTGGTAAAAGTTGCCTGATTGCTCAGGTTGATCAGAGCTAGCTCTGGCATAGGAGAATGTGTCATGTGAATTTTTATAACATTGTCAAGATAAGTTTCACTCAGGTTGTAAGAGATCTTCCAAGACTTGTGAAACTTACTGATAGCATGTGCAAAGAATGTCAATTGGACAAACATAACAGAACTTCATTCAAGAGTAAAGAACAATCATCAAGTGGATTGTTGGAACTTGTGCATACTGATCTTTGTGGTCCTGCTAGAATTAGGAGTGTGCAAGGAGACAGATATTTTATGTTGCTAATTGACGATTACTCCTGGATGATGTGGGTAACCTTCTTAAAAGAAAAAACTAGAAGTTCTTGACAAATTTAAAGTGTTCACGATTATGGTGGAGAATGAGATTGGTGTGAATATAAAGTGTCTAAGATCCAAAAGAGGTGGAGAGTTTACCTACGGTGAGTTTGATACATTTTGTGAAAAGCATGGAATAAAAAGACAATTATCTGCTCCTAGGACTCCTCAGCAGAATGGAGTTGTGGAAAGAAGGAACCAAACCATTCAAGAAGCTGCTAGGACCATGATGATGGAAGCAAATGTTCCACAAGTCTATTGGAGAGAAGCTGTGAGTATTGTTGTCTATACTCTTAACCGAGTGTAGATCAAATGCAACTTTGGTAAGACCCCTTATGAACTATGGTTTGGTCATCCTCCTACTGTAAGATATTTCAGAGTTTTTGGTAGTAAATGCTATATCAAAAGAGATGAGGATATAGTCAAGTTTGATGCAAGAAGTGATGAAGGAATGTTTTTGGGTTACTCTACTCAAAGCAAGGCATACCGGTGCTTTAACAAGAGATTGAAAAAGATTGTTGAAAGTGTGAATGTTAGAGTTGATGAGAGCAAAGAAGGACATTCTAAGTCTTGCGGATATGACTCAGATGATCAAGATGAAAGTCAAAGTCAAGGAAGGCAAGTTCAAACCCAAACTCAGATCCAGATTGATCTGAAAAATCAAGTGACTCAAGAGGATAGTGCAGAAGTTGAGGAACAAGCTCAACAAACAGAAGTTCAAGCAAATCCTAAAACTCCCAGGTATGTAAGGATGAATCATCCTAAAGATCAGATCATAGGAGATAGAAATAAAGGTGTTCACACTAGGAGAAGAATTGCTGAAGATTAAGAAGAGATTTGTTTGATTTCAAAGATTGAACCAAAATCAGTAAGTGAAGCCTGCAATGATGAAAACTGGGTAAAAGCAATGGAAGAAGAATGAATGCAAATTGAAAAGAATCACACTTGGGATCTTGTTTCTAGACCTAAGGATAAAAATGTGATTGGAACTAAACGGGTCTTTCAGAATAAATTAAATGAAGATGGTGAAGTTGTAAGAAACAAAGTTAGGTTGGTATGTAAAGGATATTCTCAAGTGGAAGGAATTGATTTTGAAGAAACTTTTGCTCCGGTGGCAAGAATAGAAGCAGTCAGATTATTTCTTGCATTTGTTGCTTTCAAACATTTCAAAGTTTATCAGATGGATGTCATGTCAGCATTCCTGAATGGAGAGCTAGAAGAAGTTTACATTAAGCAACCAGAAGGATTCCAGTTGTTTGATCAACAAGATATGGTCTACAGATTGAGGAAAGCATTGTATGGACTCAAACAAGCTCCAAGAGCCTGGTATGCAAGATTAGATAAGTATCTACTAAAATTAGGTTCTAGCAAAGGCACTGCTGATAGTAATCTCTACTTCAAGATTGATCATGAGAACATTCTGATTGCTGAGGTATTTGTTGATGATATCATTTTTGGTGGAAATGAGAGTATGTGCAAGACATTTGTTGATTAGATGAAAAGTGAATTTGAGATGTCAATGTTTGGTGAAATGAATTTCTTCTTAGGTTTGCAAATCAATGAGTTAGATAAAGGTATCTTCATATCTCAATCTAAGTATGTGAGAGAATTGTTGAAAAGGTTTGGGATGGAAGATTTAAAGCCAGTGGGTACACCTATGGTAACCGGATGCAAGTTGAGTAAAGATGATGACTCCCTTAAGGAAAATCAGAAAAGATATAGATCAATGATTGGAGGACTACTCTATTTGACTCAAACCAGACCTGATATCATGAATGAAGTTGGACTTGTTGCTAGATTTCAAGATGATCCTAGAGAATCCCATGTAGTAGCAGTCAAGAGAATTTTTAGATATCTTAAAGGGACACTTGACTATGGCTTGTGGTATCCAAAGGACAATGACTTCACTCTTTATTCATACACTGATGTTGATTGGGCAGGAGATGTGGATGACAGGAAAAGTACTAGTGGTGGTGTATTCTTCTTGGGAAGAAGATTGGTTTCTTGGTTGAGCAAAAAGCAAGAGGCAATATCTTTGTCTACTACAGAGGTAGAGTACATAGAAAAAACAAGTAATTGCACTCAAGTTTTGTGGATGAAGAAAATGTTGAAGGATATCAGAGTTGTATTTGAGGAGCCTGTTACAATCTTTTGTGATAAATCAAGTGCAATAAACATCTCCAAGAATCCAGTGTTGCATTCAAAGACAAAACACATATCCATCAAGTTTCATTTCTTAAGAGAGAAGGTAAATGAAAATGAAGTCAGATTAGAGTTTGTTTCTTCAAAGGATCAAATTGCGGACATATTTACCAAGCCTCTACCTAAGGATACTTTTGAGTATCTTAGAGAGAAGTTGGGGGTTATTACCCCTACTGATCAGAACTAAGATGCACTAGAGCGCATCAGTTCGATGGAATTTATAGTCACATCTTGTGATCCAGATTGATGTTAAGGAGATACTACTCAGGGGGAGTAGTCAGTATGAAAATTATTGGAGATCAGTCTAGAACAAAGGGGGAGAAAAGATTGTAAATATGTGCCCTTTGCCATTCATGTCAAAGGGGGAGAGAAGTTATGTGAAAAACTAGTTGCTGATAAAAGGGGGAGCAGTGAAGAAAGTAGTTACAAAAGTGATAAGAGAAAGGGGGAGAAGTTCTTATCTTGATGGTTGAATCATTTTTTTACATCATATGTTTCCATCAATGATAAAGGGGGAGATTGTTGCAAATATGTGCCTAATCGGTGTTGTCATTGATGTCAACATATCCTTGTTGCCATTTGTGTCAACTGTATCCTATTTTGTTACCTGTTTAGAAGACTGGAATGTTGAGGATAGATCAATGTATGTGGACCATATGGCTGTGTAGAGGATTGTCTAAAGTAGCTCCAATTAAGATTTGAGAGGTCTGCATGAAGATTTGAAGAAGCTATGGCCATTTGAGTAGAACCAGGTTGTGCTGTGTTCAGAAGAGACAGAGTGACAGTAAACTGGTCTGGATTGCTCCGCATTGAAATATTATGATCTAAGGATCTAGAGGCATGTTTGGGAAGTTAGTTTGTATCATCAGCTCAAGTGGTTCATGGTTTGGAGGCCCGCAAGCAATCTTTATAAGTTGACAGTTATAGCAAACAATGTTCTTGAGGTTCCAAATGAAGATGCAAGCGATTCTGATGATTTGGAGGAGTGCAGATGTTTTTTTTGAATTCAATGTGCTTGTGAAGGTCTCTGGATCATGTGACTACTGTGTTGGAGGTCCGCATTGAAGATTGAGCTCATTGTTGAAGATTTCTTCCTTGATGTTGTTGTTCTTTTGAGTCTTGATTGACTGGATGATTCAAGCATGTTGCGGATGATCTAAGAGCAATTCTTTGGAGTGTGGTGTGTTGTTGGAAGAAGATTCAAGTCTTAGCTATGTTTGGTTGATAGCATAGTGATCCATGTTAAGTCAAGTTGACCTTGATGTTCATTCCAAGGTTGATGAAGCATATAAATACTTGTTGATGAGTTGTGGAAAGTTGTGCTTGTGTGAAAATGATAAAATCCTAAGAAAGGTACAAAGGTAGAGCAGAGAAGAGGAGAAGCAGAAGAACAAGAGTAGTAAAGGATGAAGATATAGTGAAGAAGTGTTTGGGGGACAAAGCAAAAGTTTGTGAGCCTTCAATGGGACTGAACTAGGCATGAAGAAGATGTTATTTCTTAGTTCATTATCTTTGTGTTAAACATAAATTCTTGTAGATAGTGAGCCTCTTTTGAGAAGTGAGCTCTAGGCAGTGCACCTAAAGGCATGTGCCTTCTCTTTTCTTCTAAGTACTTTTAACAACGTATGAATCTTATGGGTTAATCCCCACTGTGGTTTTCCCTCAACCGGGTTTCCACGTTAGAAATTCTGGTGTTATGTGTGTTCATTTTGTTTATGCTCATGTGTTGATGATACATGCTTTAATGTTTACATCATTAATCTATTTTAAGTGGTAAAGAAGAATTAATAGCTGCAAGTGCTAAAGTTTTGGGACATGTTTGTCATGATGTTAGTCATTCACAAACATAGAATAAAAGTTACACAACAACCTTTACTCATCTTGAAAGATACGATGAATTCAGAGAATTCATGATCCCAAGTCTCCGTTGATTAGGTCTTAATCTACTGACGTTACTCAGTGGTTGATGTGTGTTACTGTTTTCCATTCAGGGGCCTTACGTGTTTCTGCAAAGTTCATCATTGTTCCTCTAAATATCCTGCTCTGTATATCTGCTCTGCATAAATCTCTAATAATTCTACCTCTGCACTGTAAATTTAGTCAAATAATGTGCCTACAGGCTGATATTTGCATGATTTCTACCATTATTTATGATTCTTTGCATGATATTTTCAATACTGCATGCATTTAACTCAAATATGCTAATGATTTTCAGTTACCTACGGGATTTCAGCATATTTCTCTGTTCTGCTTGTTATTTATCATGATTTGCAGTTATGGTGATGAATTTATGAAATTGAAAAAAGGAAAAGGGTTAAAGAATGAGATTCCCAAAACTACTTGACTTAGATCACTGATCCACATACAAGCTCCCATACATGCAATGAAAAGAAGGAAACTAGAAATCATACTTCACCAGGACATTCCACAAATCCGCATGATCTAGTGCAAATCTTCAAAAGAAAAGTTGATAACAACATGTAATGAAATGAAAGCGCTTCTAGTTGAACACATCATTCACCAGTACATATCCAGAAATCAACAAGAAGATTACGTAAAATTTACAATCAGGATGTAATCTGAAACTTCATATCCATTCAGTATGCTCAAGAACAGGTACATTTACAGTGATATGAAGAAAGAACCTTGACATTTCAACAATTCTATCCTCATTAGTCTCAGTAATCCGATCTCCTAATTGATTCTACAGTAATTGGCCTTAATGCACCAGATGCGTCTGTGTATTCCCCTCTGTATATATTCTCCTAATTGTATCAGGATCTGGCTCTTATATAGAACAAATGCCAGAAAATAGTTACAATCATCCAAGGATCAGGATCCTCTCATAATAATCAACGGTCCAGATGAAAAGCACATGCTTCGCCAGTTGGCAAATATACAGCTGGCACGGAATATTCTAGCATCTTTGATTTGATTCAGTCTCCAGCTGGCAAACAGCATATTTGACAATATCCTCCTCATTTCTGGTTCATGTTGCCTCCATGTGCAACCATACAATGCTCAGCTTCAGCAGCAGCTCTAATAGCATCATGACTTCCTGCAAGTAAACAGACAAACATTAAGTTCATCATCATGTGGATAAATAGGAAGTAAAATGTTTTATTAAACAAGCCTCCATGATGTGCAGCTACAAGCAATCGAGCTTCAAATCAGTGGAAAATTATGCACTAAATGCATAAACAGCATCAAAACACTCGGGTCAACCATCGTTGACTGGAAATCAGCAATCGGGTCTTCAAATTTCCATCGCTTCATTTTCCCGCCCATTTTCTTGTATATCGGGCTCCAAATATGATCATGTATCTCAAAATATACAAGGAAATAACCGCTTTTAACAAATTATTTCAAATCCGGCTTTGCATGCTCTGTTTGTATGTTTCGGGTCATCATCATATTCGCATCGGTGTGACCACATATGATCGGGGTGACAAAATTATACTTGGCCGATGGCAACAGTTGTACCGATGCCAAAAATCATGATGATGCCCAACTCTATGTCTTCTATCTAGCTGCAGGATATCATGAAATATGATGCTCCTCCCTTCCGAATGCTCTGATGAAAAGCACATCAGGATGTTTCGCTTCTGCATATTGGGGAAAGAAAGACATCATCGTCATCATCATGTCGAAGGAAAATAGGAGGATTTGGAATATGATCCTGCTACTGAGGAAAGGAATATGATGGTGACGTCATCGTCATATTCGGGCTTCATTAAAATGCAAAAGATGACGTCACCGTCATGTTTCTTTAAGATCAGGGGATAAATGTAATATCGGGTCACCTAAGGAAGATGATTGGGTGGTGCATGTAATATGACCCCTTTACGGCCAAGGTAACCCTCTCGAAAGATCAGGATGATGATGATCATCAGGATATCTGGGGCCTTTGTTGAACTTAGAACATGACGTCATTGTCATATTCGCGAACCGGATCATGTTTTGGAAAATATCCTGCTGAAGGAGAAATGTGATGGTGATGTCATCCTGATATTTGCTTCTTTGTTTATTAGGTCGGGATGACGTCATCAGGATATTTGCAAAAGGTTATATTTCTCGGCAGGAGGACATTACGAAATATCGGGTAGACAAACAAGATCATGATGATCTTGACAACATGACTTAGGAATGGAATATCACCCTCCCTTTGAAAGATAGGGTGATCATCATGCTTGTGCAAAAGGAGATCAGGAGGATATGAAATATGATCCTGCCTTGAAAGATCAGGATGATGATGATCACCAGGACTTTGACGTGCGCATGCAAATTATGCAGATGGTGGATTTTCTAAGTAGGGTGATATTATAATATCAGCATGATATTATAATATCGGGTGATGTTAAAATATCATGATGCTCGCGATGTGCCCAAGGTCATTTGACGGGTAAAACACACTATCACTTAAGATTGACGTCCGGATATTGGGACTGCATGATTTTTATCGGGTGATAGACCAAGATCATGATGATGACCTTTCGCGATACAAAAGACCGCTCGACGGGGAAAACTTACTATGACTTAAAGTTGACGTCCGGATATTTCGAGCTCAGGATATTATCGGGGGCATTTCAAATATGATGATGATGTTCTTCATACATCAAAACTGAGTTTATAAAATATGACCCTCTTCTTGCGAATATCAGGTTTGACCAAAACTTTGACTGTGCATAACTCCCTCATATGGACGAATTTTCAAGTGATGTAAAAGGCAAACCTGCATGGAATTTCAAGTTCTTTCTAAATATGAGGTCATAGAAACAAAATATGAACTTTGACAAACTGACCTCATGATGATGACCAACCTCATCCTGACCTTCATGATGATGATGCACCTGACTCATTTTTACCAAACCGCCAGAAAGCAAACAACACAAGCAAGCCAAAAGTTGGGTCCCTGTTTTGCCAAGTCAAAATGGGGCGTGTTGTGTAACCACACAACAGGACAACTAATTCACTCCCCCTCTCAGTTGTCCAACCTAATTCCAACAAGAGGACCTTGACTGTAAATGACATAATGGATCCAGGTGTTCGGTATGCTACAATGGGCATTGCATATAAAGTTTACTTCACAAATAGAGAGGGATCCACCACTGGTACAACAATTCACACTGCTTACCAGATGGTAAAGGAAGGCAAGGATTTTGACCTTTGTGAGGTCATCAGAGTGCAATTGCTAGAGAACCTAAAGAGGACAAAAGAAACAAGATACAATTTTAGGTATGGTACACTTATCACCTACCTTGCATTCTATTTCCTAAATGAATTGCCTATTTTTAAGGGGAAAGTCTGGAAACAACACCATCCTATTGCTGTACAAATTAAAAACCACATGAAAGGATTTGGTGATTGAAAGAATTATAATACATTGTATTGGGGTTTCTTCAAAACCCTACAAATTGATATGTATGCAATTGATAGAGTTCCATCCAATAATGTATAGAAATACAGAGAACAAATCACATTTTTGGTTGACAAAGACTATACATATATGGAAGTGGTTTAACCTAGAACTGCATGGATTCCAATACTGCCCTATGAGGTCTCTATAGAAGAAATCAAGACCTATGCTGATATTTCACTCATCAAGCCTAAAGATACAATTCCTAAGAGATTTGGTACTTATGATGAAATAATTGATAAGAAGAATAAAAGAAGTGTAAAGGAGCACCTTGAGAAGCATAAAGATGAATTGCACAAGAAATGGAGTATTCCACCAAATTCCACTTCTGAAACCCCTGCGGAGGATCCACAACAAGCTCTTGTTATTCTACCTGCTACCCAAGGGCCTAGAAGGACTAGTAGGTCCACATCTTCTATTGTAAATGCACCACAACCCTCTAGATCAACACAAACTATGTCTATAGGAAGAAGAGTTGCTTTTGAGACTTTGGCACAAATGAAGACTACAAAGAAGAAGCATGCTAGGCAAAAGCAACTTGATAAAAGAAAGAAGACTCAAGTAGAGGAGGTTGAAGAGGAAGAAGAAGAAGGAGAGGAAGGCACCTCTCAGCTAAAGAAGAAAGAGAAGTTGAAGAAAACTCCTCCAGTGGTCCCACAACATGAGCCTCTACAATCAGATGCAATCTTCAATGCAATTGTGCATTATGGTATACTGAAGGATACAACAGATTTATATTTGGTTGTGCCTCCTAAAGACTAGAGCACAATAGAGAAAGTTGTAGTGATGTATATGCTCAAATATAATATGCCATTGAATGACATTATTGAAAAAGTTTCAGAGAGCCTAGCTTAGGCTCTGAGGCAAAGAAGAGAAAGAGCCATAGAAATGGGTGATGAGCTAAGACAACAAGCTCTTTATAAGGCTGAAACTAATGTCTCTCAAGAAGATAAAGATAAAATAGCTTAAATGCAAGCTAAGGAGCTAAGGACAAAGAAAAGGGTAGATGCCCTTATGAGCATGGAGAAAGGTGATGCCCTTATGAGCATGGAGAAAGGTGATAAAGATGAGATTCGAAAGGAGACTAAAGAGGTGACCAAGAAAAGTTTTGAAGAAGTGAAAATTGGTAAGAATGTGGAGCAACCACAAGTTTCTCCACCTCACATTGCAGTATCTCCTCTACATGACATAGATTAGGAAAATCCTCAAAAAGAGAAAGAAGAGAAAATTTCAAAATATGAAGAACATGTTGCACAAGGTGAAGGAAATACATCTCCTGATCATAATGTTGGGCATGATGATCCTCCTCCAGAGAATATAGAGCAACAGGGTAATCCTGATCAGCAAGAGGAGTAGATGAATGTAGATGTAGGGGAAAGTTTAGATAAAGCACAAGACACATCTTCCTCCTCCTCTCCGGTTGACTCAATCATGGATTTTTTGGCTCAACAATTGCAAATCCAACCGGTGGTTACTCCACAACTTTTATAGTTCCCAGTGTTAGATGGACAAGTTAACTTGTCTAGTATATCTCCTCTCCACAAGTTACAACTTGGAGATATACTTCAATCCTCAACAATACAAGAAACTTTGCAACAACAAGTTGAAGGGCTAAGATATTAGAAGAGACAATTAAGATAATTCAGGAAGAATTGCTTGAGGCAAAGAAAGATCCAACTCTACCTCTTACTTAGCAAATGAAGCTTCTATTGGAGTCTTTCAAGGATCATTCTTCTTATTTAGAGAAACAAGAAAAACTCAAGATAACTAAGCAGGTAAATTATAAAATACTAGCTAATGCCTCTGGGAGATGTGCTAATGCACATAATAAAATGCAGGAAAATGTAAAAAGCATTAAAAAAATGTTTAGAAGATGCAAAAGTTTTATATCAATTTTGTTTGAATTGACCTGCAACTACTAAGAGCATAAAGGATCAAATTGACTCTATTCAGTCACAATTAACTCAAGCAGCCAAAGTATATGATCCATTGAAAGATAAAGATGGAGCCACTAGGGCACAAATAGAAAATCTCCATACCTAGTTGAAGCAACTGTTGCATCAAAGGGAACAAATAAAGAGTGAAATTGGATAGATTAGGGAAGTGGTGAGTCTGAGGTTAGCAGTCTTGAATGGAATTTTGACAGAGATAGAAAATGTTGCACAAAATGTAATGGTGCCAGCTACTTTGGAGGAAGTAGAAGAATTGTACATTCAACTTGAAAGCCAATTGCACATTTTGTCTTCTAAAAAGAAGAATTGGGATACAACACTTGCCCAGTTGAAGGTAATGTCCAAGAATATTCTACCTTCTAAGTAAATTGAAGACATGTTGAAAGTAAGACAAATTTTGATGATTGTATAAATATGCAGAGAATAAGATAGGAATAGTCAGTGCTATTTTAATATGAACAAGGCACTCTATATATATTATTCATGAATATCATAAGGAAAATGAAGATCTAGATTTTGCTACATCAGTTTTGAAGAGACAGAGGCTACTCCTCAGGGGGAGCAGACTGATAGAGGATGATAAGGATTGTTTAGACAGGGGGAGTCTATATGTTTTGCAGGAACAAAGGAAGACCACTAGCTCTTTGGCATTGATGTCAAAGGGGGAGAAAATTGCATATTAGGTCAGTGTTGCCATCAATGACAAAGGGGGAGATTGTTGCATATGTGGTGTCATTGATGTCAACTAAGTGACAATGTGGAAAGCCAAAGCAAAAGTATATATGCTGAGTAGTTAGAGGAACAGTGATGATGTGAGACAAAGGATCAGTATCATCTATACACAATCATACCTTATCTTCTAAAGTTCATATGTAAGTTCATGATAAGTGTATGTTACCATTATCCTTGATGTGTTGTATTAATAATGAATGTCATGGAGGTTATGTTGGTTGCATATGTTTTCCTTTGGATGATATGAAGTCATATTGTTTGGCACTAGATGAAGAAAGTTGTAGAAAGTTTGAAGAAAAATTGTCTAAGTATTGGTTCAGTCAGGAAAGGTGTCATAGGCTCAAAAGAATGTACCGCATTCTTCCACATTTGAAGATATGAGCCTACGGAGATCATCAAGTCTACCGCACAGTGTTTTAGAGTTAGAAGAGTGAAAGCAGTAATCACTAGTAGAATTTTGGCAAATAAATGACAACTAAAAATGACTAAATTCTACTAATTTTTTGCAACATAGCTATAAATGACTAATTTGATCATCAGGTAAAAAGAACTAAATAATTAGTCACACAAATAAAAATTAGACAATATGGTATTA
The DNA here is from genome assembly GCA_027924645.1 of Cunninghamia lanceolata. Classification (NCBI taxonomy): domain Eukaryota; kingdom Viridiplantae; phylum Streptophyta; class Pinopsida; order Cupressales; family Cupressaceae; genus Cunninghamia; species Cunninghamia lanceolata. The sequence continues at coordinate 426,106 of BSBN01000204.1, read as the reverse complement.
AAGTGGGTTATAGCATGCAAGTTGACCAAACCCAACCACAACCTTGCCCTTTAGTCTCTCTATCTCCAGTGGTCCATACCTATTTTTGATCCCAACCTTTTTCCCATCTTAGACAAAATGTTGTTTGTTTCCTCAATTCTTAACTTGACCTAGTCCAAAATATGACCCTTGCTTAGCTTAAGCAAACAAATTTTGAATTCAACTCCTATGATTGCTTATTAAAAGACAAGCCCTAAGGCATCATTAGAAGATCTCCAACATGCCCACATTCATTCATTTGCATTTTATAAGAGAAGTAAAGAGTAGTTAAGGAGCGTCATCAGATTAGGGATACCTTTGCATCCAATTCCTTCTATTTCAACATCTTTTTTTTCCTTCATTACATATTGTGAAAACAAAAACAATGAATTTGACCAAGGTACAAAGTATACTTTCACACCCAAGCATAGTAGGTTACTTAAAGGCATTCATGAACATTCCCTTGGCAACCAATGTAAATTCAAAGAGTGTCAAAGGAGCAAACCTCTAAGGCAAAAGATTGTAAAAAAGATAGGATTGTAGTCTTTCACAAACAAAATCATAATAGTGATTCTATCTAGTTGAGTTGTTCAATGACATATCAATTCGATGAGATTTGTCTATTACAATAAAATTTGATACCAGAGGTGCAACTACAAACACATCTCAGCCAGATCACATGTCATCCCTTGAAGGAGCTAAGTACCCTAATCCTCTTGTTTCAATTATGCTATATTTTAATAACCATGTATTAGGTTCAACTCATTTATGCTAGTTTACATCAGATTTATTTAATTATTTGTTTATATAGATCAACATAAATTTTAAAGAGGTGTAACCTAAAAATTGTGTTTTTTAGAAAGGGTTGTAGCTCAATCGATGATGATGATGGTGTGTTATTTGATTACACCATCCTCTAAGGTTCAAATCCCCCGTAGGTGCATTTGGCCTAGGCTTGACCCATTGGGTGATTTTGACCAACCACTAGTAGAAAAACAAAAATAAATGACTAAAAAATTACCAAAAATTGGTCATGTGATCAGTAGTTTGGTCACGTGACCATTGGTAGTTTATTGCTAGTCATTTATCTCGTGACCAAATTTATGACCAAATTAATTTTATTCATTAATTTAGTCATTAATTTGGTAGTATATTTAGTCATTAATTTGGTAGTATATTTAATCATAAATTTTGTAGTATATTTAATCAGTAATTTGGTAGTATATTTAGTCATAAATTTGGTAGTATATTTGGTAATTTGGTAGTATATTTAGTCATCAATTTTGTAGTATATTTAGTCACATGACCATTGGTAGTTTATTGCCGGTCATTTATCTCACGACCAGATTTATGACTAATCAAATTTTAATTATTAATTTGGTAGTATATTTAGTCAACAATTTCATAGTATATTTGGTAATTTGGTAGTATATTTAGTCATTTATTTAGTCATTATAATCATTTAGTCATTGATTGTTGTTAAGTGGTCATTTATTTAGTCATGGTAGTCATTTTTATTTATTGGTTTTCATTAATTGGTAGTAAATTTAGTCATGATATGAATAATTTATTAAATGCCATAAATTTTATAATGCAGAAAAAATATATTATTAAATTTGAATTAAAACATAAAAGTAAATAAATTTGGAAAACTATATATTTTATGATGCTACCAATTAAAGATTGATAAATTTGAGCCAACACTTTCTATTTGAGAATCTAAGAAAATGAAACAAGACAAAGCAAAGTGGCAATAAATATTTTTTTGTATTGGAACAATGCAGGAAAAGAATTACAAATAATAAAAAAGCAGCACAAGGCTGCCATAAAAAAAAATCAGTTTAGCTCTGTCATGTATAGCAAACTACAAGGATTGGCTGAAGAAAAAACTAGTTCAGCAGCCACATTAGATACAATAGAAAAACAATGGAAAGGCAGGTCGGACCGATGAAGCCCTTCACATCTGTTGACACTTAGAAAGGAGATGTTGCCACTGAGCATTCCATAATACATCGTTTCTTTTGGCATTCTATTAACCAATTTAGGCTCTTTGACTAAAGCCTTGGTACATTCCATATTCTCCTTCACACAAGCCATTAAGGTGTTAACAATCTAAACTAAAATTATGGCAACATGAATAACTTGCCGAGGTAGTTAACAATAATAACAAGTACCAAAGTTGCAACATGTTTTTTCACAACCAAGATTCAAAAAATATAAACAACAAAATCTAAAATGAAATCATATTAACATTTCAAATTCAAGAATTGAATTCTTAATATATTACTGAGTGTTGAAAGATTTTCACAAAACTTATGGAAGAGCCCGAACAATTTTAGATGCAATGCAATTGTTTTTCAGCTCACAAGTTTGTAGAAAAGAATCACTTGTTTTGGAGGAAAGCAAGAATGGTGTAACCTCAAACTCCAAAAAAAACACATATTAAAGTATTATCTAATCTCAAAATTTTAATGACATAAATTTCTTGAAGAGCATTGAAAAACTTTTAGTTGGTTTAGGTCATGCAAAAGTTGTCTATATCATAGGGTTAAGAGTATATCAAAACCTTAACTACTGTAATATATTCATTTATAGATAAAAATTGTTCTTTTTAAGGGTTGGGGGTAATGTCGTCACATCGGCGGGGAGCAAAATGACATTATTTAAGGTCATTACTATACATTAGAAGTTCAATTTAAAATATTTTTGTAAACACATCTTTTATAACAAATAATCACCATCGATTAAAAAAAAGAAAGATAGCATTTAATTTCTAAAATTAATTTATTCATCCAAAGCTAAGTTGCCCATCTATTGTGTTTAATTTCTAAATCAATGTATTCATCCAACAATATAAATTAATCATGCTCAATTATTGTATTAAATTTAATTTACATAAATTTTTTATAAAAAACAATTTATTTATTTACTCTAATATAACATATTTTGGTCTATAAGAAAATAAGCAAAATACATCATTAAAATGCAAAATTATTTAAATTAGCTTTTCAATCTACCACAAGTCTATTTGTAGAATTTGAATGAGTCCAAGTCTTGTGACAGAGGAGGGATCTAAATATTAATTATATAAATAAAGCTATCTTGAAATGTTTGTCTATATTCGCCTCTATCCACCATCAGACCCTGGGGCTATTAGCTATGGATCTAATCACGTCTCTTGCATGTAATAGAAGTTTGTATTTTAAGGGGATGATATTGATTCCCCTGCACTTTCATCGACCTAAAATCTAAAAGGATATGCCAGATGCTTTTCTCGGTAGTGGGTACCATACTTTTGACAATGATGGGGGCTTTTATTTCATAGTGCAGAGCAATTCTATTCCTTTTGTCCCTATCCTGATAATGGGTATCATGATTCTCACTTGTGTCTCATTGTCAGTTGTGTCTCACTGTAAAAATAATTGACTTAACATATAGATTTGAAACTTCTGCCATTCTTTTAATGCTATATTGTAATTGAGTTGGTGTTCAGCTGAGCGAAGAGGACACTGATTCATGATGGATTGTTTCATGTGATTTTGATATTAAATTGGGTATGAACCAAAGTTACACTTCTATGAAATTTGAACCAAGTGACAAAAATGTGGTAGCATTATTGATTTTTGTATTGAATAAAGTTAAAATGTTGGTTGGGTGAATCCCACATTATTATTTGCTATAATGGCCTCATTTCAAACAAGAATTAAAATGTATTTGATCAGACATAAGCTTTAATGGTTGAGCTATATTAGGTTTTCTCACCATAGTACTTGGACCACATCACATGAATCCCACATAATTGGAGGAGGTCTTGATCTGAGGTAGCACATTAGAGATGAGTGTGTTTGAAGGAATGAAGCCACTGCCAGCAGTTGCAGGGGAAGCGAGAAGGTTGAGGAAGAAGACCTCATGAGTAATCGAGGAGCACAAATAGTTCTGATGCCAAGGTCACTGCAACACCGTAAGGTGGTTGTTGGGCCTTTGCAGTGATGCGGGGAGTTCCCCACATCACCGCGAAGGCCCAACAACCACCTTGCGGTAGACATGTATGCAAAATGTGGAAGCATTGACAAGGCATGTGAACTATTTGGCAGAATGCCTCAAAGAGATATCATCTCATGGAATGCAATGGTTGTAGGATACGCATAAAATGGATTTGTTGAAAAGGCTTTAGAAATTTCAAGCAAATGCAATTAGCATTTGTAAATCCAAATTCGATAACCTTTGCCAGCATTCTCCCTGCCTGTGCCAAAATGGGAGCTTTGGAATAGGGTATGGACATCCATCAAAGCATCAAGGATAGAGGAATTTTGTCATTTGTTCTAGTTTCAACTGCCTTGGTAGACATGTATGCAAAATGTGGAAGCACAGAGAAGACACATGAACTATTTGAAAAAATGCCTGAAAGAAATGTGGTCTCGTGGAATGCCATGATTGCAGGATATGGACAAAATGGATTTTTTGAAAAGACTTTAGAAAATTTCAAGAAAATGCAATTGGTAGGTCTAAAGCCAAATTTGACAACCTTTGCCAGCATCCTCCCTACTTGTGCCAAAATGGGAGCTTTGGAATAGGGTATGGACATCCATCAAAGCATAATGGAAGGGGGATTTTTGTTAGAAATTATAGTTGGAAATGCTCTGGTAGACATGTATACAAAATGCCTCAAAGAAATATGGTCTCATGGACTGCAATGATTGTAGGATATGCATAAAATGGATTTATTGAAATGGCTTTAGAAATTTTAAAGAAAATGCAATTGGCTGGTGTAAAGCCAAACTCCACAACCTTAGCCAGCATCCTCCCTGCTTGTGTCAAAATGGGAGCTTTGGAATAGGGTTTGGACATCCATCAAAACATAAAGGATAGAGGAATTTTGTCAGATGTTGTATTTATTTTCCTCTAGAACCGTGTGAATTTTTTTAATCACTAATCCTAACAATAGGTGCCTCGAGAAGGATTTCTCTCAGTGTACTTTAGATATATTTTTTAAATATAAATATTACATACATACAGAGAGAGATGTGTATGTATGTGGAAGCATAGACAAGGCATGTCAACTCTTTAACAAAATTCCTCAAAGAAATGTAGTCTCATGGACTGCAACGATTGCAGGATATGCACAAAATGGATTTGTCAATAAGGCATTAAAAAATTTCAAGAAAATGCAATTGAATATACATATATAGAGAGAGATGTATGTGGAAGCATAGACAAGGCATGTGAACTGTTTGACAAAATCCCTGAAAGAAATGTGGTCTAATAGATTGCAATGATTGCATGATATGCACAAAATGGATTTGTTGAAAAGGCTTTAGAAACTTTCATGCAAATGAAATTTGTAGGTGTAAAGCCAGATTCCACAACCTTTGTCAACATCCTCTCTACCTGTATTAAAATGGTAAGCTTTGGAACAGGGTATGGACATCCATCAAGGCATAATAGAAGGTAGATTTTTGTCAGATATTATAGTTGGAAATGCTCTGACAAACATTTATGAAAAATGTGGAAGCACAGACAAGGCACACAAACTGTTTGACAAAATGCCTCAAAGAGATGTCATCTCATGGAATGCAATGATTGTAGGATTACACAAAATGGATTTGTTGAACATGCTTTAGAAACTTTCAAGCAAATGTGATGCAGCACACAACATACATTCAATAGAATTGTGCCATTAAACATGAGAGACAAAGATTTGGAAGCTGGAACATAACAAAACTTCTATTCATCAACTCTGCTGCTACAATGAGAGAAAACTCTCTTATATCTAAGAAAACAAAAAAACAAAAAAAATTACCTTTTTTGGCAGATTTTGCCATTTTAGGTAATTTTACAATCATATCTTGAGAATCCAATTTTTTCCCAAAAAACTCAAAAAGCTAAGGTAGGACGAAAAACCAACTAACATCCTAAATTCGAAACATGGGTTTTGAGTTATTAAAAAAAGCAACTTTTAAAAAACTAGAAAAAACACTAATTTGCCATTTTGAGGGCCAAGATGAAAGTTTCAAGCCCCAAAAAAGTGCCAAGATGAGGTCCACCTGACTAGGGTGGGTTGGGAAACCACTGGCCACCTCATAATGCATCCACCTGTAAAATTTCGTAGAAAACCCACATCCGAGTCAAAAGTTATGACCTTTGGAAGTCCCTGCATCATTCTCCTCTAGTTGAAAAGAACGCAGCTCCTGCAAGTGAGTGTCTTCAAACTGCTGCCATTTGACTGGATCTAACCTTTGCACTTCCCACTCTATAATCCACGTGCTATCTATTGGTGGCAAGCCTTCCCACTGTACTAAATACTTGTAACGCCCATGCCGAGTGTAGATAGTGTTCTTATCAAGAACCTGTGCAATCTTTTCCTTCTTCTTATGGGGAATGTGATTGTGCCATGCCACCTCTGGTTGACTGTCTTCAGCATCATCCTCACCATGGAATGCATACAAATCAAAAATATTAAACAAAGGAGAAATATCGAGATCATCTGGTAAACTGACCTCATATGCATTATCATTGATCTTCTTTGTAATTCTGCAAGGACCAATTTTCCTGTACTTCAACTTGTGATATGTTCTAGTAGGAAACCACTCTTTTCTCAAATACACCATCACTAAGTCACCTTCACTGAATGTCTGATGTCGCCTACTAGTATCCACTGAATTCTTGTACCTCTCATTACTGTCCTGCAACTTCTGTCTCACTTCTTTCTGCAACTGTTGAAGGTGTTCTGCAAATACTTCCCCATCATCACTGACCCTATCTTTCATTGGTAGTTGTACCAAATCTAGAACACCCTGAGGATTCCTACTATACACAATTTGGAAAGGGGACTTTCCTATTGATCTGTTAATAGAACTATTATAGGCAAATTCGGCCTGGGGTAATGCCAAATCCCATTGTTTTGGCTTTTCTCCAACAATACACTGCAACAAATTTCCCAGACTCTGATTGACTACCTCTGTTTGCCCATCTGTTTGAGGATGATAAGCACTACTAAACTGTAGCTTGGTCCCCATCTTCTTCCATAAAGTCCTCCAGAAATGACTGAGGAATTTGGTATCCCTGACAGAGGTAATAGTCTTTGGAATACCATGTAGTCGAATAACTTCTGAAAAAAATAACTCTGCGACCCTCGTTGCATCATTAGTTTTCTTACAAGCAATAAAATGAACCATCTTGGAGAACCTATCAACAACTACAAAAATGGAGTCATTACCTCGTTGAGTATGTGGAAGTCCCAACACAAAGTTCATGCTCAAATCTATCCATGGTGCAGCTGGTACTGGTAAGGGCATATACAACCTTGTATTTTGTGAATGTCCCTTAGCCACTTGGCAGATTTTACACCTTGTTACATACTTAGTTATATCCCTTTTCATCTTTGGCCAATAATATTTATCTTCTATCAAGGCTATTGTCTTGTCCTTGCCAAAATGTCCAGCCAACCCACTACTATGAAATTCTCTGATAATGTTTTCCCTCATAGAGCCAGCTGGTATGCATAGTTGTTTTCCTTTAAATAAATACCCATCTTGCATAAAATATTCACCCCGAAAGTGATCCAAGTTACCAGATACTAGTGCCTTCAATTGTTCGACAATCTCCCAAAAGTCATCATCTGACTCATACAAATTTTTGATGGCATCAAAACCAATCACCTCAGTTTCCATTGTGGTCAAAAGTGCAACACACCTACTTAACGCATCTGCAACTTGATTTTGTTTTCTAGACTTATGCTTCAACACAAAGTTGTAACCCTGCAAGAAAGAGACCCACTTGGCATGCCTACTATTCAACTTTTTCTATGTGTTCAAGTATCTCAGTGCAATATGATCTGTAAACAATACAAACTCCTGGGGAACTAGATAATGTCTCCAATGCCTCAATGCTTGAACAATTGCATAAAATTCCAAATCATAAGTAGAATAATTCTTTCTCACTGCATTCAGCTTTTCACTAAAGAAATCTATAGGTTTTCCAGCTTGGCTAAGCACAGCACCTATTCCCACATGGGAGGCATCACATTCTACTTCAAATACCTTATCAAAATTTGGCAATGCAAGTATAGGTGCTTCTGTTACCTTTTTCTTCAAGTACTTAAAGCTCTCCTCAGCATCCTTGGTCCATAGAAACTCCCTCCCTTTGGTGCAATCTGTTATAGGAGCTACAATACTACTGAAATTTCAAATGAACTTTTGATAGAAAGTGGCCAAGCCATGAAAACTTTTTACCGCTATGATGTTGCTTGGACTAGGCCAATCTAGAATTGCCCTGACCTTTTCTGGATCCATTCTGACACCATCTTTAGAAATGACAAAGCCTAAAAAAACCAAACTGTCCTGCATTAACCTATACTTTTTCAAATTGGCATAGAGCTCCTCCTTCCTTAACACACCAAAGATGATCCTCAAGTGTTGTAGGTGCTCTTCTTTGTTGTTACTAAATACTAAAATATCATCAAAATAAACTACCACAAACTTACCAATGTAAGGGCGTAGTATAGTGTTCATCAATCTCATAAATGTGCTAGGTGCATTTGATAACCCGAATGGCATAACCATCCACTCATATAATCCATCTCTAGTCTTAAAGGCTGTCTTCCACTCATCCCCTTCTCGAATCCGGATTTGGTGGTAACCACTTTGTAGGTTGATCTTGCTGAAATATTTATCCCCTGCAAGGACATCCATCATGTCCTCCATACGAGGTATAGGAAACTGATACTTGATGGTAATCTTATTAATTTCTCTGTTATCAGGCACATCCTCCATGTTCCATCTTTTTTTGGGGTTAACAATGCAGGTACAGCACATGGGCTCATGCTCTCTCTCACCACACCTTTACTTATGAGTTTTGTTACTTGCTTATTCATCTCTGCATGTTGTGTTGGATTCATCCTATAAGCTGCTTGGTTGGGTAGAGTTGCTCCTGGAATCAAATCAATATGATGCTGAATATCTCTCTTTGGCGGTAGACCATCAGGCAATTCATTAGGTAAAACATCAACAAATTCTTTTAATAGCTTGGCTACTTCTGGGGGAACTGAAATGTCTTCCTCTTCACCTTTTTTCACTACTAATGCATAGCAACACCCTGTCACCTTCATTTCTTTAACAAGATCTCTTTCAAACAACATGGTCTCACCTTTTCCTTCATCCTTGAGAGGCAATAAAATCACCTTAGAGCCATCTTTCCAAAAGGTGTATGTGTTTTTCTCTCCATCATGCATAACTTTTCTATCATACTGCCATGGCCTTCCCAATAACACATGATAGGCATCCATTGGGACAACATCACACCATATCTCATCCTGATAGATCTTCCCTATGTTAAACTTAATTAGGCATCTTTTATCAACAGTGACTTCATTTCCCTTTTTAAACCATGCAATGTGATATGGATGGGGATGTTTTTCACAGTGTAAATTCAATTTTTCTACCATTTCTTTAGAAACCATATTTTCACAACTACCTCCATCAATAATGACTTGACATACCTTGCCACCCAAAGTGCATCTAGTTCTGAAGATATTGGTTCGAAGCCATGAACCATCAGAGCTTTTGGATTGTGTTTTCTCCTTCTCTGGAATCACCATTGCTCTTCTCATCATGAGACTTTCTCCCACATTTGGTGGAACCTCTAGTTCTGTCCCTTCCACTTCATGCTGCATTTGAATCATGTTCACCCTAGGTTGTCCTCCTTGATTTCTTTCTTGCATGTTATAATTTGAGCATTCAAATGCCCTATGACCTTCTTCTCCACATCTGAAACAAGTGAAAGGCCTTCTCTGGTTTTCCCATCCTCTACCGCTATCATAACCTCTACCTCTTTGAAATCCCCTTCCGCGTTCTTGATTCGGAGGATCTTGTCGAGTGTCTAATTTTTTTTCCAAACCATGGGATGACTCTCCCCTGCCATAATTTGAACCTCCTCAAAATGGGGTTGATGTACCCTTTCTTCCTCCTCTATTCCTTTGATGGTACTGTCTATTTTGTTTTTCTTCAGCCTTTAGAGCCAATTGGTAAGCCTCTTCCATATTGTTGAGTCGATGCATGCTCAATTCATCTTGAATAGAAAATTTCAGGCCATTCACATATCTAGCAGCCATTTGTTCATCAATTTCTTGATGCTCTATACGTATAGATAGTGTATAAAACTCATTTGTATAATCTTGCACAGAAGAGAGGTTCTGCTTTAAATTTTGAAACCTATGAAAAAGGGTTTGCGCATAATCTATGGGCAAAAATTTTTCTCTCAACTTCTTCTCCATTTTATTCCATGTCCTGATCTTATCCTTGCCTTTCCTTGTTCGTTCCTTTTGAAGATGATCCCACCAAATCATTGCATGACCCTTTAATTTGGTGCATGCGAATTTTACCTTCTTCTTCTCTGTCATGGATTTCCATTCACAAAATTTTCTCATGCATTCAACCAGTCTATCAACTCCTCTAGTTTAAGACTACCTGCATAATCTAAAAAATCTACCTTGATCCCTTCATTTTTTCCTTCTAAGGCCCTAAGCATCCTCTCTTCAAAACTCATGCCTTCTAATTCTTCTTCTTCATGTTCTGTATCTTGATTTGCACCTTCTCGACCTATCTCTTCATCAGATTCATCTCCTCCTCTACCTAGTCTTTGGTTTTCCATCCATGTTGTAAGTTCTGCTATTTGCCTTTGCAGATTTTGCATTTCTCTATGCATCTGGGCAAGACTGCCTCTTCCTCTTCCTCTCCCAGCCATCTTCCTGCTCTGATACCAAATGATGCAGCACACAACATACACTCAATAGAATTGTGCCATTAAACATGAGAGACAAAGATTTGGAATCTGGAACATAACAAAACTTCTATTCATCAACTCTGCTGCTACAATGAGAGAAAACTCTCTTATATCTAAGAAAACAAAAAAAATAAAAAAAAATTACCTTTTTTGGCAGATTTCGACAATTGTCAGATTTTGCCATTTTAGGTAATTTTACAATCATATCTTGAGAATCTAGTTTTTTCCCAAAAAACTCAAAAAGCTAAGGTAGGATGAAAAACCAACTAACATCCTAAATTCGAAACATGAGTTTCGAGTTATTAAAAAAAGCAACTTTTAAAAAACTAGAAAAAAACACTAATTTGCCATTTTGAGGGCCAAGATGAAAGTTTCAAGCCCCGAAAAAGTGCCAAGATGAGGTCCAACTGACTAGGGTGGGTTGGGAAACCACTGGCCACCTCATAATGCATCCACTTATAAAATTTCGTAGAAAACCCACATCCGAGTCAAAAGTTATGACCTCCGGAAGTCCCTGCATCAAAATGCAATTGTCAACTATAAATCCAAATTCCACAACCTTTGCCAGCATCCTCCCTTCCTGTGCCCAAATGGGATCTTTGGAATAGGGTATGTACATCCTTCAAAGCATAATGGTAGGGGGATTCTTGTGAGATATTATAGTTTGAAATGTTCTCATAAACATGTATGCAAAGTATGGAATCATAGACAAAAAAATGCGAACTGTTTGACATAATTCCTCAAAGAGATGTCATCTCATGGAATGCAATGATTGCAAGATATGCACAAAATGAATTTTTCAAGGATGCTCTCAAAATATTTGAATTAATTAAGCACTCTAGAACATATCCTAACATTGTAATCTTTGCTTGTATTCTAGGTGCATGCAACCAAGCAGGTTTAGTGGATGAGAGTTGTACATACTTCAATCACATTTGTAACCCTTATTGCATTACACCTACAGTTGATCATTATGTGTGCATGGTTGACCTCCTTGCCCGTGCTGGCTATCTTGAAGACACCCTAAACTTTATCATTGAGATACCTGTTAAATTTGTGCTAGTTGTATGGATGTGTTTTCTTGGTTCCTATAGATCACATGTGAATATAGGCTTAGGAGTATTTACAACAACACTACTTTTTGATTTGGATCCTAAAAATGCTGCACAACTTATGTTCTTCTCTCAAACATCTATCCAAAAGTGAGCAGTGTGGTGAGGTAAGAAGATTGATGAAAGATAGAGGAATTAAAAAAATCCCTGGATGTAGTTGGATTGAAGGCCATAAAATGGTACATGCTTTTTGTGTAGGAGACAGATCGCATCCATGCTTTTTTATTTTTTCAAGGGGAAGCATACCCTTTGCCATACTGAAAGAAAGAAAAAAAAATTGATAGTCTAAAAAAATGTGATTAAGTTTCTAGAATGGTTGAAAAAATAAAAATGGCAAAACAATAGAGTATCGTACCTCATGCTCTCGAGAGCCATCTTTTGTAGTCCCAGATCTGAATCTTGAACTCTTTTGACATATACTTCTAACAGATGTTTCGAAGCTAAATCTTCCTCCAACTATTTCCACAGAAAGAGCATAAAAGGAAAATGAATCAAAACCCTATCTTTAGGTTTGAGTAGTTTAATTAGTACAAAAACTAGGCAAATAAATACCAGGTCTTCTTCCTTCTTCTAATCTTTGGTTTTCTTAGCGTCCTTGGATGCAGGAAGAGGTGCTTCCATGTTACCATTTCTGGTGTGGCCTGGACCAGGAGCCATTTTCAGTAACCAAAATCAAAATCATTAAATACCCAACAAACAAAATCCAATTTTAAAGTGCCAGAGGCCAGATCAAAAAGAAAATAAAAAATCATCCCGTGGGATAAAAAAGATGCTTAAAAGCACAAACCGTCCAAGTGCTTAATTTAATCTTTTACAAGTTTGTTGCATAGTGTACATAAAGAAGAGAAGATGGGTACCTGTGGAAGCCTTCAAGTGTGGCCTTCTCAAAAGAAACTTCCTGAATAGGAGACATGGACATCCAAGTCATTGCTCTGTACAATCTCACCTTGAAATCAGATTCTTATTGCACCACTGCATATTGGGGTTCCTCCAATCTCAACATAGAGACATTCTTTCCTTGAGCAAGAAAAAACCAAATTAATAACACAAACCATATACCCAACTCCATTTTATCAGTGGGAGCTTCAGTTGGGAGTAGGAGCCATTTTCACTGACCTTTACTGAGCAGCAACAACAAAGGAGACTAGAAGTCTGGTGCATTAGCTTGAAGGATATTTTCAAAAGAAAAATCAACGATGCCAGATAGTTGTACAACTATAAATTTTGGTGCCCATATGATAGGGTGAAAATTAAATTTTGCACCCATTTAATTAAATATATTATAATATTATATTATATTATTATATAATATAAATATTATTTTATATTATAATATAATGTTATATTATATATAATATAATATATATTATATAGTAATATAATATTAAATATATTATAATATTATATAATATATATATATTATAATATCTATTATATATTATATTATATAATATCATATTACAATATATTAAATCATATTGTATTGTAATATAATATATTATTATTATATTATATTATATTTAATACAACCCACTCCCTCAATTTGAAATATTTTTTTAAATTATCCACTTTAATCTCATATTGTCTAAACATGAAACCCTAAACCCTAAACCCTAAACTAGAAACCCTAAACCTGAAACCCAAAACTCGAAACACTAAACCCTAAACCTGAAACCCTAAAGCCTAAACCCAAACCCTAAATCTAGAACCCTAAACCTAGAACCCTAAACACTAAACCTTAAACCCTAACTCAAAACCCTAAACATGAAACCTTAAACCCTAAACACTATACCCTAAACACTAAACCCTAAACCATAAACTCTAAACCCTAAACACTAAACCCTAAATCCTAGACCCAAAACCTAAAACCTGACACCGAATTTAACCTGACACCCTAAACCCTAAACCCTAAAGCCTAAACACTAAACCCCAAACCCTAAACCCCAAACCCTAAACCCTAAACCCTAAACCCTAAACCTTAAACCCTAAACCTAAAACCCTAAACCTAAAACCCAAAACCCAAAACCCTAAACCCCAAACCCTAAACCCTAAACCCTAAACACTAAACCCTAAACCCTAAACCCTAAACCCTAAACCGTAAACCCTAAACACTAAACACTAAACCCTAAACCCTTAACCCTTAACCCTAAACCCTAAACCCTAAACCCTAAACCTGAAACCCAAAAACTGAAACCCTAAACCCTGAACCATAAACCCTTAACCCTTAACCCTAAACCCTAAACCTTAAACACTAAAACCTAAACCCTAAACCATAAACCCTAAACCTAAAACCCTAAACCCTAAACCCTTAACCCTGTACCCTTAACCCTAAACCCTAAACCTTAAACCCTAAACACTAAACCCTAAACCCTAAACCCTAAACCCTAAACCTGAAACCCTAAACCTTAAACCCTAAACCCTAACTCGAAACCCGAAACCCTAAACACTAAACCCTAAACCCTAAACCCTAGAACTAAAGTGAAATAAACTCATGCACGATAAGGAAACAACTTATATTATAGTTTTAATTATAAAATTATGAAATTATATTACAATATAATTATTCATTATTATAATAATTAAATAATATGAAATATTATTAATTTATATTTAACTTAAATTATATAATTACTTTGATATATAAGTTATAAATTATACAACTTAAGTTATTAAATTATATAATTTAAATTAATTTAAATTAAATTATACTTGTGCATACTGGACTTGCAAAATTAAATAAATTTATCAATTTAGTATATTTAAAAGTTTTATAATTAATAATTTTGTCTTTATTTTATTTGTATTAAGGAAGCCTTAATACCAATTCCTCTAGGGTACCTGCATCTGTCTCCTTTTCATGTGGACTCTGTGTAGCATATAGAAACCCAAATGCTCCGATGATTGCCCCTACCTTACCAGCTATTGTTGATATCCCATGACACGTCGATCGCAACTGCACAAGGAATAGCTCTGCCGAAACAATGAAAGTGAGGGCCATGACCCTCACCATGGCTCTCAACGCGTTCGGCTCTGCTCCAATGAAACAAAATAAGTTAGGGTTTTAAGCTTTTCTGAGTTAGGGTTTACCTTTAGGGTTTCAACTTGAAGCAACATGCGCCAAAAGTGAAATGGAGGTGGGCGCTAATGCCAAAAGTGAAATTTAAATGAAATACATGTATATGGTAGCCCATGTATAATTTTGGGGCCCATATTATAATATTAATAATATAATATAAATATAGTATTATATTATATAAATATTATATTATAATATAATATAATATTATAATATTAAATATTAAATATTAAATACATTATAATATAAATATACATTATAATATTGTAATATTAATAATATACTATTATATAATATATATATTATAATATATATTATATATATTATATAATATAATATAATATCATATTATATTATAATATATTATATTATATTGTATTGTAATATAATATATTATTATTATATTATATTATAATACAACCCACTCCCTCAATTCGAAATATTTTTTTAATTATCTACTTTAGTTGTGTTTTTTGCCCGATGACCAAATTAGTCATTTATTTAATCATTTATTTGGTCATTTATTTAGTCATTTATAGCTGTGTTGCAAAAACTTTTAGTCACGTGACTAAAAGTTTGGTCACATGACTAAAATTTTTAGTCACCTGGTCATTTATTTGCCATATTTCTACTAGTGAATTGGTTCCCCCTACTCATGACAACTTAGTTTTAGAACAACTTTTTCTTTATGTATGCCCCATTAAAATATTGTAATCTTAAAGTGAAGATGCCAAAATCTATGTAATCTTTTTGTCTCCATTTAAAAAAAAGTCACTATTGAAATTATTTGATTTATTTCACAAATAAAAATTAGACAATTAGATAATTAGGTAATAATTACATCCCACATATTACTTAATATAGCAACTCTTAAAAGAGGCAAGTGCAGATGTTTTATTTTGCTTTATTATAGACTCGAAGAACACCCTATAATCAAGGATTAAATTTGACGGTTGACTTTGCCTGTCAAGCAATTTTTAATCATGGTTATCTATTCAAAGATGACCTTAAAATACTATGATATATTTTAGTATAAGTAAAATTTATATATAAACCATATATATATATATATATATATATATATATATATATATATATATATATATATATATCATTATAATTCCATATAAATTTTGATAGTCTATCCCAAATCTCCCCTTTCATGTGATATAATCTTTTTAAAATTTTGATTGTATTTTATAGCAAAAATGTGTAAATATAGTCATATAGCCATCAAATTTAGGTCCTACCTATAATTACTTAAAAATAGGTTTAGTTTGTGGAGGCATAAAAGTATAGATCAAAAGCTAAAAAGAGAGCCATGAAAGGTAAAAAGATAAAAGATCATAAAAATACGGTGAGGCCAAGGTAGATTTCTCACACAGATTTTTGAATCTTTTCATCTCCATTTCTAATTGAATTCATTCTGCACCATGGTTCTTGAGGTATACATCATTCTCACAATTTCAATTTGATATTAAACCATTCAATCCTTGCCCTAGGTAGTTTAATTCAAATCTATTAAGTAATATATATCATGTGTGTTCTATTAGGCTACTATGATGTGCATAGACAATTCAGAGTGGATGAGAAAGGGGGATTACAACCCCTCTAGATTTAAGGTGTAAGCAGATATAGTCAATCTTATATGTGGGGTAAAAACCCAGGTTTGGTTATTTTTATTACCCCATCTGTTTATATTTTTGGTTCATCATTTGGGCTCTGTTATAAATTGATTTAGGGAAATAAAAGTTGGATCCAACATATGTTGGTTTATTTGTGTGGTGTAGTGCCCCTTAGTTGTTCTCCATTAGATTGACATTTGTTTTGTTTTGATTGAGACATTATGGCATTTTGTTTGATGTTGGACCCACTGCTACGATGACAGTTTAATGATACTTCTATTACTGGTGTGTTATGCTTATGCTATGACTAGTTTATGGACATACTAGATGATGTGGATTAATTTAATTCTAAGCTTTATGTGTTGTATGATCATGGTTGTGATGCTATTATTGGTGATTGCTCGTATTTGATCATTATGTAACTAATTGTTCTATCTTGTTTGTTACGTAACTAAATGTTATGTATGATGTGTTTCTGTGAAATGAACAGTGTCGTATTACTCATGCATGAGTACCCTGCTAGATTGCGATATCCTTTCATGGTGTGTATGATTGTGTGATTATATATCTTTATGTTCGATCGTGTTGTTTGCTGTAGGTTGCAGGTATTGTTCGACAATTGGATTTATCTAGTTTAGGATCATCTGATTAATGTTTTGGTTAATTGTTTCATTTAAATGAAACTAATAGGTTAAGAAGGTACTCTTGGTAAATAAACATAAATGCTTATAAATCATAATTTATGGAAATATACTATAGTGAATCTAAGATTAGTAAATAATAATAAGGAGATAAATCAATATCTTAAGGTGGAATTAGGAGTTGTTTATTAATTATAAACAATTTAATTGGTTGTAATTGATAAAATTAATATGAAAAATAAAATACATAAACAAGTATATGTGTTGGCTCAAAGGCCATAAAACTAAAGTTATAAATAACTATTTATATTTAATAAAATAAATATATATATATAGTAGATACTAAAATAAATAAAATAAAAAGCTATTTTGTAATGTTAAAAAACTTAATAAATAACAAATTTCAAGAAAGTGAAGAAAGGAAAATTGTTGTCTTTCACAGGAATGGGGGTTTGAGAATTTGTGTGGAGCCTCCTAAAAAGATGGAGGAAGGATCTGGAAGGAATTGGGTGATCTCTCTCTCTAAAAAAGAATTGGCAGGATTGGTTGGGAGGAGGCTGGAGCTGCAGGATTGGATCTGGGAGCAACATCAACCCTTTAGCCAGTCAAGCATTTGGAATCCAAGTTTTATTGATTCTATATTTACCTCAGTTTTTTCTTTGAAGCCCTTTCAATAAATCTTTCAATGTATTCTCTGCCGCTTGTGTTTAATGCATTTTGGCTTGCACTATGTCATATAGGCTGTTGTTGATGATTGTTTTGATGCAATCATAACAATAAGTTAAAATTCACATATAATGAACTGAAACTATACTTGAAAGATAAGAAGGAATCATTTGAGATTCAACTAATCCCAAGTCTACAATGGTTCGGTTGGTCAAGTTCAGTTGGTCAATGTGAAGCTGTAATGTTCAAGGGGCCTTACGTAGTTTAGGTTTGTTTGGTGGTTTACTGGACTAAGAATATGCAAAAAGAGCATGAGATATGTCAATATTTTTCATTCCTTTGCATAAAAGTGTTACTGTGATGCAAGTTTTAGATGGTTTTCTTGAATTATTGCAGCTCTCTTCTTTATCTATTTATGAAAACTGTCTACTTATAGCTCTGTTATGCATGCTTCTTCAAATTTGAGACAATTTCCTTTAGATTTCTACGTTTTCAGCTAAATATTCAGATGGGTTGGGAAAAGTTAGAAAGATCTAATCTATACCTCATTTAATCTACCGAAGGATCTAATTGTTTCTGTTATGCACTATGTAAATACCACAGTAATTTGATCAAATCCACAGTAAAAACTTTAAATGCAAGTTCTGAGCATTTTCACAAACATACATTTAAAATTGCAAGCTCTCAAAGAAAATATTTCAAAACACAAAGAAGAGCAGGAGAACACTCAGAAGATAGATGCAGAACTCCAGATTCTATTGTATTAGAAACGAATAGTCATACATGATTTACAATGTAGGAATGACTCTTAGTTTCATTGATCATACTACAGAGAACTTACAAGCTTTACAGATACAGTAAGGTAGCCAGACATTCCACGCGCACCTTACTGCAGACAAACAAGTGACCTCCTTCTTCTACTTCTAAACTATGCCCAGAAAGACTCTACAATTCTGGCAAAATACTAAAATCCCTGTTGTAGCCCCTGTTGTAAAGTATTACAGTGTAGAGAGGCACAATATAAAGACATTCTGATTGTCCTCACTACAGCAAAAAAACCTAACTGAACCCCTGGTTCAAACCCCTGGTTACAGCAATAAGTACAGGTGAACCAGCTCTTCAAAATATCTCTGAGCAGTGTCAAATCTGGGCGAAATATTGCCCCTTCTAAGAAGTTCTGGCAGCTTGGCAATAACTTTTGTTTGTCTGTTGTAGTAATACCCTCAGCTGCAACTTTGTCCTTTATTTGAATGGCCTTGACTTCTTCTCACTTCATCTTTATCTTCCTGCTCCTGGGATTGGATTTCCTTCCTTCATGATGTCACTGTGTTGAAGTTCCAGCTGTTTCCTCAACTGCAAGCCTGCAAGACAAGACAAGCAATAAGTATTACATTTATCACATAAACAACAGGAAATTAAAATAATCGTTTAAATCCAGGTGACTGTGCAAACTTGTGGAAATCAGGTCCAAAATACTCTTAAAATGCGTTCAAAACGCATACAGACTGCTCAAAACCCATCGGGTCAACCATCGCTGACCGAAAAAATGCTACGGGCGCCGAAAAAATGCTTTAAAATTCTACCGCTATGTACATTCCCGCCCATCGGCGTGACTATCGCCATCGGCGGGCCCCAAAATTCCTTCGCTGACGTTCTCCGTTGGGCCGATGCCCTTTTCCTTTGTTTTCTGCCATCGGCGTGAGAACCGCCATCGGCGTGTCCAAAAAATGTATGGCCGATATTCGTTATTTGGCCGATGGCCTTTTATTTCACTCATCCTCCATCAGCGAGAGTTATGCCGATATAGCCCTAGTGGCTTGTATTCTTCCTCATCGGTGAGAGATACCCCCCTCGGGGTGACAATTTCACATACTGCCGATAGCAAGACTTAAAACTTTCGTCTGCATGATATTTTGGAAAAATGATGCTCCCCCTTCCGAAGGTCCAGATGACGTCATCAGGATGTTTCGCTTCTGTATATTGGGGAAAAGAATGACATCATCATCATCATCATCATGTCGAAGGAAAATAGGAGGATATGAAATATGATCCTGCTGCTGAGGAAAGGAATATGATGGTGACGTCATCGTCATATCCGGGCTTCATTAAAATGCAAAATATGACGTCACCGTCATGTTTAGTTAAGATCAGGGGATAAATGTAATATCGGGTCACCTAAGGAGCATGATCAAGTGGTGAATGTAATGTGACCCCTTTGCGGCCAAGGTAACCCTCTCGAAAGATCAGGATGATGATGATGATCAGGATATCTGGGGCTTTTGTTGAACTTAGAATATGACGTCATCATCATATTCGCGAACCGGATCATGTTTTGGAAAATATCCTACCAAAGGGAAATGTGATGATGATGTCGTCCTAATATTTGCTTCTTCGTTTATCAGATCGGGATGACGTCATCAGGATATTTGCAAAAGGTCATATTTCTCGGCAGGAGGACATTATGAAATGTCAGGTGATATTCGGAATATGATGCTTGCGAAAAGCATAAGGCCATCTGATGGGTAAAACACACTATCACCCAAAATTGACATCCGGATATTGGGACTGCATGATTTTTATCGGGTGATAGATCAAGATCATGATGATCTTGACAACATGACTGAGGATAAAAATATGATGACCCTCTTGCGAATATCAGGTTTGACCAAAACTTTGACTGTGCATAACTTCCACATATGGACGAATTTTCAAGTGATATAAAAGGGAAACCTGCATGGAATTTCAAGCTCTTTCTAAATATGAGGTCATAGAAACAAAATATGAACTTTGACAAACTAACCTCATGATGATGACCTACCTCATCCTGACCTTCATGATGATGATGCACCTGACTCATTTTTACCAAACCGCCAAAAAGCAGACAAACACAAGCAGAAGCAAAAAGCAAAGCGACAGCAGGGGTCCTCGTTTTGCTAAGGGGCAAAATGGGGCGTGTTGTGAACATCACAACAACTAGCAACCAAAACAAAACAATTAAATTAAAAGTGTTCAAGAAAACTAGATGAAATGAACTCATAACTTCCGACTATCCCTCCTGCAAATTACTATTCAGCTTGAGACTCAAAGTATTCAATAAAGATGCATGAATTTCCATTTTCAGTTTAGTTGTGTGCACGTGATTAATTATCCTCATCTTGAAGATCGGTTGAACAAACCAGTGACTGACATTAGCCTACGTAGGTGAGGATATTCCCTCATAGCCGACCGGATAGAGCCTTGCTGCCAGCGAGCGTCCATAGCCCCGGCAAGGTTATCGTTACAATTCTCCTAAGTAGAGCCCCACTGCCAGCGAGCGTCCATAGCCCCGGTAGAGTTACTTAGATGGCTTAATCTGGATTTTCAGTATAATCCGCTTTATTTATTTATTTATTTTTATTTTTTTGTTTTCTAATTTTGAAAGATTTCATAAGATATAGCAATTTGTAATTTCATGATACAAGGAGTGGACACTTGCTGAAATTAAGCTGAGAATTGTAATGGTAGCAAGGGTAACCTCTGATTTTTCACCTAATATCTACACTGGTAGGTTCAACAAACCCAAGGATTTTAGGTGTCTCATCGTGAGAAACTTGCTTCGAATTCTCAATCACATTTATTGAATACAAAACTTCAGAAGATGAACAACTCTCTACATTCATGACAGTAACAAGTTATGTGTAAATTGCAAATGATTAACTTGAATATCCTAAATTTTATACTGTTTTGAATGGTTGCTAGTTTTGCTCCTTAATACCCTAAAGTAAAATAAAGATCCCTGCTGAGGAGACAATAAACAAACTAAACAAACAAGCTGTACAAACAACACAACAAAAGAAAAATTGTACAAACAGAAAGAAACAAAAGAAAAAAACAAACAGAAGACAAACTATACAAACAGCTAACCTAAAAAGAAAACAACAAAAGAAGAACACAAAAACAAAAACAACTACCCTACCAGACTATATACAAGCCTCTACAAGGCAATTAGAAACCCAGGAAAAAGACCCAAAAACACCCCTACTTGCATATTTCTTTAGGTTGTGCAGGAGTAACAGGGTATTAGTTATGGTTCTCATCCTAGCAGATTTATCTTTGAATTCTGAAAAAAAATCTAGTATTCTAAGTTCATTGTGTTTATCAGAATAGCTCTTAACTAGTAACTGAGGCTGCTCATCAGGTTTATGATTAATCCATATGCAGGTCCTATCTCTTGAATTTCCATAATCAAAATAGCATTTATCATTATTTACTAAGGAAAGGAAAGAGACAACCTGATGTGCCTTTAGCTCTGTGGAACACACTTGTTTATTAATAGCTGGCTTTTCATTTAGCTCTGCATTTTCATTGCCCAGCTCTATGTCTAGTCCTTTTTCAAGTTGAAAGAGGAATGACTCTAGATGTATCATTTCTTCATCTTCATCCAGCTTTGTTCCTTCATTCTGGATGTTCAGTTTATCCTCAAATTTAGCAAACCTCTCAATGTTCTCATTAGTTTCCTGCACATCAGCACTTAAGTAAGTATCCTCATCATCATAATCTGACATATAGAAATTAATCATTTCTAAATCACTTGAGAGTAAAGGTGGGACGACATCTTTTGATTGACAGGAGTACTCCCCTGTTTTATTTTCAACATAGCATGGGGGTGATGTCTGATTGTGTACAGCAGCTCCATGATCCTCTGTATCCTCTTCTTTCCAGAATTGTTCATCATATAACTCACATTTATCATTCAGTGAAGAGTCTAATCCTATTGACCTACAACAATCTTGAACTTGGTCATTCAATTTAAAGAAGTCGGTCGTAACACTAGGATTTTCTTTCTTTTCTATGACTTCACTAGTTTCTACAGTAGGGATCTTATCAGTTTTAGTGTATTTTAATTTTGCCAATGCTTGTTTACATTTCTTTGCCAAATCATGTTCGTTAAAACTTTCCAGGTCAGACCCAGAGGTTTCTTCTTGACAAATATTCCTTAGTAGTTCTATATATTTATCAAATGTATCAAGACGAACCTCACTTTCCTTTTCTTTTTCATTAAATCCTTTTTGCTTATTATCTAGAAAAGGGACATGAGCTGTGATTTCTTCTCTGCATTTTTTAGGATATTTATACTTTTCACTAACTTTAATCACAGCCGGATCCTGACGAAAAGACAGATTTTTTTTCTTATCATCACATGATTCCTGCCAAGAGATCTTATTATCCTTTATCCCTAGCATTGGTTCCATCTTTGTATCCTCTGCACATTTAATGACCGTTGATGCTGCATCCTCCTGTCTCTCAATAATCTCCTCATTTCCCTGCCAACTTTCAGCCTTATACACATCTGAGAGAGAGATTAGTCCTTTCAAATATAAATCTAATCTCGTAAGGAAAGCTAGACAATTAAGCTCACCATGCTCTATGGACTTATGTATCCTACACCTTCCAAATAAACCATAGCTATATAGATTTTTAGGATAAAGCTGGTTATTCAAAGCTTTCTGAAATGAAGGAATGTCAACTTGAAAACTGTCCCTATATGAGTCCATTTAAAATGGGACCCTCTTTCAACTCTTTTTTTTATGAGATCTAACATATCTCAGAATATAGCATTTGAACTCAGAAAATTAACCCTAAACCACATCAGGCCCTCCTTCTAGCTCCAGAAAACTGTTGATGATTGTTTTGATGCAATCATAACAATAAGTTAAAATTCACATATAATGAACTGAAACTATACTTGAAAGATAAGAAGGAATCATTTGAGATTCAACTAATCCCAAGTCTACAATGGTTCGGTTGGTCAAGTTCAGTTGGTCAATGTGAAGCTGTAATGTTCAAGGGGCCTTACGTAGTTTAGGTTTGTTTGGTGGTTTACTGGACTAAGAATATGCAAAAAGAGCATGAGATATGTCAATATTTTTCATTCCTTTGCATAAAAGTGTTACTGTGCTGCAAGTTTTAGATGGTTTTCTTGAATTATTGCAGCTCTCTTCTTTATCTATTTATGAAAACTGTCTACTTATAGCTCTGTTATGCATGCTTCTTCAAATTTGAGACAATTTCCTTTAGATTTCTACGTTTTCAGCTAAATATTCAGATGGGTTGGGAAAAGTTAGAAAGATCTAATCTATACCTCATTTAATCTACCGAAGGATCTAATTGTTTCTATTATGCACTATGTAAATACCACAGTAATTTGACCAAATCCACAGAAAAAACTTTAAATGCAAGTTCTGAGCATTTTCACAAACATACATTTAAAATTGCAAGCTCTCAAAGAAAATATTTCAAAACACAAAGAAGAGCAGGAGAACACTCAGAAGATAGATGCAGAACTCCAGATTCTATTGTATTAGAAACGAATAGTCATACATGATTTACAATGTAGGAATGACTCTTAGTTTCATTGATCATACTACAGAGAACTTACAAGCTTTACAGATACAGTAAGGCAGCCAGACATTCCATGCGCACCTTACTGCAGACAAACAGGCGACCTCCTTCTTCTACTTCTAAACTATGCCCAGAAAGACTCTACAATTCTGGCAAAATACTAAAATCCCTGTTGTAGCCCCTGTTGTAAAGTATTACAGTGTAGAGAGGCACAATATAAAGACATTCTGATTGTCCTCACTACAGCAAAAAAACCTAACTGAACCCCTGGTTCAAACCCCTGGTTACAGCAATAAGTACAGGTGAACCAGCTCTTCAAAATATCTCTGAGCAGTGTCAAATCTGGGCGAAATATTGCCCCTTCTAAGAAGTTCCGGCAGCTTGGCAATAACTTTTGTTTGTCTGTTGTAGTAATACCCTCAGCTGCAACTTTGTCCTTTATTTGAATGGCCTTGACTTCTTCACACTTCATCTTTATCTTCCTGCTCCTGGGATTGGATTTCCTTCCTTCATGATGTCACTGTGTTGAAGTTCCAGCTGCTTCCTCAACTGCAAGCCTGCAAGACAAGACAAGCAATAAGTATTACATTTATCACATAAACAACAGGAAATTAAAATAATCGTTTAAATCCAGGTGACTGTGCAAACTTGTGGAAATCAGGTCCAAAATACTCTTAAAATGCGTTCAAAACGCATACAGACTGCTCAAAACCCATCGGGTCAACCATCGCTGACCGAAAAAATGCTACGGGCGCCGAAAAAATGCTTTAAAATTCTACCGCTATGTACATTCCCGCCCATTGGCGTGACTATTGCCATCGGCGGGCCCCAAAATTCCTTCGTTGACGTTCTCCATTGGGCCGATGCCCTTTTCCTTTGTTTTCTGCCATCGGCGTGTCCAAAAAATGTATGGCCGATATTCGTTATTTGGCCGATGGCCTTTTATTTCGCTCATCCTCCATCAGCGAGAGTTATGCCGATATAGCCCTAGTGGCTTGTATTCTTCCTCATCGGTGAGAGATACCCCCCTTGGGGTGACAATTTCACATACTGCTGATAGCAAGACTTAAAACTTTCGTTTGCATGATATTTTGGAAAAATGATGCTCCCCCTTCCGAAGGTCCAGATGACGTCATCAGGATGTTTCGCTTCTGTATATTGGGGAAAAGAATGACATCATCATCATCATCATGTCGAAGGAAAATAAGAGGATATGAAATATGATCCTGCTACTGAGGAAAGGAATATGATGGTGACGTCATCGTCATATCCAGGCTTCATTAAAATGCAAAAGATGACGTCACCGTCATGTTTAGTTAAGATCAGGGGATAAATGTAATATCGGGTCACCTAAGGAGCATGATCAGGTGGTGAATGTAATGTGACCCCTTTGCGGCCAAGGTAACCCTCTCGAAAGATCAGGATGATGATGATTATCAGGATATCCGGGGCTTTTGTTGAACTTAGAATATGACGTCATCATCATATTCGCGAACTGGATCATGTTTTGGAAAATATCCTGCCGAAGGGAAATGTGATGATGATGTCATCCTAATATTTGCTTCTTCATTTATCAGATCAGGATGACGTCATCAGGATATTTGCAAAAGGTCATATTTCTCGGCAGGAGGACATTATGAAATGTCGGGTGATATTCGGAATATGATGCTTGCGAAAAGCATAAGGCCATTTGACGGGTAAAACACACTATCACCCAAAATTGACGTCCGGATATTGGGACTGCATGATTTTTATCGGGTGATAGATCAAGATCATGATGATCTTGACAACATGACTGAGGATAAAAATATGATGACCCTCTTGCGAATATCAGGTTTGACCAAAACTTTGACTGTGCATAACTTCCACATATGGACGAATTTTCAAGTGATGTAAAAGGGAAACCTGCATGGAATTTCAAGCTCTTTCTAAATATGAGGTCACAGAAACAAAATATGAAATTTGACAAACTGACCTCATGATGATGACCTACCTCATCCTGACCTTCATGATGATGATGCACCTGACTCATTTTTACCAAACCGCCAAAAAGCAGACAAACACAAGCAGAAGCAAAAAGCAAAGTGACAGCAGGGGTCCTCGTTTTGCTAAGGGGCAAAATGGGGCGTGTTGTGAACATCACAACAGCTGTGTGTTTGAGCATTCTATTTGGCTGACTAGTCTTCATTGAAGGGTTGCATGATATTCTCATAGACACGCCATGATTTGTATGCATAGCATCACTTATATTGGCTTATGAAGAATAGACTCAATGCAATATCTTAATGCTACATTGGATTCTTATTGTTGGCGTACTTAGATTGAATCTAATGTTGTTTTACATACTCGTTTACTAGAGTTATTTTTCCAACCTTAATATCTGGCAAAACTCTTGATTCCATTATGCAACGGCAGATGTCCATAAACCAATCCAGATCTCCCATTATGACACGTGCTGGATGAATGCTGGCAAAGACTGTAGGATTAATTGTAAACCTACCAATTGCATTTTGCCTAGAAATGGTTCGCAGCTCCTCAATGCATTCGTATTGTGCATATCTATAACCATTGCATTCCAACAGATCACTTCTCTGAAACATCGATCAAATAGTTCACAGATCATGCCTATGCTCCAGATTTGCATTTCCCATTGCATTTGCTTCATTTTTTATAGCCTTTTTAATAGATGAATTTAGAATATAAGCATGTGTGATCTGCACTGAGATAAAAACATCCACACAACTACTACTGGTTTATCTAGCATCATAATGACAAATTTTAGGGTGTCTTCAAGACCGCCAACATGGGCAAGAAGGTCAACCTTGCACACATAATGATCGATTATAGGTGTAATGCAATAAGAGTTACAAATGTGATTAAAGTATATACAACTCTCATCCACTTAACTAGCATGGTTGCATGTGTGCCTAGAACAAGCAAAGCTTACAATGTTAGGATGTGTTCCAATGTGCTTCATTAATTCAAGGATTTTGAGAGCATCCTTGCAAATTCTTTTTTGTATGTATCTTACAGTTACTATATTCTATGAGTTCACGTGCCATGTGCATGCCTCCACATTTCACATACATGTCTAGCAGGGCAATTGCAACCACAACATCTGACAAATTTCTCTATCCTTCATGCATCGATGGATGCCCAAAAAAACTTCCAAAAATCCCATTTTGGCACAATGAAGATGCTGGCAGGCCGTAGGATTTTGCACTTGCCAATCGCATTTTCTTGAAAGTTTCTAAAGCCTTTTCAACAAATCCATTTTGGACGTATCCTGCAATCATTACAATCCATGAGATGACGTCTCTCTCAGGTGTCTGCCAAATGCTTCATATACATCGTCTATGCATTGTCTTTTACATTCCTGTCCACTAGAGTATTTCCAACTATAATATTAACAAACCACTCTTCGTTATGCTTTGGTGGATGTTCATAGCCACTATAAATATCTCATTTGGCATGGTAGGAGTTTGCTAGGAAAGGTTGAGAAGTCGCCAAACACATTTACTTGAACACTTCTACAGTCTTTTGAACAAATCCATTGTATGTTATGCTGCAATCATTGCAATCCGTTTAATGGCCTATTTTTGAAACATTATGTTATGTCAATTGCATGTTGTGTGTTTCCATGTTTTGCATGTTAGAGCATTTCCAGCTATAATATCTGACATAGATTATTTATGCTTTGATGGATGTCATACCCATTTCCAAACCCTATTCAGTCTGACAGACTTTACAATTTCATTTATTAGAAAGTTTCTAACGTTTTTCAACAATTCTACTCATCCTCATGCCATGACTAAATAAAATTTAGGTTTCCTATTTTAAAGAGGATCATTTTATAAGGTTAGTTGAGGAAAATATTAAACTTAGTGGTTTAATCAATAGCTTAGGGAAAAGCATTTGATAAATATATAGTGATCAAGGTAAAATAATATATCTATATATATATTGCATTCGATTATTAATTAAAATCAAATATATATATATCAAATATTATAGTTAAGTCACTTGACTTATTTAGATTAAGTTATTAAAATTTATACATCATTAGATTATTAGATTTATTGAACTATATATGGAAATAGAATAAGATAAGGAAATTTTGTGATATAGATTGAATAAATGAAATTTGATATGATTAAATATTAGTGTTGATGAATTTGGTATTGAATTTATTGCATTTTCTTTATAATGTTTTGTTAAGTTGAAATTTGATTAATAGGTTGGAATAAGGTTTATAAACATTGTATTGGGATTTGAGTTATAAGTATTGCTTTTAGAAAATTGGTTTATTGCGAGTTTAATTGCAAAATGTAAGTGAAATTTGTGTAAGTTGGATCATTGGTCATAATAGGGCTTTGTGTAAGTTGTCAAGGTTTAGTTTCCAAAGGCATAGGATATTATATCTTGATTCCATGTATATTCTGTGTTGTAAATGCATCATGATGAGGTAATAATCTCCTTTGAGGATGTGTTGTTGTATTGATCATGTATTAAGTATTGTGTTGGATTTTGGAAATGGGGAGACATTAGTAATCCTAAGAGGAGTATGTTGTTATGGATTGCTTCACTTGGAAACTATGGGCAATGTATGGTGAATTTGTCCTTGTGATTAAGTTGGTATGCAAGAAGGTTAATACCTTGCATTGTTCATGTATACTTGTTGTTATGATGATAATTGCTTTGCTTGATGGATAGGGTCTTCTAGATGTAGGTTGGGGAGTGGCTTTCAATGTGGGGTCGGGGCCCAAAGTGGCTTGCCAGGGTAACCCATTGAAGGTTGGTAACTAAGTGATAACATAAAATGAATTAGGGGGAAAAGGGTATATTCCACATTAAACAAGATAATTGGATTCCTCACCCATGCATGTAGTTCTTGTTTAGACTAAGGATGGGATGAGAAGGCTTGGTTGGCAAAATCAATTTCCTTGTCTCCACAAAAGGAATGTTGGCTTCGTATGTGTCACCCTATGGGGCCAGCGTCTAGTGAGAGACTGTCAGGGTAACCATAGATGGGGGTCAGCGTCTAGTGAGAGACTGTCAGGGTAACCCATGTCAGGACCATGCAATGACACTCTCCCTACTGCTGCCTAGCATTCCCTAGTTGTGTTCTTCCCATTCATTGTGCGATTGCCTCTGGAAGTGCTATTAAGTTGCTTGTGATATTGTCTTGTGTTGTATTGGAGTTATGTGTAGTCCTTGTACATGTTAGTCTATTGTCTACCTGACTATTTGTTGTAGTGGGACCTTATGTTATCTCCTAGCACGAGGGGTGGACCTTAGGGTTCCACATGGTCGGGTGGATGTGCTTCATCTCCATTGGTTTTCCCTTGTTGTTGCTCGTGTGCGAGAAGGATGAATCTCATGTAGCAGATATCAAATCTTGTACTAGTTAAGGAGATAGCTACTTATGTGTATGTACTAGTTTTGTATATCAGTCATATCATGTACTGTAATTTTGATGTATGCTTTCCAATGTAATCAGAAATGTGATAGTATAAATAATGTAATGTTGTACCCTCATGTAAGGGAGATTGTATATGTATTTGTAGTTTTATTTGCATGTTCCTGATGATTATTTATTTGATGTTATGATATGGAAATGTATGTGTTTATACATTTAATGCAATAGTATTTAGAATGAATTATGGTTGTTAGTTAATACACAATGTATGTTAGGTCTTGTTAATAGTTTGGTTAGTAATGCAACCATGGAACCTTGGAGGATAATGCTTAGTTTAATGATATGTATAGATATGTTAAACATTACTTTGTTATCTCTTTCTTTTAAAAAAAATTGTCATGTTGTATAGCATAATTGTGTTGTTCGCTAAGGAGATTCCTTGGTGGAGCATTACATGCAGTCAAATCCTAAGAACATAGTGGGCGTAATGAATTTGGTTGGGAAGAATGTTCATGTATTGGTGACACCCACAACTGATCTTGGAAAGATTCTTGCTTGTATGCATGGTGTAGGTTTTGTTTATACCCTTTCTAATCTATATGTAAATGACTTCTTTTCATTATTTTTTTAAGGTCTTGTTTGTTTTATACTTTTATAAAAATAAAAACATGTCTTGAGATGGCATATATTGTCATGTAGGCTAGGTTGTGAAATTGATATCATGATTGATTTTCAACTGAGGAAAGGTTATTTTTTTAAGTTTTGAACCTTAGCATAAAATTGCTAGGGCACTCGTGCTCAAACCTAGGTTGTAGAGAAATTTCTAACAGGGAGCAAAAACCAGTTACCAGAGGGTAGGGAATTCCATTGACCTAAGAATTACTCTATTTATTCCAATAGTAGGAGCCAAAAAATCTTGCTCTTGCGTACTTGAAAGTGGGTTTTGTGTACTCGGGTCTATATATAGACTGCTCATTAGGTATCAAAAAAGTGGATTGTTGTTGTAGGAATTAGCTACCATTCACTGGCGTGGAATGATAGGCCTTTCGGTTGATTGGGGAATAGATTAAAGATAGTTGGATTGTAAGTCTATATTTATGCCTATTGAAGATGAAAAGCAATAACAATGCTTTCTGCATATTTTTCTTTCAGGGATGACATTGAGAGTGCAATTAAGGAATCTTTGATGATAGTGTAGCACTTTATTCTAACATATACAAGGTATAGCATAGGGAACAAGAAGTAAATAGACGATTTTGGAAAGCTAGGGAAGAACTTTGGAAGGAGAAAAGTTGAAACAGGATGGGTTGTGAATTGTTTCATGATTATCATTTCAGTTGCTCCATTGTTTAGATTTTGACATCTTTAGGGAAATGGTTTCTCAGCTGGCTGGCATTTGCATGGTAACAAACTATTTCTAGTTAGTTTGTACATATAATCTCTAATGTTTGTATGTATACCTATGATAAGTTTTTGAAGGTGTGTACTTTGTGTCTTCACGAATCATAATGGATCATTATTTACATAATCAAATAAATAGACTATGTATGACTGCAGCGTGAGTGACTAACACATTCTTTTGGTTAGCAGTGGATTGTTGAAATGAACTAATTTGACAAGTTTCCCTTGGCAGGTAATGAAACAAAATTGGGCACGAGCAGAGGTCTACCAAAACCTAATCTTACAATTGTAGATGCAATGATTGATAAGTTGACTGGCACAATACTTTTGGTCCAGTTAGTTGTAGTTGTGATTCTTGGTGTTATTGGGAATGCTTGGAAGACTTCTGAAGCATGGAAGGTATGTCACTATACTTCAATTATTAGGATTTAGTTATTTATGGAGCTTGTTATGGGTTTGTAGATAATCCTTTGCAATTAAGTATCAAGAGATTGGTTTTTTATATGCCCTTGGCCATAAACCTAATGCTCTATTATAAATATTCTTCCTATTATTAAAGTTGGTAATTGCAATCTTCTTTACCCCTATTCTTGATCACATATTTTCTCTTAGGTTTGATGAAACCATCAATGTCCTTGTGGGTTTCCCATTATCCTTTTAAACTATAGGATTCTTTGGAGCAACATGACACCATTTAATCAAGTATCCATATTTGTAGCATTCTTGACACCAAAAAGGAATGCCTTCATAGTCTAGTGGATGGTTATAGAAAATCTCTCTCATTTGCAGCATGATGCTTTTTGGAAGTGGTTTTGTCAAGTCCAGTTCCATAGTCAATATAACATAATTTGTAAAATTGTTTTTGTGATAGGGTTTCAAATTATCTATTTCCTTTCGAATTGGTTAGCATTAGAATAAAAGACATACCTTGACCAGAACTCTTGTGGGAGAGCATGTAAATAGATCAAAACTGGAATTGTATTCAGCAACTCCTTTGTGGGCTTCAAACCTAGATGCAAGTGTCTTGTGAATAATTCAAAGAATCAAAGGAATTAGGCAAATGAAGGCATCGGGGTATTTCCATATTCAAGAATTTTACTTAATGTTGTGGAATAGAAGAAAAAAAAAATTATTTATTTGCCACCATAGTGAAAAGTTAGCAATTGCATTTGGTTTGTTAAACATGGCCCCTGGTACAACTATTAGAGTTGTTAAGAACCTTCAAGTATGTTCTAATTTTCACACTACATCTAAATTCATCTCCAAGATTGTTGTAAGAGAAATTGTTCTAAAATCGGGGGAACTTTAAAGCAACTCTCATCGATATGATCTAGCCTCTTTGATGAGCTTTATGATTGTTAGTTCATATCTCTTTATCAAAGGTACTTCAAAACACCTCCTTCTGATACAACGTACTCTCCTTGATGTACATCATGTTATTAAATGTGGATCCTTCCATCAGAGGGACTTTATAACTTCTTATCCTGATATGTTATATTCTCCTCGATGATGTTATTTTATACAAATTATTTTGTCAAAGGGACTTTAGAATAACTCTTACCAATATGGTATGGTGTCTTCAATGATGTTTGTTTTATTAGGGAGACTTGAAAGTAGCTCCCGCTGATAAGGTGCAGTCTCTTCGATGATGCTTACAGTGCAGTCTCTTCGACAGTGCTTGTGTGTGAATTGGAGCTATGGAAGAGGGTATGAACATCCATCAAAAGCATATTTGGAAGTGGATTTTTACCATATATTGTAGTTATAAGTTCCACTTCGGATCACCAAAGCCTTCACAAAAACTTCTGCACAAAATTCAATAATGAAGAATTTATGCACAAATTCTCTTTTGAATGATTTCAAATTGTGATCAATTTATTTGTAGCTTATAATGTGTAGATGAGATTTAACATTCCTTGTAGTTTCCTATGCCATTCACTAAAGCGGCATAAAATCTCCAAACATGTTAGGTGTGGTAATTCTTAAATATACATGTACGCATACATATATTATATGTGTATATGTATGTGTATTTATGTATTGCCATATATATAATTGTAAGGAATACAATCTCTTTTACATAAATCTAGGATAATTAAGTAAATGCAAACAATTGCAAGAGAAATTGTTCTAAGAGACGTGAACCATTTCCATCATTTTAAATAGGGTCAATGTTCTTGTGGAGAATATTGGTGGTGGTAAATGAAACAACATGGAAAATAGGCTTGCACTATAATAATGTGCACTACATTAGATATCCATTAATAACAAAGGGGCATCCATCAAAGCATAACAACATGGATTTTTTTGTCATATGTTGTAGTTACAAGTGCCCTGCTAGACATACATGAAAATGTGGAAGCATAGACAAGGCAAGTGAATTATTTTCCAAAAATGCCTCAAAGAAATGTGATATCATGGAATGCCATGATCGAAGGATATGTTCAAAATGGGGTTTTCTGAAAAGTCCTTAGAAAAAATTAAGCAAATGCAACCAGTGGGTGTAAAGCCTAACTGATTAGAAAGAGTGACCAACATTCTTGATGTTGATTGCCTTGGATGTACCTCACTTCTCTCTGCATGCTAACTGTCTTTGCTTCTTTTGTTAATAGTCAAAGTGCCTTTGTTCATAAGTACCCTTGGTTCTTCTTTAAAACAATTGGCAAGACTGTGAAGCTTGACAACCCTCAAATATTGTTATATATCGCTTTTATGGTCACGAAAGTCTTTAATAGTGTCCTGGCTCTTTCTCCCTACATAGTATTGTATGGTCCCTAAAGAGCTTTGATTGTGAAGAGGTCTCTAAAGCATATAAGGCTTTCAGTCATACCCCTACAAGACCTTACTACCTAGATAGAGCTCTTTATAACATCAACATATCTTGAGATCTCTTTCGACATCCTTCTATCTCTATCAAACCAAACTATGTCTGTGTTGTCCTTTAAAGCTTTAGAGCTATAGATAGGATTCAATGATTGTGAAAGAGCCAAGTCTAAGATATATATATTGTCTGAAACAAAACATAGACTTCTATTCTCTTCACAACCCTCTACCACTTCCTAAAAACCCCTAAATGATAACTATACATAGTTTTTAGAAAAAAGTGGCAGCTTATAAAGTTTACAATGGTCATCACCTATTTTAAGGAATAAGGTGCCTCCTAAGACTGAGTAAACTACACTTAGATCCCTGTGTTCACTGAAATAGTTTTGTTCACTCCCATCTCCCTTTGATACTATGCAAGATGGATTTTTTCATTGTGAAGATATGCCTTCTCTCTGCTGGTCACCAATAGGAGACTGATGAGATTGGGACCTATATTCATGAGTTTTGTATTGATATCTCTATTTTCTTACAATTGTACGATGCTATATAAATTTTTTATAAAATATTAAGGGGTTTGTAAAAGGATAATAGATGATCATCAAAAGGGTATCAAAATAGTGTTTGGTATCTATTTAAGTCCATCAAATCTTAAGAAGACCTCTTTGTGAACTAGGTTCAGGTCTGCATAACTTTAACCTCTGTGATGAGTCAAATATATGACTCATCTATTTCATTCTATTTCATGTTCTAAAAGACTTTAACAAAACACTATGGCATATATATTTACATATTATTAGAATTATGTTTGTCTTTTGGATGGATTATGCACATGTTTGGTTTTCATTTCCTTTGATGAAATCTCTTAACTTATTTACTTGAATTTCATTTTCAAAATGCATATCTTATGGATTGTGGTACAAGTGGTTTGTGTTTGCATGAGGATTACGCTAGTAAGACTTCCAATGGTCTCTAGATCCCTCCAGAGCCCCCCCTCTTTTTGTGAAGAACCCGAACTCCAGAAGGCTCCAAATGATGTTACCCTCTAATAAGAGTCATCCTCCCCTCGAGTCGATGACTATTACCTACCGATCCTAGGGCTACCAAAAGGCCCAACAATGCAAACATGACCCATGCCCCAATTAAGGATGCTATTATAATCTAAATCTCCATGTCACTCCATTTCAGTGACTAACTGAAGTAGCTGCTGGCGTTAGTTCTAACTAAAGTCACTGCCACCAAATGCCACACCATGTTAGGAAATCACTCAAGTTTGCCAACAACCAAGTTGATGCAAATCCTTGATCTTCAGTAACCCGTAGAGGAATTATCAATGTAATAAATTAGCATCTAGTTTCAAGTCCAGTTCGTTGTAGTTAGAATCATTGTTAGTTATTTCCTTTCAATAAAGCTCAAATGTATAAATAGGAGCAAATAATCTCTCTAAGCTAGTTCTAGTTTTTCTTAGATAGTTGTTTGCCAGATTGTGTTTGTAGCAGTAGGAAAACTACTTGTTTTCAGACATGTACTTTCATCCATTCTTTGGACTATGATTGAATGTAAATGAAGGGGGAATTCTTGTGAAAGAGTTAATTGAGCAAAGAGTATCATCTCCAATTGGGAAAGTAGGGCTCACTTCCCCATTTTAGAGGAGATCTCTCGACATTTTCATGTTTGTTCAGTTCTGTTGTATTTTCTGTTTAGTTATCTTTGTACTTGTGTTCATGTGATAAGTGTTTCTCTTTTGTGAGATTGTTAGTTAAGTTGTTCCTTGTAGGATTGTTTTATAAGTTCTAAAATAGATTTGTTATTCAGCAGCACTATCATATTTAGAGTTTTTCATTGATGTAGCTTAACAAGTAAAGGTAATTTATTTTTATTTACTTTTCCAACAAGTGTGTTTATTTTCCAGCAAGCTAGAATAGTTTCTTTCACTACAAGTGTGTTTATTTTCTAGCAAGCTAGAATAGTTTCTTTCATTGCAAGTGTGTTTATTTTCCAACAAGCTAAAATAGTTTCTTTCATTGCATGTGTGTTTATTTCCAAAGAAAATAGATAGATTTTTCATTTCTGTATGACCTTTCATTTCCGTAATATCGATGAACCAAGTTCCATCCATGAACCATTCAACCAAATCCCCCCATACCAAAGAGTCTTATCGTAGATTGCTCTAGACACCTCCAGATTGATAAAATTAAATGATGATGCATTAACAAACACTACTTTGACCCTCATTACTCTGTCAAACTTATAAAAGCTTATCCTACTCTTGTGCAAATATTTGTAAAGATCCCACTAAGGTTGTAGAAAGATCATTCAAAGGCCAAAGTGGACGTATGAAGAGGTCACTGTGAGTTATCAACTAGGCCTACAAAGATCAAAAGATTTATACAAGGGATAAAGGGTAGTCTCAGGTATTGGTATGATGGATGCTTCTTATTTCATTCTAAAATTCTATTCTCATTTAATGAAGATCTCATAGACAATGGAGAGTGTCTTAAGATCTTGTGTAGTTATAGAAGCCATTAAAATTTTTAAGGTTAGTGTCAATCACAGTGAAGTGCATGTTATGCATAACCTTTGAGAGAACTTTCAAGTATTGTAACATGTTCAAGGTACAAGAATATGGAGTCATCATAATAAAGATGTAGAGTGATTCCAAATATCTCCATTACCTTGAGTTACCTTGAGCCTGTACTAATAGTGTCAACTCTTCCATGATAATGAATAGGTTGTGAATATTGTTGAAACATGCATAGTGAAGTTTCAATGACATACAAGGGTCCCTATAGGTTGATATGGGGCAATGGGTAGTATGCACAAGGAAAGAGAGATTTGGAACTGATGAAGAAGAAAACCTATAGAAGCTATCACAAGGTCTGTAAGGTCATTGCAGATCCTTGAAAGACTATGGGCACAATGTTCAACCATCATCTAAACTTAGTTAAGATGAATATAGGTTTGTGAACTGTGAATGGACTATGAAACCCTAAAAAACATTAAGGAAGCACTCCAATCTTGGACAAAGTCATCACTATATTCTAAGACTATAATAATTGTCATCATACAAAATCTACCATTTGTGACTACCATTCAAATGGTAGTACCTTCAATACTTTGACCTGTTTATGCATTGTCATTAGGTTACAGTCATTTTATTGTGTATTAGAAAAAATTTAAGGTTCATGGATCTATCATTTGTGTTTCTTTGTGAGACTCTACCTTTCATGACTGTGTATGCAATTTGTATGACTGTTCTCTAACTTCTTAAGTTTTGCCCCTATTGTACTTTCCTTCATCATACTAAGGATTGTCCTACTTGTATCTAAGATTGCACTCAACTTGACATTTTCATCATCCTTTGTCATTTGCAACCTTACCATCACCAAGCTTCCCTTTGGTCTTCTATGATTGAGTTCTCTATTGTTGCCAAACTATCCCTTTTGTTCATTACAGAAGACTTCCCTTATGATGATTGTCTTTTCTAAATTGTCATGGAAAGCCTCTTTAGTCTGCCCCTTTTATTGAATCATCATGGTCTTAGAACAAGTCTTCAAATATGCCTCCTTTGACTGTGCTCCACTATGACTCATGTTCTCAAAAATGATCGTGGAATGACTATCCTTATTTTTTATGCTTGTAATTAGAAAATATTGTCATATAAAACCAATATCTTTTCCATTCCATACATAAAACTTTCATTTGAAAGGACTGTCCTTGAGGCGTTGTCCTTATCCTATGTTCTTTTAAAGAACTCATAATTGTTTTAAATAACTCATTTTGATGAAAAAACTACCTATGACTATCGCATACTTTGCAAACTCTACTCTTGTTGTGCATGTATGAAAAATCTTGGTTAACTGCCTCATAACTACCATGGAGTCACTACCCTTATTGAAGTTGATTACCTTCTTGGTAACTGTAATAATATTGTAGATTTGAAATGCTACATCTTTAATTCAATTTTGACTGTGTACAAGTCTTTGTGGATTTCCTTTACTCTTATTTGCAGTCCTAAAGGTAGTTGATAGGTCTTTATTGACTGTAACCTTTATATGGTCCTTATTTAAGTTATTGGATTTGCCATCATAGTCAAAAAATTATAATAGTCCTAAGAAACTTTATCACAGTCCCTTACCTTGCTCTTGATGGCACTCTTGATTGCTATCTTCATCATGTGACTTAAACATAATATCATTATTATTCTAATGACTATTCTATGACGTGTGTTTAGTACTATTCAACTATGTGTTTAGTACTATCCCTCAAAATTCTTTAAATTGGTTGTGCTTTAAATACTAAGCACTCCCCTTATTTGTCTTTTTAGTAGCTTGTCCTTGCTTGTTTTGAATTCACAAGGTCATACATCATTATCATCAAACTCTAAAAATAGTTAACACTCTATCCTTCTCTACCCTCTATCCTTCCTTTGAAAAGTGATTGTCTTACATGTTGGTATGACTATCATTTAGGAATGAGATTATATTCTTTATGATAGTAGACTACCCTACAGAATTTTAAAGGCTATTCTTCATTTTCTTTATGGTGATTGTCCCTTTATCCTTCTCTGCCCTAACACCATAGTGACTTGTAAACTTGCTCTCTAAAATGGTGACTATGTTTTCTTGATCTTGAGAGTCAAACATTCTGATTTTGTTGTCTCTTAACTATCTTCTTTATCCTTTCATGTGTATGTTTGGAGGCTTCCCTGATCAAATCAATGCATTTGTCCATTACTACCTTTTGTGCATCAGTGCTTGGTTAACAAATATTTAGAATATGAATGCTGATTGTGTCAGGCTAGCATTAGGGGTGCTATTAGATTTAAAGTGCATCTATGGCTCAAGTAAATTGAAAAGAGAAGTTCAAAATATTTTAGAGAGATAGTGTACTATTGGTTTCCAATATGTAACTTGGCAAGGTGGGGCCTACTTGACATACTAAACATAATGCTTAGGACAATAAGCTTATAAAGTGGAAGACTTTATAAGTAACTCAATTTGTAATTTTAAAACTTGACACCAAACAACTTTGGACATGTTCTTGTAAACACTAAAAAAATACATGAGCTTCCATGAGGACCCTATGATGATGTATAATCCTAATAACATAAATGAAAGAGTGAATATAATGCCCCCTTAATAGTGCTTCTCTTGGAAGCACATCAAGGTCAATTTTTGGCTCCAATGGTTCTTCTCATTCCTAACTTTTCTTCACTTTTGCCTTTGTCGATCATCCTTCTTTTACATTTTTGACCTTGCCTACATATCCATTTTTCATCTTAGTGAGCTAATTTCACCTTTCCCATGTTCATTTTATCTCACTCCACCCCCAAGAGGCCTTAAAATGACCTAGACCAAACCCACCTTTTAGAATTGGCTTAACTTTTGTCGATTCTAGATCTCCACCGGCGACCCTACTTGTGCAAGTGAAGATCCTATTTAACTCATCTAATTATCTTAGCTCCACTAACAGACGGCCTTATTTTCACTCCAAGACCCCTTTGCAACTCTTGATTTTCAACTAGATCCCTTCCTTCGAGGGTTGCCAGTGGGTCTCCACATAGAGATTTGACCTAGTGAAAGTAGAGATCCTATTTAACTTATCTATTTGGCTTAGCTCTAGTAACAGATGACTTCCTTTCCCCTCCAAGATCAATCTCAAACCCCTAATTTTCACCCAGACCCCTTCCTCTATGGGGCATTAATGGGTCTCCACCTAGCAACCTTGGGTCACCACTTGGATATTTGACCTATTAAAACTGGTGACCCATTGGCGATCTAGTGGTGACCCTACCATGTTTTTGAGCATGATTTCTTCTTCACTTTGGGCCCAAATTTGCTCCAAATTGAACTCTGATTGCGTGAACTACCCTCCCTAACTAATCATCAACTTTTTTGACTGATTCAAGACTCCCAATCACTCCATTCTAACTCACAAATCAATTCTTCTTATCTCCCCATCAATCTCACACTAATTCCATTCCTTCTCTTATGAAAGGCTATCAAGGCTAGTTCACTCCCTAATCAACCCAGTTCACTCCTTAATCAAGCTAGTTAACTCTTCAATCATAGGAGTTAATTTCTGAATTAATTCCCCCCTCTTGTGTGCCACTCCAAACTATAAATGCCCCTCACCTCTCCATTATTTTCCAAGTTGGAGAATGTTGTTCTCATCTTCACAAGCCTTTGACTCCTTTGAGCCTCTTTCTTCATTTCTTTCTTTAGTTTTTCAAAGCTTCAAAGGTTTCATTTCATTAGTTTCATTGTTGCAAAGCTTCAAATATTTCCCATAGGAGGTAAATCCATTTTTGCAACCAATTCTCAAGCTTTTCTTTTCTCTCCAATTAACATTCTTATGTCCTTGCAGGATGTAGATGTCTTTTGCATTAGTATTTTGTTTCCCAAGCCTTCAAATGCATCATACAACATTATTATACTAGACAAATTCCTAATCCCAAGTGCTTCAATGATTTCAAAAGCTCTCCCCAATTTATAGCTTTCTCAAGCTCATTTTCTCTCTTCCCAATTGTTGCCAAGAGGAGGACCCCGCTGCTGGAAGAGGACGAAGAGGTTGCCAAACCAAGGATTCCTGAGGGCAGTATGGAGACTCATGAATCTTTCAAAACCCAAGTTTTTCATGCTTTCTTAGATAATTAAATCACAATTGTCCCTTGGGAATAGTAATCTTGCGTTGCAATTTCCTTGATAGATTCATTTATAAGTTGATTAGATTAGTTTTCTTGAGTAGTTTAACTTGCAATCCTTGATTAAATTTCTTGTTTGACATTTTTAATTCTTATATTAGTCCAGAAATATCTTCAAAAGTACCAAAAACATAATATGGTTGCATTAGGTAAATCTCATACTAATTTGTATTCATCTTTTGATTTCCTAGCTAATTAGTTCATTTTAAATTTCAATTCTAGAAAAGAACCAAACAAATTGTTTGCATACATACTAGTTGCATACATAAAAAAACCCAAAAATGCAAAAACATTAGAACTTAGAAAAGGCAAACCCTTGATTCAATCATGAGGTAGGATTCAACAAAACAAGCATTCACCAACTCCTCGATTTCATCATGAGGTCAACAAAAGTCAAGAGACAAAACCTTAGATAACATCACTAAGTCAAAAGTCAACTCTTGGTCAACTCAAGTCTATTCTCTCTATCCAAGTATTCAAATGTGCCTTTGAATTAGAGGTGAAAGGGTGAGGGAAATCCTTTAGGAGATTTAGGAATTACATCCTAGGCCACAACTAGTGCAACAAAAAAAAGAAGAACAAGATCATGTGCTTAGGTTGATTTAATACAGAGAACAAATACAACAATTTGTTCAAGCCATAGAAGAAAGGTTACAACAAACTAGGCTTATCAATGACTACAACACACATCCATCTAGACATTGGAACACTATAAACCCAAATGAGATTGATAACTAGTGACCCTTTAGGTCATATTATTATCTCCACCACAATAGTCATAGAACAACACATAGCAAACCACGATAGGCCCCAAGATCAGCTGACTGCTCTTTGTGATGTTTTTCTCCCAAGAGAACAAAACCACCCCTAGGTCTTGCCTCCACTTGACTGGCTTCTACCACGAGAGAGAGTGACTTGGAGGTCACTCAATGGAAGGAGAAGGTCCATGTGCTTGCATCGAGGCTGACTCATCAATGCTTGTGTGCTGAGTCACATTTCAAAGAGTACATACTTTGGTGAACCCAATGTGAAGAGAAAAACCTCTTGATTAAAGCTTTTGGAATTCTCATTTCTTTAATCCCATTTCATCATCACCTTAGAATCTGATGCTAGATTCACCACATATTTTGGTGAACCCAACGTGAAGAATAAATCCTTTTTGAATGGGTTCTTTCACAAATTTGCATATTTCATGATATTTCATGCAAAAAGTCTAGGGGAATGTCCCCTCGAGTGAGATTAGAACTTCAAAAGGGATCCAATAGAATCCCCACAACTTCAACCAAATCAAAACATGACATGTGAACATTCAACCGAGATGCATCAACATGATCAACCCATAACAAGCCATAGAAAAATGGCCACCCAAATGGACAATGAAGTGTGTTGTCAAAAGAAGAACTTATAAGAAGCTCAAGAAGTACAAAAACTACTCCACATAGTACATTAGGATAAAAGGTCCATGACATGTGAAGTGTCATCAGAAAGAACAAATAGGGTCACTCAAACTCTAAAGATAAATAATCATGTTGAACACACAGAATATTGAGAGGGGGGTATCAATATTCTCTAAAACCACTTAAGCAGTTAAACATTCATTCCACATAGCATATTTAATTTGTAGTAAGAAAGGAAAGCATGAAAGCAACCATCAAAATACATAACACATAAACACCAGATTTTTACGTGGAAAACCCAAAAAGGGAAAAACCAAGGTGAGGATTAGCTCACAATATATTATAATGTAATTGGTTACAAGTTGATACAAATGGTGGACTCACTGTCCAAAAGAGAAGTGCTCACTGTAGGTGGCTCACTTCCAAAGGATTCACTGTCCTAAATAGAAAGATAGAGAAGAAGGGGTGGCTCACTACCAAATATGAACTATTAGTAATACATCTGACTTATGTTGAAGATACAGCTCCACTAAAGCTCAGAATATTGACTTAACACACTTCATCTTCACAAAAATCTTATCTTACCCCTTTCTGCATCAGATTTTGCACACACACACACACACACTTAGTTGTTTTTCATGCTCACACTCCTCACACAAGAAATCAATCTTGTTTATATACCACAATCAAGCAAAACATCAAACAGATCAGCATGATAGATGTACTATGTGACTCCTTGATTTGTCGACACAAAAATCAATCCCATATGCTTTGCAAAGAGAATC
This sequence comes from Cunninghamia lanceolata, assembly GCA_027924645.1. Taxonomy (NCBI): domain Eukaryota; kingdom Viridiplantae; phylum Streptophyta; class Pinopsida; order Cupressales; family Cupressaceae; genus Cunninghamia; species Cunninghamia lanceolata. The sequence continues at coordinate 383,277 of BSBN01000204.1, read as the reverse complement.
CAAGCATGTAACACATTAAGATAGGTTGGCATAACCTAAAATTATTCCCATAATTCTTCTCCATACATAATTCTACTTTGCACAACCTCAAAACTTTTGGGTTGGCACCACTAGTGAAGTAGCAATAGAATGAACCAACTGTTTATTTAGAACTTAATGCGCAGACCACCAAAATGGTTACCACTTGGAGAAAACATATCTCTGACACCTATAAGCTTATTCTCAAAACTGCATAGCACACTATTCATTTGTAGTGGAATGCGAAGCATTCCAACATACCACTAATACTACCATTACACTATTATTACAGTCTAATACTCTGTCAACTCTATCTTCTACTGTGGAGGACTTCAAGACTTAAAAATTTGGATTTAGACTCCTTCAATATGTACCATAATTACCTTACAACTACATGACAAGAGTTTTCATAGTGGAGCAATGCGGACCTAAAAACTGGTTCCCTGAACACTAAAGACAGTGCTTTGGGACTTGGACAACTGTGTAGAATAATTGGTACTTTGGTCTTCTCTGGACCAGCACAACTGCTTCCCTAAAATGGGTTGCCATCAGTGACAACACCATATACTGTCACATTTTGCTATATCCATTAGTCTCTCATTTTAGCTCATGTTACCAACACATAAACTTTAATGACAAACTTCCAACAATATCTCCCTTTGTCATTGATGGCAACACTGCTTAAGATTCTCCAATCTTCTCCCCCTTTGACATCAAGGGAAAAGGGGTCCTCAATATCAGACTTTAGAGGTGACAAGTATAGTTCTCCCCTTATGAAGACATATCTATATGTACATGAGATTGACTCCCCCTTGCTGCTTCACCCTTATACTCAACAATTTACATCTGAGAGACTCTTTTTAACAACGTTATCAAGAATATATACTCTGCATATGTACATTGCAATAAGAAAAGTTATTTACATAGAACAAAAATGTACAACTTAGCTTGAGGAGGCCAAACAGTCTTGATTGGAGTCCTTTAATTTTGCAAGTTATACCTCTAGATCTGTATTTGCTATTTCCCATTCCTTCTTAGCAAAGGCAACTACTCCGTAGTGATTCTCAAGCTTCACATATAATTCTTCACCTTCTTCCAAAGAGCTGGGTACCAAATTCTATTGTAACATCTTCTCTGCATCAGTCAAAATTCTAGAAAAAGATGTAAGCCTTGTACTTACAATGTCTCGTACATTACTGTAATGTCAAAAAATGTCCCCTTGGGGGCTTTTCCCTCATAAGGTTTAGCTCCCGGGACTTTTGCATGCATTTTGGACATCTTAGTTCATATTTTGGCATCAAGATGGAATGAGACATAGTTTTCATGGCAAAGTGGACCTAGGAGGACTCCTTGACCTTAACCCTACCCAAAATAGGGGGGAGGGCTTGGGCACTAGCGCCCTAGTCCTGCCCTATTTTGGGTCAGGCCCAAAATTTAAGTGTCAGTTTATGACTGTTATTTGGTCCTTTTGTCGACATGGTAAGTTTTGATTTTTGAAATCATGGCGGGAGTGCTTGTAGTTGCATATGTAAGCATGTTTAGGCATTCATTTGTAAACTAGATGGCAATTGTGATGTTCAAGTGTTCTCAAGGTGATTCAAGGCTTTCATGGTGTTGCAAGAGCATACTTGTATGGTTTTGTGTATTGATATTTACAGATTTGAGCATCAATTTCCTCATGGAGTGAAGAGCATCTTCCTCCCATGAGAGCTTCACTACAAGGTGATAGTATATTATGTTTTCATCATTGATTCCTTTGGTTTTTGCCTCTGCCTCACAAGGGTACACACTTTTTATCTGACAATGGTGTTTAGAGACTTAAGTGTCCTCTGGGGCTTGACTGAGGCAAGCCTCTAAACACCACAACCCCCAAACCAAATCTTGTGATTGCAAGTTACAGGTGTCGCATTTGGGAAAAGCGAAGTTGCAGGAAGGATTGGCAGGCATCAAGGATTCAGGATCTGAAGAAAAGTAGGACATAGGAGCATTTCCAGGACTTGGGTGCTCACTCTAGTGTCCTCCACAAATAAATTGCTAGAAACAAAAGTTACAGGGCTGATCAGTGTCGGAAGGAAGTTTAGATCCCACAAAGAAACTAGTACCTTGGAATTGGGTGCCCACTCCAGTGTCCTTGACTATTCCTCCTTGGAACCCCAAAAATAGGTACTCTGTGATTTGGTATTTTACTCCTATTTGCAAGAGCTTTTTTCGTTATTCATCAATTTGTTGCCGTATTTGCATAATTAGGGTTTTAATGGTCAATTGAGCATAAGAGAAGGAAAATTGATAATTAAATTACCTAATCCAAGTTTCCCTACATCTCACAGTGACCTAGGGTATGATAGTTCTCGCCACTCAACCCTAGATCCCTGAATGTTAAGTGGAAAGGCAGATTTAAACATCAAAACACTAAAACATTAACAAATCCAATTTTCCACTAAACATTTTGGTGAACTTGTGTTTTTGGACTTAAATTGAAACTTTTCAGTGTGTGTCTTTATATTTGGATTGATTTCATTCATTCATATAGTCATTCATTTTATTGCACTGAGAAAAATTCAAAAAAATTGCATTGTTGGGCTTACTAAATTGCATCAAATCTTTCTAAATTTTCTTAATTCATGATTTTTGCATCAGATCTGATATAAACTACATAAAAATATAAAAATTCAAAATTTTGTATTGCATTTTCATCATTAATTTGCTAGGTTTTTGTAGAAATTTTGACAATTTTCATTAAACCTAGTAATTCCAAAATCTAGGGTTAGTAGGCAAAATCTTCTTTCAAATTTTTCTACTGATTTTAGAGGCTCATTAAGATTTTAATTTGGCTGTAGTGTATCATTTTAGTGTAAATTTGCATTTAGATTTAAAATATTTGCAATTTTCCATAGAAAATTTCAACAAAAACTAGCAATTTTGATGCATTTTCATTAGATTTGCATTGGCATTTTGCATATTAAGGCTTGGAAATCATTTTAAGATCTAAGAGTAAGTCATTTTCATAATAAATCAGACTTCAAAACATTCACATAGTATTTTGTCCCAAGATCTCAAACCTAGGGCTTCAAAAACAATGATTTTCACTAAATTTGGCCTTATCAACTCTATAAACTTGCACCATAGATGTGTTGTGAAGAGTGTTTTTGCATTAATTTTATGTTATCATGGTAATAATTTTCTTCCCCTCCTAAAAATATTCACAACACACTTTTATCGGGCTCTTGTAGTGAAAATTTGGTGAAAAACTACACATTTTGGCTATTTTTGCCCTAGGGTTTGACCTAGTTTGCACTCCAAGCATGTTGTGACAAATTTTATGGATTGAGGTGACTGATATTATTGATATTATTTTCTATACCTCCTGAAATTCATTACAACACCCATTTTACTAGGTCTTGGAGTTGAAAAACCTTGAAAAATAACGTATTTTTGCTATATTTTCACTAGGGTTTGACCTTAAGTGGCACTAAAAGTGTGTTGTGTTGGGTATTTTGGTACCAAGTGGCTGTTATTACTGATATTATTTTCTTTCCATCATAATTTTCCTCACAACACCCTTTTTATGCTCTTTTGCATTGAAATTTGGTGAAAAAAGTGCCTATTTTGACATACTTCACTATAATTTAACTTGGTATTATCTTGGATTTGCATCAAGAGTGTGTTGGGAAGGAACATATTTCTGTTTTGGACTGATATCAGACATATAATCTTCTTCCCTTGATCAAAATCCTTATAAACAACCTTTGTCTCACCTGTTAGCATTGAAAAGAGTACAAGAAACCAAGTATTTTGGTCGTCAATCATATCCTTCTCCTAGGATTTGTTCTCTTAGTTTGTGAATTGTGTATAAGATTTATGACATGCTGTCCTAAGAACAATATCCCTTTGAGAAGAAGTAAAAGATTAATGGGATCTATTGCTCTTGAAGAAGTTGGTACTTTGGACATCTACTTTACAAAGGGAGAAACTCAAATTGTGCAAGATATTATACATCCTCCAACCACAATGGAAGAAAAAACTTTTCATGATGTTGATAATAATATTGAGGCAACAAGATATGTATCTGATGAGCAAATAGAAAAATTGGATAAAGAGCTAGCTGAATTTCAATCATTTATGGAAAATGAGAGAATCACTGAAGAAGTTGTCCCTACAATTCATAATATAAGAGAAGTGATAAAAGAGGGACAAGATGGTGTAAATGCAATTCGTGGTCTAGCACATATTGTACAAACCAATATCATGCTAGTGACTGAATGTGCACAAGCAATAAATAACACTTTATCACCATCTCATACTCAAGTATCCATACCTATACCAACTACGGGAATATCAACTTTTACATCAACGATCTTAACAACTGATGCAAATGATTGTAGTAATGCTACCACTAGTATTGGAGTATCTAATGACACTAATCACAAAGTTGTGGGATTTGATTATCAAAATTTGGTTCCTAAAGGGACCTCCTCTATGCATAACTATTCTCAACCACCTATCTATTCCACTTATTTCCAACCACCTATTACCTACTCACAACCATCTTCCACCTATCACTATGTCCAACCACCATTGACATATTCTTAGCCTCCGCCTGTCATATCTCAAGCTCAATCACCTCCTCACCTTGGTTCCAATTCCTCACAACAAACCACATCCCCAAATATTGCCATCCTAAACCAACTTTTACAAGGCATGACTGCTTTACAACAAAAAGTAACAAACTTGACAAATTTTCGCAGCCTAGTCTACCAACATATCATGCCTGTAATCCCCTTTCCTATGCAATCTTGAGAACTCCTATGCCTGAGAGGTTTGAGACTCCCCCCTTTGAAAAATATGGTGGAAAAGGTGATCCTAATATTCATGTGGCAGCATTTACAGCTGTGTAGTGATTTTTATTTTGAAGAGGATTTGTTAGCAAAACTTTTCCCGCGATCTCTCAAAGATATTGCTTTAGAATGGTTTTTCTCTTTGCCTTCGAATTTAATACACTCCTTTTCACAATTGATTGATCAATTTTTACAACATTTTCAAGCAAACATCAGACCCCAAGTCACTCTTATTGACTTGGTTCAATGCAAAGAAGGTCCCAAAGAAAAGTTGACTGAATTCATTAGTCGATATCAAGGACTTTACGCATAGATTTAGTATCAGATGAAAGATGAGGATGTTCAAAATATATTCATTAAAAATCTACAATCTAATATTTGTGATAAGATTCTCTTGATGAAGTATAACTCCTTCCAACATTTATGCACCGCCCTTCATGATTATTAACTTTCATCTAGTCAGTATGAAAATCAAAACTCATCGGCTCAAGTTGGTCAATCTATGAGTGGATCATCACAAAACAATTTTAAGAGAAACAATAATAGGAGTTTTATGAAGATCAATGGACCAAATACGAATGTGTCTGCTATAAATAATCCAAAGAAAGCATCATATCAACCAAGAAAGTTTACTCTGATATCTGAGTCCTATCATTCTATCATGAATCAAGTTGTGAGTAATAACATTCTGAAACTTCCCCCAATCAAGCCTATTGATCCTAGTAAACAAAGACCTTACTTCAATGCTAATGCCTTTTGTCATCATCATTGGACACAAGGACATGACACTGAATGATGTATGCGTCTTAAACATGAGATACAAGACCTTATTGATTCAAATGTCATCCAAGTATCGGGTGTGAATGATAATGGAAATAAGTTGGTTGCTCCACCGAATTAGAATTTACAAATCTTCACTAATCCTTTCCCTAAACATACTGAAAACAATATGGTGGAACATGGTTTAATTTAAGTAGATGAGGATGATTACTTGGACTATGATAGTATCATGGGTATGATTGAAGTAGATAAGAAACAAGTGGATAATCCACCTCGTCCATGAAGAAATGGAATTTATGCTGAGGTTCCTCCTCCGTTATCCTTATATGGATTAGGAGATATTTGAAATGCATCAGAAAAGAAAGAACAACTGATACAGATGAGTAAGATGGTATAGGATGATTCTCCTTACCTCTCTAGAAAGATTCAAAAAAGAAAACTCGCTAAAAATTGGAAAAGAGCAAGATGACAATCAATAGTAAAAAATAACAGTGGTTCTCCCCCTCATAAGCAACAAAAAGTCTCATTTAAACAAGGATTTAAAGAACAAGCATCATATGATAACAAACAAGACTTTCATAAGAACCACTCAAATTTTGCGTTAAACATGATTGAGTACCTCTCCAAGAGGTTCATGAGCTCCAAGATATAATATGAAGACCCTACAGGTAAGTATCTCTAACCATTTATTTCTCTCATGATGTGCTTCCCCCATGATGTGTTATGGGTTGTTTAGGCCTCCTGGGATGACCCCTGATTCTCCTATAAGGTCCAGGATACCAGGAGACCGCCTCCGTTGTGACCTACTTCTATTTGTATCATCATTCTTCTAAATTGCCTCTCTCTAATTTCATTGTTGTGTGTTGTGTCTTATGGACATAGACTTGCAGTTGGTGATCTGGGGGCACCCTCCTACGTAACTATCCCTAAGACACTTGTTTCTCCTCTCTTATTTATTGTTTCCCTTCCTCTAGTGTTTCCACCTAGCGGGCAGATGACAACAAACATTTATACTGATGCGGACCTAGTGTCCCTTTCGAGAGCAATCAAAAATTGGATGTAGTTCCTAATATGATGATGGGGTTGTATATCTTATCCGATGCTTGGCTAGTGGAAGCACTCGTGCTTTCCACGTAGTGAATTTCATGATGTTTCTATCGCATTTACAAACCTTAACAATAATGCTGCTCCGTGCACCTTTGTTTGTCTTTGAATCTGGCCTTGGTGGTACTTGATTCATAGAGCTTTGTGATATAGCCCTACGGTTATTCTCAAACTCTAGATTCGTTGTATAACCTTGGCTCTTTGTGTGGTTAATCATATGCATTGATGTTGTTGTTTATCATGATCTTGTAGACACTAACATGTTTCTTGTAGGGATGTGTTTGCGGGAACATTTGGCAATCGTAAAGTACATGTCACCTATAGGGGGCATGGGCTTTGTGAAAGTTGGTGTTCCCTTGTGTGTTTTCTTCCTACCTTAACGTTCTTGATATCGATACCTAATATTAACCACCTTAAGGTGGGGGCATATATAAGGTAAGTTGTCTATTATAGATATTAGCAATGTGTTTGACCTCAGATGCAAAGACTTGCGCCCCAGGGTAGTGTATCGTGCATCCTGAGTTTGTTTGCAATCAACCAATAAATCATGTAAGCCCTCTACAGAGGCAGGATATCGAGCATATCCTTTTTATCTTAAGCCCTTTGCGGAGGCGGGGATGGTGTATTTCTCGGAGCAGATTGCATCATCCTGTCATTTTCAAAAGTCCTCTACAGAGGCAGGGAGAAGTTTTGTGACTAACTCAACCCTTAAGCATGTTTTTGATGATTGTTGTGGAGAAGCCCAATCATCAGTTTGTGCCTGTAATGTGTCTGAGATGGTGTTGGACCTAGAAATAGGTATACTCCATCACTTGTCTACCATGTTTTCTCTGTGTCTTCAAGTGCGTGTGATTTGGCGTGCTTGTTTTGTGTGGCATGTTTGGTGCCCCATATGCAAAGACCAGCACCTTTAGGTAGTGCTTCCTACATTTTGGGAGGTTTTGCATGTCTTGCATGTGTGTTGCCCCATATATACAGAGACCTGCACCCTAGGGTAGTGCATCCTGTATTATGGGAAGTTTGTTTACTTTTTAGTACTTGCATTTGCATTTCATATATATGAGAAAAAGAAAAGAAAATATATCATTTCTGTCTTCCATGCATTAATGTGTCTTCTATGCATTGACTATATTCTCTGTGTTGTACATGACTGTAATTGTCTTCTCTGTGTTTTGTGTGTCTGTTACTATTTTCTATGTGATTGGTGTGTCTTCTCCATGCTTGGTGTGTTTGTTGTGTTTGTGACCTTACTTTAATGCATGTATTGACCTCACATTTATACATACATTAAAGTGAGGGCTAAATGTAACATCAAAAAATGTCCCCTTGGGGGCTTTTCCCTCATAAGGTTTAGCTCCCAGGTCTTTTGCATGCATTTAGGACATCTTGGTTCATATTTTGGCATCTCGATGGAATGAGACCTAGCTTTCATGGCAAAGTGGACCTAGGAGGACCCCTTTACCTTAACCCTACCCAAAATAGGGGGGTTGGGCATCTGCGCCCTAGTCTTGCCCTATTTTGGGTCAGGTCCAAAATTTAAGTGTCGGTTTATGACCGTTATTTGGTCCTTTTGCCAACATGGTAAGTTTTGATTTTTGAAATCTTGGTGGGAGTGCTTGTAGTTGCATATATAAGCATGTTTAGGAATTTATTTGTAAACTAGATGGCAATTGTGATGTTCAAGTGTTCTCAAGGTGATTCAAGGCTTTCATGGTGTTGCAAGAGTAGACTTGTGTGGTTTTGTGTATTGATATTTGTAGATTTGAGCATCAATTTCCTCATGGAGTGAAGAGCATCTTCCTCCCATGAGAGCTTCACTACAAGGTGACATTATATTATGTTTTCATCATTGATTCCTTTGGTTTTTGCCTCTGCCTCACAAGGGCACGCACTCTTTATCTGACAATGGTGTTCGAAGACTTAAGTGTCTTCTCAATCTTGATTGAGGCAAGCCTCTAAACACCACAACCCCCAAACCAAATCTTGTGATTGCAGGTTATAGGTGTCACATTTGGGAAAAGTGAAGTTGTAGGAAGGATTGGTAGGCATCAAGGATTTAGGATCTAAAGAAAAGCAGGACACAGGAGCATTTCTAGGACATGGGTGCTCGCTCTAGTGTCCTCCGCAGACAAATTGCTAGAAACATAAGTTACATGGTTGATCAGTGTCGGAAGGAGGTCCGGATCCCGCAAAGAAACTGGTACCTTGGACTTGGGTGCCCGCTCTAGTGTCTGTGACTATTCCACCTCATAACTCCAAAAATAGGTACTATATGATTTGGTATTTTACTCCTGTCTGCAAGAGCTTTTTTTGTTATTCATCAATTTGTTGTTGTATTTGTATAATTAAGGTTTTAATGGTAAATTAAGCATAAGAGAAGGAAAATTGATAATTAAATTCCCTAATCCAAGTTTCCCTACATCTCACAATGACCTAGGGTATGATAGTGCTCGCCACTCGACCCTAGATCCTTGAATGTTAAGTGGAAAGGCAGATTTAAACATCAAAACACTAAAACATTAAAAAATCCAATTTTCCACTAAACAATTACAGTACTTCATTTTTATCTTCTTGTTTTGCTCCTATAGCTGAAAGTACTATCCATACAGATTCTCAATTATTAGCCTTGTTCCATCTACATCTCCCATTGGATCATAAACACCAGAGGTATGAGCAATCTGAGACTCAATTGAGTCCATGTGGTCTTTTATGCTCTTGGTGGAAACAAGCCATGTCAAACAAAATTGGAACATGGCTTTTGCTTCTCCTATGTAATCCTGAATATCTTTTAAGTTTCTCTGCAACTTACCATATGAAGTAGTACATTTGTTGGAGACATTTGCCAACCTTTTGTTATTTATCTTCTCATTAATTTCCTTTTCTAACTTCTCCTCTAATCCTGCAGAATATTCCTTAAAGGAATCAATTAATAATCTTAGCTGCTCCACACCGGATAAAGAGTTATCAATGTTTACATCAGGAAGGCTATCTGGCAGTACCTTTACTGCTTCATCAATCAATTATGCACTCTTTTGGTGATTTTGTATAATCTCCTTTCTAGCGGAGGAATGAAATGCATCACCAAGTTGTAGTTTATGCAAAGGTGACATTTTATCCATGTCAACCTATCCTTGTTGTATGGGAACTTGTAGCAATTGTGCTGACACCATAGGTTGAAACTAAAACTACACATTCAATAGATTCTTCAAAAAATCTCCAAAAATAACAGAAGATTCCTTTTTCTCCTTTTCTTTCTTTCCACAGTTTGCTTTCTCTTCCTCTACATTCTTTTTATCTTCCAAAGGAGGCAAGATTTCATTCTTCTGTTCCTCAGGTTTCTTTGGGTTCTCTTGCTCTTCTTTTTCCTTTTGCTCTGCAGTATTCTGTACATCCAGAGGAGACATCTCTTGTTCAGCTTGATCTTTTTCTTGCTTTGGAGAACTCTTAACATTATCATTCTTCTCTCCTTTAAAATTTTCTTTTACCGAAGGGGAGTCATCTGTAACAACATTTTCTTGTAAATTATCTTCAGCAGTAGGCTCATTGATTTCTAAAGAAGATACATCATGTTGTATTTCATCTTCTTTAATTAGCTCCATGGCAAGATCTACAACCTTTTGCAATGTTTCATATTTTAGTTTCTCTATGTCATCCTTATCTCTGCTCATCAGGGTACTAAATCTTTGTTTTGTTTAGAATTCTCTATTGTAGATTTGAGCTAATCTAGTTCTATCTTCATCAATGAGAGAAGAAACAACTTTCTCCAAGGAAAGAGTCCTAATCTTTGCATCTTCTTCAATTGCTTTTTGCCTTCTTGCACTAAGGACTTCTTTTAAGTCATCTGGAAGCTGACTCTCAATGTCACTTAACCCCGCATTATATATAATCATATATTTTACAATAACTTCCTCAATAGTAGCTTTATCCTCATTATTTGATTTAGTGTACATTTTTGTTGTCTCTTTTAAACAATCATGTTATGAATTATTATTAAATAATGCTTCTAACGTTAAAGGGTTGTGTTTGTTGATAACTGAGAGGGGGGGGGGTGAATCAGTTATCCTAATTATTTCCCTTATTGAACTTTTCTTTTAATTGATGTAGCATAAAATCAAACACAAAAACATTAACCATGAAATAAGAAACACATGACACAGTATTTTTGACGTGGAAACCCTGTTAAGGGAGAAAACCACGGGGTGATTAACCCAAGAATTATTCTCTGTTAGAAGAATAGGAAATTACAAAAATGGCACTTGCCAATTAGGGCTCACTGCCCGAGCACACTGCTCACAAGAGGCCCACTACCTACAAAAAGACACACTGTCTACAAAGTGATGAGAATCACAGTCTTGAACTGATTGGAAGCATCTGCATATGCTGGAGTTCAGTTCCGGTTAGGCTCAGTACACTGATCTGCTGCACTTCATCTTTCCTCTGTTCTTTATTCTGCTATCTTTCACATACCGGATCCTTTTTGCTACCTCTGCTCTTTCTCTGGACTTATTCGCATATCTCTCTACATCACAACACACTTCACAACTAAATCCATCCTCTATATATATCCGCACAAGTAATTTCATCACCTTTCTAGTCGGCATCCGGAACAGTCTAGTTTCTTATAAACTCTCATTCTGTCGGCTGAATCCTTCCTCACCAAGCAATGCGGATCAAGCATATACTTGTAGATATCATTAATCATGTCGGCCAAACATGATTCATGCCTTCACAACCTCTGTCATCAACAGTAACCCATCCGGAAAGCAGTCTGATACTCTGCCAGTCAGTTCTTCCTCTGTTTTCACTGTCTCTCAGGAATCCGGTACTCAACCATTCATATCTTTTTCCTTGTCCATCACCGGAGGCTAAATCCTTGGAATATACCACTCAAGGTAGTCCTCTTGACTTCCCCAAATCCGTACTGCTCCAAGACACTTCCACTGAGAGGTCCGGACCAATCTGTCGGACCTTGCCACATGCTCTGTTCTTCTTCACCGGACCACAACATTCTTTGTTCTGACTTCCGGTAGAGACATATCATGTCTTGCGGATATGTGGGATGACCTTTGTTGCCATCAATGACAACAACCATGAATCCATATAGTGTCTCTTGCCAACAATCTCCCCCTTTGGCATTGATGGCAACACTTAGTGAAAAATGACTAAGTGTTTTCACTGTGCTCCCCCTTTGCTGATGCTCTGTCTTTATATACAATTTTCGGAACTCCCCCTTAGTTGGATCCCTCATTTTTCACTGCTCCTCACTCCCCCTTTGACATCAATGGCAAAGGGTAGGGTCCGCATATCAAAATTTTCAAAAATTTCTTATACTTAGCCGCATATTTACATACTCACATATATTGAAGAATGTCTGCAAAGGATGTCTGTAATTGAATCATTTCGGTAGCCCAACTTTGCTTCATTTTGTCCAAAATTGAAATGTGACCACTTAACAAAAATGCAAACGCTTCTGCCCGCTTGAGATTTGTCGGATCTTTTGTTTGGGCGGTGGTCCTAGCATCACTGATGGCCTCATGCATGGTTTCCAACTTAGGGATTATAATCCTTCTAAGTTCTCCCATCCGGTTGGTGATGTTCTTCCTTTCCTTCTCAAGATTCTTTATTTCGTTCAAGACTGCAATAGTCTGACATTCTTGATTTATTATAGAGGAAGAGAGAGGATCAAAACTTTGAGATAAGCTTTGTAGCTTATCCTGTTCCTCTTTTATTTTCTTGTCAAATGCTGCTGTTGCCTTTGACCAGGATATACAAAATTTATAGATATCACCGCCATCCTTAAGAGCATTCTCTAAGCTCTTTATTCCAATGCTTACAATCTTCCTATCTTTAGAAATTAATTCTAATATCTCTGAAAATCTCTTATCCAAAAATTCCTTCCGGACCTTTTCTTCAGCTGATTTTTCTAGAGAATCAAAATGTGTATCAACACTGCTGACTAAGGTTTTTAGATTACCGGAAGTGGAGGCTGTCGGATCTATTTGGATTGATGGCATGATCTTCACAAGTACTCCGGAGGCAGCCTCTATCAACTCACAGTCTTCCATATGAGACTTCAGGAGCTTTTCATTTGCCTTGGCATTTGCAAATGAAGCTATCTTCATTGTTTGTACCGGAGAGAGAGAGTCAAAATCAAATGGGCCTTTTAGAAGCTCCGGTTCATCAATCTCTAAAGTTTCTTTACTCAAAAATTGTTGAACAGTTTGTGCAGTGTCTCTTGCCGGAGACAGATGTTTCTTTTCTTCTGCAGTCTTAGAACTGTCAACCTCTTTGTCTTTCACCACTGCTTCCTTCTCCTGTAATTGCTCTTCTTCTTTGGATCCGGAGACTATAGGGGAAACCGGAGGAGAGATGCTAACTTGTTCATGGGCCACTTCTTCTGGAGCAGAGGGTCCCAAGTCCTCACTTGTCTGTTCAGGGCTCACTTCTTCCGGAACAGAAGATTCCAAATCAGCAGCTGTTTCTGCACCTAAGTCCTCTACAACAGGAAGATTGAACCTTTTGAAGGCCTTCCGGAGGATCTCTTCTGTTTCTTGGGCCACTTTGTCAGTCTCACCAAGCATGAGTTGATTCATCCTGGCTTTGCTTCTGAACTCATCTTTGCAGTCCTTGAAGATAATGTTCATTGTCTTGGGATCAATTTGAGGATATAGCTGAATAGCTATCTGCTCCCGGATCTCAAGATCTTTGGCATGAGCATTATTCTTTCTTACTTCCATTTCCTTCTCTAGGCTTTTAGGAATGAGAGATATGATCTCAATGAAAGCCTTATTGTATATGTTCAGATATTTAACTGTGGCTTCCTGCAGAGTCTTTTGGTCTGCCTCACTGAAGTCATCATAGGATTTAGTCATTGGTTGAAGGTTTCCATCCACCGTGACCGACTTGATTATGCTCTCTAGTGACAGAGTGGGCTTTTCAACAGTTACCTCTGCCATTTCATCCTTGTCTTGGCCTGTGGAGGGCTTACCGGATCCTTTCTTCTTCTGTTTCTTTACTTCTCTTACTCCCTCATCTGATTCTGTTTCCTCTTCATCCTTTTGGCTTCCATAAGCCCTTGTGGCTTTTGTCTTGGATCTCTTACCGGATGCCTGGACTTCCGGTTTTGAACTTTTGGTTGAGGGAGGTGCAGATCTCTTTGTTGATCTGGTCTGGGTGGGAGCTCCAACCGGAGCACTTTCTTTGCTTTTCTCTTCTTCCTCGGCCTTCCTCCTCTTTTCCCGGCTGGCATCAAGTGCCTCCTTTGAGATACCTAGGCCTTGAGCAATGTGCTCTACTTCTTTTCTTACCTTTCTTTTAATCTCAGGTTCCCTGAGTTCTACATGTATTTTTACACTCAGCTCCTCAAAGGTTCCAAACCTTTCTGCCTTAGGATCTTTGGGCTGACTTAGCATGTGTTGAACATGCAGCTCCACTATCTGTTCATCAACTTCATACCCCATGGGCATGATCCAGACAGTCCTTGGCTCCACTGCCTCCATTAGGCACTGATCAGTGTCAACCATAAAGCACATTGAGTCCTTGTATTTCTCAATGAGAGACTGGGGAATTCTCTCTCTTGCTTGCATCATGCTCTGAAAGTTTTTGAAGTATCCCCATAGAGCTAAATTTCTCGCTTTTGCATCCCCAAGTCCATGCAAGTAGTCTCTTATCTGGACTGCAACAGGTTTGTCATTCTGCCATACCCATCCACTTGTTCCGGGTAGCTCATTCATGAAATAGAAGAATAGACATACAATAAGAGTACCATACTTAAAGGAATTCTTCTTATCCTTCTTGATTTTCTGTATGTTTTCCATTAATTGGCTTAGTAGTAGTTCGCAGAGATCATATTCTGCATTCTTTCTTAACATTTCATAAGCAGTGTATATTGCAGTTCCGGATACAGAATTCTCCCTGCTGGAGTGATAGATCTTGTATCCTATTATCATTGATGCATATTTGATATCCGGATCCGAAATATCTTCAATGGTCATTGCCCTCTTGTCAAATTTTGATCCGGTGGCCTCAGTTACAATGTTGTTCTTGACAGATTTGAGGATAGGTACTCCTCCGGAAGAGTATAGGCCAGTTACTACTCTAATTGCCTCTTTTGTGATCTTGCAGGGTCTATCTAGCCATAGAAAGTTGTCATGCATCCTGCTCAGTACATACCGGACCCATTCATCCTCTTCAAAGCAGGGGAAATGAATAAATTGCTCAAATTGTTTCTTCTGAATATCCTTATACTCTGGTTTAAGCTCAAAAGCATTGTCAATCAGCTGCTTGTGATAGAGGTCTCTTAATTTGAATTCCCCAAATTCCTCAATGTTTGCATGTATGTAAACCCTAATGTCTTCGGTGTGTAAAACTCCGTGAGGAACACTAGAGAAGGCTCCTAGTGGGTCTACCTCCAATGATTTGTAGGGATGTTTCTTGAATGAGGGGCGAGGTCTATCAGAGATCTTAACTATGTTTGGAGTAGCCATTCTTCAAAGATTTGCAGTGAGGTAATGAAAAACGGAGAATACCTTATGCGCCTTCGGTTTGCACGGAGTGGTTGGATTGATTTCTTTATCCAATAGCTTCGGCAGGAGATCCTTGGTGTGCTTGAAGAACCTTGTTGCAGAGCTCCACTTTTCGCTTCTTCTCGAGTGCAGAATGAGCAAATGACCTTTGAGAAATCCCTTAAATTGCTCCGCGAACCCTAATACCTGTCTGCAATAAATGCTTCACCTACATCATTCCGGTTTGCCTTGTCTGGATAGCTTGGAGTATCCCGGATTAGTCCTGATCTGAGGATATCATCCGGATCTTTCAATCATGAATAAATCGAGGTAACATATTACAAGAGCATCCCAAACACTCTGTCCAATCCGCAGAACAAGATAGTGCATTTCCGGATCTTTCCAGACCTTTTTGTAATTCTTTATCATACCGGAGCATCTCCCTGAACAGATCTTATTTGATCGATCACAGCTTCTTCATAACTCCATGCGGACCTCTGAAAACTTGACTGAAGTATCTCAAGACTCATATCTACAAACCCTTTGATCCGCATCTTGTGTCACATCCGGCACCACTTGTTTGGCTGGGGGAACAAGATTTTCTTTGAGTCTCCCCCTGAGCCTGAGCTCACTTTTTAATTTCCGGAAGAAATATCAGCACCAGAGTCTGGTGCGGATCCAACCTCTACATTCTCTGAACTTTTCTTCACCCAAATCTTGCTCATCTGATTCCTAACCTCATCCGCATTCATCTTTTGTTTACCCTTGTCTTGATTCTGATTATACACCGGACCTCTTTTGTCCTGATTCTTGTTTCTGCAAACTTTAGCATTATGACCGGACTTATTGCAGATTTGGCAAATAACATTTCTTTGCATATTTGACTGATATCCTCTTGATCTGCATTGATTAGCCATATGACCTACTCTATTGCATGTGAAGCATCTACCTTTGAATGATTTGTTTACTTGCATACTTCTGCATTCATGGGATTTGTGTCCATACCTTTTGCAATTGAAGCATTGTCCGGAGAAGGATGAATTAATCTGATTCATTCTCATTCTGCACTGATTAGCTTTGTGACCAAAGTGGTTGCAACTGTGGCAGTATCCATTGAAGGATGGATATCTTTGAGCATTTGGCTGTCTTACCGGAGGTCTTCTAGGCCTGCTTCTTGGATTTTCTGATCCAAGATTCTTCTGACCAGATCCGGAGCTTTCTCCTTTCTCATATCCCAAACCATACTTGTCATCTGTCCTCTTTTGACTTCCAAGAAGAACTTCAAGTTGAGCAGAACTTATCTTGAATTTTTCTTTATATTCATTTGCTGTTTGAAGGTCTCTTTTGAGAGAGGCAATTTGATCCTCAAGTTTTCCTTCATTATCTTTGGCATCTTCAAGATCAGATTCAAGGTGTCTGATAATCCTGTCCATCTGGTGGCATTCTTCTGATTTTTCTTTAAGAGATTGTCTTAGATTGTCTTCAGCCTTTCTTTTTTCTTCAATCTCTTGAGTAAACTTTATAGTTCCTGATTCCATTTCATGTCTTAACATAATGACTTCTTTTGATAACTTTTCACATAACTTGGTTTGCTCAGTCAATTCCTCATTTGTATTGCTTTCTTCACTTTGTCTTGCCAACTGTTGAAGCAGCTCCTTTCTCTTTTTCATAGAGAGACTTAATTTGTCTTTTAATTCTCTCATGAATTCATCAGCCTATTTGAGTCTTTCCTTTAATTCACTGACTTCAGAATTTGACTGTTCAAGATCCTCAAGGGCAGTCTTGAGTTGCTCCCTTAAACCATATGCATCCATTTGAAATCCCAGATCTTCCTCAAGCTGTTAGGCTCTATTAGGAGGAACTTAGCTCTGATACCAATTGTTGATAACTGAGAGGGGGGGGGTGAATCAGTTATCCTAATTATTTCCCTTATTGAACTTTTCTTTTAATTGATGTAGCATAAAATCAAACACAAAAACATTAACCATGAAATAAGAAACACATGACACAGTATTTTTGACGTGGAAACCCTGTTAAGGGAGAAAACCACGGGGTGATTAACCCAAGAATTATTCTCTGTTAGAAGAATAGGAAATTACAAAAATGGCACTTGCCAATTAGGGCTCACTGCCCGAGCACACTGCTCACAAGAGGCCCACTGCCTACAAAAAGACACACTGTCTACAAAGTGATGAGAATCACAGTCTTGAACTGATTGGAAGCATCTGCATATGCTGGAGTTCAGTTCCGGTTAGGCTCAGTACACTGATCTGCTGCACTTCATCTTTCCTCTGTTCTTTATTCTACTATCTTTCACATACCGGATCCTTTTTGCTACCTCTACTCTTTCTCTGGACTTATTCGCATATCTCTCTACATCACAACACACTTCACAACTAAATCCATCCTCTATATATATCCGCACAAGTAATTTCATCACCTTTCTAGTCGGCATCCGGAACAGTCTAGTTTCTTATAAACTCTCATTCTGTCGGCTGAATCCTTCCTCACCAAGCAATGCGGATCAAGCATATACTTGTAGATATCATTAATCATGTCGGCCAAACATGATTCATGCCTTCACAACCTCTGTCATCAACAGTAACCCATCCGGAAAGCAGTCTGATACTCTGCCAGTCAGTTCTTCCTCTGTTTTCACTGTCTCTCAGGAATCCGGTACTCAACCATTCATATCTTTTTCCTTGTCCATCACCGGAGGCTAAATCCTTGGAATATACCACTCAAGGTAGTCCTCTTGACTTCCCCAAATCCGCACTGCTCCAAGACACTTCCACTGAGAGGTCCGGACCAATCTGTCGGACCTTGCCACATGCTCTGTTCTTCTTCACCGGACCACAACATTCTTTGTTCTGACTTCCGGTAGAGACATATCATGTCTTGCGGATATGTGGGATGACCTTTGTTGCCATCAATGACAACAACCATGAATCCATATAGTGTCTCTTGCCAACAGTGTTCCCTTACCGGCGGGTATTTGTCTTTCTTCTTCCCCTTGCCTTTACTCTTGGGAGATTTTTCTCCTTCACCAGATTGTGTTTCTCTTTTCTTAAAGATAAATCCTTTCTTTTCCTTCTCGATTTCTTCTTCACTATCTGTGTTGATAAGGTCAATTTTTTCTTTCTACTCACTTGTCTCTTCTCTGGAGGTCTGAGGCACTCTTCTCTTCTTCTAGACCAACTTAAGTCCTTCCTCTTCCTCTTCTTTTTCATCATCATCATGACCGATGTATTTTTATCTTGTAGCCTTTTCTTTTACCCTTCTCTTCTTGGGAGGTTGTTGATGTACAGAGACACTTGATACTACTTGCTTCTCTGAACTTGTTGAAGGGGTGGCTCTAGAGGATTTTGGAGAAGTAGGAGTAGAGGTAGGGGTTCTAGTTGACCTTCTTGTACTGGGAGACCCTTCCAGAGGAACAGATATGCCTTTGGATTTCTCCATAGGACTCTTTGGTTACACTATCTCCTCTAACTTAGTCCTCATCCTTTTAGCATTTTTCCTTATTTCCTTCTCTTTGTGCTTCAAGTATACTTTAGTGGATTTCTCTTCATATGTTCCAAATCTGTCTTCAGAGGGATCTTTTGGTTTACTTAACATTAAATCTACAAGACCTGTGATTATGTCTTCTACAACTTCATAGCCCATTTCCAGAATCTAGACTGTTCTGTGTTCCACTACTTCCATGATGCACTCATCTTTGCTAGCCATGAAGGTAATGTCATTCATATATTTTTGAACAATACTTTTTAGGATTCTTTCCCTTGCTTGCATGTTCACCTGAAAATTCTTGAAGAAACCCCACAATGTAGTTTTTTGGGTTTCTAAGTTGCCCAACCTTCTTAAATGATCTCTAATTTGTACTGCAACTAGAATATTACTCAACCATACAATGTTCTTTGTTATGAGAATCTCTCTAAGAAAGTAAAATAGCTAGCATATGATTAGGGTACCATGCCAAAAGGGGTACCAAGAATCTTTGGTTTTCTAAAAGTTCTCCATCAACTGTTGTCTTAGGAGCTCACACAAGTCTATGTCTTTGTTTTCTTTCACCATTTGATATGATGTGTGTATTGTTGTGGCAGAAACATAGTTATCTCTGTTTGTGAAGAAAATATTGTATCCAATCATCATTAAAGCATATTTTACCACAGGATCTTCAATATCATTTATAGTTAGGGCATGCTTGTCAAATTTCACTCCAATGAGCTTCATCACAACATCATTCTTCACAGATTTTAGTGTCAGAATAGTTCCGATGGAGCATAACATTATCACAACCCTAATAGCTTATTTGCTTATCATGTGCGACAGATCCAACCACATAAACTTGTCATGAATGTGATTCAACACATACTTGACCCAAGCATCCTCATAATAGAAAATTAGGAATTTGTTCCACACATCTAGTTTCTTCTCTGTCAAAGCCCTAACTTCATTTTTCAACTCAAAATCGTCATCAGTTAGCTCATTCACCCATACTTCTCCCAATTTTTCATGATTATATTCTTCCATCTTTGTGTGGATATAGATCCTCACATCCTCTGTATGCATTACACCATATGGAACACTCAAAAAAGCACCATCCAGATCTCTCTCCATAGATTTGAAAGGATGTCGTTTGAACTTTGGACGAGTTTGGTCCACAACCTCTACAACTTGTGGGGTAAACATTTTCAAAGATTCTTCTGAAAAACATAGGGCAAGATAGAAGTCTGTAAATACCTTTCAATCGCTTTTGGTTAGGCCTTCGTGCACAAGAATTTTGAATAGCTTTGCCTTCTTCTTTCACTACTCTTCTCTCTTCAAATGTTTGATTTCAAATGATCTTTTGTTGAGTGAATTGCTTATAACCCCTTTTGTAAAACCTAAATCGCATTCAATGCTCAGATTGATAAAGCTATCAAAACCCCAATTGTAATACATAGTCACCTTTAATTGCTCCGCAAACATCCACAACAAGACATTTTTCACTGGTATTTTCTTTAATAGGTCAATCATATCAACCTACACCTCATATCCATGTATTGAAGGCATCAACATCATATCTTTGGCAAGGGCTTAAAGATTGTCTGTTAAAATTCCCCCTAAGCCAAAGCTTTCTAATTAGTTTTCGGAGCAAACATCTGCACCAGAGGCTGGCACAAACTCATTCTTAACTTCATTTTCTTCTTTCTTTTTCTAGACCTTGTCCATTTATTTCTTCATCTCTACCAGATCCACATTCTTTACTAGATCACTCTTCTTCCCTGGATCAACCTTCACATTCTTACTTCTACAAGACTTAGCAATGTGTCCTAATTTACTGCATTTGTGACATTTGACATTTTGAACAAGCTTACTTCCATTCATTCTGGATCTTCATTGATTAACCTTATGCCCAAATCTATTGCATGTATATCAGTAACCATTGAAGGATTGAAACATCATACCATTATTGTAGCCATTCATCATCTGATTTCTGCATTCACTAGCTCTATGACCAAATCTTTGGTATGTAAAACACTAACCAAAAAATGATTGAACATTATGATTCATCCTGTTTCTACATTCCATAGCCTTATGTCTAAATTTATTACAAGAGTAATAGTAGCCAAAGTACCTTTGTGTAGCTGGTTGTCTGATAGGTGGCCTCTTGAAATTATTCTTCCGGTTCCAGACCTGTCTATTATTACCCTTCTTGTCTTCAATCTTCTTTTGGTTATTCTTCTTCTTCTTAGCATTGTTTGAAGTCTAATTTGCCTTTGATCTTTCACCCTTTTCAAATCCTAATCCTTCTTTATCCTTAGGAGCCTTTTAATTTGCAATCATTTTATCAAGCATGATAAAACTCTTCTTAAATTTATCTTCTTGATTATTTTCTTTCTCCACCTCTGTCTTTAGGACCATAATTTCTTGTTCAAGCCTTGAACATTCTTCATATTTGCCTTTCAATTTTTCATTTAGGTATTTTTAATCCTTTTTCCTTCTTCAATTTACATTTTTAGGCTGGTGATTGTCTCATTTGATTGATTAATTTATTCATTTACTTCCTTGTATCTTTCCTTGAACTTATTATTTTTCTCTCTCAACTTCTTAATGTATTGATATGCTTCCTTAATATTTTCTTCCAGATCTCTATTCTCACATTGAACTCTTTCCAAATCTTCAAGGACTGATTTGAGTTATCCATTGATGTCAACTATACAGTCTTCTTCAGTAAATCCAACAGCAGGAATTTCTTCCAAAGGGATAGGATATCTCCTAGTCGCCATGTGTTCACACTTCAAGATCTTCCTCAAGTGGTTAAGCTTCATCCAAGGAACCAGGCTTTGATACCAATTGTTGAATACCCAGAATACTGAGAGGGGGGGGTGAATTAGTATTCTCTTAAAGCACTTAAGCATTTAAACATTCATTCCACATAGCATATTTAATTTGTAGTAAGAAAGGAAAGAATGAAAGAAACCATCAAAATACATAACACATAAACACCAGATTTTTACATGGAAAACCCAAAAGGGAAAAACCATGGTGAGGATTATCTCACAATATATTATAATGCAACTGGTTACAAGTTGATACAAATGGTGGACTCACTGTCCAAAAGAGAAGTGCTCACTACAGGTGGCTTACTGCCAAAGGACTCACTGTCTTGAATAGAAAGACATAGAAGATGGGGTGGCTCACTACCAAAAATGAACTATTAGTAATGCATTTGACTTATATTGAAGATATAGTTCCACTGAAGCTCAAAATACTGAATTAAACACACTTCATCTTCACCACAATCTTATCTTATCCTTTTCTACATTAGATTTCACACACACACACACACACTTAGTTGTTTTTCACACTCACACTCCTCACACAAGAAATCAATCTTGTTTATATACCACAATCAAGAAAAACATCAAACAGGTCGGCATGATAGATGTAATATGTGACTCCTTGACCTGTCGACACAAAACTCAATCCCATATGCTTTGTAGAGAGAATCAAAGCATGTAACACATTAAGATAGGTCATCATAACCTAAAATTATTCCCACAATTCTTCTCCATACATAATTCAACTCCTCACAACCTCAAAGCTTTTTGGTCAGCACCATTGGTGAAGTAACAATAGAATGAACCAACTATTTGTTCAGAGCTCAACATGTGGACCACCAAAATGCTTACCACTTGGAGAAAACATATCTCTTACATCTATAAGCTTATTCTCAAAGCTGTATAGCACACTATTTATTTGCGGTGGAATGTGGAGCATTCCAACATACCACTAATACTACCATTACATTGCTATTACAGAGTCCAATACTCTGTCAACTTTATCTTCTACTGTGGAGGACTTCAAGACTTGAAATTTTGGATTTAAACTCCTTCAGTATGTACCATAATTAACTTACAACCACATGACAAGATTCTTCATAGTAGAGCAATGCAGACCCAAAAATTGGTTCCCTAGACACTGAAGATAGTGCTCCAAGACTTAGACAAATTTGTACAATAATTGGTACTTTAGCCTTCTCCAAACCAACACAACTACTTCCCTAAAATGGGTTTCCATCAATTACAACACCATATACTATCATGTTCTACTATATCCATCAGTCTCTCATTTTAGCTCATGTCGCCAACACAAACTTTAATGACAAACTTCCAACAAATCCACCACCAGGGAAAAACTCAAACAATAGACAAAACCTCACCCAGAGACCTTATAGAAACCTCGGTCCAATGAGTCAAGATCCTTAAGGCTGAGTATTCAAAAATATGGCCAAAACAAAATTAAGGAAAATCTAGGGCATAGGGAAATCATTTCATTGACAAGATTGAATCAAACTAGAGGGCATCACAAAATTCCCCTCATCTAAACTTCCACCAAACATTCAAGCCTCCCTTGCCCTCATCATCCAACATGGCAAGTATCAATCACATAGGTGGGATTACTATAATGCAAAATCAACCACAAACGATCCCACTCAATCTTCAAAACATGAAGATGAAACCATCTAGTTATCCAACTTTTTAAAGATATCAACAATCTAGCATACCCCTTCAACAAGCTCAACAAGCTCCACCTAAAGGGATAATGTTTGGAGGAATAAGATCCGCTATGAATAAGCCCCTCTTAGGAACATACCTTGAGTATTTAAAGGAGCATCTTGACTATAACATTCATTATGTCATATTACCACATCTTCTCCCTGAGATTCCAAAATTTAAAGGAGAGGGTGATACCAACTCTCATATGAAATCTTACGTCACAGTAGTGCGAGAACTCCTTCCTTGGGAGGGAGTGGTAGAAAAAAATTTCTAAAGACTTTGGAGGGTATCTCTCTAGATTGGTACTATTAACTTCTAGAAGTAGCAATCCACTCTTTTAGGCAACTCATCAATAAATTTGTGGCTTCCCTCAACATAAAAAAATTGTTCAAGATAAGAATATGATAATTTTTAACAATTAAACAAGAATACAATGAGTCAGTCAAACACTTTATCGCACGATGGAGGAAAGTTCTATATTGCTCAACTAATGCACCAAACATGGATCATAAGGAACTTTGTGATCTCTTCTTACATGCTCTCAACAATGACATACGATAAGGAGTTCAAAAACTCCCTTACAGATCATACAAATAAGTGATTAAAAGTGTCCTTAGAACTGACCAAGCCACTATTAATAGTGGAACAAGGGAGTATGATGTCAATGGAAGGTTGATGAACCATGATAGAAATAACGAGTCCTTGACAATCAACCAAAACATAGATGGGTCAACAAACACTTCACCATCCAAGAACAATATTCATGCAAATTTGGGGAATGAAAATACCAACAACTATCCCGTTAGAATCAACAAGTAGTCATACAACAATCATCATAAGCCTCGCGATTAAATGATAATGATAAATACTACCCATTTCACAAGAGAAGGGGGCAGGATATCAAGTCATGTCAAGAGTGTCATCACTTCATATTAAATAGACAAATTCTCACAAGATGAAAGAAATAGTCCCAAAAGCCATCAAAATGACTTTGATCAAAACACCTTAGGCCTTGTGGAATTAGATAAAGATCGAGAGATTTGTGTCACCCAAGGACTAGAATGACCAGATGACACCTTCAAAAATTCAAATTTTTCTCACATGTTAGAACTTCTCAAGAGTTCTCCTACACAAAAGAACTCTCCCCAATTCCTTAAATCTAGGCCATCTAGTTCAAAACACTCCAAATGAAAAGTGTTCTTCAACATTTGACTTTGAAAAGTTACCCTTAGATGATGACATAAATAAACAATGTGATCTCCCCCTCTTACTAATTGCCCATGTTCATGACTATTCCATTAAATGTGTAATGACCGACAATGGGTCTACAATCAACATGGCCTCTTTTTCTCTTCTTCAAAGAATGGGTTATGACAAAATTCAAATCACAAAATAAACTTTCATCTTTAGAATTCATGATAACCCAAACATTCAAACCATGGGTAAGGTCAATCTTCAAATCACATTGGGTCCCAAAACTCTCCCAACTAAATTTTATGTCATCAATGAAGAAACCACTTACAACATGTTCCTAGGAAGGCCTTGGATCCATAGGATGAGGGCCATCCCCTCTACATTATTTCAAGAAATACACTTCTTGCATATAGGACAAACCCATGTCATCGAAGGAGACCCTGATCCTTTCAATATTTATAGATTTGAACAAGTCAAAAGGAAAGGAAAGACCATAGAAACCACCAATGACCTCAAAATCAACACTTTTGAAAAAGAGACATCAAAACAAATTACAAACATAGCCAAGACCTCAAAATATATAGGAAAGGGGGCAACATGGGAATTCCCCTTCAATCTCCACTCAACAAAGTCTTATGCTCCATTCAAATTAGTGACCATTCCTATCAAGCCATATATGAGAATCCATATAGTTGAGACCACCACTAAACAAAAAGGAGAAGTGGAACCCACACAGAAACTAGGAGAGTCAAAATCAATTCCAGTTGCCCCTCAAAAGTTTAAAACAAACATTGAAACTTGACAAGAACAAAAAATGATAAAGCTAAGGGGCAAATCATCAAACAATGAAACATGTGAGTACACAAAACTTCTCACTAAATACAAATATATTTTTACACCAAGTCTTTGAGTGTCCTTGCAAAGAATTTCTAGTGAAGTTTAGACCAAATTGGATAGATCCATATGTAGTTAAGGAAGACATCAAACAATATTCTTACCTCTTGTGAATTATGAAAGGAGAAGAGTTAAACATATCAAGACATTGTAAAAGCCTATAAAATTCAAAAATATCAAATAATTTGAAAATCCATATAAAAAGCATAAAATCATGAAAAATCAAAATTTTGGATTCTTCATTCTATTCCATCATGCATTTTGTGAGTGTCATGCTCTTGTTCTATTTTTTGTAATAAGGAGTCTAAGGTTGTTTAGGTATAGGTTGGCCCACTGAGCCTTTGAGATCCCATAATAAATCATGTTTACCATTATCACCATTCTTATTTCACATTTCCCAATGATTCCAATCAAAGCCTAGCTCTTAGCTTCACATTGATCATGGTCTTAATGATCCATGCTATTAAGTCTAAGAAAAGATAGTCTTCAAACCTATAGTACTCAAAAGAAGCTTCCAAGTAGACCTCATCCATTTCTCCTTTGTAGAAGGGAAGTTTAACTAGATAATGAAAACTTTTGGTGGTGCTCAGCCCCTTGTCTTTCCTAGACAAAAATATCAGGAAGATCATAACTATGAAGGAAGCAATCTAACAAAGAGAGTGTAAAAAAATGAGTGATCCAAAAAGAAAAATATATATGAGAAATCATTAGAAGCATCAAAGCATCTGAATATCCAAAGCATCTAGAAAGTCTCAAAGAAATAGCAATAAAAAAATCAAAAAGTAAAAAGAAGAGAGAAAAGAAAATACAAAAAAAGAAAAAAAGTGAAAAAGAAAAGATTGTTGATGTTTGTACTCTTGAATGGAGATGTGACAATCTATTAGAGAAAGTAAGGTATAAAGCGCACACACACACACACACACACACACACACACACACACACACCAGCTAAGCAATACTAGGAGTCTAGCTATCTTTACGGCCATCTTCTATTCTGGACCCTTTTCCTTTACCCCAAGTCTATCTTGTTGCCAATCCTTCGATCTAAGTCTAGCGAGTGCTAATAAAATTTGTTATTTCTCTAAGTTGAAAGCTTGTCAAAGTGTTTTGTCTAGATAAGGATCAATGTTTAGCCTTTAGCAAAGCCCAAAATTTAGAAGCATTCCATCTCCTCCCCATCCCCACTTGAGTCCCAAATCCTATCTCAAAGGTTTAATAGGTCTCCTATGCTAAGGTAATTTGTAATCCCCTAAGTCAAAAACATTACTAAAGAGTAGTAACATTATTTGTTCCATTTACATGCATCATATTGAAAGGAAAAAAAGTAAAAAACATGTCATAACATCATCACATTCATAGCACTTAGAATATAGTACTTTGCATTTCATATTTGTGAATCACATCCAGACAAATTACATCTTATTCATATCATAAAAAGACAAAAAAATTGCATCATTCATATGTGATCATCAAAGGTATTCATTCTCATAAGAAAAATAAAATCTCTAGCCTACCATATGCACAAGATGGAAAGTGAAGTATAATATGTCGACTGAGGATATATATAGATCTCAACCAATCACATCAATAAGTGCAAAATAATGTCTAAGCAGAAGTCACTCCTCCAAGTCAAAGAGAAAAATTGTGTAAGTCTCCCAATGCAAGAAGGAAAGGGTCTAAATCTATTAAATAACCATAGGTATCACAAAGACCTCAGGGAATGTTAAGTTAGACCTTTGAAAAATCTTCACAAAAACCATAAAAATTAGAAAGTTGAAAAAATCTAAAATTGTAAAACCTCAAAAATCCCTAAAAATTGAATATGTTAATCAAAATATATAATAAAACAAAACCATGTCCTCCTCTATAGCTTAGCATGTGTTTCATTTCCATAGTGCTCTTGCACCCTTGTTTTGTGTGCTTTCATCCCTACAAGTCTCCTTGGAAAAGCAAACAACTAGGTGAACTTGCGACACGATATATGGTACAAATACGAGAAATCAAAAATAGGTAGGCCTATTTTGGGAATGGTACCTACCTTTCATGTAGACTACCATCCCTAAGGGGTAATATATGTAAGCACTAAAACAATTCTTGAGCTTCCACGAGGACCATATGATGATGTATAACCCTAATCACGTACATAGAAGCATGAATATAATGCCCTTTCAATAGTGCTTCTCTTGGCAACATGTCGACATCAATTTCTTTCTCCAATGATTCTTCTCATTCCCAACTTTTCTTCACTTTTTCCTTTCTCAACCATCCTTCTTCAGTATTTTTGACCTTGCCTACATAGCTATTTTTCATTGTAGTGAGATAATTTCACCTTTCCCATGTTCATTTCATCTCTCCACCCCCAAGAGGCCTTAAAATGACCTCCTAGACCAAACCCATATTTCAGGATTGACTTAACTTTTGTCGATTCCGGATCTCCACCTATTATTTTCAAATCTCCACCAACGACCCTACTTGTGCAAGTGGAGATCCTATTTAACTCATATGTTTGGATTAGCTCCAATGAAAGATGACCTTGTTTTCACTCCAAGACCCCTCTATAACTCCTAATTTTCATCTAGATTCCTTCCTCTATGGGTCACCAATGGGTCTCTACCTAGGGATTTGACCTAGTGAAAGTGGAGATCCTATTTAACTTGTCTGTTTGGCTTAGCTCCAGTGACATATGGTTTCCTTTTCCCTCCAAGATCATTATACAACCCTTAATTTTCACCCAAACCCCTTCCTCTTTGGTTCACCAATGGGTCTCCACCTGGAAACCTTGGGTCACCACCTAGAGATTTGACTTGGTGAAACTAGCGACCCATTGGAGATATAGTGGTGACCTTTCCATGTTTTTGAGCATGATTTCTTCTTCAGTTTGGGCCCAAATTTACTCCAAGTTGAGCCCCGATTGGGTGAGTTACCTTCCCTAATTAAACATCAACTTTTTTGACTGATTCAAGACTCCTAATCACTCCATTCTAACTCACAAATAAATTCTTCTTATCTCCCCATCAATCTCATGCTAACTCCATTTCTTCTCCTGTGAAAGGCTATAAAGGCCAGTTCACTCCCTAATGAACCCAATTCACTCCTCAATCAAGCTTTTTAACTTTTCAATCAAAGGATTTTATTTATCAATCAATTTTCCCCTCTTATGTGCCTCTCCAAACTATAAATACCCCTCATCTCTCCATTATTTCCCAAGTTGGAGAATACTCTTCTCATTTTTGTAATCTTTTTCAAGATTTTTTACAAGCCTTTGAGCCTCTTTCTTCATTTCTTTCTTTAGTTTTTTGAAGCTTCAAACCTTTCATTTCATTATATTCATTATTGTAAAGCTTCAAATCTTTCCCATAGAAGGCAAATCCATTGTTGCAGTGAATTCTCAAGATTTTATTTTCTCTCCAATTAGCATTCTTATACTCTTGTAGGATGTAGGTGCCTTTTTATTTAGTATTTTGTTGCCCAATCCTTCAAAGGCTTCATACAACATTGTTATGCTAGTGAAATTCCCAAGCCCAAGTGCTTCAAAGATTTCAAAAGCTCTCCCCAATTTATATCTTTCTCAAGCTCATTTGCTTTCTTCCCAATGTGATTGATTATTTGAAACAACTATAAAAACTTAATAAGCTACCAAAATTACTCTAAATTCTTACTCAAAGTCAAATCACCAATGAAACTAGGAAAAATACAGAAAACATGAATTATACCTTGAAAACTCTAATTTATCCTTTGTGTTCCATTGTCTCCTATCTCCTCAAGATCTTGTTGATTATGATGGTGCTCTCAGAATTGAACTTTTTTATTTTTCAAGATGACTATGAGATGAATGGAATTGTGGATTCAAATGCAATGTAAATAATTCCTACAATATAAGACTATGCTAATTATAATGATATGAAGCTAATGTAAAAGCTATTGATAATGATAGGATGAGGATAATGATATACAACTAAATGATACTAAGAAGCTAAAATGCTAATGCAACAATGGAGATTATGATAATGATATGCAAATGGGGGGCCAAAGGAACACTTGTATACTTGATAGAATTTCTGCAACATGCAAGTATGATAGCTCTTGTGATACAAAATGAAGGTGAGGAGCTTCCTTTTATAGGCAAAGGAGGGCTTAGATCCAAGTGTCAAGAGATCCATGGTTGAAGAATGGGTCTTGTGACATGTAGGGTCAAGATTGAATTGGTTGGATGAGGGGAGATATAGAAGGAAGATGTTCCTACTACATTGACAAGGAGCCACATGGTGAGATGCCCACAAAAACTATGAGAGAAAGGTGGAAGAACATGAGAGAAATATGTAAGAAGGGGTCTATGTTTGTTGGGATGTTGGAGGGAATATAGGATTTATGAGACAAATGTCTCATAGTCAACTTTGACCATGGTGATGTGGAAAAACCAATTTCTACAAAATAGGGATGGTTGAGAGGAAATAGGGTATGTGTTGAGAGGATAAATGCTTAGTTAAATATTATTAATATTTAATTTATTATGCAACATGGAGGTGAGGTGTCAAATGACATGTAGGATGACATGGATGAATGATGTAGATTTTAGAAATGTGACTTTGCCTTAGAAGAATAATTAAATAATTGGAATTATTCAATTAGGGATGACTTAAGAAGAATTATGATATTTAATTAAATAAATTAAGTTTTATTTAATTATTGGAGGAATAGGATGAATGTGAATCAAATAAATAAATCAGTATATTTATTTATTGATAGAGGAATAAGAATAAAATAATTATTAAAATATTTATTTAATTTATCTCGAGCTATTTTTAGGTGTATACATTTTGCCCCTCTTTGAGACAATGTGTTTTATCATATTGTTTCAAAGAATCAAAATTTTATGAGTATGATACATACCTCAGTTTGCCCCTGGTACAGGTTTGGTGTTGGTAGGATGCCCCCTCAGGAGATTGGTCGGGATGAATTTTTGGAAGAAAGACAGACAATCTCACAATGAAAAAGAATGAATGACACAATCCTCATGTGAAAAACACAAGTGATGAAAAGAACAAAAATGATGAAAAACATAGCATGCACATGCTATGTCAAAACACCTCCAATTAGGGTTGATATGGCTATAAATAGTGTTAAGGGGTCCCTTTCTTAGTCATTTGCACACCTATCATTAGAAGAGAGATTATAGAGAGCCCTAGAATAGTACAAAGCAAAGCAGCCTGAGAGAGGATGTAGATTCTAGTATTTAGCTATAGGTTCAAGAGGATCCATCGATTCGGGTGCCCATAGGAGTACATACCCCCAGTATGTATATGTTTAATTTCATGTGAAGTGCATTTATTAGGGTCAAAATCTAGGTCCAAAGTCAATAGTTTTATATGCGCAAGAATATTGTTTCTACACATATGATAAATCTTGTTACGCATGTGTTAAGAAATTGTGTATATGAGCACCAAAATCACGCATATGTGTAAAATTCGCATTTGATAAGTTTTTCTACACATATGATAAGAATATGCGCATACAATATGAATCTATGCATATGTTATTATGTTGCACATCTAACCCATTTTCCTGGGCATATATGATGAAGGTGTGCTTTTGATAGCTAAAGTTATGCATATGATTAAAATAAGTCATTTACTTAGCTGATAAACTGATTTGACATCATGATCGATGTTGGCCAACTGATAAGTGATCTTTGAGATTGATAGAATCTCAGAAATGATTGATAGGATAGCTAAGTAACTGATTTGATAGATTTGATAGAGTATGTAGCATAGCTGGTTGTTTGATTAACACACTTGTGTTATTGATCATAGGAAGAGCTAGATGTCATGATGTCTTGAGAGATATTTCCACTGACACAACTATTATGACCATACTTGTCAGAGACTGATCATTTGGTGCTAGGATCAACTAGATTGTGGTATGTGACTTTTATGCCTAAGATTCAGGCTAACCTGGGACTATTGACTACTTTAGCTAAGAGATGGCAAAGTGAGCACTGCACATTGCACTTACCTACTGGAGAGATGACTGTTACTTTGGAGGATGTATACTAGATTCTAAGGATTTTGATATATGGGGAGATGGTGGAGTATGAGCCACATTTAGGAGATGGACTTGATGAGTGCCATAGGGTTGTTGACGATGATGACATTGCGGGGACAGAGATCAGTTGGGCTGACATGGTTGACTATTATGAGCCCTTGCCATCTATATTAGTAGGATTGATTGAAGGCATGATCTTCCTTGATAGGAGATCACATGGATTAGCTATTAGATGGGTGAGGACCTTGGAGAGGATGGTTTTTGAAGGGACGCACTTTTCTTGGGGTGTCTGCCTACTAGCGCACATGTACCATGACTTGCATCAGTTTGTGTACAATGGTACCGTTAGTTTGTCTGCCAGGGTTTCTCTATTACAGATATGGGTATGGGGCCATATAGTAGTTACACAACCTATAAGCATGGGAGTGAGAGGTAGGGATCAACCATATGCTTTTATTTATGAGGGCAGTATTTCCCAGCCCAAGATGGGAAAGCTTAAGTACTGGTGGCATGCATTGGACAATGTAGATGCAGTGGATTGGCAACCTTACTTAGATTGTGAGCCATGGGAGGATGATGCGGCTGAGCTACCATTTTATTTTCAAACATGATGGTTGATAGGGAGGACCCCCTTTATTATTGATAGACATATTGTTTCTCATATGTTCTAATAGTTTGGTAGGATTTAGGGGATGCCCCAGGGTACTCCTATATTTGCTTGGATGCACAAGGAGCATCCTCAGTGGGGTCTTGTAGCATCTTATGAGTAGGCATGAGATGACTTTCTACAGATCCCATATCATACTTGGGATTTAAGGACTGATATTGTAGATGTAGGGATGACCGATGATTTTGTAGCATACTTTGTAGCTCATCCATTTCTAAGGTACTCAAGACCTAGAGAGTTAGCTCCATGGCTGGAGGTGGGGATGGGGCAGATGAGGCTCCACAGAGGAGGATATGATGGCGAGGTGGCAGAGGTAGTAGAGGTGGAGATGACGGAGGTGGCAGAGGAGATGGAGAGGATGACAAGGATGATGGAGGAGGTAGGGGGACAGAGGAGAGTCTAACAGAGAGTACAGAGGGCACCACAGTTGAGCCTTCACCACAGGTGCAAGATTAGGTCCATGATCAAGTACAAGATCAGGCATAGGTGCAGGTTCTTGTGTAGGGAGAGGGTGATGGGGAGGTGGTAGCACTACAAGCCTAGGTGGCTCAGATATAGGGACAAATTGGCCAGATGCAAGGGCAGATTGGTCAGATGCATGGGAATATTACCCAGTTGCAGGGAGATGTGAGGGAAGTGACCTTAGAGCGGGATACCTATATTAAAAGATACACTAGGGAAGAGGCCCTACTTTAGTAGGTACAATAGACTACAGCACAGGGTCCCAGTGGACAGACCATCACAGAGATGGTGCACGCAAGACAGGAGATTTTTTATTGGAGATCTTTGTATGAGCAGGCGGTGCCTCTAGAGCATAGAGAAGGTAGTTTCCACCCTATTTCAGATAGCAAATCTAGGCGGACATAGTCCGTGAGTGGAGGGGTTATGGGGCCGCCACCTCCTCGAAACCCACTAGGAATAGGGCCTTTAGGTTGTCAGCCTCAACAACCAGCACCTTCTGGAGGTAGTACCTCATAGACATACTGGGACACACATCATTTTGTATACATGTTATTTTTGATAGCTCAAGATACACTTCATGATATCATTGTATAGTTGGACATTTGTTTTTTTGATGATGATATATATATGTGTTCGATGGACTATATACATATGCACTATGGATGGATGTTTTCTATATGTTATGGTTATGCTTCTATTATGATGATTCTAACTTGTTGATTCTATGATGTGTATAGTACTTATGATATGATGCTTCTATAATTCACATGATGACTTATGTCTATGCGTAATGTTATCAATAGTGATCTTATATTATTATAGTGTATGATGACCTAACTCATATTCTGATGATTCCTAAATGCAATACATGATGTTTAATTTTCTATGTATGATGATCTAATGTGCAAATACTATGACAATGATATCTATGTTTTTTATTTTTGATGATAAATGTTATGCATAAGACCTATGTGGATATATGACATCACTATGTGAAATTGCTTTTAAAATCATGATCTAAATTCTTATTTAACTAATGCAATTAAATGATATGAACTTATGATTGGACATGCCTATGATATGCACAATGATGATGATTTATTTTTGTTATGCCAAGTATAATCAATCATGAATAAAAGATCACTTAGTGTAGACACCCTAAAATGACCATGTCTTCACATCACTGGCATTTCATCAATTCTTCCAAATCACCTGCATTTCAACATTAATTGAATAATCTAATTATTTAATTAATTTCATCAAAATCATTAATTTCTTCCAAAACTCCTAAAATCAACATTAATTGAATAAATTCTATTTATTTAATTAATTTCATCAAAATCAACTTTATTCTTCCAAAACTAAATAATTTTTATTATTTAATTAAATCGTATCGCCTTCTAAAATTCAAATCTACATCAATTGAATTAATTAATCATTTAATTAATTTATCTCTTTCAAATCCTCTTATCTACAATTAAATAATTTTCATTATTTAATTACATCAATTGTTCTTCCAAATTTAAATAAATCATGTAAATTTATTTAAATTATCTCAATCTCTAAAAATAAAATATAAATCAAATATTTTATGTATTCTTCTCATCATACACAAACAATTAAATAAATTTATTTATTTAATTTGCTTTTTTATCTTCCAATTCCTCTAAAAATAAATCTTGTTCATCATGCACACAAAATTAAATAATTTATTATTTAATTTATCTCAAATCATGCAAAAAGCAAATTACAAGTTGAGTTAATTGACTTAATCAATATTGTTTTTATCACTAACTCATAAATTAGAAAAAAAACATTTCTATTTTATGAAATCTAAATATATCTCATGTCTATTCCATGTCTTTGTTAAATCAAGCAATTAACTCAAACAAAAATATCTTTTTGTGTGACACATGTCAGGTGCACATTCATCATGAATTCTAGATTTATCTCATCCGTTGATTCCTTTGAATTTTCTGGACCGTTGATCGATCTTTATTGAAACCTATATAAACCCCCCTCATCTCCTTCACAAATCCTATTCGATAATTAAGCCTTATGATCTCTTCCATCATTTATTCACAGACATTCTAGCGCATTGAGCATACATCACATCATTGAGCACCCTTGAGCACTTTGAGGACAAAAATAATCTACATCCGCTTGTTGCAAACATCGTTTCACAATTTGAAGAGCAATCCACATTTGACCAAGAGATCCAAACAATCTAGGTGATAGCTTCTTTGTTCGTAATTTGATTTATTCATTGATTTGGTTATTGCTTAGATAGATCTTTTGATGTTATGGGTAATTGAGTTGTTATTATCATTACTTTGTGATCTTATCATTCAACCTCTCAATTTTTCCTATACACACTTAGAATAAATAGAAGAATGATTTTGGCTAGAAGAATAACT
Organism: Cunninghamia lanceolata; assembly: GCA_027924645.1. Lineage (NCBI taxonomy): Eukaryota > Viridiplantae > Streptophyta > Pinopsida > Cupressales > Cupressaceae > Cunninghamia > Cunninghamia lanceolata. Next base: position 348,318 of record BSBN01000204.1, on the reverse strand, counting down.
TAGAAGAATGAAAGAAATGATTTAGCTCTAATCCATGAAGAAACACAAGAGAGATAACTTATGAAATCATAACTTGGAAAATGATTACTTTGAAATGCTTATAAATGGAAATGAAATGCAAACCTAATATGCACAAATGAGACCTAGTCATCTTGTACACAAATATTTGAAGTGCTTTTTTCATCATTGAGCTTTTAAAAATGTTGTAAGGAAATACAAGCATCTAGGTATAATTAGACCAAGATGACCTGAGTATCACTTACATGGATTTTGATTTAGCAAGTTAATACAAGCATCTAGGCATAATTGAACCAAGATGACCTGAGTATTGCTTGCATGCATCAACAGACAAAGATTGTACTCTTTCATGCTAAAACCCATAACATCCTCGATGATCCTTTTCTAATCATGTATTTAGGCAAGTCTTCACATTACTAAAGATTAATCCACAAACAACAAACAAATGAAAATAATCATGCCCCATAATAGCTTCTCTAGTCCTAGACATCCTTGAGTAGCATAGGAAACATGATAACAACAAAAAAAATCAAGACATAAGACTTACACTTACAACAACCATTAAATCTTCTTGTCATAACAAATATAATCATCCTGATAGTTTAGACAAGTTGTCGTTTGTCTAGTATCAGTTAATGTCTTGTGTCAAGATTTTGTTTAAAAGTTTATTGTTAGGTTGTTTGTTGTCCAAAGATAATATCATAATCTAGATTGTCATCCTCTAGATTGTGGCACTTAAGAATCCAATTCTATAACTAGGTCGAGCATTTTTTCCCCAGTCAAGTAAAGGACCTACTTATTATGGATGAAAATATATGGATGAACTGATGAGGGACTCGATGGGACGAGCCCTGAGGGACTGACCTAGTGCCTCGGGGGCTCATCGATGATGGCCTTACCTATGTGAAAGTATAGAGGCAACGTAGTTCAACCATGTAGACTCTATGTGACTTAAGACCTAGGGGGTGGGAAGCCTCGGGCGCTCTTCGATGATGGCCTTGCCTACGTGAAATCTCAGAGGTGACGTAATTTGACCATGGAAACTAACACTGGTGATGGATGAACAAATGGAATGTAACAGATTACAGTAAGATGAGAGGTATGGATGGAAGCCTTGGGGGCTCATCAATGATGGCCTTGCCTACGTGAAAGCTTAGAGGCAACATAGTTCAACAATGATACTGACAATGGAGTTGTGGTAGATAACAAGATGGATGAAGGATTGGATGGACAACCTTATTTGATAAGGTGATAAAAGTGAGCAAGCAACAAACCATGATAAGTATCTTTATGCATTTTTATGGATGTGGAAGGAAAGATAGACAAAAACTGAAATCCTAAAGATGGAGGAGACTAGTTTATCACAAATAGTGTATGTTTCCAGGTTTTCACCATTTACTTTTATTTCACCATTTACTTTTATTTCACCATTTTTTTTTTTGGGGGGGGGGGTTTAATTATAAAACTTTTGAAGATGCATACTGTTGATGGGATCATAAAAAAACTCACCTTCTGATGTTGCTAACTGGTATTCTCTTGATCCATAAGCATCAATGATTACATAAGGACCAAGTAAATTTGGTTCAAACTTACCTTTCTTTTCTCTATCCTGTTGATTTTTGGGATTTTCCTTCAAAACTAGGTCACCAACTTGAAAGACTCTAGTTTTCACTCTATGATTGTAGCTTCTTGACATCCATTTATGATAGGCCTTGAGGTGATTAAAAGCATTTTGCCATTTTTCCTCCAACAACTCTAACTCCTGAAGCTTGGAAACTTGATACTCTTCATCAGTTATTAAGCCCTTTAATGATACTCACAGAGAGGGTAACTCGACCTTGATAGGCAAGATTGCTTCTAAGCCATAGAAAAGGTCATAGGGTGTTGCACCTGTGGGTGTGTGGATACTGATATGATAGGCCTACAAAGTAGGATTTAGCTGTACCTACCAATCACAACCAGCATCATTGACTATCTTCTTTAAGATTTTCAAGATTGTTTGATTAGACACCTTTGCCTGAACGTTGCCTTGGGGATAGTATGGTGTGGAGAAATGGTGTTGGATATGGAACTTGTCACAGAGCTCCTGACATCTTGATTGTTAAAAGGTCTTCCATTATCAGTGATAATGGATAGAGGAATTCCATAATGACAAATGATATAGTTTAGGATAAATGAGACAATTTGCTTCCCTGTGACATTGACTAAGGGTACGGCTTCAATCCACTTAGTGAAATATTTAGTGGCAGTTATTATGAATTTGTGACCATTAGATGAAGAGGGATGGATCTTGCCCACAAGGTCGAGTCCCCATTGACAAAAAGGCCAAGGAGTAGTTAATGGCTACAACTCTTGTGCCGGAGCATGTATGAGATTCCCATGAATTTGACATTTTCTTGCACTTCTTGAAAAAATGATAAGAATCAATTTCCATACTTGGCCAGTAGTATCCCATACACATAAGTTTCTTAGCCAAGGTAGGACCACTAGATGCATTCCACAAATACATTCATGAACTTCCATTAAGGTAGTTTGATATTCCTCATGCTCTAGGCACCTAAGGAAAGTACCATCAAGGCCTCGTCAATAAAGGGTGTTGGCAATTATGGTATAACGAGTAGCTTGATGGATAAAATTTCTTCATTGATTATTGGATAGGCCAGGTGGCAATGTGTTTTCTTTTAGATAGGTATAGATGTTTCCATATAAAAAGGAATCAGATCCTACTATGTGACATAATTCATGTTTCAGGTTATCATATGTAGGATTAGACACTGGCTCCACTAAGAGCTCATAACATGGCTGATTTTCTAGTATATCCAGGAGTGAGGCAATAGTTGCCATGGTATCTATAGCTTTATTCTCTAGTCTAGGTATCTGTTCAAAAGAAATCACAACAAAATACTCTTTGAAGGCATCTACCATATGCTTTTAAGGTATTAACTTATCATCCTTGGTCTGATAACCATCATTTACCTGGTTGATGACAATTTGTGAATCTCTATAAACATGCAGCTCTCAAAATTTCCATTCTATAGCCATCCTGAGACCAATGACTAATTCTTCATATTTTTTCATGTTGTTGGTGCAAAGAAATAGTAGTCTATATGATTTTGGTATGGTATCTCCTTGTGGTGTGACCAACAAAATACATGCTCCTGAACCATGTTGTGTATAAGATCCATCAAAATAAAGCTTCCATGCTTGAGTTGTTATGTTGAAGATGGATTCATTTGGAAACTCAAAAGTTAATGGATTTTCATCATTCAATGGTGCATCAACTAACTAATCTGTAATCACTTGTCCTTTCATTTCTCTTCTATCCACATATTCAATGTCAAATTCACTGAGAATCATTACCCACTTTGATAATCTTCCTGTCAGAGTTGTCTTACTGAGTAAATACTTCAACGGATCTATTTTGGCTACCAACTTGATTGAATGAGTTAGCATATAACGCCTTAGCTTTTGAGATGCAAAGACTACGGCAAGGCATGCTCACTCAATAGGTGTATATTGTAGCTCATATCCTACTAAGGTCTGACTGATGTAGTAAATAGCCCATTCCTTTCCTTCATAATCATGTTATGCCAGTAGAGCTCCTAGAGCGGTTGTTGTAGCTGAAATATAAAGCAATAGTGGTTTGCCTTGGATTGGTGGCATCAATATTGGTGGATTCATCAAATATTCTTTCAAGAGTTGAAAATCTTGTTCACACATCTCATCCCATATGAAAGGAATATTCTTGTGAAGTAGATGAGTGAAGGGATAACATTTGTCGACTAACTGTGAGATAAACTAGTGGATAGATTAGAACTTTCCTTGTAATGATCTCAATTGACTGATATTTTTAGGAGGTGGCATTTCTATTATAGCTTTCACTTTTGTTGGGTCCACCTCGATTCCATTTGCTAAAACTATGTATCCTAAAAGCTTGTCGGATGTGACTCCGAACACACACTTCTTCAAATTCAAATGAACATTGAATTGCTCCAGTCACTGAAAGCTTTTGTCTAATACTTGTAGATGTTCTTCTCGTGTGAGTGATTTTCCTAGAATATCATCTACATAATCTTCCATAATGGTGTGCATCATATCATGGAAAATTGTGGTCATTGCTCTCTAGTATGTTGCTCCTACATTTTTCAATCCAAATGGCATCAAATTCCAATAGTATGTACCCCATGGGCATGTAAAAGCAATCTTGTGCTAGTCTTCTAGCGTTATTTTGATTTGATTGTAGCCAAAAAATCCATCCATTAAAGATAACATAGTGTGCCCTACTGTCAAATCTACAATGATGTCTATATTGGGTAAAGGAAAATCATCCTTAGGACATGCTTTATTCAAATCCTTAAAATATGAGCAAAGTCTGATTCTCTTGTCTGGTTTAGAAATAGGAACAATGTTGGAGATCCATTTAGGATAATCAATTAATCTGATAAAACCTACATCCAACAATTTTTTCAACTCTTCTTTGACTAAAAGTGTTATATGCAGATGCATCTTTCTTAGCTTTTGTTTCACTAGTTTGGATCTTGGAGTTAGTGATAAATGATGCATAATGAGATCTAGATCAAGGCCAGGCATATCCGCATAGGACCAAGAAAAATTAATCTACCTCTCTTTAAAGAATTTGATGAATTCTTTCTTTTCTTGCTCTGATAAAGATTCTGCTAGATAAATTATCTTCAGGCTATCCTCTGTACCAATATTCACTGGTTCTAATGGTTCTATTAAAACTGAAGACCTCTCCTGATGTGTAGGGTTGGGGAGAGTGTCAATCCTTTCATCCTTTGGTGCCTCAGAGAGGTTTTCACCATCAAATGTGTCCTTTATTTTATTTTTTTCATGATCTAATACTGCCACAGAGCGATTTTCACCATTAGATCCATTTTTTTATTCTTATATATTTGTGACTAAAAGGCTTGGCACTCTCTCTAAAATAAGCCATTCTATTAAGTTCTATAGTGAAGCTGGCTTTATGATCTCTTGAGGGTAGATGATCCCTAAATTCTAGATAGTCAATAATAGCATCATCATTTTGAAAGGTATCTAGTTCAGGGGCCTCTTGTTGTTCCCAATCTATAAGTTCAAGATGTACTAGTGGAAGAGGATCATCTGGTTGGTCTAAATCAAGGGCAATAATGGTTAGGACACAAGAGTTCCTTAGGTTTATGGTGGTATCTACAAAGTCTAAAACAATACTCTCCTCAAGATTATCTATCATGTGAGATATCTGACCTTCCTCGTGGGACTCACTCTCGATATTTTGCAACTTGAACTCTAGTGGTCTAGACCTTGAACTTTGTCCCTCATGGTATGTATTGGTGGAGTTGTGTGATTGAACTACATCAATATGCTTATCTTCACAAGATAACTCAAAAAGACTTTCCCATTCCCATTCATTAGAATCTATTTCACTTCCCTCTTGCAATTTATGAATTTGCTCCACTAGATTTGTAGTAGCCTTTTCTTTGACCTTTCCCTTATATCCTAGCCTTTTAGTGTCTAGGGTAGACAATGAAGAAGGTTGTATGGGTTCAATAATTCCTTCTTTTCTTAAACCTATGGGACAGTGACCATCATATCCCATTTTCTTCAAAATAGTGAAACTTGTGCCATATTGTTCAATTGGTAATTGTGGTTTTTGTGACTTAGGTTCACTTTCTTCTTCCTTGAATAACCATTGGAGGATGTCTTTTTCTTCACTCTCTTCTGATAGATTACACCATTTGATAAAAGGACCTTCATGATGCTTCAATGACTATTGTTTGGACATAGATGGTTTGCCATAGGATTTGGGTGAAAGGGGTAATTGTGCGATACAAAAGGATTGTTCAATGGTATACTCTTTGACACCCTTGTCCTTGAGCTTGACTTTCATTTTAGTAGATTTAGATGTAGAGACTAGTGAGCTTGTATCAACATGAGATGTAGATGATGAGGCTGCACGGTTAGTGGGTTTGATGGTATTGCAATATTGAAATGGATTGGGATCACCTTGGATTGTAATCTCTTGACCATTATACGAGAATTTTATACATTGATGATAGGTAGATGGTATGGATTTCATTGCGTGAATCCAAGGGCATCCAACGAGAATGTTATAAGCTAAATCCATGTCAAGGACTTGATAAACAACATCTTTTTGAATTGGTCCCACTCTTATGGGTAAGAAAACAGTTCCTTTAGAAGTTCTTTCCTCTTCATCATATCCTTTGATAGTGATTTTCTTCTTTGAATCAACAACATTTTCAGAAAACCCCAATGCAAGGATTAATTTTAAGGTACACATATTTAAACAAGCTCCTCCATCTATAAGGACTCATTTGATTCTATGCTTATGAATGAGTACTTCAATGTGGAGAGATGCATAATGAGGTTGGTGAATGGCCATATCATCATTTTCGGTGAAAGATAGGAAATGAGGTGTGGTGAGATGTCCCACCATGGCTTGAAATTGCTCTTGGTCTAGATTTGTTGGCATGGTGGTTTCTAGTAGAGATTTGTCTAGGATAGCTTTGTGAGATGGTGAAAAATGCAAAATCTCTAATATGGATATGTTTGCAAGTGTCTTTTTGAGTTTCTCTAAGACATTATATTGGTTTCATATGGAAGATGGCTTGGGTGGAGCTCCTTGAAGAGTAATATTTCCTCGATGAGTAGTAACATTACAATCAGGCTTGTTATTAATGGTAATCAGATTGACATGTGAATCACATTCAGATATATGATTAATGGTGTATTCATAAGATACTTTCGTGTAATTAGTGTTATTACCACCATTATTGTTTGTGTTTGAGAAACTTCCCTTCTCATAGTTAGGAAGTGGATTCTTAAATGCCACATGTTCTTCATTAGATGTATGACCATCTATTGATATGTCCCCTCTGTCTATTAAGTCTTGAATTGTATTTTTCAACCTTTGACAATCATTTGTTTTGTGACCTTTGCTTGTATGAAACTCGCAAAAATTAGAATCTTTCCACCATGAAGGTTTGAATTTGGGTTCATATTCTCTTTCTATAGGAAGCATAATGAGATTATTTGCAATGAGTTTCCTCAATGCAGATTCAATGAATTCTCCCAATGGTGTAAATCTTCTACGAGGTGGATTGAAGTTTGTTGGTCTCGGTTCATTATTGGTTGGTTTGTTTGAAGAATCCTTGTTTTGTGGACTTGATAAATTGAATATGGGTTGTGTTGGTTTGACATGTTTGGCATCTACAACCCCATCATTCACAATGTTCTTGTTTTTGGTCCAAAACCTAGATTTATCCATGTTGTTGTTTGAACTAGGAACACCCTTATAGATTTTAATTTGTCCTTTGGCTATCAATGCTTTTTCTATGAGTAATCCCATCTCAATGACCTTACTAAAAGAAGTAGGACATTGGATTTGAAGTTGATAGCTTAAGTCAGGATTTAAATTATGGAAAAATAGTTCTATCATTTGTTTTTCGGGGATGTGGTAGGGACATTTACTTGCAAGTTGTCTCCATCTTTGCAAGAAAGTGGCAAAGGATTCTCCACTCTTTTGTTTAGTGTTACAAAGATCTAACATTGATATAGTGTGCTTAATGTTATAGGAGAAGTGAGCTACAAATTTGTCCACTAGTTCATTAAATGTTTGGATTCCGGGAGGTAAACATGAGAACCACTCCATGGCTTGACCTCCTAAGCTACGTGGAAAGAGTCGCATTAGATAAGTATCATTGTGAGCAACTTCTAAACATGCAACACTAAATTCTCTAATATGGTCACATGGGTTACCTTTTCCCCTATATTTATCAAACTTGGGCACTTCAAAATTAGAAGGGAAAGGTACCATAACCAAGCTTTTATTAAATGGATAAGGAGATATGTCCTCTAATGAATATCGTTTTGTTTAGGATTTGGTTTGTAGATCAACAAATTGTTGTTACAAAGCTTGGATTTGTTGGGTAAGTGCATCTAATGGATTTGTATCATCCTTAGTTTGCTTGTTCTTAGGAGCTTTAGTTTCTTTTGTTTGAATTATTTCTCTCAATTTAGTAATGTCAAAATCAGGAGGTAACTTTGCTCCTTGTTGTGCAAGCATAAGGAAATACTTGTGTAGATCTATTGATATGACCTTATCCATTAGTTTTTGAAACCTAGGATCTTGTTCAGCCTCTTCAATTTGTACTTGGGAAATTTCTCCTTCATCATCACTAGTAGGGTGTACACTACCATTGAATAGATCCATTTATTTTCATCTTTTTGCTTGAGCCACAGTCTCAACCATACAAAGTTGATATGAATGATGTTGAATGAAAGGTGTGTTGATATAAATGATGTTTTGGGTGAAGGATGGTATGATTAGATTGAATGTGTTGATGGTAAGATTTTCTAAGGGTTGTTTTGATCTTTGTTCAAACTATAATCTTGAGCTATGATATATGGCTAATAAAGTGTGATCCAAAGTAAGTCAAATAGGGATGATAGAAATCACTATGATGGATACTAACTTTGTCAAGATTTTTAGTGTAGTTCCTAGATAAAGGATGATGGATCTTGATAGGGAAACTAACTAAATTGTTTGTTTGAATAAGAAGATCTCTATAGCACTTTTAGGAAAATCTTGTTTTTGTTTTCTTGGGGAAGGCTAAGTATGAGATGTAAGTGGAATGTTTGAAATAGATATGAGATGTCTGTGTATGGTTTGAATGACCTTAGAACTAAAATCTATGACAAAATGGATAACCAAAAGTGTTAAGTTTGTTTGTACTAGATCTCGGGAACAACTCTCTATTGTGGATGCGTAGTTTCAAATGCGTAGAAACAGTGTGTGTATGCATAGGAATAGGAAATGTATGCATAGTTTTATATGCACAGAGATAGTGATCAAATGTGCAGTGATAGGGTTTAAATGCGCAGGAAAGTTATATGTGCAGAAATGGTATATGTACAGCAAAACTATTTATATGTTCAACATAAGCGTTTGAATGCACATAAATGATATATGAGTAGCAAAAGTGTTTATATGCACAACAGGAATTGGTAAATGTAAAATGACTAAATTTGATCAAGTTTGTTTGTTTTTGGCATGTTTTTCTAGGTAAACTATTGGTTTTGTGATGATTTTATCTATTTTTAGGGAAGAAAACACAACAGACAATAAAGTACAATGGCCATTTGTGACATTTAGTGTATGTTCAAGACTTATAAAAAGCCCAAGTTTTCACAGGTCTAAAACAATTTGCAAATAAAAAACACTTTTTATCCCTAAAGACAAGGATTCATTGCGGTACATTAGCTCACAACTTAAATCTTCGTCGACTCAAATGCCATCACATAGATAAGCACATGTGAGAATTATATCGTCTTTGCAAGAGAGGACAGGTAGGGGTATCTCACCCTTTCCCTAGAAAGCTACAAGTAGCTTATGCTAAGCCAAGGATTACTGTCTCATCTCAAGGGAGGCAATGGTGAGTAATCTTGAGGACTTGTATCAATTCCCCTTGCACTGAAATTTACCACAACGTTTGGAGGTGAGTCAAGTGGACACTAAATACAAGGTTGCTAGTAACTTTGGGAGACCAACACCTTGCGAGCATGCAGAAAGATACTAAAAGATTTAACCAATACTACTAAGAGTATCATGTACCTCACACAATGCAAAAATCATTTTCACAAAGTGTTGGTATGCCTCTTTTTTATTTGGCACCGTAAGGCAAGGATGATGCTAGTTAGGACTTGGCTTTCACCTTATCCAATTTATATAGCAGTCTGAAGGAAAGGTCTGCTTAGAGTTGTCCCTTGGGGTGAGTATTTACTTTCCCACCAAGAAGGTTCTTCTAAAGGATAAAAAAGAAATGAGAAAGAGAGGGATCTAGTTTTTTGATCACCCAAGTTTGCACAAGGGGAGAGCATATACCTATCGCCTCACAAACATAGCAAACACTTCTTTATTAACTGTCTAGATTAACTTAAGTGTGACTAATCTAACAACACAAGATGCCATATTTGTATGATAATAGAAAAGGAAAGATAGTCAAATTTAGCCCCTAAATTAAAATTATGTTTTGATTGTATATAAAAATGGATAAAATTACTTCCCCCTATTTATGCTATGTTTTGATTGTATGCAAGATGTCCAATTAACCCTCCTAAATTAGACTATGTTGAGATTGTATGCAAGATTGTCCAATTAACCTTCCTAAATTAGACTATGTTGTGATTGTATGCAAAAAGATGGATATGAAGAATTACTTCCTCCTACTTAAGCTATGTTTGGATTGTATACAAGATGTCCAATTAACCCTCATAAATTAGACTAGCTATGTTTGGATTGTATACAAGATGTCCAATTAACCCTCATAAATTAGACTATGTTATGATTGTATGCAAGATTAGATGTGTACAATTACTCCTATTTTAAACTACATGGCACTAAATTATCAATGTAAGAGTAAATGCAACAATGATGTCTAAACCAAAGCCATAAACTTGCAAAAACAATTTATCAGTAGTCTGAGCTCACTCCTTTGGCATTCAATGATAGCTTGCAACAAAGGTTAGTATCAGATTAGTCAAAAACATATACTGAAACTGACAAATTTTAAATGCGTAGAAATAGATAACATATGCACAACAATATAAATCAAATGTGTAGGAATATTATATGAGCAACAATATGTGTCATATGCATAGTAACATAGGTCATATGTGCAGGAATACTATTTTTTGTTCCTGTAGGCTTGGTTTTTGGTACGGATGCGTAGGGCTGGAAGTCAAATGCACAAGAATGACCTGTTACGACTGTAAGGACACAAAAAACTCAAATTTGGATATTAAATTCAGGGAAAAGGCCCCATGGTGGGAGCCAAAATGTGATTTATTTGAAACAACTATAAAAACTTAATAAGCTACCACAATTACTCAAAATTCTTACTCAAATCCAAATAACCAATGAAGCTAGGAAAAATACAGAAAACATGAATTATACCTTGAAAACTTTGATTTATCCTTCGTGTTCTATTGTCTCCTATCTCCTCAAGATCTTGCTGAATATGATGGTGCTCTTAGAATTGAACTTCTTTATTTTTCAAGATGACTATGAGATGAATGGAATTGTGGATTCAAATGCAATGTAAATAATTCCTACAATACAAGACTATGCTAATGATAATGATATGAAGCTAATGAAAAAGCTATTGATAATGATAGGGTGAGGATAATGATATGCAACTAAATGAGACTATGAAGATAAAATGCTAATGCAAAAGTGGAGATTATGATAATGATATGCAAATGGGGGGCCAAAGGCATGTTTGGATACTTGACAGAATTTCTGCAGCATGTAAGTATGATAGCTCTTGTGATGCAAAATGAAGGTGAGGAGTTTCCTTTTATAGGCAAAGGAGGCCTTAGATCAAAGTGTCAAGAGATCCATGGTTGAAGAATGGGTCTTGTGACATGTAGGGTCAAGATTGAATTGGTTGGATGAGGGGAGATATAGAAGGAAGATGTTCCTACTGCATTGACAAGGTGGAGATATATGTGGGACAAGGAGCCACATGGCGAGATGCTCACAAAGACCATGAGAGAAAGGTGGAAGAACATACGAGAAATATGTAAGGAGTGTATGTTTTTTGGGATGTTGGAGGGAATATAGGATTTATGAGACAAGTGTCTCACAGTCAACTTTGACCATGGTGATGTGGAAAAACCAATTTCTACAAAGTAGGGATAGTTGAGAGGAAATAGGGCATGTGTTGAGAGGATAATGCTTAATTAAATATTATTAATATTTAATTTATTGTGCAACATGGAGGTGAGGTGTCAAATGACATGTAGGATGACATGGATGAATGATATGGATTTTAGAAATGTGACTTTGTCTTAGAAGAATATTAAATAATTAGAATTGTTCAATTAGGGGTGACTTAAGAAGAATTATGATATTTAATTAAATAAATTAAGTTTTATTTAATTATTGGAGGAATAGGATGAATGTGAATCAAATAAATAAATTAGTATATTTATTTATTGATAGAGGAATAAGAATAAAGTAAATATTAAAATATTTATTTAATTTATCTCGAGCCATTTTTGGGTGTATACACCCGAGAGGAGGACCCCACTACTAGAAGAGGATGAAGAGGTTGTCAAATCATGGATTCTTGAGGGTAGTGCAGAGACTCATGTGTCTTTCACAATCTAGGTTTTTCATGCTCTCTTAGATAATTAGATCACAATTTGCTCTTGGGAATAGTAGTCTTGTGTTTCAATTTCCTTGCTAGGTTCATTTAAAAGTTGATTAGATTAGTTTTCTTGAGTATTTTAAATTGTAATCCTAAATTAAATTTCTTGTTTTGCACTTTCAATTTTTAGATTAGTCTAAAAATCTCTTCTAAAATACCAATAACATAGTGTATATGCTATAAATCGAAATGCAAACAAGAACAAAAGAGACCCTATTCCAATGTCTACATAACTCAAGAAATAATCACAATAGTCAATAATAAAATCCAAAGCAAATAATAATGCAAGTTACCACACTACGATAATTATTCCTTGGTGTATTAATATGGGGATTGCTCTAAATGTAGTATAACCATGATTGCAAGTGGATGGATGATAGATCAAATGGATGTGAGGCGCTTCAACAAATGCTCAAAGCATTGGGAGATATGGATGCCAATGGTCAAAAATCATGAAGGGCTTGTGAAAAGGTGAAAGGGTGTATTTATAGCTCTCAACAAAAAATCAATCAACGGTGGAGAAAATTAAATGAAATCAATGGAGGAGATAAATTGAGAAGATATGAAGGAATGTGCATTAAGAGATAAATTAAGAGATTAATCGCTTTGTTGACTAAAGATAGGATTGATTTTCATAAAAATAGAATTTTTTTTCTATTTTATAAGTTGAATGATAAAAACAATGATTTAAAAACCAATTAACTCAACTCTTGATTTGCTTTTTGACATGCAATGAATAAAATTAAATAATAAATTATTTAATTTGTGTGCATGGAGGAAAAAGATATTTTTAGAAGATTTGAGAAGATAAATAGAAATTAAATAAATAAATTTATTTAATTTGTTGTGCATGATGGAGGAAAATAAGAAATAAATAAAATATTGATAATATTTATTTAGAAGATATTCAAAAAGTCAACTTAAATAAATTTGAATAATTTATTTAATTTTAGAAGAATAATTAGCCAATTAAATAATTAAAATTATTTAATTGTGTAGATGAGAAGATTTAAGATGTGATGAATTAATTAAATAATTGGCTTATTTAATTAATGGGAAAATAGAAGAATAAAGGTGGTGAAATGATGAAATTAGTTAAATACTTAAGAATCATTTAATTAATATTGGATTAAGGTGAATTAGAAGAATTTGATAAAATTGATTAAATAATTAATTTATTTAATTAATGTTGGATGAAGGTGAGTTAGATGAATTTGATGAAATACAAGGTGAATAGTGCAATGGTCATTTTTGGGTGTCTAAATTTTGCCCCTCTTTGAGACAATGCGTTTCACAATGTTGTTTCAAAGAAAATACTGATAATATGTGAGTGACAACTATGCCTCAATGTAACAGGTGATAGGATGCCCCCTTGAGAGGAAAACTAGGGAAACTAAAGAAGGGCTCCATTGACTCATGACAAGAAGAAAAGGCTAACGACGTGGTAGAAAGAGGTGCAGAAAGATGAGATCAAAAGGTGGAAGCTGACACGATGAAGAAATAAGGCTGACATGAAGAAAACTAGGACACAAGAGGGAAGAAATTAGGGTTGGGAGGCTATAAGTAGGGCCCAAGGGTCACTTTCAAGTCATTTGCATCCTCAGAGTTATAGATTCTTGTCTTCTAGTGCTTTAGAAATTTCTAGAGCTTAGCGCAGACCAGATTGCAGATATGGCAGGTATTCCATGAGCAGATCATCACACGAAGAGAGTTAGGATGCATGGTCAGCCAATAGGAGCACTAGGAGCGGTAAGTACCCCTAATCTAACCATTAAGTGCATTAAATAGGTTCATTAATGAGGGTAGGTTGTAGTTGTGACCAAAAGTGGTCAGTAGGCTAGAGCTACCCTTATGGAAAAAATTGCAACACTTTTGGAAAAAAGTGTTCACTTATGGAACGTGCAATGGCGCTTTTGGTCATGTTTTACAATAGAAAGAAATTACACCAATTGCATGATATTGTTGTTTTTCATTCATTTTGTAATGAAATATGTATACAATGTTGGTGTTTCATACATTGAGATCAAAAGAATATTTTAAATGTCCCACACAAGCCATGGGAATGACTAAACTGAGCTAATGCAACATGGAAAGCAAACTATACATCTAAAGATAAAATAAGGCAAAAAAACCCTTTAAATTTCTCGCCAACCTAGTTTGTAGTTTTTGAGAACTTTTCACCAATCCTAAGGCAATATTTTCATTTCTAGAATAGAGGGTTCAGTCAAAGATGCAAAAAAGAGATTGGCATGTGGCATGACATTACAAATGAGAATAGAGGTCTAAAAGAGCAGGATGAGATAGTGCTAGTAGAATGAAAGTGACCTCAATACACTTTTAGGTACAGCTAACAGTCGTATTGCTACCAAGTGAAAGGAGGTTTCAAGAGGGAACTTAGCTAACTATTATGAAGTGGAAAGAAGCTAAATGACTATCAAGAAAGGGGGAGCAGTGAGGTTTATCACTGTCATGGTATTTTCTTATAATAATGGGTAGTGATTTGCATTGTCAGAATGCATGCTACAGGGGTCAAGGTAGTAGTGGATAGAGATCTCTATAAAATGATAGCCAACACTATCATGAAGGAGTAGCAAGCATTAAAACATTAGGAACAGTCTATGGCTTGTGAGAAGAAAGAAGAATCAATCAAAGGGTGTAAACTAATCTCTTTTCTTAAACTTTGCTATGCACTCAGTATGGGCAGAAGCTTGTGATTGCCCTCCATTGGCAGAGTCTATAGTTCTAGATGATGCAACAAATTCTACTATTTTTTCCAGGGCAATTTGATACAAGGTTTATGGAAGGGGATTGTTTATCTTCTCGTGTCAATCCACAGTCACATTCTTCATGGCATTTTATAAATAATGATGAACTTGATACTGTTACAGAAGCTTTTCATTGGCATGCTCGGGGATCTTCACAGACAAGTAGAGAGTTTCCTTAATAGTTCTCATTGAAATAACAAAACAAAGGACTATTTTCACCATTTTTCTCATAAAAATACACAGATTTTCATGACATGAGGAGGTGAAACTTACCAAAAATGAAACAACAGTAGTATGCCCTCCAACATTGATAGTGAAGCCATTCAACAACAATAGAGAGCCATAATGGTGGCGCACAGAGCATGATGAAAAGGATGAGAGGTGAAAATGAATATCTTTTAGGGTTTCATCGTGTTTTATTACTTTTGCCCTAGCTCATGGAGTTCATAAAATCTTTTGACTTTCATCTTTGGAAAATCATCAAGAGAACCAATTATGCTCGTGGTAGGTCTTTTGAATAATGAAAACCTAGTGAAGGGAGTCATAAGGGTAAACATTTTGTTTTATTATTTTCATTACTTTTTGAAACCTTAAGTCAACAAAAGTAAATTATGATTAAGGTTCAAGGGAGAGTGAATAAGTAATAGGGCCTTTTAGACTTTATTATTTGATCTAGATCATTTTGGAGCACAAATATAGTTTTTTTTTTAAACCATGGGCAGCAAGGGCTTTATTTTTTTGGATAAGAAGAGGATAGGTCAAAATGGTAAACATGTATAACCCTTTTTCTTTGCATGAGTAGGAGGCAAAGAATATTGTATTTAAACAAATATTAGAGGTAATATTCCACAAGTTGCCTTAATAATTGTTCCACAAAACCAAAAGGATCATTGTAAAATAAATATTAAAGTAAATCATATTGATTATCTTTAATATTTGTTCAAATGGTTTATTTCTATCCCCTAATCATGCAAAGAAGAGAGATTGGAGTTGAACTGGGGTGCTAGCTCATGCATTTGGAGGTATTCTGGAGTGTTTTCCATGATTAATGGTTAAACTGAAGTGAGTTTGGAGTTCTACATGATCAAACAGATTGAGAGGGAGAGTTTGGAGCTATTTTTGGTCAAATTACATCAGTTCTAACACCTCTTTTGGGGGCTTTTCATTTTTGCTTGTGGGAGAGTTTATGGGAGATATTTTGATGTTGAGTTGACTTTAGTTCACTTAACCTTACTCATTGGAGATATCTTTTGTATATAGGAGAAAAAACTTATGTTTTTTCTTAGTTCTTACCTTTTGGCTTTCTCTTGCATGTTACAGAGAGGCAGAGAGAGATTTGTAACTTAGTTTTAGTTGTTTGGAAGCATTTTCTCAATGCTTTTTGTACACAATTCCTTGATGATTTAATAAAGTACAACAGTTCCTTCTGGTTTTATTCTTAGTTCTTGTTGTTATTGTATGATTGTAAAGCAATTACTATGATTTAATCAAGTAAATCCTTTGATTCTTTTCCATCTTTGCAATGATTGAATAAGTTGTTTCATGATTAGTAGAGGTTATATGTTGTGTTCAGATTCTTTTAGTAGTTTGTAGTTGTGAAACTTCACTTTCCTTCATGCAAATTCTAGGGTCAGCTACCTCCATATGAAATATTCATGTACCTCATGTCCTTAATCAAGTTGTGAACTGATTAACCTCTTTATTGAAGCAAATTGAGAGTTTGTGCAGCAGTTTAAACTCTCATCCATTAATGGTGCATCACCTCCTAGGATTTGATTACATTTTAAGTTATCTTTCTATCCCTTTTCCATTCAAATCCAATAGTTTCTAGGAGATCTAAAGGGGAACCAACCCATAATCTAGAGGTTTATGATGCAGAGGGGGCTACTAATTTACCAATTGATGCAACAATGAGATGCTAATCCATTCAAATCTGCAACACAACACTTAAACAAGCTTATGCAAGAAGGCTGAAAATAAAATATTACAACAAAGACATGAAGAGAAATCTACACATAATCTTTTATTCAAATCTGAAAATGCATTACAAAATAAAGAAGCTTGTGAGCTTCTGAGAGATACAATCCACACTTGCAACAAATTTTTGTCTTCATCAATCTAGACTCATACTGGTAGCATCTGGCTATGCAAAAATCTTCATCCAAAAGCCCTCCTCTCAAATGATCAATCCTTAATATGTAGAAATTGTGTGAGAAGAAAACCATTATTGGTTTCTCAAAACAACCTCCACAAATCCACAAGAAAACCCGTCACTTCCAACTTGTCATTGCTCCTCAATTTTTGGGATTTTCTAAAATAGTTTCTGGGTTTCGTGTCTCTCCTTCCCAACTTTCTACAACATTTTAAATTTCTTAATTTTGATAAGATATGAGAAAGGTATGCTCATTTTACAGAGACTAGGTCTCATAATTTTGACCCAGACATGCAACAACATGCAAAGCTTCTGGCCCCACCTCTTGGAAATCAATTCCAAGATTCTTAGCAGCCCCACTTATGAAAAAATTAGTCAAATCCCACCAAAATTACATTTACAATTACCCCTAAGGGAAATTACATTTGTTGCAAATTAAAATATGATTTTCTTAATGCTCCAACATTATTGAAAAAAAACCAAACAACTGAAAATTAAAATATTTTTGGTGATGCAAGATTGCCATTGACTGTGAATGCTCCTACACCATACTCCTGAAGAAAAGAGAATTCAAGTCCTATTGAATGTTGTTTGCTCCTTATTCTTGGTCTTCCAATTCTTCTGCAATTTATCCTTCATATTTGCAATTGTCCCAGAGTCCTTCTTCCTCTTCTTTTTCTTATACCATCTCCTATTCAGCATCCTCTCAACTTCCAGGTTCCAAAATTCTATTTCTTGTGCATATACCTAAGTAGCATCATCATTTATGTCTTCATCATACAATATAGTAGCATACTCACCATTACCACAAGCTACATAATACCCTTGCAAATTTGCATATACCTCATTAACAAACAAATCTGCAACATCTTCATTAGCAACCTTATTATCAACAACTTGATCATCAACATGCCTTTCCACTTTCTCATCTTGAACATCAGACTCAACTAACTGAAAATGACATGGAGACTCATCCACAACTATGTTTACCATGTCTTCTTCAATGCTTGATGTCAAAACATTTATAGATGTACTCACCATTTCATTGCTTACTTCTTCCTCTATCTGAGATTGCTTTTGTTCTTCCTCTATTGCTGCTGTCCTTGCTTGTCTTCTTCTTCTTTGGATAATTTTCTTGATGGGCCATGTAACCTTCCTCTTCACTGATAAGTGTCAGCTTTGCAACTGCTAAACTATTCTTTCCATATTTCTTTTCATCTCTTCCGCAGCTTGCCTTAGTTCTCTTATCTCTTTCTCAACCTCTATTTGTCTCATCTTTTCCTCTTTCCTCTTCCTCTCTTTTTCTTCTTGCTTCTTATTTTTTGAACCCCCAGCCTGCAAGTACCTTATAAACAAACCCATCTCCTCTTCAAGCAAGTTTCTCCTTACTTCTCTTTATCTTTGCCTCACCTAGGTCTCTTCTCTTTTCCTCTACCTAGTCTTTTGGCAATCAGGTTCTCTCTTCAACCTGCACAAACAAAAACCCACAAACACCAAACTCTCTTTTGCCCAAACCTTCTAAGCTCTAATACCAATTGAGGTAATAATGAGATACTAATCCATTAAAATCTACAACACAACACTTCACAAGCCTCTGAAAGCAAGCTGAAAATAAAATGGAATAACAAATAGAAGAAGAGAAATCTGCACAATAATATTTATTCAATCTGAAATTTCATTACAAAATATGGAAGCATATGAGCTTCTCAGAATTACACATCCAACACTTGCAACAAATAATTTTCTCCACCTCTAGACTCCTTCCCCAACATCAAGGTCTCTCCTTAATTTTCTTTTTTCCAGCTCCAATAAAAACCCGTCACTTATTCCTTTGCCCACAAACACCAAACACCAACAAAAACCTAGTCTTTTGGCAACCAGGTTCTCTCTTCAACCTGCACAAACAAAAACCCACAAACACCAAACTCTCTTTTGCCCAGACCTTCTAAGCTCTGATACCAATTGATGCAGAGGGGGCTACTAATTTACCAATTGATGCAACAATGAGATGCTAATCCATTCAAATCTGCAACACAACACTTAAACAAGCCTATGCAAGAAGGCTGAAAATAAAATATTACAACAAAGATATGAAGAGAAATCTGCACACAATCTTTTATTCAAATCTGAAAATGCATTACAAAATAAAGAAGCTTGTGAGCTTCTGAGAGATACAAACCACACTTGCAACAAATTTTTGTCTTCATCAATCTGGACTCATACTGGTAGCATCTGGCTATGCAAAAATCTTCATCCAAAAGCTCTCCTCTCAAATGATCAATCCTCAATATGTAGAAATTGTGTGAGAAGAAAACCATTATTGGTTTCTCAAAACAACCTCCACAAATCCACAAGAAAACCTGTCACTTCCAACCTATCATCGCTCCCTCAATTTTTGGGATTTTCTAAAACAGTTTCTGGGTTTTGTGTCTCTCCTTCCCATATTTCTAGAACATTTTAAATTTTTTAATTTTGATAAGATATGAGAAAGTTATACTCATTTTATTGAGACTAGGTCTCATAATTTCGACCCAGACATGCAACAACATGCAAAGCTTCTGGCCCCACCTCTTGGAAATCAATTCCAAGATTCTTGGCAGCCCCACTTATGAAAAAATCAGTCAAATCCCACCAAAATTACATTTACAATTACCCCTAAGGGAAATTACATTTGTTGCAAATTAAAATATGATTTTCTCAAAACTCCAACATTATTGAAAAAAAACCAAACAACTGAAAATTAAAATATTTTTGGTGTTGCAAGATTTGTTGCAAGTATGGGCCTAACCGGTGTTGTCATTGATGTCAACATACTCCTATTGCATTGATGATAAGGATTGGATGAGCTGTGTGCTGAGGATATTGAGAAAATTAGTCCTATTCAGGAATAAAGAAGAACAATGAAGACAGTGAGGTAAAGATCCCAGATAAGATGAAGATTAGAGGATGCGCTTCAAAGGGTTTGCAGATATGTGTCTTAATATGATCTAGTAAAGATTTCAGACATCCACATGAAGATCTGAAGAAGTTATGGCCACTTAAGTAAAACCGGTTCTAGCAGGTGTTCAGAGGTGACAGAGTGACACAGATATGTCTGGTGAGATCCGAAAATGTAATATCTTGTTCTGTGGATTTGGTGGAGTGTTTAGGAAGTCAATGTGAATTGACAACCCAATTGGTTCATGGTCTGGAGGTCCACAAGCATCTACTTCTATATGACAGTGATGACAGACTGTGTTCTTGAGGTTCCAGATGAAGGAGAGAATGATTGCAGTAAACAGAAGTAGTGTGGATGTTCTTGATGATTCAGGCAAGCTTGTGGAGGTCTTTGGATTATGTCCAATTCGTGTTGGTGGTCCGCATTAAAGATTGAGCTCGTAATTGAACAATTACTTCCAGATGATGATGTTCTTCCTAAGTCTGACTGACCAGATGAGTTACACATCCTGCAGATGATCTTGAAGATGTTCTGTGAAGAATGGCGCATTCCTAAAGAAAGATTGAAGTCTCAGATCTGTGTGGCTGACAGTGTCTTGATCTGCATGAAGTCTTTTTGTAATTAGTCATATTGTATTTATGTATTTGCTCTATAATGTTTACCGACTTAGATAATTATCCCTAAGTTGATGTCTTGTATAAATAAGGAGTTGTAAAGTCATTTCAAAAGAATTGTGTGGTGATGAGAGTGTGGTAGAAAGGACCAAAGTGAAAGGCAAAGTAGAAGTATTGGGCTTAAATGGAACTGACTCAAGCATGGTGAAGATGCTATTCTTCAGTTCAAGTATGTAATACTTATTTTTTAGTAGACAGTGTGTCTCCCATAGGTAGTGGGCCTCTTGTGAGTAGTGTGCTTGGGCAGTGAGCCCTAATTGGTATGTGCTATTTTGTTCTTTCTATTCTTTTAATAGAGAATACAATCTTGGGTTAGTCACCCCGTGGTTTTTCCCTTAACCGGGTTTTCCACATCAAAAATCTTGGTGTCATATGTGTTAATATGTTTCTGCTCTTGAATTGCTGCATTATGTTTCCATGATTGATTTATTATTATGCTACTGAATTAAGAAAAGGATTTAAGTGATTAATTGGAAGAAAGTTTTGGACAACTGATTCACCCCCCCTCTTAATTGTATGTAGTAAATCTAACAATTGGTATCAGAGATAAGTTCCTCTAAAAATAACTGCTTGAGGAGATCTAGGATGTCATCCTACAAGAAGGATAGTCTGAGGTTTGATGGAACCAATTTCAGTCTTTGGAAAAGTCGCATGGAATGTCACTTGCAATGTATGGGTATGCAGTATTGGATCATGGCTTCAAAGAAGTATGATCCTCCACAGAATGGTCTGCGTACCATAGATGAAATCAGAGATGCTGAAAACAATCTGTGGACTAAAGAAGCTCTTGTAAGTGCCTTGTCTGATTCAGAGCTGACAAATGCTGTTGATCTAAAAACTGCATATGAGATTTGGCAAAAACTGGAACTTTTGCATGAAGGAGACAAGTATGTTAAATGTGCCAAGCTACGGAGTTTGAAAGGAAAATTCAAAAACCTAAAGATGAGGGAAGATGAAAATATCACTTCATTTATGCCAAGAGTAAATGAGCTTGTCTGTGGCATTAGATGTGCTAGTGGAATCTTGGATGAGGATGAGATTGTTGGCAAAGTTCTCAGATCCCTTCCTGATTCTTACAAATATAAGGTTGCTGCTATTGAAGAATTCAGATCCTTTTCAGGTATCACAAGAGATCAATTGATTGGTAAACTGGCTACATTTAAATTGACCGAGTTTGGAGATACCCCCCCAAGACAGAATCTGCATTCAAAGCTAGTGCCTCTGTAAAAGGAAAACAAAAGTTTGATCTGGGAGAGAATTCTTCAAAGAAGCTATCATGGTATGAAAAAGCAATAAAAGACCTGGAAGAAGATGAAACAGAAGCTGCTCAACTTGAAGCCCTTATTGCAAAAAGACTGCCAAGAGGATCCGGTAAGTATGAGGGGAAATTGCCTTTTAAATGTTTTAACTGCAATAAGATTGGTCATTTTTCCTCAAGGTGTCCGAAAAGATTTTCAAGGCCAAATCCTAACAGATCAAGGTTCCAAAAGAAATGTTACTATGTTCATGAAAATGATGATGATGAAGGAGTAACAGATGATGAATCAGAGACAGGAAACAAATCCGGAAGTGACTAGGTGTTTATTACCATCAAGGAAAAAGATCCAATGCCCTCTGAATCTGTCAATCATAAAATTGTAGAAAGAGCTCTGGCTGCCCAAGTTGAAGAAAAGGATGATTGGGTCATTGACAGTGGATGCTCTCACCATATGACAGGTGACAAAAATAATTTCATAGATTTGGAAAGGTATGAAGGAGTGGTAAAATTCTGCTAGCAGGATCAGAAGTAGAGGAACTATTTCTTTTGATGGAAAGAACAAAACCAGTAATGTACTATATGTTGAAGGCCTGAAGAACAATCTTCTCAGTGTTGGACAGTTGGTGGAAAAAGGCTATGATCTCCGATTCAAAAATGGAAAATGCAAGATCTTTGAAAGTTTTGGAACAGAGATTGCATCCGATACTCAAACTAAAGGTAATATCTTCCACTTGGTTGGTATTGGTAAAAGTTTCTTATTTATTCAAATTGATCAGAGTTGGTTGTGGCATAGGAGAATGTGTCATGTGAATTTTGATAATATCATCAAGATAAGAAACACTCAAGTTGTAAGAGATCTTCCAAGACTCGTGAAACCTACTAATAGCTTATGCAAAGAATGTCAGTTGGGTAAGCAGAGCAGAGTCACATTCAAAAGTAAAGAACAGTCTTCTACCGAATTATTGGACTTAATTCATACTGATTTATGTGGTCCAACAAGAATCAAGAGTGTGCAAGGTGATAAATACTTCATGTTATTGATTGATGATCACTCTCGGATGATGTGGGTAACCTTTCTGAAAGAGAAATCTGAGGCCCTTGAGAAATTCAAAATATTCAAGGAAATGGTAGAAAATGAAACCAGATTGAATATAAAATGTTTGAGGTCTGATAGAGGTGGAGAATTCACATATGATGAGTTCATAGAATTCTGTGAGAAACATGGAATAAAAAGATAGTTGTCTGCTCCAATGACTCCACAACAGAATGGAGTAGTGGAGAGAAAGAGCCAGACCATCCATGAAGCATCTAGAACCATGATGATGGAAGCAAATGTTCCTCAGATCTATTGGAGAGAAGTTGTAAGCATTGTAGTCTATACTCTCAATCGAGTACAAATTAGAAGCAATACTGGTAAGACTCCTTATGAACTTTGGTTTGGCATCACTCCCACTGTGAAGTATTTCAGAGTCTTTGGTAGCAAATGTTACATTAAAAGAGATGAAGATCTAGGCAAATTTGATGCTAGAAGTGATGAAGGAATATTCTTGGGTTATTCTACTCAAAGCAAAGCATACCAGTGTTATAACAAGAGATTGAGAAAGATTATAGAAAGTACAAATGTGAAGGTTGATGAAGGTATTGAAAAACCCTCAAGGTTTTATGAATGTGATGAAGATGATTAGAATGATGTTTTGATCCAAGGAGTCCAAGCCTCTTCTAAAATTTAGATTCAAAATGATCTGGTGAATCAGGAAGAAGAGATAAGTTTGAATGAACCTGTACAAGAAATAGAAGTGCAAGTAAGTCCCAAAATTCCTAGGTATGTAAAACTGAATCACTCTGAAGACCACATAATAGGTGATAAAAGCAAAGGTGTTCAAACAAGAAGAAGGATTGCTCAAGATTCAGAAGAGTACTGTCTGATTTCAAAGATTGAACCTAAGACAATGAATGAAGCATGCAATGATGAAAACTGGACTAAAGTAATGGAGGAAGAGCTGATGCAAATTGAGAAAAATCACACTTGGGATCTTGTTCCCAGACCTAAAAACAAGAATGTGATTGGAACCAAATGGGTCTTCTGGAATAAACTGAATGAAGATGGTGAAGTAGTCAGAAATAAAGTCAGATTAGTCTGTAAGGGTTACTCCCATGTAGGAGTTGATTTTGAAGAAAATTTTGCTCCAATGGCAAGAATTGAAGTAGTTAGATTATTTCTTTCTTTTGCTACCTTCAAGGACTTCAAAGTATATCAGATGGATGTCAAGTCTTCCTTCCTGAATGGTGACTTGGAAGAAGAAGTTTACATTGAGAAACCAGATGGATTTCAATTATCTGATCATGGTGATATGGTCTACAAGTTGAAGAAAGCACTTTATGGACTCAAGCAAGCCCCAAGAGCCTAGTATGAAAGATTGGGTAAGCATCTTTTGAAGATTGGTTTCAACAAAGGTACTACAGACAGTAATGTGTTTGTTGATGATATCATTTTTGGGGGAAGAGATAGTATGTGCAAAACTTTTGCAAATCAAATGAAAAGTGAATTTGAGATGTCCATGTTTGGGGAAATGAATTTCTTTTTGGGTCTACAAATCACTCAAATAAACAAAGGAATCTTCATTTCTTAGACTAAATATGTGAAAGAATTGTTGAAGAAATTTTGGATGGAAGACTCAAAACCAATGTGTACTCCCATGGCAATTGGATGTAAATTGAGCAAAGATGATGACTCTGATAAGGCTGATAAAAAAAAAGTACAGGTCAATGATTGGAGGGTTATTGTATCTCACTCAAACTAGAGCTGACATTATGAATGTTGTTGGTCTTGTTGCTAGATTCCAAGCCAACCCTAGAGAATCTCATGTCATGGCAATCAAGAGGATTTTTAGATATCTAAAAGGGATAGTTGAGTATGGTTTGTGGTATCCTAGAGATCATGATTTCTCTCTTCATGCATACACAGATGCGGATTGGGCAGGAGATGTGGATGACCGGAAGAGTACCAGTGGTGGAGCATTCTTTTTGGGGAGGAGATTGGTTTCTTGGCTGAGCAAGAAACAAGAGGCAATATCTCTATCCACTGCAGAAGTAGAATATATTGTAGTAGCAGGTAGTTGCACTCAAGTATTGTGGATGAAGCAAATGCTAAGAGACATCAGAGTGGAGTATGAGGAACCTATCACAATCTTCTGTGATAACTCAAGTGCAATAAACATATCAAAGAATCTAGTGTTGCACTCAAAGACTAAACATATATCCATCAAGTTTCAATTTTTGAGAGAGCAAGTGCACAAGAATGAAGTCAGATTGGAGTTTGTGCCTTCCAAGGATCAGATTGCAGATATTTTTACTAAACCTCTACCTAAGGACTCTTTTGAGTATCTCAAGGAGAAGTTAGGGGTTATTACCCCTCCGGTTCTAAATTAAGGTGCATTGATGTACATTAGTCCGGTGGATCTCACAGTCATATTTTGTGGTCTGGATTGATGATGGGAAGCTCCTACTCAGGGGGAGTAGTTGATATGTTTCTGAAGTAATGCAAGTATGTGCCCTTTGCCATTGATGTCAAAGGGGGAGAGAAGACATGTGAAAAAAAATTGGTTGCTGATCAAAGGGGGAGCAGTAAAGGAAGAGAAGACATGTGAGTGGTTGTTGTTGATAGGGGGAGTTATGCCAGTAAGGAGAAGTTCTTGTCTCGATGGTTAAAATAGTTTTTCACATCATATGTTGCCATCAATGACAAAGGGGGAGAATGTTTCAAGTATGGGCCTAACTGGTGTTGTCATTGATGTCAACATACTCCTATTGCATTGATGATAAGGATTGGATGAGATGTGTGCTAAGGATATTGAGAAAATTAGTCCTATTCAGGAACAAAGAAGAACAATGAAGATAGTGAGGTAAAGATCCTAGATAAGATGAAGATCAGAGGATGCACTTCAAAGGGTTTACAGATATGTGTCTTAATATGATCTAGTACAGATTTCAGAGGTTTGTATGAAGATCTAAAGAAGTTATGGCCACTTAAGTAAAACTAGTTTTGACAGGTGTTCAGAGGTGACAGAGTGACACAGATAGGTCCGGTGAGATCCAGAAATGCAATATCTTGTTCTATGGATTTGGTGGAGTGTTTAGGAAGTTAATGTGAATTGACAACCCAATTGGTTCATGGTCTAGAGGTCCACAAGCATCTATTTCAATATGACAATGATGACAGACTGTGTTCTTGAGGCTTCGGATGAAGGAGAGAATGATTTCAATAAATAGAAGTAGTGCGGATGTTCTTGATGATTCAGGCAAGCTGGTGGAGGTCTTTGGATTGTGTCCAGTTTGTATTGGTGGTCCGCATTGAAGATTGAGCTCACAATTGAAGAATTACTTCCGGATGATGGTGTTCTTCCTAAGTCTAGCTGACTGGATGAGTTACACATCCTACGGATGATCTTGAAGATGTTCTATGAAGAATGGCATGTTCCTAAAGAAAGATTGAAGTCTCAGATCTATGTGGCCGACAGTGTGTTGATCCACGTGAAGTCTTTTTGTAATTAGTCATATGTATTTATGTATTTGCTCTGTAATGTTTGCCGACTTGGATGATTATCCGTAAGGTAATGTCTTGTATAAATAAGGAGTTGTAAAGTCATTTCAAAAGGATTGTGTGGTGATGAGAGTGTGGTAGAAAGAAGCAAAGTGAAAGGTAGA
The DNA here is from genome assembly GCA_027924645.1 of Cunninghamia lanceolata. Taxonomy (NCBI): domain Eukaryota; kingdom Viridiplantae; phylum Streptophyta; class Pinopsida; order Cupressales; family Cupressaceae; genus Cunninghamia; species Cunninghamia lanceolata. Next base: position 321,579 of record BSBN01000204.1, on the reverse strand, counting down.
GCAGAAGTATTGAGCTTACATAAAACTGACTCAAGCATGGTGAAGATGCTATTCTTCAGTTCAAGTATGTAATACTTATTTTTCAGTAGACAGTGTGTCTCCCGTAGGTAGTGGGCCTCTTATGAGCAGTGTGCTCGGGTAGTGAGCCCTAATTGGCATGTTCTATTTTGTTCTTTCTATTCTTTTAATAGAGAATACAATCTTGGGTTAGTCACCCCGTGGTTTTTCCCTTAACCGAGTTTTCCACGTCAAAAATCTTGGTGTCATATGTGTTAATATGTATTTGCTCTTGAATTTCTGCATTATGTTTCCATGATTGATTTATTATTATGCTACTAAATTAAGAAAAGGATTTAAGTGATTAATTGGAAGAAAGTTTTGGGCAACTGATTCACCCCCCCTCTTAGTTGTCTGTCCTAAATCTAACAAGATTGCCATTGACAGTGAATATTCTTGCACTAGTTTACCTTCATCATAGGGTACCCACAACCTGAAGGTATTCCAATGTTAGACAGGATTGTTGAGCTTTCCAGCTTTGCATCACGGGTGCAATCCTAGTTGATAACAGGTCCTAAAAGCTCACTTTTGGTCAAATTTAGCTTTTTAGAAGAAATTCGCTTTTGGTCAACAAAAGTGCACTTTTGGCCAGCAGAGCGGTGCTTTTGGAAAAATTGTTCACTTATGGTCAATAGAATGGTGCTTATGGTCAAAAAGGTACGCTTTTGGCTAGGTTTTAGGGTTTAGGTATTTAGAATTTTAGGGGTCACTTTTGGTAGGTAGAAGTGCACTTTTGGAGGATAGAGCTGCACTTTTAGCTATAAAGATGGGACTTTTGGCTAGTAGAATGGTGCTTATGGTCTTTAGGGTTGCTTTTGCCTTTTAATGCAGAAAGTTAGGGTTTTTCAAAATTTGACAAGTAAAACTCTATGGATGCAGATTGTTCCTCCCTCGTTGATGTCTCAAGAGTGACACCTAGCGATGTTAGCACTAGTGGTAGATTTAGATGAGGATGAGGATTTGTTTTTGGAGGTGATGGGTATATGGTACGTTGCTTATATGACACTAGTACGAGCTCACTGGGTGATGATGACAGCATTGGTTGAGAGATGGCACAACAAGCACAACTTTTCTATCTACTAACAGGTGAGATCACTATCACCCTAGAGGATGTCTAGAGGATCCTTTGGATCCTGATCTACAAGGCTCGAGTTGACTATGACACTGACATTGGATAGGTTGCACTAGTGAGATTACTGATGATGCATGATCTTGAAATTGAGGATCATGAGATAGGTGCAAGGCACATGCAGTGTTTGTTTGATAGGATACAGCTGGTGGTGACCGGGTTGATTGGCAGAGTCCTAGTTCCTGACAGGTGGTAACACAAATTTTCCATAGGTTGGGGCCTAGTTCTATAGAGCATGTTCATGCATGGGATCAAATATACATGGTGGCCTTGTGTGTTGGGACAGCTATACCATGACATGCACTAGGTAGTATACAGATTTGGTTCTTATTTAGCAGTAGGTGTTACACTTTTGCATGTGTGGTCATGGGAGCACATTGCAGTCATGAGGCTAATCTCCCCATGGAAGAGATATATTGGATAGTCTTTTTTTCATTTATATGATGGTGTAGTTACATAGAAGGGGCTAGGGGAGATGACCTATTAGAAACACACTTTTGATGAGATCGACACTGTGATCTGGAATCCATGGAGAGATTGTGAGATATGGGAGGACAATGCAAAGTAATTGACTTACTATATGAAGGGCTAATACTTATTGGGCTAGAGTCAATATGTTATAGAGCAATATTTGTTGGAGAGAGTTTTGAGATAGTTTGGACGTCCACAGCATGTTCTATTTGGAGAGGCTATTTTTTCTTAGACACAGAGAGATATACATGATTGAGGTCTAGAGGTCGTTGTGGCTACAACTCTTGCCAAGTTTGATGCACTTGCTCCAGTGGCATGGGACCCTATTGGTAGACGAGCAGATCTTAGGATGATGCTAGAGTATGATGTGTATTGGCTCACTCATAGGTCGACCAGACTGACCATCCCAAGAGTAGTTGGTGAGTAGGACAGGCAAGTGGGATAGGTTGCAAGTAGAGGGTTGGAGGCAGGGCCAAGAAGAGATAGAGAACTAAGGCAATGATTTATAGTGGTCATTGAGGAGGTAGGAAAGTAGGATGCAGGTTGATAGGACGTTCCTAGGAGTTCTGAGCGGGTCGACGTGGAGATGGGGGAGGTCAAGTAGCAGGATGCTCCAGTGGTAGAGAAAGAGATAGAGAGACGACAATGACTCCTACAGACCGAGACCCATAGGAAGACACAGGAAGAGCTATGGCTAGTTAGATGCTAACAAGAGAGGGATACTGCTAGGGTAGAGTTGAGGTAGGCTATAGTAGCTACCCAGGGATAGGCGTAAGTACAAGTGCAGGTTCTCGACTCAGTGGAGCGGACTCACATCACAACAAAGTGTGATGGGGCGATAGTGATGAGACTAAGGGATTTTTTAACCCTTCAAAGGATGACCTTGGAGAGAGACACTGCTAGGGCCATGATTGGCATAGACTAGTCAACAATGACTTTGGTGATAGAGTTGACTTGGGTTTAGCATGAGCTAAACTGATTTGTTCAAGAGGTTGAGTATTACAGAGGATTGTATCATAGTGTAGTGCCAACAAAGCAAAGGCACCCCAACTTTTGAGAGAGGAGAAGATCAAGGGCCTCATCCTCCAAGAGATCTGGAGCTGATCCCTCTAAGGGGAGTTCTTCCTAGACACAATTGTCATTATGTTATATATCTATCATATTTTTGAGACTATGATACTTGTGGGCTTATTTGTATATATTTGATGGCTCTTAGTAGCCCATTGTATGACACTTGTTCATTTTTTAGATATATATGAGATGACATGATTTTTGATGACCTATATGAGATGTACTTATGATGCACATGATGTTTTTATGGATTTATGTGATGTATATAATGCTATGGATGTATATATGATGGCATGCTTATAGATGTTATGGATTTATATATGGTTATGGATGTTTATGGATGATTATATGACATGTACTATGATTATGGATTTATATGATGGCATGTTTATATATGTTATGGATAATAAATGCTTATGATGATGACATGCTTATGGATGTATATATGGATAATATGTAAAGCACGCATTCCACATGCTAAAATTATGGAAGTAAAAATAACTCATTCACTTAAAATTTTAAAGGAAAGATAAAGATTTCTAATAATAATCCATAATGTTACAATATATCTTTGAAATCCATTGGCCATAACCAAGAGATGGCACAACAAAAGAATAAACAAATTTACATCTCTGGCAATTATGCCATACAATCATCTCAATACAATGATATAATACAAATGTTAGAAATTATATAGTTATGATCAATGATACAAATATCCATCTTGAGCCACCATTAACCAAGTATTCTTTTGCAAGCCAAAGGACAAGAACATGATTAAGGCATTTTTTCCACCCAACCACAAAGCACTACACTTCCCTGGAATTATTCCTATCTTGAAGAATACCCAACCCTACATGAAACACCTAGCAACCTGAAACAATTGACAAGAGGGAACACTCGATGCATGCCTGATGCTTATATGCATTCTAACTAGAATAATCATAAACTTGCAAATAGGATGTGGCAGAGAAACATATCAATCAGTAGGCATTAAATTTCTATCTATTTCACCGGTACACACATAGCTTTGGCCAAAGCATATAAACATAATTGGTAGATCTTGAAAAAGAAGATCACCTTCTCTATTAGCCCACATTAGGAATCCTATCTTGGAAGGTAAGCTTAATCATACAGACAGTAAAAAATAACTAATTTCATTGAGTAACAACCATGCATCATGGCTAAGATCATTTCCTAATTACTTTCTGGCAAAATTTCATGTAAACACTTCTCTTATGCATATTTCAAGTTATCCTATAAATTCATAATATATAAAGATGAATTGGTTATATACATCATAAGTTGCATTGTATTCGTCTCTATCTCGAAATAAACTAATTCTGTGAATTCACACTACCAGATTAGATTTTATATTACCATATCTATTTAAAGGTGTGAAAAGAGAATCAAGAGGGTTCATAAATTTCACCCTATGCTACTACATGAATACATTAACAAATTACAGGAACACACTTTAACAATTGCTACATGTATACAATTTTACTTCCACAGAATAAAGAGAGAACAAGGCCGATCACTATCTATCTAAAGGCCGATATCATGAAGAAAAAAGAAAAAACACTTTCATTAAAATAAGACCAATAAATGTACAAGTATGGATGATATAAATAGTTTTAAGGAGTACACAGATATCATTTATCATATCACATACAAGTAGAGTTCAATGAAGGCCATTTCAATTTTGCAAGGTCGATTAGATATTTAAAAAGGATGACACAATGTAATTAAACTTTAAGTTGTTGCAATAAAGAAAAAGGCTGATATGAGGTCGGAGGTATTAAGAAGTTAGAATAAACACATAAAATGTATTTATACATATCAAGAAAAGTTTTAGAAGGCCAATTTGGAACTTTAGTTGATGGAAAGAACTCCTGGCTAATCAAATTGATAAGAAGGAAACCTTCAAAAGAGCATTAGGTCATTGACCAAAGAAAGCATTCCAAAAGAAGTTTAACATCAATAGCTAAGTAAAAATCTTTATATAACAAGGCTGATTTTTCCAAAAACAGGTTGATTCTTTCATATAGAGTCAATCAATAGTAGAGTAGGTTTGAATAAGGCCAATCAGTTATTACTAAGACCAATTTGTTTGGATAGAAAGAACGCTTAGATGTTGAAAGGTTGAAAAAAGTCATAGAAGAGTTGTTGATATATTAAGGAGACCATTCGTTTAAGCAAATTGGAGATATAACAATCTGTTGAACAAGTCAATCAATTATTTGTAAGGCCTTTTACAACTTTTAAAGATCACTGCCATATAAATAATAATGTCCAACCAAAAAAGATGAAGAGACAACAAATGAAGACTCCTGTCAAGCAATCACATGGGCTGATGAAAAAGTTTACAAATGGGGAATGATTTTGAAAACTTGAGGCAAGAAAAGGAGAGACTATCAGTGTCAAAAAGGCCACTCAAACTTATTAAGGGCCACTAAAAATAGTAGAGGTTGTATTAAAAAGTTGATGCAATACTAAATAAGCTGAAGAAAAGACTAAATATGCTCAAATAAAAGAACAGGCCGAAGTGTTTCAATAGTGTGATGAAGTATGTAGGAGGATGTTTTAGATAATATACAAGTCAAACAAGCAAATAGGAGCCAATTTAGTTTTAGTGTAGGTTGCCATTAGATTTTTAAAATGGATCATCTCATAAAAAAATAATGACAATTTAGGGAAAAACATTTGGAACTTTAAAACCAGTCAGTACAAGATCAACAGGAAGCCGCTCAAACATGAAGTAGGCAGGAAGAGGCTTTAAGATTGATAAAATAGTTTAAAACCAGTATGAATAAGATGAAAGGTGAATTTTAACAAGGAGGCTGATTCAAATAATCAATAGGCCAATTTTATTGTAAAAGGCAGTGTAAAATATATCAAAGGTGAAGCATATTAAAAGAGTGAAGATATATTGTAATAGGCAATACTTAAATCTTGGCTGCAGAAAATTACCAACTCATCACAACATTTAAACAAAATCTCTTATTGCAAAATAGATCCATTTCCTACGTTGCCCATTTAATGTAAAAGTTAAATCGATTACCTGGTGTCCTACGCTCAGCTGAATGGATCCTTTATTTTTCCTCCTTTTGGTTGATGATCTCCCATTTTGTTGTCTTGATTTCCTTGTACTTCCTTTGTTTTTATTTGTGTGTCCCCTCAAGTCCACGCCCTCCTCCTCTTAATGAGATTTTCTTTTCTTGTATTTTTAGATTGTTTTATCTTTTCTTCTTTGTGGATTTTTGCATGCTTAGGTGGCCTTTTATTTTTCTTCTTTAAAGCTCATTAACATTATCCTTTAAATTTATCCAAAAAGAAACGTCTTTGCATATATTAAATAATAAATATATATCTAAAATATCTATTAATCATGTTTTATATAAAGACAACACCTTAATTTTAAATATAATTTAATTGAAATCAAATCAATTAATTATATATTATACATTAAAAGAAAGCATAATGATTTCATAATTTTGAAAGGAATATTTCGAAACAAATGAAATCTTATGACTATTTAATCAATTTTCATAAATCATGCAACCATTTCACGTTGGAAGCTCAAATAAGATTATGCCACTGAAATGAAATGTGACACATCAAACCAAATCAAGAATGCAAGGTGCAATATGAACTAAGTGAATGTGTGCGTGTGCATCAAAGTTCCTTCAAGCCAATTCTTGTCGAGCAGCTAAAATGCCTCTACCTTAACCATGCCCTTGCCTTTGACACATCCCTACACTCAATCACACTCAAATCTTGATTAATAGGTTAGTCAATAAAACCATAGCTAAAGCAACATATAAATATCTAAATCCATCATTTAATAACTTTTTATTTACATATATGAAAATGATAACATTTCACTTTTTTATTCACCAGCAATTTACCTACTAGTAACATAATCACATCAATATAACTAATAATTCAAAATATAATGAGTTCAAAGAGTTTGAGACATGACATAATAAATGCTTATTATGATGACATATACTATGATTATGGATTTATATGAAGACATGCTTATGGATGTATATGCTTATGATTATGATGTCTAAAATACATGTTTTTGTAGGACTCCTCTCTGGATGAGAGACAAGAAGACAAAGATGATGCTAGCATGGATAGAAGACATGATCTCTATCTAATAAAGAAATGATTATTGATTGATCTTCATGAGAGCTATGGTTTTTATCAGGATATATGGATGGATAGATGGATAGATTTTGCTTTTGGTTATGGTTTATAAAATGTAAAGTGCAATCCTTATTTTGATGTAGCATATGGATATTATGCATTAGGGTATATAAGACCAAGGTGACAATGTATCCAACACATAGGATGTTGACTCTATAATCAAACAGTTTGAACTTATTTCTACTAGACATAATAGAACCTTGTTGGATACATGAATGGAAAATAGTCTTAGCGTAGAATGATCCTAATACATATAAGGCCTTTTCAGAACCTTAGATGCACAAATATATTGATATGCAAGATGCTAATTCCAACATAAACAAGATAAATATTAGCCATAGTAGGATAATAAGATCATCCCATAAATGTAGCATACGAAAGAAACGACCATGCCTCAATCCATACTATATCGCAACATACCAAGATATAGATAAATCAAGGTAGTCTTGATTAGGTATTAGAAAGGAACAAAAGATAAATAAAAAGAAATTGACCAAATGATAAAACAAATACACATCATCATATTCTCTTGCCAAAGAGGGTGCTCATGGTAGATTGGGCCTTATTGTAGGAATGATATATCTATTAAAGGCTTTGGATTAGGATAGATGCATTTAGCAAATGTGGCAAGCGGTATGCAGACAAGTGTGTTTCTTTAGGAGTAATCTTTTGCTTCTAATTTGATAAGTACTTCAGCTTACAAAGGATGCATCATCCATTTTCTTCTTGAGTTGGTAGGTGAGTAGGATGGATTGTGGTAGGTGGATGAAGTGAAAATTTGGATTTTTTATGGATTGTGATAGATGAAAAATGTTGATGAATGATGAGTGAAAGTGTGACAATTCCTCTCAGGACAAAAAAAGGGATCCATTCCTAGACCTAGGTTAAAGAAAAGTGCCCCCATTTAGGGAGAGGTTTTATTATGGAGAATGATAGATGGATGAACTGACTATGGATAACCTGGCAATTTCCAAGCCATGATAGATGGGTATGTGGAAATGCAAAGGTCAATAACTTTATTATGGATGGATGGGTTTTTATTATGGAATTATATAGAATGGTATGGATGGAGATGAAATTCCCCCACATTAATATTTGTATTAAATTTAAATCTGAAAATGATTTTTACAACCTTAGCACTAGTTTGCATCACAACACCAAAAAATTGCTGACTAGGTTGCACAAAAAGTATTCCAAAAAGGCATGATAACACACCAAATCATTTTATTTATAAATTGATGATATAAATACATGTGCATAGGTCTGATATAGAGGAAAATCACAGCAGCAAACTAACACAACAAAACTATCACTTAAACTTCACAACCCTACACTAAATGCTGAAATACACGTGTATTTCATCACAATGCTTCCAAAACCCCCAGAATGGCATCCAAACTTCGCATGGCTGGAAAAGGAGTTGTAGATGACAAGGTAAAATAGCATATATAGAAACCAAACCCCACAACACCAACCAACATGAAGAGCACCACAAAACAACTCCTTAAAACACTCCAAAAATGCTCAAATCCCTTACAAACACCAAAATCTCAACTCTAACTGAATCATGTATGCTCAAATGTAATCGCTAAGATGAGATTGCTGTTACAACCCATGAACACTGCCCTCAAATTTTTGGGAACTCATTTCCACTGGCCACAAGCTCCATCTCCATTGGTTTCCCTGTCCTCTGGCGCAATACAAAGCACATGCTCTACAATAAGATCATGAAAATGGCATTAGTTCTCCAAAACATAACTTTGCAACTTTTAAGCTTGGAAGAAGATAATCTTGGGTGCCCAAGATTCCCAAGCCCAGCTTTGGGAGTTTTTCTCAACAATATTCCAAAATTAGTTTGCAAATTAAAGTCATAACTCCACTACTTTGTCAGGCAAAAGCATAAAACTAAAAAAGTTGTTTTTTTGACAACTCATGCACTCCCTCCAAGACCCCACACCTAAGAAGTGATTATCTAGCAATTAATGGGATTTATTTAATATTTATTTGTCCATGATGTTGAAATTTTCTCTAAATCAAATATAATATTAAATAATTATTATTCCCCTGCACTTGTTTCACAATCTTGACTTGCTTTTTTTGGACAAGGGACTTACTAAAAATAGAAAAATGCTATTTTTGGAAAGGGGACATGAAAAGTCATCCCTCCCAAAGTTTTCTTGTCCTCAAGAAATGGAGATTTGGATTCTCAAGTATCTCATACCCCTCCCATGATGCATCCTCAATTGGTAGATTCTTCCACTTAATCAAATATTTTGTAATGCTCTTGTTTTTGAGTTTCTTTTCCCTTGTTCCCAAAACCTTTTTAGGGATTAGAATTAGCTTCCCTTCATCATCCAATGGTGGTAAGTCATATGAAATCACAACTTTTTGTCCTACAGCCTTCTTCAAACATGAAACATGAAAAATATTATGAATTTTACTACCTGAAGGAAGATCCAATTCATAGGCCACTTCTCTAATTCTTTGAATGACTTTGTATGGCCCATAGTACTTGGGCTTGAATTTCTCAGCCCCATTCTTCTTTAGTGTGTTTTATTTATATGGCTGCAATCTCACAAAGACCAAATCTCCAACCTCAAAAACTCTCTATGTCCTCTTTCTATTTGCATACATTTTCTGTTGATTCCGTGCATGTTGTAAATTATCCTTAAGTGATCTCAAAATCTCCTGATTCTAATTTATTAAATCACTTGTTGCTGGTACCCGGCTATCTGAAAATAATAGATCAGCAAAGGAAATTGTATTATATCCATAAAGTTATCAAAAGGGAGTCATACCTATAGACATATGAAATTAGGTATTGTAACAATACTCCCCAAGATGCAGCCATTTCACCTAAACATGTTGCTGATCTGAAACATAGCACTTTAAATATCCTTCTATCCACTTATTGACTATCTCTATTTTCCCATCCATTTGTGGATGGTAGCTTGTGCTTGGTGTAAGTTTTGTGCCTGTCAAGTGGAAAATTATCTTCCAAAAAGAGCTAAGAAATCTGTTGTCTCTATCACTAACTATATTTCTAGGCAGCCAATGCAATCTGAAAATTTCTTTGAAAAACAAATCTGTTGCTTGAGGTGCCTTTAATTCAGCTATGATAGGAAAAAAGTGTGCATATCTTGTCAATCTATCTACCACCACATAATGCAATCCTTACCTTGACTCTTGGGTAGTCCTATAATGAATTCCATTGAAATGCTTTCCCATTTATGTTTAGGTATTGGTAGTGGTTGTAAAAGCCCTGCAGGAAAGATTTGTTCACCCTTAGTTTGTTGGCATGTCATGCACTCCTTGATATGCTTATGCACATCCTCTTTCAGCCCCTTCCAAGCAAATCTCTCACAAATCTCCTATAAGTCCTATAGTACCCTTGATGGCGAGCTAGTGGTGTATCATAAAAATATCTTAAGATCTTCTCTTTGATCTTGGATTCAAGTACCAAATAAATATTGTTTTTGTAATAAATCATCCCATCCATCACTGTATACCTATGATCCTCAACTAACTCATCCAATATATTAGTAGAAAAGGAGTTTTTTGCATACTCAGAAATAATAGAAATCTTCCAGTCTGCTAAAACAGTTGACAAGGAACATAAAGTAGGCTTCCTAGAGAGTGCATCTGCTACTACATTATTCTTACCTTTCATTTATTCAATCTTAAAATCATATGCTTGTAATTTGCTTACCCACTTTTTTTTATGATCATTCACATTCTTTTGTTCCATGAAGAACTTGAGACTATTATGATTAGTCTTCACTATAAACTTCCCACAAACTAGGTATTGCCCAAATTTTTCCAGTCCATGCATTATTGCCAACATCTCCTTATCATAAATAGAATACCCTCTCTCTATTTTTCACAATTTTCTTCTTTCAAAAGCTATGGGATGTTTATTCTATGTAAGGATAGCCCCTACACCTTCCCCTGAAGCATCACATTCCACTACAAATGGTAGAGGAAAATGTAGAATTGCAAGTACAAGGCAGGAGCTCATTATCTCTTTGAACTTATCAAAAAAATTTGTGCTTCTTCTATCCAAATAAAGGCTCCCTTCTTTGTCAAATTAGTTAATAGAACATCAAGCTATGAGAAACCTTTTACAAACCTTTTTTAATAGCAGTATAGTCCAAAAAACCCTTCAGCTATGTGAGATTGGTAGGTGGTGACCAATCTAAGATTGCTTGTATTTTTTGTTGATCTACCTTAACTCCTTTAGCACTTATCACATATCCCAAATATAATATTTTAGTTAACCCAAACTCACATTTGGAAATTTTGCCATAGAAGGATTGTTGTTCTAAACTTCCCAAAACTGTGTCTAGATGCTCCAAATGCTCTTTCCATGTTTTGTTGTATATTAGAATATCATCAAAGAAGACCAATACAAATTTCCTATGTTGTTTGTTGAATTCCTGGTTCATGCATGATTGAAAGGTCGTTGGAGCATTGGTGAGGCTAAAGGGCATGATTAAGAAATCAAAGTGCCCATAGTGACATTAGAAAGTTATCTTTTCAACATCCTTCTCTCTCATGCGAATCTGGTGATATCCCAACCTCAAATCAATCTTTGATAAATACACTGCTCCTTGTAACTCATAAATGAGTTCATCTATCCTTGGAATGGGGTACCTATTCTTGATTGTTTTCTTGTTCAGTTCTCTATAATCTATGCACATTCTTAGAGTACCATCCTTCTTTTTCACAAGCACAAATGATGAGGCAAATGGGCTAGAACTAGGCTGGATGAAACCCATATCCAGGAGTTCTCTAATAGTCTTCTCTATCTCCCCTTTATAGCCTTGTGGGTGTCAGTAAGGAGTAGTAATAATAGGTTTTGCACCCTTTTCCAACTCAACTACATGTTGAAACCCTCTATCTAGAGGTAAACTTGGAGGTGAATCATTGAAAACAATACTATGCTTATCCAATATTTCTTGAATCTCAAAATGGAGTTTACCTTTTTCCTTTGGAGAACTTGAAGGATGAATCAAGCATGTTGCAGTCTAAGCTACTTGTCCTCATGGAAAAGTCCTCTCCATCTTCTTTGTCTTTACCACTCTCTATCCTCCACTTGAAAGGTCTCTTAGAACAACCTCTTTCCCATTTGAATGGAATTTGAATTCCATAGAATGGTACTTTTGATAATAACCTCCAATGGAGTACAACCATTGAAAACCCAAAACCACATCTATTTCACCAATACCTACTACATAGAAATCATCAGTCAACTTATAATCCTCCATGGAAATATTGAGTTGTCAAATCACTTTCTTGCAAGGCATGGTAAAACCATCAGCAACTATGACATTGAAGCCTTTGAAGTCTTCTATTTTCAATCCCCTCTTCATCACATGACCTTCAACAATGAAATTATGGGTAGCCCCACATCAATCAACATAGTCATCCTTTGTCCTACTAAGACTCCCTGAACCCTAAAAGGATGGTATCTAGGAGCTCCAGATAGGGCTACCAAGGAACCCTCTTTGTTGTTTTCAACTTCTCCTTCTTTAGGATCAGGATCTATGGTGTCATGAAATTCCTCATTCTCCTCAGATTCAGGATCCGAAGATACTTCAATGAAATGTACTTTTCTTTTACCAAGGCACCGATGGCTAGTGTCCCATGGTTCGTTGCAATGGAAACAAAGATTCCTCCTCCTAAGCTCCTTCTTATCATTAAGATCTATCTTCTTAGGGACTATAGGTGGTATAGGAGGTACACGTTTCTATATAGGGGCTGGAAAATTTTTCTTCTAGAAGCCACTGCTTTGTTGCCATGAATGAAAACCCTTAGATTGTTGTACTAAATTTTTCTTGGGAAAAGTAGACTTAAGCAGTAAACTTCTTCTAATTGCTTCTTGGAGAGTTGGAGGTGCAAAATCTTTGATAAACCCTCTTAGAGGATCTTCAAGTCCTTCCAGTAAAAGAGAGACAATCCTTTTTTATGATATTTTTGGTACCATCACAACATTTTTCTAAAACTCATCTACATACTCACTAACTATAGTCTTCTATTTGATCTTTGACAACTCTTTGAAATACTCCTCCTCATCCATGAGCTTGAATCGGTCTAGTAGATTATGTCTAAAGTCTTAAAAGGTGTTCACGTGGTCATGGTCTTGAGTAATAGTCCCATGATACCACCATTCATAAGCATTGCCTTCAAGGTGTAAAATTGCAAACTGCACAACATCCTTCTCTGTCATAGGATTGAGTGTGAGGTATTTTTGTATTTTCTGCAACCATGGTCTAGCTGAAATTTTTTCACTACCATCAAAGGTAGGTGCTGCAATTTTACTAAGTTTACTTTTGAGTTCTCTTCCTCCCCTATCTTGCTCTTTTCTCCTTTGCTCCTTATTATGCATTTCTAGAAATCTTTCAAATGGAATAGCCGATTTGAAAGCTTTAGATTGCTTAACATAATCTTCAAACCACTTAACTATTACCCCAATGATTGATGCCTCTGCGTTTGCAGCAGATACAACTTCTTCTTCATTCTCAGGTAAGAATATAGGCCTTTTTGGCCTCAGCATAGATATTGTTCTCCTCCCTTCAGAAGTGCTTCCTTCACCTGTAGAATCTTCTCCATTATTTTTGGTGTAGTGTGCCCAAATTTGTTCTACAATGAGAGCCATTTTATCCATAGTAGCTGCAAACTTTTCACCTATAACCTCTTCCTTACTCTTTCCTCTTTCCTCAGACATGATTTGTATTTCTTCAGTCTGCTAGTTAGCTACTAACTTCTTCTGTTCTCTTCTCAATGCTTTGAGATCTCTTTCACTGGGAAGCATGAATCAAGAAACCCTACAGACTGACAAGATCATGCTCTGATACCACTAAAATGTCCTCATATTAATATTTTTATTAAATTTAAATATGAAAAGGATTTTTATAACATTAACACTAGTTTGCATCACAATGCCAAAAAATTGCTGACTAGTTTGCACAAAAAATATTCTAAAAAGGCATGATAACACACCAAATCATTTTATTTATAAGTTTTTGATACAAATACATGTGCACAAGTATGATATAGAGGAAAATCACAGCAGAAAACTGCCACAACAAAACTATCACTTCAACTTCACAACACTACACTAGATGTTGAAATACACGTGTATTTCATCACAATGCTTCCCAAACCCCGAGAATGGCATCCAAACTTGGTGTGGATAGAAAAAGTCATTGTAGATGACAAGGTATAGTAGTGTATATAGAAACCAAACCCCACAACATCAACCAACATGACAGAACCACAAAACAACTCCTTAACACTCCAAAAATGCTCAGAAAACCTTTGCAAACACCAAAATCTCAACTCTAACTGAATCATGTATGCTCAAATGCAATCTCTAAGATGAGATTTCTGTTGCAACCCAAGAACACTACCCTTAAATTTCTAGGAACTCATGTCCACTAACCACAAGCTCCATCTCCATTGGCTTCCCTGTCCTCTAGAGCAATACAAAGCATATGCTCTAGAATAAGATCATGAAAATGGCATTAGTTCTCCAAAAAAAAAATTGCAATTTTTAAGTTTGGAAGAAGCTAATCTTGGGTGCCCAAGATTCCCATGCCCAACTTTGGGAGTTTTCCTCAACAATATTCCAAAATTAGTTTGCAAATTGAAGCCATAACTCCACTACTTTGTCATGCAAAAGCATAAAACTAAAAAAAGCTATTTTTTTGGCAACTCATGCACTCCCTCCAAGGCCTCATGCCCAAGGAGTGATTATCCATCAATTAATGGGATTTATTTAATCTTTATTTGTCCATGATGTTGAAATTTGATATGGATCAAATATAATATTAAATAATTATTATTCCCCTACACTTGTTTCAAAATCCTTGCTTTTTCTGGACATGAGACTTACTAAAAATAGAAAAATGCTATTTTTGGAAAGGGGACATGATAGGAGACTTAGTAGATGGTGGATGTTGACTCTTACACATAGAACCTATTTTCCAGGTTTTCACTATGGCACTTATCCAAGGTGCCTGTTTACCAGGTTTTCACCAGAGGATGGATTATTTTATTTTTGTATTTTCTAATTTTATTTTTTGATTTTTTGTATTTTTGTATTTTTGTATTTTTTTTATATTTTTATGTTAGGGATACTTTGAGGATCGAGCATAGAACTTCTTAAGATGGACATTGTTGATGGGTTCATCTAGAGGAATATCTTTAGGTGTTGACAATGCATAAGCTCTTGATCCACAAATTGTTGTAATAATAAAGGGTCCCAACCAATTAGGCTCAAACTTCCCCTTTTTGTCTCGATCTTGCTGGTTTTTTTTATTTTCTTTAAGAACAAGATTACCTACTTGAAACCGTCTCTCTTTGATCTTCTTGTTATAGTTACGATGAAGGCGGTTTTGACAAACTTGAAGGTGATTTAATGATGTGAGATGCCTCTCCTCCAATAACTCTAGCTCATGCTAGCAATTCTGTACTCTTCTCCATCAATGCGATGCTGCATGGAAACTCAAAGAGATGGGATCTCGACCTTGATAGGTAAAATGACTTTGGTACCATAGACTAAAGCATATGGAGTACTAGTTGGGGTTCTAATACTAATGCAGTATGCCCATAAGGTGGGATTGAGCTGCAAATTCCAATCACAACAAACTTCATTGACCGTTTTCTTAAGGATTTTTAATATGGTTTTATTTGAAGCCTCAGATTGGTCATTACTTTGTAGATAGTAAGGGGTGGAGAAGCAATGCTGAATATGGTACTGAGTGCACACGGCACGAACATCTTGGTTCTTAAAGAGTCTTCCATTATCAGTTACAATAGAAAGTGGAATACCATAACGAAAATTGTAGTGCAAAATAAACTTAGCTATCTATTTTCCAGTGATGTAGGTTATAGGGATGGCTTCTACCAACTTCATGAAATACTCAGTGGCAGTGATAATGAACTTATGGCCATTGGAGGATAAAGGATGGATTTTACCTATGATGTTGAGTCCCCACTGTGAAAATGGCCATGGAGTAGTAACATGTTACAACTAATGTGCTGGTGCATGAATCAGATCTCCATGTTGTTGACATTGAAGGCATTTCTTGGCAAACTGATGTGTATCTTGTTCCATGGTAGGCCAGTATTATCTTGTATGTAGCAACTTCTTAGCAAGGTTAGGACTGGTGGAATGTGATCCACAGACACCTTCATAAACTTCTCCTAAAGAAATGTTAGCATCTTCCGAGTTGAGACATCTAAGTAGGATACCACTGAGGCTCCTTTAGTATAATGTGTCACAAAGGATAGTAAATCAGGAAGTATGACAGATAAATATTTTCTTTTAGGTGTTAGTTAGATTCAAGGGAAGGGTGTTATCATGGAGGTGATCATAAATGTCTTGGTACTAGGGAGAATTGGGACCAACAACTTCACAGATTAATGTAGTAGGTAGAACATCAATAGTCGGTATCAATAGTTGTTCAACCAAGAATTCATAGTATTGAGTATTTGTAGGCATATCTAGGAGGTATCCAATTATTGCCATAGCATCCGAAGCCTTATTATTCAATCTAGGAATCAGTTCAAAGAAGATTGGGGAAAAATGTTGCTTGAAGTCAACAACCATCCTTTTGTAAGGTAACAATTTGTCATCTTTGGTTTGATATTCATCTGTGACTTGTTGAATGACTAATTGGGAGTCTCCATAAACCTACTACTACTTGATATTCCACTAAACTGCCATGCAAAGTCCTATAAGTAAAGCTTCATATTTGGCAATGTTGTTTGTGCAAGGAAAAGCTAGCCGATATGACTTAGGAATACAGTCACCCTGTGGTGTGATAAAGAGGATTCCAACTCCTGAACCATGCTAGGTAAATGAACCACCAAAGTATAGCTTCTATATAACCGATGGAGAGAGATTAAATATCCCTTCGTCTGGAAAATCTGAAAGCATAGGGTTGGTATCTATAATAGGAGCCTCTGCTAGTTGATCAGCAATGACTTGTCCTTTGATTGCTTTACGATCAACATATTCAATATCAAACTCACTAAGAATTATGAACCATTTTACTAATCTACTTGTGAGAGCTGCCTTAGAAGATATTTCAAGGGATCTATCTTGGATATGAGCTTAGTTTGTTGATTTAGCATGTAGTGTCACAACTTTTGGAAAGCAAACACCACAGCTAGACATGCCCCCTCCATAGGATTATAGTTAAGCTCATATCCTACCAAGGTGCAACTGATGTAATAGATTGCTTGTTCCTTACCAGAATCATCATGTTGTGCTAAGAGAGCCCCTAGGGAAATTGATGTGGTAGAGATGTATAACAACAAAGGTCTCCCTGAAACTAGCGGCACCCAAACTGGAGGTGTAGAAAGATATTATTTTAGTTGATCAAATGCCTACTAACACTTACTATCCCATCTAAATTCTACATCCTTATAGAGCAAGTGTAAAAATGGTTGAGATTTGTCAGCAAGTTGTGATATGAAATGCCTGATAGACTGCAATTTTCCTTGGAGGCTTCTTAATTGTTTTAGATTAGGAGGGGCCATATCAACTATAGCCTTGAATTTGGTAGGGTCTATTTCAATTCCTCTGTGAGACACTATGTATCCCAAAAATTTCCCTGATGTAACACCAAAGACACATTTCTTGGGGTTAAGTCTAACTTGGTACTATTCTAACCTATCAAAGATCTACTCTAGAACCTATAAGTGACCTACTCTTGTAGTTGATTTTCCCAATAGATCATCAACATGGTCTTCCATGATGGTGTGAAAAAGGTCATGGAATATAATAGTCACCGCTCTTTGGTATCTTGCCCCTGCATTTTTCAAGCTGAAATACATGACTTGCCAACAATAGGTGTCCCAAGGACATGTGAAAGCAGTCTTGTGTTGATCTTCAGGTACTATGATAATCTAATTATAACTAGAAAAACCATCCATTAAGGAAAGCATTTTATGACCGGTTGTCAAGTCTACAATGATTTCAATATTAGGTAGAGGAAATCATCTTTTGGACATGCCTTGTTAAGATCCCTCAAATCAGTGTAGATACGAATGCCCCCAGTGACTTTGGATACAGGTACCAAATTAGAAACCCACTCTGGATAATTAATAGGGCATATGAACATTACATGTAGCAACTTCTAAAGCTCTGCTTTAACCAGTAATGCTACCTAGGGATGCATTTTTTGAATCTTTTGTTTAACTAGCTTGGCGTTAGGGAACACTACTAAGTGATGAACCACTAATGAAGGTGACAAGTGTTGTTGTACCTTGATGTTTAATAATATTTGTGTCAAATCCAAGGCTTTGTCCATGGCAGTTTGCAATAGGAACTTGACAATCAATAGTCCTTAACTAATCTACTGAATTGAAACTTTCCTAATTAATCAAACTCATGCTTTTAACAATCTTCTTTGAAGGAAAACGTGATCTAATAATTGAAACAATACTTTGATGGAAAATGATCTATCTAATTACAAAAAGCTAAATAGTCATTAAAACAGAAACAAGATAGGAATCCGATCTATTCTATGAAAGTAGGAAATACTACATTAAGGAATCTAAAATAACATAATAAAGTGAGGAATAATACTAGCCTCCTTTTTGTTAGTTGGAGTGGGACCTTGCTACACACCTTTAGAACTAAAACCTAAATAGAGATTTTAGAACATAATTAATCCAGTATTTCAAAAATAGAGTAAATTCAAGAAGTGTATGTTTTGTCACACCCCAAATTTTGACTATGTTTTACTTTTTACTTGCATGTAATTAGTAGTTAATTATGCATGAATTAATGATTTGACATTATGTGAAAATGTTAGGATAAATCAATGATATCATGAGTTTATGTTTATATGAATAGAATTATACATGTGATTATAAGATGTCATGCTTATTTATTCATTAGGTTTATGAATTGACGAACGATGTACTAATCCTAGTTTGGTGATTGCAAGTTGTAACTAGGAAACAAGTTTTCCACCCTCTGAGAAAGAAAGGGAGAGCATCATCAGAGAGAAGAGAATAGACACATGGATAAGAATAGATTGTTGCCATCTAAGTCTTGTTCTTTCACATTTTAGTGAACCTTCGTCGAGTTTGGTAAGTTGTGCTTGACCAATTGGTTTAAGTTTGGTTTTGACTTGAAAATTGTCGATTTGTCGACAAGATCCATTAAGCTTAGGTTTTATTGAAAACTAAGTTAGGATAGTTTATGATCATCAACAAGGAAATGGTTGATAGTAGTTAAACTATTTTATTATCAGTAATTTTTTATTGGAATTCTATCATGTTATTTTGTCTATTTTGATGTTTATGTAGTTTTGAGAGTGGGAGAATTCCTCGACCCCATTCTCATATCTTGTCGAGTGTTAGAAACAACATAGTATACATTGTATACACAAATATTATGTTGTTATATATATATATATATATATATATATATATATATATATATATATATATATATATATAATATGAATTATTAGTTTTCACCTATTGTTATTTTATCGATGAGCTTCTTAAGGAAGGTGGTATAGTTGCAAATTAAATGCAAACCACTTCATCATAGTTATGGATTCTCGACCCCCTTTACTTCATGATGGTTTTGGAGAGTGTGGAGGAGCTATCAATCAGTTTTGGAGTGGCCATAATGACCAGTTGCTCCATTATTATTTCTACATGCCACTTAGATTGAAATCAGGCTTAAATATAGGAGGAATCCATGTTATTGTGGGGAGTTAAGCCTTTTAAAAGGCTATGGCATCAAAGGAAAAGGGATATGCATGGAAGATAGACTATTTGGTGTGATTCCAAGTAGAGAGAAATGAAGGACTACATCTGATTATAGAGCTTGGTACTGAGTAAGAATCCACAGGGAAAGGGATTTGATGAGATACAAGAGAGCTTTGTTATCTTATACTGCTAAGGGAGAGAGTGAGCTCTGTTGTCTTGTAGAATCCTAAGAGAGAGAAAGAGCTATATTATCATCCATGGAGGGAAACAAACATAGAGAAAGGATACAATAACTTAGATAGCAGTGGTTGGAGGAAGTAATTAACGTAGGTTTTGGAAAACTATCGATGTATAGAGGTAGGGATATCTCTTATGTGTAACTCATTTCATGATAAAATTGCAATATTTCTATTCTGTGTGAACATTTAAATATAGGATGAAATCATAGAATGCTTGTGATAGTTGAGCATGAATTTGTGATAATGATAATGTCTTCGGATAGTAGTTTGAATTGTAGAAGATAAACATTAGAATGTTTTTTTGTTTTTCAACAGGGATACTAAGGAATTTAACTCCTTATCATGCCATCGTTGTATCTTCGAATTCGTAGAGTAAATAGGTAGTAAACTTGTCTTTTGATAGACACCGAATATGGAAAAAGGTTTTGCATAACATTGTTTATACAAAGGATTTTTTATTTGTAGGAAGTTTTCTTTTGCATGTATATACATTCGAGCTAACATAGTTTGTTGTTGATTTTAAAAAAACAATAAAAACTTTGTAGAAATCTAGCTTATTAATTGTAGAAACTAAACCTTTCAAGAACTCAATTTTAGACCTAGGAGTCGAGATCAGTAAGTTTAATTAGAGATACTAGATTTATATCTCACAATGATTTATATATAGTTTTATTATTTACAATCATAAGATTTTGTGATAGATATTCACTTATTTTAGAGCATATAGAAATGATATTGATATCATTAGAAACACCTAAGGATAGTGATATATTGTCACATATGTATTCTACAACCATGATAAGTAATATCATTATATTCAAAGGATGTTATACATGAGTTCACAACCTATTCTATAACAAAAGTCAGTGGACTTAAGAAGACCAAGAGATCAAAAATATTGTATTATTATTATTGTAGACTCAAACCTATTTAGGTTGAAAGATCGAACTTAGTCAAGAGTAATTATGATAATGATAGTATTCATTAAGACCTTATATGAATGAGGATAAAACTCATGTTCTATGTTTATATGTGATATGATAAATATGAATTCGAACAATGCCAATTGGTCAAGAGTAGACTAGAGGTTATCATTTCCATCTTATATTATTATAAATTTTGGAAAACAAGAGTACTTGATATTACAATGTATTGGGTTAGAGAAGTTAAAACCCTAGAATCAACCCAGAAGGGTTTAGAAAACTTAAAAAGTTTTAAGTCAGTTATGACATTGATTTAGTCTGTTGTATAAATGGTCAACACTGAATAGTCGAGAAACTGTAGATCAAGACATGTATAATTTAGGAAGAGTCTATGAAAGCACTTATGATAAATAAATGATTTCTTGTTAAAGTTAGAAACTTGATATATATCACAAGAGTGTTCAATCTTTGGGTCATTGAGTAGAATGATAGGAAGTCATAGATCTTGGTATTTATAAATATGCAATAAGGGACTCTTTGAAAGGTTAAAATCACCTAAACCTTATATTACATTTATCCTAGATTAGGGATTAAATTCTAAGTCAGATTGACTAGGATTCAAGTTTAGTCAAGACAAATTATGTCTATAGATACTAGTCAAGCAAGTCAAATTGTAGGATGAGCTAGTTTCCAAGTTGAGTTAGAGGTGTGTGAACATATGACTACGTTTATTGCAAATGTCTATTTATATAGAAACTTTGGCCAAAGTGATGCATTTGTCTTTGCATGCATTAGTTGGTTCATCGTGTCTAGATTGCGTGACCTATCAGAATGATCATACTTAGCTAGAAGATTATCTAGAGTTGTATGTTTGATTGAGTTACGTAGGACACAAAACTAGGACTTACATGGAAACATGTTGGTTCCTTATGTCTATACTCTTCGTGAAGGGTAGGGCCACTTCTAGGAAGAAAGGTGTGTGGGGGACTGTCAATCTATGGTTGGAGGAAAAGCACTCAGATGATGTTCTCCCTCTACAGTAGAAAACTCACTGAGACTTGTGAGATAGATATAGAATTATAGATGCAATATACTTCATGATTGACTTGTGATTTTTAAACTTATGTAAAATTGTTCATATTTCCATGTACAAATTATTTGTAAAGTGATATGATTTCACTATGACTTTATCTTTGAATATATACGTATTTTCAATGTTGTAAATGTTGCAAATATGTGCCTAATCAGTGTTGTCATTGATGTCACCATATCCTTGTTGCCATTGATGTCAACTGTATCCTATTTTGCTGCCTGTATAGAAGACTAGATTGTTGAGGATATTGAGAACATTAATGAGGATCAATGTATGTGGACCATATGGTTGAGTAGAGGATTGTCTAAAGAAGCTCTAGTTAAGTTTAGAAGGGTTCACATGAAGATTTGAAGAAGCTATGGCCATCTGAGTAGAACTAGTTTTGGAGTGTTTAGAAGAGACAGAGTGACAGGAAAGAGGTCCGGATTGTTCCGAATATGTCAAATGATGATTTGTGGATCTATAGGCATGTTTGGGAAGTCAGTGTGTATCATCCATTCAAGTGGTTCATGGTTTGGAGGTCCACAAGAAATATTTCTAATGTGACAGTCATGGCAGACAGTGTTCTTGAGGTTCCGGAGGAAGATGCAAGTGATTCTGATGATTTGGAGGAGTGCGGATATTTTTGTTGAATTCAATATTCTTGTGGAGGTCTCTGGATCATGTGACTGCTATGGTGGAGGTCTGCATTAAAGTTTGAGCTTGTCAAAGAAGATTTCCTTCTTGGTGTTGCTATTCTTCCCAGTCTTGGTCGACCAGATAATTCAAGCATGTTGCAAATGATCTAAAAGCAATTCTATGAAGCGTGGCATGTTGATCAAGGAAGATTTGAGTCCCAGTTATGTTTGGCTGATAGCTTAGTGATTCGCATTAAGTTAGTTTCTTGTAGTGCCGACCTTGATGTTTATTCCAAGGTTGATGAAGCTTATAAATACTTGTTGATGAGTTGTGGAAAATCATCCTTGTGTGAAAATAATAAAATCAAAGAAAGGATCAAAGGAAGAGCAAAGTAGAGGAGAAGCAGAAGAACGAGAGATGTTTAGATGAAGAACTTGAGAAGAAGTATTTGGAGCAAAGTGGAAGTTTTGTGAGCTTTCAAAGGAACTAAACTAGGCATAAAGTAGATGTTATTTCACAGTTCATTCTTTCTGTATTAAACATAAATTTTGTAGGTAGTGAGCCTCTCTTGAGCAATGAGCCCTGGGCAGTGAGCTTGAAGGCATGTGCCTTCCCTTTTCTTCTAAGTACTTTTAATAGGGTACGAATCTTGTGGGTTAACCCCCATCGTGGTTTTCCCTTAACCAGGTTTCCATGTCAAAAATTTCAATGTTATGTATGCTCAATTTATTTCTGCTCTTGTGCTATTGATTCATGCTTTAATGTTTATCTGATTGAAAGTTGTTAAAAAAGATTAAAAGAAGAAAAGGTTAAATTTTATGGGACAACTGATTAACCCCCCCTCTCAATTGTTTGGACTAATTCCAACAATTGGTATCAGATCCAGATCCTCTAAAAGAAGCTTGACCACTTGAGGAGATCCAGGATGTCGAACTACAAAATGGATAGTCTAAGATTTGATGGAACAAATTACTCTATTTGGAAGAGTCACATGGAATGCCATTTGCAATGCATGGGTGATGCTTATTGGGTGTTAACCAATGATGAGTATAAACCTCTGGAGTAAGGTCCTTCAACTCCAGATCAAATTAAAGATGCTAAAAATAACCTTCAAGCTAAAGAAGCCTTGTTGAGTGCCCTGACTGATTTAGAAATGTCAAATGTCTTTGGACTAAAACTACTCATGAAATATGGAAGAAGTTGGAGAATCTTTATAAAGGTGATGAATATGTCAAATGTGCCAAGCTACAAAGTCTGAGAGGAAAATTTGAAAATTTGAGGATGAGTGAAGATGAAAATATCGTAATCTACATGCAAAAGATAAATGAACTTGTGTGTGGTATCAGGTGTGCTGGTGGAACTTTGGAAGAATTAGAGATTGTGGCAAAAGTGCTTAGATCTTTACCTGATTCATACAAACATAAGGTTTTTGCTATAGAAGAGATCAAGACTATCTCAAAAGTTACAAGAGATCAGCTGGTTGGCAAAATTTCAGCTTTTGAATTAAGTGAGTTTGGTGATTCTCTTCCTAAGTTTGAATTTGCTTTTAAGGCCAGTGTATATGGAAAACAAAGATATGATCCTAGTGAAAGCTCTTTTGCAAGATCAAATAGATTTGCTAATGTGAGGATGGATCTTAAAGATGATAAAACTGAGTCTACAAAATTGGAAGCTCTTATTGCCAAAAGAATGCCAAGAGGATCCAGTAAGTATGAAGGAAAGTTGTCATTCAAATGTTTTTCTTGTAATAAGATTGGTCATTTTGCCTCAAGATGTCTAGAGAAATTTTCAAAGCCAAACCCTAATAGATATAAAGGTCAGAAGAATTGCTACTATGTCCAAACAAATGGAGAAGGAGTCACAGATGGTGAATCTGATCATGGAGGTGCCACTGAAGATGATTGGGTATTCATTGCTATCAAAGAAGAAGATCCAGTGTCTACTGAATCTACTAGCTGTGCAAATGTGGAAAGTACCTTGGCTGCTCAGGTTGTTGAAAAGGATGAATGGGTGATTAATAGTGGATGTCCTCATCATATGATTAGTGATAAAAGTAAGTTTATAAACTTTGAAAAATATCAAGGTGGAAATGTGAAATTTGGAGACAACTCAGCTGGTAGAATCCATGGCAGAGGATCCATCTCTTTTGATGGTAAAAATAACACAAATGATGTTCTATATATGGAAGGGCTGAAGCATAATCTTCTCAGTGTTGGACAGTTGGTTGACAAAGGTTATGATCTCTGATTCAAGGATGACAAATGCAGAATCTTGGAAAGCTCCGGAACTAAAATTGTATCTGGTACACAAACTAGAGGTAACATCTTTCAATTAAGTACTTCTGGTAAAAGTTGTTTGATTGCATAGATAGATCAGAGTTGGTTGTGGCATAGGAGAATGTGTCATGTGAATTTTGATAACATTGTTAAGATAAGTTCTACTCAGGCTGTGAGAGATCTTCCAAGACTTGTCAAACCTAATACCATGTGTAGAGAATGTCAATTGGGTAAATAGAACAAAACATCATTCAAAAGTAAAGAATAATTTTCAAGTGGGTGATTGGAACTTGTGCATACTAATCTATGTGGTCCTGCTAGAATTAGGAGTGTGCAAGGAGATAGATATTTTATGTTGTTGATTGATGATTACTCCCGGATGATGTGGGTATGTTGGTAAACAGATTTGTCACCATGAAATAACCTTTGCAAATGACCCCTTGACCTTAGAGTAGTGACTAAATTGTCCCAACAATTGGAGAGATCGCAACAGAGCAATGATCTTCCTCTATGTTTGAGAGGGGCAGCTCCCTCATATGATGGGGGTATTTGTGGTTTTTGTGTACTTTCAACCTAAAAGTATAGAAAGGAGGAAAAGAAAAACTAACAAGACAAATGATTTATTGAAACCCTAATAGTAGGCATACGAATACTGGTTTGGATTTCACAAACTCAAGACAAATTACGAGGGGATTTCACCATAGAAGTTAGAAACTACGTTCCTGAACCTATATGATGAATTGTACAACAATAAGTTCTAATATGCAATGATGATGAAAATAAGATGGTGAATCTCAACATACGAAGAGACAGATTTCTCCAACACATTCAAATCTAGATACCAAGAAATGTTTGTGCTTCATTACATCAATTGCACAATTAAATATTTTAAAGGATGACCTATGATTTGCACAGTGATATAGAAGTATTACCAATCTAACATACGAGAAATTAGTAATAATAACTTAGAAGTATCATTGGAACATACGAACCAAATGCACTCTTTATTATCCTAGTGGAATTATACAAGTTCAAAAGTCTTCATGTACAATGTGTTAGACCAAAGGTCTCTGAAAATATTCTCCATAAGTTGCCCTCTAAAAGTTCCCCCTTTACATTTGAAATAGCCTTGTATTTATAGGCTCTTCTCTTGTAACTACCTCATAACCACCTACTAACTACCTCTTTAAAAATACAATAATTGAAAAATAAGCTTTATTCTAGTTAGGTTTTACCTAACTTTTCCAGAAACAAAGCTTATTTTCTAACTTTACATTACAAGAGTGACTTAAGTCACTTTTACAAAAAGGTAACATGAAACTTGCAACTTTCGAGTGGTGAACTTTGCTAAGTTACTTTCCATCACGTTACTCTATTTTAGTGATCATCTCTTCAATTGCTTCTCAACATCTCTTTCCAAGTGCTAGAAATGCAATAGACACATGATGAAATTTATCTGCTAATTCTACATAAGACATGCCATCAAGGATCATATATTTATTGGTGGGAATTCATCAAAATTGGTGGCTTTGTATCCACTAGATTACTCATATCTTACTCAACAAGATCACTACTCCCAATACTTGAAGCTATGGAGAGATAAATTTGACGACCATCTGAAGAAACAACAACAATATGTATCCATTGAAGACATAGTTGAAAGTGAGACAAAAAGATGTCTTGGGCAACCTAGGGGGTACCCTACTTCCCATAAATTGATCACTTGCATGATGAATATCCCCATGACTACTCAGCTCTCTTTTTCCTACAACCTTTTTAAGAAGACCATCTCCCTTTTTCCCAATCATGAATCACTCTCTCACTAATAATTTAGCCTCCAGTGTTGAATAATAGAGAATATATTAGCTTATTAAGCAAGGTCCTCTATGTGTAATATCCATGCCCTATCCATAAGATGACACATTCCATCTTTAATACTTCTGAGCTTTAAGCATCTTATGCCAGAAACCACATTCAATAATAATAAATCAAATTTGTAAATGTCGCCTCTTCCGTGACATAACCATTTCATTGGAAAGTTTAAGTGCATAGTCGATATTTTTCACTTTCAACAATCCACATACTAGTGTTCTATAACTAATGGCTTCAAGGTCATACCCAAAGCAATGATAAATGTAATACTCAGTTACGAAAGAAAGTTTCTAATGCTCATTTAACAAATCCATTTTGTGCACATACCATTATCACGACATTCTACATTATGTCAAGCAATTTACATGCCTTCTCTTTTCAAACCATGCTTTCCACAATGAATCCATTTTGTACATATCTTGCAATCATTTCTTTCTATGATAAAACATCTCTATTGGGGCAATATGTCAACAGTTTTACATGCTTTGGCTACGCTTCATCATTTCGTATTCATACCTAACAAGCATATGCAACTATAACATACCTGCAAATTACATTCACTACTATGAACTCTTCAACAAATCCATTTTAATACACATTTGATGCCATCAGATCTATTTGTGTGAGTCTTGTGGCCATGGTGGTCTTTTTGAGGCATTTAGTCGAATGATACATGTACATTATGTATGTTTCCGCATTTTGTATGCCTGTTTGCCAGAGATTTGCAACTATAATATCTAACAATCCACATTTCATTAAGATTTGATGGATGCCAATACCTTGCTCCAATACTCCATTTTGACACACGAGCTGTGAGTATGCTGGAAAAGGTAGTGGAGTCTGGTTTTACACCTCTTACACTCGCTACACCACATTTCTTTAAACCATTTTGTTAGACAATTAACATGCCTTGTCAATGCTTTCATATTATGCATACATGTCTAACAGTGCATTTCCATCCATAATATCTAACAAGAATCCCCATTCGGTTTTGATTTCTGTGCTCCAATTTTAGCATATAAAATTTGGATTTTCACCAACCAATTGCATTTACTTGAAACTTTCTAAAGTCTTTTCAACACGTCCACTTTGTTCATATCAATCATTGCAATCCAGGAGACCTTTTCTTTGAAACTTTTTGTTGAACAACTCATGTGCACTGTCTATTCTTCCACAATCTACATGCGTATCTTCCCAAAGTAGCTACAACTAAGACCCCATGTGAAAATCCACTTTAGATTATGCTTCGTTGAATGTCCATGCCCTATTTGGAGCTTATGTTTTGGCATACAGTGAGGAGTAGGATGTCGATAGAAGTTGTGGAATGTGACTTTATATCTGCCAAAACATATTTTCTTGAATGTTTCCAGCAGTCTTTTTAACAAAACCATTTTGTGCATTTCTTGCCACCAATGCATTCCATGATATTACATCTCTTTAATGCATTCTATCAAATAGTTCATGAGCATTTGTCTATGTGAAGGATGTTGGGTTTGGATTTACACCTGCATTCATTGCCTCCCATGAGACCACATTTCTTTGAGGCATTCTGTCAAATAGTGTGTGTGCTCTTGTTTATGATTCCATGTTTTGCCCATGTCTACCAAAGCCACCTGTGATCATTGCATATGCATCTTTGAGGCTTTCCACAAATAGTTTACGTGCCTTGGTAATTCTGCCATGTTTTTGCATACTTGAAATTTGTAATTGCTTAAAAGTTTCTAAGGTCTTTTCAAAAAACTTGTTTTATGCGTTGTAGCCTATAAGATGACATTTCTCTAAGGTATTTGCAATTGACACATCTGACAAAAACCCTCTTTCTATTACTCTTTCACGGATGTCCATACCCTGTTCTAGAGCCCCTTATTTGGGTGCTGGCAGCGAAGATGCTGGAAATGGTCATGGAGTCTGGCATTACACTCGCTAGTCGCATTTGTTGGAAAGTTTCTGTAGCCTTCTCAACGAAACCACTTTGTACATATTTTTTCTGACATGCAGTCCACATAACCGTATCTCTCTGAGGCATTCATGGTAGTAACAGTTGTGCATAGAGCACCACTTTAATATGAACTTTTCTCCAATTCTCCAAGAAGGTAATTTGGTAGCACCAAACCCATTACAGTACTTAGGGTTCATAAACTTGTCATTGATAGAATGTGTGATGCTTCTTTTAACTGACCATCTTCATAATGGTGTGAGATTGAGAGGAGCAGTTATGGCGTTAAAATTTCCTTTGCTTCAATTTCTTGCTTATAACTAACTTTTGCATGTCTTTAATAACCATTTTCTTTATATTTTATCCTTCATCGCCTTTTGAAGGTACTTCTCAACTAACAACTTATGACTTATGCTTTTGGTAAACCTTGGTGAAATAAATACCAATTCGAAAGTATAACTTTTCCAAACCTCAAGTTGTATCAAGTTAGAGAAAAGTGAAATAGACCCCTACTTCTCGAAAAGTGAAAGTAGATGTTCGCTTAGCAAAAATTGAAAGTAGGCGCGAACTTAGCCAAAAGTGAAAGTAGATGCCAACTTAGCCAAAAGAGGAAGTAGATGCCAACTTTTTTTTTTTTTTTAAGTAGACATCCACTTGGCGTTTAAGCAAAATAAGTATTTTCTGGCATCTTCTAAGCTATTTCAACTTAGGTTTTGACTTGAATTAATTTCTTCTTTTTCATGGCTTGCTTGAATTTGTGGCAATTTAGAAACTTAGATCCATGCATGTGAAAAATATATCTTCTTCAGAATGACTTCACGGACCGCTTCCAAGACTTTGGCTGAAACATGTGAAAATTCCCTCCTTCAAATTGGCAAATGACTTAACACTTCAAGAGAATCTGTGACTAGAGACAACTCAACATAAGGATTTGATGCAAAAGTTTAAAAATTGACAAGTTGAAAATGAGGCCAACAGCTGGCTCTAACTAGGGACAAGGACTGTAAAGGATGCAAGATGAACCTAGAATCTCTGGAAATGCAAAGTGCCTTAAATCCATGGGGCTATAGAGTCAGGAGATAACATGATGTACAAGGGGAAAAAGGAGACTCAACAAGACAAAAGGACAAACAACAAAGACACACAGAGATGAAGCAAAAGACAAAAACCAATAGATGAAACAAGACAGGCACAACCGAAACACCAAGTTAACCTATGTACATGGTAGGTGACTCCTACCTCAAAACCGGTTTAGGGTGATCATGTGAAGCCATTGACAGGTTGAGAAAAATAGGCAGCTGTATGAAAAAGAGATGTCCATGGATGACATGCCTGTGAACTCATCATGAATTTCTGAGTCCTTTTGAATCACATTGGTATTGCCCTTTGTAGTGCTGATTGTATTTTCTGGCGTCATGTCGAGCATACCAATTTTCTCTATCTGAAGATCTTCTTACTAGCTTGAATCAAAGAAAATTAAATCATGAACCTAACATCCTTCATGTGAACCAATAAGTGATGAAAAATTGATATTATGCAACTGATCCTTCTTATGAGTAATGTCTTCATTTATCATTGAATCATCTTCTGCAGAGCAAAATTCCTCCTTCTTTAGCATTACTAACCCAATATTTGCTTTAACAGAGGATTGCACATGAGGTAGAGAAAGTGATGAATCTACGTTAGGCACTTTATCCTCCTAAAAATCCTCTCCTATAGTTGATGAAGAAGAAATAATATTTTTCTCCCTTTGAAGTAGTGAAGGAGAAGTTAAGACATGCAGCTCTTCGTCAACCCTTTGAATATTTGTAATTTCATGGGTATGGCGACAAACATTAGAACTTTGACCTTCTTTATCATTACTATAAACATTACTCTCACTGCCTTCTTTAACATTATTATCAACAAATAAAGGGCTGGAGCGTACAATGAAATCACTCAAACAAGGATATTCAGGAATAAATTCATTTCTAACCTCTCTTTATGTAGAATCACATCGAGTATCATCATGATCTTGTTGCACATTTGGAGTGGGAGTACTCAATGCTTCATCTTGACTAGTACCTTTATTTTCAATAGTTGAGTATGCTTTTTCAATAGATGATAAAGGAGAAAGGATGACATCTTCTTCACAAACAAAATCATCAATAGGAGCATTGAGACACTAATCTGTGATCAAAACCTCATGAGAGAGATCTTTTGGTACCATTTCATCATGATTCTCCTCTTGCTCGAATTGCATGCATGTTAGAAGAAAATTTTGCAACTCATCTTCATCCTCTTTGTTTACACTTTGGTCCAAAATTTCTTCTGCACTCCATTGAACATTAACCATATCATGAATATCTTTCTCGGAGGTTATAGTTATGGAACCAAAGCAAGTTGAGAATGTCCCATCATTTGGAAAGATTTCTTCTTCACTATTGCATGCTCCCATACAATCTTCTTTTTCTATCTCCATCAATTCTTCTTTTTCATCTTGTTTAATTGGATATGTCCTATCATGATAAAATTTAATAACTTCTTCTTCCCTAGTACATGCAAGTTCCGATGAGTCTCTTTTAGACCTTTGATTAGAAGACGTGTCTTTCAATACAGCTTCATTTGTAGGAAAAACTTTTGCTTCTTCATTTATGTCCTCATCATGCAAATGATATATCTCAGTACAATTTCCTTTATCTTCTGGTGTGTGAATCTCCTCTGATAGGGGCTTATGATCATGAGCAAGAAAATGAGTCTCTTTCCCATCTTTTTGTTCAATCTTCCACAATGTTTGAACCAAAGAAGGATGAACCTAATTAGAAGTAAATTGCATGCCACCATAGAAACTTTTCAAAAATTCTACTTTCTTAGGTTCATCAAGAACTTGATTTTGTTGAGTAGAGGATGTAGAAAAAGGATAATCTTCATCATCACTGTCATTGTCTGATTTAGGAAACTGCAAGTTATGCATCTGGGTTCTTCGATGCCAAACCATTTTTTTTAGGATTCTTTTAGATAGAGTCACCAACTTCTTTTCTGGGGAGATACTTGTATATTTTTGAGGAATAAATGGCACCAATGCTCCAATCTTCCCTAGTAGAGTCACCAAAAATCTGTTGGTAAATAGATTTATCACCGTGAAATAACCTTTAAAAATGACCCGTTGCCCTTAGAGCGGTGACTAAATTGTCCCAACAGTTGGAGAGATCACAACAGAGCAATGATCTTCCTCTACGTTTGAGAGGGGCAACTCCCTCGTATGATGGGGGTATTTGTGGTTTTTGTGTACTTTTAACCTGAAAGTACAAAAAGGAGGAAAAGAAAAACTAACAAGACAAATGATTTATTAAAACCCTAACAGTAGACATACGAATACTGGTTTGGATTTCACAAACTCAAGACAAATTATGAGGGGATTTCCCCATAGAAGTTAGAAACTATGTTCCTAAAACTATACAATGAATTACACAACAATAAGTTCTAATATGCAATGATGATGAAAAGAAGATGGCGAATCTCAACATATGAAGAGACAAATTTCTCCAACACATTCAAATCTAGATACCAAGAAATGTTTGTGCTTCATTACATCAATTACATAGTTAAATATTTTAAAGGATGACCTATGATTTACACAGTTATACACAAGTATTACCAATCTAACATACGAGAAATCAGTAATAATAACTTAGAAGTATCATTGGAACATACGAACCAAATGCACTCTTTATTATCCTTGTGAAATTATACAAGTTAAAAAGTCTTCATGTACAATGTGTTAGACCAAAGGTCTCTAAAAATATTCTCCATAAGTTCCCCTCTAAAAGTCCCCCCTTTACATTTGAAATAGCCTTGTATTTATAGGCTCTTCTCCTATAACTACCTCATAACCACTTTGTAACCACCTAGTAACTGCCTTTTTGAAAATAAAATAATTGAATAATAAGATTTATTCTAGTTAGGTTTTGCCTAACTTTTCCAGAAACAAAGCTTATTTTCTAACTTTACATTACAAGCAGTGACTTAAGTCACTTTTACAAAAAGGTAACATGAAACTTGCAACTTTCGAGTGGTGAACTTCACTAAGTTACTTTCAATCACTTTGCTCTATTTTGGTGGTCATCTCTTCAATTGCTTCTCAACATCTCTTTCCAAGTGCTAGAAATGTGATAGACACATGATGAAACTGGTCTGCTAATTCTGCATAAGACATGCCATCAAGGATCATATATTTGTTGGTGGGAATTCATCAAAATTGGTGGCTTTGTATCCATTAGATTACTCATATCTTACTCAACAAGATCACTACTCCCAATACTTGAAGCTATGGAGAGATAATTCTGATGACCATCTGAAGAAACAACAACAATATGTATCCATTGAAGACACAGTTGAAAGTGAGACAAAAAGATGTCTTGGGCAACCTAGGGGCTGCCCTACTTCCCATCAATTCATCACCTACATGATGAATATCCCCATGACTACTCAGATCTCTATTTCCTACAACCTTTTTAAGAAGACCATCTCCCTTTTTCCCAATCATGAATCACTCTCTCACTAATAATTTAGCCTCCAGTGTTGAATTATAGAGAATCTATTAGCTTATTAAGCAAGGTCTTCTATGTGTAATATACATGCCCTATCCATAAGATGACACATTCCATCTTTAATACTTCTGAGCTTTAAGCATCTTATGCCAAAAACCACATTCAATAATAATAAACCAAATTTGTAAATGTCGCCTCTTTCGTGACATAACCTTTTAATTGGAAAGTTTAAGTGCATAGCCGATATTTTCACTTTCAACAATCCACATACTAGTGTTCTATAACTAATGGCTTCAAGGTCACACCCAAAGCAATGATAAATGTAATACTTAGTTATGAAAGAAAGTTTCTAATGCTCATTTAACAGATCCATTTTGTGCACATACCATTGTCACGATATTCTACATTATGTCAAGCAATTTACATGCCTTCTCTTTTCAAACCATGCTTTCCACAATGAATCCATTTTGTACATATCTTGCAATCATTTCTTTCTGTGAGAAAACGTCTCTATTGGGGCAATATGTCAATAGTTTTACATGCTTTAGATATGCTTCCTCATTTCGTATTCATAGCTAACGAGCATATGCAACTATAACATGCCTGCAGATTACATTCACTACTATGAACTCTTCAACAAATCCATTTTAATAAACATTTGACGCCATTAGATCTATTTGTGTGAGTCTTGCAGCCATGGTGGTCTTTTTGAGGCATTTAGTGGAACGATACATGTACATTGTGTATTTTTCCGCATTTTGTATGCATGTCTGCCAGAGATTTGCAACTATAATATCTAACAATCCACATTTCATTAAGATTTGATGGATGCCAATACCCTGCTCCAATACTCCATTTTGACACACGAGCTATGAGTATATTGGTAAAGGTAGTGGAGTCTAGTTTTACACCTCTTGCACTTGCCACACCACATTTCTTTAAACCATTTTGTTAGATAATTAACATGCCTTGTCAATGCTTTTGTATTATGCATACATGTCTAACAACGTATTTCCATCCATAATATCTGACAAGAATTCCCATTCGATTACTAATTTCAGTGCTCCAATTTTAGCATCTAAAAATTTGGATTTTCACCAGCCAATTGCATTTGCTTGAGACTTTCTAAAGTCTTTTCAACACGTCCACTTTGTGCATATCAATCATTGCAATCTAGGAGACCTTTTCTTTGAGACTTTTTGTTGAACAACTCATGTGCACTATCTATTCTTCCACAATCTGCATGTGTATCTTACCAGAGTAGCTGCAACTAAGACCCCATACAAAAATCCACTTTAGATTATGCTTTTTTGAATGTCCATGCCTTATTTGGAGCTTACGTTTTGGCATATAGTGAGGAGTAGGATGTCGATAGAAGTTGTGGAATGTGACTTTATATCTACCAAAATGTATTTGCTTGAATGTTTCCAGTGGCCTTTTTAACAAATCCATTTTTTGCATTTCTTGCCACCAACACATTCCATGATATTACATCTCTTTAATGCATTCTATCAAATGGTTCACGGGCATTTTTCTATGTGAAGGCTATGGGGTTTGGCTTTACACCTGCATTCATTGCCTCCCATGAGACGACATTTCTTTGAGGCATTCTGTCAAACAGTGTGTGTGCTTTTGACTATGATACCATGTTTTGCCCATGTCTACCAAGGCCACCTGTGATCATTACATATGCATCTTTGAGGCTTTCCACAAATAATTTACGTGCCTTGGCAATGCTCCCATGTTTTTGCATACTTAAAATTTTTAATTGCTTAAAATTTTCTAAGGTCTTTTCAACAAACTTGTATTATGCATTGCAGCCTATAAGACGACATTTCTTTGAGGTATTTGCAATTGACACATCTGGTAAAAACCCACCTTCTATTATGCTTTTGCAGATGTCCATACCCTATTCTAGAGCCCCTTATTTGGGTGCTGGCAGCAGGGATGCTGACAATGGTCATGGAGTCTGGCATTACACCTGCTAGTTGCATTTGTTGGAAAGTTTCTGTAGCCTTCTCAACGAAACCACTTTGTATATATTTTGCCAACATGCAATCCACATAACCACATCTCTCTGAGGCATGCATGGCAGTAACAGTTGTGCATAGAGCGCTACTTTAATATGAACTTTTCTCCAATTCTCCAAGAAGGTAATTTGGTAGCACCAAACCCATTATAGTACCCAGGGTTCATAAACTTGTCATTGATAGAATGTGCGATGCTTCTTTTAACTGACCATCTTCGTAATGGTGTGAGATTGAGAGGAGCAGTTATGGCATTAAAATTTCCTTTGCTTCAATTTCTTTCTTATAACTAACTTTTGCATGTCTTTAATAACTGTTTTGTTTATATTTTATCCTTCATCGGCCTTTTGAAGGTACTTCTCAACTAACAACTTATGACTTACACTTTTGGTAAACCTTGGTAAAATAAATACTAATTTGAAAGTATAACTTTTCCAAACCTCATGTTGTATCAAGTTAGCATAAAGTGAAAGTAGACCCCTACTTCTCAAAAAGTGAAAGTAGATGTTCTCCTAGCCAAAATTTAAAGTAGGCATGAACTTAGCCAAAAGTGAAAGTAGATGTTCTCCTAGCCAAAATTTAAAGTAGGCACGAACTTAGCCAAAAGTGAAAGTAGACGCCAACTTAGCCAAAAGGAAAGTAGACACCAACTTTTTTTTTTTAAGTAGACATCCACTTGGCTTTTAAGAAAAATAATTATTTTCTAGCATCTTCTAAGTCATTTCAACTTAGGTTTTGACTTGAACTAATTTCTTCTTTTCCGTGGCTTGCCTGAATTTGTGGTGATTTAGAAACTCAGATCCACGCATGTGAAAAATACATCTTCTTCAGAATGACTTCACGGACCACTTCCAAGACTTTAGCTAAAACATGTGAAAATTCCCTCCTTCAAATTGGCAAATGACTTAACACTTCAAGAGAATTTGTGACTAGAGACAACTCAACATAAGGATTTGACACAAAAGTTTAAAAATTGACAAGTTGAAAATGAGGCCAACGGGGTAACTTTCTTAAAAGAAAAATTAGAAGTCTTAACAAATTCAAAGTGTTCAAAGTTATGGTGGAAAATGAGATTGGTGTGAAGATAAAGTGTCTGAGATCCGACAGAGGTGGAGAGTTTACCTCCAGTAAGTTTGATACATTCTATGAAAAGCATGGAATAAAATTACAGTTATCTGCTCCTAGGACTCCTCAGCAGAATGGAGTTGTGGAAAGAAAAAACTAGACCATTCAAGAAGCCCCTAGAAGCATGATGATGTAAGCAAATGTTCCACAAGTCTATTAGAGAGAAGCTATGAGTATTGTTGTCTACACTCTTAAGAGGGTGCAGATCAAAGGCAATTCTGGTAAGACCCCTTATGAACTATGGTTTGGTCATGCTCCTACTGTGAAGTATTTCAGAGTTTTTGGTAGTAAGTGCTATATCAAAAGAGATGAAGATCTAGGCAAGTTTGAAGCAAGAAGTGATGAAGGAATTTTTATGGGTTACTCCACTCAAACTAAAGCATACTGGTGCTTTAACAAGAGGTTAAAAAAGATTGTTGAAAGTGCTAATGTTCGAGTTGATGAGAGAAAAGAAGGACATTCCAGGTCATGCGTATATGATTTAGATGATCAAGATGAAAATCCAAGTTAAGAAAGGCAAGTGCAGACTTAGATTCAGATCCAGATTGATCTAGAAAATCTAGTAATTCAAGAAGATAGTCTAGAAGTTGAGGAACAATCTCAAGAATTAGAAGCTCAAGCAATTCCCAAAACTCCTAGGTATGTAAGGATGAATCATCCTGAAGATCAAATCATAGGAGATAGAAACAAAGGTGTTTGAACTAGGAGAAGAATTACTAAAGATCAAGAAGAGATTTGTTTGATTTCAAATATTGAACCAAAATTAGTAAGTGAAGCCTGCAATGATGAAAATTGGGTAAAAGCAATGGAGGAAGAACTAATGCAAATTGAAAAGAATCACACTTGGGATCTTGTTTCTAGACCTGAGGACAAAAATGTAATTGAAACTAAATGGGTCTTCTGGAATAAACTAAATGAAGATGGTGAAGTTGTAAGAAATAAAGCAAGGTTGGTATGGAAAGGATATTCTTAAGTGGAAGGAATTGATTTTGAAGAAAATTTTTCTCTGGTGGCAAGAATAGAGGCAGTCAGATTGTTTCTTGCTTTTGTTGCTTATAAAGATTTCAAAGTCTATCAGATGGATGTCAAGTCAACATTTCTAAATGGAGAGTTAGAAGAAGAAGTCTACATTGAGAAACTGGAAGGATTTCAGTTGTCTGATTAGAAAGACATGATCTGCAGATTGAGGAAAGCATTATATGGACTCAAACAAGCCCCAAGAGCTTGGTATTCAAGATTAGATAAGTATATGCTAAATCTAGGATATAACAAAGGCATTGCTGACAGTAATCTTTACTTCAAGATTGGTCATGAGAATATTCTGATTGTTGAGGTATTTGTTGATGATATCATTTTTGGTGGAAATGAGAGCATGTGAAAAACATTTGTTGATCAGATGCAAAGTGAATTTGAGATGTCCATGTTTGGTGAGATGAATTTCTTCTTAGGTCTGGAAATCACTCAGTTAGATAAAGGTATCTTTATATCTCAATCTAAGTATGTGAAAGAATTGTTGAATAAGTTTGGAATGGAAGATTCAAAGCTAGTAGGTATGCCTATGGTAATCAGATGTAAGTTGAGTAAAGATGATGACTCCCCTAAGGCAAATCAGAAAAGGTATAGATCAATGATTGGAGGACTGCTCTATCTGACTTAGACTAGACCTGATATTATGAATGCAGTTGGGCTTGTTGCTAGATTCCAAGCTGATCCTAAAAAATCCCATGTTGTAGTAGTCAAAATAATCTTTAGATATCTCAAAGGAACACTTGATTATGGATTGTGGTATCCAAAAGACAATGACTTCACTCTTCGTGCATATACAGATGTTGATTGGGCAGGAGATGTGGATGATAGCAAAAGTACTAGTGGTGATGCATTCTTCTTAGGAAGAAGATTGGTTTCTTGGCTGAGAAAAATGTAGGAGGCAATATTCCTATCTACACCAGAGGCAGAATATATAGCAGCAGCAAACAATTGCACTCAAGTTCTATGGATGAAGCAAATGTTGAAGGACATCAGAATTGTGTTTGAGGAGTCTATCACAATCTTCTGTGATAATTCACGTGCAATAAGTATCTCACAGAATCCGGTGTTGCATTCAAAGACAAAGCATATATCCATTAAGTTTCAGTTCTTGAGAGAGAAGGTAAATGAGAATGAAGTCAAGTTGGAGTTTGTGT
The DNA here is from genome assembly GCA_027924645.1 of Cunninghamia lanceolata. Taxonomy (NCBI): domain Eukaryota; kingdom Viridiplantae; phylum Streptophyta; class Pinopsida; order Cupressales; family Cupressaceae; genus Cunninghamia; species Cunninghamia lanceolata. Next base: position 283,068 of record BSBN01000204.1, on the reverse strand, counting down.
CTTCAAAGGATCAGATTGCTGATACTTTTACTAAGCCTCTTCCCAAGGATACTTTTGAGTATCTCAGAGAGAAGTTAGGGGTTATTACCCCTCCTGATTAGAACTAAGATGCACTAAGGTGCATTAGTTCAGTGGAATTCACAGTCATATCTTGTGATCCAGATTGATGTCAAGAAGATACTACTTAGGGGGAGTAGTCAGTGTAAAAATTTTGGGATCAGTCCAAAACAAAAAGGGAGAAAAGATTGCAAATATGTGCCCTTTGCCATTGATGTCAAAAGGGGAGAGAAGTTCCTGTGAAAAACTAGTTGCTGATGAAAGGGGGAGCCGTGAAGAAAGTGATTGCAAAAGTGATAAGAGAAAGGGGGAGAAGGTCTTGTCTTGATGGTTAAATCATTTTTTCACATCATATGTTGCCATCAATGACAAAGGGGGAGTTTGTTACAAATATGTGCCTAATCGGTGTTGTCATTGATGTCAACATATCCTTTTTGCCATTGGTGTCAAATGTATCCTATTTTACTTCATATATAGAAGACTGGATTGTTGAGGATATTGAGAAAATTAATGAGGATCAATGTATGTAGACCATATGGCTGAGTAGAGGATTATCTGAAGAAGCTCTAGTTAAGTTTTGAAGGTTTCACATGAAGATTTGAAGAAGCTATGGCCATATGAGTAGAACCAGTTTTGCAGTGTTTAGAAGAGACAGAGTGACAGGAAAGAGGTTCGGATTATTCTGGATATGTCAAATGATGATCTACGAATCTAGAAGCATGTTTGGGAAGTCAGTGTGTATCATCCATTCAAGTGGTTCATGGTTTGGAGGTCCGCAAGCAATCTTTCTAATGTGACAGTCATGGCAGACAGTGTTCTTGAGGTTCTAGAGGAAGATGCAAGTGATTCTAATGATTTGGAGGAGTGCGGATATTTTTGTTGAATTCAATATGCTTGTGGAGGTCTCTAGATCATGTGACCGCTATGGTGGAGGTCCGCATTGAAGTTTGAGCTTGTCAAAGAAGATTTCCTTCTTGGTGTTGTTGTTCTTCCCAGTCTTGGCTGACTAGATGATTCAAGCATGTTGTGAATGATCTAAAAGCAATTCTATGAAGCATGGTGTGTTGATCAAGGAAGATTTAAGTCCCAGTTATGTTTGGCCGATAGCTTAGTGATTTGCATTAAGTCAGTTGTTTGTAGTACCGACCTTGATGTTCATTCCAAGGTTGATGAAGTGTATAAATACTTGTTGATGAGTTGTGGAAAATCATCCTTGTGCGAAAATAATAAAATCAAAGAAAGGATCAAAGGCAGAGCAAAGTAGAGGAGAAGCAGAAGAACAAGAGATGTTTAGATGAAGAACTTGAGAAGTATTTGGAGAAAAGTAGAAGTTTTGTGAGCTTTCAAAGGAACTGAACTAGGCATAAAGTAGATGCTATTTCACAGTTCATTCTTTCTGTATTAAACATAAATTCTGTAGCCAGTGAGCCTCTCTTGAGCAGTGAGCTCTGGGCAATGAGACTGAAGGCATGTACCTTCCCTTTTCTTCTAAAACTTTTAATAGGGTACAAATCTTGTGGGTTAACCCTCACCATGGTTTTCCCTTAACCGAGTTTCCACATAAAAAATTTTGGTGTTATGTGTGCTCAATTTATTTCTGCTCTTGTGTTATTGATTCATGCTTTAATGTTTATCTAATTCAAAGTTGTTAAAGAAGATTAAAAGTAGAAAAGGTTAAAATTTACGGGACAACTAATTCACCCCCCCTCTCAGTTGTCCAGACTAATTCCAACAGAAAAATATTTCGAAAATATATGTATTTAATTCTATGAGACTATGCAAATGTTAAAAAAAATCACTCATGTTTAAACATGTTCATTTACTTTCTTAGTAATTTTGTGAGAAATTCCAAGTTGTATGAGTTGGTATGTTACATATGGTATCAGAGCTACTAGGTTCAACACATGGACCTAAGAGCTCACCACAAGAAAATTTGTCATCATCGAGTAGATTGGCTAATGTTTGAACTTGGTTTTATGCCAGAATGGAATGGAGAAGAACCAAGAAAACTTCTAGGAAGTCTATTCCCCAGAACTTGCCCAAGATAGTGGTTAAGAAAGAACCAACTGAGGAGGTAAAACTCCAAGAAAATATTAACTATGTTGACGGTACATGGCTGGAAGACTCTAAAGTTTTGGTTGACGCTCTTAAGCATATTTGACTAGAAAAGAAACAATGCAATAGACTAGATAAGAAACCCATTGTTCCTACTCATGTAGTTAAATCAAATAAACCATCTGCTAGTCACAACATGCCATTTGGGTGTGGTCATGATGCCCCTACTTTAGGAAAAGAGGTGTTGGAGGAGTACCTGCATGTACATCCACCCTCTAAGTTAGTTTTACTAGATTCTGATGGGGAAGAGGAACTTGAGGAATATCCTTTAATCGACAGTGTTATGTAGCCTTGTCATGTTATCTATCTAAATAAGGATACATGAATTTATACCCAGAATAAAATATAATAAATATGAGATTGTTTTGCACAAATTTGAGTTTTGTGCATAGATTTAATGATGAATTTTGAATTAATAAGATGCATTATTTTTTAATTCTAATCTATAACTTAATACGAATATCAAGTGTGAAATAAGAGTATCATCATGGTTCAAACTTGAACAAATCTTAAAGATAGTCAAGGAGAGTCAAATCCTTCTGAAAACCCAATGACTAAGCTGGATTAGATATTGACCATGCTAAATGAAACCAAGAAAAGGCTAGGAAACCTTGAACGGGAAGTTAGGGGTCAAGGTAGACCCGAAGGAGTAAAAGAGGACTCACATCACTTAAGGGATGATGATTATGTTGATGAACCCAGTACTCATAGTGAACGAAGGGAGGATGTTGATAAGACTAAGTCTCAAGAAGAAAGGAGAAATAGACTTGCCTTAGAATTGTCTAGGGATATGGAGAAAGTGATGCTACCCAAGTTTGATTGAATAGTAAGTGGTGATGCTGCAGAAGCTTGGTTGATAGAGATGGAAAAGTATTTTGAGATCAAAAATTACTCTAAGATAACCAAGGTAGTTTGAGGAGCCTATTAGCTAGCAAGTGAAGTGTACACATGTTGGATGAACAAGAAAATGGAACTGGGACTAAGTTCTCCGAGCTTAACTTGGGATCAGTTTTTGGTCATATTTTAATAGAGATGGTTACCAAATCTTTTCTTTGACCAAAAGCTAATAGATTTTTAGAATCTATGCCAAGGAGAAATGTCAATGGTTGAATATTGGGAAAAGTTCACTCGTCTCCTGAAGTATGTGCTACAATATCAGAAGGATGAAAGGTTCCAAATTAGGAAATTCATCATCCTTCTGAATACCCAGATGGATGGAGAATTTGATGTGCATGGTTGTACCACTATGGACCAAGTTTATGAGAAGGCAATCAAACAAGAGCAAAAATTGAAGATAATTTTTGCATATCACAAGCAGAATCGCAAGAGGTTTAATAAGTCACCATCTTCTCAACCTTTCAAGAAAAGGAATCACAAACAAGATGTGAATAGGAAGAGTGACAAGGGCTCTATAAATAATAGGAATGAGAAGAAAATAAATAACAATTTCTAGAAGAATGATTCAAGTAAACCTACTGAAAAGTGAGGACCTCCTAGGGGATGTTTCACTTGTGGTGGAGATCATTACGTAAATCAATGTCCAACCAAGAACCAAGGAGTTCAATAGTGTAGTAATGCATTACCTACCCAACAAGCAGCTTTTCAATAGAGGATCCATGGGCTTTAGATAATCACCAGGAAGAGTACCAAATTACTCCCATAGAGACAATAGGTACTTTGTTTGGATTTCCTATTTATATTTTAATTAATACTAGAGAAACTGAAAGTTTTATTTCTCCAAGAGTATTGAACAAATTTCCTAGAAGAGTTGGATATATGGCTAAACTCTGGTTAGTTGAATATGCTAACCAAACTAAAGCTTGGGTAGAGTAATGCTTGTTTGAAGCCAACATTGATCTTCCTAGTTTTTTGATTGAGGTGAATTTGTTTGTAGCCCCTTAGGTTCCTATGATGTTATCTTAGGAATAAATTGGCTATGGAGACATAGGACCAATGTTGACTATTTTGCAAAAATAGTTGAGTGTCTAGATGTTGTAGGAAATAAAGTCTTTTTGCAAGGCACACAAAAAGAAGTCAAGATTAGACCAATCTCTACTATGCAATTGAAGAGGGCTAGGAGAAAAGGATGTCAACTCTTTGCAATCAAAATGGAACAAGTAGAAGAGGATCCTAGTAAATAAAATGTAACCTTGGAAAACTATCCTTTCCTTCAAGATTTTTGGGATGTTTTTCTAGACAAACTTTTGGGGTTACCTACGAAGAGAGATTTTGATTTATCTATCAATATTATACCTAGATCTAAGCCAATATCAAAGGCACCGTACCATATGGATACTACAAAGTTGATGGAATTGAAATCCTGGCTTAAGGAGCTATTGACTAAATGGTTAATTAGACCCAGTGTTTCACCTTGGGGAGCACCTGTGATCTTTGTCAAAAAGAAGGATGGAACCTTGTGTCTGTGTATAGACTATCGTATGCTCAACAAAGCAATGATAAAGAATAAGTATCCTCTGCCACATATTGATGACCCTTTTGATCAGATGTGGGGCACAATAGTGTTCTCTAAGATTGATCTGTGATTTGGATATCATCAGCTAAGAATAAAAGATGAAGATATTCATAAAACAACTTTCAAAACAAGGTATGGACATTATGATTTCACAGTTTTACCATTTGGACTTACGAATGTCCCTAAAGCATTCATGAATTTGATGAATAGTGTTTTCTGAGATTGTTTGGATAAATTTGTTCTAGTATTTCTAGATGACATTATTATATATTCTAAGAATGAGGAAGAGCATTTGCAACATCTGTGGTTAGTTCTGTAGTGGCCAAGGGAACATAACTTTTATAGGAAACTTTTTAAGTGTACTTTCTTTTAGAAAGAGACAATATCTGGGACATATAATATTAGTTGAAGGGATTTTAGTGGATCCTACAAGATCAAAGTTATACTTGAGTGGCCTATACCAAAGAATGTGCATGAAGTGCGTAGTTTCATGGGGTTAGTTGTATATTATAGAAAGTTTGTTTAGAACTTTTCTAAGATTGCAAACCTAATCACTTCACTTCAAAGAAAAGGAAAGCATTTTGACTAGTCAAAAAAATGTCAGGAGGCATTTAATTAGTTAAAAGAGAGGTTGACAACTACACCAATATTGAAAGTTCCTGATCCAGAAGATCAATTTGTTGTAATCACTGATGCCTCAAGAGAAGATTTAGGAGGAGTGCTTATGCAGAATGGGTGAGTGGTAGCCTATGAATCCAGAAAGCTAAGAGCATATGAGTAGAATTATGCTCCTCATGACTTAGACTTAGCAGCAGTTATGCGTGATTTGTAAGTGTGGTGACACTATTTGCTAAGAAAGCCTTTTGAATTGAAGTCGAACCATCAAGGTCTTAAGTATATATTTTCCCAACCTCATTTGAATGCTCGACAAAGAAGATGGTTGGAATTGATATCTTAATATGACTTTGATATAAGTTATATCAAAGGTAAAGAGAACCAAGTAGCAGATGCTTTGAGTCGATAGAGGCATATCTCTTCAATTATTTCTATCCACTCAAACTTCAAGGATTTAGTGTTACAAAATTCTGCAGGTGATGAGTACTATGTGTAAGTTAAGAAAGCTCTCAAAGTAAATCCTCAAGATTTGAGGTATGATGGGTTCTATTTTGAACCAGATGGGCTTTTAAGATACAAAGGAGGGATGTATGTCCCTAACTCTATAGAATTAAGAACCTTGTGTGGAAAGAAGTTCATTCTGCACCATATTTAGGTCACCCTAGAGTAACCAAACTCCTAGCTGATGTGAAGCCTCTTTATTTCTGGAAAGGAATAAAGAATGATGTCACAAGATTTGTAACAAGTTGCCTAGAGGTCTAGAGTCTCAAGGCTGAGCATCAACATCTAGCAGAACTTTTGTATCTGCACAATATTCCAGAGTGGAAGTGGCAATTCATTAGTATTGACTTTGTGCAAGGTCTCCCAATGTCTCAAAATAGACATGGTGCTATTTTAGTGGTGGTGGACAAACTCACCAAGGTATCTCATTTTATACCTGGGAATCTAATGGATGGAGCACCAGTTTTAGCTCCCAAGTTTGTGCAAGAAGTATTTAGATTACATGGAGTTCCTAAGAAGATTATCTCAGATAGAGATGCATGCATGACGTCAAGGTTTGGTAAACTTTGTTCTCAGTGCTTGGAACTCAACTCAATATAAGCTTAGCTTATCACCCTGAGACAAATGGTTAGACTGAGAAGGTAAATCAAGTTCTAGAAGATTTGTTATTGATGTATTGCATGGATCAGAAATACAAGTGGGAATAATAGTTACCACTTGTGGAGTTTACTTATAACAACTCCTATAATTCTACTATCAAGATGGCTCCATTTGAAGCATTGTGTGGAAGAAGATGCCAAACTCCTATAAGCTGGGATAAGCTAGAAGATAGGATTAGCATTGGTCTAGAAATGTTATCAGAAATGGAAGAATAGATCAAGCTGATCAGAAATAGATTGGTGGAAGCAAATGATAGACAAAAAATTTAAGCTAATGCCAAGTGTACGCCAAGGCAATTCTCAGTTGGAGAAAAAGTTCTTTTGAGAGTCATAGTTCCATAAAGTTTGGAAAGTCTTCCAAACTAGCTCCTCGATATGTATGACCTTTCAAAGTCTTTGAAGTGATCAATCCGGTTGCCTACAGAATCACTCTACCACTAGCTCTTGCTAGGATACATAATGTTTTTCATGTTTTATATTTGAAAAAGTATATAACAAGTGTGTTAGTTTACAGATTTGCCACTTAACTCTATTTTCTCATGCCCACACAAATGACAACTATACTAATAGTTGAGCCAATTGTAATAATGTTTTATAATGACTCTTTGCTTATTTTACAAGGTGCAACTATCTACGAATGATATTAAAGGAATAAAAACTATATATACTTTTAACCAGAAAGAAGGAAAGGTAGTGCTTGAATTCTATTGCTACGAACTGGTTAAAAGTTGAGAAGCAAAAATCTCAAATTCCTACCAATTTAAAGAGAGCACATTTCAAAGAGGAAATATCTGATATGATCACTCTACTACATCCTATTGTCGGGAGTGCTGAGTCTGACTCATTTGAAAATTGGATGTGCCAGTTCATCTTGGTGGTGTGTAGTGAATGTCAGTACATCGACTAGGCCAAAATGATTAGTGATCACTTAAACAAGCAATTGGCTAACTTTCACTAGAAGGTGTCTTTTCATATGTGCTCTTATTTGTTTTATATCCTAGCCAGTAAAGAGGTTGTCTGGGCTGGGTTAAGGAATCAAGGGTGTTTGACACCAAACACACTTGTGTACGAGTATTTTCCCCAATTGCAAAGAGAAAAGGGAATGAAATATTTTCACCACATCAATGATGCTTTCTTCATGTTTTCTATGAAAAGGATTGAAGGTACACCTAAAACAAGAATTTCCCCTGAAGAAGATGCATTAGTGATGAGGTATGGAAGTTTTTATATTTAGTTTGATAGATTCACTTACCTTCAGGTTGGGGGTTATGAAAATGCCCCATTGAAATTGTTGAGATATGCATTCAATTATTTTATTCTTTTAGAAGTATGTCACCAGATGGCAACTGTGAACCATAAATATCATAGTATGAAAAAAAAGGATATGCATTTCCTATGTCATTGTCTTTCTTCACTTGCAAAATGAACGATCATGCTAGGAATACGGAGAAGATTTAGGTAGAGTTCAATTTTCATTCTTTGTCTATGAGACCATTTTTTGATAGTAGGAATTATGTCAAGAGGAACTTTCATGGGGATAATTTCTACGAGCACTAGCCACATTTGGAGGAATATTGAGAAGATTGTGTTGATGAAAGAGAAGTCCATAGAAGGGATAGGATGAGGTTAACATTAGACCAAATCTAGGCCTTCAATTTGCCTTTGCAAATTCCAAGTGGTATGGATGATAATTTTGAGATTATTGATGAAGGTTATCATGATGTTACCTCTAGACCCTTGCCTCAGATACAATGGTCCGATAAGAAAATTATTGATGTTAAGGTTCGGTCCTCCTTTGTTTTAGATAAGACTAAAAGGTGGATTAAAGGGAGAATTTGATAACATGCAGGTTCTTTTGTGCAAAAGGAATCCAAAATGAAAGAACAAGGAATATCTCATGCCTTTGGTACTACAAGAACTTCAACTGTAGTGGAGACAACTCATAACATAGTTGGTTCACAATCTGGTGGGGATGGAGAATTACCCAAGGACAATAAGAGGCTTAAAGGCACATGTGAACAAGATGGACAACCTGCATCCGTGAGAGTAAGAGTAGAGAAGAAGATGGATGCCTTGCAATAGTTATGGGTAGACCATGTGGCCTCTCCTAATTCCCCTATGTCTATTAGTGATTCTTTAATTTTTCATCAAATTGGTGAAGATAGTGTTTTCATTCTTTGTTTGAAAATCCAACTTCCCCTGGATTGGATGGGACTCCTATACATAATACTTCTAATCATCCAGACAATGTTGTCTTGGGTGCCAATGATAGTAATGTTGTGCTACCATCACCATCTTGGTTGAAGAAAGTTGTTGAGAAAAAGAGAAGGTACACCCCTATGGCTGATATGAATATAGATACTGTAGACAAATTGTTGCAGGTTACACCTAAGAATAATAAGGCTAAGAGAATGTCTAGGATGGTAACTGATTCTACTACAGGGCATCAAGTCTTAGAAATTATTGATCATGTTGGTGATAAGAATGAAAATGAGGTCACAGAAGCCAATTTTAACATCAGGAAAATTTATATGGGCCCTACAATAGTTGAAGGTGATATATATCACCCAAGTTCTCTGTAGGCATGCTGGTGAAGAGGGTTAAAGCTAAACAATAAGAGAATGCAAAATTGCAGGCCTAAGTGAATACTTTGACTTCTTTCATTCAATCCATTTTGAATATTACTTCTCATTCTTCTGATGCAACTCTTAGTATCACTATTGATGGTATAGTTCCTAGTATGCTGCAACAAATCAAGAGAAACTAAACCCTAGCCAAAGCCACTGAGCAATGGATAGAGAAGATCACCTTTGATAGCCTATTATACATCGAGGAGGATATGAGGTTGTATGCTCTTATATCTGACAAAAGGAAAGGGTTAGCAGCAAAGCTGTAAAATGTGAAAAAGGAGGAAAGTGGCTTCCTCATGATCTCTAAGGAAATATAGGAGATTATTAAGATTAATACAAGTATTTTGATGGCTAAGAAGATTTTGAATGATCGTAAGGAGAATGACTCTGTCTCTTGGTTAGATTCTATTAAATGGAAGTTGTTTGTGCTAGGACAATATAATAGTGATATAAGAGGAATCCTCAATCAATACCATGTTGACCTTATAGACCTCCAGAAGAATTGTGACACTTTTAAGGTTGAAATTCTAGACAAAGATGGAAAAAATTTGTGTGATATAGGAGAATTAAAGCAGTCCTTCAAGAATTCATTCTCTAAACAAATTATTGGTGAGGATATTGTTACTGGTGAGTCAAAAGGTAAGCTCGGGAATATGGTCGTCTACCTCTAAACTTTCAAAGTGGAGGTTTATGATATCAACAAGAGATTAGCAGATGTGGAGAGGACAATAAGCAGGTGGAAACTCAGAGTGCATGTTACTATCACTCCAATTGGCAAGATCTTGAATCCCATCATCTCTAGGTACATAAGTTACAAGTCAAAACTTTGAGCATAGATGGACTCAACTGCGACTAGTGAACATGACAAAGAAAATGAAATGACTCAAGAGGAAGACTCAACAACTACCACATGATGGCATATTTCATATTTTATGTTGTTTCTTTTAAACAATTACTCTGAAAAATTGTTGTTTTAATAACTTGTTAATTATCTTTTAATCAGTTGTCCTCGAGAAGTGGTTATTATTTTAAAGACATTTATTATTGGCAAGGCTGTATATTCTAAGCATGTCGATGCTTAGGGATCTTTTGGCAAACTTTGTCTTGTTAATTGGTCATTTTTGGTGTTTCTCTATATTTTAATTATTTCAATATATGAATAGAAGTTTGAGGAGTTGAATTCTGAAATCATAAACTTTGTGTTATGGTGGATGGATTATGTTCTTCTTATGTTGAATATCTATTAGCTTCTTAAATTGCAGTTGTATATTGGGATGATTGGAAATTAGTATTGAGGCTCATTGCTGTAAATAGTTTCTCTTTTGATGAACGATTTGCAGTGATGATTATGTGATAAAAGATATAAAATTATGATTATGGTTGTATGAAGTCTTTGTGCTTCTTATTGTTTAGTTGTGTTGTGATTCATTGTCTTTATTGCTTTCTGGTTAAAAGTATATATAGTTTTTATTCCTTTAATATCATTCAAAGGTAGTTGTGCCTTGTAAAATAAGCATAGAGTCATTGTAAAACATCATTGCAATTAACTCAATTGTTAGGACAGTTGTCATTTGTGTGGGCGTGAGAAAATAGAGTTAAGTGACAAATCTGTAAACTAACAGATTTTTGGCAACTCTACTGGGGAATTATATGTGTTAAGTTTCTTTATCATTGATCTTTATGGTAGTCTAGAGAAGATTTGGACCTATGCTTCAGCCTAACATCAATTGCTTAGACGTTGAGCAAGAGGGTATTAACACTAGTCTGCGAAATCTAGCTTGGACACATAGAAGAAACAACAAATAATTTCATCAAGTGGATAGACTCTTGGATGGAGAAGTTGGAAAAGAGTTGAGAAGACAGGCCAGAGAATTTGGTGTTGTCCATGACAACTTCATTGTTGAAGGATTTGTACATGTATATAGATGAGATAGAGCCTTTCAAATTCATGTCGTGGCTGATAACCGGCCTAGAAATTAGAATAATCAACCTATCCATCCTCAAGGTAACAAAGGAAATCAAGGAAATCAAGGAAAATAGTAGGTGGTTGGCTACTCTATAGGTGGACATCCTTTATCCTCAAAGTTGGCTTAAAAAAGGTACACTCGTGTTGATAGAAAGAAATGTTGCAAGTATGTGCCTAATTGGTGTTGTCATTGATGTCAACATATATTTGTTGTCATTGGTGTCAACTATATCCTATTTTGTTATTTATTTAGAAGCCTTATATGTTGAATATATTGAGAAAATTAGCCTCTCTGGAAGAATCAGAAAGTAAATAGTGATTCATAGTGAAGACAGTGAGTTGCATACTGAAGAACAATCTAGAAGATTGCTCCACATTTCTTGCTGACTAAAGATCTTGGTCTATGGATTGGAAGTTATTTAGAAGCATGGCTAAAGATGCTAAATCCTAAGTTTGAGCCTTCGGTATGAAGATTTGAGTGAGTTATATTCACCAGAGTAAAACCTACTTTTTCTAATTAATCACTAGTGCCAAAGAGAAAGTATTTTACCCTGCATTCCTTCGCATTAAAGTGTTTTGCTCTGCGGTTCTAGAGGGAATTCTGGGATGATGATAAGTTCCTATAATTTCAATAGTTCCTGTTTTGGTGGTCTGCAAGCTATCTTTCTCTTATGACAATTGAAGATAGTGAAGTTCATGTGCTACAGTGTGAAGAATCTCATGAATAAAGTGGTTTGAGTTTGTTTGCTTGCTCTTGGTAATTTCAACATGCTTGTGGATACCTCCTGATCATGTTCCTACCTTTACATTGGTCCGCATTAAGGAATTGAGATCATATTTGAAGATTATTCCTAGATAACGTAGCGTGTAACCAGTCTTAGCTGACTTGGTTAATTCCAGTAATTGCAGAGATCCCTTGAAGATTATGGAAGCATGTTGTGGCATGGAAGATTGTGTTTGAGTCCCAGCTAAGGTGTGGCATGATCCACATACATCTATACTACAATTCCTTAGCATAATTTTGTATTAGGTCAAGACCTATTTTATAAATGTTTGTAATGCCAACCTTGGAGATTGTTCCTATGGTTGATGATTGTAGTACTAACCTTGATGATTAGTCCAAGGTTGATGAAATGCATAAATACTTGTAATTAAGTCATGGAAAAGATGTCCTTATGCAAAGATGGGCAAATAAGGAAAGAGGTGGAAAGGTAGAGCAGAGTAGAGGAACTATTGTACTTTAATGTTTAAATCTCAAACATGAAGAAGATGTTGATTTTGGTAGTGAGTCTGGTAGTGAGCCACCAGTAGGGTTTAACAGCCCCCATTGTAATCTTTCTAGGTTTAGGGTTGAGGCAGTGAGCCTGCTAGACCTAGTTGTACTTCATGGCAATGAGCCAGTATGTTCAAGGCTCGTGGAGTGACCAAGCCTGAACATCATTTTTCAAAGATTGAAATATATTTTGAGAGCTAATCCTCTCCGTGGTTTTTCCCCACCTTGGGGTTTTCCACGTAAAATATGGTGTCTCTTGTGTTTAATGTTGCATCTGTGTTTAAGTTTCCAATTTCATGCATTCATTGTTTAATCATAATAAGTGCAGACAAGTGATTAATGTTTAAGTGAAGAAGTGTTTCAGTTTTTGAGACAAATGATTCACCCCCCTCTTAGTTGTCTAGCGCATTTCAATAATTGGTATCAAAGCAAGGTTCCTCTGAAGAAAGTCTAACAGCTTGAGAAAGATCCAAAATGTCTTATAAGAAGGAAGCATCACATTTTGATGGGATGAATTATGCTCTTTGGAAGGCACGAATGAAAAGCCATCTTCTTTGTCTTGGTTACAAAGTATGGAATGCTGTAGAAACAAAATATACCTTGCCTCAAAATGTTTTGATGACTGAAGATGAAATCAAAGAATATGAAGTGGATGTTAAAGCAAAAGATGCTCTGTTAAGTTCATTGAATGACTCAGTACTGACAAAAGTTGTGGATCTTGAAACTACAAATGAGGTATGGGAAAAGATAAAAAATCTGTATGAGGGAGATGATTCTATGAAGGAGGCCAAGCTACAAAGTCTGAAAGTGAAATATGAAAATTTGAAGATTCATAATGAATGTGAAAACATAATAGCCTTTATGCAAAGAGTTGATGAACTTGTCACTAGAATAAAAGGTATGGGGGGAACTCTTGGTGATAAGGAAGTTGTGATGAAAATTCTCAAATCACTACCAAAGTCCTACAGTCACAAGGTAGTTGTAATTGAAGAATTTATGTGAGTAAAAGCTATTGACAGAGATCAGTTACTTGGTAACCTTACTTCCTTTGAAATGAGAGAGTTTGGTGATGCCCTGCCAAAAGTAGAGACTGCCTTCAAACCCAACACTTTTGGGAAAACCTCCAGATTAGAAAAGTGCAAGGTAGAATCTGATGATGAGTTTGATGAAATTGAAGTCAACTTTGTGGATAGAATGCAAAGAGGATTCAGTAAGTTTAAAGGTAAATTACCCTTTAAATGTTTTTCCTGTGGTAAAGTAGGCCACTTTGCTTCCAGATGTCCTGAAAGAATTGAAAGAAATAGAAAAAGATATGAGAACAGACCTAGGATCCAAAAGAAATGTTATTATGTTGAAGATTTTCATGATGATGGAGTATCAAATAATGGCGAACCAAACAATGCTAGTACTTCTAGAAATGAATGCTTGTTTATTGCTATTAAGGAAGAACCTGTGTCTATTAATCATGCTAGCTGTGTGAAGGAAGAAAAACCAATGGAAAGTACTTTGGTTGTTTAGGTTATTGAAGACAAAGATGAATGGTTTATTGATAGTGGGTGCTCTCACCACATGATTGGTGACAAAAGTAAGTTTATGAGTTTGGAAAGATATGATGGTGGACTAGTTAGGTATGGAGATTATACAACTGGTAAGATTTGTGGAAAAGGATCTATTTCTTTTGATGGCAAGCATAATACTAAAGATGTCTTGTATGTGAAAGGATTAAAACACAATCTTTTGAGTGTGGGTCAGATGTGTGACAAGGGTTATGATTTAAGCTTCAAGGATAATGGATGCAAGATCAAGGAAAGCTCTGGAATAGTCATTGCAACTAGTAAGAAGACTAGAGGTAATATCTATCACTTGAAAGGAACTGATAATTATTGTTTATTGGCTCAGACTGATGAAAGTTGGCTATGGCATAGACGGCTATGTCACATCAATTTTGATAACATTATGAAGATAAGTACTATATAGGATATTAGAGATTTGCCTAAGCTTGTGAAGCCTGCTAATCCTATTTGTAAGCAGTGTCAATTTAGAAAACAAACAAGAACAAGTTTCAAAAGCAAGGACCAATCAATTGATGGACTACTGGAACTAGTGCATACAGATTTGTGTGGACCTACCAGAGTAAGAAGTTTTCAAGGAGACAGGTATTTCATGTTACTTACTGATGATTATTCTAGAATGACTTGGGTTACCTTTTTGGAAGAAAAATCAGAATCTCTAGATAAGTTCAAGGCATTCAAGGCAATGGTTGAAAATGAGATGAATTTGAAGATCAAATGTTTAAGGTCTGATAGAGGAGGAGAGTTTACATCAAATGAATTCAATTTCTTTTCCAAAGAACATGGGATAAAGAGAAAATTATCTGCACCTAGAACTCCACAACAAAATGGAGCCATTGAAAGGAAAAATAGAACAATTCAAGAAGCTGCTAGAACCATGATGAAGGAAGCTGATCTTCTGGAAGTATATTGGAGAGAGGCAATTCACACTGCGGTATATATCCTAAATAAAGTCCAAGTCAAATGTAATAGTTCTAAGACTCCTTATGAATTGTGGTATGGTAAAGTTCCTACTGTGAAATATCTCAAAGTTTTTGGTAGCAAATGTTATATCAAAAGAGAAGAAGATCTAGGCAATTTTGATGCTAGGTGTGATGAAGGAATCTTCCTTAGTTATTCCACCAAGAGAAAGGCCTACCAGTGCTATAATAAGAGGCTGAATAAGATCATTAAAAGTACAAATTTCAAGGTCGATGAAAGCAAGGATAAGTCTCCAGAATCAAGTGGATATGAATTAGATAATCTAGATGTTTCAGAAGTGGTGCAGCATGAAGAAAACTTAGATGAAGAGGAACAAGCTCTAGAAAGTGCTACCAAGACACCAAGGTATGTAAAACTTAATCATTCTAAAGATCAAATCATAGGAGATAAGAGTAAAGGAATCCTAACCAGAAGAAGTTGCAGAAGAACAAGTAAATTTCTATCTGATTTCTAAGATTAAACCTAAGACTGTGAATGAAGCTTGCAATGATGAGAATTGGGTAAAGGCTATGAAAGAAGAATTGATGTAGATAAAGAAGAATTAGACCTGGGATCTTGTTCCCAAACCAGTAGATAAAAATGTAATTGGCACCAAGTGAGTTTTTAGAAACAAGATGAATGAGAATGGTGAAGTGGTAAGAAACAAAGCAAGGTTGGTATGTAAAGGATACTCTCAAGTTGAAGGAATAGATTTTGAGGAAACATTTTTACCAGTGGCAAGGATTAAATCTATAAGAATGTTTTTGGCATTTGTAGCTTACAAAGATTTTAAGGTATATCAGATGGATGTAAAGTTTTCTTTCTTGAATAAAGAGTTGTTAAAGAAATTTGGGATGGAAGACTCTAAATCGGTAACCAGTTGTAAGTTGAGCAAAAATGATGATTCACCTATGGCAGATTAGAAAAGGTACAGATCTATGATTGGAGGATTACTTTATCTAACTCAAACCAAACCTGACATAATGCATGCATTTTGTCTTGTGGCAAGATTTCAAGTAGAGCCTAAGGAGTCACATGTGATGGCAATCAAGAGAATTCTAAGATATTTGAAAGGCACAATGGATTCTGGTTTGTGGTATCCAAAGGACAATGATTTCACTTTCAGTGCATACACTGATGCAGATTGGGCAAGAGATGTAGATGATAGAAAAAGTACAAGTGGAGGTGCATTATTTTTGGGAAAAATGTTGGTATCTTGGATAAGCAAGAAACAAGATTCAATATCTCTATCCACTACAGAAGAAGAATATATTGCAACAGCATGTACTTGTACTCAAGTGTTGTGGATGAAGAAGACATTAAAGGACATCAAAGTTGTGTATGAAAATCCAATTGCAATCTTTTGTGACAATACAAGTGCCATAAACATATCAAAGAATCCAGTAATGCATTCAAGGACAAAGAACATATCCATAAGATATCACTTTCTGAGGTAAAAAGTGACAGAGAATGAAGTCAAGTTGGAATATGTATCTACAAAAGACCAGATTGCAGACATTTTCACCTAACCTTTGCCTAAGGATACTTTTGAGTATCTCAGAGAAAAGTTAGGGGTTATTACCCCTCCTTCTCTAAAATAAGATGCACAAGAGTGCATTAGTCCAATGGTGCTTAGAGTTCCTTCTTTAGATATGGATTGATACTTTTAGGGCTACTTCTCAAGGGGAGTAGTCAGAGAGTTCAGAAGAAAGATTGAATTAGAGAAGAACAGTGCAAGTATGTGCCCTTTGCCATTGATGTCAAAAGGCAAGAGAAGTCATGTGAAAAACTTAGAAAGAAAGAGTGCAGATGTGTAAAAAGATAGGGGGAGAATCTTGTCTTGATGGTTGTTACAGTTTCTTACATCATATGTTGCCATCAATGACAAAGGGGGAGATTGTTGCAAGTATGTGCCTAATCAGTGTTGTCATTGATGTCAACATATCTTTGTTGTCATTGGTGTCAACTATATCCTATTTTATTATTTATTTAGAAGCCTTATATGTTGAAGATATTGAGAAAATTAGCCTCTCCAAAAGAATCAGAATGTAAACAGTGATTTACAGTGAAGATAGTGAGTTCCAGACTGAAGAACAGTCCAGAAGATTGCTCTACATTTCCTGCTAACTGAAGATCTTGGTCTGGGGATTGGAATTTATTTAGAAGCACGACTGAAGATGCTAAAATCTAAGTTTGAGCCTCTGGTATGAAGATTTGAGTGAGTTATATTCACTAGAGTAAAACCTACTTTCTGTAATTAATCACTGGTGCCTGAGAGAAAGTATTTTTCTCTGCATTCCTTTACATTAAAGTGTTCTGCTCTGTGGTTCTAGAGGGAAGTTTAGGATGATGATAAGTGCCTACAATTGTAATGGTTCATGTTTTGGTGGTCTTCAAGCTATCTTTCTCCTATGACAGTTGAAGACAGTGAAGTTCATGTGCTTCGATGTGAAGAATCTCACGAATAAAGTGGTTTGAGTTTGTGCGGTTGCTCCTGGTGATTTCAATGTTCTTGTGGATACCTCCTGATCATGTTCCTACCTTTATATTGGTTCGTGTTAAGGAATTGAGATCGTGTTTGAAGATTATTCCCAAATAACGTAGTGTGTAACCAGTCTTAGCTGACTTGGTTAATTCCAGTAACTGTAGAGATCCCTTGAAGATTATGGAAGCGTGTTGTGGCATGGAAGATCATGTTTGAGTCCTAGCTAAGGTGTGGCATGATCTACATACATCTATACTTGGTTAATTCCTTGGAATGTTTGTAATGCTGACCTTGGAGATTGTTCCAATGGTTGATGATTGTAGTGTTGACCTTGATGATCATTCCAAGGTTAATGAAGTGTATAAATACTTGTAATTGAATCATGGAAAAGATGTCCTTGTGCAGAGATAGGCAGATAAGGAAAGAGGTGGAAAGGCAGAGTAGAGCAAAGGAACTATTGTACTTCAATGTTTAAATCTCAGACATGAAGAAGATGTTGATTTTAGCAGTGAGCCTGACAGTGAGCCACCAATAGGGTTTAACAGCCCTCATTGTAATCTTTCTAGGTTTAGGGTTGAGGCAGTGAGCCTACTAGACCTAGCTATACTTCATGGCAGTGAGCCAATATGTTCTAGGCCTGTGGAGTGACCAAGCTTGAACATCATTTTTCAAAGATTGCAATATATTCTGAGATCTAATCCTCTCCATGGTTTTTCCCCACCTTGGGGTTTTCCATGTAAAAATATGGTGTCTCTTGTGTTTAATGTTGCATCTGTGTTTAAGTTTCTGATTTCATGCATTCATTATTTAATCATAATAAGTGTAGACAAGTGATCAGTGTTTAAGTGCAAAAGTGTTTTGAGTTTTTGGGACAACTGATTCACTCCCCCCCTCTTAGTTGTCTGGAACATTTCAACAAGAAAGGTATCTCTAACTCTGATTTTGAATTACCTCAAGCTTTGAATTTCTCCACTTTTCTACCAACTCATAGAGTAAAGTATTCTAGTAGGCCATCTTCTCCTCCTCCAAATAGAGATACATATAGCTCTTCTTGTCAATCTCTTATCCTACACAGGACTGTTTTACCCCTACAAGTTAATTTTCCAATTAACATCCCAGTCAATATGGCTTAGTAGTTACCTATCCCTTGGGGAGCTGCCATAGGTCCCCTGAACTTAGGAGTACAGTTGCATGACTTACCTTGAGGATCTGGTAAGATAATACCCAAGTTAAAGGGTGATGGAAAGGTTACCCCAAATGAACACTTGAATGCTTTCTATGCAGCCTATTCTATTTTGGGTGTGCAACATGAGGATGTGTTTGTTAGGTTGTTTGTGGAGTCTTTGGCTGATGTAGTAACTAAGTGATTCTATCGTTTGCCTAATGAATCTATAAATAATTGGTCAACTATGAGAGATAAATTTGAAAATAGATTCAAAATAGTAGAGAATGAACACACACTAGTGGCCCAATTATCCACTATGAAGAAAAAAGTGCATGAGCAAATGAGAGAATTTGTGGCTAAATTTAATAATGTAGTGAATGGAATTCCTACTAATGTGAGACTAGGGAATGCCCTCTTGAAGTTTTTCTTCATTAATACTCTTGCTCCAGATGTCATTTTTCCTATTAAAAGAGAAGGTGCAGCTGATTTGGCAGCAACACAAGTAATACCCATTTCTATAGAGGATGACTTGATAACTGCTGGCAAGTGGAAGAAAGAGTTACAAACTAGGAAGCCTCAGGCCACTAATTCAAACAACCCTGTGATTCAACTATTGGCCAATGATATCATCACTCTAAAGAGGTAGATGCCAAAATGGTCTCAACAACCCTTTTATCATGATGTACCCAGGAAAGATTTATATCAGCAAGGTAGTTACAATAGGCCTTTTCCTTAAACTAGTCCTACACAAAGATTGGCCATGGAGGGTTGTCCTTCCACAAGAAAAGGGAATCACATGGTGTGTAATTTCCATCTCACCACAGATCATGATGGTGCATCTTGTCCTAAAATGACAAGATTCATGCAGATGCTCTCCATTAATGAGCATGTTGAAGAGCCATATGTTGAAAAAGAACCTACCTAGTCTAGAGATGCTAGTGTGAGTTTCTTTGAATATGAATCAGATTCAAACTAAGGGGAGGATGTGTACACAAAATTGGATGCCACAATTGTGTCATGTTCACTAGGGGTCTATTGGTTGTTCTTAATTCCCAACCTGATCACAAAAGGGCAATCTAAAGAATAGCATGTTCTAATGATTGATTTTCTTTGAGAGATTGGCCAACGAACAAGAAAAGCTTGGTTATACTTTTCCTCTGCACTTCAGGCTTTGCAAAACCTAGGAGGGTAGTCCTTACAATATTTATTCAAGATCTTTTATTGTTTTATCTCAAATACTATTAATAATAGATATGTTCTCTCTAAAATGCCTAAAGAATTACTGATATACTAGAGTAATGGGCTAGATTCTCAATCTTTAACACAAATCTCTTATAGGAGAACATTGGAATAACATTTTATTCATAACTTAAGATAGAATGGAACTTCACTTTGATTTTCAATATAAATGACCAAGGACCTATATCAGACAAAAGTACTAAGAGATCGGTATATAGATCCTGGGCTACAGAGTCAAAGCAAATATAAATGAAACCAGATACAACAATATATTTCCTAGCTCATGTAAACATTGTAATAATCCATTAGACTATTACACCTTAAGTAGTTCAAAACCAACTCTAATTAGGAATCCATGTTAGCACTCACAACATTCAATATTCTCTTAAAGCATTAAATTCACTCTTTAAGTAAAAGATATAAGAAGAACATTCTTACGTAGGAAAGACTGTGAAGATGAATAAAATGATCCTTGATCAGATTTTATTCATAAATGAAATGAATAATACAATTGTAGGAGGCAATATAGTCTTAAACTTTGACAATATATTTAAGCTATGAACTGGTATTGTCATACAAAATTTGTAAGTACATCAAAATATATTCTCAAATAACACTAAAAAATCAGAAAAAACTGACTCTACTACTATCTGTACTATGATACAAAATTCTCCAAGATACTTTGTCTAAGGCCCTAAATTCCTTTTTATAGAAACAAGGGAGCAAAACAAGCCTCAAGCCTTATGATAAGTGTCACAGTTTCATTTGACAAACTTTACAATAGCAAGATGCTAATATAACCATCCCTAACCAACTAGGCACACCTTCTACAGCAAATCATCTTCTCTAGTAGACAAGAATAACCATTTTTGTCTTCTATGCTTTCCCATTCTCGACATGGAGGCAAGCCATGATACTGATGGATAGTGGTTTGCTAGATGCCCTTTCAACTCAGTCACCCCTTAGAATCAGATACTTGTTAAAAAAACAAGAATCCTCTGCTTCGCCCCTCCACACATGAAGACATAAGAATACATACCAGGAACAAAAGAACAAGGAAGAACCAAATGCAGGAGTCCCCACCATCGCTCCATGCTCTAGGCATAGGGATGTGACTCCTTATCTTTCAAGAGGAGGTTTCCAACCACCTCAACTCTCAAGAAGCCCAAGGAAGCCACACATAACTAACTCTGGCAGTGCCAAAATTCTAGCTAAAGAGGAAGTAGCAGCAGTCATATGTCTAAGTTAAACAAAGAACTAATTGTTCTTGTCAACTTACTTCCTTCTTTCTGTCACTAGTTCTTTCTCCAGGTGGAAAACACTCCTTCAGTTGTAGTTGTCACTTTGTTGAGTACCATTATCTTGAGGGAGGGGAAGAGGGATAAATAAGGCTTCTCTTCCCCCAGTCCCAATCTGGGAACTTACAATAACATGGAGTCATTTGAATTGCCAGATTGGAAACCAAATCCCTCACCAAGATGAGACCGAAGGATAGCATGGAAACGAAGACAATTTAATGTCTGTTGCCTTATCCCCTGAATCTTACCAGATCCTCCCATCCCTTAGAAAAAAACATCTCTAGTTCCTTAATTCTATAGGAAAACAATACTAATCAAGAGAAAAGAGATGAACTTCCAAAAGAATAGGGTGGCAGACACAACACACTAAAAACAAGAGGAGGACCCATTGCGTCTGCACGGAAGGAATGATGCATATAGTGACAACAGGGACACTTATTTATAGAAAAATTATAGAAGCTCCTACATCTAAATAGCCATACATTATCAATTTCTCAATTATTTTAGTTCAACTAGTACCACAACACGTTAGTCTTAAATGGAAATCCTTCAATATTCTACCAACACTGCCAGCAAGGGAAAGGGAGATGGCATTCTTTCATCACATCAATTTCTTAGAACCTAGAGCACCTGCATATGTCAATTTCCACAATGAGAATACAATGTTAGGTTCCTTGATCGCAACACTTTATCCAATTTAACAACACACCCTATTCAAATTCTACCACGATGTCAAGTGAAAAATCTCATTAAGCCTTAATACAAATCCCCAAGGGCTGATCGTGTATCATGCTAGTCTATGTTCAAGATTATCATCATGTACTATGGTAGCAAGGAATGCTCGGCACACACTTAAGAAACCCATCATTGTACTATCTTATCATTTACTATGCGCCACCACTCTGTTGCCTCCATTTGAAAATGGACCATTGATTGTAGAATAGAATATCTAAATCAGCAACACAAATAGGTCTGGCTAGGTAAAATCTCTATCACATGTGAAAAGGGGCATGAATCAAATAAAAACAAGCCACCCAGACTGCCATCTCAGCCATACCATTGAAAAGAGAAGTCAACAAAACCCATCTGGCAGTTTTTTTCATTTTTGTAGCATAAAATAATGCAATAGATAGAGGCCCATGAAACGGAGGAATACCATTCAAAATGCACCCCATGGTGCCTATTTGATCAACTCAAAGATATGTCACCTGGAGCAATCCATGTGTCCATCTCCCATGTTTTTGTGAACCTTTCACGAGCCCACTACATATCTCAGTGGAATGCACAAGAGTTAGCCATGTAAGCACCTCGGGGCCTACCATTAATCTCATGGCAAAGCTTTGATAAAAGAGACCACCATTTGTCACCCTTCAGTGGCTCCACCATTGTCTTTTTCCTCATTATAATAATCACCGCGGAACCACGGAAACCAACAAAGACACACCACATGTCAATCGATGATTCCTCAGGTAGATACTTTAAGAGGGGACTCAACCACATGTGTTTAAAATGACATTGCTCTACTAGGAAATAGAGGGGCCAAATTTCATTAAGGGTCTTGGGATAAGACTACTTGGCATAAAACACGTTATGACCTACGTACAGGCTCAAAAGGTACTATGAGAGGAAGGGGTCAGCAAATGCATGATGCCCTAGACATAAGGTGATGACTTAAAGATCAGCAATGGGCACCAAGCAATCAACTACAAATTAGAACAAAAGGTAATTGACACTTGTATAAACCCCTAGGGCTTAGGACTTTAGACCTATGAATAGGTTTTCAAGCAATATTCAATGTTAAACCCTAGCATAGCCACCAAATTCAAGCTTGAAGTAGGGCCAACATAGGAAACCAACAAAAATTATTAGAGTCCCATCTATGGCTCTAGTTGGGGATATTTGTTCTAACAGAACAAAGTGAGATCCCAAAAATCTCTGGAGAAGCAGACCACAAAACACCACCAAAACCAAGAAATGCCCAACTAGAAAAAACACAAACCCTAAAATCCACATGGTAGCCCAAAGCCACCCTAAAAGGGAAAATAGGATCTACCTCTGTCAAAGATTTTGTTTTCCAATGATTTCATTAAGCTAAAATTGGAAATGTCATCACAATCCATCTTGCTGTCAACATGGATTCTTATCCATTTCACAGAACTCTTGAGTGCATTATTGTCAAAGTGTCTTGTGCCTCTCTAATATCTATAACCAAATACTAACTCAAAAACTCCTCCATAAAACATGAGGGTAACACATGGATCCACCAAATCATGCCAATTGTAATAATTAGTATGATCACCTTCCTAGACACCCACAAGATTATCAGACTAATTTGAGAAGTGAAAACACTCATAATCCACTAGGTGATTGGCACTAGTATCATTATCTTCACCTACTATACTTATTTCAAACATGAAGCATTCATAAATCATACATTCTTGGGCTTCATCAACATGTTGCTTCTTTGGCTTGAAATCATAATTCAGCTCTAAGTCTGGTAAATTAGGTGGGTCAAAAGCAAAGGAATCCAATATATCAGCTGAGAGATCATCAGAGTCCTACCCTTCATAAGAAGAACAACAATTCTCATATGCAGGCATCCCTCCAACTTGTGTTGACATATACATGTAATCAGTCATATCTTGTAGCCCATTGACATTGTTATGTACTCCTATGTTGAGCAGAAAAGATTTATCTCCCCATAGAGTTAGATCCTTATCTAAGCATAAACCATGATTAAAATACTCTACTTGCATCATGGTTTTATCTCACTTAAACTTTTCATTTTCTTCATATTCTTGGTTTTCAATAAAGATGGGGTTTGTTGGTATTTTTCCCAGACTAGATGCTTGTTCCCAATCACCCCTACAAAGTAGCCATCAATGATCGACAAGATTCCTGGGCCAAGGGCCAATAGTATAGGAGATAGACTATAAATATCTCCTCTTCTTCTTTAGGCTCTATAGAACCAAGGGGGGTATTCCCTACTCAACATCTATGAAATGCATCCATGAATTAGCTAGGATGTTGATACAAAGAAGATAAATCCTCTCTTATGTAGACCAAAACTATGAGATAAGTGCAAAGGGGCTAGCTTCGGGCCTATATTCAGTTGTAGACAGAGGATTTTGGGTCCTAAAACTACTCCTAAAGTCCTAAAGGTTTCTATATGAAGTTTGAGTTTGATTTATAAATGGATGCAAAACTAGGACTTTGGGTTACAACAGAGATACCAGACCAGATCGGTGCCTATCTAGGGCTCGGAGTCAGTAGACATATATATGTGAATGTTTACCATAGACCTAAGACAGTAATCAGATTGCAAGGGGTTTCTAAAATGTCTGCCTTACAGACACTACCCAAGAGAGAGTATTTAGTTATTTCTGCTTACAAACATCCTTACTGCAATGTATTCTTCTCAACACTTAATCCAAAACATTCAATCTACTCCTTGAGCAGAAGTAAGAGACTAAGTATTCAATATAGAAAACCTATATTCTAGAATCTATAACGCCCCTCAGATGTTCAAAGTCAGAAGAAAAACACATTCAGTCTGGAGACAAATAACAAAACACATGCAATGAAACATTCCTCATTTAAATCAACATGAAATTGATAATTCTGTGCATAATACATACAACATACAATTCATAAACTCGCAAGACACCTGAAACAGGGTCACCAGAAAGTTGTATTCCTATTGCAGCACCAAAATTTGTCCAGTTTTTCAACAACACAAATCAGTAACACAACCTACTTAATACAACAAGAAAGTGTACTCGGCAAATTAATTACATGGCACATCAAAAATTCTGTCAAACCGTACACCATAAAAATGGTGCTCAAAACACTACAGGCAACAGGCAGAAGGAATGGCAAGGAGGAACAAAACTCGAGCCTCGTGCCACCGCTTGGGGACATTCCTCATAAAACTAGTAGTTGGCCTGTCACTCAATCCATCACATGTCTCTGCATGACCGCCATTAAAACCTCAACTACCCATGGGATGCAACAGCAGATGCATCTGGAGAATTTTCTGCTCAAAAATGGCCGCAGACACAAGGAAAAAACCATCGTTGAAGGTTCAAAACCTGACAGTTGATCAAAAACTCATCACCAAAATCAACAGTCCCAAAACATGCATGAAGAGTTGCCAGCCAATAATATCGTGCCACGTAGGCACCTTGACCTTCTATCGCTGACCTTTTCTCCTTTCATTTCGCCTTTATCACTTTTGTATATGCAAATCCAAATGCATATACAACATACAAGGCGGACGTCAAATGTATCTATCCATCAGATTTGAAAAACTTTCAAATCCGGGCCTTGTATCTTCATGAGTTTGCACATCGGAACATATACAAGTGCAAATATACAAGTCACGGACGCCAAATATTTCTTCTACTGGATTGGAACACTTCTTGGAATCCGGCTCGTATCCTATCATTGTACATCAGGTTGTATATTGACATATACAAACATTTATACAAGTCATGGACCCCAAATAATTATTCAGTAGCCTAAAACTTTCATCGGGTCCAGAATGTATCTCCTCAATGTATATTTTGCTTGTATGCAGAATATACAAACACAAACATACAAGCAGGGAATCTTTTTAGAATATGCGATGAATGCATATTTCCCTTGTATGCCAAACATGTACAATCCTATCTGTATAAACCTATGGTGGGCCCCACCAATTGCATTTTCTGCCTTTGTATATTATGGAATGTACAAGGTCACTTGTACATTGCACTATTCACTTTGCATGTCGCAGCGGACCATTGTACTGTAGCACATGCATATTTGGCTTCCTTGTATATATTTCATTGCATAAGACCCAATGTACCTTTAACATACATTCATTCCTACACATACAAATACGGGATCTCCTCTAGAATATTCCTATAATGTATCTAACCGTTGTATGTCTGAACATACAAACCAAATATACATGCAACCCAATATGCAAGCAGTGAATATTCCTAGAATCTTCAATGTATATTCTGCCCTTGTACATCCTCCTTTTGAACCCGATATGCATTTGGAAATGCATACAACTACAGAATATCCCTAGGAATCTTTGAAAGATTCCCTCTTGTATATGTGACCCGATATGCAACTAAAATATGCATATAACTCAGATTTTCAACATTTTTTGAAGGCCGAATGAGATTTCACTAGCCCACTAACAGATTTGATAACTTGCACACACAGAAACCTGACACTTTTTATGCATGATGGGAAAAGCGGTAAAATATTACATGCGGGCCGATTAACCTAAGAACACTAAAGCACAAGGATGAAAACTGGTAACTAGGAACCCACCACAAAAGGTCATCATCAGGATAGAAGAAGCAATGCAAGACCCTATGATTCAAAAATTTTAGGGTTTGAATGAGAAAATCTACAAATGTTCAAGCTTAAAACCCTAAACATAAATGATTACCAAAAGGCTCCGATTGGGGACGTGTAGGTGCAAGACTGCAATGAGGATCAGCATACTCCGGAGCAGACCAGACAAAACACAAAACTCAGAACATGACCGACTATACAAGGTATGTACAAATATTTACATCAAGTTTACAGTGTGCACATAAGGTACTCATTTATGAGAAAAAGGTTTTAAGGAATTTACCATGCACTGGAAATTCCAGTAGTTCACCATTTAGGGCTTGGAGAAAGTAAGAATCATTCTCATAGACATTGCCAACTTGATATGGGCCGGTCCATAAGGGCTCAAATTTACTGTGCTTGCCCTTATCATGGCCCCTTGCATTCCACATAAGCACTAAGTCACCTATCTGAAACCTTCTCTCTATAGCCCTTTTATCAAACAGATACTTCACTCTTTGTTGTTTCTTGATGTTTGTTTTTTGTGCTTCTCTTCTAATTTCATCTAGTGCAACAAGCTGATTTATTCTTTCAGTCATTGGGTCCTCAATCTCCTCCTCGTTCCCCTGGATGAATTTGTACACCGGTAGGAGGTTATTCACAGGCAACCTAGCTACTGCACCATATACCAATTCAAAAGGAGATCTTCCAGTTGCTCTTTTCCCTGTCACCCTGTCAACCCATAATGCCACCTTCAGCTTTGAATCCCAAGCCCTTTTGTTTTTATCTATCACCCTTTTGATGATTTTCATAAGACTTTTGTTGCTCGACTCTACTTGACCATTCCCTTGTGGGTGGTATGGTGATGTATGAAACAAATTAATTCCATAATTGCTGCAAAAATCAATAAATTCACCAGATCTGAAACACATGGCATTATCTATGACCAATTTGGCTGGTACTCCAAATCTAATAATAATATTTTCCAGAATAAAATCCATCACCACCTTGCTTGTAGCTTTTTTAGTTGGA
Organism: Cunninghamia lanceolata; assembly: GCA_027924645.1. Taxonomy (NCBI): domain Eukaryota; kingdom Viridiplantae; phylum Streptophyta; class Pinopsida; order Cupressales; family Cupressaceae; genus Cunninghamia; species Cunninghamia lanceolata. Next base: position 255,695 of record BSBN01000204.1, on the reverse strand, counting down.
ATGGCTTCAATCCATTTAGTGAAGTAATCAGTGGCAACCAGAATCCAATTGTGCCCTCCACTTGATTTTTCTGAGATTTCCCCTATAAAATTAATTCCCCATTGCTGAAATGGAGCTTCTACAGTTATAGTCCTAAGGGGTAATGCACCTTCATATCTTAGCTTTCCTAAGAACCTTTGGCAAGGATCACATTTTCTTACCATTCTGTGTGCATCTGAGAAAAGAGTTGGCCACCAATAGCTTGCTCTGAGGATTTTGTGGACTGTTATAAGGGTAGCATAGTGTCCACCACACACTCCATTGTGCATGTCACTTAGAATATCCTTAGAATGATCCTCATCTACACACCTGAGTAGCACGGCATCAAAGTTTTTCTAATACAACTCTCCTTGAATAATGATGTATTTAATAGCTTGTAACTTCAAGGTTCTCATCTGATTATCACTGAGGTGGGTAGGACAGTTTAAATTCTGCAAGTAGTATACTATGTCCTTATACCACTCAGATTCTGACATATTTATAACTTCATTATGCACTACATTCACTTGGCATGCCTCTAGATTTGACTGTGTCATCAGTTTTGCCAAACCTTGTCCTCTTACCAACTTAGTGATCTATATTTCAATGTTGAATTCCTGTAGTTTATTTATCCATCTGCATCTCCTTCCAGTTACCCCCTACTGAGTAAAAATATCCTTGACTACTGCATGAGGCACATATGCAATTATCTGAGAGCCTACCAAATATGGCCTAAAACCTTTGACTGCTCTGACCAGTGCATATGCCTATTTCTCCATGATGTCATACTTCAATTCAGTGGCCTGCAATGACCTACTAAAGAAAGCAATAGGCTGTTAAAACCCTTCTTCATTTTTCTGCAATAAGCATGCAACAATAGTGTGAAAAGAAGCAAATGAAAATAATTGAAATGGCTTAGAAAAATCAGGAGATTTTAATATAGGAGCCATCTTTATAGCTTCTTTTATGTTCTGAAACGATCTGGTTGCTTCATCTTCCCATTTGATAGTTGCACCCTTCTTCAGCATTTTAGAGATATCTTTGGTGGTCTCTGCAAAGTTAGGAACAAATCTCCTAACAAAATTAATTTGTCCAAAGAAGGACTGAACACCTTTCACTATTCTAGGGATCTGAATTTTGTCAATTGCAGCCACCCTTTTAGGATCAATCCTGACTCCATCCTTGGAAACAATGTGTCCAAGCAGTTTTCCTTCCACAACCCCAAAAGCACACTTCTTTGGGTTAAGTGAGATGCCATACTCTAATGCTGTAATAAAAATTTGCTCCAAATGCATACAGTGCTACTCTTCTTTTTTTGAATAAGCTGTCAAGTCATCTTGATACACAACGAAGATTGAATCAATCAATCCTGCAAAAGCAACATCCATTGCCCTCTGAAATGTGGCACATGCATTTGTCAGTCCAAATGGCATCCTCACATATACATATGTTCCCCATGGAGTAGTGAAAGCAGTCTTGAATTGCTCTGATTCCTTTACTTTCACTTGATTGTACCTTGAAAATCCATCCATCATGGATAGAAGTTCACAGCCAGTCACCTTCTGCAACATGGCCTCCATGTTTGGCAATGGATAATTGTCCTTCAAAGAAGACACATTTAAATTTCTAAAATCCACACAAAGTCTTATATCGCCATTCTTTTTTCTGACTGGGACGAGGTTGGACACCCAAGTTGAGTGTTTGATAGGCATAATTATTTCGGCCTCCCTAAGTTTCATAAGTTCTTCTTGCATTTTTGGAGGTAAGGTTGGATTTATAGGCCTCAGCTTTTGTCTAAATGGTTTAGCTCCAGGCTTCAAAGGGATTTCATACTGAAATAAATCCTCTCTATAAGCTTTGAGGTCCTCATAAGACTAGGCAAATACATGCTTATATCTTCTTAGTAATGCAATCAGCATAGTTCTGATATGTGGTTTGAGTTGTTTGCCAATGTATACCTTTTTGGGGGCATGAGATGTCCCCAAGTTTATCTCCTCCAAATCATTCTTGTTTGTCAGAGATGACCTTGTGACAAATTGGTCCCTATTGTCAGAAGCTCTCTCTAAAGCAACCAGCCCTCTAGGGATCTTATTTGTCTTGAGTTGAATTATTTCTTTCCCTAAGAGAGTGTCTTTTCCATCTACAACCTCCACAAAGTTCTGAAAATTCATTTCTTGGTTCTCATACTCATCAATGCAATGTAGAAATCTCAGCAAATCCTTATCATCATCAAACACTTGCCAGCTGCATACATTGTCTGGCACTGCAGGTCTAAACTTGACCTCAACATTTGTAACATCTGATAGAGTTATATCATCTGGTCTTATGGCTACATTAGCTAGAAAATCTGCCCTGACATTTTTTGATCTCTCTATCCAGTTTATTGAAAAAGCATCAAGCAATTCAATTATATCCCAAACAACATGCTTATATTGTTTTAATCTCTTATTTTTTTATGCATACTTATCTCTAACTTGGGAAGAAACTAACTCTAAATCACCAAATACTTTGAGCATCTTAATTCCATGCTTCAGAGCTACATTCAATCCTAACAGCAGAGCTTCATACTCTGCAATATTATTTGTACAGGAAAACTTCAGCAAGAAAGAGAATTTTAGGAGCTTACCAGCTGGAGACAGAAAAACAATTCCTACACCAGAGCCTTCCTTTGAACAAGCTCCATCAAAATACATGGTCCAAAGACCCTGCTGGTCAGGCTCTTCAAAGCACATGTCTCTCCCTTTACCCTCTTTATCATCTGAGACAACCTTGAAGTTATCACGGTCAGTGTCCACAAAGCATATATGCTCCTTTGATTCTTGATCCTCAACTGTTTCTGATGATCTTTCTTCTCTGATTAATTTGATATCCTTGCCATTCATTGGGATCATGGCATATGACAAGTCTAATTGCATACTTCTGCCAATCAATGCTACCCACCTTCTTGACAACAACATGCCATACTGTGGCTTGATATCAACAACTGTTATGTTCATTTTGTAGGTCTTTTTAGGATATGCTTCCAGTCTGAAATCAACATCTTTCATGATTCCAATGACAGGTACCTCTCTAGCATCCATGGCATAGCACTTCCCACATGCCTTATCTATTTTTAACCCAGCTTGTTGCATGATGGCCAAAGGCATGATGTTTGTGGATGCTCCTGAGTCAAGCATACAATTCTTAATCACTTTTCTATTTATGACAAGGGAGACATAAAATGGTTCAACTTGTGAAGGACATTTTGTCATGGTCATCCCAAGATACACCTCAGGAACTTCATCTTCATCCATACATAGGGCTTGTTTCTTACCCTGGGGTTCATCACTCAACTTGGCTTGACAGGGTACTCCTGAAATTAAGGATACTGCTTTATTTTTGAATTCTTCCACTTTCATCAGTTCCATCAGTGGAACAGAGACTTTTATCTGTGATAAGACTTGAGTCATGTCAAATGGAGCATAATTTTGAATAACAGTTGTAACTTGCTCCATGATTTTACCTTCATCCTGGGATGATCCAGCCTTAGTTTTTATGGCTCCTTGACTGTCATTCTTGCCCTAAGAATTTTTATTTTGATCTTCAACCTGGGGAATTCTACTTTCTGGTCCTTGGGAATCATGACTTGTTTTTTGCTTAAAATTTTGCTTATTATTGCTCCATTATTTCTTTTGTGGTTCAGCCCCTTTATGACTGTGCACATGCTGACTTATAAAAGTACTCTCTGGTTGGTGTGAGTTGCTTATCTGGGCTTTACCCCTGAGATTGTAATTGCTTTTGACCTGAGCTACTGCTGCAGCTGTGAGGGCTCTAATTTCTTCATCAAAGGGCCTCCTCAAGTTATTTAGGAAGTTGTGCGAATCTTGAGCATAGGCATAGTTGTCTTCATCATCTTCATCATAGGGAAACTGCTAGCAGATCTGAATCTTATCATTTGCACTTACATCAGCATCGTGAGAGGAGTATTCTTTGTTTGTAGACAGCATATTGACATTATCATCTTCCATGCAATGCGGCTCAGTGCATTCATTACAAGCAACAACATTGTTGTATAAAGATTGAGCAATCATGCATTGTGACTGTGAGTGAGGCATCTGACATATAATGCACCATGGGGTGTCATTAACAATATTTACAGCATTCTTCAAAGGGTCAGGTGTTTCCTTTGTATTTTGAGTCCTTTGACCTGTGTTGTTGTTTGGAAGAATAGGCTTACCATTATGCCAATTAGTGTTATATGGCATATCATGTAATGATGGTCTTCTTTCTTGCCTTTGGTAAACTGGTCTGTCAGGACCTATCCCCTTTTCATTTTTAACCATTCTATAACCTAGGTCCTTGACAATAGTTGTCAACCTATCTAATTTATCCTCAGAAGTAGATGCACTGCCTTGAATAGTTTGAGCTTTAGTATATGGATTTTGTAGAATTTTCACATCATCTCTTCTTTTTGTCTTACTAGATGCTTTTCTGTTATTTTCAATATTTGTTGCAATCTTGAAGGCATCTCTGAGGCTAGCAGGGCTTTTGTCTCTCAATCCATAAGCTGTTTTGGCATCAAAAGCATTTATGTACAACACTATGCACATAGGTTCATTAGGCCTCAAGTCCCGTGGCAATTTGGTCAATACCTTAGTAAATCTAGCATTGAAATCAGCAACCTGTTCATTTGATCCTTTGGTAATGCCAGTAAACTCATTAATGAAGAAACTAGGATCAGTTTTGTCACCATATTGTTCTTTGAATATCCTCCTGAAATCCTCCCATGATGAAATGCTTCTGTCAGGTAGACCCTTATACCATTCCTTAGCTTCATCAACTAAGGATTGCATAAATGATTTCATGAAAACATCCTCATACTCAACCTCAAAGTTGTCCATGATATTCTAAAAAGTTTTTAAATGGTCTTCACCTGATATAGTATTATTTCCTAAAAATTTAGGCACTTGCAGCCTCACATGTTTGTCAATAGGGTTGGGATAACCAGGAATGCCATCAAAAACTAGTTGTCTAAATCTGTCTAGCTGCATAGGTTGTCTACCAAGCTAAATAACATTGGCATTTCTATTTGCATTCTAATTTCTTACATTATTCAATGGTATTCTAGCATTATGTGCGTTCTGTCTTTGATTATTGTGCTGATCCTGTACTTCATTCCTGTGTTGATTTCTTTGCATATTTGCATTGCCAAGGGTAGAAACTGAATCATTCTGAGTAACTCTTAGAGCTTGCACTTTCTGTCTCATGTCATCTCTGATCTTTACTACCTGCAAATATTCTAACTCTACTCTTAAGCTCTTAATTTCATCGGCTAGTTCCTCCTCTCTGGGCATAAAAGAGGATGGTTTTATCACATTCTGATCATCATTATCTTCATCCCTTGGGGACTCAACCTCCTCAAATCTATCACTGGGATCCAAGAAAGGGAGTTCTTGAAAAACTTCTGACCTTATTCTTAGAGCACCACCCTGTTGTTTCTCATATACATTTTGGAATTCAGCTTCTATGTTTGAAAAATAAGGCATTGTTTGCTCTGAAGATCCTGGATTGTCCTGAATAAATTCATTTTTCCTGGGGCTGGGAGAACCATCTTGACTGGTTCGAACAGTCCCTTTTTTCCTATATATCATTTTTATGGGTAACTCTTCAAACAAAGGGTTACATTGGGATCTTCTCCCTTGCATACAAATTTTTACTTTACCGGTTGGGAGATTAGTTTGGAGTTGCCACCTATTACTAGGAATTGTTTTCTTTTAAAATCTGGGTTCTCTCATAAAGCATTCCCCAGCAGAGTCGCCAATTTCTGTTGGTATTTTTCCCAGACTAGATGCTTGTTCCCAGTCACCCCTACAAAGTAACCATTAATGATCGATAGGATTCCTGGGCCAGGGGCCAATAGTATAGGAGATAGACTCTATAAATATCTCCTCTTCTTCTTTAGGCTCTGCAGAACCAAGGGGGGTATTCCCTACTCAACATCTATGAAATGCATCCATGAATTAACTGGGATGTTGATACAAAGAAGATAACTCCTCTCTTATGTAGACCAAAACTGTGAGATAAGTGCAAAGGGGCTAGCTTCAGGCCTATATTCAGTGGTAGACAGAGGATTTTGGGTCCTAAAACTACTCCTAAAGTCCTAAAGGTTTCTATATGAAGTTTGAGTTTGATTTATAAATGGATACAAAACTAGGACTTTGGGTTACAACAGAGATACCAGACCAGATCGGTGCCTATCCAGGGCTCAGAGTCAGTAGACATATATATGTGAATGTTTACCACAGACCTAAGATAGTAATCAGATTGCAAGGGGTTTCTAAAATGTCTGCCTTACAGACACTACCCAAGAGAGAGTATTTAGTTATTTCTGCTTACAAACATCCTTACTGTAATGTATTCTTCTCAACACTTAATCCAAAACATTCAATCTACTCCTTGAGCAGAAGTAAGAGACTAAGTATTCAATATAGAAAACCTATATTCTAGAATCTATAACACCCCTCAAATGTTCAGAGTCAGAAGAAACATTCAGTCTAGAGACAAATAACAAAACACACGCAATGAAGCATTACTCATTTAAATCAACATGAAATTGATAATTCTATGCATAATACATACAACATACAATTCATAAACTCACAAGACACCTGAAACAGGGTCACCAGAAAGTTGTATTCCTATTGCAGCACCAAAATTTGTCTAGTTTTTCAACAACACAAATGAGTAACACAGCCTACTTAATATAGCAAGAAAGTGTACTCGGCAAATTAATTACATGGCACATCAAAAATTCTGTCAGACCGTACACCATAAAAATGGCGCTCAAAACACTGCAGGCAACAGGCAGAAGGAATGGCGAGGAGGAACAAAAGTCGAGCCCCCTGCCACCGCTTGGGGACATTCCTCATAAAACTAGTAGTTGGCCTGTCACTCAATCCATCACATGTCTCTGCACGACCACCATTAAAACCTCAACTACCCATGGGATGCAACAACGGATGCATCTGGAGAATTTCCCACTCAAAAATGGCCACAGACACAAGGAAAAAACCATCGCTGAAGGTTCAAAACCTGACCGTTGATCAAAAACTCATTGCCGAAATCAACGGTCCCAAAACATGCATGAAGAGTCACCAACCAATAATATCGTGCCACGTAGGCACCTTAACCTTCTATCGCTAACCTTCTCCTTTCATTTTGCCTTTATATGCAAATCCAAATGCATATACAACATACAAGGTGGACGTCAAATGTATCTATCCATCGGATTTGAAAAACTTTCAAATCCGGGCCTTGTATCTTCATGAGTTTGCACATCAACACATATACAAGTGCAAATATACAAGTCGTGGACACCAAATATTTCTTCTACTGGATTGGAACACTTCTTGGAATCCGGCTTGTATCCTATCATTGTACATCGGGTTGTATATTGACATATACAAACATTTATACAAGTCATGGACCCCAAATAATTATTCAGCAGCCTAAAACTTTCATCAGGTCCGGAATGTATCTCCTCAATGTATATTTTGCTTATATGCAGAATATACAAACACAAACATACAAGCAGGGAATCTTTTTAGAATATGTGATGAATGCATATTTCCCTTGTATGCCGAACATGTACAAACCTGTTTGTATAAACCTACGGCGGGCCCCACTAATTGTATTTTCTGCCTTTGTATATTACGGAATATACAAGGTCACTTGTACATTGCACTGTTCACTTTGCATGTCGCAGTGGACCGTTGTATTGTAGCACATGTATATTTGGCTTCCTTGTATATATTTCATTACATAAGACCCAATGTACCTTTGACATACATTCATTCCTGCACATACAAATACGGGATCTCCTCCAGAATATTCCTGTAATGTATCTAACCGTTGTATGTCTAAACATACAAACCAAATATACATGCAACCAAATATGCAAGCAGCGAATATTCCTGGAATCTTCAATGTATATTCTGCCCTTGTACATCCTCCTTTTGAACCCGATATGTATTTGGGAATGCATACAACTGCAGAATATCCCTAGGAATCTTTGAAAGATTTCCTCTTGTATATGTGACCCGATATGCAACTAAAATATGCATATAACTCAGATTTTCAACATTTTTCAAAGGCCGAATGAGATTTCACTAGCCCACTAACAGATTTGATAAATTGCACACATAGAAACTTGACACTTTTTTATGCGTGATGGGAAAAGCGGTAAAATATTGCATGCGGGCCGGTTAACCTAAGAACACTAAAGCACAAGGATGAAAACTGGTAACTAGGAACCCACCACAAAAGGTCATCATCAGGATAGAAGAAGCAATGTAAGACCCTATGATTCAAAAATTTCAGGGTTTGAATGGGAAAATTTGCAAATGTTCAAGCTTAAAACCCTAAACATAAATGATTACCAACAGGGTTAATTCTACTTCAGTGAGGATTATCATTTTTCACCTCTGGTGAATCTAAAAGCTCGTCATAGAGGGGGTTTTTCCTTATACTCATTTTTGCCATAGAAATTTCCCTTTTTTCCAACATGAAGATCTAAGTCCTTCTACAGTCATATCCTTAAAGAAGGGTCTTCTCTATTGAAAGACTCTATTTTGAACCTTGCATTGTGACATTTAAATGTGTAGGAGGATGGAAAAGATAACACTCCATACTCAAATATGCTTTCAACAAAAGCTTATTTCCTTTACAACAATTTTATCATAGTCCTATATCTTAACAAAATTTTAAGTCTCTCCAATGAAACCCTCATTTCTCCATTATAGACCTTCATTCAACACAAAGCACTTTCATAAACAACTTCTATTCATCTAATTTATTCTTCTTTTGAAAATGAAACAAGAATGAAGGACCAAATACCTAGAAATTACTATCGACTTCACCATTTTCCTCTCATGACTAGAAACTTTGAGTATTGAGATATTCTTCATACTTCTATCAGGTTCTTTCTCACAGAGTTGCCACCTCTTTTTATAGAGGACTGAATTTTCAAATAGCATATAGCTCTTTTAAAGCTCATGCTCATTTTGGATCTTCTCCAATAGTAGAGCCACACAAAAAACTTCTTCTCAATACACAGTTGGTTTTCCTTCTTGATCAACTGGTTCAAAAAGCAAGTAGAGTCGCCACCCTCTAAAGGGAATGATAATACTTTATACATATGCAAACTCTAAACACCCATGATAGATTACTGGGCAAATCTTGACAATTTATACACTAGTTCCCCAGTAGAGTTGCCAATCTATTGGTTGTTTTTAATTCCCAACCTAATCTCAAAAGGGCAATCTAAAGAATAGCCTGTTCTAATGATTGATTTGCCTTAAGGGATTGGCCAATGAACAAGAAAAGCTTGGTTATACTTTTCCTCTACACTTCAGGCTCTGTAAAACCTAGGAGGGTAATAATTATAGTATTTATTCAAGATCTTTTGTTGTTTTATCTCAAATACTAATCATAACATATATGTTCTCTCTAAAATGCCTAAATAATTACTGATATACTAGAGTAATGGGCTAGATTCTTAGGCTTTAACACAAATCTCTTACAGGAGAACATTGGAAAAACATTTTATTCATAACTTAAGATAGAATTGGAAATTCACTTTGATTTTCAATATAAATGACTAAGGAACTGTGTTAAACAAAAGTACTGAGAGATTGGTGCCTAGATCCCGAGCTACAAAGTCAAAACAAATATAAGTGAAACCAGATACAACAGTATATTTCCCAGCTTATGTAAACACTATAATAATGTGTTACACTATTACACTTTAAGTAGTTCAAAACTAACTCTATTAGGAATCCCGGTAAACATTCACAACATTCAATATTCTCTTAAAGCATTAAATTTAGTCTGAGTAAAAGCTATAAGAAGAACATTCTTACATAGGAAAGACTATGAAGATGAATAAAATGATCCTTGATCAACTTCTATTCATAAATGAAATGAATAATACAATTGTAGGAGACAATATAATCTTAAACTTTGACAATATATTTAAGCTATGAACTGGTACTAACATACAAATTTGCAAGTACATCAAAATCTATTCTCAAATAACACTAAAAATAAGAAAAAACTGACTCTACTACTGTGTACTATGATACAAAAATTCTCCAAGATACTTTGTCTAAGGCCCTAAATTCCCTTTTATAGAAACAAGGGAGTAAAACAAGCCTCAAGCCTCACAACAAGTGTCACATTCTCATTTGACAAACTTTACAATAGCAAGATGCTAATATAATCATCCCTAACCAACTAGGCATGCCTTCTATAGAAAATCATATTCTCTAGTAGATAGGAATAACTATTTTTGTCTTATATGCTTTCCTATTCTCAGCATGGAGGCAAGCCATGATACTAACGGATGGTGGTTTGTTAGATGCCCTTTCAGCGCAGCCACCCCTTAGAATCAAATACTTGTTCATAAAACAAGAATCCTCTACTTCACCCCTCCACACATAAAGACATAAGAATACCTACCAGGAACAAAAGAACAAGGAATGCCCAAAGGCAGGAGTCCCCACCATTGCTCCACTCTCCAGGCATAGGGATGTGACTCCTCATCTTTTGAGAGGAGGTTTCCAACTACCTCAACTCTCAAGAAGCCCGAGGAAGCCACACATAGGTAAATCTGGTAGTGCCAAAATTCTAGCTAAAGAGGAAGCAGTAGCAGTCATATGTCTAAGTGTTATGTCATAAAATGTTCCCCTAGGACTTTTACCTCCTAAGTTTAGCTCCTAGGTCCCTTTTTCGCCTATTCAACTTGAATTATGAGTGTTTAGTGGGAATGCATATATAAACATGTTTTGGACTTCATTTTAAACCTAGATGGATAATGTGAACTTGTGATCTTGTGCTAAGTATATTCAAGGCTTTCATTGTGTTGTAGAGTAGTATTGTGTTGTGTTTGTACTTGTTTGTTGTAGATTTGTCTTCATCAATCCATCTCCTCATGGCGTGAAAGATCTTCATCTCCCCATGAGAGATTCACCTCCGAGGTGACATATACTTTGTGTTTCAATCAATTTATCTTATCATTTTCTTTTGCCTCTATCCACCAAGGACACACACTCTATCTAACAACAATGTTGGAACCTGCTTGAATGCCATTCCAGGGCTTGACCGAGGCAAGCTCCTAAACTCCACAACCCCCAACCCCTCTCTTCTGATTGCAGGTTACAGGTGCAAAATCTTGCAGAGAGGAGTTGCAGGAGATCAGTGTAGAGGATAAAGATTTGGGATTTGAAAGAAAGAGCAGAAAATATCCCTGATTAGACACAGGTGCCCACCCTAGTGTCCTCTAGTTTTGCATCATCAGGAATCTTGGAGCAGGTTATAGTCTAAAGCAATTTTGGTTCCAAACCCTCAGAAAAAGTGCCATATCAGACACATGCACCCACCCCTGTGTCCCTGAAGTTTCCACTTTCTAGAATCTAAATCCTGGTATGTTTCTAATCTGTATTTAGTGCTCCCTTGCACGAGAATTTGTCATTTTTCATCCGTTTGTTTATGATTTCATATAATTAGGGTTTAAGGCTTAATTGGATTAGGGTTTCACAAATTAATCAACACATTCCAAATTTCCTTATCATTCCAAGTGACACCAAACCTATAGCTGCGTCATCTTGCAAAAGTTGTGACTTGACTTAGTTTAATGTCCTTGAATGTTATATGTGAAAGGAGGATTTAATCACACTATCAAACATTCACTAGTACAAAAAGAGCAATATATTAGTAAAAAAACTACTAAAAACTACTTATAAATGACCAAACATGGTCACGTGACCATTAGTAGTTTATTGCTAATCATTTATAACACGACCAAATTGATGACTAAACCATTTTTAGTCATTTATTGGTTGTTTTGATTGATCGATTTGGTAGTATATTTAGTTGTTGATTTAGTCATTGATTGATGTAATCTGGTCACTTAGTCATTTTTTTTCATTGATATATTCAATCATTAATTTAGTCATTGATTGTTGTTAACTAGTCACTTATTTAGTTATTTTTATTCATTGATTTAACACTGGTCATATATTTAGTCATATTTATTCACTATTCACTGATTTCTATCAATTGGTAGTATATTTAGTCAATTTAATTATTAATTCACATCAATTAGTAGTATATTTAGTCATTTTGAAGCTTGCAATCTATGTAGATTTCCATCTGGCATTAATTGTTCGCTTCACACATCTTTTTGAGTTTATTCATTGAATGCTCTATAAGAGGAGTGTTGCGAGCTAAGCAATATAATCCACATTTGGATCTCATCTGTCTTGGTTTTATTTCTCTGCCAGCTTGAATGACTTCAATTCATTATGTTGGCTCGTGCAATCCTCTTTTTATGCAAGAGACGATGTTATCTGTCATTAATTATTTCATTCTTGCCTCTTCATTTTTCTCTTGCTGTGTATCTGCAATGTCTATCTATCCCCACAATTGTCGACTTCATTTGCCTGATCAATCATGTGAACAAGCAATACACGGAAGCATCAACTTAGATTTCATGGCTAGGGCCTTCAAACTGCTTGATGAAGAGCCGGTGGAGGATGCTTTGATAGATGTATGTGATAGAGATTTTTTGCTGCAATCTAGGGTATGTTATGCTTTGCATCTGGTATCTCATTTTCTCTCAAATGCAATGCTTATTTCATCAGGTTGATAAGGTTAAAAGGATAGCATCAATGTTTGTTCATGACTATCTAGTCCCATATGTAAAGCTATTTGAAGCTTTTGCTACTTATAATATCCATGATGGCTCAGCCTTGGTAGGGGGACTCTTCCTCCATGAAGATATCATTAATAAACCTAGTTTTAACTGTGTTTATCAAGCGATGATTTCAAGTCTACAATCAGGTAACAAAGAGCTCTTTGATAATTCACTGTAGGTTCACAAATTTGCATTTGGAAGGTCCAAGAGGGAAAGTATAGAGGAAGTATTCAATGCATGGAGCTTCTTGTCAAATTTCCAACCACCAGTAGTTCCCTTCACCAATGATGACACAATCCTTTCTCAAGAGGATCCAACTGGGGGTTCATGGCTTTAGGGTTGCAGATTTAAATATGGACAGCAGTGAACCACTCTTTTTGTTTTAAGTTTTTGGCTTCGCTGTAACTTTGGTTTCCTTTTTGGCCAGAAAGGGCCTTTTAGATTTGTAGCTCTGTTCAGGCCTCTTAGTTAAAATGCTCTGTTATGTTATATTTTTAGCCAGGAAGGGCCTTTTTTGTAATCTGTAAAAATATTTTTATTAATATTAATATTTTATGATGCTCTAAGCATCCTTACCAATTCAAAAAAAATGTCAACCCTTGTTCATGTGTTGTCTTAGTAAAGACCTGCACCATGAAAGAATCCATTAATTATACATAAATTTCAAATTAATTTGATGAGAAAAGATCTTTGATATCCAACTGGGAAGCCTTAACATCCAAAAATTACTAACTTGGTGTTTCACAACAAGTTTCCCAACTGTGACATCATCTTTACTTAAGAAACTAGATATTGATCCACTGCCATATTGGATCTCACAGGATTCTCCTTCACAAACAACAAATGATATATATTAATTGTTTAGTAACTTCCTTAATATCCCCATGTAAGCATACTAAACTAAGTGAGGTTGAGGGTTTGAAGTAGAGTACCATCTTCTTGGTATGTGCTTGACTTTGATGACTTGTATCTTGAATGAAAATAGCAAGCTAGTTGCACTATAAAATCATTGTTACAAAAATAACCACAAAATCCTCTTTAATTAAAATAATCGTTCTAGATATTTCAAGACAAGATATTTCAATTAATTTCTAAGAAAGCTAATAATTTCACTATCCAAACAGCCATCAATCTATTTACTATACATAATTTCCTAGAATTCAAAATTTGAATGTAGGCTGAGTATTCCAACAACACTGCTTTTTTAGTTGGATCCTAAAAATGTTGTAGTTTATGTTCTCTAAAACAACTGTGCAAAAGCAAGCAGGTGTGGTGAGGTTTAAATAGTAAGGAGATTGATGAAAGATAGAGGAATTAAAAAGATACCTGCATGTAGTTGGATTGACGGGCATAAAATGGTACATTCTTTTTTTTTGTAGGAGATAGATCACATCTACAAACATGGGAGAGATATGCAAAATTGGAGAAACTGGCTTGGCAAATGAAGGCAGTAGGGTATTTCTAGATTCAAGACTTTTACTTAATGTTGTGGAATAGAAGAAAAAAGAATCATTTATCTACCACCATAGTGAAAAGTTAGCAATTACATTTGGTTTGTTAAACATGACCCCTAGTACAACCATTAGAATTGTTAAGAACCTTCGAGTATGTTCTGATTTTCACACTGCATCTAAATTCATCTCCAAGATTGTTGCAAGAGAAATTGTTCTAAGAGATGTGTACCATTTCCATCATTTTAAATAGGGACAATATTCTTGTGGAGAATATTGGCGATGCTAAATGAAACAATCTAAAAAATAGGATTGCACTATAATAATGTGCACTACATCAGATATCCATTAATTGTTGATATGTGCTAGACAACTGAGAGGGGGGGTGAATTAGTTGTCACAAAAACTTAAACACTTTCTGCAATTTAAACATTCATCACTTATCCACAATTATTATGATAAAACAATGAGTGCATGAAATTAGAAAATTTAACCACAGAAGCAACATCAAACAAAAAAGACACTAGATTTATGTGGAAAACCCCAAGGTGGGGAAAAACCACAGAGAGTATTAACTCTTAATATATATTGCAATCTTGAAATAGTGATGTTCAGGATTGGTCACCCCACGAGCCTAAACATACCGGCTTACTACATTGAAGAACAACTAGCTCTAGCAGACTCACTACCTTAACCCTAAACCTAGAAAGATTAGAATAAGGGATGTTAAACCCTGAGGGTTGTTAAACCCTACTGGTGGCTTACTGCCAGATTCACTGCCACTATCAACACCTTTCTTTATTGTGAATAAATAATTCCTTAGCTCTATTGTTCCTCTGCCCTGCTCTTCCTCTGCTCTGCTCTTCTTCTTCTTTCTTCTGCTTTGCTCTTCCTCTGCTATGTTCTTCTTCTTCTTTCCTCTACCTCTTCTCTGCTCTGCCTTTGGACCTTTCTTAATATCTTATCATTTTTTCTCAAGGACAACTTTTCCACGACTCAGCTATAAGTATTTATACACCACATCAACCTTGGACTAATCATCAAGGTTGACATCAACCATTGGAACAATCTCCAAGGTCGGTATTACAAACATTTACAAAATAGGTCTTGACCTATTGCAAAATCATGCAAAGGAATGAAATGTGGATCACTCCATGCCTTAGCTAGGACTCAAACATGATCTTCCATGCCACAACACGCTTCCACAATCTTCTAGAGATCTCCACAATCACTGGGATCAACTAGGTCAGCCAAAACTAGTTACACGCTACGTTATCTAGGAATAATCTTTGCACATCATCTCAATTTCTTAATGCAGACCAAAGTCCAGATAGGAACATGATTAGGAGACATCCACAAGAATGCTATAATCATCAGGAGAAACCACATGAACCTTAACCACTTTATTCATAGGAATCTTCTCACCAGAGTACATGGACTTTACTGTCTTCACTTGTCATAAAAGAAAGATATCTTGCGAACCACCAAACCATGAACCATTGCAACTATAGGCACTTATCATCATGCCATACTTCTCTCTAGAATTGCATAGAAAATACTTTATTGCGGAGGAATGTGGAGCCAAATACTGTCTTCCTATCTCAACTAAACTTACAGAAAAAGTAGGCTTCACTCTGGTGAACACAACTCACTCAGATCTTCATGCGGATTGCTCAGACCTGAAATGTAGCATCCTCAGACATACCTCTAACTTACTTCCAATCCACAGACCATGATCTTCAAGTAGGAATAAATGTGGAGCAGTTTACCAGACTGTTCTTCAGCATACAACTCACTGTCTGTACTGCACTTCTCTGTGGCTTACTTGTTTCTTTTGGAGAGGCTAATTTTCTCAATATCCTCAACATATAAGTCTTCTAAACAAGTAATGGAATAGGATACAATTGACACCAATGACAACAAGATTATGTTGACATCAATGACAACACCGATTAGGCACATATTTGTAATAATCTCCCCCTTTGTCAGTGATGGCAACATATGATGTGAAAAATTGCAACAGCCATCAAGACAAGATTCTCCCCCTTTCTCTTTACACACCTACACTCTTTCTTTCTCCAAAATTCTCCCCCTTTCTCTTACACATCTGCACTCTAATTGTTTCACAGAACATCTCTCCCCCTTTGACATAAATGGCAAAGGGCACATACTTGCACTCTTCTGCTCTAATCTAATCTCTCCTCTGAACTTTCTGACTACTCCCCCTTAGAAGTAGCCCTAAAAAGCATCAATCTGGACCTCTGAACACCTCTGGACTAATACACCATTCTGCATCTTAGTTTAGAGTAGGAGGGGTGATGACCCCTAACTTTTCTCTAAGATACTCAAAAGTATCCTTGGGCAAAGGCTTGGTAAAAATGTCTGCAATTTGATTGTTGGTAGAAACATACTCCAACTTAACTTCATTCTCTGTCACTTTTTTTTCATAGAAAATGATACCTAATGGATATGTGCTTTGTCCTTGAATGCATTACTAGATTCTTTGATATGTTGATGGCACTTGTATTGTCACAAAAGATTGTAATTGGATCTTCATACACAGCTCTGATGTCCTTCAAAGTCTACTTCATCCATAACACTTGAGTGCAACTACATGTTGCTGCAATGTATTCTGCCTCTGCAGTAGTGTTGTCCTCAAAATCAGTTTTGCTCATTTTGTAGGACAACCCCTATGAAACTTGTCCATGCTGTAGCCTACACTCTAAGCTCACAAATTGAGGTAAGTCACCTCGTCCTCGTGCATAGTCCTCTTGCTCCTGAGTATCTATTTGAGTATCTTCTTGTTTTTATTTCTTGAAATTCGCGCAAGTTGTTAAACTAGTTTTCACAATTTTAAGGGAGTTAGAGATTTTTTGTTTACATGCAGGGGCGGTAATTTTTGCTACCAGTGCATGTTTAAGTTCTTGGGATATGCAAGGGAGGTGAAAATCACTACCCAAGCATGTTGCTTTTGTCTTAGCTGTAGGGGCGGCAATTTTTGTTGCCCATGTATTTCACCATTGCCTTTTAAGTGTTGGAGCGGTAAAAATCACCGCTATGACATGTTTAGTCTTTAAACTTCATAAGTGCAGGGGCGGTGAAAATCACCACCCGTGCAATTTAAGTTTAGTTGAGTGCAATTAATTTACTTCGTGTGAGTGTTTCTAAAAGACATTTATATGTTTTATTATTTTCTTTTTAGTTTTCATTTTAATCTTATTTGTTTCTGCCAATCGCATGAGCTCGTTTGAAACCCTAGTGATCTCCTTTTGCATTTTGGTTGTGTGATTGTCAGATTTGAGAGTTGGCACGAAGATCAACTTTCATTTGTTATCATAAGGAGGTTTTTGTTGCAAGTATGGGCCTGACCAGTGTTGTCATTGATGTCAACATACTCGTGTTGAATTAATGATAAGGATTGAATGAGCTATGTGCTAAGGATATTGAGAAAATTAGTCCTAATCAAGAACAGAGAAGAACAGTGAGGATAGTAAGGTAAAGATCCTAGCTAAGATAAATATAAGAGGATGCGCTTCAAAGGGTTTGCAGATATGTGTCTTGAGATGATCTAGTAAAGATTTTAGAGGTCTGCATGAAGATCTGAAGAAGTTATGTCCTCTTGAGTAGAACCAGTTCTAGTAGGTGTTCAGAGGTGATAGAGTGACACAAATAGGTCCGGTAAGATCTGGAAGTACAGAATCTTGTTCTACGGATTTTGTGGAGTGTTTAAGAAGTCAATGTGAATTGACAACTCAATTGGTTCATGGTTGAGAGGTCCGCAAGAATCTATTCCAATATGATAGTGATGACAGAATGTGTTCTTGAGGTTCTAGTTGAAGGAAAGAATGATTTCAATGAACAAAAGTAGTGTGGATGTTCTTGGTGATTCAGGCAAGCCTATGGAGGTCTTTTGATTGTGTCCAATTCATGTTGGTGGTCCGCATTGAAGATTGAGCTCGTGATTGAAGAACTACTTTTGGATGATGGTGTTCTTCCTAAGTCTGGCCGACTGAATGAGTTACACATCCTACGGATGATCCTGAAGATGTTCTGTGAAGAATGGCGTGTTCCTAAAGAAAGATTGAAGACTCAAATCTGTGTGTCTGATAGTGTGTTGATCTGCGTGAAATCTTTTTGTAGTTAATCATATTGTATTTATGTATTTGCTCTGTAATGTTTGCCGACTTGGATGATGTTGGCAAGAGACACTGTGTGGCTTCATGATTGTTGTCATTGATGGTAACAAAGCTTATCCCACACATCCGGAGCACATAATATGTCTATACCAGAAGTTAGATTGAAGAATGTTTTGGTCCAGTGAACAAGAATAGAGCATGTAGTAAGGTCTGACAATCACATCCGGATCTCTCAGAGGATGTATCTTAGTAAAGTACGGACTTGGGGAAGTCAAGAGGAATACCATGACTACCACATTCTAGAGATGGAGCCTCTGGTGATGAAAAAATGAAAAGATCTGAGCACCTAAGTGTTGGGTTCCTGACAGGTAGAATAGACTGAGAAAGAACTGACCAGCAGAGCATCATACCTTAATCTGGATGAGAAATTGATGGTGATCAAGCTACTTAAGGGATCATTCATGGTTGGCCGACATGATTGATGACTTCTATAACTATCTATTTGATACGCATTACTTAGTAAGCATGGATTCAGACGACAGACCAGAGTTTGGGAAAATCTTGAGTATTAAAGATGTTGACTAGAATGATGTTGAAATCCTTGGTGCGGATATATATACCAAATGGATTTTGATGTGAAGGTGTGTGTGTGGAGATATAGTGTGTGAGAAAAGGCAGAGATAAGTGTGGAAGCGGCTATACAGATCCGGTATATGATAGAACAACAACACCAAAACAGAGGAAGAATGAAGTGCAGTAGATCAGTATATTGAGCCTAACCAAAACTGAACCTCAGCATATGTGGATGCTTCTCATCAGTTCAAATACCTAGTTACCTTCTATAAACTATTGTAGGCAGTGAGCCTCTTGTGAGCAGTGTGCTCAGGTAGTGATCCCTAATTGGCAAGTGCCATTTTGTACTTCTTATTCTTTTAACAAAGAATATAATCTTGGGTTAGTCACCCTATGGTTTTTCCCTTAACAGGGTTTTTCATGTAAAAATCCTTGTGTTATGTGTGTTGATTTCATTTCTTCTCTCATGTTCATTTATGCTTATATGTTTTGATACTGCACTATTGTTAAAAAAGAAAAGAAAGTTAAGAAATTTAAGATAACTGATTCACCCCCCTCTCAGTTATCTGCCTTGTTTCCAACAATTGGTATCAGAGCCAAGTTCCTCCAAATAGAGCCTAACAACTTGAGGAAGATCTGGGAATCTCAATAGATATGTATGGTATGAGGGAACAACTTCAGTCTGCCCTAGATGATCTTGAGCAATCTCACTCTGAATTCAATAACCTAAGGGAAAGACTCAAACAAGCTGATGACTTCATCAATGAACTAAAAGAAAAACTGAGTATCTCTATGAAAAAGAGAAAGGAACTTCTTCAACAATTAGCAAGTCAAAGTGAAGCCAATGATACTAATAAAGATCTGAATGAGAAAAATAAGTTATGTGAGAAGCTATCAAAAGAGGTCATTATGGTAAGACATGAAATGGAATCAGGGGTTATGAAATTCACCCAAGAAATTGAAGAGAAAAGAAAAATGGAAGATAATCTAAAACAATTTCTCAAGGAGAAGTCAAAAGACTGTCACAAAATGGATAGAATAATCAGGCATCTGGAATCTGATCTTGAAGAAGCTAGAGATAATGAAGAACAACTTGAAAATCAAATAGACACTCTTAAAAGGGATCTTCAAACAAAAAATGAATACAAAGAAAATTTCAAGATAAGCTCTACTCAACTTGAAGTTCTTCTTGAAATCCAAAAGAGGGCAGATGACAAGCATGGCTTGGGATATGAGAAAGGTGAAAGCTCTGGATCCGGTCAGAAGAACTTTGGATCAGGAAATCCAAGGTACAGGCCTAGAAGACCACCGGTAAGACAACCAAATGCTCAAAGATATCCATCCTTCAATAGATACTGCCACAATTGCAATAACTTTGGTCACAAAGAAAATCAATACAGAAGAAGAATGAATCAGACTAATTCATCCTTCTCCAGACAATGTTTTAACTGCAAAAGGTATGGTCACAAATCTCATGAATGTAGAAATATGCAAATAAACAATTCATTCAATGGTAGATGCTTTGCCTGCAATAGAATGGGACATATGGCTAATCAATGCAGATCAAGAGGATATCAGTCAAATATGCAAAGAAATATAGCTTGCTACAATTGCAATAGATCTGGTCATATTGCCAAATTCTGCAGAAGTAAGAATCAGGATAAAAGGGGTCCAGTGCATCATAATCAAAATCAAGACAAAGGAAAAGGAAAAGTGAATGTGGATGAAGTTCAAAGGGAGATGAATAAGATTTGGGTGAAGAGAAGTACAGAAAATGTTGGGGATGGATCCGCACCAAAATCTAGTGCTGATATTCCTTCCGAGAACTAAATAGATGAGCTCTGGCTCAAGGGGAGTCGCAAAGGAAAACAATTTCCCCCAACCAGTCAATTAGTGCCTAAAATTGGCACATGGAGTATTGTGGATTGAAGAGTTCTCAAAGAGATATCTAAATAATCCTTGGTAAAAATATAAACGATCCATAAGGAGTTTTGAAGAGGTCAATCATCCAAGATTGATCCAGTTTAATAGTCATCCAGTAAAAGTAGGATTTTAGCATTTAGATCTGGTATGATTCAAAATTAAAATATCTTGATCTGCGGATAAATGGAATGATTGGAGAAAGGAAGATAGATTGTCAATTATCACCAAGAATAATTCTAAGTGCATCTCAGTGATTCGGAAGGATCTCTCTCAGAACAAGGTTAGAACAAGGGAACTGGAATGACTTAAGGTATGCATTTATTACAATATGAATTTAGGGTTTGTACAGAAATATAAGAGTTCTTTTGTTCATCATTTACACATCTGCATTTGAGAAGAAGAAAGAAAGAGCTCTACAACAAGATTGCTTCAACCCTCTCAAAGATCAACCGTAGAATTTGATTCAACTAGCGATCTTTTTAGCTCATATCGTGAACCCTAGAAGCGTAAAAAGGTATTTCCACTCTTGAACATCTCTTTCTGAATCTTTTGGATGATGGCTACTCCAAATGTCATTAAGATCACTGATAGGCCATGCCGTAAGTTCAAGAAACATCCTTACAAATCCCTAGAAGTCAATCCTTTAGGCGCATTCTCAAGCATTCTGCATGGGGTTCTACATGTAGAAGATGTTAGGGTATAAATTCATGCCAACATTGAGGAATTTGGGGAATCCAAGCTAATGGATATCTATCACAAGCAATTAATAGATGAAACATTTGAACTTAAACCCCAATACAAGGCCATTCAAGATAAGCATCTTGGACATTGCATCCACTTCCCCTATTTTGCAGAAGATGAATGGGTTCGGTATGTTCTCAGTAGAATACATGATAACTTCATGTGGTTGTTGAAACCCTTCAAAATAACAAAGGATGTAATTAGGGCAGTAACTAGCTTGCACTCATCCGATGGGTTGCCTGCTCTCAAATCGGTCAAGAACCAAACTATAAGTGAGGCTACCGGATCAAAATTTGACAAAAGAGCAATGACAATAGAGGATATCACAGATCCAGATATCAAATTTGCTTCCATGATAATTGGTTATAAAATATATCACTCCAGCAGGGAGAATTCTGTATCCAGAATAGCAATATACACTGCTTGTCAGATGCTAAGGGAAAATGTTGATTATGATCTTTGTGAGCTTCTCCTAAACCAACTGTTAGAGAATTTGTAGAAAATAAAGAAGGATAAAAAGAATTCATTTAAGTACTGTGGCTTGATACTATGTCTCTTCTTTTACTATATGAATGAGTTACCCGGATCTAGTGGTTGGGTATGGCAAAATGACAGACCAGTTGCCATACAAATCAGAGATTATATGTATGGTCTTGGTGATGCCAAGGCTCAAAGCATAGCTCTCTAGGGATATTTCAAGAATTTCCAAGGTATGATGCAGGCCAGAGAAAGAATTCCACAAACATTAGTTGAAAAATACAAAGATACAGTGTGTTTCATGGTAGACACTGATCAATGCCTAATGGAGGCAGTGGAGCCTAGGATAGTCTAGATTATGCCAATGGGCTATGAGGTAGATGAGAAAATCTTGGAGCTACATATCCAACACCTGCTGAGTCAGCCTAATGACCCTGAGGCAGAAAGGTTTGGAACCTTTCAAGAATTGAGTGTGAAAATTCATGTTGAACAAAGACAACCAAAGATGAAGAGAAAAGTAAGAAGGGAAGTAGAGGAAGTTGCCAAAAGATATGGCATCTCAAAAGAAGCAGTTGATGCAAATAGAGAAAAATTAGAAAGAGCTAAGAAGGAGAGACAAGAAGCAGAAAAAGAAAGTAATCGGGTACAAGCCCCCTCCTGGACTAGATCCTCCAAGAGCCCAAAAGCCTCAAAACTGGAAACCAAGACATCTGGAAAGGGAGAGAAGAGAACAAAGACAAAGGCCACAAGGTCATACATAAGCCAAAAGGATGATGAAGAAATAGAATCTGATGAAGAAGTTAAGAAAATGAGGAAGAAGAAGAAAACATCCGAGGAATCCTCTATCAGTCAAAACAAGGAAGAAGAGGCAGAAGAATTTGTTGAAAAGTCTACTCTCTCCATTGATGATGTCATCAAGGTGGTTACTGTGGATGGGAATCTATAACCAATGACAGAATTCTATGATGAGTATAGTGACACAGACAAAAGGATCTTGGAAGAAGCTACAGTTAAGTACTTAAACATATATAATAAAGCATTGATTGAAATCATCTCTCTAATCCCCAAGAGTTTAGAGAAAGTACTTGAACTCAGAAAAGACAATGCCAAGGAAAAGGATTTGGAGATCCAGGAACAAATAGCTATTCAGCTCTATCCTTCCATCACCCCAAAACAAATGAACATGACTTTCAAGGATTGCAAGGATGAGTTCCGGAGCAAAGCCAAAATGAACAAACTTATGCTCGGAGAGACTGATCAGGTGGCAAAAGAGACTAAAGACATCCTCTAGAATGCATATAAAAGATTCAATCTTCCTATTATAGAGGACATAAGTGATGGACCTTCCGCCATGGATGTTGAAGGATCAAGTGCATCAAAGGAAGATTCTACTGAGAAAATTGTAGAAGAGTCAAAGGAGATAGGTGAGGAGAAAACTAAGGACTTGGATTCCTTTGTTCCAGAAGAGGAAGCCCATGAAGAAGTAAACATCTCTCTTCTGGATCCCCTAGCAGACTCTGGAACTGAAGGAGAAGCAAGAAAAGAGAAGAAAGCAAGTCAAGAAGAAGAGGTAAAGGGAAGAGAAGAAGATCAAATAGAGAAGACCCCAGGTGACAGTTCTGAGATTGCAGAAGGAAAGAAGACTCTGTCTCTGGCAAGAGACACTGCAGAAGAAGTTAAAGACTTCTTGATCAAAGAAATGATGGAATTAGATGATCCGGAGCTATTTCAAGGACCACTCAATTTTGACTCTCTCTCTCCAGTCCAGACAATGAAGGTAGCATCTTTTGCTCAAGCCAAAGGAAAAGAAAAGCTTCTGAAGTCTCACATGGAAGACTGTGAGCTGATAGAGATTACATCCAGTGTGTTGGAGAAGATCATGCCATCCTTCCAGAAGGATCCTTCAGCCTCTTCATCTAGTAACTTGAAATCTCTTGTTAATTCTATTAGCACACATTTTGATTCCTTGGAGAAATCAGCAGAAGAGAAAGTCCAAAAAGAGTTTTTGGGAAAGAGATTCTCCAAAGTGTAGGGACTCATAGCAAATGATGGGAGAAATCTGGATATTGGGATAAAGAGCTTAGAAAATGCTCTTAAAGATGGCAGAGAATTATATAAATTTTGTTTATCTTGGTCCACAGTGACAGCAGACATTGCAAAGAAGGTGGAAAAACAAGAGGGTAAATTGTCAAGTTTATCTCAAAATTTTGATCCTCTAACCTCATCCATAATGAATCAAGAGTGTCAGACTATTGTCACTATAAATGAGTTAAAGAGGCTTGAGAAGGAGACAAAGAATAGAATAAGAAAAATGAGTGAACTTAGAGGGATAATTATCCCTAAGTTAGAGGCCATGCATGAGGCCCTAACTGATGCTCAGACCACAGCTCAGACCAATGATCCGGCAGACTTAAAGAGGGCAGAAGCTTTTGCATTTTTGTTAAGTGGTCACATCTCAATTTTGGATAGGATGAAGCAGAGCTGGGCAACAGAATTTGTCCAGTTGAAAACCACCTTTGTGGATATAGTGAAGTATATGTAAGTACAACTTGTATATATACTTATGCAACAATATATAGATTGATTTTTGAAAGTTTTGGTGTGCAGATTTCACCCTTTGCCATTGATGTCAAAGGGGGACTGAGGAGTAGTGAAAAATGTGGGATCCAGCTAAGGGGGAGCTCTGGTAATAGTGTACATAAGACAGAGCATCAGCCAAGGGGGAGTTTGTTACAACACTTAGTCATTTTTCACTAAGTGTTGCCATCAATGCCAAAGGGGGAGATTGTTGGCAAGAGACACTGTGTAGCTTCATGATTGTTGTCATTGATGGCAACAAAGCTTATCCCACACATCCGCAGCACATAATATGTCTATACCGGAAGTCAGATTGAAGAATGTTTTAGTCTGATGAACAAGAATAGAGCATGCAGCAAGGTCTGACAATCAAGTCTGGATCTCTCAAAGGATGTATCTTAGCAAAGTGAAAGAGGAATACCATGACTGTCACATTCCAGAGATTGAGCCTCTGGTGATGAAAAAGTGAAAAGATATGAGCACCTAAGTGTTGGGTTCCTGATAGGCAGAATAGACTGAGAAAGAACTGATCGGCAGAGCATCAGACCTTAATCCGAATGAGAAATTGATGGTGATCAAGCTACTTAAGGGATCATTCATGGTTGGCCGACATAATTGATGACTTCTATAACTATCTCTTTGATATGCATCACTTAGTAAGCATGGATTCAGCCGACAAACCAGAGTTTGGGAAAATCTTGAGTATTCTGGATGCCGACTAGAATGATGAAATCCTTGGTGCAGATATATATACTAGATGGATTTTGATGTGAAGGTGTGTGTGTGGATATATAGTGTGCGAGAAAAGGCAGAGATAAGTATGGAAGCGGCTATACAGATCTAGTATGTGACAGAACACCAGCACCAAAACAGAGGAAGAATGAAGTGCAGTAGATCAGTATATTGAGCCTAACTGGAACTGAACCTCAGCATATGTGGATGCTTCTCATCAGTTCAAATACCTAGTTACCTTCTATAAACTATTGTAGGTAGTGAGCCTCTTGTCAGCAGTGTGCTCGGGCAGTGAGCCCTAATTGGTAAGTGCCATTTTGTACTTCTTATTATTTTAACAAAGAATACAATCTTGGGTTAGTCACCCCATGATTTTTCCCTTAATAGGGTTTTCCACATAAAAGTCCTTGTGTTATGTGTGTTGATTTCATTTTTTCTCTCATATTCATTTATGCTTATATGTTTTGATACTACACTATTGTTAAAGAAGAAAAGAAAGTTAAGAAATTTAAGATAACTGATTCACCCCCCCTCTCAATTATCTGCCTTATTTCCAACAGATGATTATCCCTAAGTCGATGTCTTGTATAAATAAGGAGTTGTAAAGTCATTTCAAAGGCATCTTGTGGAGATGAGAGTGTGGTAGAGAGGACGAAAGCAAAAGGCAGAGAAAAAGTATTGAGCTTAAATGGAACTGACTCAAGCATGGTGAAGATGCTATTCTTCAGTTCAAGTATGTAATACTTATTATTCTGTAGATATTGTGTCTCTTGTAGGCAGTGGACCTCTTGTGAGAAGTGTGCTCAGGCAGTGAGCCCTAATTGGCATGTGCCATTTTATTCTTTCTATTCTTCTAACAGAGAATACAATCTTAGGTTAGTCACCCTATGGTTTTTCCCTTAACTAGGTTTTCCATGTCAAAAATCTTGGTGTCATATGTGTTAATGTGTTTCTGCTCTTGAATTGTTGCATTACATTTCCATGATTGATTTATTATTATGCTGCTGAATTAAGAAGAGAATTTAAGTGATTAATTGGAAGAAAGTTTAAGACAACTGATTCACCCCCCCTCTCAGTTGTCTATCCTTAATATAACAATTGGTATCAGAGCTAAGTTCCTCTAAAAGAGATTAACCGCTTGAGGAGATCTAGGATGTCGTCCTACAAGTAGGATAGTCCAGGGTTTGATAGAACCAATTTCACTCTTTGGAAAAGTCACATGGAATGTCACTTACAATGTATGGGAATGCAGTATTGGATCATGGCTTTAAAGAAGTATACTCCTCCACATAATGGTCTGAGAACCATAGATGAAATCAGAGATGCTGAAAATAATCTGCAAACCAAAGAAGCTCTTATAATGCCTTGTCTAATTCAAAGCTGACAAATGTTGTTGACCTACAAACTACTTTTAAGATTTGGAAAAAACTGGAACTTTTGCATGAAGGAGACAAGTATGTTAAATGTGCCGAGCTACAGATTCTGAAAGGAAAATCTAAAAATCTGAAGATGAGAGAAGATGAAAATATCACTACATTTATGCCAAGAGTAAATGAGCTTGTTTGTGGCATTAGATGTGCTGGTGGAGCCTTGGATGAAGATGAGATTGTTGGCAAAGTTCTCAGATCCCTTCCTGATTCTTACAAGTACAGGGTTGTTGCTATTGAAGAATTCAGATCTATTTCAGGTATCACAAGAGATCAATTGGTTGGTAAATTGGCTACATTTGAATTGATTGAGTTTGGAGATGCCCCTCCAAGACTGAATCTGCATTCAAAGATAGTGCCTCTATTAAAGGAAAACAAAAGTTTGATCCAGGAGAGAACTCCTCCAAGAAACTATCATGGTATGAAAAAGCAAGAAAAGACCTAGAAGAAGATAAAGTAGAAGTTGCTCAACTTGAAGCCCTTATTGCAAAAAGACTACCAAGAGGATTCGGTAAGTATGAAGGGAAATTACCTTTTAAATGTTTTAACTACAATAAGATTGGTCATTTTGCCTCAAGGTGTCTGGAAAGATTTTCAAGGCCAAATTCTAACATATCAAGGTTCCAAAAGAATTGTTACTATGTTCATGAAGATGATGATAATGAAGGAGTAATAGATGATGAATCAGAGACAGGAAACAAATCTGGAAGTGACTGGGTGTTTATTGTCATCAAGGAAGAAGATCCAATGCCCTCTGAATCTGTCAATCATAAAATTGTAGAAAGAGCTCTGGCTGCCCAAGTTGAAGAAAAGGATGATTGGGTCATTGATAGTGGATGCTCTCACCATATGATAGGTGACAAAAATAAGTTCATACATTTGGAAAGGTATGAAGGAGGAGTAGTAAAGTTTGGTGATAATTCTGCTGGTAGAATCAAAGGTAGAGGAACCATTTCTTTTGATGGAAAGAACAAAACTAGTAATGTACTGTATGTTGAAGGCCTGAAGCACAATCTTCTTAATGTTGGACAGCTGGTGGACAAAGGTTATGATCTCAGATTCAAGAATAGAAAATGCAAGATCTTTGAAAGTTCCAGAATAGAGATTGCATCCAGTACTCAAACAAAAGGTAATATCTTTCACTTGGTTGGTACTGGTAAAAGTTGTCTATTTGTTCAAATTGATCAGAGCTGGTTGTGGCATAGGAGAATGTGTCATGTGAATTTTGATAATATCATCAAGATAAGCAACACTCAGGTTGTAAGAGATCTTCCAAGATTGGTAAAACCTACAAATAGTTTGTGCAAAGAATGTCAGTTGGGTAAACAAAGAAAAATATCATTCAAACGCATGGAACAATCTTCTACCGGATTATTGGACCTAGTTCACACTGATCTATGTGGTCCGACAAGAATCAGGAGTGTGCAAGGTGATAGATACTTCATGTTATTAATTGATGATCATTCCCAGATGATGTGGGTGACTTTTATGGAAGAGAAATCAGAAGCTCTTGAGAAATTCAAAATATTCAAGGCTATGGTAGAGAATAAAACTGGATTAAAATTAAAATGTCTGAGGTCTGATAGAGGTGGAGAATTCACATCTGGTGAGTTCATAGAATTCTATGAGAAACATGGCATAAAAAGATAGTTGTCTACTCCTAGGACTCCATAGCAGAATGGAGTAGTGGAGAGAAAGAACCGGACCATCCAGGAAGCATCTAGAACCGTGATAATGGAAGCTAGAGAGAAGTTGTAAGCACTGCAGTCTATACTCTCAATCAAGTACAAATCATAAGCAATACCTGTAAGACTCCTTATGAACTTTGGTTTGGCATCACTCCCACTATGAGGTATTTCAGAGTCTTTGGTAGCAAATGTTACATTAAAAGAGATGAAGATCTAGGAAAATCTGATGCTAGAAGTGATGAAGGAATATTCTTGGGCTATTCTACTCAAAGCAAAGCATACCAGTGTTATAACAAGAGATTAAGGAAGATTGTAGAAAGTACAAATGTGAAGGTTGATGAAGGTATTGAAAGACCCTCAAGGTTTTATGAATATGATGAAGATGATCAAAATGATGTTTTTGTTCAAGAAGTCCAAGCTCCCTCTGAAATTTAGAGTCAAACTGATCTGATAAATTAGGAAGAAGAGATAAGTTTGAATGAACCTGTTCAAGAATTAGAAGTGCAAGAAGCTCCCAAAGTTCCCAGGTATGTAAGACTGAATCACTCTGAAGATCATATCATAGGTGATAAAAGAAAAGGTGTACAAACAACAAGAAGGATTGCTCAAGATTTAGAAGAGTATTGTCTGATTTCAAAGATTGAACCTAAGACAGTGAATGAAGCTTGCAATGATGTAAACTGGACTAAAGCAATGGAGGAAGAGCTAATGCAAATTGAGAAAAATCACACTTGGGATCTTGTTCCCAGACCTAAAAACAAGAATGTGATTGGAACCAAATGGGTTTTCTGGAATAAACTGAATGAAGATGGTGAAGTACTCCAGATTGGTCTGTAAGGGTTACTCCCAAGTAGAAGGAGTTGATTTTGAAGAAACTTTTGCTCTGGTGGCAAGAATTGAAGAAGTCAGATTATTTCTTGCTTTTGCTACCTTTAAGGATTTCAAAGTATATCAGATGGATGTCAAATTTGCCTTCCTGAATGGTGACTTGGAAGAAGAAGTTTACATTGAGCAACTGGATGGATTTCAATTATCTGATCATGGTGATATGGTCTACAAGTTGATGAAAGCACTGTATGGACTCAAGCAAGCTTCAAGAGCCTGGTATGAAAGATTGGATAAGCATCTTTTAAAGATTGGCTTCAACAAAGGTATTGCTGACAGTAATTTGTATTTCAAAATTGATCATGAAAATATCTTGATTGTTGAAGTGTTTGTTGATGATATCATTTTTGGAGGAAGAGATATTATGTGCAAAACCTTTGCAAATCAAATGAAAAGTGAATTTGAGATGTCCATGTTTGGGGAAATAAATTTCTTCTTAGACCTGCAAATCACTCAAACAAAGAAAGGAATCTTCATTTCTCAGACCAAATATGTGAAAGAATTGTTGAAGAAATTTGGGATGGAAGACTTAAAACCAATGAATACTCCCATGGCAACTGGATGTAAATTGAGCAAAGATGATGATTCTCCTAAGGCTGATCAAAAAAAGTACAGGTCAATGATTGGAGGACTATTGTATCTCACTCAAACTAGACCTGACATTATGAATTTCGTTGGTCTTATTGCTAGATTCCAAGCTAATCCTAGAGAATCTCATGTCATGGAAATCAAGAGGATTTTTAGATATCTAAAAGGGACAGTTGAGTATGGATTGTGGTATCCCAGAGATCATGATTTTTCTCTTCATGCATATATAGATGCGGATTGGGTAGGAGATGTGGATGACCGGAATAGTACCAGTGGTGGAGCATTCTTTTTAGGGAAGAGATTAGTTTCTTGGTTGAGCAAGAAACAAGAGGCAATATCTTTGTCCACTGCAGAAGTAGAATATATTGCAGCAGCAGGTAGTTGTACTCAAATATATTGGATGAAGAAAATGCTAAGGGATATAAGAGTGGAGTATGAAGAACCTATCACAATCTTCTGTGATAATTCAAGTGTAATTAACATATCAAAAAATTTAGTGTTGCACTCAAAGACCAAACATATATCCATAAAGTTTCACTTTTTGAGAGAGCAAGTGAACAAGAATGAAGTTAGATTGGAGTTTATGCCTTCCAAGGATCAGATTGTAGATATTTTTACTAAACCTCTACCTAAGGACTCTTTTGAGTATCTCAGGGAGAAGTTAGGGGTTATTACCCCTCCGGTTCTGAATTAAGGTGCACTAATGTGTATCAGTCCGGTGGATCTCACATTCATATCTTGTGGTCCAGATTGATGATGGGAAGCTACTACTCAGGGGGAGAAGCTGGTATGATTCTGAATTGATGCAAGTATGTGCCATTTGCCATTGATGTCAAAGGGGGAGAGAAGACATGTGAAAAGCAAGTGGTTATTGATCAAAGGGGGAGCAGTAAAGGAAGAGAAGACATGTGAATGGCTATTGTTGATAGGGGGAGTTATGTCAGTAAGGAGAAGTTCTTGTCTTGATGGTTAAAATAGTTTTTCACATCATATGTTGTCATCAATGACAAAGGGGGAGATTGTTGCAAGTATGGGCCTAACCGGTGTTGTCATTGATGTCAACATACTCCTGTTGCATTAATGATAAGGATTGGATGAGCTATGTGCTAAGGATATTGAGAAAATTAGTCCTAATCAGGAATAGAGAAGAATAGTGAAGATAGTAAGGTAAAGATCCTAGGTAAGATGAAGATAAGAGGATGTGCTTCAAAGGGTTTGCAAATACGTGTCTTGAGATGATCCAGTAAAGATTTCAGACGTCCGCATGAAGATCTGAAGAAGTTATGTCCTCTTGAGTAGAACCAGTTCTGGAAGGTGTTCAGAGGTGACAGAGTGACACAAATAGGTTCAGTAAGATCTAGAAGTACAAAATCTTGTTCTGCAGATTTTGTGGAGTGTTTAGGAAGTCAATGTGAATTGACAACTCAATTGGTTCATGGTTGGGAGGTTCGCAAGAATCTATTCCAATATGACAGTGATGACAGACTGTGTTCTTGAGGTTCTGGTTGAAGGAGGGAATGATTTCAGTGAATAGAAGTAGTGTGGATTTTCTTGGTGATTCAGGCAAGCTTGTGGAGGTCTTTTGATTGTGTCCAATTTGTGTTGGTGGTCCGCATTGAAGATTGAGCTCATAATTGAATAACTACTTCCAGATAATGGTGTTCTTCCTAAGTCTGGACGACCGGATGAGTTACACATCCTGCGGATGATCTTGAAGATGTTCTGTGAAGAATGGCGTGTTCCTAAAGAAAGACTAAAGACTCAGATCTGTGTGGCTGACAGTGTGTTGATCCTCATGAAGTATTTGTGTAATTAATCATATTGTATTTATGTATTTGCTCTGTAATGTTTGCCGACTCAGATGATTATCCCTAAGTTGATCTCTTGTATAAATAAGGAGTTGTAAACTCATTTCAAAGGTGTCTTGTGGAGATGAGAGTGTGGTAGAGAGGAGGAAAGCGAAAGGTAGAGCTAAAGTATTGAGCTTAAATAGAACTGACTCAAGCATGGTGAAGATGCTATTCTTCAGTTCAAGTATGTAATACTTATTATTCTATAGAGAGTGTGTCTCATGTAGGCAGTGGGCCTCTTGTTAGCAGTGTGCTCGGGCAGTGAGCCCTAATTGGCATGTGTCATTTTGTTCTTTCTATTCTTCTAACAGAGAATACAATCTTGGGTTAGTCACCCCATGGTTTTTCCCTTAACCAGGTTTTCCACGTCAAAAATCTTGGTGTCATATGTGTTAATGTGTTTCTGCTCTTGAATTGTTGCATTACATTTCCATGATTGATTTATTATTATGCTACTGAATTAAGAAGAGAATTTAAGTGATTAATTGGAAGAAAGTTTTAGACAATTGATTCACCCCACCCCTCTCAGTTGTTTGTCCTTAATCTAATAGTTTTTTCTTTATATTTTTGTTTTGTATTTTTCTTTTCCTAAATTGTTCTTACCTTTTTAAATGTCATTTTGTTTCCTATTGATCTCTTGTTTTCTTTTACCTTTTAGATATAATCCTTGTTTAGGTTTTGGTTTCTTTTGGTTTTTATCTTAGTTGTTAAGCATCTGTGTTTAGAGGTGGAAGGGCGATGAACCATCACTCTCACATTTATTTATTTTTTTAATTTTTGGAATACCTGATGTAAGGGCAGTGCCCCTACATGAAACTCTAACTATGTCAGATGTGATAGTGGCAAATTTCACTACTCAGGTTTTGCTTCTTTGTGAGGATTTACCCTAATTGTAAGGGCGGTGAAATTCACCGCCCCTACACAAAGTTTTGATGAGTTTGAAGTAACATGCAATGGTGGTGGAAATTGCCACTCTGACATCACAAACTTTATCTCCCATATGCAAAAGCAGCGAATTTTGCTTCTCGTACATTTGACAATGCTCTATCCTTAACACGTAGGAGTGGCAAAATTTGTCGCCCTGACATTTGCAACTCCCCTTGACACATAAGGGCGGAAAATTTTGTCGTTCGTGCATTCAATCTCCTGAATTTTTCTAACTCTGGAGAACTTTCAGAATTGCTATCCCGAGCCCACTTTCGTCTGTTTCTTCACCTCACTTTCTTTTTAGCCCTTTCAAGCTCATCCTTGTGATCATGATCATCAACATGCAGTTTCTCAAAGTTGCCCATTTTTTCCCTAAACTGCAAGATCATGACTTTTTGTTGCGGTTTCTTCTGCGAACTGCGAGGTCATCACATGATCTAAAAGAGTTTGAAAATCAAGATTTCTCAGTGGCTTCTATGGATAAGTTGTCGGATATATAGTTGACCTTGGACATTCTCAAGGTAGTTCTCGATAAGCATGAGAAGACTGTTACTTCCATGAAAGATTCAGTAACAAGGGCTTGTATCATTTCTGAGGACACTTCTGGACCAAATAACCTTGGGATGCAAACAGTGTTGAAAATGTTTGAGGATTTTCTGAAGAAGAATGGGAATGGGAGTTGATGAAAGCCATCATGCCTTAGAACATTTTTGTAGATTCATATGTACTTTTTATTTAGTTTTAGACACTTTTACATGTACTTTTCTCATATGTAATTACATGTAAAAACATAGGAAGTCCCAAGTCAATAAGGACTCCTATTTTTGAATAAGTCAAAGTAGTTAGGTTTTTCCTAAATTTTCTCAAGGCCTCTCCCTATAAATAAATAGGGCCTCTATTTTAATTTTTATCTTTAATCTTATGCAACAAAGTGCTACCAAAATTGAGACTCAACTTTGAGACTTTGTGTTCAAATTGTATGATCAATTCCAATCAATAAAGAAGACAATTTTTGATATCAAACTTTGTGTTGAATCAAATATGTATGAGTGAGGATATACATATGGCATTTTTTCTGATTTCTCTTGTTGATTGATTGGATAAAGTGGTGCTTGGTTATTACGATTGGAGGACGTTCAAGATAAGTTATATAAACTTTGTGTTATATTATTTCCTTGAATCTATGTGTGTTGAAAGTGTTTTTTGGTGAAAGATTATAAAGACTTTGAGCTTGTAGTTGTTCACTTTGTATATGAATCGTGTTGGGAACTTGTAGACTTTATGCTATGATTTTCATTCACATTCACATGGATCAGTGGTATTGTTAGTTGATAGACTTTGTGCTCCAACTAGTGATACGGTTATTTTTAAAATCTTTCTGGGGATAATTTGAAGACTTTGTACTTGAGATTATTCACTTGGTTCATGAGTATTTTTGTGAAGTAAGTTGAAATACTTTGTGCTTCAACTTATAAGAATATTGTTGATTATTGTTTAAGTGTAGAAGCATTATTGAATATTACCGTGAAACATTGTAAACATCTTTGTTGAAAGAAGAGAAAAGGATGAATGTAACACACCCCCAAAGCTAGTATTTAGTGTAAATAAGTTTGTAATAGTTAAAAGGGAACCTCCCCTTGCTGAGAGGAGAGATTTATCTCATCACACTGCGGTTGATATAACCATTTTGCCACTAGTTAGCTAAATGACAAAATATTCACCCAACAGTTTTTGGTGACTCTACTGGGGATCAAACACGCAACCAAGAGCCTCTCACCTTTGGTTGAAGCATACCAGTCTCATCTTTGTGTAATATATTTTTGTTATATCTACTCGATTGTTTGTTAAGAGTATGGCTATCCCAAGTCCATGGGGAAATGCATTTGGTCCTTTGAAATTGAGTCAGCCTCTACATGAACTACCTCTAGATTCACGTAAGAACTTTCCTAAGTTCTACAGGGATGGTAAACAACATTCGGATGAGCACATTGCAGCTTTCTACATTACATGTGGTGTTCTTGGAGTTGAGTATGAAGATGTTTCTGTGAGACCGTTTGTAGAAACACTCTAAGGTGTTGTTGCTGATTGGTTCTATCACCTTGTACCTAGAACTATCACTAGATGGAATACACTTCGAACCCAGTTCCAAGCCAGATTCAAGCTAGCAGAAGATGCTTACACCTTGTTGGCCCAACTTACTCAAATGAAAAAGGAATTGCATGAGCCGATGCATGAGTTTGTGGCAAAGTTCAATAAGCTAAAGAATAGGATCCCAACTGTTTCTCAACCTACAGCTGAGAACTTAAAATACTTTTTCATCAATTCACAATTGCCGGAAGTAAGTTTTCTTTTACGAAGAGCAGCACCAGTTGATCTTGCAATTGCTCAAAGTTTGGCAGTTGAAGTGGAGGATGATTTGATCTTGGTAGGAAAGTTGAAGAAGGATTCTATTAGGCCTAATGAGCAACTCCCTTTGGCTTTATCTTCTACAAGCACTATGGATCCTATAGTGCAAAAGTTGGCTGATGAGCTATTAGCTCTGAAAAAATAGGTGTCACAGAGTTTGTCCATTCCCCTCTACAAGGACATACCAAGGGAAACTTTTCCTAATGCTCTGAATTACCAAGGTAATGCTTCAAGGGATCAGAATCAAAACAAGTTTCCTCCACAATGAGGAATACTTGCTTTGGAAGCACCACCTGTGAATGCAACAATCTTCTATTATGAATTTGAGCAAGACAGTCTTCTTCAATCAGAATATCATCGGGGAGAAGATGATGCTAATCTTTTCATGAAAAGTGAAGAGAAATTAACTGGTGACTTTACCATCAAGTTCTTGAACTTAAAAGATGAGATGGTGCAAAAAGAAGATGTTTTTGGTGAATCCTATGTTGTTCTCACATGGTCATAGAATCAATCTAATCATAAATATGTGGCTGGTGATAACCAAGTAAGTACATCAGATCTTCATCCTTCATCCCTTGTTCCTAAGACCAGTACCCCCAATGTGAAACCTCAAGATGAGAGTTTACCATCTTCTGTAGCAAGTCCATATCAACTTGTTGATATCATAGATCATGCTAAGGAGATAAAGATTCAAATGTCTGAAGCAAGAATACCTGTTAAGG
Organism: Cunninghamia lanceolata; assembly: GCA_027924645.1. Lineage (NCBI taxonomy): Eukaryota > Viridiplantae > Streptophyta > Pinopsida > Cupressales > Cupressaceae > Cunninghamia > Cunninghamia lanceolata. Next base: position 219,841 of record BSBN01000204.1, on the reverse strand, counting down.
GTATTATGCAGGAAGTTCATCCTGAAAGGGAGGCCAAGTACACAGTGACCAAGTCTGAGGATCTGAAGACTCAGATTCACTTTGAGTTTTCTGATATGGGTACTTACTTCTTGATCTCTAATGAAGAGCCTGAGTTATTGGATAGTGTTTCAAATGGAGGTCTAGAAACAGATGGATCATTCTCTTCAAGTGAAGAGACTTTGTAGCTGAAAGGAAATAAGATTTCCAAAAGACTATTTTTTCTGGAGAAATTTTTTGATGAACATGATCGCTTTGTCAAACAGCGGCAATAGTTGGGACCAAATTCATCAGCAAGAGTGGGACAATTCAATCTGGATGCAGAAGAAGATCCCAGAATGTCAAGCACTGTAAAGTGTTACTCTTTCAATAGTAAAAGAAAAATAAGTGGAATAGGTTTTCTGCTACCTCGCAGCAGACAACATCTGAAGCTTTTCTCAAAGTAAAGTGATAGATTAGTTTGTGAATTTTTTTATAGTTTTTGTGTCTTTTTATTTTGTGTTTTTATGTTTTTGTTTAGTCTTTTTGTGTTTTTTTTATTTTGGGTAGCTTGACTCTATGGCCCAATGGCATGGATGAAGGCACTTAGAGACTAGATTCTTCTCCCTTTGATCATTTCAGAGAATGATCGAAGGAAGTTCCCCAGTTAGAGCCAGTTGTTGTCCTCAAAATTTGCTGCGCTCATTTTGTAGGATGACCCCTATGAAACTTGTCCATTCTGTAGCCTGCACTCTAAGCTTGCAAATTGAGGTGAGTCACCTCATCCTCGTGCATAGTCCTCTTTCTCCTAAGTATCTATTCGAGTATCTTCTCATTTTGATTTCTCAAAATTCATGCAAGTTGTTAAACTAGTTTTCATAATTTTAAGGGAGTTAGAGATTTTTTGTTTACATGTAGGGGCGGCAGTTTTTGCCACCAATGCATGTTTAAGTTCTTGAAATATGCAGGGGCAATGAAAATCACTGCCCAAGCATGTTGCTTTTGTCTTAGTTGTAGGGCTGGCAATTTTCGCCGCCCATGCATTTCACCGTTGCCTTTTAAGTGTTGGAGCAGTAAAAATCACTGCTAGGACATGTTTAGTCTTTAAAATTTGTAAGTGTAGGGGTGGCAAAAATTGCCACCCATGCAATTTAAGTTTACGTTGAGTGTAATTAATGCACTTTGTGTGAGTGTTTCTAAAAGACATTTATATGTTTTATTATTTTCTTTTTAGTTTTCATTTTAATCTTATTTGTTTCAGCCACTCACGTCAGCTCATTTGAAACCCTAGTGATCTCCTTTTGCATTTTGGGTGCGTGATTGTCAGATTTGAGAGTTGGCACGAAGATCAACTTTTGTTTGTTATCATCAGGGGGTTTTTTCTTTATAATTTCATTTTATATTTTTCTTTTCCTAAATTGTTCTTACCTTTTTAAATGTCATTTTCTTTCTTGTTGATCTCTTGTTTTCTTTTACCTTTTAGATATCATCCTTGTTTAGGTTTTGGTTTCTTTTGGTTTTTATCTTAGTTGTTAAGCATCTATGTTTAGAGGTGGAAGGGCAATGAACCATCACTCTCGCCTTTATTTTTATTTTTTATTTTTGGAATATCCGATGTAAGGGCGGTGAATTTCACTACTCCTACATGAAACTCTAACTACGTTAGATGTGATAGCGACAAATTTCTCTGTTCAGGTTTTCCTTCTTTGTGATGATTTACCCTAAGTGTAAGGGCGACAAAATTCACCACCCCTACATGAAGTTTTGATGAGTTTGAGGTAACATGCAATGGCGGTGGAAATCGCCACTCCGACATCACAAACTTTATCTCCCATATGCAAAAGTAGCCAATTTTGTCGTTCGTACATTTGATAATGCTCTATCCTTAACATGCAGGAGTGGCAAAATTTGCTGCCCTGACATTTGCAACTCCCCTTGACACGCAAGTGGCAAATTTTGCCGCCTATGCATTCACTCTCCTAAATTTTTCTAACTCTAGAGAACTTTCAGAATTGTTATCCCGAGCCCACTTTCATCTGTTTCTTCACCTCACTTGCTTTTTAGCCCTTTCAATCTCATCCTTGTGATCATGATCATCAACATGCAGTTTCTCAAAGTTGCCCATTTTTCCCCTAAACTGCAAGATCATGACTTTTTGTTGCAGTTTCTTCTGCGAATTGTTGAGGTCATCACATGATCTAAAAGAGTTTGAAGATCAAGCTTTCTTCGTGGCTTCTATGGATAAGTTGTAGGATATATAGTTGACCTTGGACATTCTTAAGGTAGTTTTGGATAAGCATGAGAAGACTACTACTTCTGTGAAAGATTCAGTAATAAGGGCTTGTATCATTTCTAAGGACACTTATGGACCAGATAACCTTGGGATGCAAACAGTGTTGAAAATGTTTGAGGATTTTTTGAAGAAGAATGGGAATGGGAGTTGATGAAAGCCATCATGCCTTAGAACATTTTTTTAGTTTCATATGTACTTTTCATTTAGTTTTAGACAATTTTACATGTACTTTTCTCATATGTAATTACATGTAAAAACATAGGAAGTCCTAAGTCAATAAGGACTTCTATTTTTGAATAAGTCAAAGTAGTTAGGTTTTTCCTAAATTTTCTCAAGGCCTCTCCCTATAAATAAAGTGGGCCTTTATTGTAATTTTTATCTTTAATATTATGCAACAAAGTGCTGCCAAAATTGAGACTCAACTTTGAGACTTTGTGTTCAAATTGTATGATCAATTCCAATCAATAAAGAAGGTGAGTTTTGATATCAAACTTTGTGTTGAATCAAATTTGTATGAGTGAGGATATACATATGGCATTTTTGTTGATTTCTCTTGTTGATTGATTGGATAAAGTGGTGCTTGGTTATTACGATTGGAGGACGTTCAAGATAAGTTATATAAACTTTGTGTTATATTATTTCCTTGAATCTATGTGTGTTGAAAGCATTTCTTAGTGAAGGATTATAAAGACTTTGAGCTTGTAGTCGTTCGCTTTGTATATGAATCATGTTGAGAACTTGTAGACTTTGTGCTATGATTTTCAATCACATTTGCGTGGATCAGTGGTGTTGTTAGTTGACAAAATTTGTGCTCCAATTGGTGATACAGTTACTTTTAAAATCTTTCTGGGGATAATTTGAAGACTTTGTACTTGAGATTATTCACTTGGTTCATGAATCTTTTTATGAAGTAAGTTGAAAGTGTCATGCCCACATTTCCCATGCAGTCACAACACACAACACACGTGTCATGTCCACATTTGTCATGTGTTCATGACACAAATTACCAAAAACTTTTCTGTATGTCCCTAAGAACCCTCTCACACATGTCTGTGTGCTGGGTGGCAATACGCATAAGGCGTAAACATGTCATTCATATTCAGGAAGTGTGTCTACCTATGCAATTCCTTGCATGATGAAAGTTGTCTAGGGGGTATGCGACGCGATGTGTGTTGCTTCTAGGGTTAGAATAGATTTAATCCGAACCCTAAGTTTCCTAGGTGAAAGAGATGATTTCAACTGATTCAAAACCAAGCCCTAACTCTAATGTATAAATGAAATCGAATAAATAAATTACCAAATCAATGGCATGATGGTCTCATGATAACATGGAGTGATTAACGATGTCATAAAAAGCCATAAAAATGAAACCTAAAATCTAGGAAAAATTTGACAGTATAACACGTTTTAAAAAATTGAAATAAATGTTTTAAAAGAAAACCTCCAAGAAGAAAATTAATGCAAAAATTAAAACAATTAAACGTAAGGAAAATTAACTAAATTCCCAAGGTTAAATAATTTTTACCATTCAACAAAATTACACAAAAATTGAATTAAAATAAACGACCAAATTAAAATTCAATACTTAAGTCCATTAATAAATATAATTCTGACAATTGCATTTATTAATTAACTCAAGTTAAAATTAATTAAAAGGAGGTTAAATTAAAATATCCCGTCTGGGATAAAATTGATTTAAAATAAAATTTAATTCAATGAAGAGATTTCTCAACCCATTAAGTTAAAACATACAAGATAATTTAAATGAAAGCCCTTAATAAATAACTTTGCAAGGGTTAAAGAATCCCATAAAATAAATCAATCCATTTCCACAAGGAATTAAAATCTATACCCCCAATATAATATTAAAACAACTAAAAATAAAGCACAAAGAGAAGGTCAACATTTCAAACAAAAGCTAAAAGGCAAAGGAGAGGGAAACTTAGTTTCACGTGCACATGAGCAAATAAGGGGGAATAATTAAATCAAAACTCTAAAATCCCTCTCACTCTCCAACTAGGCCCTAGACATTATTTTAATGGTTTCCTCAAAGAAAACCCTAATCATATTTTATTATTATCTTTATGGAAAACTCTATCTTTCTCTTCTTGTTTTCCCAACTCATTTGTTTGGTTTTTGTTTTTTCCTTTCCTTTCTTCCTTGTTTTTTGTTTTACCTCCACTGTTGCAGGTTGAAGGTTTCCTCCTACATGACTGCCATGAGGATCTACACATAGAGGTATATACTTACTGTATATCTCCATAGTCTTTGTTTCATCCTTTTTTTGTAATAAATATATTTATTTATATATATACATTTTATGTATATATATATATATAAGTATTTGTGATCTATAACTAAAAGAGTTTATCCTTCTGATACACAGAAGAGGTATATATATATATATTATTTTGCATATATAAAAAAAACTGTTAAACATAATAAAGATTCTGCAAGTCGCAGAGTATAGGAGGCTGAGAAGAGTCTAAGGGCCAACGGCCCACACCAAACTACCGATGCCATTTAAGCCGTGGAAGGGGGTTTGGGGGTGTGGGGAGGAGGCGGTGCCTCCACCCACCCACACCCGCGTCTCCTCCCCACACCCCTCTTACATATGTGGGTTGTGGGCGCCGCCGCCCACAACCATTCATTAACATTTTTTTTGTTTCTTTTTTTTTTGCTAGTACAAAAACCATCCATTATATGGTATGGGGTTCGACCCCTAATAACATAGTCTTATTTCTTTTCAGTTGGTTCTTTGTCAATTTAAACTTGCTCAGCAATTTTTCATTTAATCATTATTACATTTAAAATCAATTTGTTTAATTATATTAAAATATATAGGTATATGTATATATATAAATACACACACAGTGATATATAAACACTATGTAATTAGTGAGGTAAAGAGTATATTTAATAAATAGAAATATATATATTCACATTCATAATATGAAATAATAAAACTAGATGTGTATCATAAACCAACCAGTAGTATGAATTTTTTTTGTTTTTGAAAAAAATAAATATACAGAAATACTATTTTCCTTTCTTCTCTTTTGACAGTAGTAAAATAGAACATTATACCATTCTATTTTTGAGCAACTAATCTAGGAAAACCAATTTTACATTTTCTTTCTTCTTGCAGGAATGATTAAAATAGAATAACACATTTATTTATTCTAATACTCATTTCCAACAACACTATTTGTTTACCTTCTTTTTTTATATAGCATGCAACCATTTCAACTACAACATATACAAAATTTATTGGATGAAATAAAACAAACAGTAAGTTATACATATTTATTTCCTTTGAAATACATAACAGCACTCTATATTTTCATTGACAAATTTCTATAAGCACTTACACACAATAACATAGCATAATGAACATCTTTTGAATCACAATAAGGAGTACAAATTTACAACTCCAAACAATAAGGGTATTTCACATTTAAATTTCTTACAACAACAAACACAAGGAGGGTAATACTTTTGACAATAATTACAATAAGGCCTCTAGGGCCATGGCTCACAACAGCCAACCAAAATAATGCAAATAAGATAAAAATGGCCTTCTCCAAAACTTTATTTTCTTCAACTAAAAACCTGCAATATTACAACACCAAAATGGGGAAACAAGCCATGAAGGAATGCCCTCCTCCCTACCATAGACCCGCTAGTGGGTCACCCCCGAGCTAGGGAGGTAGGATTCACACGATTGCACAAACACACCACAACAAGAAATTTTCCAAACACACAAAATTTACTCCCATGGATTTGCACATACAAAACTCAATAAATCGAGTTTGGAGGGGGTAGGGAAGTGGACCCCTTAACTCAGGAGGCCACCCCAAAAACTCCAAAGATCACATAATCCTCAAGGCCTCAAGCCAAATACATTTTCTACCCAAACTCAATAATCACAATGGCACTCATGCCAAATCACATATTGTTTCCAAAACTCATATGATGCCCTCAAGGCTAAAATAGTGCAACTAAAAAGGAGATGACCTCGAGGAGGTTCACTCTCCCCTACCCCAAACTAGTTGAGCCTTTCCTCCAAAATGGAGGTGCTCTCACCACACCCATCCCACACAAAAACAAAATGACAACCCACATAATATGCAACCATATACACAAAAGAAAGCATAAGCAAAAAGGGTAATGGCCATAGCCATGGAGCTTACCTTCAAAAGCCCTACAATGGAAGCACGTTTGATGAAGAGCTCCAAGCTTCCCAAAATTTTCTCCAACTCTCCAAAAATTTTCTAACTCCCCAAAAGAACTCCAAGAATAGAAGTAAAAATGCCAAATGCAAGAACCCCACACTCCTCTTCAAGAGGAGATAATATAGGCCTTCCAATTTGGCCTTGAGGAATGAGAAGGTGACACTTGTCACCTTCTTCTTCCTCTTTCCATGCCACTTGCAAGGGAGAAGGAGTGTGAGGGTTACAAGTGTCACCCTCCAATTCCATTCCATTCCTCACCTTATCCACTTGTGCTCTCACACATGTGTGAGAGACCAAGTGGTGAGGTGGCAATTCCCTTCAATCCTTCATGAGGATAAGGGATGCCATATGGCATCCTCTTATTCTCCAAGAGAGCCATCTCCCTCCAAGATGCTCTCACACATGTGTGAGAGTCTTGGAGGGAGATCCCACACACTTGGGGGTCTTGAAGACCTCCCAAGTCTTCTTGGTGAAGGGATCTCCAAACTTTGGGAAGGGAGATGGGTCTTTCCCAAAGCATGACTCATCTCCCACCCTTAGCCAATTCAAAAATTCGTCACTTTGACTAAACACTGGTTTAGAGTGACCAAAAGAGAGTTACCCCAAGGTTTAGTTAGTCAAAATTGACCCTAGACCCAAGGGTAACCACCTAGGGTAAGTTTTGGGACACTAAGGTAGACCTAGGGAGGCATAAATTCACTTTTAAATGGCCCATAAATAAAAATAATACCAAGTGGTGTAAAACAATTATAAATATACAACACATGATATAAATCAACTAAGGAAGGGGTCACTAGGCCAAAATAAATAAATTAAGCATGCACGCAAGCAACATCTGATCACACGTGATCCTCATCCCTCTTGGGAATGGATCAGTTTCACAGGGAATAACATATGTGTGAACACTACCTCTGATTTCCCATGGCCTGGGAATATAATCCTACACAACTAGATCAAGTGTCAATCACATCATGAATAATCATAGCCAAAGCAACTGAAATTAAATTCATGTCATTGCATACAACATTAATCATTTACAACATAATTTAATATTAAAACTACATTTTCTATCTAATGTCTCAAAATCATCATCAAATAATATATCCACATAATGCACTTGAAATCACATCAATAATCATCATCAACTATATCTCATACATCTAACATCAAAATATAATCAAATCGAATCACCGCATGTCTAAACAATGTCAAACCAAAATCAGGAGATATAATCAAATCTGCATAATGGAACAATAGTCTTTAAAAGTCTGATAATGTCACCAACTGTAATGTAAAATGATCAAAATAAGGATGGAAAATAACCGGCCTCACAGAAAGACTTTGTGCTTCAACTTACAAGAATATTGTTGATTATTGTTTAAGTGTAGAAGCATTATTGAATATTACCATGAAACATTGTAAACATCTTTTCTGAAAGAAGAGAAAAGGATGAATATAACACACCCCCAAAGCTAGTATTTAGTGTAAATAAGTTTGTAATAGTTAAAAGGGAACCTCCCCTTGCTGAGAGGAGAGATTTATCTCATCACACTGTGGTTGATATAACCATTTTGTCGTTAGTTAGCTAAATGACAAAATATTCACCCAACAATTAGACAGGGATATTGAATCATGTTTCTTGCTCAACCAAGATACTAATCTTTTTCCCAAGAAGAATGCACCTCCACTTGTACTTTTTATGTCATGCACATCTCCATCTCAATCTACATCAGTATATGCACTGAGAACAAAGTCACTATCCCTGGGGTACCACAAACCATAATCTATTGTACCTTTTAAAATCTCAGAATTCTCTTGACTACCATCACATGTGATTCCTTGGGGTATGCCTGAAATCTTGCTACAAGACACACTGCATGCATTATGCTAGGTCTGGTTTGAGTCAGATAAAGTAATCCTCCAATCATAGATCTATACTTTTTCTGGTCTGCCAAGGGTGAGTTATCATATTTTCTCAACTTATAACCAGTTATCATAGGTGTGCATACTAGTTTAGAGTCTTCCATCCCAAATTTCTTTAACAACTCTTTCACATACTTAGACTGAGAAATGAAGATACCCTTATCCAATTGACTTATTTGCAAACCTAAAAAGAAGTTCATCTCTCCAAACATAGACATTTCAAATTTACTTTGCATTTATCCAACAAAAAATGAGCACATACCTTCATTGCCTCCAAAAATAATATCATCAACAAAAAGCTACAACAATTACAGTTTGTTCATCATTGATCTTGAAGTAGAGGTTACTATCTATCGTACCTTTACTAAACCCTATCTATATCAGATACATGTCCAACCATGCATACCATGCCCTGGGAGCTTATTTTAATCCATACAATGCTTTCTTCAATCTGTATAGCATGTCCCCTTGTTCTGATGACTGAAATCCTTCTGGTTGTTCAATATAGACTTCCTCTTCCATCTCTCCATTTAAGAAGGAAGACTTCACATCCATTTGATAAACCTTGAAATCTTTGTATGCTACAAAAGATAGAAGCATCCTTATTGCTTCAATCCTTGCTACTGAAGAAAAAGTTTCTTCAAAGTCTATTCCTTCAACATGAGCATATCCTTTGCATACCAATCTTGCTTTGTTTCTTACCACTTCACCATTCTCATTTATTTTGTTTTTGAAGACCCACTTTGTACCAATTACATTCTTGTCTTCTGGTTTGGGAACAAGATCCCAAGTCTGATTCTTCTCTATCTGCATCAATTCTTCTTCCATGGCCTTTATCCAATTCTCATCTTTGCAAGCCTCATCCACAGTTTTAGGTTCAATCTTAGAGATCAGACAAAAATTTACTTGTTCTTCTATAGCTTTTCTTCTAGTTAAGATCCCTTTTCTCTTATCTCCTATGATTTGATTTTCAAAATGACTGATTCTTACATATCTTGGAGTTTTGGTAGCACTTACCGAAGCTTGTTCTTCTTCATCTGAGCTGTCTTCATGCTGCAACACTTCTAAAACATCTGGATCATCTGACTCATATCCACTTGTTTCTGAAGACCTTTCTTTACACTCATCAACTTTGACATTTGCACTTTCAATGATTTTATTCAGCCTCCTATTATAGCACCGATAGGCCTTACTCTTGGTGGAGTAACCAAGGAAGATTCCTTCATCACATCTAGCATCAAACTTGCCTAAATCTTCTTCTCTTTTGATATAGCATCTGCTACCAAAGACTTTGAAATATCTCACAATAGGAACTCTACCATGCCACAATTCATAGGGAGTTTTTGAACTATTACCTTTTACTTGAACTCTATTTAGGATATATACTACAATGTGAATTGCTTCTCTCCAATATGCTTCTAGAAGATGAGCTTCCTTCATCATGGTTCTAGCAGCTTCTTGAACAGTTCTATTTTTCCTTTCAACAACTCCATTTTGTTGTGGAGTTCTAGGCGCAGATAGTTGTCTCTTTATTCCATGCTCTTCACAAAAGAAATTGAATTCATTTGATGTGAACTCTCCTCCTCTATCAGATCTCAAACATTTGGTTTTCAAATCTATCTCATTTTCAACCATTGCCTTAAATGCCTTGAATTTATCTAGAGCTTCAACTTTCTCTTTTAAGAAGGTGACCCAAGTCATTCTAGAATAATCATCAATGAGCAGCATGAAATACCTATCTCCTTGCAAACTTCTTACTCTGGTAGGTCCACACAAATCTGTATGCACTAGCTCAAGTAGTCCTCTAACTAATTGATCCTTGCTTTTGAAACTTGTTCTTGTCTGTTTCAGAAATTGACACTCCTTGCAAACTAGATTAGCAGGTTTCACAAGCTTAGGCAAATCTCTAACAATCTATGCAATACTTATCTTCATAATATTATCAAAATTTATGTGACACCACCTTCTATGCCATAACCAACTTTCATCAATCTGAGTCAACAAGCACTAGTTCTCAGTTCCTTTCAAGTGATAGATATTACCTCTAGTCTTCTTACCAGTTGCAATGACTATTCTGGAGCTTTCCCTAATCTTGCATCCATTGTCCTTGAAGCTTAAGTTTTAGCCCTTGTCACACATCTGACCCACACTCAGAAGATTGTGTTGTAATCCTTTCACATACAAGACATCTTCAGTATTATGCTTGCCATCAAAAGAAATAGATCCTTTTCCACAAATCCTACCAGTTGTATTCATCTCCAAACCTAACTAGTCCACCATCATATCTTTCCAAACTTACAAACTTACTTTTGTCACCAGTCATGTGGTGAGAGCAACCACTATCAGTAACCCATTCATCTTTGTCCTTGATGACCTGCGTAGCCAAGGCACTTTCCACTGGTTTTTCTTCCTTCATATAGCTAGAAGAATTAGTAGACACAAGATCTTCCTTAATAGGAATGAGCAAACATTCATTACAGAGGAATTAGCATTATCTGATACTCCATCATCATCAAAATCTTCAACATAATAACACTTCTTTTGGGTCCTAGGCCTATTATCATATCTTCTTCTATTTCTTTTAATTCTTTCAAGACATCTAGAAGTAAAATGACCTACTTTACCATAGGAAAACATTTGAAAGGTAATTTGCCTTTATACTTACCGGATCCTCTTTGTAGCCTATCCACAAAGTTGGCTTCAACTTCATCTATCTCATCATCAGACTCTACCTTATACTTTTCTGATTTGGAAGTACTTCCAGGAATACTGGCTTTGAAGGTAGTCTCAACTTTTGGTAGAGCATCATCTAATTCCCTCATTTCAAAAGCAGTAAGCTTACCAAGCAACTGATCCCTGTTAACTATTTTTACTTGCATGAATTCTTCAATCACAGCCACCTTGTGACAGTAGGACTTGGGCAAAGATCTAAGTATTTTCATGACAATTTCCTTTTCTTTGAGAGTTCCACCTATGGCTTTCATCCCTGTAACAATTTCATCAACTCTTTGCATAAATGCTGATATGTTTTCATCATTGTTCATCTTCAAGCTTTCATAGTTCACTTTCAGACTTTGTAACTTGGCTTCCTTCACAGAGTCATCTCCTTCTTACAGATTTTTCAACTTTTCCCATACCTTATTTGCAGTTTCAAGATCTACCACTTTCGTCAGTATTGAGTCAATTAATGAGCTTAGTAGAGCATCCCTTGCCTTGATATCTATCTCATATTCTTTGATTTCGTCTTCAGTCATCAGACTATTTTGAGGTACATGGTGTATTATATTTTTGTAGCTTTCCAAACTTTGATACCAAGAGAAAGAAGATGGCTTTTCATCCAAGCCTTCCAGAGAACATAATTAGTTCCATCAAAATGCAGCGCTTCCTTTTTGTAAGACATTTTGGATCTTCCTCAAGCTGTTAAACTTTCTTCAGAGGAACTTAGCTCTGATACCAATTGTTGATATGCGTCGGACAACTGAGAGGGGGGGTAAATTAGTTCTCACAAAAACTTAAACACTTTCTACAATTTAAACACTCATCACTTATCCACAATTATTATGATTTAACAATAGTGCATGAAATCATAAACTTTAACCACAGAAGCAACATCAAACACAAAAGACACTAGATTTACATGGAAAACCCCAAGGTGGGGAAAAACCATGCAGAAGATTAACTCTCAATATATATTGCAATCTTGAAATAGTGATGTTCAAGATTGGTCACCCCATGGGCCTAAACATACTGGCTTACTGCCATGAAGAACTGTGTATATGGAAAAATGGATTAAATCTAAACTAAATAAAACCAAAGAACCCAATAACATAAAGGAAACGAATCTAAGTAAAAGCCATAAATCACAAATCAAAGACAAATGAAAACTCTTACCAAAACCTGTATTGTTCCCTTTTGGAGATATGTGGATTGCTCAATGTAGTTGCAAAGCCATGGCTGCAACAAGCAAGTATGTGCTCAAGAGATCAATGTCAAAAGATCGTTATGGTGCTCAATCAATGCGCTGTGTATGCTCAAAGCTCTGTTAAGTATGCCTGAGAATACGATCGAAGAGAGAGATAATGAAGGAGATGAGGGGGGTTTATATAGGTTTCATCAAAGATCGATCAACGGTCCAGATAATTCAGAAGAATCAACGGAGGAGATAAGTTGAGGAATGTGCAACGAATGAGAAGAAGACAAGTGTCTTGCTTTCTTATGCATGAGAGGAGTTATCAAGAATAGAAGAATGAGTTAACTGAAGAAATAAATCAATTAAAGAATAAAGCAATCAGTTAAGTGATTTAAAATAAGAAGAAGGGATTTGCATGAGAAAAGAAGATATTTTGTTTTATTAAATATAGAAATATTTAATTGATGAGCAAGAAAGCTTGAGTTATTTTAGAGATAACTCAAATTAGAAGAAAAAGCAATTTAAATAAATAATTGATTTATTTAAATTTAGAGAAGATATTATTGGAAAAAATAATTAAATAATTGGAATTATTTAATTTAGAAGATTTGAAAAGCAAATTAAATAAATAAATTTATTTAATTGTTGTGCATGATTTTGGAAGAATAATTTTTTATTTAATTAAATAATTAAGAATTATTTAATTTTAGATAAGAGGGAATTTATTGAATTAATTAAATAATTAGATTTATTTAATTAATGTGGATTTGATTTTGGAAAAGAGGATAATTAAATAATTAAAATTATTTAATTATGGAAGAATATAGAGGAATTTAATTTAATTAATTAAATAACGAGGATTTATTTAATTAATGTTGAATTTAGGAGATTTAGAAGAATTTGATGAAAATTAATTAAATAATTAGATTATTTAATTAACGTTTGCAATGCAAGTGATTAGACAGATAACGGAATGCAAGTGATTCGACGACACGGTCATTTTAGGGTGTCTACATTTTGCCCCTCTTTGATGCAATGCAGCATTTAGCGTTGCGTCAAAGAAATTAATTGTTGAAGAGGTGATACAATTTTTATGCCCCAGTGTAGCTAGTTGCCCTAGCGTATGCCCCTCGAGCGGGAAAACAGGGAAGCGACAGAGGAAAGGTGTTGACACTAGACTAGAAGATTGCGCGACCAGGGGGGAAGAAAAGCAGAAAACGGGGTGGGAAAGAAAAACCAAGGGTGGGGACACTATAAATAGGTCCCATGGGGACCACAATCCTCATTTGCACCCATTGATATTCTAAATTTAGAGAGAAGAGCTTCTAAACTTAGTAGAGAGAGAGGTGAGCAGACAGCGCGGAGAGATGCCAATTCCAGTGCATAGACATCGAGCGGAGCTGGTGCGGACCTATGGGAGGCCAGCAGGAGCTCCGGCAGCGGTAAGTGATCGAAAACCCCCTTTTAATTTGTCGATTAGGGGTAGATTAGGGCTAGATTTAGGCAGGGTGTAGCATTTTAGCCAAAAGTGCTTTAGGTTGTTGCAGCGCGTCGGGTAGTCGTCTAGCGCACTTTTGGCACGCTGTAGCGCGACTGGTAGTCGCCTACAGCGCATGTGGAAAAATCGCGTCGCTTTTGGTGTTAGATGCCCGCGCCGCAGTGCAGTTGGGAAATCCCGCAGCGCTCTTGGCTAGGCAGTGTAGCGCGCTTGGTTAGGCCGTGCAGCGCAAGTGGGGGGAAGGGGAAGAAAACACGTCGTGTCTGGTCTGACAGAGTGGCGCGGTTGGTATGGCAGAATGGCGCAGTTGGAAAAACAAGGCGCATTTGGTTCAAAAATCAAAGCGCGGCTGTTTGAACAAGAAGGCGCGGTTGGGGGAGAGGGACAGCGCGTTTGTAGAAAACTAAGCGCTGTTGGTTTGAATAGAAGAAAAATTAGGGTGCAAGTAGAAGAGTGAGGCTGTCAAAGAGGAAAGGGCAAGTTGGGGGTTTTAGGGACTGATGAGGATTTGGGTATGGAAGAACTGACATGTGATTTGTTATGGATGCAGAGGATTTTGCCACCACTGATGTCGTGAGAGTGACATCACGCGATAGCGCATGAGGTTGTTCAATTGACATGGGAGGAGGATGCATTCTTGGAGCATGCAGGGCTATGGCATGTGGCACACCTGACACACATTAGGGCGAATCTCGCCCTAGTGACAGCAGTCGTGGAGAGATACCACAGTGAGACTTCGTCGTTCCACTTTCCGACGGGGGAGGCTACAGTGACACTGGAGGATGTATATCGCATCCTGCGGATCCAGATAGACGGGGAGATTGTTGACTTTGACCCAGCATGAGGCGAGGCAGGCTTGGAGGAGGTCTTCTGCATGGACGACCTATGGATAGATGATGGGGAGATCAGATGGGCAGACGTCCCGAGACTCTGCGACAGGATCCATTGGATCGTGGCATCGTTGATTGGCGGCTTCCTGTGCCCGGACAGGAGATCGAGAGGACTATCAGTTGGCTGGGGGACAGTTCTATCTGGGATGTTCACCCATGGCAGGCAGTACGCGTGGGGACCTTGCGTGTTAGGCCAGCTATACCATGATATGCATTACTGTGTATACAGGTGAGGTAGGAGCCTCTCAGTAGGGGTGACTCTATTACAGGTGTGGGCGTGGGAGCACATTCCAGTCATTCGACCCATGGCACAGTGCCACCGAGACAGAGGGGAGCCGTATGCATTTCTATATGATGGAGTGATGACACACAGGAGGATGGGATCTATCAGCTACTGGCGGCGACAGATTGACGAGATGGACATATTCATCTAGAGGTCGTGGTTATTATGCGAGGAGTGGCTGGATGAGCATGAGCAGCTCATGTACTGTAGACAGGCTCGCTATCTGTTCGGTAGACGAACAGATATGATAGAGAGATACCTTCCCGAGCGAGTACTGAGACAGTTTGGCCTACCACAGGGGCTACCAGTGGGGGAGGCCACACATGCCAGGACGCGGAGAGAGACTGGAGACTGGGACGTAGTGATCCCAGTAGCGACAGCATTAGCAGAGGTGCGGGGACTTATCCCCATGAGATGGGATTGGGACATAGGGATAGCAGACCCAGGGACATTGCCGGACTATGATCAGTACTGGCAGACACACAGGCTGATGAGATTGACTACACTAGGTGTAGTAGGGGCAGTGGGAGAGGTGTTAGTGCTTGGCGAAGAGGCCAGGATGAGGCGGTAGGCCAGGGCAGCCGGACAGCAGGCAGGTGGACAGCAGGCAGGTGGACAGCAGGCAGGTGGCCAGCAGGAGGATGCGGAGATGGCAGAGGCATTGGGCCCAGTCGTAGAGACTGATCTGCAGAGGGCCGAGCGACTGCTGCAGGAGGAGATAGCCCGGAGGACTTGACTAGAGCTCTGGATGGTTAGACTGAGGAGAGACAGGGATACAGCGCAGGCAGAGGCGAGACAGGTAGAGGCCACAGCCCAGGCACAGACACAGGCGGCCACAGCCGCACAGACAGCCCTAGCACAGGTGTAGGCGCAGCTACAGGCACAGGTGCAGGCATACAGGCAGTTACAGGCCCAGGTACATGCACAGACACAGGGACAGATGCAGCCGCTGGCCGCACCAGTAGCAGACACCGAGGCGGTAGCACAAGCCAGGTGAGAGAGAGATGCAGAGGTACAGCTACGGCTAACAGCAGAGGCTACACTCTTTAGAGTGAGGTGGGAGAGAGAGAAGGCACGCCGTGCACTGGGTGCAGACCAGAGGACCCTATATAGTGAGCTCGTCCGAGTGCAGGGTGAGTTGGTATCAACTGGCCGGGAGGTAGAGTATTACAGGGGGCTGTATGTGGGTGCGGTGCCGGCAGCTCAGCAGGCACCGAGCTACAGAGACAGGAGCAGGTCGGGGGCATCAGGATCCCGGAGGACAGGGCAGTCAACGTCCTCAGTTAGAGGGCCACTTTTGCCGCCAGGGGGAGGAGGAGGACCATCAGGGGGACCTCCACCGAGCACAGGGGGAGGCCAAGGGCCACAGCAAGAGGGCAGCTCTACCCACTAGGGCATATTCATGCATATTGTATCATATTGTATCATTTTGGACAGATGCCTGCGTGCATTCTGATGTATATTTTGAGGGCTCTTGATAGCCTTGATGTACTATATTGGTGTATATTTGGATGTATACACATTTTTGTATTATTGATGTAGACACAGACACTTTGTATTATGATGACCATTACATGTATATATATATATGATGATCGATTCAGCTCACTGTTGTTCATGCTTTTTGTGTATGCATTCCTTGATGTCATGGATGTGATGATATGTATGTAAGATTATGGATTCATGCGATGACATATGTGGCTTATATGATGCTTATAGATGTATGATGATAGAGATATATGATGATATAGATGTGATGACTAGTGATATCTGACATGTGGGTTTTGCAGATATGCGCCAGAGAGGAGAATAGGAGGAGATGGAGACTGTTGATCGATTACTGTAATGAAAGCGATATAAAGGATGTGGAAATGGATGAATGAGCTTGTTGCAATGGCTTTGCATTTGTATATAAAGAGCAATCCTTAGTTTGATATAGCACGTGGATAGTTCGCCACCAGGGTATAAAAGACCAAGGTGCAGTAATATCCGAGTGCGTGGACGTTGACTCTGCAAGCAAACGGTTTGAACCTAGATCCCTTAGACATAGTATAACCTTGTTGGAATATGCGAATAAGCCATAGTCTTGAACATAAAATAAACTTCAATACATGTAAATGCAAGAAGAAATATTAATATGTAAGATGCTAGGACGTAACCCACACAAGATAAATAGAATGCTAAGAAAGATGCTAGAGATCATTCCTCAAACACGGCACACAAAAAGCAATGACTATGCCCCCAATCCGTACTACATCGCAACATACCAAGATTATAGATAAATCAAGGTAGTCTTGAATAGGTATTGGAAAAGGAACAAAAGATAAACCATAACACAAATTGACTGACTTATGAAGTAAACATACAGCGAACATATTCTCTTGCCAAAGAGGTTGCTCAGGATAGATTGGATAGGAAAGATAACAGCCTTATCGTAGGAGCTCTGTGTCTGTTAAAGGGTGCGATCTACCTAAAAAGACAATGTCTCACTTGCAGGAAATGCCACATGTTGCAGGAGACGCGTGCGTTGGTCTCGACAATGGAACACTTCGCAGAAGACAAGCTTGTGGATCTAGGGCTTGGTTAAGCGGTACTTAGCTAATGTTGGCAATCAGTATGCAGGACAGTAGATGACTCCGGAAGTAGGCCTCTTTGCTTCAGGTTTGCGAAGGACTATTGCTTGGAACGGGTGTGCTAGCTTGCCGCGTGAGTTAGTCAAGTCGAGGCGAACGGATTTTGACAAACGGAAGACTAGAAGGGTGACAGTGCTAATGGGTTGAAACGGGTGGAGAATGATGGATCGTGTGTGCCTGAGTACTGGATACATCCTTCGTATTCCATACTTCCTACATACCCTGTATCCACAGGATCAAGGCACACTTACGATGGAAAATGAACGTGATAAATATGTAGTTCTGGATAGAGTGATGAATGGGTCAAGGTGAAAGGGGGAGATCTTATGTACCTGAGTACTGGAAACGTCCTTCGTATTCCAGACTGCCTACATACCCATATCCATGGGATCAAGGTACCTTTAAGATTGAAATGATGATATGTAGTTCTGGGTAGTGTGATGATGTGGGAAAAGAGCGGAGAAGAGGTGATCTTATGTACCTGAGTACTGGAAACGTCCTTTGTATTCCAGACTGCTTACATACCCATATCCATGGGATCAAGGTACCTTAAGATTGAAAAGATGATATGTAGTTCTGGTGGAGGTGATGATGTAGAACAAGTGCTGAGAAGATAACAGCCTTATCGTAGGAGCGGTGTGTCCGTTAAAGGGTGTTACCTGTGGAAATGAGACAAGATTGAAGTATGTGCTGCGAACCACGAACAAGGAACCAATCCTAGACTGAAGCTAAGGAAAGAGTTGCCCCCATTCTGGTAGAGGAAACTGTAGGGGTGACCACCGAAGAAGACACAAAAAGATGTGACCTAGGACAAGACAGTGTTAACTGTAGACACAGATCAAGACGTGGGAAGATGACGATGGACATTGATAAATTTCCAAGCTATACTAGGTAGGGAGATGGAAATGCAAACAAAGTCAATGGTTTTATTATGGATGGATGGATGAAGCAGGTTGCGAACTGGACAAGGAGTGGACAGGACTCGATAGACGATGGATGCTGACTCTACGCATAGCGCCTGTTTGCCAGGTTTTCACCAGAGGATGAATGTTTTTGTATTTTTGTATTTTTTGATTTTTTTTTGATTTTTTTGATTTTTTTTTTTTTGATTTTTTTTATTTTTTGTGATTTTTTTTTATTTTTTTGATTTTTTTGATTTTTCTGTGGGAATACTCTGAGGATCAGGCATAGAACTTCTTGAGATGGACACTATTAAGTGGCTCATCTAGAGGAATGCCGTCAGGTGTAGCTAAAGTATAAGCTCCCGATCCATATGCTGCTGTGACAATGAAGGGACCTAACCAGTTAGGCTCAAACTTGCCCTTCTTCTCTCGATCTACTTGATTTCTCTGATTCTCCTTAAGTACAAGATCACCAACTTGAAACCGTCTTTCTTTGATCTTTTTGTTGTAATTACACCGGAGGTGATTTTGATAGTCATGGAGATGATTAAGCGCGGCAAGGCGCCTCTCATCTAGTAGTTCAAGCTCAGCTAATCTGGAAGTGCGATACTCATCTCCGTCGATCAGGTCCTGCATGGATACTCTGAGTGATGGGATCTCGACCTCTATAGGTAGGATGGCTTCAGAGCCAAAGACCAAGGCATATGGTGTGGCACCAGTTGGTGTTCGGATACTAGTGTGGTAGGCCCATAGGGCGGGATTGAGTTGCAAGTGCCAATCACAACCAGCTTCATTGACCGTTTTCTTTAGGATCTTGAGAATAGTTTTATTGGAAGCCTCAGCTTGGTCGTTACTCTGCGGATAGTAGGGAGTTGAAAAGCGATGTTGGATATTGTATTGTATGCATAAGGCACGAACATCTTGGTTCTTGAATGGTCTCCCATTATCAGTGACAATGGCTTGGGGAATACCATACCAGCATATGAGGTAGTTTAGGATAAACTTGGCTATTTGCTTACCGGTGATAGGTCATAGGAATGGCTTCCACCCACTTCGTGAAATACTCAGTGGCGGTAATGATAAACTTGTGGCCATTGGAGGAGGAAGGGTGGATTTGTCCTTCGAGGTCAAGACCCCATTGAGAAAAAGGCCATGGAGTAGTCATAGGTTGTAACTCATGAGCGGGTGCGTGAATCAAATCTCCATGCTGCTGACATTGTAGACACTTCTTAGCAAACTGTGCAGCATCTTGCTCTATTGTAGGCCAGCAATAACCTGTTCTGAGTATCTTCTTAGCAAGATTAGGACCAGTAGAATGTGCGCCACAGACACCTTCGTGTATGTCTCGTAAGGTAGCTTCGGCTTCTTCCGCGTTAAGACATCGTAAGAGGATACCATCGAGACTCCGGCAATATAGTGTATCACCCAGAATGATGTAACGAGAGGATCGACGGATAAAGGTTTTGCGTTGGGTGGATGATAGGTCAGGGGGAAAGGTATTTTTCTTGAGGTATTCATAGATATCTTCGTACCATGGGGAATTGGGACCAACAAGTTCGCAGATGATTTCAGTAACAGGAACTCGACGGCTAGTATCAACAATTGCTCGATCAAGAATTCACATTTCTGTGTATTTGCAGGCATGTCGATCAGTGACCCTACAGAAGCCATAGAATCCGCAGCTTTGTTATGCTCTCTTGGAATTTGCTCAAATGTGATGCTAGAAAAATGTGGTTTGTAGGCATCCACTAGTTGCTTGTAGGGGACCAACTTTTCATCTTTTGTTTGGTATTCATCTGTGACTTGGCGAATGACTAGCTGTGAGTCTCCATATACTTGTAATTCTGTGATGTCACTGCTGTGTTGAGACCTATGAGGAGTGCTTCATACTCGGCTATGTTGTTGGTGCAAGGGAATGCTAGCCGATATGACTTTGGAATGTAGTCATTCTAAGGTGTAACAAATAAGATGCCAGCTCCTGATCCATGCTATGTGTAAGAACCGTCAAAGTACAACTTCCACATTATGGAGTTGGAAAGAGTGAAGAGATTCTCATTAGGAAAGTCTGCTACCATAGGATGTGTATCTTTCATCGGTGCTTCTGCCAGTTGATCCGCGAGGGCTTGTCCTTTGATTTCCTTACGATCTGTGTATTCAATGTCAAACTCACTAAGGATCATGACCCATTTAGCTAGTCTGCCTGTGAGAGCTGCTTTTGCTAGTAGATACTTCAAGGGATCAATCTTGGCTATCAGATTTGTGTGTTGGTTCAGCATGTAATGCCGCAACTTTTGGGAGGCGAACACTACTGCTAAACAAGCCCTTTCCATTGGTGAATAATTGAGCTCATATCCCACCAAGGTTCTACTGATGTAATAAATCGCATGCTCCTTTCCTGTGTCATCATTCTGTGCTAGCAGAGCCCCTAGGGCTGAGTTTGTAGTGGAGATGTACAATATCAAGGGTTTGTCCGCAGCTGGTGGAACCAATACAGGAGGTGTAGCCAGATACTCTTTAAGTTGATCAAACGCTGCCTGACACTTGTTGTCCCATCGAAACGAGACATCCTTTCGGAGCAAGTGTTGAAAGGGTTGACATTTATCTGCTAGCTGTGATATAAAACGTCTGATGGACTGCAACCTTCCTTGGAGGCTCCTTAATGCTTTTAGGTTCTTTGGTGGAGGCATCTCCACTATAGCCTTTACTTTCGCTGGATCCACTTCGATGCCTCTACGAGATACGATGTATCCCAATAGCTTTCCTAATGTGACACTGAATACACACTTCTTTGGATTGAGTCTTACTTGGTATTTTTCAAGCCTGTCAAAAATCTATCCTAGGACCTGTATGTGATCCGCTCGAGAAGATTTAGCCAGTATATCATCAACATAGTCTTCCATAATGTGATGAAAGAGGTCATGAAATATCACTGTCATTGCTCGCTGATAGGTTGCTCCTGCATTCTTCAGACCAAACGGCATGACACACCAACAATAATTTCCCCAAGGACAAGTAAAGGTTGTTTTATGTTGGTCTTCTTCAGCTATCCTTATCTGATTGTAACCCGAGAATCTGTCCATGAGAGAAAGCATCTTGTGACCTGCTGTCAAGTCCACTATAATGTCAATGTTTGGTAGTGGAAAGTCATCTTTAGGACATGCCTTATTGAGATCTCTGAAATCATTACACATGCGGATGCGCCCATTATGTTTAGACACAGGTACAATGTTTGAGACCCAATCTGAATAGTCGATAGGTCGTATGAACTTTGCGTCTAATAGCTTTTGTACTTCCACCTTCACCAAGAGAGCTATCTGTGGATGCATTTTTCTTAATTTCTGCTTGACTGGTTTCACCTTGGGATCAACAGTGAGATAATGAACTACCAGCTTAGGGTCTAGCCCTGGCATATCTGCATAGGTCCATGCAAAGTTGATGGTTCGTTGCAAGAAGAAGTTGTTAAGATTTTTGTGCTCGGTGTCAGATAATGATGCTGCTAGAAATGTTGTCTTTGGATTCTGTTCTGTACCTAGGTTGATCTCTGTAGAATCTTCCACTAGGAGAGCTGATTTCTCTTGATACTTAGATGGTAAGGGAAGGTCAAATCCTCCATCCTCAGGTGCCACAGTTGGGTTTTCACCTTTGGATACGTCCTTTATTTTTACTATTTTATGATCAGGAGGTGCCACAGTGTGGTTTTCACCTAGAGCTCTTTCTTTATTTGCACTTTTGCGACTGGAGGATTTGGCATTCTCACCAAAATAAGCCGTCGGCTCTAGTTCCATTACAAAACCTACCTTGTGATCGCCAAGAGGGATACCTTCCCAAAGTCCCATGAACTCAGCTAGAGCTTCGTCATTCTAAAATACATCTATAACGGGGGCCCCTTGTTGGTCCCAATCGATAAGTTCAGGGTAGACAAGCGTGACATTCTGGGTGCTAGTGTTGGAAGTTAAGGATACGGAGGATAGTGTAAAAATGGAGGATTCTGCGAATAGATTGGTTATGTGGAGGGAAGAGTCATCGGTGATATCCTCTGTAGACGTCGAATTGGCGGGAAAAGTGTCAGCTACCTCGTCGAGGATATACTCGATGTCTGAGGCGCGTGGTACCTTCTTACCAAATCCTAATCCTTTCTTGTCTAGCTTCTTTGTTACCACAATGGGCTCCATAGTGCCTTGATTCTGTTTCCCAAGGCCACCTTTGCCTTTATAGCCCATGTTTTTCACTATCCTTAGACCATTGCCATATTGCTTGACTGGTATCGTCACTGGTTCTTTCTCCTTGTAGAACCAAGAAGAGATGTCCTCAATAGTTTCCTCTTCCAATAACCGTCCATGTTGGAATTGGGTTAGGAATGTTGGGGGAGGAATAGCTGCTTTTTTGGTAATTTTGGCAATGGGTGGTTTGCCGTAAGATTTTGGAGATAAAGGCATCCGCCCTACACAACAAGATTCGGAGATATCATAAGTGCCAAAGCCTATATCTCAGACGCGTGCTGTGATTTTGGGGAGGGGTGTAGGTTCGCTTGTAGAGGCTTGCGTGAGAGTTTCAGGGTTAACATAGAGAGGGGATTCAATGGCTTTGTCATTTTTAGGCACTTGGTTGCAATTCTTATAGCTTCCTTGCAAGACACGGCAAAATTCAAAAGGATTAGGATCTCCTGGGATGGTGATCTCCGTACCATTGTATGGGAACTTGAGGGACTGATGGTACGTGGAGGGGACAGCTTTCATTGCATGGATCCATGGGCGGCCAAGAATAATGTTGTAAGGCAACTCGATATCAAGGACTTGACACCTGGTTTCAAGCATAATGGGGCCCAGCTGTATAGGCAAGTGAATAACACCTTCTGAACGGCATTCTGCATCATCATACCCCTTGATTGTAATACTATGATCAGTGTTGACGTGATCCTCAGAGTATCCCAATTGCTTTAGTAACTTTAAAGAACATATGTTAAGACCAGCACCACCATCTATGAGGATGCGTTTGATTTTGCACTTATGGATGAGAACTTCAATATGAAGGGCATCGTTGTGACAAGGATCATGGGAGGGGAGGTCTTTCTCAGAGAAGACCACATTGTAAGGAGAAGCAATATTACCCACTATAGCTTGGAAATTTGCGACTGCTATGTTGTTAGGAACGGACGACTCCTGGAGGGCTTTTTCTAGCACCACTCTATGTGCAGGTGATGACCGCAGGAGGTCCAAAATAGAGATCTATGCTGGTGTTCTCCCTAGATGTTCGACAAGATTATAATCAGACTGAACCGGAAGTCTAGGTGTAGGCGCACGGATGGTGACATGACCTCGATGAGTAGTAACAGCACAATCCGTAGATTTGCCTTTGATGGTGAGGGTAGACACTCGACTCTCTTCCAAACGACCTACAATGGAATCGAAAGATGTGGACGCGTGATTGATACCTTTACCTCTATCCTGAGGAGGAGGTGGACCATGATGAGGGAATGGTTCCTTGTACATATCAAGATCCTTGTTCATGTGTTGCGCTGGTGATTCATTCTCAAAAGTGATTTGATTACCATCGATGAGGTTTTGGATGAGGTGCTTAAGCTTCATGCAAGACGCAGTTCGATGACCTTTGCTCCTATGGAACTCACAATATTCATTGTCTCTGTAACGTGCAGTTTTGTAGATAGGTTCTCCATATGGGGGAGCATCAGGTAAGGTGATGAGCCCTTTCTGCAAAGCTTGTTGTAAGACCGATTCGATGGGCACTCCCAAAGGAGTAAATTGACGTCGCGGAGGGTAATCTTGTTGGGGCCGCTCTTGTTGTCGTTGCTATTGGTTGGGATAAGGCTGCCTTTGTTGCTGTTGTTGTTGAGGTGGAGCTTGACTTGGTTTGGAGAGCTGCAGCTGTGTTTGCAACGTTTGGACATGCTTAGTATCGACCACCCCATCGTTGACCACGTCTTTGTTCTTGTTCCAATATTTGGGTTTATCGTTTGACTGTTGATGCGAAGTGTTATCTTTTGTCTCCTTAAAGATTTTGACCACACCCTTAGCAATGAGGGCCTTCTCAATGTTGATACCCTTGTATGTGATTTCATCAAAGGTTGTGGCACTAAGAATTTGCAAATGGAAACCTAACTCTTGGTTGAGGTTCTGCACAAAGATGCTAACAAGCTGTTTCTCTGGAATTTTGAAAGGGAATTTACTAGCCATTTGTCTCCATTGTTGAAGGAAAGAAATGAAAGTCTCACCATTTTTCTGTTTATTGTTGCATAGGTCCGTCATGGAAATCTCATGCTCTGCGTTGTAAGAAAAATGGGTGGCAAACTTTTCTGCTAGCTCGTTGAAAGACTTGATACCCATAGGTAAGTGTGAGAACCATTCTATTGCTTGACCTCCAAGACTGCGAGGAAAAAGACGCATAAGATATGTGTCGTTGTGAGAGACCTCGAAGCAAGCAAGATAGAATTCCCTAAGATGGTCTTTTGGGTCACCTTTTCCTTTGTACTTATCGAACTTGGGAATAGTGAAATTTTGAGGAAAAGGGATCATTGGTAATGACCGATCAAAAGGATAAGGACACACTTCCTCTAAAGAGGTCTTTTTGGTGTGGCCAAATGTAAGATCAGATAGCTGTTGTTGCACCTCCGCAATCTTTAGTTCCATAGTCGTGGGAGGGGTTGGTAACGTCTCTTGTTGTCCAAAAAGCAGTTGGTGTTGCCCATATGGAAGATTATAATGTAAGCCATGCGCATTGGTATTGTAAGGGTCGTGAGATTGATTGGGATTGTATGGATTGTATGATTGGTTCAGATTGGGTTGGAATTGGAGGCCTTGATTAGGCAGAGGTGGAGGTGGCGCTAGGTAAGAATGTTGGCTCTGCGATGGTTGAAGATAAGAATTGGGGGGAGGAAAGCTAAAGTGTGTTTGATTAGGTTGTGATGGTGGCACATAGCTTTGGGAAACCTGATGTTGGGAATGTTGCGAGTGGCTAGGCAATGTATGAAAGAAGTTGAGCGTGGATGAACATTGTGGAGGAGGAACATAGGTAGAAGTGATTTGCGACGGTAGGGGTTGATTGAAGATGAGAGTAGAAGAATGTTGTGGTGGAGGAACATAGGTAGAAGTGATTTGTGACGATTGGGGTTGCTTGAGGGTGAGAGTAGAAGAATGTTGTGGTTGGGGCTGCGTGACTCCAATTGGTTGAGAGACATGCAGGTGTGATGATGTAGGAGGTGGCATTTGTTGAGACCCTTGTTGCATGGCTACATAAGTGTTCCCTGGATTGTAATTGGGTGGGAAACCTACACGTGATGGGGTAACCAAGATTCCGCTTGCGTTTGGGATGGACACTTTAGGAGGTGGTTGCACATTGGATCGAGCTAAGGTGGCTTGCTTAGCTAACTCTGCTTGACGTTGGAGAGTTTCTTGTTGGTTTTGATAGATCTCCATAGGAGTCAAAAGTGGTGATACGGGCCTCTCCTCTGTTGGATTTTGAAAAAGGGGATTCCTATACTGTGAGCCTTGAGTAGGTAGGGGCGTAGTCACCGTGGACATGGTTTGCACCGCTTGTATGGTTTCTTGGGTGTTGTTGCTCTCTTTGAGAGTGGACACATCAAAATCTGGAGGTAATTTGGCACCTTGCTTTGCAAGCAAGCGAAAGAAATGATCCTGGTTCTCACTAAGGATTTTATCAAAGGCAGCTATAGCTCTAGGATCTTGTATAAATTCATCAAGATCTTGCCCATCTTCTTGAGAGGATTGACCTATTTCAAAGTGTCGCTCTTCTTGAGATGGGGTTTGATCTACGATATAACCTTGTGGGACAAAATTCGGAGGCAAGCCTGTGGTATACTGCGGTGTATTTAGCAAAGGGGGTCTATCCTGATGAGGATTGCTTGGTTCATCTATGTGTGGCATGTTTGGAGAGCTGATTGGTTTTGTCGCGGGTGTACTAGGAGTCACCTTGGGAGTAATGTTGAGACGACCTAATTGTGGTGTGCGAGGGGGTGACTTGTGCTTCTTAGGGACAACTTGCCTAGACTTCATAGTTTGCTGTAGCCTAGTGGTGACCATGGGATATACCTGGACACAATGTAATGCTGGGAATCTGTGAGATGCTTTTTGAGAAAACGGACAAACTCTAATGCACAAAGTACTGGACCAAAAGCGCTATACTGTTTGACCAGAGGTGCAGGACTGTGCTACCAAAAGCGTGCTACTGTGGGCTAGAGGCAATGGACTGAGCTACCAATAGCGAGTTACTGCTATGTCAAAGGTGAGCTACAGTGACCAAAAGCGAGCTACTGTTATACCGAGGGCGTTGAAGTAGAGTTTTGCCAGAGGCGGGTTACTGCTGACCAAAGGCGATCTACTGTATTACCAAAGGCGAGCTGCTGTAATACCAGGGGCGCTGAAGTAGTGTCTGATGTTTTTCAAAGGCAAGATTTTTCTGTTTCTAATTGGATTGGTTTGGCAAGAGAAAACACAGCAAACAAGTGGTCAAAAAAAAAAGGCACAAGGACTGACACAACATATAGTGTATGTTCAAGGCTCCAAATAAGCCCAATGTTTCCACAGGTCTAATACAGTTGCAATCAACAACAAGCACTTTTTATCCCTAGAGACAAGGTTTCATTGCAGTAGATCAGCTCACAGCTTAATACTCCGTCGATAAAAATATCATTCCATAAAGGTGTCGGATATTTAGTATCTTTGCGAGAGACGATAGGTAGGGATATCTCACCCTCCCCTTGGAAAGCTCAAGTAGGTCACAAGAGCTTTATGTCCGAGGGAATACTATCTCTTTTCAAGGGAGCCAATGGTGAGTGTCTTAAGGGTTTAAATCGATTTCCCTTGCATTGATGATTACCGCAATGTTCAGAGGTAGGTCGGGTAGTCTCTATCTAAATTGGTCCTTAGTGACTTTGAGGGACCAACGCCTTACGAGCAATGCGACAAGCTACTAAAAGCTTTAACTAATCCTACTAAGAGTTTCAAACACTTCGCTCAATGTGAAAATCGTTTCCACAAAGAGCTAGTACACCTCTTTTCAGTTTGGCACCACAAGGTAAGGCTGACGTCGGTTAGGACTTGGCTTTCACCTTATCCCTCTTATATAGCGGTTCAAAGGAAAACTCCGCTTAGGGTCGTCCCTTTTGGATGAATTGCAATCCAAAAGTAGGCCCTTCTAAAGGAAGTACAAAAAAAGTAAAAGCAAGCACGTCACACAAAGGTTCAATTGTCCCGTTATAAGAAAAATAAGGTGCAACTAAGCTATGCACACACACGATTGTAGTTGTAAATTGTCCCTTATGAAATGAAGTGTTTGGCATTCATGTCCATTGTCCTTTAGAAAATTGAGGTGTTTGTTCATACATGTCCATTGTCCCTTAAGAAAATCAGTATGTTCCTAAGACTTAGATTGCAAGAAAAGATTTGTTCAATTATCCTTTTAAGCATGCAATGTGTTTCTAAGACTTAGTGAAATAAATCAAAAGAGGTCTTTAACGCTCGTCCTGCATGAACATATTAAGAAAACACTTATTGGCTCTGTGTGAGTAATAAGAAGCTGCGACAAGTGAGTTAGTTCCACCAAAATTTCACAAGTTAGCAAAATAAATCAACTTTGACCAAAAGCGCATTACTGTCTTACCAGAAGCGATGCACTGTAAACCAAAAGTGCTTTAAGACAGTCGAGAAGCGCAACAGAATATTACCAGCAGCGTTGAACAATAACCAGAAGCGCTGTACTGTGATTCCAAAGGCGCTGCGATAAATACCAAAAGCGTGCAACGATAATAACAAAGGCGCTGTAAAATACCCAGGAGCGCGTCACTGTGTAACCGAAAGCGCGATACTGTGTAGCCAAAAGCGCTATTCTGTCTCAGATATAGAAAATATTAGTTTTTATCAAAATAACCAGGCAAAAAATGACTTTTCATGGTGGATCTACTGTCTGGACAATGATATCTGATAGATCTGGGTCGTGAAATCTGGAAAACTTAGAAAATGGGTCAACACAATAGATTAGCAGAACTTAAGGATACTCCTAAATAAATCAGCTTAGGAGATGTCGAGAATCAGGTTTGGAAGACAAGTACAACAGCTTGTGCAACCAAAATCACAGATCTAAAAATGAGAGAAACCCTGCGAAAACACTGTAAAAAAAGTCAAAACCTAATTTTAACCAGAAGCGCTTGACAAGGCCTCCAATAGCGCTTCTCTGTGTCACCGAAAGCGCTGCTCTGTGCGGCCAGAAGCGTGGCCGTGCTACCAGTAGTGCTAAACTGTTCCTGCAAGAGCACTTAGAGATACTACCAGACGCGCTGTGCAATATCGTCTGCGCTGTTCCGTACTGTGACTTCAAAAAAACAAATTTCTCAATGAAACAAAGGGATTAGTGGGTCCCACCGGGCGTGCCAGAATGTGTATATGGAAAAATAGATTAAATCTAAACTAAATAAAACCAAAGAACCCAATAACATAAAGGAAATGAATCTAAGTAAAAGCCATAAATCACAAATCAAAGACAAATGAAAGCTCTTACCAAAACCTGTATTATTCCCTTTTGGAGATATGTGGATTGCTCAATGTAGTTGCAAAGCCATGGCTGCAACAAGCAAGTATGTGCTCAAGAGATCAATGTCAAAAGATCGTTATGGTGCTCAATCAACGCGTTGTGTATGCTCAAAGCTCTGTTAAGTATGCCTGAGAATACGATCGAAGAGAGAGATAATGAAGGAGATGAGGGGGGTTTATATAGGTTTCATCAAAGATCGATCAACGGTCCAGATAATTCAGAAGAATCAACGGAGGAGATAAGTTGAGAAATGTGCAACGAATGAGAAGAAGATAAGTGTCCTGCTTTCTTTTGCATGAGAGGAGTTATCAAGAATAGAAGAATGAGTTAACTGAAGAAATAAATCAATTAAAGAATAAAGCAATCAGTTAAGTGATTTAAAATAAGAAGAAGGGATTTGCATGAGAAAAGAAGATATTTTGCTTTATTAAATATAGAAATATTTAATTGATGAGCAAGAAAGCTTGAGTTATTTTAGAGATAACTCAAATTAGAAGAAAAAGCAATTTAAATAAATAATTGATTTATTTAAATTTAGAGAAGATATTATTGGAAGAAATAATTAAATAATTGGAATTATTTAATTTAGAAAATTTGAAAAGCAAATTAAATAAATAAATTTATTTAATTGTTGTGCATGATTTTGGAAGAATAATTTTTTATTTAATTAAATAATTAAGAATTATTTAATTTTAGATAAGAGGTAATTTATTGAATTAATTAAATAATTAGATTTATTTAATTAATGTGGATTTGATTTTGGAAAAGAGGATAATTAAATAATTAAAATTATTTAATTATGGAAGAATATAGAGGAATTTAATTTAATTAATTAAATAACGAGGATTTATTTAATTAATGTTGAATTTAGGAGATTTAGAAGAATTTGATGAAAATTAATTAAATAATTAGATTATTTAATTAACGTTTGCAATGCAAGTGATTAGACAGATAACGGAATGCAAGTGATTCGACGACACGGTCATTTTAGGGTGTCTACAAGAACAACTAGGTCTAGCAGACTCATTGTCTCAACCCTAAACCTAAAAAGATTACAATAAGGGTTGTTAAACCCTACTGGTGGCTTATTGCCAGATTTACTACCATGATTAACTCCTTTATTTATTGTAAATAAATAATTCCTCATCTCTGTTGTTCCTCTGCCCTGCTCTTCCTCTCCTCTGCTCTTCTTCTTCTTTCCTCTGCCTCTTCTCTGCTCTGCCTTTGGACCTTTCTTAATATCTTATCATTTCTACTCAAGGACAACTTTTCTATGACTCAACTACAAGTATTTATACACTACATCAACCTTGGAATGATCATCAAGGTCGGCATCAACCATTGGAACAATCTCCAAAGTTAATATTACAAACATTTACAAAATAGGTCCTGACCTATTGCAACATCATGCAAAGGGAATGAAATGCATATCATGCCATACCTTAGCTGGGACTCAAACACAATCTTCCATGCCACAACACGCTTCCACAATCTTCTAGAGATCTTTGCAATCACTGGGATTAACCAGGTCGACCAAGACTAGTTACATGCTACGTTGTCTAGGAACAATCTTCACACATCATCTCAATTTCTTAACTCAGACCAAAGTCCAGATAGGAACATGATTAGGAGACATCCACAAGCACGCTATAATCATTAGGAGCAACCGCATGAACCTTAACCAGTTTATTCATAGGAATCTTCTCACCGGAGTACATGAACTTTACTGTCTTCAACTGTCATAAAAGAAAGATAGCTTGCAGACCACCAAACCATGAACCATTGCAACTGTAGGCACTTATCATCATCCCAGACTTCCCTCTAGAACCGCATAGTAAAATATTTTATTGCGAAGGAATGCAAAGCCAAATACTATCTTCCTGTCTCAACTGAACTTACAGAAAAAGAAGGCTTCACTCTGGTGAACACAACTCACTTAGATCTTCATGTGGATGGCTCGGACCTGAAATGTAGCATCCTTAGACATACCTCTAACTTAGTTCCAATCTGCAGGCCACGATCTTCAAGAAGGACTAAATGCATAGCAGTTTATGGACTGTTCTTTAGCATACAACTCACTGTCTATACTGTACTTCTCTGTGGCTTACTTGTTTCTTTCAGAGAGGCTAATTTTCTCAATATCCTCAACATACAAGTCTTCTAAACAAGTAATGGAATAGGATACAGTTGACACCAATGACAACAAGAATATGTTGACATCAATGACAACATTGATTAGGCACATACTTGCAACATTAATAACGAAGGGACATCCATCAAAGTATAATAGCAAGGATTTTTTGTCATATGTTGTATTTATAAGTGCCCTGCTAGACATACATGAAAATGTGGAAGCACAGACAAGGAAAGCAAACTATTTCAAAAAATGCCTCAAAGAAATGTGATATCATTGAATGCCATGATTAAAGGATATGTTTAAAATGGGTTTTTCTGAAAAGTCCCTAGAAAATTTTAAGAAAATGCAACCAGTAGGTGTAAATCTGAACTCCTCAACCTTTGAAAGCATCCTTCATGCTTGTGTGTGAATTGGAGCTTTGGATGAGGATATGAACATCCATCAAAAGAATATTTAGAAGTAGATTTTAATTAGATATTGTAGTTGCAAGTTCCACTTTGGATCACCAAAGCCTTCACAAAAATTTCTACACAAAATTCAATAATGAAGAATTTATGCACAAATTCTCCTTTGAATAATGCATAAAGCCTCCACTGCAACACTACACAGTTTGTTGCTAGGCCTTGCAGCACCCGCATCACCGCAAGGCCCAGCAACAAACTGTACAGTGTTGCAGTGGAGGCTTTGTGCATCATTCAAAAGAGAATTTGTGCATAAATTCTTCATTATTGAATTTTGTGCAAATGTTTTTGTGAAGGCTTTGGTGATCCGAAGTGGAACTTGCAACATTTCTTCTTGAATAAATAGGTGGATAAGGTACACCCTCCATTCCACCAGCTCTACTACCTCCAACTGGACCTATGACAAGTGATTGAAGGAATAAATTACAAAAAATATCATCCTATCTATTTATGATGTTTTTCTAAGCATCAAAAAATTAAACAAACAAATTACAAAGCACACAAGTACATCTCTTAGTTGTATAGACTAGGACAATTCAACCACCATTATACCACTCAATGAATACTAACTAGGTCCTAAGTCATGATCCAGATGACTCCTTTGGCGCCTTGTAGGTGGTCCCGCATATGAAAGCTCTGGGTCCTAACAAAAAACCACAAAATCAAGGAGTTCAAACCAAGAATAAATAATATAGGGAAAATAACCTACAATAAAGATACCTTCATACATTTGATAAAAGAATATTTGATAAATCCATAAATCCATGCAAATTTCCTTCCATAAATCCATTTTAGGGATCCATATTTCTTTTAAAATTATTCCAAGAGTCATTCATAAGCACTCCATACCAAGTCCATGTGAAAGATATTTGTATTTTTGACCATTGATGTGTTTTTGTCTCTCACCACAGTCCTACAAGTCACTCAAAAGGTCTTCGCGGGTGTGTGGGAACCAAGGATAACAAGGGAGCAGTTATCGCTATCTCGCAGCATGAAGAGATTGCACTTATGGTGTTGCGGGATGCAAAGATCGATTACCACAGCTCTGCAGTGGTCTCAAAATGAAGTGGTGGGTTGGCAGTATAAATTTAAGTGGAATATGATACTTCATAGTGGTCCTGCGATAGTCAAGAGAATAACTAGTGGTAATGTAGTAAGAAGGAGTAGAGGAAAATAGTACACCACACCCCGCGGCAGCCTCAAGTGAGGCTTGCGGTATGGCAGTAAGAAGGAGCAGAGGAAAATAGTACACCATTCCCCCGCGGTGGCCTCAAGTGAGGCTTGTGGTATGGCGGTAAGGAGTAGAGGAAAATAGTACACTGCGTCCCCCGCGGCAGCCTCAAGTGAGGCTTGTGGTATGGCGGTAAGAAGGAGCAGAGGAAAACAATACATCACACCCCCGCGGCAGCCTCAAGTGAGGCTTGGGGTATGGAGATATAAGGAGTTTAAGTTATGTAAGTGTTGAATGCCACAGCCATGCAATAGTTTCAATGAAGGAGTGTGGTAGTGTGGTGAAAGGCTTCAAGTGATGTTTAGTATACCGCAGTCCCATGATGGTCAAAGAAATAGTTTGCGGTACTGCGGCAGGGAACAAGTCATGGTGATATAGCTACATTTTTGAGACAATATTTCTGAAATGGAGATAGAACAAACTATGAACTTTCTTAGACACAGCCAAGCCATGACTTACACCCTCTACATGTTCCATAGAGTTGTCTTTATGGTAGAGATAAGTCAAGGGATAGTAGTTTGCAGTCATTACATTTCATGAAGGAGTGGGATCCTAAATAATTTTTGGTGTTGAGATACCCTTTCTACCAAGATAAGAATCATGTGAGGATCTACCTTAAGGCAATAAAGAGATACAGAGCTATGCCATGACTTACACCCCCTTGATAGCTGAACAAATATAATTAGAAGCAACAAAATAAAAGATCATTAACCATGCTTAGACATTCACTTTAATTTTGCATCTATGGCCCATTGTCTCCAATAGTTGGCATCCTATCTTGTTTCTATTGTTGATTATGTGTGTTACTCGGAGTCATAAAAGCAGACACGGTAGGCAACTCCATCACAGGCAATCAATAAAATCATGAGCCCCCAAAGCCAAAGCATTGGAAGGCCTCATTTGGTTCAAAATTGATAGTCATGACTTAGAAAATGATAGTCAATAGAATGGTAATAAAATACTTGGTTGACACTTCACATTGGACACTCATTTGTTAAAATAAGTCAAAATAGTAGACAATCACTACTAATCTCATTTTTTCAATGCCTATGGGTATCTTAGATGATATCACCATTAATAGCATTTTGTGGATTGTGTCTAGATGTATGATCTGTTTTAGCTTTTGGTATTATCCCATCTCCGGGGTCATATGCCTATCTTAGTAAGATATATCATTTCTCTTTGTCAAGCTATCTTAGTGAAGCCTCAAATCAGTTTTTATTTTTGTCCATAATGCTCTTCATTTGTGTAATAATGTTGGCCAAGGTATTGGTAACAAAGTTGCCAAAGACATGGTGATATAGTTGAATTTTTTAGACAATATTTCTCATTAGCCCAATCAAAACAAAGAACACTTTTTCTGCCTTTTCTCCACTATTCTTTTATGAGTTGAGTAATTTCAAATTTGATTGTTGTCATTTGCAATGCATTTCTATTGCATTTCAATCTGAAATGTTTGATCCATTGTTGGATTGTTGTCTCCTTTGCAGACATAAAAATGTACCTATTCTAATATTTTGAACTTATGACAAGTCAAAGTGGGTTGTGCTCATTTAGCAGTTGGTTGAAATTTAATTTAAATTTACTACTTCCTGATGTTCCCCTTGACTCATTATCATTTTTGTTTATCATCTTGCTTTTTGGCTAGCAACAAACATGTGATGCATCTGTTGTGATGTCCTATGGATGGTGGCTTTTTCCAAATTATTTTCAAACTATTTTAAGTTCTAGATGTACACCTTGTGGAGACTTATGGCATATTTCTATGCTTAATTTTTTTTCCAAGGTTACAGTGAGCTGATAAATGTAATTATTCCAAAGGTAGTGGAAATAATTTTGGAACAATTATCTAAGTTCTCTCTTAATGTTTAGATTTGTATAATTTTTGATTTTACAGATTTTTAATAGCCTTGTTTGACGAGTCTTGGAAATTGGTTTCAATTTATAGGGTAAAGCTTCCATCTGGAGTTGAGAAGATTGTGCCAAGTAGTTGTAGAGCCACAATTGGTCAGGTTACTAGAGGTGGAAGGACATAAAAGCCAATGCTCAAAGCTAGCAATGCATATCACAAATATAGGGTCAAAAGAAACTATTGGCCCAAGGTTTGTGGTGTGGCAATGAATCATGTTGAGCATCCTCATGGTGGTGGTAATCATCAACACATTGGGCATGCTAGTACTATGCATCATATAGAGAAGGCTTAGCATGTACACATACTTAATCATAATTAAACAAGTATAGAGCTCTGATTATTTAAAAATGTCATCTTTTAGTTTCTTTTTTCTTTAGGTTGCTTTGTGTCAATAATTTAGGGGGACTAGGTTGTAAACCATGTTTCCTATTATTGTTTCTTATCATTACTGGTTTACTCTTGATTCAAAATTTTGAGAAAGACTTCAAACTAGGTTGTAATCCTTATTTCCTTGTATTGTTTGAGGCTTATTTTAGGTTGCCATATTAATTGACTTTGTTACTTTTTATTCTTTCTTGAGTGCTTGTTATTTGCTTTTAGATCATAGAAATGTCAAAAAAATTGATGATTTCTTAGTATTATAAACTATGAACTTTCTATTTAAAAAAAAGTAATAATCATCATGCTAAAAGGAAATTTTAGTTAGACGATCATCAGGGAGAGAAACATCCGAAAGGGTGACTTCCATATCACAGAAAAAAAAGCTAGAAACCCTAGATTGATCTGCAAGCTCGTCACTTGGGCATTTTAAAATAAGTTGAACCACCTAAGATGACCCCAATTAAGAAAAATCAAACCCCATTTTAACAACAGAGCATATTGAATACTCTTCAGAACACACCAACACTAGTATTAATAACCAATACTTCAACACAATAATGACTATTCAGGGGACTAAACTGTGATAGGGCTAGTAGAAACCAAAAAGGGTATTAAGTAATATAAGATTATTTGTTCTTTTATTTTAAAAAAGTTTGCAAGGTTTAGACAGTTCTTCTACAATTAGGTGAAACCCTGATCCTTCACAACTAAGCTTTGAAACCCTGATCCCTAATAAGAGTGGGGTATTGTTTGAGTATTAACAGTCAATAGATTGAATTAGATTTCAGTGTCTACATTTATAACATCTGGCAAATGGGCATAACTGAAACAAAGTACCAAACACAACAAAAAATTATAGTTTAAAAATGCATGAATACCAGACCTTCTAGTAAGGATCCTCGGTGATTGAATGCAATGCATTTGGACATGCCCTTCTCCAGAAACTCTTCTATCACTTTTGGGAAATCCCCTTGAAATGGGTCTGCCCAATACAAAATTTAAAAAAAACAATAAAATTAACATCTTCAAGTGATTGTGTTCCAATTCATCAATGCAAAAAGAGGGACATCAATGAGCCTTACCTATTTTTGAGTGCGAATTCAACCCATGTACAACATGTCCAATGCATGAAAAATGTCTTGAGCATAGACGCGGTCAAGTTTCTTTTGTTTGAATTATTTTTTATGGAAAAATTTCCCTCTTTCCAATTCGAAATATTAATTTAATTTCCCTCTCTTTCTAATTTTTACTTGTGTGACTAATTATTTAGTCATTTATAGCTGTGTTTTTTACCCACCATCAAATTTGTCATTTATTTAGTCATTTATAGTTGTGTTGCAAAACATGACTAGAATTTAATCATTTTTAGTTGTTGTGACTAAAAGTTTAGTCACCTAGTCATTTATTTGCCAAAATTCTACTAGTGATTACTACATAAAATTTTGTTGACCCCATGTTTTTTCTGAATTTGCACCTTGTTGAGTGTTGTAATCAGATTTTCATTCATTCATTTCATTTTCATCTTCATACATTCAAAAATCTTGCATAAAAATTGAAAATTTTGAAAAAAATAGGCATTTTTGGCTTGCATTAAGACATAGTTTGCACTATTTTCCTTGCATATCATTGAAAACATTTAATTTTCTGATATTTATATCAGATCTAAGATAAATTGCAGCATTTCATATTTCCATGATCATTTACCTTGCATTTGCATATCTCATTTGCTAGGATTTTGCTTGAAATTTTGCATTTTTTATATAACCTAGTAATTTCGAAAGCTAGGGTTTGTAATTAAAATCTTGTTTTATATTTTATTACTCATTTAAACACTCATTCAAATCTAATTTTGGACTGTAGTGTTTCATCATTATGTTTTTTTGCATCTACATTTCAAATTTTGCATTTACACATTGTGTATTTCAACAAAAACAAGCATATTCATTCATCTTGCCTTAATTTTGACTTTGCATTGAGCATTGTAGTATTTTGGCATCATTTTTAAATCTGATCCGAGTTATTTTACACATTAAATCATACTACATTTCATTCATACATCATTGTGCATAATTTTATAACATTTTTGTACATTTATATTAAAAAAATTTAAAAATTTGAGTATTTTAGGTGCATAAGCAAGCATAGTTTGCTTTGTTTCATTGCATTTGTCATTAATATCAATCATTTCATATCTTTCATTCATCATAAAACATACATCCATTGGTCATTTCAAAATTTTGCTTCAATTTCATAGCATTGTGTGAAAATTGGCATATTTTTAATTACACAGTGTGTATTTCAACATCAAGTGTTTATACACCTTATTGACACTTTCTTGATCAAAACCTTTAGAAACACTTACTTGGCCTTGTTGTGAAGTACCTTTTCCTCTATCCACTTTATTTTTTGTGGACTCTGTGTGTCTTTTAGTACCCATTTCCCTCAAACAAGTGTGTTAGTGTGAAATAGTCTCACATCTATGGCTTCTCATCACCAAAAAATTACTATGGTCTTTCCCTGATTTGATAAGAAAAGGAAGAGCTCCTTGAATCGGAAATAACATTTGCACCATGAGATAGAATAGTGGGTGACATTGAAGTTCTTCTTTACATCACCGTTAACATAATGAGAACCCCAGTAAGAGGAGCCCTTGTTGATCCAAATTGCATGACTAACATTGCTATGGAAGAGTTCCTTTATTCACATAAATTGATACAAGAAACTTATGAGCCTACAGACATGATGATAAAAACACATAATGGATCTTTCCTTCTAGCCTTAGGGAATATTACTTTAATGATTTGGGTGCTCGACAAAGCTTTAGAACAATCATTCGATATCGTCCCTACATCTGATCTCTTCCGTGAAAAATGAGGCCACCCATGGCTCAAGGCTATGAAATCTAGATCCCTTCAACCCTTCACCAATGCTTAAAATTTCCTCACCATGGTTCTATATGAACTATTCCCCATAGTTGATGGCAACCTATGGTTATGAAGAAAAACATCATCATTGATTACTTTTGGCCTGAACCTACTAAAGAACCTAAACCATGAACAAATCAAACTTTCTTGGGATATCGATGTTACAAAGCACAAGTACTATCAAAATTAGTTGGACCCCCTATTCAACAAACTACAAATAAAGTACAACCTACATTACAAGAACCTCCTAGACCGAAAGGAAAAGGAGTATTCATTAAGATTCCTCCTCAGTCATCCTTATAGAGATCAGGAGATATCTATAGAAAACAAAGCAATGCATGACCACGAGTTAATCACATATCTGCTCCCTCTTCTGAGAAACCGATGGAAAAACATGAGATTCCTTTTGAAAAATTACTAATAAACAATGAAGAAACAAACAAGCAAGAGAAATAAGGAAGAAAAGACAAGCCTTGGCTCAAAATACACCACTACAACAAGAGAACATTTCACCATCTAACAATGAATCAAATAAAGAAGAGATTAAGGCCAAAGAGTTACAGGATGATAACTTTAGTCGGGCAATTGTACCTTATGTACCCCTTTTGTCATGCATTCAAGATTGAGAGGAAGATGACTTGCTCGAAGATAACCGCTAGTTTGGTTGTGTACACAAGTAAGAATTTCTAACCCTATTGGTCACCTTTGTAGTAGCATACCTATGCTCACTTACGTGACCTCCTCTCATGTATTGTGCTCCTCCCTGTTGTGTTATATGTTGTTTAAAGGCCTCCTTGGATGACCTTAATACTCTTGTAAGGTCAAGGATAACCGCCTATGTTTTGACCATTCTTCTATTTGTTTCATCATTCTTCTATCTTGCCTCTCCTCTATTTTATTGTTGTGTGTCATGCCTTAGGGGCATAGCATTGTGGAGGGTGTTTTGGGGGCATCCTCCTATGTGGTGTTCCTAAGGCACTTTTCTCCTCTCTCATTTTATTGTTTACCTTCTTTAGTGATTCTACCTAGTTGGCAGATGATGAAAACAAACAAATACTGATACAGACCATGCATCCCTTCAGGAAGAAAGCATAAACGGACCTAATCCATATATGAAGATGGGGTTGATCTATATATATCCAACACTTGACTAGTAGAATCATTATGTGTGATGTATCATCTTATGGCATTTCTTGTGACCAACATTTTACAATCCACTCAATCTGCTCTTGCACACTTTGATTGGTATCTCACCTTGTTGCTACACTCAGTTCCGAGGTACCTGTAGTATAGCCCAACGGTTATACTTGGTTCTGAACCCGTGAGTATACCCTTGGTCCTTGATGTGATTGTCTTCATGCATATCTTTATGATGTGATATGGTTGTTATCTTAGAGTAAGACATGTTTTAACCTTATCTCTTATTTTTTATCTTAGCATATCTTATCAATGTGTTTGTGGGAACATTCAGTGATCATAAGCACATGTCACCTTGGGGGCATGGGCTTTGTGAAATCTCTTGTTTCCTTGTGTGTCTTCTCTCTACCTTAATGTGCTTGATATCAGTACATGACATCAACCACCTTAAGGTGGGGGCATATATAATGGTATCTGTCTAATGATTTTGATACTAATGAAGCATGTTTGTAAGCCCTCTCCATGAGGCAGGATGTTGTATATCTAGTGCGAGTACACATCTTTATTTATATTGCAATCAAAAAGCCCTCTTGGCAAGGCGGGATAATGTATCTCTTGAGCTAGTGCATATCCTTTTATGCAAAAGCCCTCATCACGAGGCAGGATGGTGTATCTCTTGAGCTAGTGTACATCCTTTTATACAAAGTCCTCATCAGGAGGCGGGGTTGGATTTTGAGCTATCCTCCCTTAATCTTGTCTTTGGCAGTTGTTGTGGCATAAGCCCAACCATCAGGTGTGTCTACAACATGTTTTAGATGGTGGGACTTAGAAATAAGTTCCTTCCATCATTTGTGTTTTCCGTGTTTAAGACGTATAGTATGTCTATGGCATGTTATATGGCCCTCGTGTATTCTATGTGTCTTCCGTGTGTTTTCCCCTTTGTGTAGTTTCAAGGGTGTAGCGATGAGCTCCTCCCACACTTGGGTTTTTTTTGGTGTGTTTTCCCCCATGTGTGGTTTCAAGGGTGTAGCAATGAGCTCCTCCCACACTCAAGTTTTGTATGGCGTGT
The DNA here is from genome assembly GCA_027924645.1 of Cunninghamia lanceolata. Classification (NCBI taxonomy): domain Eukaryota; kingdom Viridiplantae; phylum Streptophyta; class Pinopsida; order Cupressales; family Cupressaceae; genus Cunninghamia; species Cunninghamia lanceolata. Next base: position 179,465 of record BSBN01000204.1, on the reverse strand, counting down.
TTCCCTCGTGTGTGGTTTCAAGGGTGTAGCAATGAACTCCTCCCACACTTGAGTTTTGTATGTAATGTTTCTCCCTAGATGTAGTTTCAAGGGTGTAGCGATGAGCTCCTCCTCCATTTTGGGTTTTGTATTAAATGCTTTTTAGGATTTCATTTTATATATGAAAATGTTATATCAATGTATTCATTGTGTTTTGTGTGACTGCTCTCATGTATTCATCATGTTTTGTGTGACTTCTCTCATGTATTCATCATGTTTTGTGTGTCTTCAATACTATATTCTCCATGTCTTGCATGCTTCCTACTATCTTCATTGTGTTTTGTGTGTCTGCGATGTGTCTTCTAGTGCTTACCTGAGACTAGGAACTAGAAATAGTTCCTCAATCTTTGTGTATGCCTTAGCTTAAAGTGTCTAGAGTGTTTGATGTATTTTTTACCATACTTTAATGCATGTATGGGTCATAAGATCATACATACATTAAAGTGGGGGCTAAATGTTATGTCGTAAAATGTCCCCCTAGGACTTTTACCTCCTAAGTTTAGCTCCTAGGTCCCTTAGATTTAATCATGCATGTTAAAAATGAATCCCAGAGTAAAATCCCCAAAAACCCATGTCAAATGGGGCCTAGGGGTGCATCTTAAGCTTAATTAAGTCCCAAAATAGGCCTCTAGACTTGGGCGCCTATGCCCTAGTCCAGACCTATTTTGTTGAGACCCAAATTTTAATTGTTGGTAAAGTGTCCATTAAAAGGTTTCCCTTTGTCAGTCTATTCAATTTAAATTATGAATGTTTAGTGGGAATGCATATATAAACATGTTTAGGACTTCATTTTAAACCTAAATGGATAATGCGAACTTGTGATATTGTGCTAAGTATATTCGAGACTTTCATTGTGTTGTGTTTGTACTTGATTGTTGCAGATTTGTCTTCATCAATCCATCTCCCCATGGAGTGAATGATATTCATCTCCTCATGAGAGCTTCACCTCTGAGGTGACATCTACTTTGTGTTTCAATCAATTTATCTTATCATTTGCTTTTGCCTCTGTCCACCAAAGACACACACTCTACCTAACAACAGTGTCGGAAGGCTTAAATGCTATTCCAGGGCTTGACTAAGGCAAGCTCCTAAACACCACAACCCCCAACCCCTCTCTTGTGATTATAGGTTACAGGTGTAGAATCTTGTGGAGAGGATTTGCAGGAGATCACTGCAGAGGACAAAGATTTGGGATCTGAAAGAAAAAGCAAAAAATATCCCTGATTAGACACAGGCGTCCACCCTAGTGTCCTCTAGTTTTGCATCATCAGAAATCTTGGAGCAGGTTATAGTCTTAAGCAAATTTTGGTTCCAAACCCTCAGAAAAAGTGCCATATCAGACACAGGCACCTGCCCCTGTGTCCCCAAAGTTTCCACTTTCTGGAATCCAAACCTGGTATGTTTCTAATTTGCATTTAGTGCCCCCCTATGCGAGCATTTGTCATGTTTCATTTGTTTGTTTATGATTTCATATAATTAGGGTTTAAGGCTTAATCGGATTAGGGTTTAACAAATTAATCAACAAATTCCAAATTTCCTTATCATTCCAAGTGACACCAAACCTATAGTTGAGTCCTCTTGCAAAAGTTGTGACTTGACTTAGTTTAATGTTCTTGAATGTTATATGTGAAAGGAGGATTTAAGCACACTATCAAACATTATCATCATCCCTCTTTTCCTACATAACACTAAGTTAAACAAAGAACTAATTGTTCTTGTCAACTTAGTTCCTTCTTTCCATCACCAATTGTTTCATCTTGGTGGAAAACACTCCTTTAATTGTAGCTATCGCTCTGTTGAGTACCATTGTCCTGAGGGATGAGAAGAGGGATAAATAAGGCTTCTCTTTCCCCAATCCCAATCTGGAAACTCACAATAATGTGGAGTCATTTGAATTACCAGATTGGAAACACAATCCCTCACCAAGATGAGATTGAAGGATAGCATGGAAATGAAGTCAATTTAATGCCTGCTACCTCATTCCATGAATCTTACTAGATCCTCCCATCCCTTAGAAAAAACATCTCTAGTTCCTTAATTCTATAGTAAAACAATACTAACCAAGAGAAAAGAGATGAACTTCCTAAAATCAAGGTGGTAGATACAACACACTAAAAAGAAGAGGACCCATTGCTTCCGCACAGAAGGAATGATGCATATAGTAACAATAGGGACACTTATTTATAGAAAAATTATGGAGACTCCCACATCTAAATAGCCATACCTTATCAATTTCTCAAATATTTTAGTTCACCCAGTACCATAACATGTTAGTCTTAAATGGAAATCCTTCAATATTCTACCAATGCTGTTAGAAAGGGAAAAGGAGGCAACATTTCATCATCACATCAATTTCCTAGAACCTAGAGCACCTGCATATGTCAATTTCCACAATGAGAATGTCAATTTAGGTTCCTCAGTCGCAACACTATATCCACTTTAACAACACGCCCTGTTCAAATTTTGCCACGATGTCAAGTGAAAAATCCCATCAAGCATGAATACAAATCCCCAAGGGCTGATCGTGTATCATGCTAGTCTCTATTCAAGCTTATCATCATGTACTATGGTGGCAAGGAATGCTTGGCACACACTTGAGAAACCCATCACTCCACTAGTTCATCGTTTACTACGTGCCACCACTTCATTGCCTCCATTTGAAAATATACCATTGATCGCAAAATAGAATATCTGAATCAACAACACAAATAGGTCTAGCTAGGTAAAATCTCTGTCACCCATGAAAAAGGGGCATGAATAAAATAAAAACAAGCCACCCAAACTGCCATCACAGCCGTACCACTAAAAAGAGAAGTCAACAAAACCCATGTGGCAGTTTTCTACGTTTCTGCAACATAAAATAATGTAGTAGATAGAGGCTCACAGAATGGCAGAATACCATTCAAAATGTGCCCCGTGGTGCCTATTTGATCAACTCAAAGATATGGCACCTAGAGAAGTCCATGCGTCCATCTCCCGTGTTTCTGTAAACCTTTCATGAGTGATGCAGAGCATCTAGGACTGCAAACAACTTAATAATATATCAATAACCTATCTCTGCTAAAGGACAGTTCAAACCTTCAATGCCATAACTCACCAAGCTCCCTGTCTCTAACTGAGATCAGACTACCTACAAGGTAGGGCTTCAACATAATAGCTAACTTTTTCTTGACATACAAAATGAGGGAGGACTCCAGGACACCTATCCCAAGATGCCTAACTCCATCTAACATTCCTTCAACTCCTCTACATAGACCTGCAGGACAACAGTCTTCATTCTACCTTTCTAAGACAGTCACAACATCCACCTTGGGATGATCTCCTTCTACACAAACTCAACTTCATTGTAGCATACCAACTCAATAACTTACCAAACACTTAATGCCTTTCTTGGCAAACCAATGACATGACAAACATACTTATCTTCTTCCTCTATGACTGTCTCCAATGAGGACTGTCAAAAACAGCAATCAACAAACAAAGAGGATTGATTCCTCAGAGAATCTTTCCATATTCCTTATCATAGGATCATTGTTAGATCCAAAACATCTTATACTATTGTAAAACACTGGTATTTCACCAGGATTCCATTCCCATAGTCTCTGGTTATCATCTAGCAGCTACTGTCCATCTCCAAGTCACAAACATGGTTATACAGAGTCATTTACTTGACAAACTCAACCCAAACCATTCTCCTGCCTCCACTATCCTTCACAAGCCTTAGCATTGACTATTATACAACCCATTCCATTGAGCATAAATAGAAAAAATTAATGGAATGGGTATAAATCCATTGGACTCCTCAAAAGAACCCTAACTCAGGGTTTCAACCCACTTTCAAACAAAAGAGAAAAGCAGAGGTATACAAGGGTGTCAAGAGCCCAAACCAATTGCAAAAGATAGGTAACACTCCACACTAATCAACCATCTAAGACACCAACCACTACTCAGTCGTACAAGTACAGATTAAAGCAGGAAAACAGTGAATTACTGGACTGTAACAACAGTTTTAGATAGTCCAAGGTAAATCAGTGATTTCTCCCCCCTAGATCATTGTCAAGACACCAAATAAGACTTAAAACCAAGCTAGTTCAGTCCTCCATCCATCCATTACAAACTTGGGCAATAACAAATCCGTACAGTCGTGGGTACAGGCTGGTAACAGCAAAGAAAAAAATAGAAAAGACAGAAAAAGCAGAAAACAGTAGTCTTTTTTATATTTCTTTCTATTCCTTCAAATCTCCCCCACAATACAACTTGGCAGGCTTGAAATAAGCCTCAATATTTGCATGAGGTCATTTGGGGTCCAAGAAAACTACCCCACCATCGAGCTCTTTCTTGAGTTTTAACTGCAGCCACTAATAACAGTTTTAGTAATTGTCCTTTCTTGGACTGTAATTATTGTTTTTATGGTTTAAAAATGCTTTTAACAAGTGGTTTAACCTTGGACAAGGTTCTAACCCATCTACACACCTTTGACATGCCTTTAAAGGCTTACAAACAAGGAATCTTAATGACTATCCTATATAAACATTAAAACTTAAATGACTCCCTATGACTGTCTTTTCGCCACAAGACTGTCCTCTTGAGGACTACTACATGAAATTGGATTCTTTTAGACATTTGGACATAGTCCCTTACAAGTAAGCCTCATTACAGCATTTGGATGGTCTCATAGACCTTATTGACAAAACAACTACTTGAAGATCAAACAAAATCTAGACATCTTGGTGCTCCTGCACCAATGAGCCCACCACATATCTCAGCATAATGTCAGAACGCACAAGAGTTAGCCATGTAAGCACATCGGGGACCACCATTAATCTCACAACAAAACTTTGATAAAAGAGAGTGCCATTGTCTTTTTCCTCATTATAATAATCATCGTGGAACCGTGGAAACCAACAAACACATGCCACGTGTCGATTGATGATTCCTTAGGCATATAATTTAAGAGGGGACCCGACGACATGCGTTTAAAACAACATTGCTCTACTAGGAAATAGAGGGGCCAAATTTCATTAAGGGGCTCGAGATAAGACTAGCATAAAACACGTTATGACCTGCGCACGGGCTCAAAAGGTAATAAGAGAGGAAGGGGCCTGTAAATGCGTGATGCCCTAGACATAAGGTGATGAATTAAAGACCGGAAGTGGGCACCAAGCAGTCAACTGCAAATTAGAAAAAAAGGTAATTGACACTTGTATAAACCTCTAGGGCTTAGGTTTTTAGACCTATGAATAGGTTTTCAAGTAATATTCAAAGTTAAACCCTAGCACAACCACCAAATTGAAGCTTGAAGCAAGGCCAACATAAGAAACCAATGAAAATTATTAGAGTCCCATCAAGGTCAACATTCTCAGAAGAAAGATCATGACCCTAAAGGTCAATCCAACAATCCTTCTTCTACCCCTAAGTATATTCTATCGAGGCATGTGGCCAACAATTCCAAGAAAGTAGAGCCTATTGTTTGATAGTCTTCATCCTCTGAGGTACCTTCCACTTCCTCCTCTAGAGATGTTGTTTCTAATTCTTTTGATATGGTAGAATCATGTAAAAGCACAAAAATTGAGATATCCCAAGATGAATACCTTAGATTCAATCCTTTTGAGTTAGATAGGTTTGTTAGATATGTAAAGCATGAATGTTCCCCTTCCTATTTAAATGCACAAGTGTCTACTGAAGCTAACATTAATGTTGAAACCCAAAATTTCTCAAGTTCTCATTCCAAAATGTCCCATTCTAAAAACCCCTTTGAGAAACTTGAACCTTTTTAAGTATTTTTGTACATTGCTGGTTACAAGCTGAGTAATTGTGTTATAGACTCTAGAGCCTCTGACAATGTCATACCCACCCAAGTGGCCAAAGCTCTCGGTTTGTCTCTTACTTCCTCCCATGGTAAATGCTATTCTATGGAATCCACACAAGTGCCCATCCTAGGTCAAATTAAAGATGCACATGTTGCTCTAGCAGCATATCCCAAGAAAAGACTAAAGTTAACCATTTTGGTAGTCGATATACCCTCTAGCTATGGGACGCTCTTGAGTAGAAGTTCTTGCAAAGACCTAGGTGGGGAAATTCAGATGGATTGGTCTCATGCACTGATACTTGTAGATGGTAAGAAAGTGTGCTTGGATCCCGATCTAAAGGCAAAGTTCACAGTATTGAAGTCTAGAGACCCAAGAGCAGAGATACTATATGTGGAGATTGGTCCAGGTACTTACATGTTTACTTTCACCTTGGAAGAAAGTCTAGACATGATTAGTCCTTATTTATCTAATGAGCTATGGACTTTGGAGTTTGATGGGAGTTGTTCTACTTCTGGGTTAGGTATTGGTGTTCTTATTTCCCCTGATGGTTATAAATTTCCTTTTTCTTATAAGTTAGATTTTGAAAACACCAATAACACTACTAAATACAAGGCTTTGCTTCTAGAATTGGCAATGGTTGAAGAAAAGGGAATCAAGCAGTTGAATGCAAAAGGAGATGCTCAGCTGATAGTGAATTAGGTGAGAAACAAGTATCCTATTAAAAATGGAAGGTTAAGGCATTACAGAAATAGGGTTTGGGATTGTATTGAGTACTTTGATGCTTTTTCAATTGAAGATATCCCCAGAGACCAGAATACCAGGGCAGATTCCTTGGCTGTCTCAACATCACTGCTCCTCCCTCATCTTGACTTCAAAGATAAACCTTACAAGGTGGAGGTGATATACATGCCTAATGTGTCTGATAATATTCATCATTGGCAAGTGTTCAATAATGATCAGCGAATTATTTCTTTTCTGGAGAAGGTTGAATCATTTGCCAATTTATTCTTTGAAGGTAGTACTATAGAGAGTGGAGATACTCTTGATGGTGAAGTGAGTTCCCTGAGTGGTCAAGATATTGATGTGATACAACTGAAGGGGAAAAATATTTCTAAGGGTTTGGTCTCCCTTGAAGACCTATTCAATAGACATGATCAATACATCAAATAGAAAAGTCCAGTTTCCATCAAATCATCTGCTAAGTATGATCATGTGAATATAGGCACTGAGAAAGATCCCAAGTTTGTTTGTATTGGGAAGTGCTGCTCTCCTAAGGAAAGAGAGTTTAATTTCTTTATTGATTAGATATAAGGATGTTTTCATGTGGTGTTATGCAGACTTGAAGAAGTTTAGAAATGGAGAGGTACAACACCACATTCCATTGAAGCCTGGCACATCTCCTTTCTTGCAGAAGCAGAGGACATACAATCCTAAAGTTTCTGAGGTTATTTTCAGTGAAATAGAGAAAATGTTGAAAACTAAGATTATCTACCCTATTCATCATTCTACATGGATTGCTAACATTGTACCAGTAAGGAAGAAAATGGGGAGATAAGAATTTGTGTTGATTTTCATAATTTGAACCAAGCATCTCTAAAGGATAACTATCCTTTACTAGTTATGGACCACATCTTTCAAATTGTGTCTGGATCAGAAATGATGTCCATGCTGGATGGTTTTTTAGGATACAACTAGATAGGAGTAGCCCATGAAGATCAACATAAGATTGTGTTCACCACTCCTATTGCTGTATTTTCTTATAACAGGATGCCCTTCGACCTTATTAATGCTGGAGCTACTTTTCAAAGAGTAATGGATATGACATTTGGGGATTTGAAGAACAAAATCATTGTTGTCTACCTTGATGACCTAACAATCTTTTCAAAGAGGAGGCCTGATCATTTTAATGATTTGGAAGTTGTGCTTCAATGATGCAGAGATCATGGCATCTCTTTGAACCCTAAGAAGTCCATATTTGAAGTGACTGAAGGTAAATTGTTAGGTCACATCATCTCTAAAGATGACATAAAGATAGATTCAGAAAGAGTCAAAGCAATTCAACAGCTGAGTCTTCCCACATCCAAAAGCAATACCAGATCATTCTTTGGGCATACCAGTTTCTTGAGGAGATCCTTCTTGATTTTACTGAATTGACTAGACACATTGCTGAGATGATGAAGAACAATCTAGTCTTTAGGTAGAGTGAGGAAGGTAAGAATTCATTTGAAGACATCAAGGTAGCCATTGCTAATGCTCCCAATTTAGTGCATCCAAATTTAAGAAAGAATTCATTATTTACTATTATGTATTTGAACACACTTTGTCAGCCATTTTGTTGCAAAAGAATGAACAAGGGATTGAGGTGCCAATAGCCTTTATGAGTGTGCCTTTGAAGAAACATGAATTAAATTACTCTCCCCTAGAGAAGCATGCTTATGTAGTAGTAAAGGCTTTGAAACAATTCAGATTTTATATTTTACATTCTCATGTTGTTGTCTTTGTCCTTGATCCTGCGGTCAAGAGTATTCTGACCCAATAGGAAATTGGTTGTAACAAAAGAGGAGCCTAGGTGGCGAACATACAATAATATGATATTGATCTAGAGCCCACTACCCTGGTTAGAGGTAGAGGTCTGTGCAAAGTGATTGCTGAAAATAAACCTATTGAAGGTGAAGATCTACCACTGGTTTTATTCACAAGAACTACTGATGAATGGTTTTCAAATGTTTCCTATATGTTAACCTATGGTGAGTGTCCATCTCATTTATCTGCCAAAGAGAAGATGAACTTAAAATTGAAGGAAAGCAAATATGTTCTTTGGGAAGGGAATCTGTATAAAAAGGGAGTAGATGGTACTTTCTTGAGGTGTGTAGACAGAGAACAACAAAGGAAATTGCTGGAGAATTTTTATAATGAAGCTTGTGGAGGACACTTTTCTACTTTAGTGACAACCTTTAAAATCCTATGGCAATGCTTCTATTGGCTAGGTATGTTTAAGGATGCTTATGAGTGGGTATCTAAATGTGAGAAATGCTTATCCAGATTCAGTGGGAAGAATAGTTTTCTTTCATGAGTTTGGGTTGTTTGCCTTCTTTAAATGTTCTACAAAATTATTCGGTGCCCCTCCTAGCAATCACAAAGGCTTTTGTTTTCTAGTTTCTTAAGCAAGTGAAAATGAAGTATAAGTATTAGGGTTTCCCTATCACCTCAATTATAGAAAATGGTCTCGCGAAAGTGAAAGATACTGAGCTTGGGCACATAGACTTGGATATTTTTGGTCTAGGATACAACAAAACCCCAGAAATCCTATAGTAGAGAAAATTCTAACCATTAGGCCAGCCCACACTAGAGGTTTTCTATCTTCCATGCCATGTCTGGATTTGGTTGTTTCATGTGTAAAGAATTATTTCCCTGACTCACAGGAGATAAGAGCTTTTGATGGCTCTATGGTTACAAAAATTGACATCGAGGTTGTTTCTCGTGCATTGAAATTACCCAACAGAGAAGAATTCATTGAGATGTCTATCACTATGGGGTGGAGTTATTTTTGGGATAAGAAAGACTGGTGCTTGAATTCTATTGCTAGGAACTGGTTAAAAGTTGAGAAGAAGGGAAAATCTCAAATTCCTACCAATTTAAAGAGAGCACATTTCAAAGAGGAAATATTTGATATGATCACTCTACTACATTGTGTTGTCAAGAGTGTTGAGTCTGACTCATTTGAAAATTGGATGTGCCAGATCATCTTGGTGGTGTGTAGCGAATGCCAATACATCGACTGGCGAAAATGATCAGTGATCACTTAAACGAGCAATTGGCTAACTTTCACCAGAAGGTGTCTTTTCATATGTGCTCTTATTTGTTTTATATCCTAGCCAATAAAGAGGTTGTCTGGACTAGGTTAAGGACTCAAGGGTCTTGACTCCAGACACACTTGTGTACGAGTATTTCCTCCAATTGTAAAGAGAAAAGGGAATGAAATAATTTCACCGTGTCAATGATGGTTTCTTCATGTTTTCTGTGAAAAGGATTGAAGGTACACCTAAAACAAGAATTTTCCCTGAAGTAGCTGCACTGGTGATGAGGTATGGAAGTTTTTATATTCAATTCAATAGATTCACTTACCTTCAGGTTGGGGGTTATGAAAATGCCCCATTGAAATTGTCGAGATATGCATCCAATTATTTTATTCTTTTGGAAGTCTGTTGCCAAATGGCGACTATGAACCATAAATATCATAGTATGAAAAAGAAAGGATATACATTTCCTATGTCACTGTCTTTCTTCACTTGCAAAATGAATGATCATGCCAGGAATATGGAGAACATTTTGGCAGAGTTCAATTTTCATCCTTTGGTCTGTGAGATGGCTTTTTGATAGGAAGAATTATGTCATGAGGAACTTTCATGGGGGTAATTTATACAAGCACCAACCACATTTGGAGGACTATTGGGAAGATTGTGTTGATGAAAGAGAAGTCTAGAGAAGGGATTGGATGAGGTTAATATTAGACCAAATCTGGGCCTTCAATTTACCTTTGCAAATTCCAAGTGGTGTGGATGATAATTCTGAGATTATTGATGAAAGTTATCATGATGTTACCTCTAGACCCTTGCCTCGGATATAATGGTCTGATAAGGAGATTATTGATGTTAAGGTTTGGTCCTCCTTTGTTTTGGATAAGATTGAAAGGTGACTTGAAGGGAGAATTTGAGAGCATGCAGGTTCTTATGTGCAAAAGGAATCTAGAACAAAAAAACAAGGAACATCTCAGGCCTCTGGTACTCCAAGAACTTCAACTACAGTGGAGGCAACTCATAACAGAGTTGGTTCACAATCTGGTGGGGATGGAGAACAACCTGAGGACAATAGGAGGCCTAAAGGCATATGTGAACAAGATGGACAACCTACATCCGTGAGAGCAGGAGCAGAGAAGAAGATGGATGCCTTACAATAGTTACAGGTAGATCATGTGGCCTCTCTTAATTCCCCTGTGTCTGGTAGTGATTCTTTAATTTTTCATCAAATTGGTGAAGACAATGTTTTTCATTCTTTGTTTGAGAATCCAACTTGCCCTGGATTGGATGGGACTCCTATACACAATACTTCTAATCATCCAAACAATGTTGTCCTGGGTGCCAATGATAGTAGTGTTGTGCTACCATCACCATCTTGGTTGAAGAAAGTTGTTGAGAAAATGAGAAGGTACACTTCTATGGTTGATATGAACATAGATACTGTAGCCAAATTGCTGCAAGTTACACCTAAGCCTAAGAAGGCTAAGAGAATGTCTAGGATAGTGACCAATTCTGCTACAGGGCATTGAGTCTTAGAAATTGTTGATCCCATGGCAACCCTCGACCATGGCTCTAGGAATCACATGTAGCATGACTGACATCTTCCATCCTGCATACACAACAGATCATTACAACATAATCATTACCATACCATTCCATTGATTATATCACTTTGCATTTCATCAATCCATCCATAATATATGTTTATTAATCTAAGCATATATTTCCATTTTGCATTTCATTTATCTATCCATAATATATGTTTATTAATCTAAGCATATATTCATTTACCATAATCATCAATAAAACATCACATTAATGCATAATCCACATCATAATGTTAGCAATTTGGTTGAGCTTGATGTGTGATGGTGTTGTCATTGATGGCAACAAGAAAATGAACAAGGTTGGAACAAAGATTTTGGTCTAGCAAAGGAAGACCTAAGGAATTTGGCTAAGTGTTGGAAGAGTTCAAAAACAGTGATAGAGAGATAGTATCTTGATTGGCATTGGTCCGTTGTTGAAGATCAGGTTGTGTGGTTCTGGTCTGATATTCCTAATCCTTAGATGATCATATATCTAGAGTTTCATCCCTTGATCATCTCTGAAAGTATACTTTCAAGTTGCATGAGTTTGGCATTGTAGAGAGCAAAGGTAATAAGAGCACAACACATTTGTTTTGATCTACATTCCTCCAGTGTTGCATATTTTGTTATATGTTTTTGAGGTGTTGTAAACACTTGTATGAAGTCTCTAAATCCAGAGTTACATAGTTTGAAGTCCACCGGAATGATAGTTTTGAGCTACTAAGTATCGCTACTTGGTTTGACAGAGTTTGACTATGATAGGACATGTGTTCTAATGGTTCGTATTTTGCCGCAAGTTGATATCATGCTCTACAATTCTGAAGGTAAGCTTGGGGATGTCTAAAGAGTCTTTGATATGAATTTGAGAAAGTTTTGTGGTCCACAACAAAGGTTATGATCTGATAGTTAAGACTGAACCAATGACAATCTGTGTTTGAGGCTGACCTATTAGTTTGATTTGTATGTGGCAAGTTCTATTTATTGGAACTTTATCCTAAGTGGTTCTACAGTTGGGGCCAACATATGAGAATGTATTTCAAATATTAATTCGGTCCGCAAAACATTTTTGTGAATGAATTTGGTCGACAAGTTACATGTTGATTTACTACATGCTTCATCTTAGTAGGCCAACCTAATGTGAAGATTCTAAGTGTTGCGGATATATATATATATATATCTATATATATATATATATATATATATATATATATATATATATATATATATATATATGAGATTTAATTCAATGTTTGGACAATTGATGTGCGAATATGAAGGTGTGTGTGACATACAAAAGATTATGATTTTGTGAAGGCGACAAGTGCAGAAGAAGAGAAATCTCGTTCTCATGTAAGAATAGAGTAGTGTAGCAGAGTAGTTCAAAATGAAGAGTTTTGAGATAGTTTTCTGAGCATCATTGGAACTGTAATCATGCATTTGCAGATGCAATTTTAGCTATTCATTTTGGCAATGAGCTATCCTTTCATCTCTTTCTTTCTTTTGGCAATGAGCCACCCCTTGGCAGTGAGCCTTTTTGCAGTAAGCATTTTGGACAATGAGTCCTTTTGGGTAGTGAGCCTCTTTTGTAATTCGATATTGTTACTACATAATATATTGTGAGCTAACACTCACCATGGTTTTTCCCTTTTTGGGTTTTCCACGTAAAATCCTGGTGTTCATGTGTCATGCCTTGTGGTTGTTCATGCTATGTTTAATGTGCTTTAATGTTGTTGAATGGGCAAATGAATTAATGATTTAATGAGTGTATGGTTTAAAAGAATATTGATTTACCCCCCTCTCAGTATTCCAAGTGTTCAACACATAAACCATAAAACATCCATATGCATACATCATCATATATCCATAATAAAACATCCAGAAACCATTACGTATATCAAATCAAATCATCATAACATCCATATACCCATAATCATAAACATAAGTGTATCATAATTATAAAAGCATCCATAATGCATGATCATAACCATAACATCACATCCATATCATAACATCACATAAACATCATCATAATCATAACACATCCATATAATCACCACAAAAAAAATCATCTCGTATAAAATATCTAGTACATCAAGGTCATGATACAAAATGCCCATAAGGCCACAATACATATAAATGTCTGAAGGCATATACATAATCATGAGCTATGGTCAGAACTCTCCTATATAAAATGAGTTGGAGAGTGAGGAGGAGATCTCTATAATCATGGAGGAGGTGGCTCCATAGGTAGTTGTTGCTACTGAGATGGTTGTTGTACTGAGCACTGAGAACGCCCTAATCTATATGATGTAGTAGCCCCATAACAACTCCTATATCTCTCGCACTGCCATGCAAGAACCATCCGCTTGTAGAGGGTACAATAGTGTTGGGCCTCTCTCCTAGACTCATAAGCCTACTGTTGAATCCTGACTAGCATGTTGCCCAGCCTTGCGCCCATCGCTTGTTGTGCCTCATCTCACTCGTGCTGATAGCACTGAGCCTGTCCTTGCCACTGTGTCACCTGGGCCTATAGTTGTACAATTTGAGCCTGCAGCTGGCTCTGCAACTTCCTAGTCTGTGCTTGTAAGATCGCACTTGTTGTCCCCCATCGCCCCCTCCCCCAGTTCCCCCATCAAGCAAACACTGCAATCTCTGCACCTCAATCCACGCATTATCTCACTCTACACGAACTGAAGCCAACTCCTACTACTGCTACTAAACCCAGTCCTCTAGGCTTGCTACATGAGCCTGCAGTGTGTCCATATCCTCCTCATCTCCCCTCCTCTGTTGCACTCTGCATCGACCAGAAGTGGATGGATCAGGAACTACACCAGATGTCCCGACACCTGATGTCCCTACCTCACCCACCACTGCCTCAGCCAAAACCTGTATCCCCCTCCCCCCATCATCCCCTTTGTCCCCATCTCCATCTCTCCTGCCCTCCTCCTCCTCCTCCTCCTCCTCTTCTACAGTGGGATCAACATCTAGAAGTGTCATCCACACAGGTCTTGCCTGTCTCCACCATCTATCATATGCAGCCATCATCCCTAGATCTACCACATCACCAGTCCAAGCCCATTTGAATGCCTATAATCCATCCAAATCCAGCAGTGCTAACCGAGCATCCATCATTGGTCACCATAATGGGCAGTCTGCTCACACCCATGCAAAGATTGCAGTAACCTGTGGAAGGTCCTGCACCTCACGAAATTGTCTCAACACCCGAGAGGGGATGTATCAATTAATGATGTGCTCGGTCCTCCATCTGAGGTATCGAGGCTACCGAGTGAAAGGCATCTACCGATCATCATCCATCCATGGCTCCACACCCCTGTAGGGCTGCCATGTAACTATATCCATCTCATCCAGTTGTCACCTCCAATACCTCATGCTCCCTAGCTACCAATGCTGGAGAGTGCCCCTGTATGCCATCACCCATGGCTGAAATTGTCCTCTAACATGTGGGCATATGGGCCTAGTCATGGCTATATGCTCCCATGCCCATACGTGAAGCAATGTGACTCCACAACCCAGGCTAGCTCTCCTCCTATATACTACCATGTGCATCCCATGGTAGAGCTAGGCTAGTAGACAAGGCCCCCATGCATATACCGTACCCTGCACCACCATCTAGTCAATCACATCTCCCCAGCCAATCGAGAAGCCCTGCGACCACTGATCAGGCATCAAGATCCCTCTAATCAAACCACACAAATACAATGTATAAGCTCTCAAACCTCCAGTATGAGTGTCATCCTACAACATCTCTCACCCATCCCGCGTATAAGCCACCTATCGCGGGATCATATACCACCTGCTCACCAACAATCAAGATCCAGAGGATCCTCCACATGTCCTCAAGGGTGATGGTGATCTCATCCGTTGGCAACAAGGAGGGGCAGGTCTCACTTCGCCACCTCTTGACCAATGTTGTTATCATCGCAAGATGCACCCTCAACTAGGGCATCGCTGATACGTAACTCAAACCAATCACATGCAACTGAATCCACTCTGCTGGTGTTAGCATCTCCCTACATGCCATCATCGGAGGCCATCGCTCCCTAGATTGAAGCTCCCACAGCTCAACCTACATTCAAAAAGTCATCCAAGTCAATCCTTTCTTCCAAACAGCGCCTAGGCACTAAACCATTATCCAATGTCGCTAAACCAGACAAAGGTGTTGATCCTTTTGCTAAAGGTGCCATTCTAGCCAATGACACTAAACCCCTAACTAATGGTGTTAATCCATTGGATTGCGCTATTTCCCAGCCCTATGGCGCTAATCTACAAAATAGCGCTAATCCCCCAACTTAAGGCGCTAACCTGCCTTGACCCAAAAAACCCTAAATTCTGGCGCTAAACCAACCCATTACGCTAATCTACTGACCTATGATGCTAATCCAGAGGATTAACATCATAACTAATGGTGTTAATCCATTGGATTGCGCTATTTGCCAGCCCTATGGCACTAATCCACAAAATAGCGCTAATCCCCCAATTAAGGCGCTAACTGCCTTGTTGACCCAAAAAACCCTAAATTCTAGCGCTAAACCAACCCATTGTGCTAATCTACTCACCTATGATGCTAATCCAAAGGATTGCGCTAACATACTTAGATTGAATGTGCTTGAGTAAGATTTGGATTTCTACAACCTAGAGTGTCTTAGAGAGTTGGAGTGTGAATAAGGAAGGGCTCCCATGGAGATGCTAGATGAACTATTTTTGTGGAGCAAGGAGGTCCCATGAAACCCCAAAAAAATTGCTACGACATAAATTAGAGTCTTTTCCTCTAAAATAGGAGCATCTATTTTTTAGGTAGTTGATTTTGAGCGGGTGCATTTGAGGTGAGGCTGAAACTTTCCTTCACTAGCTTAGGGATTTTTCTACCAGTTTTTAGATTTCATTTTGGAGGGAAAATATTTAATTAGATGATTTTTAATCTTTTTCTTTGAGGTCCTAAAAAATCTTTGCTAAATCAATTAGCATTAAACTAAAAACCTCATGAGACCACCATCTTCCATAAATTTTGGAGCTTAAAATTTTAAGGCTACCTGCAACTACAAAATTCATGGGACTGCTTGTTTCAAAATGCTCCTAAAAATTTTCAACAACTCCTTGAGATAATTTAGGAAGCCTCCTCCATGGGACCGCTTCCTAAGAAGTAGTATGAGAAAGTTGCAGAGCTTGTATAGATTTTTGGATATTATGTTAACATAAAGAATATCCATAAAAGCCTCAAGAGGGTAGTAAACATGTTATAGCTCATAGATAGTGGCATGAGGCAAAATTCTCTCTTCTAAGATTTTCTCTTTATTTGGGTTTCTTCAAGTCAAGTTTTATTTTCTTCTCTATTGTTTGTGTTTCTTGCTCTTGTCTACAAGCCATATTCTTCCTTTAATAAAAAAAATTCATTTTTACTATGCAAATCTAAAAACATGGAATTGATTCTTCCTTCATTTACATAAGAAATAACATTTTAATCTATATCTATAACTTCTTACTTTATTTATATTTATCATAGTGTTTTGTATTGATCAAAGTTAGGCAACCCAAAACAAGGGGTGATGTAAACACTTAACCAGCACATACAGCGAATTCCTTCTTTATTCAGAAACAGCCCAGGACATGGGCGATCAAAACCTGAAATGCATGGAACTCTGCCCAGGAAATGGGCGTACATAGCAAGAAATAAACAGAATTACTAATACTCACTCCCCATCACTATATTCTACCCTAATCAAATAAACCAAACCCCAACATCTAAAACTGTCCATAAAACTTAGCTACTGAAGCTTTTTTCCTTTCTTTCTTTATGTAGATTCTTCGCTTCTTCTCCCAATAATCAATAACTTCCCCTAATTTGTGGAAACAAAAACACCTAGTCACTACAGCCAAGAGGTCGTGGGAGGAATCAGAGTCCCTCATTGATAACTGTAAAAAAAACCAAAACCCTGTTCCCTAACTTCTAACTGCTATTATTAGCCCAAAAAAAAACTAGATTTACGGCAAACCAAAAGAAGATGGTGCGAAATCCTCAATGCAGATGCTCCGCATCAAGGGGAGATTGCTCCATCCCCAAAGCGATTCAAACATAGCACCTCAGGTGCCTGAACCACAACTACTTGCTGCTACACTGCACTCAATTCTACATTAGGCACTCTTGTTTTAAGAGTGTCTAAAATGCATTCATAATGTAATAGTGAATTAATGTTGACTGCATCTTCAGAATTATTTTTGTAATCAGACAGATCTATTATATGGTTTTTACTTATTAAAAGAACAACTTAGTAATGGGAAATCAAATCATACTAGTTACTTGACTATGGCATCTTTCATGTGAACATTTATCCTGATTGAAGAAATCCAGAGCAATCTGCATGTTTCCAAAGGTATTGATTTATGATGCAAAACATATATAACAAGATTTCCAATGCTCAAGTTTCTTAAGGAAAATAATGATGCATAACAGCACATTAGAGAAGAATTACATGGTCATTGTGAAAATTGATTTGAATTTGATCAGAATTTAAGAAGCAAACTAACAGTTTTTCTTATCAGCCAACAAAAGTCATATTTACTTGCTAGTTACAAGTGACCTCTCTCCAAAAATGATGCCGTTTTTTCAGCTCTATCAAGCCTCATAAATAAATTAAGGAAAATGTCTCATTTAATAATGGCATTGCCGTTACAGCTGAAGTACCTCGACACATTTTAGAGCTCAAGGCAGCCAAAAATCAACATTCTGTGTTCAAGGGTTCGAAAATTGATTACAAAACCTATCAGCATCAAGGTCGATTTTATCATCCTGTTTGATGATAAACATTCGTGACAATAAGTTAAGGGTATTCTATGAAAGTGCAGCAATTGATTTGATCAGCTTAGAATCATCAAAACATTTTGCTTTAGACGCTTTTTCATGTCTGTTATCTCACAGAATTTTTCATTCTTAATTTAATAGGAATTTCCCTAAAACCAGCCTTCTCTTAAAAGCAGAATAAAAAGCACATACCTTTGTTATATTATCAGTAACCTCAGGTAATGCTGATGTATATACTCTTTCTCTTGCATTTCTTGCCTGGCCATAAAACAACCAATGTTCATGTGAGTAAACGATATAGTAGGGGTATTTCTTGCTGCAATTTTTAAGTCAACTCTTTAGAATGGACAAAATCATTGGAGCTACTTACTTGTTGTTCCCAGCCTATACATGAAGTTACTAGGAATAGTAAAACTGTTTGTACAGAAAGGCCACAGATAGCTCCGAGCCAGAGCCCCTGAAATATCCATGAAAATTTGGCATAAGCAACAAATTAAAATGTTAGAAGAAATATTATATTCCTTTATTTGTAAACACCAGCATTTTGCCTGAGACGTCTGCTAAGAGGAAAAATTCTGAACGAGTCTCTTCCATGTTTATTACTTTGGCAATTGCTTTATGGTTCTATATGTTAAGATCTTACTCTAACAGGAAAGATAAACTTTTTTTTTTTTTTACCAAAGTGCTCATCTGTTTCTTAAGCATTGAAAACATAAATTTCAGAGCTTTGTAATTCAAATCAAGGGGAAAGGGTAACTGACCCTGCCACCAACATGCAGTACAAAGGCCAAAAGGACAGCTACAGGAATGCCAACCATGTAGTATGCCCCAAGATTAACATAAGCACCTAATTGTTGCCACCCACATCCTCTAGCAATGCCTGCAATATTATTTTCAAAAAACCATTACTTCAAAAAGTGTTATGCTATCATGACTTTAAGATGAATATGCTTGTAGCTCCAAATATGACCATAAAGGGTAAATCCGAACCTGAAAGAGTGCATTGGAGTCCATCAAAAAATGACGAGACTGCTAGCAGTGGGATCATGCTTGCAACATAATCAATGACCTCCTTTTCATTGCTGTAAGCATAGCCCCAAACATTTCGTATAGAGAATAAAAGACATCCTATCATGACTGCCTCCAGAATTGTCATAAAGAACACTACATGCACTGCTAAGCGGGCAGCATGTGAGCGTCCAGCTCCTAGTTCATTTGAAACTCGTGTACTGCAATGGAAACATTATGAAAATTTTTGATTGAAAATGATTTGGATTAAATATTTGATGATCTAATATCCTAAATTTTTTTCCTTGAATAGGTTAAACAACTAGCAGAAATAGTAGAAATTTACCTTACAGCAGCACTAAAACCAAACGGAATCATATATGCTAGAGAAGAAGTGTTAAGGCTGCAAAATATCAAACTAGATCAGATAAAAATGAAGTAGATGCAATAAAATGCCCTTATTAAGATTCATTTATAATTAAACTTCTTATATCACACTTCACAATTAAAATTCTCACATTACACATACATACCAGATTGTAAGAACTGATGTCTCAAGTTTTGGATTGGGCAATAGACCTGACAAGAGAATAAGTATTTCAAAGGACCACCACTGCAAGCTGTTGACAACCATAGAATAGTGAACTGACAAAATAAATTTTAAAAAATATTCTAGTATAATCTACCATGAATTATTAACAATTTGCAGTATAGTATGATGAACAATAATGGATCTGGCCTATTTGACAAATTGCTCTTAGCGTGCAAAGAAATTTGAATAGTACATGGGTAAGTTGGACCAAATCTTGCAGCTAAGAGATTAAAGTAGTATACCAGATCATCAGTGAAGATGGAATGGCAAGCTTGAGAAAATGTTTAATATCATGCAACGCCTCCCTTGTAAAGGATGTCCATGTCCTCTTGCATGCAGGTGAAATTTTAATATATAGTAAAAGAAGTGCCACATTGGCCCAGTTGGAAATGCTGTTTGCCAAGGCAGCCCCTTTATTACCTAATCCACTTTTAAATACCAGAGCCCAGCACAGGGGAACATGGCAACACAAAGTAATTGCAGAGGATAGCATCATGGGAAAGACAATGCTTTGTGACTGGAGAAATCTTACAAGGGGTTGAAGAGCTGCATAAGCAAACAGACTGGGAATCATCCATCTGGCGAATTTCCCTGCTTCAAAAGCTATTAAAGGGTCCTGCCCAAGTGCAATTAGAATTTTGCCGATGTATGCCCACAGCACCGCCAGCGGTATGCTCACACACCAAAGGACAAAAACTGCTCTCTGCAAATGAATCCCGAGTAGATGGTATTGCTTTGCCCCATAGGCCTGTCCACATAGTGTTTCCAATGCACTTCCCATTCCCATCTGTACAGAAAGAAGAGAAAGACAGTTGGTCTTCCATGCAACAACATTGCATTCATGACTTCTAAACAAACATAAATCTTCACTTTTCTGAATAGATTGCCTATAGTAGACTTCAAAACTCTACAAAAAGAAGTGAAACATGATAACTTTTGAAAATATCTGTAAGGCCAATTCAGTGTGGCAGGTATGTAGACCGAATCAAGTTACATTTTTATTAGTTTTTCCCAAAAGCTTTTCAAAAATTCATCGTGCAAGGAAAAAATTGATTTCGTTTAATTTGTTTATTTATTTCGCTTTATAGCAATATATTACATTCATGAAAGCAGATTACCCACCTCTAGATAACTTCTGTTCTGACGCCAAGTGGGCATCTACAAGATAAATTTTGATTTTTGTTTTACAACGCTTAGAGCTCAGGTTCAAAGGTCCAATACAGGATCAGAATTAGTAACGATATTTGTATCTGCTGGGCAACCATAGTTGAAAAGAAGGTTAATTTAATGAATCATTTAGGAGGTATTGATAAATTTCTTAGAACTTGCAGCCCAAACTATTGAAAACAGAAATAGGATGTATATTTAGCACCTGGGTAAAGACTAACTACAAGAACATCAAAAGCCTGCCATATGATTTGAGTCTGTACTTGGGATCTTATCAAATTTTTTTAAGCACATAATGTTTCAACAGTGCATTATCAAAATAACATTTCAGTCTGCAGTTTCAGATCCATTTGGTGGAGTCTTCAATGGAAGAATAAACCTTTAGCCCTTTTACAGGGTGCTCAGCTAGAAAATGGAATAGTAGAGGGATTAGTACCTTTGATGATATTTTGAACGATGGTTATCTCAAAGATTGGCAAGATATCAGTAATACATTTGGTCTCCCTCATTCTCAGAGGACATTTTCTGTCCTTAAGAAAGCATGTTCTAAATTACAATTTCCCATCAAGCTCAAGTTTAACACTGAAGTTTATGATAATAGAAAATGGGATGATGGTTCTTCCTTGCTCAAAATTGGTACTAGAAGAATTTATGATATGATGACTAACTCCCAAGGGGTCACTAGTTTTGCCAATGACTGTTGGAACTTAAAGCTTAACCATAACCAGTCGTCAAAAAATTTCAAGTCCTGTTGGTCTAATGTCTTAGAGCCTAAAAAATCTTGTTTTAAGTGGTTATTGTTGGTCAAAAAGCTTGCTGTTGGCACTAACTATTTCATTTCTGACCCTGTTAAGAAGCTCTGTATCATCTGCAAGCTCCCTGAGTCTGTTGAACACCTGTTTTTTTCCTGTAATTTTGTCAATAGTATCTAATGCTTGCTTTTTTCTGGTCTTAAAAGTTGGGATAGAAAAAGTAGCATTACAAGGCAAGAAGTTTTATTTGGCTATGTGGAGGGTTTGAAATCTGTTTATAACCAATTTTGGTTTATTCTGACCACTGAGATTTTTTGGAATTTGTGGAAATTAAGAAATGAAGAGATCTTTCAGGAGGAGAGATCTTACTGAGTCTCCAAAAAGACTCATCTTTCACAATGTTGCCATGCAGGTTCAGATTATTCTTGAGATTTCTAAAGACAAATTTCTTAAACTAATGGATGATGGCCAAACATGCTGGAAGAGGTCTGAGATTATAACCGCCAAGTTCTGGCCCCATGATACCAGGAAGATAGATGACCAGTTTCTTAAGCAATATATGAAATTTCAAGAGAGATACAATAAAAACTTTACAGTCAGCATTTCCGAGGAGCTTGGTCACCATTTTCCCAAATCCACTTAACTTGCAATCCCATTGCAAATCCTGTAAGAAAGTATTGTGCCTGATGAACCGCTTATTATCAGAGCTACCTGCTTCAGCGGTGCACCATTATGAAATATTTACTTAGTTGCAGGACAAAAAAAAGTTATCAAATATAGGTTGCAGGGGATGTCTAATCTATAAAACAGAGCAATTTGATGTCTTATGATCTACGGAATCGTGTATATTAGGATTCGGTGAAACCAAGCACTTAAGGACACCAGTCACCCTGGAAATAAAAGAGTCCAGATTCTCGGATGATGGTTTAATTCTTAGATCTTTCTAATGCTTTTTCCTTTTTGGGAATTTAAGAAGGAAAAGAATCTCAGGAAAGTATTCAAACTATAAACTCTTACAACAAAAGCAAACCAAAGCAAAGAAAGGTTTTTTTTAATTATACCAGCACACTGAAGCCGGTGACAGAGGCAATGGAAGTGGCAATAGATGCACTTGCGAGAGCAAGCTCCCCCAAATGCCCTACAAGCATAACAGATATCACCTGCACACTAAATTGTAACAAACTCACTGACATCATTGGCCCTGCTATCCAGCATTGTTTTCTTACTTCCTCCCATACTAAAGCGCTACTGCACTTCACTTCATCCTGCTCATCTCCAAATACAAGTGTTTCTTCCTTGGCTATAAGTGGCTCCAGCACATCACTCTCATGCCCATGGCTATGAATTGAATCACCTCTCTCCATGGTTGATCGGATGGAAGAATTACATTCAACCAACTTATAAGCTGGATTGTATCTTTATACCATAACAATATTGGATCGCCTTTCTGTAGCAGAAAGATTTAAAATAAACTAATCTCCCACCTTATATCACAGTTTTTAAATTCTGTTTTGCTCGTGGTGGTAAGGGTATCAAAATCTAAATTTATTTCCAACCACAGTTATTTATCTGTTGTGTGGCATACAATACGATTTCCAACAAGCTGCCTTGTGAGTTATATGATCACGAGACGACCGACGGAGATATAGTATGCACTAAAATACACCAGTTTGAGATGCTTTCTTTTGTTTATGCTAGCAGCACCTTCGCTAGAACTTTTTTTTAATTTTACTACAAATTCTATTACCTTAATAATATAATATTAACAAGTACCATGTAGCCGAATTAATCAATAGATGAGCTATGACAATGCCATTCTGATAATACTTTGAAATCAAAGACATAAGGTGGCTTAGGGCTAGATTCTTGCAAGCCGAATGCATGGCAATTTTAGCGGGACTATGGAGATTACAATTGTTAGGGCTGAGCTTCACAGACACAACCATGAATAACATAGCTGAAATTGAGTTTGTTCCCTAGGATAAATATTTGTTAAATATTGATGACCAAGTGATTTCTTAGTAGAGTTAATAGATTGTTTAGTTGATTTTTGAATGATTGAAAGTATAGTTGATAATAACTTATTAAAGCACTAGCAAAGATAAATTGTTATGGTAGTCTAGGACGAAGTTTATGAGAGCAACATGTTTATGTGGCTCCTATGAGTGGTGCCAATGTTGTCACAAATTTAATGTCATATGAATTAGTCACAAAAGAACTAGTAAAAAATTACATTGTGAAAGTTCATGTATTAAATAACTTAATATTAGTATATAAAACAAAATTTACATGAACAAAAGTGAACAATAAATTGTGAAATTTATAATGACCATATTCTATATTGAGTATAATCCATTATAACTAAAGTTATAATTGACAATTTTTAATTGTTAAATTAAACCTGAGTGTATTAATTTATTGATAATACAAACCATAGGACATTTTATTGTCATTGCATTATTGCGCTAAATGAGGGGTGAACAAGATCTCCACACAACAGAATATCCAAGTCGTCATATGAAGTTGCATCAACAAATGGTGGGCATATTTGGAACATGGCCAATACCAAGAAGTGTTGGTAGATGCCAAGAAATAGTGTGAGCTCAATCCTTTGGAATGCCATGGACATGAATTCAAACATCAATGTATTTAATTTGTAGTGCATGTTTTATGAAAATAATATTTATTAATTTGACAAATGCAATACAACATACTTTTAAAAGTATAATAGTAAAAAGTGAAAAAAGATGAGGAAGGTTGGACACCACATGTCATCACCAAAGTCCCTGCTAATTGGTTGTAAACATAAGCCACATACTAAAAATTGAGTTTGCTATCCAAAGAAAATTTCCCCAACAATAAGAACAGTTGTCAATTATCTAGTGTGGGAGAAGTATTGATGATTGGTTGACAAAAGAAGAAGCTCTTATTTGCTGAATAATATATTAATTTCTATAGGAAATGCACAAATTACACAAGGAATAGTCATTAAGAGTGCAACTAAAAGTGGTTTGACCTAGGAGAAACCATTCACCTATCAAGTCAACAAACTCCTAAATAGTGCCCCTAGATACCACCTTGACAAAATCAGCCATTAAGATGGTGGAAGCAAAATAGGTTTTCAAGCATGCATTCATATATATTGATTTCATGAATCAAGTATAAGTTTTATGTGTTAAATTGAACCCATGCTCCTTAAGATCAACCTCCTGGCACTCAAGATTGAACCAAAGAGATTTTGGACACTATATAGTCCCTAACACATTCATTAATGTGAGAACATTAATTTCTATACAATAGTTTGGACACTATATAGTCCCTAACACATTCATTAGTGTGAGGACATTAATTTCTATACAATGGCAAATAGACTTGACATAAAATCACTAGTATTTCTTTAATATCAATTCTAAAACTAAATCGATTGCATTTAATTTTCATAGACTAATTGTTATTTGATTACATCTATTTAAGTTTTAGTGACTTAATTCTTATGCTTTTTAAATGGAATACTTCAGTATATTAGAACACAATACGTGTTGAATATTAAAGGAGACAAACCAGTCACGCCAAGCCTGTGGGCTTTCAAGTAGGCGATATCTTCTCGCAGTCTAAAACTGTAAAACTGTTAAATTATGGGCTTAAAATCAAAGTAAAAATGTAAATGACTTCCCTTGTTTGAAGAACGAGGAGATATTTTAGATGCTTTATTGACATCTTTTCCAGGGTCACTTTCATTAAGCTTTCAAAGCACAGCTAATTAATACGACTGGACAAAAACACCATTATTTTTTCTCATCAGAGTAGCGCTAATGGCCGGCTGAAAACGGTGTAGTGGGAATGGGGACAACTTTGAAAGCAACAGTCAGACAGGTACGCCCCACATTCTTGTAATTATTCCTATTTATTTTTTCAAAGCTTGTCTTTATTAGTATTTATGGTGGAGGAACTCTTGTATTTCATATTCAAAATTTTCAGTAAGTTTGTCCAAAAAAAAATGATTGCGTATTAGATTTTACTTGGTATTCTTTGTTAATGGATGCAAACATTGAATGTGATAATGACTTTAGGTCATACCTAAAATCAAATTGAATATCCTTATAGTGAAAGATCAAATTATTTTTCCAGCATGTTGAAAAAATAATTCACTGGAGTTTTGTTTTCAACATGTTGAAATGGTTGGGATTTGGTCCCAAAATCTGCTCTCATGTCAATATGTTATTTCAAGATGCCAATGCTCAAATTATTATTAATAACTTGATGACAGATTCATTTCCTTTATAGAGATCTATTAGACAGAGATGTCCTTTGGCTCTTTTTCTCTATGTTCTTACAGCGGACGCTTTGGGTTATCTGCTTCAAAAAGCCAATCAAATGAAGCTTATTTCAGGAATATCTATCCCTAATAACTCAATTATCATTAATTCACATTACACTGATGACAACTTGTTTTATTTTACAAAATTCTGAAAAGGACATTACTAATGCCATGTACATTTTAGAGTTATATTGTGTTGTTTCAAGATCTAAATCACATCATAAAATTGAGTTCTTGATGATCCAAACTGTGCATATCCCACAATGGATACCCCGATACTTGAGACAAATCAAACATAGAGAGATTTCTAGGTACCTTGGGATGTCTTTTGGTTTAGGTGTATCCCTCTAGGATTTGTGGAATTAGTTTCTTGACAGAATTAAAAAGAAACTTTTCGGTTGGGGGAATAAATTTCTCTCCTTGGTAGGAAAAATTCAAGTTGCTAACAAACTTTTCATTGCAACCCATGTTTATTATTCTTCATGTTGGATGCCCTCCAAGAAAGGTTATGATGACTTGAGTAAAATTATTTGACAATTTCTTTGAGCCAAGTGGGATGGCAGTGCTAGTTTTATCTCCACATCATTAAATCACTGCATTCAACCCAAGAGTAAAGGAGGTCTTGGTATTATAGATCCAAAGACATAGGGGGTTTGTTTAACTTCTAAATGGATAATGGGAGTTGTCATAAGTGAAGAACCATGGAAAAATTTAATTTGGCATCGAATTAGTTATGCTGTTGTAAAAGGTAAATGGCAACAAGTTGGTTGGCTGGACAAAATTCTTCTTGTTGGACTTACTTTTCAATTAAGGCTTCACCTCCCCTTATATCTATCTAGAAAGCTTGGAAACACACCTGTCGATTTTTAAAGTGGCGAGAAGCCTATTTATAACATGGGTTCAGTTTTGCCTTCTCATCCATTTGGTGGAATAAGCATATACTCTATCAAGGTCAGCCCCTTGCAATAAGTTTCCCTAAATAGACATATTCCCTTTTTAAAAAAGGTGTCTATAATGTTGGTGACCTCTGGGATTTTTTTTCATTGAGATTGTTACCTTGGCAGGTACTTAAAACTTGCTTTGGTCTGAGCAAAAAATATGAACTTTTTACTATCTTTGTGCAGTCCTTGGTACCACTGGACCTATCTATGAAGCTATGTACCCCCACGAAATGTAGTTTTTTTAAAGATTGGTGTTGGCTATCAGCATATCCACTTACTTGTTTCCTTTTAAAAAAGATATATCATTAGCTGCTTCCCAATCTGCCTCTAAAGTCACAATTGAGTTCTAAGTGGAATTGTAGATTTAGTGAAAAATTTCGGTCAAAGTTAAGTTCTCAAGTTTGGAAATCTAAGATTGACTCTAATGCTTAATTGATGAAATGGAAAATACAGAGTTGTAAACTTCCCCTTGGGAATAGGTTAAAGTGCATCATGATTCAATCTGTTTTTTGTCCTTTTTGTCAAAAGCCTAAAAATATGAAACATGTTTTTTGGGGTTGTTCACATGCTAAAAAACAATGGGAGGCTATATTTAATGATTTAACTATTATTTTTGAACATAAATTGAATTGGAAAGAGGCCTTAATGGGTGTGGGTTTGCATTATAATGTGATAACTAATGTAGTTAGATAGACTATTCTTTTGCATATTTGGAAATCTAGGTGTAAAGCAGTGTTTGATAACTATAATCATCACCAGGAAACTGAGTTTTTAAAGATTTACGTTGATATCTTCTTTCATCTTGTTTCCTTATTTTTGTAGCTTACAGGGGATAAAAACTTGAAGATGGTCCCATAAATATGTCAAATCAAACAACAAATTAAACAACTTTTGAACAAGAAGGGTTCTTATGGTTCTTAGGGGTTGAGGCCTATTTTGAAGGCTTATGATGACTGAGATCTTATATTTCTATTCTGCTAGATTGGTGTTCTTCAACTTCACAAGGATTGTTTGGAGGTTGCATTTGGATGGGGTTGGTTGCTAGTAGTGATGGATATTCATGTTCCTGATAGGTCTCTTTTCCTCAGGCTGTTTTTTGGTTCATGATGTTTGGAAATTGTTTACAGGATAAGATTTTGTCTAGTAGTGTGTTCTTCTCTTTGTTCAATTTCACAGCTCATGAAGGACAATTCTTTTACAATGTTGTGGTTGCTTGGGATCCTTCTTCAATCTCAGTTGTTTCATGGTTGGTTTTCATGGTCTACTCTATGTTGCATGGTGTCCTTGGTTCTACTATTGATTTCTTCTATTTCTATTTGTGGGCTACTAGCCATTTGCTTCTGTTTGCCATGTGGAAACAACACTTTGTATTATATCTGTTGGTTCATTTTGTATATGTTGTGTAGTTAGTATATGCTGTGTAGTTTGTATATGCTGTGTATTTTTGTTTTGCTACAATTTAGTCTGTGGCTGGGGTTCTTTCTTCTATTCTTTCTATAGCAATCTTTGACTACATTTTTATTTTGTAATTTGCTTTCATCAATACAAAAAAAGATCAAATTATTTGTATATTTGGATAGCCAAAATCAAATCAAATCAATTATAACTTGTAAAAACTAAATGATATTAATTTCAAGCATGGGGAGATAAGGTATAGAAAAGACATTCATTATCTATATGTCCAAGTAAGTCTTGAATGTGCATAGTCAATAACAAAATTACTACTATCATACATGAAATGAAATAGAAGTTAATCAATATCTATGAAAAATAGTAACAACCTTGTCACAAATAGCATAACTTTAGAAAAGATGATTTAGATTGATTTTGTTTTTGTTTTACATGTGCTACCTCCTAGAATCACCTATTCGTCCATCATGAATTTTTGTTTTTATATATGTCTACAAGGGGATTTTGCTTTACAATTCTAGCAATTTTGTAAAGGTTTTTAAACAAATCCATGTTCTACATATCCCACAATCATTGCACTAATCAAGAATAGATCTCTTTGAAGTGTTCTATCAAACAGGTAACATGTCTTGTCTTCTCAAATGGTAAGGGTTTGAACTAATTTTTATCAATCTATTCCTAGGAAAGCATATAAAAGTGTTTGTTAAATTATTCATGGTTTATGTGCTAGGAGCTATGAAGAAATTTGGCATGACATGATGGTAGGATTGTAGGAAATTTTTGTATATATATGTATCCATTAACTATATTCAAGTATGGTGGATTTTTCTTTTTGATATTAGTTTTTGGAATAGATGGACTTTGCATTACACTCGGTGTCTTCTGCTTTGCATTAAGATCTGACCAAATATAGGAAACATTTTCTATGATTAGAGGGTGTGGCTAGGATTCTCACATGCATAATTGTCCACCAAAACCATTTTGTCAAGTAAAAAAAACATCATATGATCTTGAAATTGAGATTTACCCAATCTATTAGCTTCTCTATACTATGTGTACTCAAATATTACTTATACAATACCATTTTTTGTGTTTAACAAGTTTGATAGCTACAATTTGACTTACCATGGTTTGAAACTTGTTTGAAAGATGCTACAAATTAAAGAAGTGCTCTAAAGATGCTTTAATAAACCTATCATGTAAAAGATAAAGCAGGAAAGTTAGGTACGCTATCTTTGTATAATTCAACATTGCTTTCAATAGTATTTGTAGGTGCATATTGTTCAGAAAGCTTCTAGACATAAGCACTTCATCAAACTTATCGATTCTAGTCATATTCTTGTAAAACATAGCAAAATGATTGTTGTTTTGTTGATTTGCTAGGTCTAAATCCTCACGGTGAGGATTCTTATGTTGCTACTACTTTCATCCATTCTCTTCATCACTATGCATGTCCATATTCTATTGGGAAGTAATCCCCAAATGCACAACCACACCCACACCTTCTATCTTCTTTAGTTTGAACTCAAAGGTACTCCCCTACTTATGTACTTGCTAAAACATCTCCTCAAACTAAACATATTTTACATACATGTCTATGAGGGCATTTGAAACATGAACATCTAACAAAAGGCCCACACTCTTTATGGTCGAGGCAGAGAGGATGTTCACAAAGGTTATGGAATTTGGATTGGTTTATTTACTCCCCATGCCGATGCTCCAACATTTACAGGCATGACTACTATTGTTGAAAACCTCCATACATTATTTCCAAACATCTCAGGTTTAATGAAATTATTTTCCATCTTTTGTTATTTTATCTTCTTACATCCTCTCTAGACTATCATTTCCCCTGATCTCCAACATAGGGATTTATCTCTTACATCTTTGAGTCAAATATTGTTGATGGCCAAGCATGAGATTCATGGTCAGCTATAGTAAGGGCAAACATGGAAAGGTAGCAAGGCTTCTAATATTTTATACTAGGAAAACACTTGTTTTGAGTTGTTCTCACTTGGTAGAAAGCAAGAAAAGACTATTCAAGAATCAAAGTACAATGAATTGGGATTCTCAATTCAACAGTTTCAAAATGGATTTTATAGCACTATTTCCTTTTTGGTCCAACTTGATAATTTTTTTCTTGATGTTTCTTTAGGTATTTTATCAAATGCTTTAGTGCCTTGTCTCTGCCTTCATGTTTTACATAGATGTTTGTCAATTTTCTTTATTTTTCTATGCTTTGATGTAATTCCACACCTCGATCCATGATTCTTATTTTTATAGGGGTTGTGAGAATTCTACCAACATGAGAACAAATCTCTTTAAGGCATTCTATAAAATAGTTCATATGCCTTGGCTATGCTTGCACATTTTACATACATGTCTATGAGGGCAATTGAAACTTTAACATGTGACAAAAATTCCCTGCTCTTTATGGCCGAGGCAAAGAGGATGCTAGCAAAGGTTGTGGATGTTTCTCTATCAGTTTTAGGAAATCATGTAAGGTTGCCCCAATTAGTATGAATGATGCCTCTAGAGCGTACTTTCAACTTTTGCTCACTACTCAAACTAATAGTAGTTTTCTAGATTTATGGTTGTGTTAGATCTACCCTTCTTGTGCACATGAGATTTGCTTCTATGTAGGTATTGTTTACAACTAATCAAAGAGTAACCATATTAAGAGCCCAAGCTAGCTCCATGTTCTCTATGAGGTGTGCCCCAACATCTAAAATAACATTCTAGTCAAATGGGATGAGCTTAATTGGTAAATTATCAAGGGATTTCATAATGGAGACAAGATGAAATTATTCTACTTTGAATCTATATCCAACAATTTTGTAACTTCATTCATTTGGCCATTGGTTGTCTTTGCTTTCTAATATCTGAATAGGATAGTTGCACTTGAATTACATGAAGTAGTGTTTAGTGATTTAATCATTCAATAGAGTAATTTCAATAGTTATATTTATTTCTATGTCAATTGCAATTCTAAATTCATTTCTGTGTTAATCACAGTATCTTTATAGTTATTTTGATGTTTGCTCTTTCTCTTCTTAATCATACTTATGTATTTGTAATTGACACTCACAACAAATGATATGATGGCTGACCCTCTTTACAATGATATTTTGTTGTGGGGCTTTGTCATTCTAATAATTGGTGTACTCATATTCCATGTAGCTATCTATTTCATTCATACCATCTGCATCTTACTCGTCTTGTTGTACTACTCCACATTTCATTAACTACTCATTGCATATCATCTCTTCTCCCTTTCTTCTTTCATAACTCTTAAGATTGAGAAGAGATCATTGTAGAAGTCAAGGAAGAATTGATAAGAGCATTGTAGTTTGGTGTAATAAGAGATATTCAAAATATTGCAAGCAAAGAACAAGTTTCAATTTGATCAAGGTATCTCAAACATGTGACATTGCCTTAATCATGAGAGTATTCATGTTAACAATCAATCTTTTATAATAAGCTAGTTGTTCTCAACAAAAAGTGCTAAGAAGGTTTATTTGCTACAGCATATCTTTTGCAAGATATCAAAATAATGAATGGATTGATTAAGCAACAATAGTTGTGTAGATTGGTTAGAATTGACAATGACATAAAAAAATAGATTATAAGATGATAGAGAAATTGCTAAAGAAACCCAAGTATCAAGACTGTGGGAAAAATAATCCAATAGTTGTAGATTGGACCACCCGGCCTAGGAACTTCAAAATTTCAAGAAAGGAAGGAAGATACATAGGTGTTAGAAAACATGCAAATGTGCATTATTGTTGTAACCATAACCAATGTAAATGCTAGGGACCTTTGATACAATAGAAGATCATGCATATGCTTATGATAAGGCAACTATATCCATGAACAGCATCAATGCCATGATCAATTTCTCATACAACAATTTAGAGGCATGCAATCTCATTCCAACCAGCGTATTGTTCCCCTATCCACTTTTCATTCTACCTCCAAAACAAAACTTGTTTATGTTCAACCCACTAATTCCTTGCAATCAAAGTCTAAAGACTCAAGAGAAAGTGAAAATGGTAGGAAAAACATGTACCTCAATGCTATCAAATCTAAACATTCCATGAATGTAGGTAAATATAGAGGTGTTAGACAACACCCATGGGGTCATTATAGTGCATAAATATTGGACCCAAACTCCAAGCAATGTCTATGACTTGGAACATTTGATAGAGCAAAGGAGGTTGGATATGCTTAAGATATTGCAGCCATATCAATGAGTGGTAGCAAAGGAATTACAAATTTTATTCATATGAGTTTAAATCCATGTAAGTTCATTTCTAATCAATTGATTCTTCCTTTCCCTACTTTCATGTCTTGCTCCAAATTTAATGCAGACTGACCCTATCAACATCTTGCAATATGCTTTCTCTGATTATACATGCAATAATTTAAACATGGAACATTCTGCAATAGAAGCTGAAATGTACAACTTTGGTGGCTTAGTCACAAACAATTCCATGCAATCTTCAACAAGAATGATAGACAATAATCATCAATTTTTTGGAAGTTCTTCAAGCAATTTGCAACTACATGTCTCTCTTCCTAGAGGTAGTACCAACACCAACACCAACATTGACATTGAAAGATCTTCACAAGAAGATCCATCAACTAGTTCTAGTCATAATTCTAAATGGTTATTTTCATTTTCATAGCCCTCCTCCATCTTTATTGTCTAGTCTTCTTTTCACAATAACAACATTACTAATACAAAATCAGGTTTTTCAGATCAAGTAATCTAGAAGATCCTTTCTCAATAGCAACAACTACAATTGGATAAATATGGCATGCATGTTGGTCACCATCAATGGTCCAGTCCTCTCTTAATAAACTAGGTATTGACCTTCAACAAATTTTGCAAAAAAAAAATTCAAAGATAGCTAATATGGGAACTTGAAAAGAATTATGCCACATTGAACAATATTGCCTTATTATCTACTTCTATTTTATTTATCAATATTTCTACCTTGGAAGCACAAATATATGACATATTGCACCATGATGTTTTAATACAAAGCAATGGTTAATGTTTGCAAACTAAATGCTCTCTATAACTAAACATTACAATGTCTCATTCCAATACATTCATACATTCATTCTAATACCCCAATGCCAATATTGAACTCCTGAGATTGGTAGATACTGACATCCATCTCCTACATACAACTATCGAAAGACACACTAGTAATGGCATTTGTCACTTGCATGCCACTAGTGAAAGCCCCTCTATACCCTAAGAAATTGGGTAGTTCCTGGTATCTATCACCTACATGCTATTGGTGAAATCCTACTAACCCTATAATACATTCGTATAACTCTTTAGGAAGAGCACGTTCCTTGACTGCTGTCAAGTTGAAGCAATAATAAGATTATCTATAAGTGATTCATAGGACTTATAATGTTGATCATCACCATAGAAGGAGTAGAACAAGCTATGTTATAGGATGCATTGCATACCACCTACCTATGCTCTCATAGAGCCCTTACTCCAACCGTCAAGTGATGCCAAGAAGTCAGCTTCTGTATCAAACTTGGTTTAGCATTCTGACATTTAAAAGGTATAAGAATATTGATCTACAACAAATTGTCATAGGGGTTTACATCTTAAACTAGTTAATTTGGTTACAATTACCATATATGAATCCATAAACCTATACACATGGTCTTATAGGTATTGGGATTAAAACTACCAAGTACAAGTAACACAATGCACCCATAGGAGATAGGACACATATACATAACAAAACAACTCATAGAGTAATCCCAAAGGCCAATCACAATATTCCATTATTACATGAAAACACAATATTTATTAGACATAAATTCAACCCATGCTAAATTAATATTATACAACATTCTACTTTTGAGTACATAACATGTACATACATTATCAATCATAAAACTTTGCATAAAATTATCCACCAAACAAATATAAATCTAAACACCATACCATGTTTGGTAATACTTACTGTTACTTGCCCACATAGGCAAAAATAATCTTGAATTCCATCCTAACTCAACATAAATCTAGGAACATTTTTAGAGGAAATAGATCAACCACACATATTAAGAGTTGTTCACACCATTAGATCATAATGGCTTAATTCAACATCATCAGTAAAATGCTAGGTTAGCAAGCTTCAATAAATCATTCATTACCCTAACATGGCCAAGTTAATCATATCATTATTTCATATAGGAATAGACCTCTCTAGGGTCTTGAGGCTAACATATATCTTCTGATACTTTTTATTGAACTTGGACATAATGCAATAGTGTTCAACACACTTAACTTTTGTTATAGAGAAAAAATTTTACCCTTGTTAGTTGGGATCTATTTTAACACCTTTTGAACATTAAACGATAAAATATCGATCCTGTTAAATAAACCTGATAGAATAAACTTAGGACTGGCCTAAGACCATGACATCATACATTCCCTAGAGTTTGTGGGGCTAAAGGACTAGGGTACTCAATTGCCCTGGTCCCAGATGGGTCTTTTAGCCCCTCTCTTGTGGTGTCAGCTTAGAACACCTCCTTAGCTTGTACATGTCAACCCCATTTGGTTTGATTCGTCATTTGTGAGTGGGAATGCATATATAAAGGAGTTTTGTTATTCATTTTACACCTAGAGAGATGACTACTTTCTTATCAAGAGAACAACTAGAATTGCTTACATTATTGATCTTCTATGCTCTAGTGCTCTTCATGCTTAGAATTGCTATCTACTAGTGGATGTTATGAAGTTTGTTTGTAGGTCTTGAAGGAATTTTCAAACCTTCTCCATCACTCTCCGTGTTCGTGCATGCTCTTGAGCATCTACTCCAACTATGGTTTCACATCTTGTGGTACTCTTCATCATTTTCATTCATACTTTCATCATTTATTGCAAATCTAGCCTCTGCCCTCATAGGGCACACACTATTGGGTTTAATCATTTCTATAGTGGAGGTGGAAACACCAACATGGGGTTTGACTAAGGCAAGCCCCTAAACATAACACAACCCTTTCCTCTTTTCTTGTGTGCAGGTTGAAGATACAGGTTTCAAAGGACAAGATCCAAGAAGAAGAAAGGGTTTGTAGGTACAGGTCTAGTGAAACTTATAGATTCTATGAAACCCTAATTATGGTCTAGGATGCCTGAGCACCCTGGTCCTTTGGTGCCTCTAAGTCTGGATCTAGGTTCTGCTCTGCCTCCTGATCTCTACTGTACTTTTAGATTTCTGATATTTGTTTCTGACAATTAGTTATTAACAGATCTTTGTCAAATAAGGTTTAGTCATTTGCCCTAGTTTTCTTGCTAAAGCTCAATTGAATTTGGTTCATGCTCCTCTATACAACAAAAGAATAGAACCCCTGTGTTAGAAATGAACGTGCAAACCACACAACGAAAATATGATTCAAACCTTATTAATATCTTCTAAATAATGTAGAATCAATGGAGATTGCAATAGAAATAAAACCTACTAAACAAAATAACATGCATTAAGAACTAAACACATAACACAGTATGTAACGTGGAGAAAAATCTTTCGGGTAAAAAACTCCACTAAGAAAAGAGGCTCCAAGTTGTATTATCTTCAAATATGATATTACAATACATGCACTTCTTCTTCTTCAACCTTCGATCTAGCAGCGCCTGTTACTCTCAACTCTGCTAAAAACGTAGTACAAATATCATTATAAAAGGGGGTTGCCTTCTAGGGTAAAAAAATAACATAATATCGATCGTTAGATCTATGACCTAATGACGAATAGTCTAGATTTAATATGATAAAATATAAATAAAATGTGGTTTTAGGGGCACTTGTAACATCCATATCTGATTTTGACTTGAAAACTAGGTTTTAACATAGGTATTTTTTTTTTCTTTCTATGTAATCAATTACAACAGAACTTAACTACTATCAAGTATAACATTTTTCACTTTAACAATAAACATGATTTCATTTTTCACAAAGCTGAAAGAAATGATAAATCATAAACATTTTATTTTCTCACAATTTGAAATTTTCTTGAAACAAATACAATATTGGAAACATACCATTATCATGCATCTCAATTGTCGACCCATCACATTCAAGACTTGGCAATCCTCAATATTTGGAAGAGAAAGTATCTTCAAGGAGCTTAACCTCCAACCACAGACCGTCGGTCTCCCGCACTCCTTCCTAACTGGAAGTGGCCCTACCCTACTCAAGAGGATAGACTTAGGATAACCATCGGTGTTTGCCATCTGAGCTCTGGTGTTGTAACTTACGTATCTTGTTATCATGTAGATCCCTAGATACCCTCTAGTCATGCACGACTCTCCACAAGAAATACCATCCAGTCACAGTGAACATTCAATGCACTTGAGGATCGTGTATTACCTTGGCCAAAGGATTTGTTTTTAAATAGCATTGTATGAACGCATGAATATAGTTCACCCACCCTACTCGACTTGAACTAATTGCAATCCTACAGTGTTCCTATTATAAGGTTTGTATAAATGTTGACCTCGATGATCTCAAGGTATTTGGATTTCCTCATGCAATAGCACATGGCGCAAATATTTACTCTATTCTCGAGTTTATGGATTCATCTCCATTTACACGTTGTACAATGGGTTTTCTATTTCATTGTTTATATGGATAGCATTTGTAATGCAATTCATAATCCCATAATCATAAAAAAAAACATCGTTTAATAATACCCACTCCTAAGTGGTTTCAACTTGGCTATTCGGTTCCCATATGTTTCTACAACATACTCAAGTATATAATTCAATTTCCTGTAAGCCCAGAATTTAAAGTTTTAGACTCATAAGGGTCTACAAGGTAATAGCGACACAAGAATCATCGCATGCAACTTAATTAAGACACAAATTGCGGGTTTCCCAACATTATCTTTTCATTTCAAAAGCATGATGGTTTTTGACCAATACTAATACTTCAACTCTACTCCTCCTTCCAAGTCAAATGGTTTCACATGGTTCAATGAGGTAAGAGTAATATAATAAGATGTTAAAAGACTTAGAAACTAACTTTAGACACTAGAGATGATCCAACACATTTGTCGACCTCTAACTAAAGGTCTAAACCCAAAATAAGATACTAGCTCATTTCTTTTGTCGACATTCAAAGTCTTGTTTTTAGAATCTTTATCTATTTGGACAGAGAGATGTTTTTAAAATCTTATCCTTCTCTGGTTTGAGCTGGTAACACAGTCATATAGAAACAACTCATTGCACACATCCTTACCGACACCTAGTAAAATCTCGTTCACAACTTGCATTATGCATATATCAGCATTGGTGTATAAATACATTTGAGAACTGTGTTCTATGATTATTATGGTCTGTTTCATGATATTTAATGATATCATTTCCTAAGAAGGTAGCATGGTTTCCTTTTCTGAGAAGGTAACAATAATACACATTCCTTGTAAACAACCCACATTCTGAGCTTACATTAAGATGAAGCTATTTGCATATCCTTTTCATTGTATGATCTTATACTAGTTTAATCCTCTACACCACTGCCTAGCAATATAACACATAGGCTGTCTAACATTCATAACTACGTTGAATCATGAAAGAAACTGAGGCTTACACTATCATTATCATCTATGTTGTATGATTCCTACACTTTCATTGCAGAATAAGACACACATATCAATCATAGACTATGTAAAGTGGGAGAATAGGAACCTGTCGATGATCTATGAGGTCTGCTGTCAATAGCTCATCCTTACCGAGCTCTTCGGCGACGTCCCCGAAAGATCTTCCTCCAACTCTAGACTCACAGCACTCTCCTCCTGTGTCCTCCTCTTGTTTTAGTATCTTAACCACTGAGAAACCAATGCTCAGGCTACGCAAAATGAAGAAGAATCAATGGCATCTCACTCCGGTTTCCCATCTCTTAACAATAGAAAGCTCATGCCTCCAAAAGTGCCTACCATGATGTGGCATGATGGTCTTTAACTCTGTCGGTTTCCATTCCCTCTAAACTGAAAACTCCTCCTCAAGCCGCACTCAGCGAACAAGATTCTTGGGCCTTATCTCACGGTTACACTTTCTTAACAACAGAAAAACCACCCACTCGACTACCCACGGCGATGGGAGATAAGGCATTAAACTACTATTGTCCCATGCCTTAACAAAAGGTGGTCGATATAACTATATGCTACCTGACTCCTTACTTGCAGCGACCACTACAAGATAGAGGCTTCTTAATGGTGACGTGGCACAACAACCTCATCCACTTTCTCCACAAGAAAACATCTAACCTTTGAAAAACCAACTAACACCACTTAGAGGGATAAAACTCTTACAAGGTGATAAATAATAAATGCACAAAGTGACTCCAAGGTCGAAAAAGAGATAAAGAATCAAGATTGACTAAAGTAAGAAAGTATGGGTTTGACTTATGATAACTCAAGTCTTAAGCTCGAAAGGAAAAGACGTATTCGCAAAGGAAGACATCTGAAATGACAGAGCTTGGGCATAAACCAACTTGACTTGACGAGAAAACTGACATCAAGCAAATTAATGAAAAAATACCTCCCGTTAACCAAGTTATGACTAAGGTGATTTTGGAATATCCTTCCAAATAACGACCAAAATAGTTATAGCTTATATCGACTTCACATTCGACTTCCGTCGATTTTCAAAAAGGAATAAATTCACAACACATGATCAACGCGTATTTACAGCAATCACGACGGATTGGGCGTAACGCAAAACAAGTTTTCTAAATCATTTGACGCACAAAAATAACTTCTTGCATCTTTCGACTATGAGACGTGATTCAAAAATCACCACAAATAGGTTTATTTATTTACCTACAAATGAAATAATAATCATCTATATAAGACGACTCGCTTTGGAGGACTTGCGACAACAACGTCGATTCCAAAATTCAACATGACGACTTACGAAAAGGTTGTTAAACCTTATCTTCAGACGTCGACATCTAGTCTCAAACTATCTTAGTCGTAAACATGACTAAATTGATGGCTTCAAGGTTTATCTACCTACTTGGCGTTTTCAGTAACAAACACCCTTGGTTAATTTCCAGAGTCTATACTCTCTCTCAAAGATACTTTCTCTTCCTGTCGAACATGGTCCACCTGTTCCTACAACAACAGTCTCACATACAATTTTTGTGGTCAAAGCACCTATATTCCAAATCAAAGCATAATATATCCAAACATCATTTTTTCCTAACAAAAAGGCGTTTTAGTTTATAATATCACATTGATCATAATCAATAGATTCTAAAATTTCATAGAACTAACTTGTCTATTTACATCACCAGTTTCCATGTCATCCACAACATATTATATAACTGAAATTTGCAAGAAAAGTAAATAGCATTATCAATTCCAAAAAGAGGGATGTAACATATCCTTCCCCTTTAAAAATCATTGTCCCTGATGATTAAGTTTATCAAGCAAAAATTAAACTTAAAACAAACTTTTTATAGTTCAACATTAATGTCTTTGAAAAGTTTAGGAAATCTTTGGTAAATGTCTTTATAGTCTTCCCAAGTGGCGCTATGCTCACCATATTGGTCCCACTGAATTTTGCATTGCAAAACTTCTCAATTACGTAAACGAAGTTTACGCATTTCGAGCACCTTGAGTGGCTCGATCACAACCACCCCAGGTTCTTGCATCTGTAAGGAATTCCAGTTAAGGATGTGGTTATTACCTACAAAATATTTCTTTAAATATGAAACATGAAAAACATTATGCATCTTGGACAAGGCTGGAGGTAGAGCAACTTTGTAGGCAACTGGATTGATAATCTCAAGAACTTCGAAAGGTCCGACATAACAAGGAGCCAATTTCAATGATTTACCAAATTTTATTGAACTCTTTTGGGGTTTCACTCGTAAAAGCACTTTCTCGCCAATAGAGAAATGTCTAGGCACTCATTTGCGATCTACATAACTCTTTTGCCTGTCATTGGCTTCTGCCAACCTCTTCCTAATCATTTTTACTTTTTCTTCCATATTAGCAAGCATTTCAGGTCCAATGCTTATCCTATCTTCCAGCTTATCCCAGCTTATAGGAGTTCTGCATTTCCTTCCATATAATGCTTCAAATGGCGCCATCTTAATGGCAGAATGATAGGAGTTGTTATAGGCAAATTCGACAAGAGGTAGATATTCCTCCCATCTGTATTGCTGATCCATGCAATACATTCTCAAGAGGTCTTCTAATACCTGATTCACTCTTTATGTTTGTCCATTAGTTTCAGGATGATAAGCAGTACTCACATTAAGTTTAGTCCCTAATGCAGAAAATAAGGTTTGCCAAAACCATGAAGTTATCCGAGCATCTCTATTAGATATAATCTTTTCAGGTACACCATGCAATCTAAAAAATTCCTGTACAAATTTCTGAGCCAAAAGATGAGCTCCATCTGTCAAATTTCCTAGTATGAAATGTGCAACCTTGGTTAGTTTATCCACAACAACCAATATTGCATCATGCCTTTCTTAGGCATTGGTAACCCCTGGACAAAATCCATACTAACAACTTGTCATTTCCATTTTGGAATATCATGTGGGTATAACAATCCAGCAGGATGTTGGTGTTCCGCCTTAACTCTCTGACACTCCAAACAACTAGCTACAAACCTTGTAGCATCGCTTTTCATTCCCTTCCAGAAATATAGCGGCTTGACATCTGCTAACAGTTTTGTTACACCAGGGTGTCCAGAGTAAGGAGCACAATGAACTTCCTTCCACACAAGGTTTCTAAGTTCTACTGAATCAGGAACGTAGATTCTTCCCTTGAATCTCATCAATCCATTCGATTCAAAATTGAATCCGTCATATCTTGGGTCCTTAGGGTTTAAGTGCAGAGCCTGTTTCACTTGTTCATAATACTCATCTCTAGATAAGTTTTGCATTACTGAATCTTTAAAGTTAGCATGTATGGAGATTATAGAAGCTATATGCCTTCTTCTGCTTAAGGCATCAGCTACCCTGTTTTCCTTGCCTTTGATATAAGAAATCTCAAAGTCATAATCTGATATTAATTCCAACCATCTCCTCTGCCTTGCATTGAGATTAGGTTGTATAAATATGTAGCGAAGACTTTGATGATCAGATTTTAGTATAAAGTCTTTCCCAACAAGTAATGCTGCCACATCTGAAGGGCGTGAATTACTGCTGCCATTTCTAAGTCATGAGGAGCGTAGTTTTGCTCATAGTTTTTCAGCTTCCTTGATTCATAGGCTACTACCCTGCCATCTTGCATAAGCACACCTCCTAATCCTTCCCCCAAGGCATCAATAATAACCTCAAAATCTCCCTCAGGATCATGACCTTTCAAAATTGGAGTGGTTGTTAATTTTTCTTTTAACAAGTCAAAAGCCTTTTAACATTCATTTGTCCAAACAAACCTTTTTCCTTTTCTTTGCAAGGAGGTAATTGGGCTAGCAATGCTTGAGAAATTCAACACAAATTTCCTATAATAACCTGCCAACCCCATAAAACTTCATACCTCTAAAACATTGGAAGGTTCAGGCCATTCCATAATAGCTTTTATTTTGGCCAGATCAACTAATATCCCATCAGCTGATATTATATGCCCCAAATACTGCACTTCTTTCTAAAAGAAGGTGCACTTTGAGAGTTTTGCATACAATTTGTGTTCTCTTAATCATTGCAAGACTATTGGAAGATGTTGTCTATGCTCCTCTTCATTTTTGGAATAAATCAGAATATCATCAATGAAAACTAGCACAAACTTATCAAGACAATCTCTGAAAACACTATTCATGAGATTCATGAAAGCAGCACCTATGCATTGGTCAATCCAAACGGCAACACCATAAACTCATAATGACCATATCTCATTCTAAATGTTGTCTTGGGAATATCTTCATCTTTCAACCTTAACTGATGGCATCCAGATCTCAAATCTATCTTAGAAAAGACTGATGCACCACGCATTTGGTCAAATAGATCATCACTACGTGGCAAGGGATACTTGTTCTTTATTGTCACCTTTATAAGCATCCTATAATCTATACACAGCCTTAGAGTTCCATCTTTCTTCTTGACAAAAATAACCGGGGCTCCCCATGGTGATACACTTGGCCTGATTAGATTCTTAGACAATAGCTCCTGCAATTGAGCTTTTAATTCCATAAGTTCAGTGGTGGTCATACGATACGGAGCTTTAGAGATTGGCTCCGATCCTGGTTTAATATCTATGCCAAAATCAAATGTTCTTTTCAGAGGCAAGTCTGGTAGCTCCTCGGGAAATACATCCCTAGAATTGCAAAGATATGGATTTTTTTCCTCAAATGTTTGTTTCTCCAAGGTTTCCTCTACTAGGTCCATTTTGACTACAAAAAGTTGACATCCCTTTCGCCTAGCCCGTTTTAGTTGTTTTGATGAAATGGATCTAATCCTTATTTCCCTTTGAATTCCTTGAAGATTTACTGAATTGCCCTTCTCATGTAGACACTCAATTATTTTATGAAAACAATCTAACTTGGTTCTTACCAAACTTCTTACGTTTCTTATCACGGTAAGCAGAGATAGATTTGATCTTCTACTCCTGCTTAATTGCTTTCTCATATACTTGATCCATTGTGCTTGGACCATGCACCTCCACCTCACCGCCAATCTGAGGATTGAGTCCCATGATGAATTTTTTTATTTAGAATCTTTCATCCTTTTGGTATTGAGGAACATACTTCAGTAGTCTAGTGAATTTTTCTGCATACTCGACCACAGATAGTTCACCTTGCCTGAGGTTTTGGAAATCTGTTAACTTCTGATCAAAATATAACTGAGGTAACCACCATTTTTGGAATAGTTCCACGAACTCATTCCATGTCACCTTCAAGGGACTTAATTCCAGCTCCATTTTCTTATTCATCCACCAAGTGGACGCTTCCCCAGAAAGCTGATATGCTCCCCATACTATTTTAGTAACCTCAGAGTAATTTTTGATCTCAAAGTATTTCTCCATCTCTGTTAACCATGCTTCTGCTGCATCTCCGGTTTTCGTTCCATCGAACTTAGGAGGGTTAACCTTCTTCATATCCTTAGATAACTCTAATGCAAGTTTATCTTTGGTTTTTCTTTGAACTTCACTGTCGTTAGGATTTTCACTTGACGTGCCATTTTCCCAATGTTTACTTTTGCTTGTATTATGTGAGTTCTCATTTTCACCCTCTGTGTTCCCAGTTTCATCCATTTTCTTTTCCAGTTTGTTCAACCTTTCCTTGGTTTCAGTAAGCATATTTAGAATCCTATCCAACTTGTTAGTGGAGTTTTCCCGAGAGTTATGACCTTCCTGATCCTCCCCCTTGTTAAACTATGATTGATCCATGATAGTTTAGTTTCTCACCTGATTAAACATATACTAATCAGTTTTATGCTTATCATATTATATATCATCAAAAGAAAACAACAATTGATCATAATCATAATTGTTCTCAAACCAAAATTTTGTCTTTATTCAATTTGCAAAATTGTTCCAACATCATTAGAGATAGACATATCTCATGTTTTTACTCAATATTATCAAGTGGGGTGTAACCTTCAGATTCATTGTCTGACACATAATCACGAGGTGTATACCCCTCAGACTCACTATCGAAAGATAGCTCAATGATCTCAGCTCTAGGTGCTATACGAGGATCCCTAGTGATCATTGGTATACTAATAGGTACATTCACAGGTATACTAACAGGTACACTATTAGGTACAATAATGGGGCAGCAGTTGATCATGATTCAAGCTACCGTTGTCGCTACCTCTAGGAGGTCTCTTCTCATTTGTTTAAGTCGTGACAAGGCATTGGCAAAGGTTTCCACATCATCAAGCCAAATGTCATTTTTGTCATTAGTTTTCTCAATGGTCTTGATCATCGCAAGCCATTTCTGCTTAGCTTGCAGATAACGTTCCTTACCCGCGAAGGATTTTCTTGTAGTTTTCTTGATGCGTACCATCTTGGCATAGTAAATCAAATCATTAGCTACCTGCATAATGTTGATTTCCTAATCAGGTTAGTGGACTCATCAGCCCTAGTGCTGAACCTAGTTAGCTCTGATGCCATATGTAACATCCATATCTGATTTTGACTTGAAAACTAGGTTTTAACATAGGTATTTTTTTTTCTTTCTATGTAATCAATTACAACAGAACTTAACTACTATCAAGTATAACATTTTTCACTTTAACAATAAACATGATTTCATTTTTCACAAAGCTGAAAGAAATGATAAATCATAAACATTTTGTTTTCTCACAATTTGAAATTTTCTTGAAACAAATACAATATTGGAAACATACCATTATCATGTATCTCGATTGTCAACCCATCACATTCAAGACTCGGCAATCCTCAATATTTGGAAGAGAAAGTATCTTCAAGGAGCTTAACCTCTAACCACAGACCGTCGATCTCCCGCACTCCTTCCTAACCAGAAGTGGCCCTACCCTACTCAAGAGGATAGACTTAGGATAACCATCGGTGTTTGCCATCTGAGCTCCGGTGTTGTAACTTACGTATCTTGTTATCATGCAGATCCCTAGATACCCTCTATTCATGTACGACTTGTTGCAAGTATGAGATAAACCAGTGTTGTCATTGATGTCAACATACTCATATTGCTTTGACAAGAAGGATTCAATGAGCAGTGT
The DNA here is from genome assembly GCA_027924645.1 of Cunninghamia lanceolata. NCBI lineage: Eukaryota > Viridiplantae > Streptophyta > Pinopsida > Cupressales > Cupressaceae > Cunninghamia > Cunninghamia lanceolata. The sequence goes on along the minus strand of BSBN01000204.1, from coordinate 134,534 downwards.
GCTGAGGATATTGAGAAAATTAGCCTCAGTCAGGAACAGTAAAGAACAGTGATGAGAAGAAGGCAAATGTACTGTATAGGATGCCAACCGGAGGCTGCGGATTAAAGGGTTTGTAGATATGAGTCTTGAGATACTTCAGTTAAGATTTTAGAGGTCTGCATGAAGATCTGAAGGAGTTGTGGTTGTCAGTGTAGAACCGGTTCCGGCAAGTATTCAGAGGTGACAGAGGATCACAAAAAGGTCCGGTGAGGTCCGGAACTGTATAATCCTAATCTGCGGATTGGAAGGAGTCTTTGGGATGTCCTTGTGATGTGCCATCTCGAGTTGTGTATGATTTGGAGGTCCGGAAGTACCTCTTGCATTGTGACAGTGGCGACAGACAGTGTTCTTGAAGTTTCAGATAAGGAGGATAAGAGATTTCAGTAAGTAAAGGAAATGCGGACGTACCTGGTCATTCAGGCAGGCTTGTGAAGGTTATTGGATCATGTAGAGGTTGTGTTGATTGGTCCGCATTGATAGTAGAGCCCGGAATTGAAGATATTCTTCCGGATGAAGTTCTTGCTCTGTTTAGCCGACCGGATGAGTTGTTCATCCTGCGAATGTTCTTATGGTGGCCGACCGGATGTGTTATTCATCTTGCGGATATTCTTATGGTTGATTGCCGACTTAGATGATTGTTCCTAAGTCGATGTCTTGTATAAATAAAGGATTGTGAGTTCATTTTGTATAGTGAATTGTGTGGTGAAGAGTGGAGTAGCGAAGAGAAGTGCAGAAGGCAGGGCAGATGTTTTGGGCTTAAATGGAACTGATCTGGACATGGTAATGATGTCATTCTCCAGTTCAAGACTGTGATTTTTATCACTTTGTAGACAGTGTGTCTCCTTGTAGGCAGTGGGCCTCTTTATGAGCAGTGTGCTCGGGCAGTGAGCCCTAATTGGCAAGTGCCATTTTGTAATTCCTTATTCTTCTAACAGAGAATAATCTTTGGGTTAATCACCCCGTGGTTTTCTCCCTTAACCGGGTTTCCACGTCAAAAATACTGTGTCATGTGTTTCTCATTTCATGGTAATGTTTGTTTGTTTGATTCAATACCGCTTTAAGAAGGTTCAAAAGAAGAAATAATTAGGATAACTGATTCACCCCCCCCTCTCAGTTATCAACAATTGGTATCAGAGCCAGGTTCCTCTGAAAGAAGCTTAACCGCTTGAGGAGATCTAGGATGTCGTCATACAAAAAGGATAGTCCGAAGTTCGATGGAACCAATTTCACTCTCTGGAAAGGTCGCATGAAATGTCACCTGGAATGCATGGGAAAAGCATACTTGGCCATGGTTTCAAAACCATATGTACCTCCACAAGGTGGTCCGACAACTCTGAATGAAATCACAGAAGCTGAAAACAATCTGCGGACCAAGGAAGCTCTTCTAAGCGCATTGAATGACTCAGATCTCTCAAATGTTATTGACCTACCAACTGCATATGAGATCCTGACTAAACTGGAACTTCTGTATGAAGGAGATGAGTTTGTCAAGAGTGCAAGGTTGCAAAGTCTGAAAGGGAAATTCGAAAGATTGAAGATGAGAGATGATGAAAACATCACTACTTTTATGCCAAGAGTGAATGAACTAGTGTGTGGAATTAGAAATGCTGGTGGAACTCTGGATGAAAATGAGATTGTTTGCAAAATCCTTAGATCCCTTCCTGCTGCCTACAAAATCAAGGTTGCTGCAATTGATGAATTCAGAGCCCACACAACTGTCACAAGAGAACAATTGGCTGGCAAGCTAGCTGCATTTGAAATGACCAAGTTTGGAGATGATCCTCCCAAGACTGAATCTACTTTCAAAGCCAGTGCCTATGTGAAAGGCAAACAGAGAGTTGATCCGAGAGAAAACTCTTCAGGGAAAATGACATGGTATGATCAAGCAAGAAGAGACATGGAAGAAGAAGAAGCAGAAACAGCTCAACTTGAAGCCCTCATTGCAAAAAGACTACCAAGAGGATCCGGTAAGTATGAAGGAAAACTACCCTTTAAGTGCTTCAACTGCAATAAGATTGGTCATTTTGCTTCAAGATGTCCGGAAAGATCTGCAAGGTCTAATACTAACAGACAAAGGTTTCAAAAGAACTGCTATTATGTTCATGAAGAAGATGACAATGAAGGAGTAACAGATGATGAATCAGAACTAGGAAGCAAATCCAGAAATGAGTGGGTGTTTATTGCCATCAAGGAAGAAGATTCAATACTCTCTAAATCTGTCAATCACAAAGTTGTTGAAAAAGCTTTGGCTGCTCAAGTGGAAGAAAAGGATGATTGGGTTATTGACAGTGGATGTTCTCACCATATGACTAGTGACAAGAATAAGTTCTTGAATTTGGAAAGGTATGAAGGACGAATGGTAAAGTTTGGTGACAATTCTGCTGGCAGAATCAGAGGTAGCGGAACTATTTCCTTTGATGGAAAGAGCAAAACAGGTAATGTACTATATGTTGAAGGATTGAAGCACAATCTTCTCAGTGTTGGTCAGTTAGTAGACAAAGGCTATGATCTCCGGTTTAAGAATGGAAAATGCAGAATCTTTACAAGTTCTGGAACTGAAATTGCATCCGGTACTCAGACAAAAGGTAATATCTTTCATCTGGTTGGTTCAAATAAAAGTTGTTTGTTTGTTCAAATTGATCAGAGTTGGTTATGGCATAGAAGAATGTGTCATGTAAATTTTGATAACATCATCAAGATAAGCCATACTCAGGCTGTAAGAGATCTTCCGAAATTGATGAAACCTACAAATAGTTTGTGCAAAGAATGTTAGCTAGGTAAACAAAGCAGAGTCTCTTTCAAAAGCAAAGATCAGTCCTCTACCGGATTGTTGGAATTAGTACATACTGATCTCTGTGGTCCGGCAAGAATCAAGAGTCTGCAAGGTGATAGATATTTCATGTTGTTAATTGATGACCATTCCCGGATGATGTGGGTTACCTTTCTAAAAGAAAAATCAGAAGCATTTGAGAAGTTCAAAATCTTCAAAGCTATGGTAGAGAATCAAACCAGATTGAAACTAAAGTGTCTAAGGTCTAATAGAGGTGGTGAATTTACATCTGGTGAGTTCATTGACTTTTGTGAGAAGCAGGGTATAAGGAGACAATTGTCTGCTCCTAGGACTCCACAGCAGAATGGAGTAGTTGAAAGAAAGAACCGGACCATCCAGGAAGCTGCCAGGACAATGATGTTGGAAGCAAATGTTCCTCAAATGTTCTGGAAAGAAGCTATCAGCACTGCAGTCTACACTCTAAATCGAGTTCAAATCAGAAACAATACCGGTAAGACCCCCTACGAACTCTGGTTTGGCATCACTCCTACTGTAAAATATTTCAGAGTATTTGGTAGCAAGTGTTATATCAAAAGAGATGAAGATCTAGGAAAGTTTGATGCTAGAAGTGATGAAGGAATTTTCTTGGGTTACTCTACTCAAAGCAAAGCATACCGGTGTTACAATAAGAGACTGAGGAAGATGATAGAAAGCACTAATGTGAAAGTTGATGAAGGAATTGAGAAGCCCTCAAGATTTTATGAATTTGATGAAGATGACCAAGATGGTGTTCAGATTCAAGGAACTCAATCCTCTCCGGTAAGACAGAGTCAGCCTGATCCGGTAAATCAGGAAGAAGAGATAGGTTTGAATGAGCCTGATCAAGAAGCAGCAGTGCAGGATATTCCCAAAATTCCAAGGTATGTAACACTAAACCACTCTGAAGATCAGATCATAGGTGACAGAAGCAAAGGTGTGCAAACTAGAAGGAATGTTGCTCAAAATTAGGATGAATGTTGTCTGATTTCAAAGATTGAACCTAAAACAGTAAATGAAGCCTGCAATGATGAAAACTAGACTAAAGCAATGAAAGATGAATTAATGCAAATTGAGAAAAATCATACTTGGGATCTAGTTCCCAGACCTAGAGACAGGAATGTGATTGGAACCAAATGGGTCTTTCGGAACAAATTAAATGAAGCTGGTAAAGTAATCAGAAACAAAGCTAGATTGGTCTGCAAAGGCTACTCCCAAATAGAAGGAATTGATTTTGAAGAGACCTTTGCTCCTGTGGCAAGAATTGAAGCAGTCAGATTATTTCTTGCATTTGCTGCCTTCAAAGACTTCAAGGTATATCAGATGGATGTCAAGTCTGCCTTCCTAAATGGTGATCTGGAAGAAGAAGTTTACATTGAACAACCGGATGGATTTCAATTATCTGACAATAATGATATGGTCTGTAAGTTGAAGAAAGCATTGTATGGATTAAAACAAGCTCCAAGAGCATGGTATGAAAGGTTGGATAAGCATCTTGTGCAGATTGGATTCAGCAAAGGTACTGCTGACAGTAACTTATATTTCAAAATTGATCATGAAAACATTTTGATTGTTGAAGTGTTTGTGGATGATATCATTTTTGGAGGAAGAGTAGTATGTGCAAAACTTTTGCAAATCAGATGAAATGTGAGTTTGAAATGTCTATGCTTGGTGAAATGAATTTCTTCTTGGGTCTGCAAATTACTCAAACAAAGAAAGGGATCTTCATTTCTCAGACCAAATATGTGAAAGAATTGTTAAGGAAATTTGGTATGGAAGATTCAAAACCAATGAACACTCCCATGGCAACCGGATGTAAGTTGAGCAAAGATGATGACTCCCCAAAGGCAGATCAGACAATGTATAGATCAATGATTGGTGGATTATTGTATCTCACTCAGACTAGACCAGATATAATGCAGGCTGTTGGTCTTGTGGCAAGATTCCAGGCTGATCCTAGAGAATCTCATGTTATGGCAATCAAAAGAATTTTTAGGTACTTGAAAGGAACAGTTGAGTATGGTCTATGGTACCCTAGAGATCCGGATTTCTCTCTTCATGCTTACACAGATGCAGATTGGGCAGGAGATGTAGATGACCGGAAGAGCACCAGTGGTGGAGCATTCTTTTTGGGGAAGAGATTGGTTTCTTGGCTAAGCAAGAAACAAGATGCAATATCTCTGTCTACAACTGAAGCAGAATACATTGCAGCAACAGGTAGTTGCACTCAAATCTTATGGATGAAGCAGATGCTAAGAGACATTAAAATTGAATATGAGGAGCCTATCACAATTTTCTGTGATAATTCAAGTGCAATTAATATTTCCAAGAATCCGATACTACACTCTAAGACTAAGCACATATCTATCAAGTTTCACTTCTTGAGAGAACAAGTGAACAAGGAAGAAGTCAGGTTGGAGTATGTTCCCTCCAAGGATCAGATTGCAGATATCTTTACTAAACCTCTTCCCAAGGACTCTTTTGAATATCTCCGGGAGAAGTTAGGGGTCATGGCCCCTTCGGTGATGAACTAGGATGCACTGATGTGCATCAGTCCGGTGGATATCACAGTCATATCTTGTGATCCAGATTGATGATGGGGAGCTGCTACTAAGGGGGAGCAGCTGGTATGATTTTGATGTGTTAGAATTGCAAGTATGAGCCCTTTGCCATTGATGTCAAAGGGGGAGAGAAGACATGTGAAAAACAAGTAGCTGATGATCAAAAGGGGAGCAGTAAATGAGGAGAAGACATGTTGCTGATAGGGGGAGAAGTGACAGAAAGGAGAAGTTTCTTGTCTTGATGGTTTTTCACATCATATGTTGCCATCAATGACAAAGGGGGAGATTGTTGCAAGTATGAGGTAAACCAGTGTTGTCATTGATGTCAACATACTCATATTGCTTTGACAAGAAGGATTCAATGAGCAGTGTGCTGAGGATATTGAGAAAATTAGCCTCAGTCAGGAACAGTAAAGAATAGTGATGAGAAGAAGGCAAATGTACTGTATAGGATGCCAACCGGAGGCTGCGGATTAAAGGGTTTGTAGATATGAGTCTTGAGATACTTCAGTTAAGATTTCAGAGGTCCGCATGAAGATCTGAAGGAGTTGTGGCTGTCGGTGTAGAATCAGTTCCGGCAAGTATTCAGAGGTGACAGAGGATCACAAAAAGGTCCGATGAGGTCCGGAACTGTATAATCCTAATCTGCGGATTGGAAGGAGTCTTTGGGATGTCCTTGTGATGTGCCATCTTGAGTTGTGTATGATTTGGAGGTCCGAAAGTACCTCTTGCATTGTGACAGTGGTGACAGACAGTGTTCTTGAAGTTCTGGATAAGGAGGATAAGAGATTTCAGTAAGTAAAGGAAATGCGGACGTACCTGGTCATTCAGGTAGGCTTGTGAAGGTTATTGGATCATGTAGAGGTTGTGTTGATTGGTCCGCATTGATAGTAGAGCCTGGAATTGAAGATATTCTTCTGGATGAAGTTCTTGCTCTGTTTAGCCGACCGGATGAGTTGTTCATCCTGCGAATGTTCTTATGGTGGCCGACCGGATGTGTTATTCATCTTGCGGATATTCTTATGGTTGATTGCCGACTTAGATGATTATTCCTAAGTCAATGTCTTGTATAAATAAAGGTTTGTGAGTTCATTTTGTATAGTGAATTGTGTGGTGAAGAGTGGAGTAGCGAAGAGAAGTGCAGAAGGCAGGGCAGATGTTTTGGGCTTAAATGGAACTGATCCGGACATGGTAATGATGTCATTCTCCAGTTCAAGACTGTGATTTTTATCACTTTGTAGACAGTGTGTCTCCTTGTAGGCAGTGGGCCTCTTTGTGAGCAGTGTGCTCGGGCAGTGAGCCCTAATTGGCAAGTGCCATTTTGTAATTCCTTATTCTTCTAACAGAGAATAATCTTTGGGTTAATCACCCCGTGGTTTTCTCCCTTAACCAGGTTTCCACGTCAAAAATACTGTGTCGTGTTTCTCATTTCATGGTAATGTTTGTTTGTTTGATTCAATACTGCTTTAAGAAGGTTCAAAAGAAGAAATAATTAGGATAACTGATTCACCCCCCCTCTCAGTTATCAACACGACTCTCCACAAGAAATGCCATCCAGTCATAGTGAACATTCAATGCACTTGAGGATCGTGCATCACCTTGGCCAAAGGATTTGTTTTTAAATAGCGTTGTATGAGTGCATGAATATAGTTCACCCACCCTACTTGACTTGAACTAATCGCAATCCTACAGTGTTACTATTATAAGGTTTGTATAAATGTTGACCTCGATGATCTCAAGGTATTTGGATTTCCTCATGCAATAGTGCATGGTGCAAATGTTTACTCTATTCCCGAGTTTATGGATTCATCTCCGTTTACACGTTGTACAATGGGTTTTCTATTTCATTGTTCATATGGATAGCATTTGTAATGCAATTCATAATCCCATAATCATAAAAAAAACATCATTTAATAATACCCACTTCTAAGTGGTTTCAACTTGGCTATTCGGTTCCCATATGTTTATACAACATACTCAAGTATATAATTCAATTTCCCGTAAGCCCGGAGTTTAAAGTTTTAGACTCATAAGGGTCTACAAGGTAATAGTGACACAAGAATCATCGCATGCAACTTAATTAAGACACAAATTGCGGGTTTCCCACCCTTATCTTTTCATTTCAAAAGCATGACGGTCTTCGACCAATACTAATACTTCAACTCTACTCCTCCTTCCAAGTCAAATGGTTTCACATGGTTCAATGAGGTAAGAGTAATATAATAAGATATTAAAAAGACTTAGAAACTAACTTTAGACACTAGAGATGATCCAACACATTTGTTGACCTCTAACTAAAGGTCTAAACCCAAAATAAGATACTAGCTCATTTCTTTTGTCAACATTTAAAGTCTTGTTTTCAGAATCTTTATCTATTTGGATAGAGAGATGTTTTTAAAATCTTATCCTTCTCTGGTTTGAGCTGGTAACACAGTCATATAGAAACAACTCATTGCACACATCCTTACCGACACCTAGTAAAATCTCGTTCACAACTTGCATTATGCATATATCCGCATTGGTGTATAAATACATTTGAGAACTGTGTTCTATGATTATTATGGTCTGCTTCATGATATTTAATGTTATCATTTCCTAAGAAGGCAGCATGGTTTCATTTTCTAAGAAGGTAACAATAATACACATTCCTAACAACCCACATTCTGAGCTTACAGTAAGATGAAGCTATTTGTATATCCTTTTCATTATATGATCTTATACTAGTTTAATCCTCTACACCACTGCCCAACAATATAACACACAGGCTGTCTAACATTCATAACTATGTCAAATCATGAAAGAAACTGAGGCTTACACTATCATTATCATCTACGTTGTATGATTCCTACACTTTCATTGCAGAATAAGACACACATATCAATCACAGACTGCGCAAAGTGGAAGAATAGGAACCTGTCGATCATCTATGAGGTTTGCTGTCAATAGCTCGTCCTTACCAAGCTCTTCGGTGATGTCCCTGAAAGATCTTCCTCCAACTCTAGACTCACAGCACTCTCCTCCCATGTCCTCCTCTGGTTTTAGTATCTTAACCACCGAGAAACCAATGCTCAGGCTGCACAAAATGAAGAAGAATCAATGGCATCTCACGAAAAGCTCATGCCTCCAAAAGCGCCTACCATGATGTGGCATGATGGCGTTTAACTCTGTCGGTTTCCATTCCCTCTAAACTGAAAACTCCTCCTCAAGCCGCGCTCAGCGAACAAGATTCTCGGGCCTTATCTCATGGTTACACTTTCTTAACAACAGAAAAACCACCCACTTGACTACCCAAGGCGATGGGAGATAAGGCATTAAACTATTGCCATCCCATGCCTTAACACAAGGTGGTTGATATAACTATATGCTACCCGACTCCTTACTTGTAGCAACCACTACAAGATGGAGGCTTCTTAATGGCGACGTGGCACAACAACCTCATCCACTTTCTCCACAAGAAAACATCTAACCTTTGAAAAACCAACTAACACCGCTTAGAGGGATAAAACTCTTACAAGGTGATAAATAATAAATGCACAAAGTGACTCCAAGGTCGAAAAAGAGATAAAGAATCAAGACTGACTAAAGTAAGAAAGTATGGGTTTGACTTATGATAACTCAACTCTTAAGCTCGAAAGGAAAGATGTATTCACAAAGGAAGACATCTGAAATGACAGAGCTTGGGTGTAAACCAACTTGACTTGACAAGAAAACCGACATCAAGCAAACTAACGAAAAAATACCTCCCGTTAACCAAGTTATGACTAAGGCAATTTTGGAATATCCTTCCAAATAATGACCAAAACAGTTATAGCTTATATCAACTTCACATTCAACTTCTGTCAATTTTCAAAAAGGAATAAATTCACAACACATGATCAACACGTTTTTACAGCAATCACGACGGATTGGGCGTAACGCAAAACAAGTTTTCTAAATCGTTTGACACACAAAAATGACTTCTCGCATCTTTCAACTACGAGACGTGATTCACAAATCCACCACAAATAGGTTTATTTATTTACCTACAAACAAAATAATAATCATCTATATAAGACGACTCACTTTGGAGGACTTACGACAACAACGTCGATTCCAAAATTCAACATGACGACTTACGAAAAGGTTGTTAAACCTTATCTTTAGACATCGACATCTAGTCTCAAACTATCTCAGTCATAAACATGACTAAATTGATGGCTTCAAGGTTTATCTACCTACTTGGCGTTTTCAGTAACAAACACCCATGGTTAATTTCCAGAGTCTATACTCTCTCTCAAAGATACTTTCTCTTCCTGTCAAACATGGTCCACCTGTTCCTACAACGACAGTCTCACATGCAATTTTTGTAGTCAAAGCACCTATATTCCAAATCAAAGCATAATATATCCAAACATCATTTTCTTCTAACAAAAAGGTGTTTTAGTTTATAATATCACATTGATCATAATCAATAGATTCCAAAATTTTATAGAACTAACTTGTCTATTTACATCACCAGTTTCCATGCCGTCCACAACATATTATATAACTGAAATTTGCAAGAAAAGTAAATAGCGTTATCAATTCCAAAAAGAGGGATGTAACAACACTGCCCATGAACCCCTATTGGGGTGTGCTTCCCCTAGACCCCCCACCAAGGGGATGATCCCCCGGACCCCTCACAAAGGGGAAACCCCTTGCAACCCCTTGTTACGGATGAATTAGCATCAAGTATTGAATATAAACATATGGCTGAAACAAGATCACTGCTAGTGAAACCTTTCATCCCTTATGAGTGATTTACAAGAAATAATAGGAATAATAAATTACATATAATTTACAAGGTTTATGGTACCTTAATCCTAACATTCTCCTAGTTGACATCATACATTGTAAATACCCATATAAAAACAATAAAATAATCAGGCACTAGAAAAAAGCCCCATGGCCTCTCTACACCAAACAAATTTCTATATGCTCACAAGCTTGGTCAAAGCATCTACAACATTCTCCTAATTTTCTATCTTCTTCAGGTTAATCTATCCATTTGCAACCATTTCTTGAACAAAGTGATATTGTACATCAACATGCTTAGTCAAAGCATGATACATAGGATTCTTAGCCAAACAAATAGCACTTTGGCTATCACAACCAATCTAAATGATCTTGCAATCAAAACCAATACCTATACACAATCTCCTCAACCAAAATACCTCCTTAGAGACTTGGGTAGCAGCCATTTACTCTACTTTGGTGGTGGACAAAGCAATCGTGGGCTACCTTTTTCTCATCCAACTCACTACTCTGCCAAACAAAGTAAACACATAGCCACTAGTGGACCTTCAACTATCCAAGTCACCTGCCCAATCTGCATCAACAAATCCCTCTATGTCCAAAGTTTTGTCAGCACTGTCAGTACCAGAATAAACCATACAATAATCAGGAGTACCTACTAGATATCTAAACACCCTCTTCACATAATTCCAATGCTATCTACTAGGGTTAGACATAAATTTTCTCAAAACTCCCACTGCTTGGGCAATATCTAGTCTAGTGCAAACCATTGCATACATCAAACTCCCTACAACACTAGCATATGACCCATTAGACATATCCTCTAAATCATCCTCATTCTTTGGACACATATCTAATGAAAACTTAGTACTAATGGGTAAAGGAACTCTAATTGAGTTACACTCCTACATATTAAATCTTTGCAAAATGGTATTCACATACTTTGTGATAACTAAAGATTTATGTTACCTCTATCCCTTTTGATCTCCATCCCCAAAATATACATGGAAGCTCCAAGATCCTTCATTTTGAATGTACTTGAAAGTTGAGCTTTCAACTCACTAATCATACCCTTAGTATTGCTAAAAAGTAACATGTCATCAACATACAATGCAATGATCATAATATAGTCATCAATACAATGAATGTAAACACAGTGATCCTCCTCACTTCTAATAAAACCCAATTTCAACACAAATGAGTCAAACTTTTGGTACCACATTTTGGGGGATTGTTTCAGACCATAAAGAGACCTCTTCAATCTACAAACCCAATGTTCTTTCTCTTTTACCTCAAAACCTGTAGGTTGTTGCATGTAAATTTCTTCCTTAAGATCTTCATGCAAAAATGCAGTCTTAACATCCATTTTCTCTATTTCCCAATCAAAATCTGCAACAATGGATAAGAGAAATCTAATAGAAGTTAATTTAGCAACATGAGAGAATATTTCACCAAAATCAACTCCCTCTCTCTGGGAGTAGCCCTTGGCTACCACTTTAGCCTTGTACTTCTCTAATGAATCGTCTGCTCCAAACTTCTTCTTGAAGACCCACTTGCATCCTATGACCTTTCTTCCTTTGGGCATTTGAACAAGATCCCAAGTGTTGCAAGAGTCTAAATCCATCATCTCCTCCTACATGGCTAACTACCAAGACTCACTATCATATGCATGAATAGATTCCCTGTAGGATCTGGGCTCATCATTAGTACTCAATAAAGAAAATACACAATATAAATCTAGTGGGCTATACCTATCAATTGGATTATGTTGTCTTGTGGATCTTCTCAGAGGTGGAGTAATAAACTCTTTAGGTTCTTCTGCATGCTCATCTGTACCAACTTCTTCTATCACAACAGATTCTTCCTCATCAGAACTTTCACTCGAGTCTTCTTCTGCTTCTTCACCCCCCAATCCATCATTACTTTCTTCCTAAGGTGCATCTTCATGCTTTAATTCAAAATGCAGTCTCTTCACCTTTTCTTCTTTTTCCTTTGGTTGTTCAGGTTCTAAAATAACACTAAGTTCCCTGAAAATAACATCTCTAGAATAGATAATCTTTTAGGTTAGTGGATTCCAAAGCTTATAACCTTTTACATTATCACCATATCTAATGAAAGTATTCTTTTCATCTATTGGATCCAACTTAGTTCATTTTTCTTTATGCACATGAACATAAGCCTCACAGCCAAATACCCTTAAATATGAAACAGAGGGTTTCTTACCTATCCACATTTCATAAGGAGTTGAAACAAGAGCCTTACACGAAGATTTGTTAACCAAGTAGTTTGTAGTACACACAACTTCTGCCCAAAAGCATTTGTTCAACTGCAATTCACTTAACATACTTCTGGCTCTTTCCATTATTGTCTTATTCATCCTTTCTGCCACTCCATTTTGCTATGGTGTATATGGAGTAGTCTTCTATCTAACAATACCTGCATGCTTACAAAATTCATTAAGTTCCTTAGAACAATATTCCCCTCCATTGTTAGATATCAAAACCTTTATCTTATGATTTGATTGTTTTTCAACTAAAATTTTAAATTCCTTAAATGTAGTGAAAAATTCAGATTTGTGATGCATAAAATAAGTCCAGGTAAACCTTGAGGCATCATCAATGAAGGAAACAAAATATCTAGATTTTCCAATTGATTCAACATCCACTGGACCAAAAACATATGAATGAATTAGTTCCAATTTATCATTAGATTTATTACTGCCAGAAGGAAATGGAGATCTATTCTGTTTTCCAAACGCACAGTGTTCACAAAATTTGAAACTCTCATCAGAATAGGATAAACCGTCTAACATTTTTTTATTTAAAATAGTCTTTAAACTAGACTAACTTATGTGGCCCAATCTACGATGCCACAACATACATGTATTTTCAGTATTAGCCTCAGATGCATAAGAGGTATTACAAACAATAGTGGCTTCTAGATTAAATAGAGTTCCCAATCATTTCCCCTTTGCTACCACCAAGTTTCCTCTCACCAATCTGTAGCCATGCTTATCAAATGTCACATGCATTCCCAAATCATTCGACTTTGAAATAGAAATCAAATTTCTAGCCAATCTAGGAACATGCGAAACACCAAGGAGGGTTTTAATTCTCCCATCACTGAAACACAACATTACCTCCTCTCATCCAACAATAGGATATGTAGAGTTCACTACAATAGAATAGGCAATTAGCACCTAAAATAACACCAAAATTTAGTGCAATTGAGCTCAGGAATTGGACACTTTTTCCAGCGTAAAACTTGGTGCAAGTTTGCATACTTACTTTGATGCCAGATTTAGTGCTGACTTTAGCATTGGATTTAGTGCTAGAAAGCAATAGCTGGATTTAGCACTGGATTTGACACCCAATTTGGCTTCCAATTTTGCTTCTAGTTTTGCTTCCAGGTTTACTTCTTGTTTTGCTTCCAGTGATGCTTCCAAATTTGCTTCCAATTTAGCGCCAGATTTGGCACCCAAATTGGCTTCCAATTTGGCTTCCGATTTTGCTTCTGGTTTTGCTTCTTATGTTGCTTCTAGGTTTGCTTCTAGTTTTGCTTCTAATTTTACTTCTAGTTTTTCTTTTGGTTTTGCTTCCAGGTTTGCTTCTGGTTTTGCTTCAATTTTTGCTTCCAATTTTGCTTCCCATTTTGCTTCCAATTTTGCTTCCAAATTTGCTTCCAATTTAGCATCATATTTGGCACCCAATTTGGCTTCCAGTTTGGCTTCTAATTTTGCTTCTGGTTTTGCTTCAATTTTTGCTTCCGGTTTTGCTTCCCATTTTGCTTCCGATTTTGCTTCCAGATTTGCTTCCAATTTAGTGCCGAATTTGGCTTCCAGTTTGGCTTCTAATTTTGCTTCTAGTTTGGCTTCTTGTGTTGCTTCCAGGTTTGTTTCCAATTTTGCTTCTGGTTTTCCTTCCAGGTTTGCTTCCAATTTTGCTTCCAGGTTTGCTTCAGGTTTTGCTTCCATTTTTGCTTCCAAGTTTGCTTCCAATTTTACTTCTAGTTTTGCTTCCAATTTAGTGCTGGATTTGGCACCCAATTTAGCTTCTAGTTTTGCTTCCATGTCTACTCCCATTTTTGCTTCTAGTTTTGCTCTCAGTCGTGCTTCGTATTTTGCTTCTTGTATGGCGTCGAAAACAACTTCTTTTTTGGCTTCCTAATTGACGCCAAGTTTTGCTTCCATTATGACCTCCTTTGTTGCTTTGAGTTTTACTTCCAATTTAACAAGATAATTATATAAAAAAATAAGATAATTATTATAAAATAACAAGATAATTATTATAACATGATCATCATCTATATTTAAAACAAGTGAGTCAAATATCTATAATTTAATTGAATTTTACAACATCCATCCTGTGTAGTAAATTAAAATTATCATACATAATAAATATCCATCAAAAAATCACTTTCAATATATATAAATTGACAAGTCAATATAGATAAGATCATCATCATATATAACTAAAACAAGTGAAAGTCAAATATGCTAGTAGATCAATAACATGTTAAAATGATACATGTCCAATAGTCGACATAAGTCAAAATGATACATGTACAAATGATATAAGTAAAAATGATAAATTATGTAACTCAAAATGATACAAGTCAAGATGATACATGTCCAAATGATATAAGTCAAATTGATACATGTGAAAATGATACAACTCAATAATATGGTACTGCAGGCCATGAAAATGATACATATGATAGTAACCATGAAAAGACACATCATAACGATATATTAGCAATGATCCATGATGCAGTCTATATGATCATGAATGTCACTAGCTACTACCAGCAACTGCCTCATCATCATCATCATCACCATCGTGATCATCATCATCATGATCATCATCGTCATCATCATCATCGTCATTGGCCTCGTTGTCTTCTATATCTGCATCATCATCATCCTCTACCATGTGATCTATACCAGAACCAATATAATCTGGATCTATATCATCAAGATCATCTTCATCTTCTGGAAGACCTGTGTTCTGCAAAAAAAACATTTAAAATGAAAAGTTATTATTTATTTCATGTAATAATTTATTTTTCTATTATATATCTAATATCCCAACATATGAAATGAAACCATAATCATATTACATCATATCAAAGTGCACATACCATAATAGAATTTCAAAAAAGTTACAGCTAATATGTCATTCCAATGATGTAAAACATGCAACAATTCTAATAAACGTTACTAAAGATCATAAAAAAATTTGTTATACAATTTAACTATCAACTATAAATTCTATTACATAACCTTAAGTGCCACAAATTGCTATCTAATAACCTACATTAGACAGAAACATTAAAGAGTTTTTAAGTAACAGTTGATTAAATTCTCTTACATGTAATTAATGAATGCACAATTTTTTTTCAATAATTATTTATCTTAAGATTCACGAGTAACCTTAAGATAAAGGTCTAATAGTTGTTCCATGGGGCATGTTTAACAAACCAAATGCAATTGCCAACTTTTCATCATGGTGGCAGAGAAATAATTCTTTTTCCCATCCTTCCATATCATTAAGTAAATTCTTGAATCTAGAAAACACCTTGCCACCTTCATCTTCCAAGCCAATTTCTCTAACTTTGCATAGGTCTCCTTTGTCTATGGATGTGATCTATCTCCTACACAAAAAGCATGTACCATTTTATGCCCTTCAATCCAATTGCATCTAGGCATTTTTTTAATTTCTCTATCTTTCATCAATCTCCTTACCTCACCTCACCTGCCCACTTGTGGATAGATGTTTGAGAGAACATAAGTTGTGCAGCATTTTTAGGATCCAAATCAAAAAGTAGTGTTGCTGTAAATACTCCTAAGCCTATATTCATATGTGATCTACAGGCACCAAGAAAACACATGCATACAACCAGCACAGTTTTAACAAGTATCTCAATGATAAAGTTTAGGGTGTCTTCAAGATAGATAGCATGGGAAAGGAGGTCAACCATGTATGTATACAAAGAGGCCAACGAGGTGGACGATCTCCTAGTGAATTGAGGGGTTGAGTAGGAAACGGGGGATGAATGCTTTTTTGAAGGGCAGTGTTTCAAGGATCTGAGAAAGATGCTGATCAAGGACGATGGGGATTGAGGAATTTCGTAGGTACAGCTCAAGGTAGGAGATCTCAGAAGAATCGATGGCAAGCATGGCTTTCTCCAAGATAGGAAATCCCAGAGGAGATAGGAAGGACTGTCCCTAGTTTGGTTCGATTAGGGAAGAGTCAATCAAGCATTCCTTTTGCAGAAGTGGGGATGGTTCAGACAGGAAAAAAACATCATAAAACTTGCAAATTTCAAACAATGTGAGTAAGTCACAAGGAAGGTAATTGAGAGAAACTTCCTATTTTAGGAGGATGGCTCGAAGTCTCCCATAACAATGGCTGACAGAAAACACTTCGGAGTTCGCTGCAAGTTCTTGGAGGAGTCGGTGGACCAACAAATCCACCACTTATTTAGTATAGAGGAGGAGGGGCTACACAATGCCATCAAAGAGATTGCAGGGATAAGGGGAGTGCAGAGCAGCCATATCCATGATGGTGTCCTTTTAGAGCGTTTCTATGTGATTGTCATCCAAGCCACAGGGTCTCTTGCTAGGGCATCAAGTTTTACAAGTTTTTTGGTCAATGAGGGGATCAGGGATGATGTTATTATCGTAGGCCAGTACACCAACCAAAATCTAAAAAAAGGTTTCATTTGTGGAGTCTTTGATGCAAAGGCAATCAAGAAGAAGAAGAAAACTGAAGAAGCCCTCAAGATCTTTAGAGAGGGACTAGAAAATTGTGACATGACTGCTTTTGTAAACTTTGTAAGCCTATATGGCGATCTATTCTTAGCAGAATAGTTGGACAAATTAACTCCCTCACGGATGGGATAAACTCCATCTCAGAGGCTATGTAACTTTTGATATTTTGATGTAACTTATCATCCTCATGAATGTAAACATCACCACAAATGTTGGAAACACATCCTTAGTTCAAATTGACATCTAGCTCATTAACAAAGAGATTAGAAACTTTAGGTATACCAAGAAGAAAGTCAAGATCATGTATCTCAAGTTTGACTCTTACATCCATGCTTTCCTTAGCGAGACTATCCTTAAGAGTACACTTGTGATAGCTAAAAACTCACATTTACATGACCAACAATTAAAAAAATTGTGCCTATATCATGATTAACACTAAGATCTACAAGTTTTGTCCCCATGGAGTGTACATTTGCAACACTACACAAGCACAAAAGTCTTCAATTACATCTTCAAGATGGACATCCCAATCATCTAGTTCATCATAGAAGGAAATTGGCTCAAGAGGAGGAGTTAGACAATTAACTTCTAGGAACACTAAATGGCACCCTTCCATTAACCTCAAGGGTTTAGTAAAAAACATAGTGGCCCTAGTTAGCAGGTTGTATGGGGAGAAGGATGCTTCTCATTTTCAAGAATCTTAAGTCTCATTGCTACATATGTTGCTTAAAGAAGGGCCAATTTTAAACTAGGTAGTTGTTTTGTCACTCACTTTGTGCAATGAAATGACGAGAGTCGAGTCTCCTTATATCACTGTAGATTTGCATACAACAACCTCCAATACAATAACACCATACAATGCACACTTAACTTTACGGTACCTTAGCCTAGACATGATGCTATAGAAATCTAAAGGTACCTCCTACTAAAGATGTCATGCCATACACTAGATACTACTGTACAGTATATATCACATCTACAGCAACAATTTCCTTCCAAATATAGGGTTACAATCTATGATTAACATGCATAGATGTTTCTAGTGTTTACAAGATAATTCCTTAGTCAACACCATACTAGTGTCCACAAGATGTTTCCACAGTTAAAATAAGAAATTAATGCTACTTTGCAAACAATAAGCAAGCCTTTAGAGAGCTTAAAGTTTCTATTTACATCCATGCACAATAACTTAATCAACCCTTAGGATTTTATGGACAATGAAATAGAAGGTCCTATATTCCATTTATGAGTCCTGTATCCAAATGACACAGTGATCACAAGTACATAATATCTACTATTCCACGGGTAGTGCTCAATTATTCAAACACAAGCAAGTCCATACTAAGATAAGTTTATTCACAAACAGTCTCCAATTTAATAAATACTAGTTTGAAATCATATTTCTAAGTTAGTACAAGTCATTACAATGAACTCAAAGGTCATTCTCATCAAACGAATCCCTTCACAATAGACTATTCTAGTTACAAGTACAATACAACTATTGCAATGTTACACAACTATATGTAATTGACAAAACCCATTCTTTCCAAGAGTCAATTGGTAATCAAATACAATCAGGTAGTGTTGTTTTAACATTGTATTCCATTGTGGCTTCAGTAATGCAAACCTCATAACCTTGGAGGGAGTGTTGGGGGCAAGTTGACCTGAACCAAGGATCGAAAACCATCCCAAAACCCCACCTAGGAGTGGCATTATTAATCCCAAGAAGACCTCGCATCCACAATTGAGAGAGTGGACATTTATAGGTGAAATACCAACACCATTAGGGTTTACAACCATGTCAAAAAAGATAACCATGAACCAGGCCAGGTTTCCTCAAGACTCATGGTATGTTACAATGATAGCATTCTAGCAATCCTAGCCAGGGTTTGAAACTCCACCTCAAACTATGACCAAATTAATGCAACTTCCTTCATGATAGAAATCTAAAACACAATAACCAACAGTTTGCCATAGTTCATAAGTCCCATGAACTTAAGTATGAACTCTCATAATTAACAATATTTTCCTCATCCAAACCCTTTAGCATAGGCTTTCACAAGATCACATACAGTTACACAAGTTAAAGGAAATGTTTCACCAAAATGGTTAGTGTAATTTTACAAGAATGGGTGACAAGGAGCTTTACTTCAAAGAAAGGTTAGCTTACTTGAAGAAGACTAGTTGGTGATTTGATTCTTACTCTCCAACCCAAACAGCAAGACACTCAGCCAACATGATGAACACATCCAAAGTCTACCTTCCTCTAAATCACTTACAATCCAACCATCAACCTTCCTTCCTCGACCCCAAGGAAAAAAGAAGAATTCCTCCCCAAAATGGTTCCCCACTCCTTCCTTTTCTCCCTCATATAGCCCAAAACCAAGCACATTAAAGACTAGTACTTCCCAAAGTTGTTATGGCAGAGGAGAGTTAATGCCTACTGCCAATGATGGCTCCTTCTCAACAAAAAAAAATGTGCATATTAAAATTTAAATGTCCACTATTATATTTCAAAGGTTTGAAATATAACCAACAACGTAACTGTAATGCATGCCCCCCTTTAAGTCTTATAATAAAAGGTTAGGAAACAAAGACTTGAGATAAACCCTTTGGTCTATTCACTTAGGAGACCACCTAAAAACTCAATGATAACTACATCTACATGATCAACAAGAATGAAAAGCGACCTACGAATAACAATCCACTTGAGTCAAAAAGACAAGAAGACCAATAGAAACCAAACATAACAAACATAGTACAACTGTAACTATTTGTCTCAAGTATCGCTCTATAACCTCTTCAAAGATTATTGAAACTCAACACAGGAAATGCAAATTGACATATTAACACAACAATATCCAACTAAGTTATTGAAAGTCAACTATTGATACCTCGTTCTCCATCCAAATTACAAAATTGGTCCACTTTTTGCTTTGTAACATTTCCTTTTCAAATTGCATTGGTTGCCAGCCATATTTCTCCTCCTGTCAAAACATGGCACATGGACTAGTTAAACTAATTAATATGCAATCATTTACTTTTTCCTAGGAAATAAAAAAATATCATTTAACATATCAAATATACTTACAAATGTATAGATCAAGGCCTGTAAACCTTTCTGGCCATTATGATGAGTGGCACGAAGTTTGTCAAGCCTAGCCTTGGAGGCTTTGTCCTGAAACATATACTAAATCAATTTAATTATGCACAAATAAAATTATAAAAATCGTTTAATAAATTTGATAAAATCTTATGAGAAAATTCAAATACCTACGTACTCTCCTCATCGGACTTCCTCCATGCATCAGACTTCTCAATTGCTTTTACAAGCTCTTTCCATACTTTCAGACTTACATCAATTGGCCTTTTTTTAAGCCTTAGCTCAGGAGGGATTTTTTTATCTTCTTTTTTTAGTTGCACTGAAATCTCTTGCAGTTTTGAGACATTCGTATCTTTATTTTCTTTACAGACCAACCTATGCCAAATTTAGTCTCCATATCATGGATAACTGCTTTTTACAGGTGCATGGGTATCTTTGAGAATGAAAAATGTAGATAGTCTTTGAACCATTAAAGGCATGATTCCTTCAACTTATTCACAAACTTTTTTTCCAGCATCTGTCATTCGAACTTCCCCTGAAACCACATCGTATTCTATCTTGGTATCGTAGCTACCAATGCAAGATGCAAAACATGGCATGGTGGTTGAAGAAGTCTATGTCCTAGGAGTGGCTGGGACATTGGAAGCCTCTACTCCCTGTTCCACATTCTTAGAGGTTACTATTATTGATTTCCTCCTGGATCTTTTGCCCAATCCATGCTTGGTTGTGGAATCCATTGATTCCATTTGACACTGTTGATTTGGTTGTAATGTTTTAGGGGCTTTACTAGATCATTTTTCTATGTATCTGGCAAGCATTGTCAAGTCAACACCATCCAATTTGTTCACTGCCTCTACCCCCAATATGGAAGCCAATGCCTCTTTATCTTTGTTAGTCTCATGTCCCTATATATATAAAATAAATTTCTTCTTTTAAATTTAGAAATAGAAAACTAAATACTAAAAATCAAAGAAACAATGGAAACATTTACAAATCTATAAATTGATAGTGAATTACCTGATTGTGGCCAGAGTTTGCTCCCTTCCCTCTATTGGTTGACATTTTGAGGTGACCTAGGGCAAATTATTTTCATCCAGTCTATGGAGGCAATCGTAGCTAGGTATGAATTAATAGTGTACTTGACCAATCGTAGCCAAAAACAAATATGTAGCCAAAAATAAATCCTAATAGCTCATATTTTAGGTATGATGTACAAAGAGACCTTATTCGACAGGCCTTCCAAAAATGGTAAATACAAGTTATACTGCAAGCAAGGATAATTAACAACATTACTACTCAAATTTACCCTAAAGTGTGATTACAACATCTTAGAAAAACTTTCTTTGAGCTCAACATTATATCAAAATCGATAAAAACCTAGGTCAAGAGTAAATTACACAGCAATTGGAACTTGCTAAAAGGTAGATGAACAAGATTGATTGAATGGCTGAGGTAGCGAGAAACCCCAAATTTAGTAGCTAGCTAAAGTAGTTTTTTATCTTCTGGATGTCTAGAACCAAAAATAAATAAAATACAAATTCACAAATCCATTGTAGAAACTTTTTAGTAACTTCCATTTTTGACCTAATAAAGTCATCGCTTCGCAGCCTACAATTCTTAGCAGGAAACCTAAAATAGAGGCAGAGTACATTGTGTTGTGGGCTTAAATGTATTAACTTGAATTTGTGTTTTTTTTGTGTGGTATGTTTTAACAGAGGCGGGGATTTTAATTTTTTTTTGGATTCATTAGTCGACGCTAAAGTCGGCGTCCAACTTTCAACCCTAAATGTAATCTCTTTGGGTTGTAAAAATTGACACGAAGTGTGCCTAATTTAGCACCCAGGTGTGCCAAACCAAAATGTTCCTCATGCCAACATGCCAATTATACCTAGACTTCAATGAATGTTTCGTTGCAAGTCACTTGCACAATTGATGGACTGGCATGCAAAGAACAAGAGTAAAGATCCCTAAACTCTAATCCCTCAACACTAAACCCTAATCCCTCAACCCTAAACCCTAATCTCTTATTGCTAATCCTTAAACCCTATCCCTAAAGCCTCAACCCTCAACACTTGAACCTTAAATCCTAAACCCTATCCCTAAACCCTCAACCCTAAACACTATGCCTTAAACCCTAATTCCTCAACTCTAAACCCTAATCCCTAAACCCTCAACTCTAAACCCTAAACCCTAAACCCTCAACCCTTAACACTATACCTTAAACCCTAATCCCTCAACCCTCAACCCTCAACCCTAATCTTAAAGCTAAACTTAAAGCTTCCAGTCATTCCACCATCCCCAAGGGATCTAGAAATTCAAAATTAGATGCCTCTATTGATAAAGCCAAACATCCTAAGGGTCCTCATGCCTCAAGACATAAAAATAAAGAGTCAAAGAAAAATTAATCCAAAAAGTTATCCAAGCCCATACCTCCACAAGCAAAGTCCAAAACCAAAATGGTATGGGTACCTAAGCAACAAGAAATCAAGTTAAATGAGGCATCTACCTCTAAAAAATCCCAACCATCTACTCCCATCTCAAATTGCCATTCTACTCAAAAGTGTCAAAACATTCCATCCCACAAGCAAAACAAAAGTAATAAAACGCCTAAGTCTATGTTGGTTCCTGAAGCCCTTCATCATCCATCTCCTAAGAAAACATCTCCATTGCACCCTACACCACCTCTACATCACAAGCTTCAACATTTATTACGATGTGTGCAACCATTGGTCATGGTTCCCTTCCATTCTGCAATAAATCTACCATCATTCATCCACTATCCTACATACCCTCCACATACCATACCTATGGTCCATGCTTTGGCATAAGTCCAACATAATCCACATCATAATTCACTATCTGCCTAATCCATTTGCCTTCCATGTATCCCTTAACAACATTGATGAGGGCACTCGACATGGTCCATGTGAGGACATCATTCTCTAATGGGACAATAACCTTTCAGTGCAGCACAACACATCCTTCAACCCTCAACCCTAAACACTATACCTTAAACCCTAATCCCTCCACCCTAAACCCTAATCCCTCAACCCTAAAGCTTGAAGCCTCAACCCTTAAACCTTAAACCCTAAACCCTATCCCTAAACCCTTAACCCTAAACACTATACCTTAAACCCTAATCCCTCAACACTAAACCCTAATCCCTCAACCCTAAACCCTAATCCCTTATCGCTAAACCTTAAACCCTATCCCTAAAGCCTCAACCCTCAATACTTGAACCTTAAATCCTAAACCCTATACCTAAACCCTCAAACCTAAAAACTATGCCTTAAACCCTAATCCCTCAACTCTAAACCGTAATCCCTAAACCCTAAACCCTAAACCCTAAACCCTCAACCCTCAACACTATACCTTAAACCCTAATCCCTAATTCCTCAACCCTCAATCCTCAACCCTAATCTTAAAGCTAAACTTAAAGCTTCCAGTCATTCCACCATCCCCAAGGGATCTAGAAATGCAAAATTAGATGCCTCTACTGATAAAGCCAAACATCCTAAGGGTCCTCATGCCTCAGGACATAAAAACAAAGAGTCAAAGAAAAATCAATCCAAGCCCATACCTCCACAAGCAAAGTCCAAAACCAACAAGAAATCAAGTTAAATGAGGCATCTACCTCTAAAAAATCCCAACCATCTACTCCCATCTCAAATTCTCATTCTGCTCAAAAGACATTCCATGAGTCTTGGCAATTAGTTATGAATATATAAACAAAGATGACACCAAATGAAGCACATAGATCGACCTGAAACTAGGAGAGTCCCACTAATGTAATCTAACATTTTGAAATTCAAAAAATTTGTTGCATTCATTTCCAGTGATGGACATTAATGGCCACGCGAATGAACATTATATGAACAATTTTGATTGAAAGGGATTGAACTTGTTAGAACCAGAAAATTTTTGCATCTCTCACCAACCTCTTCACACTTATCCTCTATATACCATGGAAATTGGCCACATTATAATTGTGTGATTAAAACAATTTATGAAAATTTGTGTGACAATATCCATATTAACTCCTATTGCTAAAATATGTGTGACAAAATCCTATCAGAACAATTACATTTATGAACAAATCCTCATAATATCTTTTCCTAAGTGTATCGGACTAGCAACACTTCATCATTGGAACCCTATTTATAGCTCCACCGACAGCCCTATGAAAAATAATTTACAGCCTTATCTGTCTAAAAATACCTTGTTGGGCTAACCTTTGAAGTCCTTCCCTCGATAGACTGATATAGCCAACTACAATGAGCTCATCGTTGCAACACATAGTCATCGGTAGGATAGATATTCATATTCCCCCGATGACCTGATATAACTGTGGGTTATCCAAAATTAGACATAATCGGCTGAACATGCCCTCATCGTTGGAGTTCCCATCATACTCCCACCGATAGTCCTATAAACATAACTCGTAGCCATATCGGGCTAACAATATCCTATCTGCCTAACTCTTGAGAGTCCCTCACCAATAGACCGATAAAATCAACAAAAGCTAGCACATTGTTGTGACTCATAAACATCGGCGGAACAAATGTTTTTGTTCCCCCAATAACTCGATATGACCATAAGTTACCCGAAAGGTGCAATATCACCCAAGCTAAGGTACATCAGGATAACGTTACCTGGCATCTCACAGATACACCGACACAAAGAGTTCATCGATGAAGGAAACTAACATCAGTGAAACATAAATAACAATCTCAATGATGTAGTGATAATAATTATTGTGACATCATGAGGCATCATTCAGATATTCAAAATAAATGACATGAAAGAAATGAAAGGTGCATTTATGAACCAAGAATAAAAGCGAGTTGTGCCATAGTTTGATCACATAGCTCCTGTAAAACTTGAACAAATTGCAAAAGGGGCTGAAGGAGAAGGGGACTGAAGCTCTCACACAGTAAAGTGAAGAAAAACCAGTCAGAAAGTGAAATTCAAGTAAGTACACCGATCCCAGCTGAGAAATTCTGTCTCTTAAAGATTTGAATTCAAGCAATGGGAGATAGTGCAGAAAAACCTAAAAATAAGAAACAAAAAACTAAAAAGAGACCATTAAACCAAGACTTGATAGATCAAGCAATGGGAGATAGTGCAGACAAACCTAAAAATAAGAAACAAAAAACTAAAAAGAGACCATTAAACCAAGACTTGATAGATCAATGTCCTGGGTCAAGACCAAGACCAAAAAGAAGTGTACAGATGAACCCCTCACATGATCGATTATTGGACAATCACAAGGACTTGGGAGATGTATGGACTCCACTACGAGGGTACGAACTTTTCTTATACCACTACAGAATACAATATAGGTTTTTACTAGTCTGTAACCCATGGAGGCTGAACCTAGGGAGATTAGTTATGCCAAAGGTGTTTGTTAATGTGGAATTAATGAAAGCCCTTGCCAGTAAATATGATATGAAAATGAGAACTATTTGAACACACAGTGGTGATAATTTACTGGTTATTTCAAAAGATCTCATTTCCAATGTATTTCAATTAGAGTGTGGTTTTGATTTACCATTCACAATCAAAGATCTATTGCTAGAGTATCATCATATGGATACTAGCTATAAAAGGTGGAAGTTGGCCTTGCATAGGCCTAAGGACGAAGAAGGACAATTAAGGAAATTCTCTAGTAATGAGAATCCTCCATTTCATGAAGATCTGTTTGAAGAGTATTTTCGATACACCTATTATGCAGCTGGTAAAGTCTTGGGAGTAGAGGTCCCACCTCTAATGTCGTCATTGGCTAAAGCTTTTACAGTTGATGGACATATCACAGGATTTAAAACACATGATTTTCATAATTTTATGAAGGTATTATATATCATCATTTAACATTTACTGGTAACATTGATTAAGTACTAAATATATTTTGATATTTTGTTGTGTGAGAAAAAATTACTAATGACCTTTTCATAAATGTGTTTGATAGCATATCATGCCATTGGCAATTAGGGGGGATTCCTGTCTTACAGTTGACTTAAGGAATGCCATAAGTCGATTGTCAACATTTACAAGGTATGTGGTTATATGAAATGTTCATGTGTGAGAGACATAGATATATTATATTGCATTTTAATTTTTGACTAAAGGTTCATACTAATTTACTATTCTTATATTAGGTGGGTGACCTCCAAGGAGATCCACTAATGTGAAGTGCTAAAATGGAAGAAGGAAATTGTAGAAATTGTATGTGTATTTGAGAAGGAGCTCCCTACAAGTTTCATGGACCTACAAGTCCATTTACTTATACACCTAGTCGATGACATTGAACTAGTGGGTGTCATATCAATGAGGTGGATGTTTTTCTTTGAGAGGTATATGAAAACTCTAAAAAGATATGTCTGACAAAAGGCACATCCAGAGGGTTGCATGGTTGAAGGGTATTTATTGAATGAATCATTTTTCTTCTTGTGTGAATTCCTTGGTAAGGATTTTGAAGATGGGCCATGCTTCTTGGATGAAGAATGAGCATCAGATATTATTGATGGAGAAAAACCACAATCTAATGGTGTTCAAGTAGAAATTAATAAGTAAATTCATGATCAATGTGGTTATTTTTCTTGCAATCATTAATTTACTCTGTAATTTATTTGTCAAATTAACCGCATGACATTTGGAGTTTGAAATAAACATGTTGACATGTAATAGGTGTAGACAAAAGTGCTATACTCGATAAGTTCATTCTATACCACATGGACTTTATGAACAAATGGATCGATCTGTATGATAAAACGAGAGAAGTGTTAGAAGCAAGGAGATAGTTTAAGAGATCAAACCCAAGGAATACTCCACTTCCCACTGATCTTCTTGGGGAATGGGGCAAAGATTGCACACTAGAATGGGTTACTGAACAAATTCAAAATTAAATAGAAGATGCAGGTCTAGATTCAAACATAACAAAAGATGAAATCAACATGTCTAGAGGATGTGAAAGAAAGGTACAGTTGGAATTTTACAAAATGTTGTTTCCTTATAGTTTTGATACTATTAACTATTTTAATATTCATCATTATATTTGTTTTCACTGAAATAAATGGTCTTTCACAGGCAAGGAAATATCTAGCAATGTGGTCATATGGTCGACATTATCGTGTAGAAAGTATAGATGTAAAGAGATGATCCTTCGATTGTGGCATCATGGTTGAATTCAAGCAATCCAGTCGATCATGCTCAAAAGATAAGAATATAATTGAAGGGAATCTAAAATATGTTGGGAAAATACAAGAAATTATTGAGTTGGATTACCGTTCTTTTAAATGTTGTGTTTTTAAGTGTAGATGGTATGAAGCATTTGAGAGGACACGAAGACATGATACCCATAGTGGATTGTTTTCTATAGATTCCTCATGTTTCCTACTGGAGGATAAGGAGCCTTATGTTCTACCAATTCATTGTGAGTAGGTATTTCTTTAACTCAAACAAGAAGCGGTAGTGATCATTAATCTATTAATTCATAGTTTATTGCGAATATATACATGTGTTTATTAATCAATAAAATTGTTATACCATACGTCTAATATATGTATGTCGTTCATGTGTAGGTATTTTTGTATGAAAATATTTTGGACCTGAAATGGATATTTGTCATACATTATGATCCAAGATTAAGGCATGTATTTGACGATGCATTAGTGGATACTGAGAAAAATAATGATGGCCAACAAAATAAGAGAGAGTGATTAGAGAACATCGAAGAAATTGACATCCATGATGATGTTGAAGATGGTTATGTTCAGGCACAAGAAGACAACACTCCAGAGTTAGATGATGTTATGGAAGACAACAATATGGATGGTATAGAAAATGATGATCCAAATACATCTGGTAACAATATACATGGTCTACAGTCAAATTTCAATGATGATGAAGATGATGCAGGTCAAGATGAGGATGATGATAATATTAAATACTTGAAAGAACATATGAACATTAACAATGATACACTTGATGACATTGTAGCAGACAATAATGTTAATGACCAAGACTTCTAAATTTTTAGAATTATTTGCAATTCATGTTTAAAAAAGGATGATTAAATTGTTGGCCATAATGTTAATTAAGTGGATTGTTCAATTGTTGAAAAATTACCTATTGCAATATCCTTAAATAGTTCAATCTTTGGTATGAATTGTTGGCAATAATGTTAATTAAATGGATTGATTGATGTTCTCCATAACTTGTTAATGGATAATCCTTATGTGATGGAAGTATTAAGTGATATAGGTCAAATGATAAGCTCATCAAGTTCCTTAAATAGTGGGTGTTACCTTGTTTCACCAATGACAATTTACTTTCAAGGAGCTTATGTAATTTTTTCAATTAAATCATCCACTTCACTTAACCTAATCTGGCATATGATTTGGATTAAAGTTTTCTATAAATCTTTAAACTCTGCAACTAAAATAGAAAAACAAATTTGAATTTTGAAAATATATACAAGGGAATGATTTTCAAAAGAGAAAGACTAGTGCCTGCCACATGAGGAGTTTGTTTATCTTTAATTATTTTTCATATACATCCTTAATTGTATCTATGCCATTTTATCTTGTGATAAGTACTTGAGTAAGACCATCAATGAAAAATGAAGTGGACATATTATCATCTATATTAGCTAATTGATTGCACAAATATTTCAATTTATGAACAATCTCATGTTTCTATTCATTTTCAACACTTTTAATAACGACATCATGATC
This sequence comes from Cunninghamia lanceolata, assembly GCA_027924645.1. NCBI lineage: Eukaryota > Viridiplantae > Streptophyta > Pinopsida > Cupressales > Cupressaceae > Cunninghamia > Cunninghamia lanceolata. Next base: position 105,745 of record BSBN01000204.1, on the reverse strand, counting down.
ATAATATTCTTCTTCATCATTAGAATGCAACATGTGATCGTCATAGGAAGTAGGAGAAAGAGGTAGTCATGTTTCGAAGGTGAGGGTTTGACCTAGTACTTTTTTAAAGGGGACATAAGGATCCTAGATGTTTCTTAGGAATGCAAAATTAAAGGCATTGGGTTGTTTCCAACAAATGCAAACCACAAAAATCTCAAAATAAAAAATCAATCTTTTTTTATCCTAAACATAGGCATGGAAATTGCAAGTTCAAAAAAATGTAGGGAAATAAATCATACCCTATAATCAAAGATTTAAGTCCAATCCTAGATTTAATTAAACTTTAAAGTACAAGGAGTTGAGAGTAGAATAAAATATTGAGATATTAAGTAATTAAGATAGAGAAATGAAATAGTTGAGAAGAAATACAAAACTTATTTGATCTTTTTAGCATGATGTCAAATGTGAAGTGTGTGATTAACTAATGCATTATAAAAAAATAATGAAAACTAGGATTTTCTACTAGAATAATGATCATGAGATTGTGGTAGTGATTAACTAATTTTTTGCATTCCTTCTTCACTTGTCCTCTTTTTCCATATTTCCAAAACTTTACTCTTATCTTCCTAGGGATTCTAGGTCTTTATCATCAGAGTGACCCATGCATTCAGAGAGACCTAGGGAGCTTGCTCCGATTATATATGTTTCCCCGACACAATTGTTAAACTATTTTGCTCTGTCAGTGCGAGTGTACACATCTCTCCCTGATACACATCCATCGGTATGAGGCACAAGATCGGTATAACTTGGATATCTTGTTTCAACTATCTTGTTTTTGCTGATGAATATTCATTGGTGAAACATTAAGTGACATCTTGTCGATCATTTATTCTTTCTATCTATGCACCTCTTATCACTGAGAGTTTACTTGTCTCTCCCTGACCATGGATAAAATACTTTGTATAAGATTATGACTTTAGGATCTTGAAAGATATGCCCAAGGTCTTGTCGATGAGGATGAAATTAAGGTTTACTTGACTATGATCACGGAAATGTTTATCAAAGTTAGATTGATGGGATTTAACAGAGGTTATAATATGGATCTTGTCACACAATTTTTTACAATTTGTATTGATCATAAAATTACAAAGTGGCCAATTTATGTGTGGTATATATCAAGGATAAGCAGATGGGGACTAAGAAAATTGTGAGATTTTTTCAGTCCTAACAGCAATATAGGCCTTTGTGAACCTAATGATAAAATTTGGCACTAAATTCGGTACTAAATTCAACGCTAAATTTGATGCTAAATTGCACCTAATTTAGCACCTACTTGTTTTGATCAGCATAAAAAACACCAAAAATAGCGCTATCCTGATAAATAGTGCTGATTTTTTAAAAAATTAGAGAAAAATACATTAAAACAGTGGGTGGAAGCAAAAAATGGAGCAAAAAAGGGAGCTAATCACGAGGATTTGTTGTAGTGGTTGTCCCTGAGGTACACATTTCTTCCATCATACTCTTCATATGTAGAAAACCTTTCTTTATGCAGGGTCATATGGTACAAGCATCCTAAGTCAACCAACCAATGATCATAAGAAACAACATTACGTGCAAAAAGGAAAACCTCATAACCTGCATTTGAAGACTTGTCAGTAGCAATATCACATTGTTTATTCAGGTTTGTACATTCCTTTTTCACATGTCCTCTCTTTCTGCAGTTCCAACACTTGACTATGTTCTTCTTTCCAAGAGTCTTAGAATGACCCTTAGACTTGTCTTTAGACCCCTTCCGATATCCTTTTGGTCCTCTTTCCATAGACATTCTCCTGACACTAAGAGCATCCCCTGAACTATCTAAACTTTTCTTCCTCAAATCATGTGACAACATAACTAAAACAAGAGCATCCAACTTCAGATCTGTGAGGTTAGAAGTGATAGCCAAAATAACATTCTCCCATGACTCAGGTAAAGAAGTGAGAAGCAATATATAAATTTATCTTCCTCATTCACATCAACATCTACAGATGCTAGTTGACTCAATAATAAATTAAACAAATTCAAATGCTTTGCAACTGATTCACCCTCTTTCATTTTCATGGAAAATAACTTATGCTTTAAATAAAGATTATTTACCATACTCTTGGCTTGGTAGATCTCACCTAGATGCTTCCACAAGCTATGTGTAGACTTCTCACTCACAACATTTAGTAGAACAAAATCTGCAAGACACAACCAGATGGTTCCCTGTGCCTTGTTATCCAATCTTTCCCATTCATCTGGAGAAATATCATCAGGTTTCGTCTCCTTAGTTACAACTAACCACTGGTTTCTTTCGTTTAGAAAATCCTCCATTTTTAGCTTCCACAATTCATACCCCATGCCATTGAACTTTTAAATGTCCAACAAAGAAGTAGAAGCAACAGTGGACGTAGCCATGATATCTACACAAGATCTACAAAAAAAACAACCAAATCTTCCACTGCAGCTAGAAAACCTTCACACTACCACCCAATAATCAAAAGTGGCCAGGCTCTGATACCAAATGTTAGAAATGAAGCTACAAACCACAAAACATAAATCTAATTCAAACATTTTTAATATAATCTAAATAATGTAGAATCAATGGAGATTGCAACAGAAATAAAAACCACTACACAAAAATAAATGCATTAAGAACTGAACACATAACAAGGTATGTAATGTGGAGAAAACCCTTTCAGGTAAAAAACTCCACCAAGAAAAGAGGCTCCAAGTTGTATTATCTTCAAATATGAGATTACAATGCATGCACTTCCTCTTCTTCTTTAATCTTGAATCCAACGACGCCTGTTACTCTCAACTCTACTAAAAATGTAGTACAAATATCCTTATTAAAGGGGGTTGCCTTCTAGGGAAAGAAAATTGACATAATAGCGACTATCTGCTTTGTGACCTAATGACGAACGGTCTAGATTTAATATGATAAAATATAAATAAAATGTGGTTTCAAGGGCGCTTCCCCTGAACCCCCACCAAGGCATGGCCCTGTTGGTTTTTTCCCAGACTGGATGCTTATTCCCAGATTTTCCTACAAGGTAGCCATCAATGATCAACAGGATCTCTGGGCCAGGGGCCAACAGTGTAGGAGATAGACTCTATATTTTATCTCCTCTTCTTCTTCAGGCTCTGCAAAACCTAGGGGGTATTCCCTACTCAACATCCATGAGGATATACATACAAGGCTAGGATGCTGACAGAAAGTAGATAAGTCCTCCTGTAAGTAGACCAAAACTGTAAGATAAGAGCAAAGGGGCTAGCTTTGGGCCTATTTGCAGTTGTAGACAGAGGACTGAGGATCCTAAAACTAATTCTAATGTCCTAAAGATTGTTTTAGATTTTGATTTTGATTTTAAGTTTGGATGCAAAGCTGGACATGGTTGTAACACAAACACAAAGCAAGATTGGTGCCTACCCAGGGCCTAGAGTCAACAGACATACACCTGTGAATGATATGCATGAACAACTAAAACTAGATTTCAGGGGGATACATATGATACCTGCCTTACAGATATCTCCCAATACAGAGTGTTAAGCTATCTATACTTATGGCATCCCTACTGCAGTATACCCTTCCCAATGTTCAATCTAAGAACAATTTAATCTACCCCTTGAGCAGAAGTAAAGAGATCAGACATTCAACATAGGAATTCTATGTTCTAGAGTCTCAAACATTGCTCAAATATCCAGACTCAGAAGAAAGATACATGCAATACTGGAGATAGAATTAACAAAACACATGCTAACATAGCATTTCTCATATAAAATTAACCATGAAATCAGTGGATTCATGCAAAAACGTACAACAAGAGATACATAAACTCACAGGTTTTGCTGTACAGAGCAACCAAATCAGCTGTATTGTATTACAGAGCCAAATGTTCAACTTTCAACAACCTAAAATGAGTAACACTTCTTGCTTATAATAGCCAAAGAAGCGTACTCAGCATTAATTACATGGCTTTGACAAAAAAATTGCCAGATATAGATCCTTCAAAGGAATGACGTTCAAAATTTATTGCTGCAGAGACAGAAAGTAGACAATGGTGGCCTCGAGCCCTGTGCCACCATATGGAAGTCCTCACGCCAAAAATTGGGTACATGACTGTTCAACAACTCGCCCATGCCCCTGCTATAGTCGCCATTGATGGCTCAACCACCCGCGACCGCTTGAAAACTGTCGCAGCACTTCAAAAAAGAAATTCCCGCCAAAACACATTCTATCGCAGTTTCAAATTATACAGGGAGATTAGTCCCACATGCACGGTGAGGAGATCACTTTAGTAGTTTAAAAGCATAGTCACTTGCATAATAGGTGTCGAGCGCTTTTGCCACGCTCGACACACGCTCCTCCACCCAAAGCCCATCGCCGAGATCAACACCATCGGCCAAGCCCATGAATCTCCTGCCGACCTCAATTGTCCTGCCGACCGCTACATTACAATCCCCTCCATCGGCCAGAGATGCACCATCGGGCCAACTCTTCAGATCTCCACTGATAGTATGAGTCTCTCCGATGACCAGCTCGCACCCCATTAGCAGTTACCATCCTACCACCATCGGCTAGACCAATATCGTCGGCCAAGCAAAAAACCCCTCGGCTGACACAGCCAATCACGCTGATGAACAACTCTTGAAAGCCTCCAACATCCCCATCGGCCAGAGAAGAACCATCGGCCTAGCCAAAAGCTCCTTCACCGACAGACCAACTCTCACTGATGACCACTCCAAATCCTCATCGGCCTGACACTACCCCATCGGTGGACCCTCCAACCGCTAACCCGATATGTAACCTTACTCCGATGGCATTCCCCATCGGGGTGACTTCCTTCCATCGGCAAACCATAAAAGACTACTGCCGATAGAACAACTCCCACCAATAACATATCAGCTTCCCCCTTCATCGGTCAGACCCTCCACTGTCGGCCCAACGCAATCCATCCTCGCTGACAACACAAGTCACGCCGAAGACCACCTCCGTCGGTGTGACTTACACCGTCGGAGCAACCAAAATCTCCCCAGCCGATCACAATAGTCTCGCCGATGCACCAACGAGCTACACTCTGCTCCTCCATCAGCCAGACACACACCAACGACTCCTCATCGGCCAAACCTCCCGTCGTTGGCATAACTCAAAACACTCAGGCCGACAATATAGCTCTCGCCGATAACATATCCATCGGCCAAACATTGTATATCGGTGAACCCTCCAACGGTTAGCTTGATAGTCCATGTCACACCAAAACCAACCTTGCAAATTGCTAACCTTCCATCGGCTAGAGGCAAACCATCGAGCCAACACTCCACCGTCCACCCAATGATGAACGTTACGCCGATAAGACCAAAATCATAAGGCTTTGAACCATTGAACCCTGAGCCAGTTCAACCCGATGGTTCAAAAGAGAAGTTCAACCGAGAAGTTCAACACCAATAACACAGATGAACAAAGAATTCACTGACGGGAAAAGATGGAACCTAAGCCCATGAACCATTGAACCTTGAACCAAAAGGGTTCAAAACGATGGTTTAAGCAAAATCTGAGTACCCAAAAAGAAGTTTCGCCGATAGAGAAAATCACAGTGATGAACAAGGAAACTTAGGGCCCAAAAAGAAAAAACCCTCCAACATCCTGCGCTCAGATCCAGACCAAAATTAGTGCTAACACTGGCTCCGAATGGGGACGTGCAGGTGAAAAACCTGCAGCGAGAACCAGATCTCCTGGCAGACCAGGCAAAAGAAGCCAAAAAAGCACAAACTGTACAGAACATTTACACTATATACATATTTTTACAAATGTGCACAGCGACAAGTCATCTATGCAAAATAGAACTTAAGGAATTAGCCATGCACAGGCAATTCTAGAAATTTACCATCTAGGGCCTGGAGGAAATAAGAATCCTCCCCATGAATACTGCAAATCTGATATGGGCCCATCCATAAGGGTTCAAACTTACCATGTTTACCCTTGTCCTGATTTTTTGCATTCCAGATGAGCACCAAATCATTTACTTGAAACTTCCTTTTTGTAGCTCTCCTATCAAACTGATATTTCACATCTTGTTGTCTCTTGAGGTTAATCTGGTGTGCTTTCCTTCTATTCTCATCTAATGCAACCAGCTGATTCACTCTTTCTGTCATGTAGTCTTCAATCTCCTCATCATTTTCCTAGATGAATCTGTAAACTGGTAGGAGATTGTTTATGGGCAATCTGGCTGATGCACCATACACAAGCTCAAAGGGTGACATTCCAATTGCCTTTTTTACTATCACTCTGTCAGCCCATATTGCCAACTTTAATTTTGAGTCCCAAGCTCTCTTGTTCTTGTCCAGCATCCTCTTGATAATTTTCATGATGCTCTTATTGCTTGATTATGCTTGACCATTTCCTTGTGGGTGGTATGGTGATGCATATGATAGATTGATCCCATATTTGTTGCAAAAATCAACAAATTCACCTGATCTGAAACACATAGCATTATCAGTGACTATCTTGAATGGTACTCCAAACCTGATGATAACATTTTCCAGTATGAAATCCATCACCACCTTACTTGTAGCTCTCTTAGTTGGAATGGCCTTGATCCATTTGGTAAAGTAATCAGTTGCCACCAAAATCCAACTATGTCCCCCACTTGACTTGTCTGCAATTTCACCTATGAAGTCAATTCCCCATTGCTGAAATGGAGCATCCACAGTTATAATTCTGAGGGGTAAAGCACCATCATATCTCAATTTTCCTGAGAATCTTTGGCACGGGTCACACTTCCTTACTAACCTTTGTGCATCTGAAAAGAGAGTGGGCCACCAATATCCTGCTCTGAGAGTCTTATGAGCTGTTGTTTGGGCAGTATAATGTCCACCACACAATCATTTATGCATATCAATCAAAACATTGTTAGCCATATCCTCATCCACACATCTCAGCAACACACCATCAGGGTTTTTCCAGTATAGCTCACCTTGAACAATAACATACCTGATTGCATGTAACTTTAAAGTCCTCTTTTGACTGTCACTGAAATGGGAAGGACAATTCAGATTTTACAAGTAGTAGATAATATCCTTGTACCATTAAGATCTTGATACATTTACACTCTCATTTTGGACTGCATTAACTTGGCATGCTTCCAAGTTTGACTGTGCCATCATCTTGGCTAATCCTTGTCCTCTTACCAACTTGGTAATTTGTATGTCTATGTTGAACTCTTGCAGTTTGTTTATCCATCTGCACCTTCTTCCGGTCACCTCCTGTTGAGTGAATATGTCTTTGACTGCTGCATGAGGTACATATGCAATTATATGTGATCCTACCAGGTATGGTCTAAAACTTTTGATGGCTCTGACTAGTGCATATGCCTGTTTTTCCATAATATCATACTTCAACTCAGAAGCCTGCAAGGACATATTGAAGAAATCTATGGGCTGTTCAAAACCATCTTCATTTTTCTGTAGCAAACATACAGCAACAGTGTGAAAGGAAGCAAATGAAAATACTTGGAATGGCCTAGAAAAATCAGGAGATTTAAGAATAGGGGCCATCTTGATTGCCTCTTTGATACTCTGAAATGATTCTATTGCTTCACTTTCCCAGTTGACAGTTGCATCCTTCTTCATCATCTTGGAAATGTTCCTTGTGGTTTCTGCAAAGTTGGGAACAAATCTCCTAACAAAATTTATCTGTCCAAAGAAGGATTGAACTCCTTTTACAGTTTTTGGCATTTGAATTCTGTCAATAGCAGCCACTCTCTCTGGATCTATCCTAACTCCATCCTTGGAAACAATGTGTCCCAGGAGCTTTCCTTCAACTACCCCAAAGGCACACTTCTTTGGATTTAAAGAAATACCATACTCTAGTGCTCTTATGAAAATCTGCTCTAGATGCAAACAATGCTGCTCTTCCTTCTTTGAATATGCAGTCAAGTCATCCTCATATACAGCTAGGATTGAATCAATCAACCCTGCAAAAGCAACATCCATTGCTCTTTGAAATGTAGCACCTGCATTTGTTAGTCCGAAGGGCATTCTAACATACACATAAGTTCCCCATGGAGTGGTGAAGGCAGTCTTATACTGTTCTGATTCCTTTACCTTCACCTGATTATAACTTGAAAATCCATCCATCATGGATAAGAGTTCACAACCAGTCACTCTCTGCAACATAGCTTCCATATTAGGCAGTGGATAGTTATCCTTTAAAGAGGATATATTCAAGTTCATGAAATCAACACAAAGCCTAATATCACCGTTCTTTTTTCTGACTGGGACAAGGTTAGACACCCAAGTTGAATGTCTGATCGGCACAATTATTCCAGCTTCCCTAACCTTTTTAAGCTCTTCTTGCATCTTTGGAGCTAAGGTAGGATTAATAGGTCTTTCCCTTTGTCTAAATGGCTTAGCTCCAGGCTTCAATGGGATCTCATGCTGGAATAAATCTTCCCTATAGGCTTTTAGGTCCTCATATGACCAAGCAAAAACATGTTTATACCTTTTCAGTAATGCAATCAGCATACTCCTGATGTGTGGTTTGAGCTGTTTACCAATGTATACCTTCTTGGGGGCCTGAGATGTCCCCAAATTTATCTCTTCTAAATCTTCCTTATTTGTGGGAGATGTCCTTGTGACCAATTTGTCTCTACTGTCAAAAGCTCTTTCCAAAGCTACTAACCCTTTAGGAATTTTATTAGTCTTCAATTGAATTATCTCTTTTCCCACAAGAGTTTCTTTTCCATCTATAGTCTCTACAAAGGCTTGGAAATCAATTTCTTGATTCTCATATTCATCTACGTAGTGCAAAAATTTTAACAAGTCCTATCATCATCAAACACTTGCCAACTGCATATATTTTCTGGTACTGCAGGCCTGATTTTAACTTCTACATTTGTAACATCTGACAGAGTGATGTCATCTGGCCTTATTGCAACATTAGCTAAGAAATCAGCCATAACATTCTTTGATCTCTCTACCTAGCCTATTGAAAATGCATCAAAGAGTTCAATGGTATCCCAAACAGCATGCTTGTATTGTTTCAATCTTTTATTTTTTGAAGCATACCTATCTCTAATTTGGGATACAACTAGCTCAGAATCCCCAAATACTCTTAGCATTTTGATTCCATGTTTGAGAGCTATATTTAGGCCTAAGATTAAAGCCTCATATTCTGCAATGTTGTTTGTGCAAACAAACCTCAGCAAGAAAGAAAATTTGAGGAGCTTACCAGTTGGAGATAGGAAAACAACTCCAGCTCTAGAGCCTTCTTTTGCACAAACTCCATCAAAATACATGGTCCACAGACCCTGCTGGTCCAGCTCTTCACTGCAGACATTTTTCTCTTTATCTTCTCTATCATCTGAGACAACCTTGAAGTTATCATAGTCAGTGTTTACAAAGCATATCTGTTCCTCTGCTTCTTGGTCTTCCACTATCTCTGATAATCTATGTTCTCTGATTAGCTTAACATCCCTACCATTTGTTGGAATCATGGCATATGACAGGTCCAGCTGCATACTTCCACCAATTAGTGCAGCCCATCTTCTTGACAGCAACATACCATACTGTGGCTTGATGTCAACCACCATTACATTCATTTTATATCTCTTTTCAGGAAATGCTGCCAGTTTGAAATCTACATCCTTCATGATGCCAATAACTGGTACCTCTCTGGCATCCATAGCATAACATTTTCCACATGCCTTGTCAATTTTCAATCCAGCTTGTTGCATGATGGCCAAAGGCATGACATTTGTAGATGCTCCAGAGTCAAGCATACAATTTCTGATTATTTTTCCATTTATAACCAGGGATACATAAAATTGTTCCACTTGTGAAGGACACTTTGTCATAGTCACTCCTAAATAGACTTCAGGAGCCTCATCTTCTTCATTACACATGACATGCTTCTCACCCTGGATCTGAACATTTTGTTTAGCTTGAAAAGGCACCCCTGAAATTAGGGATATTGTCCTATTCTTGATCTCTTCAACCTTCATCAGTTCCATAAGTGGAACAGAGACTTTTACCTGGGAGAGGACTTGAGCTATATCAAATGGAGCATAATTTTGTATAACAGTTGTAGCTTGCTCCACAATCTTGTTTTTATCCTAAACTGATTTAGCTTTTACTTTCATAGTTCCCTGATCATCATTCTTGTCTTGGGAACCTTTACTTTGATCTTCAGCCTGAGGGATTCTATTTTCTGGTCCTTGAGATTCATGACCTGTTCTATGTCTAAAATTCTGTTTATTATTACCCCACTACCTTTTTTGTGATTCAATCCCCTTATGACCATGCACTGGCTGACCTACAGAAATACCTTCTGGCTGATGTGGGCTGCTTACTTGATTTTTACCTCTGAGATTGTAGTTGCTCTTGACTTGAGCAACTGCTACAGCTATGAAGGCCCTAATTTCCTCATTAGAAGGTCGTTGTAAGTTACTCAGAAAATTGTGTGAGCTCTGAGCATACACATAGCTCTCTTCATTACCTTCATCATAAAATTCCTGTTGACAGGCCTGAATTCCATCATCTATACTCTCATCAACATCATAAAGAGGGTATCCATTGTTTGTGGACATCATATTAACATCATCATCTTGCACATAATGTGGCTCATTGCATTCATTACAAGATGTAGCATTATCACACAAGGACTGGGCAATCATACACTGTGACTGTGAATGTGGCATCTGACAAATTATACACCATGGAGTATCATCAACAATATTTACAGCTTTCTTTAGAGGATCAGGAGTTTCTTTGACATATTAAGCTCTTTGATTTGTGCTGTTATGTGGGAATATAGGCTTACCATTATGCCAATTGGTATTATAAGGCATATCATGCAATGATGGCCTCTTTTCCTGCCTTTGATAGACTTGCCTATCAAGACCTATCCCTTTTTCACTTCTAGCTAGTCTGTAACTTAGGTCCTTAACAACATTTGCCAATTTGTCTATCTTATCTTCAGGGGCAGATGTATTACCTTGAGTGTTCTGAGGCTTGTTTGGATTCTGCAGAATTTTCACATCATCCCTTCTGTTAGTCTTGCCTGATGCTTTCCTGTTGTTCTCAATATTTACTACAATTCTGAAAGCATCCCTGATAGTAGCAGGACTTTTATCTCTTAATCCATATGCAGTTTTTGCATCAAAGGCGTTGATATACAATATTATGCACATAGGTTCATTTGGCCTCATGTGATGTGGCAATTTGTTTAACACTTTAGTAAATCTTGCATTAAAATATGCAACCTGCTCATTTGACCCTTTAGTGATACTGGTAAACCCATTTACAAAAAAGCTAGGGTTAGTTTTGTCACCATATTGCTCCTTGAACATCCTTTTAAAATCATCCCATGATGAAATACTCCGGTCAGGCAGATTCTTATACCATTCCCTTGCCTCATCTACTAAAGATTGCATGAATGACTTCATGAAAACATCCTCATGTTCAACCTCAAAGTTATCCATGACATTTTGAAAAGCTTTTAGATGATCTTCTCCTGACACTGTGTTGTTTCCTGAAAATTTAGGCACTTGCAGCCTTAGATGCTTATCAATGGGATTAGGATACCCAGGAATACCATCAAATACCAGCTACCTGAATCTATCTAACTGCATGGGCTGTCTGTCAAACTGATTAATATTAATATTTCTGTTTGCATTCTGGTTTCTTACATTGTTCAGTGGTATCCTAGCATCATTCACATTTTGTCTCTCATCATTATGCTGATGTTGCACTTCATTTCTCTGTTGATGTCTCTACACATTTGCATTCTCAAGGGTAGGAATTGAATTATTTTGGGCAGCCCTTAAAGCTTGCACTTTCTTCCTCAGGTCATCTCCGATTGTTATTGCCTACTGATATTCGAACTCGGCCCTTAAGCTCCTAATTTCATCAGCTAGTTCTTCCTCGCTAGGCCTAGAGGAGGATGGTTTTGCCATATTCTGATCTTCATCTTCATCATCCCTTAGAGACTCTGCCTCTTCAAACCTTTCACTAGGGTCTAGAAATGGGCATTCTTGGAACACCTCTGACCTCATTCTCACTCTACCACCCTGTTGCCTCTCATATGCACCCTGAATATCAGCTTCTACATTTGAAAAGTAAGGCACATGCTATCCTGATGGCCTAGGGTTATCTTGCATATCATCATTTTTTCTGGGGGAACCCTCATGACTGACTGAGATAGCTCCCTTTCTTCTGTACATCATTCTTCTTGTTACTGGTAACTCTTCAAATAAAGGATTTTGTTGGGATCTTCTCCCCTACATATAAATTTTACTTTGACCGGTTGGGAGATTACTTCGGAGTCACCACCTATTACTAGGAACTGTTTTCTTTTGAAAATCAAGGTTCTTTCACAAACTCCCCAGCTGACTCGCCAATTTCTGTTGGTTTTTTTCCAGATTGGATGCTTATTCCTAGATTTCCCTACAAGGTAGCCATCAATGATCAACAGGATCTCTGGGCTAGGGGCCAACAGTGTAGGAGATAGACTCTATATTTTATCTCCTCTTCTTCTTTAGGCTCTGCAAAACCTAGGGGGGTATTCCCTACTCAATATCCATGAGGATATACATACAAGGCTGGGATGCTGACAGAAAGCAGATAAGTCATCCTGTAAGTAGACCAAAACTATAAGATAAGAGCAAAAGGGCAAGCTTTGGGCCTATTTGCAGTTGTAGACAGAGGACTGAGGATCCTAAAACTAATTCTAATGTCCTAAAGATTGTTTTAGATTTTTATTTTGATTTTAAGTTTGGATGCAAAGCTGGACATGGTTGTAACACAAACACAAAGCAAGATTGGTGCCTACCCAGGGCCTGGAGTCAGCAGACATACACCTGTGAATGATATGCATGAACAACTAAAACTAGATTTCAGGGGGATACATATGATACCTGCCTTACAAATATCTCCCAATACAGAGTATTAAGCTATCTATATTTATGGCATCCCTACTACAGTATACCCTTCCCAATGTTCAATCTGAGAACAATTTAATCTACCCCTTGAGCAGAAGTAAAGAGATCAGACATTCAACACAGGAATTCTATGTTCTAGAGTCTCAAACATTACTCAAATATCCAGACTCAGAAGAAAGATACATGCAATACTGGAGACAGAATTAACAAAACACATGCTAACATAGCATTTCTCATATAAAATTAACCATGAAATCAGTGGATTCATGCAAAAACGTACAACAAGATATACATAAACTCACAGGTTTTGCTGTACAGAGCAACCAAATCAGCTGTATTGTATTACAGAGCCAAATGTTCAACTTTCAACAACCTAAAATGAGTAACACTTCCTGCTTATAATAGCCAAAGAAGCGTACTCAGCATTAATTACATGGCTTTGACAAAAAATTTGCCAGATACAGATCCTTCAAAGGAATGGCACTCAAAATTTATTGTTGCAGAGATAGAAAGTAGACAATGGTGGCCTCGAGCCCTGTGCCACCATCTGGAAGTCCTCACGCCAAAAATCAGGTACATGACTGTTCAACAACTCGCCCATGCCCCTACTACAGTTGCCATTGATGGCTCAACCACCTACGGCCGCTTGAAAATCGTCGCAGCACTTCAAAAAAGAAATTCCCGCCAAAACGCATTCTATCACAATTTCAAATTATACAGGGAGGTTAGTCCCACATGCACGGTGAGGAGATCACTTTAGTAGTTTAAAAGCATAGTCACTTGCATAATAGGTGTCGAGCGCTTTTGCCACGCTCGACACACGCTCCTCCACCCAAAGCCCATTGCCGAGATCAACACCATCAGCCAAGGCCACGAATCTCCTGCCGACCTCAATTGTCCTGCCGACCGCTACATTACAATCCCCTCCATCAGCCAAAGATGCACCATCGGGTCAACTCTTCAGATCTCCACCGATAGTATGAGTCTCTCTGATGACCAGTTCGCACCCCGTTAGCAGTTACCATCCTACCACCATCGGCTAGACCAATATCGTCGGCCAAGCAAAAAACCCCTTGGCCGACACAGCCAATCACACCAATGAACAACTCCTGAAAGCCTCCAACATCCCCATCAGCCAGAGAAGAACCATTGGCCTAGCCAAAAGCTCCTTCACTGACAGACCAACTCTCACTGATGACCACTCCAAATCCTCATCGGCCTAACACTACCCCATCGGCAGACCCTCCAACCGCTAACCCGATATGCAACCTTACTCCAATGGCATTCCCCATCGGGGTGACTTCCTTCCATCGGCAAACCATAAAAGATTGCTGCCGATAGAACAACTCCCGCCGATAACATATCGGCTTCCCCCTTCATTGTTCAGACCCTCCACTGTCAACCCAACACAATCCATCCTCGCCAACAACACAAGTCATGCCAAAGACCACCTCCGTCGGTGTGACTTACACTGTCGGAGCAACCAAAATCTCCCCAGCCGATCACAATAGTCTCGCCGATGCACCAACGAGCTACACTCTGGTCCTCCATCGGCCAGACACACACCAATGACTCCTCATCGGCCAAACCTCCCGTTGTCAGCATAACTCAAAACACTCAGGCCGACAATATAGCTCTCGCCGATAACATATCCATCGGCCAAACATTGTATATTGGTGAAACCTCCAACGATTAGCCCGATAGTCCATGTCACACCGAAACCAACCTTGCAAACCGTCAGGCCAACACTCCACCGTCCACCCGATGATGAACGTTATGCCAATAAGACCAAAATCATAAGGCTTTGAACCATTAAACCTTGAACCAGTTCAACTCGATGGTTCAAAAGAGAAGTTCAACCAAGAAGTTCAATGCCGATAACACAGATGAACAAAGAATTCACTGACGGGAAAAGATGGAGCCTAAGCCCATGAACTGTTGAACCTTGAACCAAAAGGGTTCAAAACGATGGTTCAAGCAAAATCTGAGTACCCAAAAAGAATTTTCGCTGATAGAGAAAATCACAGCGATGAACAAGGAAACTTAGGGCCCAAAAAGGAAAAAACCCTCCAACATCCTGCGCTCAGATCCAGACCAAAATTAGTGCTAACAGGCCCCTAGGTCCCCTACCAGTGGTATGATCCCCTTGAACCCCTTGTAGGGGGAAACCCCCTACAACCCTCATCACAAATGAATTAGTGTCAAGTACCAGATATAAACATACGGCTAAACTAAGATTGTTGCTAGTGAAACCTTTCATCCCTTATGGGTGATTTACAAACAATAATAGGGATAATAAATTACATATGATTTACAAGGTTGATGGCACCTTAATCCTAACACCCTATAGTTTGTCTCTCCTCCATGGGCAGTACCCAAGCTCAATTTGTGTTCTAATGTTTGGTAGAAGAGAGTTTTGACCTAGTTTAATCCCTTAGGCTAAGTCTCTCTTTTCCACCCAAAACATTTTGGTGAACCCAACGTGTCTTGCACTTTTGCATCCTTCTTGTTTCAAATTGGAGTTGTTTTCTACCCTATATCTAATTGGGATTGAGTTCGTTAATCATTTTGCATACATACATATTTAATTTTTTCATAGTTTCAAAACTAAGGTTTGTAAAAACCTTGCATTTCTAGAAAATCTATGAAGTTTTGAACCTAGGGTTTATAGATTTATGAGTTGTATCAGATCTTTTTGCATTGTTAGCTTGTTTAAAATATTTTCATTTTCTGTACCTTATCATTCTTAGTTTTTAAAACATTTTGGCATCCTTGCATTTCAAATTTGGAAAATAAACACTTCATTCTAGATTTAAAAAAAAAACATATTTGTCACTTTGTTTGCATTTTGTAAGATTAGATCATCATAGCATGAATTAAATTTCTGAGATTTGTATCAGATTTTATTGGTATTATAGTAATTAATAATTTCATAGTGTTACATTGTGTATTTGAATCTTTGCATTTCTAGGATTTGTCAAAAAAGTTGCATTTTTGTGAAAACCTAGTTAATGTTGAAATCTAGGTTTTGTGATTGATATTTTGTTTCAGATTTTGCTGTTGTCATTTGGATTGAAAATATGATTTTAATTTGCTCTACTATATTACAAATATCATCTTGCATTGAAGTTTGAAACTAGGAACAATTTTGAGTGGTTACATCTTGAAAAAAAAAGCATTGAAATTAGGGTTTGATTTGAGCATTGGCATTATTGATATCTAAATGGATTTGAGTAGAGTTGAATTTGATCAAGGATATGTTATGCACATTATGTTTGTTTACATTTGAACAAAAGATTGCTTCACTTAAACAAAAACTAGGACCCTTCTTTTGCTACATTATTCATTTCTTCTATTTGTGCATCTTGTGTGTTACTAAGGCTTGTAGATGCTTTATGAGCTTTGTGATCCGGTGCCCTATTTCCAATACTCTTGTGCAAAGAAGTCTTCAAATTATGGGTTCTAATGCCTTGAATAATGATGATAACAACACATCAGAACCCCAATTCCCTAGTCTTATCACAAAAGAAGGTCAATCACTTTTTCCTAATATCCCTACTTCACATCTTCCTAAAGCATCAACTTTTCATGAATCCATCAACATTGATGACATTGTGGCTCATGTTCCTGAAGCTCAAATTTAGAGATTAGACACTGAGTTGGCTAATTTCCAACAATTTGTAATCTCAGAACATATAGTTGAAGAGGTCATCCCTGTTGTTGAGAGTCTAAGAAGTATTTTTCTCAAAGGTCAAGAAGGATTGGAAGTCGTGCATGGCCTTTCTCATATAGTGAATAACAACAATCTATTTGCATCTAGTTCTACTAAAATTGTCACTAATGTCACTCCTTCAAAACAAATATGGACTCAAGTGTTAGCACCCATGTCAGCATCCCCTATTCCTACATACACTTCTACTATTCTCATCACAACTACATAACCAAGTAATAGTGCTACTGACAAGGGTCGTTGGTCCTTGGCATTTAATCATGTCTTCATGTGTCAAATCTAGGGTTGTGTCCTTAGCTATCTGCAATTAGGAGTCCTATAATTGCTAGTCCATTTAACTAATTCTACTAATCTTATTTGCTATGGAAATTAATGTTGCTGATTTATCTTCTAAGAAAGTAAATTATGAGAGTACTGGAAATAAAGATGAAACAGTAAATTGCTAATATTGACCTATTCTAATCCATACAACTGAAACATGCATTTATCTATGAGAAAATAATAACTATCTTCCTAAGAAGAATCTGAAACATGATAATGAACAAACAAATACTAGCCTCCTGTCTTGATGGCGGGAGTGGACCCTTGCTCCTCACCCTCAGGATTGAAGACTATGACAATAAATCAGTATAAGAATATAATATCACAATCCTTCTTCAATCTAATCCCATCAATATGCTTTTGTATTCATAAAGTGTCTATATAATTGAGATTACAATAAAAAATCTATATATCCCTCTTCTACTTCTACCTTATATCTATATCAAATCGAGCGATCAGATATCACTTACTCTAACTATTAGTTTATCTATGAGATAACATCAATCTCTTATTCTATCAACTATTTAACTGCAGAGTAAAATCATGCAATTGAAATAGATTTCAGTGGTACAATAGTCCCACTAAATATGGAGTCTTAGTTTCAAATAACAACTGGGCAACGAGGCCCTGAAATATAGGTACTTAATCAATTTGTTGAGAACTCATACAAAATCAATAAAAGAGGAATTAAATTTCTAGCAGCTAACTAGAGTCTTCACTCGATTACTCAGGTGTTGGCTAAGTAATCCTTGGAGCACTCTAATTGCCACTGGAAGTGTTGACTGATAGCAGCGTTGGAACTCTGTATTGTATTAAGGAGGGCTCCAAAGGTGTGTACTTTTGTCTGCAGCTCCAGAAATGTGCTTATGACTTTTGTCCAGCTCCAGAGATGATTTGCCCTTGGTCCTCTTATTTCAAAATCTCTCCAATCATATTGGAAAACATGGAAGACTAGTGTGGGATCCTTCATGTCAGCTCCAAAGATTGTTAGGACCATCTCCAGAGATGCTCAAAATTGCCTTTGCCCAAACATCTGCACCTGTAGATTCAAAAAGAGAGAATTTCTACCTATTTCCATTAAATTGCCGCACACTAGTCCTTCAATAAAAAATCATGACTTTTGGTAATTCATCTCTCATTAATATAATTAGAACAAATCTTATCAGTCTACTATGGTGCAATTACTAGGACAATGGAATAAGAAGGATGGAAAAGAGAGGTAAAAAGGTGTATTATTATGGGTGCTACTTGGCACTCATCATCCCCCTGAACTTAAAGGTTAGCAGGTCCTCTTGCTCTTCATAATCTGGACTTATTTAGGTGGAATATTATATCAGTCAAATTGAAATCATCTACATATGTGGGCCAAGTAGTGTTGTTTGTATTGCCATTCCCCCTAAACTACTCAACTTGCTTCAACCATTCTTGAAATCTGGCATCTTCCATTTGTTCAGCTCAGATAGGTAGTTGCTCAATAATGAGAGGAGGTCTGAAATGGCCACCTATCCACTCTAGTTTGTATTTATCCATCAATTTGGACACTATCTTGGCCTTCCTCATAAACAACCTTAGGTTGGCAGGGGACACTACTTCCCTCATCTTTTGTTCTGTAGTTAAAGTGTTCCACCTTCTCTTTGCCACTGGAAGCATTTGATTAGATAAACTATTTATGAGGAGACCAAAATCAATAGAACATTCCTGCAGATGTTTCTGATATAAAGGCAAACTCTTGGTCCTACCTTCTGGGGACTAAATGTTTACCCTAAAATGAATCTCAAAATCCTTGGGATTTGGATATTCTCTCCTGAGGAAGAGGCTTGTTTCTACATCCTTCTTTATGTAAGCCTCCATCCTTTCATTCCAAATCTGATGATTTCTCATTAGTGACATGAATGCCCTGAGTTGGCATTCCCATACAAAGTAGTTGATAAGGAAGGTATGATCATTGATGCAAAAACCATGCAAATACAGCTCACACATAAAATCTTTATCTTCATCAGGACCTTTCATGTATGTCTCCATGAAGCCTGCCTCTGTTTCTATGTCCTCAGTTAAATCAGACAAAATCAAAGATATCTTTCTCTGGAGGATTCATTCTTGCAAAAATAGAGCATAACTATCACTGGGAGGTCTGTAAGATATGATCTTAGCTGAAATGGAGGCTACTTGAATGACCTTTTCCTCTAAGGTTTGTACTCTCTGTGACATGGCAGTCACCGTTCTTTGCAATTGCAGCATTAGTTTGGAGGTCTCATATTCCTAACATCTTCTTGCCTAATGAAACAGGACCTTAGGAATATCTATTGGAATTGGTGCTAAGTATGGGTCCATTTGAATCCCCTATTCCATGGTTGCAACTGGGCCAGTGAACTCATGAATGTATTCTTCCTGATCATCTATCCTATTATTGGCCCATGTCAACTATTTGGCTTGACTTTGTACATTTTTAATGAGTGCTACAAATAATGTGAGACTATTGTCTCGAGCTTTCATAATATCAAAAATATTTTGTGCTGCTTCTTCTTTTTTCTTTGATACTTTGGGTTGCTTCTGTTTCTTTGTTTCTGATTTCCACCTCTTTCTATTGAATTATCTTTTGTTTGTCCTGGAGTTCTACTTGCAGTCCTTCAATTATCTACTTTTGTTCCATTTCTTTTTCCTTCATGACCTTTTTGAGGTCAATAATGATTAAGTTTTTCCCCCACAACAATCTCTTTAGATTATCTATCTCCTCTAGTAGCTGTTGTTCCCTTGGAACCTCTATATCCTCTTGATCAAAGGGGTGAGAATAACTTCCTATTTCTCCCCCTTCTGTCTTTTCCTCTTCATGGGTTTCCATAACTCTTTGCTCTACATTGTCAACTACATCATCTTGTTCCTTCTCATCTTCCCCTGTAATATCCTTATCCCAAACTTCCTCTTAACTTCCTTCTGCTATTATTGGGGTTGATGAAGGCCCAGCCTCATCCATGGAAGTTTGAAAACCCAAGAGAACCTCAGCTAAGAGAGCAATATCTTTTTCAGCTTGAGTAGGTTGTCTTTTTCTCTAGCTTCTCCGTAGCATAGGTGGAGCTTGTGTCTCTGTAGCAGGTGCATTATCCTCAGAGTCTAAAGAAATGGTAAAGGTGTCTCTGTCTACTATCTCCGGAGCATGGGAATGATGTGGCACTGGAATCTGAGAACTTGGATGAACAGGTGATTCTGGGGAAGCTTCCTTAACTACTTCTCTTTGTTTTCTTCTCCTAATCAGAGCACTTTCATCTGAATCATTAGATTCTTCCTCAGCCTAGTAGTGTCTACTGGAATTAGGTGTCTTTGAAGTTCTTTTTGCTTTCTTACTCTGCCTTGTTCTTTTCCTTTGCTTCTTGTGGTCAGAAGTCTAGGTATAGGCCAGCATAATTTCCTCTTCTATAATGACTGCTTCCCCTATTTGCTTCGCTAGAATAGACTCCTCAGCCAAGGTCATCTTCCATTTTACTGAGCAAGTCATATAGGAAAGTTTCTCTATAACAAGGTCTTTTAGCTATTCTATGACAGTTGAGACTTCACCCAAAACTTCTTTCCCTTTTCTCTTGTTGCCAGTAATAGGGACAGAAGTTGGAGTTTCCTCCATTGTTTGTTTCTGGTTCTTGTCCTTTTCAGTAGCTAGGGAGGAATTGGAAGGCATTGCTTCCTCATCCTACTGAGTAGAGGAAGTCTCATCTATACCCTGTGCCCTTTTTGGTGTCCTGTCTTGTGGTTTGTTTTCTAAAAATGTCTGCCATAAGGCCTCCCCATTAGCTTGGGACAGGAAGTGATGTTTTACAATCAATAAAATGAGGCCATGGTTTTTCATGGGACCCTTCCCCTATTGATACTTGTCTGTAGATGCTTTAATAGCAGAATACAGAAAGTTTGGGATATTTATGCTAAATTCTAGACGGGCATGCCCATGCCTCAAAAAAATTAACATTTTCATTATTAGTCCTAAAACTATAGAAAATTGCCCATCACATGTAAAATATTTTATTAACCATATAGCTAGAGATTGCCATGGTTATGGAAGAGAGGTCCTAACAATTCCTTTGACTTCATTTTTGCTTAAATGCAATTGTATTTCAGGTTCACCTTCTTCAAAGAAATTTTTAATCAAATTAGTATACAGGGTTTTTAGATGGTAAAACCTCTCCCCTTGTTCTAGTAGCCCTGAAATATGGCTGATAATGGTGGAAGAGACATTGATTTGAATCCCTCTCATCATCCACAATGTCTTCCTAAAAGCCTTCAAACTTCTCCAAAAATTCTAACCACCCAGCATTCCTTAAGATGTCCGCTATAGCTTGATCTTGCAGAAGGCTTGTTACATTCTCTGGCTTTGACTTCTTTTTCACTCCCATCTTCCTATCTTATTTCACTTCCTCTAGATAAATTCTTCTTGATTTCCTCTGTAGTTTGTTTTTTTTCTTTCAACCCTATGAGGACTGTGGCAATAGACTTGAAGATTATCCCAGAGGTTTTAGAGAATTCTGCAATCTTTGAATTGGGTTTGATCCATTAATCACAACTTCTTAGATTATGGGAAGGTGGATTGAGATTAGTTTGACATGATTGTTCAGTCATAATTATACGGAGTGATGTGACATGCCGGAGAAAGGTTGACAGTGTGCCAAATAAGGTAGCATGCATGAATTAAAAGGGAAATAATGGCAAGGAAATGTGTCATAGTAACTGCACCTATAAATAGAAATGACAAGACAGTAATAATTAATTTAATTTGAGTGAATTACCTGAATCACTTTTCATGATGATGGCCCGATGTACTTGGATGCAACACTACAGCTTTGATGAGATTTGTTGTGACACGAAACATGAGCAGCTCCTTCGTGGTTTGAACTAGCGTTAGCATCCTCATTATCATGTGTTTTGAAATTATTCCTGCTGAGTGGTCTGGAAATGACATGCTGTCAAGTGACGTCAAGAGAGCAATCCATGATGACTTGTGCATGTGGAAGCAATTGCCTTTTGATTGCTGACGATGTGCATGCTGACCTCATCATTGTTTATGTCAAAAAGTGGAGGATGAGTCATGCTAACCTCATCCTATGATGTCCCCTACTTTAATACCTGGAGAGGTGGGTGCCCTCTTTGTTTTATTCCTTGAAATGATTCTTTATTGGTGCAGCGCTAGAGGTGCTCCTAGATTGCTATGAAGATGTGTTTTAGTAGCTCGTGACATCTGATTAGCTCCGTAGATTAATTATTGCAATCTTGCAAGAAGAAGGGAACCACCATTTACTGGTTTTCAATCCCCTTGGTCAAGAAAGATGACCATTTACTGGTTTTCAATCCCCTTGGTTGAGAAAGATGACCATTTACTGGTTTTCCATCTTCCTCTTTTTTTTGTTTCTTTTTTTTTTCAAGAAGGCCACCATTTGTTGGTTTTCAAACTTCCTTTTTTTTCAGTCTCAATCTGTGATAGAGGTTGTGACCCCTATAGCCAAGCACAAGTCCTTGGTAAATTCCTCCTTAGTTGATGGCCTTTTATAGAGTCGGATTCTGTGGCCATTTACTAAGAATGAATCTGTGCTTCCATCAATAGGTGCTAGCAAAACTGTTCCATTTTCAAAAACTTCCCTTATTTGATAAGGGCCCATCCAGTGAGTTTGTAACTTCCCTTTAAACTCCTTGAACTTAGAATCATATAGGAGAACCCAGTCGCCCTGATGAAATGTCCTCCTTTTGATGTGTTGGTCATGTCATTATTTCCTTTGATATTGAACAAGTTCTGTTTGCTGTATGGCTTCTGTACAGATTTCATCCAACTCATTGAGTTGAAGAATCCTATTCTGTTGTTCTATAGACAAGGGTAGACTGATATCTAATGAAGTTTTGAGTGTCTATAGTTTGAATTCTATAGACAGAATGGGTTTCTTCCCATAAACCAATTCATATGGTGAGAACTTGATTGTGGACTTCCAGCTGGTATTGTAAGCCCAGACTGCTTTAGGTAACTTGCTAGCCCAATCCTTTCTATTCATGGCCACTATCCTTGTCAAGATATTTTCTAGTTCCCTATTAGTCACTTCCACCTGCCCATTAGCTTGGGGATGGTAAAGTGAAGACTTGTGTTTAACTTGATATAGGTCTATGAATGCTTTGATTACCTAAGAAGTGAATTGAGGTCCTTTGTTTGAAACTATTGATATTGGGGCTCCAAACCTTAAGAAGATTCTATTATAGAGGAAATCAACAACTTTTTCTTCTCTTGCAAATTACAATGCCTGAACCTCAGCCTATTTAGTTACATAGTCTATGCATACCATAATGTATTCTTTTCCTGATGATGGTGGAGAAATTGATCCCACAAAGTCTAGACCCCATTGCTCAAATGGTTCCAACATTACTTGAGGATGAAGTGACATTTCCTAGGTAAAGGTCAGCTGTCCCATCCTTTGGCACTGATCACACTACTGCATATACTTCTTGGTATCCTTATGAAGAGAGGGCCATTAGTAACCAGCTCCTAGAATTTTGTGGATGGTTCTGTGTGAGGAATAATTCCCACCAGATGGTTCATCATGACATGCCCTTAAGACATCAAAAATTTCATCAGCTTTTAGACACCTGCGTAAAATGAAATTAGGACCACACTTAAATAGTAAACCATTTAACCATTGGTAAGATAAACTTTCTTTTAGTAAGCGCTTCTTTTGTTTTGAGGTAAAATAAGATGGAAACAACCCTGTAGCTAAAAGATTAGCTATGTTTGTAAACCAAGGTACAGTAGAGGAGATAGCAAAAAGATATTCATTTGAAAATTTGTCCTCCATTGGTTGGTTTTCTCCACCTGTATGCAATCTTGATAGAAAGTCAGCAACCAAATTGAATTTTCCTAGATTATCAACTATGGTAATGTCAAATTTCCGCAATAGTAATAACCACCTAATTATCCTTGCACCTACTACTGGCTTGTTCATTAAGTATTTGACAACTACATGATCAGTATGTAAAAATATTTTGTACTGGGTGATATAATGCCTGAATTTGTTTATAGCATATATGACTGCCAAGAATTCTTTTTCAGTTGTGGTATAGTTTCTTTCTGCAAAGGTAAGGTTTTTATTGATCTAGTAGATGGCATGCATACCTTCTCCCTCCTCTTTTTGTCGTAGGACTGCCCCAATAGACTCATTTGAAGCATCAGTTTGCATGTGAAATGACAGAGTCCAATTGGGCCCTCGTAAAATAGGTGTGATAGTAAGTTTCTCCTTAAGGGTTTCAAATGTTGGTTGACAATCCTTTGTCCATAAGAAGTTGGTGTCTTTGGTAAGTAGGGCAAACATAGGAGCAACTATTCTGTTGAAATTTTCTATAAATCTCTTATAGTAGCCTGTATGACCTAGAAAACTTCTAACATCTGTTTGATTTTTAGGTGAGGGTAACTGTTTGATCACTTCTATTTTATTTTGGTCTACTTTGATCCCGTTTGCTAAGATGTGGTGTCCCAATACAATTCCTTCCTCTACCATCATAAAGCATTTTTTATGGCTCAGGGATAGTCAATTTTTTTCATAGCATTTTAGTACCTTTTCTAGGTTTATGAGAGCTTCTTCAAAGTTGTCCCCATACACAGTAAAGTCATCCATATAGACTTCCATGAACTCATTAGCTAATTCAGCAAAAATGACTAAAACAAGCCTCTGAAATGTAGCTAGAGCATTACATAGCCCAAATGGAAGAACTTTGTAGGAAAAAGCTCCCCAAGAACAAGTGAAAGTGGTTTTATCTTGATCTTTAGGTGCTACTTGAATTTGGTTATATCCACTGAACCCATCTAGGAATGATAAGTACTTCCTCCTTGCAAGGTTGTCTAGCACTTGGTCAATGAATGGTAAAGAAAAGTAGTCCTTCTTTGTGGCTTTGTTTAGTTCTCTATAGTCAATACACACTCTCCACCTCCCATTCTTTTTAGGCACTATGACTAGGGGTAAGACCCATTGACTGTCTGAGATTGGATATATAAACCCTACTTGCATCAATTTTTCTATCTTAGTCTTAACAATATCTTTTAAAGGAGGATTCAATCTTCTCTAGGGTTGTTTGATAGGTTTGACACCTTCAATGTATATATGATGAGTACAGATCTTAGGAGAGATGCCCTTCATATCTTGGTATTCCCAAGCAAAAGCTGTTAAATAGGAAATTAGGAGTTTGAGAAGTGCTTCTTGTTTTTCTGCTAACTGGGTGTTGATATTTAGTGTTTTCCCAGGTAAAATAATGACCTATTTTGTGATCTGATCCATAGATGTATTCAATCCATATCCTGGAGTCATAGTATTGAGGGGGCATGAATGTGGGAGCAACATGTGGAATGTGGATAAGTCTCTATAAAAGGTCTCTCCACAAGGAATAATGTTTGCTAGGGTATAATGAGCAAAAGTGAGAAATTCTCTTTTTGACTCTTGGGCTAGTTCCATTATATCTTTGTTAGTAAGAATGTAGGTGATATTTTCTATTGTGTCATATTGGATTTCTTCTTCTAACTCACCAAAATGTTCTTTGATGGTAACCATAGCTACTGAGGCAGTATTTTCCATGTTATTTGGCTCATCTACCCACACTTGTCCTGAATAATGTATTGATAGTTTAGCTGGAGGATATAAAGATATTTTCTTCAAATCTATTCCATTGGAAATAACCATATCCCCTATCTGACAATCAATAGATGCTGCTGCTATAGCTAGCCATGGCCTTCCTAGTATCAATGGATATTCATTTCTCTGGTTTCTAGGTTCTAATATTAGGAAGTCTACTGGGAATTCCCATGGTTCTACCACAACTAGAACATCAATTATCACCCCTTTTGGAATAGCTACCGACTGGTCAGCCAGTTGAAGGATTGTGGATGTGTACTGGATACTTGTTAGAGCTAATTTGTCCATAGTGTGGACTGTCATTACATTTATTGCTGCTCCCAAATCAAACAAAACATTAGATATTTCCACCCCTGAGATATAAACAGTTATGACAGGGTTCCCAGGGTCTCCATTTTTTGGGAGGAGCATTTCTCCCATTAGGTCTACTAATTTCCCTTCCACTTGGATGGTGGCAGGAAAGTTTTTCTTTCTACCCTGGGTCTTAACACAATGTTGTTTGATGAATTGGTTCAGTTCAGGAACATCTCTAATTGCTTGTAGGAGTATAATTTCAATGTTTAATTGTTTAATTTCTTGTAGAAGTTTTGATTCCAGGGTAGTTTGAACTTGTTTTTGTAGGACCTTTTTCTGAGGGACATGTTGTTTGAACCGTTTTGGGTATGGTGCTAGTTTTTCTATCTCTGGAGCAACTCCGGAGTTCTTAGCAGAAGTGTTTCCAGGGTGTTCTTCGGAGCTGTTCCTTTAGGAGGAACTCCAGAGTTATCCAAGGATGGTTCTTTTAGCATAGTTTCGATAGTAATCTCCTCTTGAAGTTGAGTGAATGGATTTTCAAGTTCCACATCATTGGTTACTTCAACTATAATTGGAGGAGATGGTCTTGGGAGTGCTTTCCCAGAACACAGCTAGAGATTATTGGAATATATGGTGTTAATACCTACGATGTTTTCTTGTTCTGTCATGTAAACAATTGCTCCCTGTTTATTCCATGGGTTTGGTATAGGTTGGGCTGGTAAAGGTGGTTGGCTAATTGGCTCATTTTGTGACTGTCCTTGTGTGTTGGGGACTCCATTTAGCAATACTTGTTGTTGAGGTTGGAAACATTGAGGTTGTCCCTGGTATTGTTGATTATAACCCTATTGAGGACCCCAATGAGGCTACATGTTTTGTGATCCAAATTGTTGTGACCATTATTGATTTCCCCAGGGCTGATTTTGCTAATGTTGGTTTTTCCATTGTTGGTTTGGCCAATCCTATGGTCCCCAAAGAGGAATATTCTAAGGCCCATGACATACTAGATTCTATTGATTATTTCCCTAGTTCGAAGGGCCCCTATAAGAAGCCTAGTTTGGATACTAATTATAAGGAAAATTCCAAGCTTGTTTCTATCCTACATAGTTCAACTCCTCCTCTATAATGTCATTCTTTTTAGTCAGCCTTTTTAAGGCTGGGAGTTGATCACACTGACTGGTAGGATGTTCCCTATCACAGATCTGACAGATCTCCAATTTATCTAAAGGGAATTCTCTCAACAGGTGTTTGTTCCTACACCTAGGACAATATATGGAGAGTGGTTTAGTTGTTCTACTGTGATCAATTGCTCTAGTTTTTTCCTAAATCCCATCTAATGTGGTATTTAGTTGGACTAGAATATTTGATTTAAGATTTGCAAACTCCTCCATTAACTGTCCCATTTCAATCTTCCCTTTGAAAGACTTGGGTGGTCTGACTCCATCTTGGGTTTTGGAATAGTTCCTGGAGAGTTCTTCTATAGCAGGCATATCCATTTTATTGATATTCCCTTTTCCCATTAGATCTAGTGCATGTTTTGATTATTTGTCTAATCCTTTTACAAATAGGGTTCTGGCCAAAGAGTGAGCCACAGGATTACCATACCTTCTCAAAGCAAAGTTGAACCTATCCACATAGCTTTCTAAGGTTTCATCCCTCTTTGTTTAATTTTGAACAATTCCTCATTTTTCTCACTGACTCTACAATAATATTGGTATTTTCCCAAAAAAATTGTCTCTATTTATTCCCAGGTATGGATGGAGTTTTGGGGCAAACCCATGAACCATCTCATAGCAGAATCTTTCAGGGTTGATGGGAAAAGTTTGAGTTTTTGATTATCTGATCTATAACCATAAGTCTGGCATACCACTTTGAATTCAAACAAAAACTGATCTAGATCCTCAGAAGCAAGACCCCTAAAATTTGGCAAATGTGAAGGTGAAATATTCTTCATAGGGGTATTATCTCCAACAGCCAAAACAATGGGATATGAGAAGGTTCTTGGAGCTTGATTGTCCTCCTCATCATGATTATCATCCATGTTTGATACTGGTTGTTCTCTTTGAGATTCAGTGTGGGGTTTTGAGGAATTAGTTTCTATTAAAGGATCTGTCTAGAATCTTTCTTGCAATACTTGGATATATTCAGAGAGTGAAGGACTTTGAGGATTTGAGGAATTATTGAGTTGGGGTGCAGTTTCCAAGGTAGGTTCTAGGTGCCTTTCTTCAACAAGATCTTGTGCCACCCTACTGCTTTCTCCTATAGTTTGCTACTGGGGTGTCTATTTTATGTATCTTCCTTTTGAATCCCTAGGTCTAACCATACAAATTCAATTTATCCTAAAAACTGTTAACTAAGTTTTCCTAATTAACACAGAATTCCTTGGTAACGATGCCAAAAATGACAACGGTTGTTGGTCCTTGACATTTAATCATGTCTTTATGTGTCAAATCTAGGGAAGTGTCCTTGGCTATTTGCACTTAGGAATCCTATAGTTGCCAATCCATTTAACTAATTTTGCTAATCTTATTTGCTATGGAAATTAATGCTGCTGATTTATCTTCTAAGAAAGTAAATTCTGAGAGTACTGGAAACATAGTTGAAACAGTAAATTGCTAATATTGACCTATTCTAATCCATACAACTGAAACATGCATTTATCTATGAGAAAATAATATCTATCTTCCTAGGTAGAATCTGAAACAAGATAATGAACAAACAAATACTAGCCTCCTGTCTTGATGGCGGGAGTGGTCCCTTGCTCCTCACCCTTAGGACTGAAGACTACAGCAATAAATCAATACATGAATATAATATCACAATCCTTCTTTAGCCTAATCCCATCAGTATGCTTTTGTATTCAGAAAGTATCTGTATAATTGAGATTACAATAAAAAATCTATATATCCCTCTTTTGATTCTACCTTATATCTATATCAAATCGAGCGATGAGATATCACTTACTCTAACTATTAGTTTATCTATGAGATAGCATCAATCTCTTATTCTATCAACTATTTAACTATAGAGTAAAATCATGCAATTGAAATAGATTTTAGTGGTACAATAGTCCCACTAAATCTAGAGTCTTAGTTTCAAATAACGACTGGGCAGCAAGGCCCTGAAATATAGGTACTTAATCAGTTTGTCGAGAACTCATGCAAAATCAATAAAAGAGGAATTAAACTTCTAGCAGTTAATTAGAGTTTTCACTTGATTACTCAGGTGTTGGCTGAGTAATCCTTGGAGCACTCCAATTGCCATCGGAAGTGTTGACTGATAGTGGTGCTGGAACTTTGCATTGTATTAAGGAGGGCTCCGAAGGTGTGTGCTTTTGTCTGTAGCTCTAGAAATGTGCTTGTGACTTTTGTCCAACTCCAGAGATGATTCACCCTTGGTCCTCTTATTTCAAAATCTCTCTAATCATATTGGAAAACATTAGAGACTGGTGTGGTATCCTTCATGTTAGCTTTGGAGATTGTTAGGACCATCTCCAAAAATGTTCAAAATTATCTTTGCCTGAACATCTGCACCTGTAGATTCAAAAAAAGAGAATTTCTACATATTTCCATTAAATTGTTGCATATTAGTCCTTCAATAAAAAATCATGAATTTTGGTAATTCATCTCTCATTAATATAATTAGAACAAATCTTATCAGTCTACTATGGTGCAATTACTAGGACAATGGAATAAGGATGGAAAAGAGAGGTAAAAAGGTGTATTATTATGGGTGCTACTGAGCACTCATCAGCTACCACATGTGTTGGGTTTTGTACTAGGAATCTTGTTTCTTCATTATAATACCATTCCATATAATTATATAAATTCCACACCTAATGTTACTTCACCTACATCTAAACCTCCTATCACTTTCCAAATGCATTGACATCTAGTCCTTCCAATTCATGCCAATCTCTACCTAGTTCATCTTCTGACCCTGTCATAAACCAAATTGTTGAAAAATATGACCTCCATCCAACAACAATTGGCTAACATAAGCAATAGTTCACCTAAACCTAATAAGACAACACATTATATTTGTAGCCCTTTATCCTATTCAATCATAAGAGCTCAAATTACCAAGAAGTTTGAAACCCCTTGCTTTGAGAAAATGGGAAGGGAGATCCTAAAAACCATGCAGTGGCCTTTACCACAATGTGTAGTGATTTCTTCTTTGAAGATGCAATTTTGGCAAAACTCTTTCCTAGGTCACTCAAAGACACAACTTTGGATTGTTTTTTCTCATTGCCTCCTAATTCTATAAATTCTTTTTCGCAACTCATCAATAAATTCCTTGAACATTTTCACACGAACATTGGACCTCAAGTCTCTTTGACCGACTTGGTTCATTGCATACAAGGAATAAAAGAGAAAATAATAGATTTATGAGTCGTTATCAAGCCCTCTTCTCACAAGTTCAATATCCTATTCTAGATGCTGATGTACAAAGAATCTTTATTAGAAACTTACAATCTCACATATGTGATAAGATATTGTTGATGCGTTATGATTCTTTCGCTCATCTTTGCACAGCTCTCTGTGATTACCAACTTTTAGTTAGTTAGTATGAGAATAATCCCTCATAGGCTCCAATTGGTCAATCCAAAGCCTCACACAATCATTCATTCAAAAGACACAACAAAAACTTCATCAAGATCAATGCAATTTTAGCTAGTAACATAGGAAAACATGTGGCAGCAATGTCATCTCCTACTCCTGCCATGTATAAATTAAAACTGAAAACAAGACATTTAATACCATTATCGGAGTCTCTTTACTCTATAAAGATACAAATTTTGAACAACAATCTCATCAAGATTCCACTCATTAGACCCATCGATCCAAGTAAGATGCAATCATCTTCTTTTGATTTGAAGACCTTTTGTCAATTTCACTGTACCGTCGGTCATGACACTGAAAGATGTATGTGTCTTAAACATGAAGTTTAAGACCTCATTTATTCCAATTTCATCCATGTTGCTGGTGTAAATGACAAAGGAAGTAAATTGGTGGCTCCACCTAATCAAAATATTCAAATATATACAAATCCATTACCTCAATGTTGTGGACACATCTCAAGAACAAGACTATGAAGGTGATGTTTTTATGGTAGATGCCTGCCCTCATAAAGAGCATGCAAAACTTGAACCATCTATATCTTATACTCCTCATGATGCTACTATTGAAGCTCCTAATGGACCTCTCTACATGACCATTTGAATCAATGATAAACCCATTTGAGGTGCTATGATCAATCCTATTTGTATAGTAAATGCAATAACTGAAGAGTTTCTCTACATGCATTGTTTATATCGAGATACCTATGATGTATTGGAGATGGTGATTAGGGAACATGATTGGATGTTAATTTTATCATCATTCCTACATCAGACTTATTTTATGTGAAGTTGGGCCACCCGTGGCTCTGCTCCATGAAGGCCATCTCCTCTATGGTTAATAAGTGCTTAAAGTTTCCATTTGGGGGATGTGTGCACACTATACATCACATTTGATACCAGCCTATTGCTTGACATGGACACTTTACACTTGACTACTTCTGGCCAAAACCAGTTGGAGTTTCTCAAGCTAAAGAAGATTTATTCTTTTTGTCATATCAAAATTTTAAAGCAAAGAAAATTGTAGAGTTAACACTTAGTAATATACCTCCTTGTGATGTCCCTGAACCTCCTCGATCCTCTAAGGCTACAACATTAGTTCCCCCTATCCCACAGGTGGTGAATGAAGCTAAGCCTAAATAGAAGGTTCTTCCCCGTCACTGAGTGTCTGGTAGATATGCTAAGGTTCCCCCTCCACCATCCCTTTAAGGAAAACAAGGCAACCATCAAGCACAAAACAAACCTCCTACAATCATAATATTACTTTTGTCCCACCTGCCTCTCTAGAGACTAGTGGAAATCAATCAATTGTGCATGTGTTATTTCTTGAGTTTTCTCAACCACTTGTGGATGCTCAAGTACTTCCACCTATTTCACAAGTTGAGAAGGAAGAGAAGTCCGCATTGAAAAGCCCTTCCCCCATGGTCTCCTAGCATTTGGTGGTTCCTCCTGTTTCTTATAATGTTCCTAAAGCAAAGGAAGAAAAGGAACCCACATTGGAAGATACCATGGTTCCCTTAACAAAAATCACAAATAAAGCTAAGTGAAATAAAGAAAGAAGCATCATCGTGCTATGACTCACCTTTCTGTAGGAGAGGAGAATCTCCCTCCTCGCAAGTGTTTATCACTGATGAATGTGAAAGAGATATCTACTAGTGTTTTGTCTCCTATAGAGAAGGATAAAGTTTCACAAGATACTATGGATCCTATTATGCTATATTTTGATTGCAAATCTTAAGATAACAATGATACATGTATGGCTCTTGTTCCCTATACCTCACTTTCTATAGTTCCTCTTGCATCTTGTCCACATATCCAAATTGGTGATGAGCAATATTGGGAGGAGGATGATCTTCTTTAGGTTGACTTGCAAGTGGGGTCCCTTATTTTTATTATGTTATGAGTGCATGTGATTGTTTTCCCTCGTAATAATTTGTTGCTTGATACTTTATTTATGTTGTTATTGTTGTTGTTGTTAAGCTCTCTTTGGATGACCCTTGACACCCTTATAGGTGCAAGGATACAAAGGGACCGAAATTTGTTATAATATTCTCTCTATTTGTATCTTAATTCTTCTATATGTCATAAGTTGTATTTGTGTATGAGGAAAAATTGATTAAACTAAACCAATCAAAAACCCAATAACATAAAGAGAACCGATCTAAATAAAAGCTATTAATAATAATCAAAGAAACATGAAAGCTTTTACTGAGATTTGTACTATTCCCTTTGGATTGAATGTGGATTGCTCAATATTGCTGCGAAACCATAGTTACAACAAGCAAGTGTAGTGCTCAAAAGATCAATGTCAAAAGATCGTGAAGTTGCTCAATCAATGCAATGTATGCTCAAAACGCTATTAAGTATGCCCGAGAATAAGATCGAAGAGAGAGGCTCAATGAAGGAGATGAGGGGGGTTTATATAGGTTTCAACAGAGATCGATCAACGGTCCAGATAATTCAGAAGAATCAACAGAGGAGAACAGTTGAGGAACGTGCAACGAATAAGAAGAAGACAAGTGTCTTGCTTTCTTTTGCATGAGAGGAGTTATCAAAAATAGAAGAATGAGTTAAAGCAATTAACAGAATGTAATGATCAGTTAAGTGATTTAAAACAAGAAGAAGAGATTTGCATGAGAATAAGAAGATATTTTGCTTTATTAAATATAGAAAGCTTGAGTTATATTAGAGATAACTTAAATTTAGAAGAAAAAGCAATTTAAATAAATAATTAATTTATTTAAATTTAAAGTAGATATTTTGGAAGAAATAATTAAATAATTAGAATTATTTAATTTAGAAGATTTGAAAGTAAATTAAATAAATAAATTTATTTAATTGTTTTGCATGATTTTGAAAGAATAATTTTGATTTAATTAAATAATTTAAGAATTATTTAATTGTAGATAAGAGGAAATTTGTTGAATTAATTAAATAATTGGATTTATCTAATTAATGTAGATTTGATTTTTGGAAAGAGGATAATGATCTAATTAAATAATTAAAATTATTCAATGTTGGAAGAATAATGGAGGAATTTGATTTAATTAATTAAATAAAGAGGATTTATTTAGTTAATGTCAAATTTAGGAGATTTAGAAGAATTTGGTGATTTTAATTAAATAATTAGATTATTTAATTAATGTGTGAAATGCAGGTGATTTGACAGATTACGAAAAGTAAGTGGTGCGATGACTTGGTCATTTTAGGGTGTCTACATTTTGCCCCTCTTTGATGCGATGCAGTTTATAGCGTTGTGTCAAAGAAATTAATTGTTGAAGATGATACAATTTTTTATGCCGCAGTGTAGGTAGATGCCCCAGCATAGCTAGTGTAGGGTGCCCCCTCGAGTGGGAAGACAGGGAAGTGACAAAAGAACTGGGTTGACACTTGACTAGCGGAGTGCGTGACAAGGTAGGAGGAAAAGCAGAAAGGGGTGGGAAGAGAAGAAAACATGAGGGAGGGATGCTATAAATAGGTCCCATGGGGACCACAATCCTTATTTGCACCCTAGGAGTTTCTAAATTTAGAGCCTCCAAAGTAGTGGGAGAGAGTTAAGTGGAAGGAGCTGACAGTGAGGAGAGATGTTGATTCCAGCGCACAGGCATCGGGCGGAGCTCGTGCGGACGTACAAGAGGCCAGCAGGAGCTCCAACAGCGGTAAGTGGTCGAAAACCTCCTTGTATTTTGTCATTTTAGGGTAGTTTAGGGTGAGGTTAGCTAAGTCAGCCAAAAGTGCCTTAGGGTGGCTCAGCACTTATGGCAGTCGGTTAGAGCGCTTTTGGCGTGCCACAGCACGGTTGGTAGGGGGTTGCAGCACTTTTGGTAAAAATGCAGCGTGTATGGTTTGTTGGTTAGCGCCGCAGTGCGTTTGGTAGGATGTCGTAGCGCTTATGGCTAGATAGTGAAGCACCTTTGGTAGGGTAGAATAGCGTGATGCACTTGGTAAACAAGGCACACTTGGTATAGAAAACGCAGCGCTTCTGGATTGACAGTGCAGCACTTTTGGCAGGGAGGTACAGCGCCTTTGTAAAGAATAAAGCACTTTTGGCTTGTAAACAGAAAATTAGCATTGCGGGGTTAAGTAGAAGAAAATTAGAATTGTGGGTTGAGAAAAGGGATGGTTGGGGGTTGCATAGCATAGCATATGTGTAGATAGGATGTGAGGGATCTGGTATAGAAGAACTAACAAGTGCATTGTTGTGGATGCAGAGGATTATGCCTCCACTGATGTTGCGGGAGTGACACCATCCGATAGCGCATGAGGTAGTACAGTTGACATGGGAGGAGGATGCATTCCTGGAGCATGCGGGACTATGGCATGTGGCCCACTTAACACACATTAGGGTGAATCTCACCCTAGTGACAGCAGTGGTAGAGAGATATCATAGTGAGACCTCGTCCTTTCACTTTCTGACAGGGGAGGCGATAGTGACACTAGAGGACATATACCG
Source organism: Cunninghamia lanceolata (assembly GCA_027924645.1). Taxonomy (NCBI): domain Eukaryota; kingdom Viridiplantae; phylum Streptophyta; class Pinopsida; order Cupressales; family Cupressaceae; genus Cunninghamia; species Cunninghamia lanceolata. Next base: position 70,758 of record BSBN01000204.1, on the reverse strand, counting down.
TATCCTGAGGATTCGGATTGATGGAGAGATAGTGGATTTTGACCCAGTGTGGGGTGAGGCAGGCTTGGCGGAGGTCTTCTGCACAGATGTCCTTTGGATAGATGACAGGGAGATTCGATGGGCAGATGTCCTGAGACTCTGTGACTGGATCAGATGGATAGTGGCGTCACTGATTGGCAGCTTCTTGTGTCCTGATAGGAGATCTAGAGGATTATCGGTTGGCTGGGGTACTGTACTATCTGAGATGTTCATACATGGCCGACAGTATGCGTGGGGCCCATGTGTGCTGGGACAGTTGTACCACGACATGCATCACTATGTGTATAGGAGAGGCAGGAGCCTCTCAGCAGGGGTGACTTTGTTACAGGTATGGGCATGGGAGCATATCCCCGTGATCTGACCCATGGCACAGCGTCATCGGGATAGAGGCGAGCCCTATGCATTCCTATATGACGGAGTGATTACACATCGGAGGATGGGGTCTGTTAGCCATTGGAGGCGGTAGATCGACGAGATGGACTTGTTTGTTTGGAGGCCCTGGCTACTTTGCGAGGAGTGGGAGGATGAGCATGAGCAGTTGATGTATTGTAGATAGGCTCATTATCTGTTCAAGAGACGGACAGACGCGATAGAGAGGTACCTACCAGAGCGTGTACTCAGGCAGTTTGGATTACCACAGGGACTACCAATGGGGGAGGCTACACATGCCCGGACACGGAGAGAGGGAGGAGACTAGGATGCAGAGATCCTAGTGGCAATAACTTTAGCAGAGGTACAGGGACTTGTCCCCGTGAGATGGGATTGGGACACATGGCTGGCAGATCCAGGGACGCTACCAAAGTATGACCAGTACTGGCAGACACACAGGATGATTAGATTGACTACACCAGGTGTAGTAGGGGCAGTGGGGGAGGTACTAGTCCCCGGTGTGGAGGCTAGGATTAGACGCTAGGCCAGAGCGGCCAGATAGCAAGTAGCAGCATAGGTAGTTGGGGAGGGTAGCAGCTAGCAGGCAGAGGTGGAGATGGCAGAGGAGGAGGAGCCAGCTATAGAGACAGACTTAGCGAGAGCCAAGCATTTACTTCAGGAGGAGATAGCCCGGAGGACTCAATTAGAGCTCCGGATGGTACGATTGAGGAGGGACAAGGATGCAGCTAGGGTGGAGGCTAGACAGGCTGAGGCCCTAGCACAGGTGCAGACACAGGTGGCAGCAGTAGCGTAGACAACCCTGGCACACCTATAGGCAAGCATGCAGGCACAGGTACAGGCCCAGGTACAAGCAGCAGTGCAGGCAGCACTATAGGCCCACGCACAGGCAGCACCCGCACCAGCCGAGGATGATGGGCAGCTAACCTAGGCTAGGCAAGAGAGGGATGCAGAGGTACAACTGCAGTTGATAGTAGAGGCCACACTATTTAGAGTGAGGTGGGAGAGAGATGAGGCACGTCGTGCACTGGGTGCAGACTAGAGGACTCTATACAGCGAGCTCGTCCAGGTGCAAGGAGAGCTAGTATCAGCTGGCAGGGAGGCAGAGTACTACAGGGGTTTGCATGTGGGTGCGGTGCCCGCAACTCAATAGGCACCAAGTTATAGAGATAGGAGCAGATCTGGGGCATCCAGATCCCTTAGGATAGGGCAGTCAGTGTCCTCAGTGAGAGGACCATTTTTGCCAATAGGAGGAGGAGGACCAGTAGGGGGACCCCCACCAAGTACAGGGGGAGGACAGGGACCATAGCAGGAGGGGAGCTCTACCCACTAGGGCACATACATTTATATATTATATCATATTTGTACCATACCTATATCACGATGGACACTTGTACCTTGTACCATTTGTATCATTTTGGATAGATGCCTGCATGCACTCTGATGTATATCTTGCAGGCTCTTGATAGCCTTGATGTACTATATTGATGTATATTTAGATGTATACACATTTTGTATTATTGATGTAGACTCAGACACTTTGTATTATGATGACCATTACATGATATATCTAATGATCTATTCGGCTCACTGTTGTTCATGCTTTTGTGTATGCATTCCTTGATGTCATGGATGTGATGATATGTATGTATGATTATGGATTCAGGTGATGACATATGTTGCTTATATGATGCGTATAGATGTATGATGATAGAGATGTATGAGGATATAGATGTGATGACTAGTGATATCTGACATGTGGGTTTTGCAGATATGCACCAGAGAGGAGAACAGGAGGAGACGGAGACAGAGACTGTTGATCGATCTTTGTAGTGAAAACGATATAAAGGTTGTGAGGATGAATGAGCTTGTTGCAATGGTTTCACATTTGTATATAAAGAGCAATCCTTATTTTGATATAGCACATAGATAGTTCGCCACCAAGGTATAAAAGACCAAGGTGCAGTAATATCCGAGTGCGTGGATGTTGACTCTGCAAGCAAGCGGTTTGAACTTAGACCCCTTAGACCCTATATAACCTTGTTGGAACATGTGAATGAGCCATAGTCTTGAACATAAAATAAACTTCAATACATGCAAATGCAAAAAGAGTATTAAATATGTAAGATGCTAGGTCGTAACACACACAAGATAAATAGAATGCTAAGAAAGATACTAAAGATCATTCATGAAACACGGCACACAAAAAGCAATGACTATGCCCCCAATCCGTAGTACATCGCAACATACCAAGATTATAGATAAATCAAGGTAGCCTTGAATAGGTAAAGGATAAGGAACAAAAGATAAACCATAACACAAATTGACTGACTTACAAAGTAAACATACAACCAACATATTCTCTTGCTAAAGAGGTTGCTCAGGATAGATTGAATAGGAAAGATAACAGCCTTATCGTAGGAACTCTGTGTCCGTTAAAGGGTGCTATCTACCTAAAAAAGACAATATCTTGCTGCAGGAAATGCCACATGTCATAGGAGACACGTGTGTTGGTCTCGATAATGGAACACTGCGCAGAAGACAAGCCTGTTGATCTAGGGCTTGGGTTAAGCAAGACTTAGCTGATGTTGGCAATCGGTATGCAGGACAGTAGATGACTCTGGAAGAAAGCTACTTTGCTTCAGGTTTGTTAAGGACTTTAGCTTTGAAAGGATGCGCTAGCTTGCTACTTGAGTTAGTCAAGTCGAGGTGAATGGATTTTGATAAATGGAAGACTAGAAAGGTGACAGTGCTAATGGATTGAAATGGGTGGAGAATGATGAATCGTATGTGCCTGAGTACTGAATACATCCTTTGTATTCCAGACTACCTACATACCCTGTATCCACGGAATCAAGGTGCATTATGAGGAAAGGTGAACGTGATAAATATGTAGTTCTAGATAGAGTGATGAAATGGATCGAGGTGGAGAGGAGGGGATCTTATGTACCTGAGTACTGGAAACTTCCTTCGTATTCCAGACTGCCTACATACCCATATCCATGGGATCAAGGTACCTTAAGATTGAAAAGATGATAATATGTAGTTCTGGTTGATGTGATGATGTGGATAGAAGTGAAGAGGAGGGGATCTTATGTACCTAAGTACTAGAAACTTCCTTCGTATTCTAGACTGCCTACATACCCATATCCATGGGATCAAGGTACCTTAAGATTGAGAAGAGATAATATGTAGTTCTAGTTGATGTGATGATGGGGGAAAAGTGTTGAGAAGATAACATCCTTATCGTAGGAGCGATGTGTCCGTTAAAGGGTGTTACCTGTGGAAAATGAGAAAAGATTGAAGTATGCGTTGCGAACCATGAATGAGAAACCAATCCTAGACCTAAGTTAAGGAAAGAGTTGCCCCCATTCTAGTAGAGGAAACTGTATGGGTGACTGCTGAAGAAGACACCGAAAGCTTTGACCTAGGACAAGACAGTGTTAACTCTTGACACAGATCAAGATGTGGGATGACGACGAGGGACATTGACAAATTTCCAAGCTATACTAGATAGGGAGATGGAAATGCAAACAAGGTCAATGGATTTATTATGGATGGATGGAAAGTGCGCTACGAATTGGACAAGGAGTGGATAGGCTCGATAGATGATGGATGCTGACTCTACACATAGCGCCCGTTTGCCAGGTTTTCACTATGGTACTTATCCATGGCACCTATTTGCCAGGTTTTCACCAGAGGATGGATTTTTATTTATTTATTTATTTTTTGGAATACTCTGAGGATTAGGCATAGAACTTATTGAGATGGACATTGTTAAGTGGTTCATCTAGAGGAATGTCGTCAGGTGTAGCTAAAGTATAAGCTCCTGATCCATATGCAAATGTCACAATAAAGGGGCCTAACCAGTTAGGCTCAAACTTGCCCTTCTTTTCTCGATCTGCTTGATTTCTCTAATTCTCCTTAAGTACGAGATCACCAACTTAAAATCGTCTTTCTTTGATCTTTTTGTTGTAATTACGCCGGAGGCGGTTTTGATAGACATGGAGATGATTAAGTGCGGCAAGGCGCCTCTCATCTAGTAGTTCAAGCTCAGCTAATCTGGAAGTGCGATGCTCCTCTCCGCCGATCAGGTCCTGCATGGGAACTCTAAGGGATGGGATCTCAACCTCTATAGGTAGGATGGCTTCAGAGCCAAAGACCAAGGCATATGGTGTGGCACCAGTTGGTGTTCTGATACTAATGCGGTAGGCCCATAAGGCGGGATTGAGTTGCAAGTGCCAATCACAACCAGCTTCATTGACTATTTTCTTGAGGATTTTGAGAATGGTTTTATTGAAAGCCTTAGCTTGACCGTTACTCTGCAGATAAACTTGGCTATTTGCTTACCGGTGATATAGGTCATGGGAATGGCTTCCACCCACTTCGTGAAATACTCAGTGGCGGTAATGATAAACTTATGGCCATTGGAGGAGGAAGGGTGGATTTGTCCTACAAGGTCAAGACTCCATTGAGAAAAAGGCCATGGAGTTGTCACAAGTTGTAATTCATGAGCTGGTGCATGAATCAAATCTCCATGCTGCTGGCATTGTAGACACTTCTTAGCAAACTGTGCAGCATCTTGCTCTATTGTAGGCCAGTAATAACCTGTTCTGAGTATCTTCTTACCAAGATTAGGACCGGTAGAATGTGCGCCACAGACACCTTCATTATGTCTCATAAGGTAGCTTCAGCTTCTTCCGTGTTAAGACATCATAAGAGGATACCATCGAGACTTCGGTGATATAGTGTATCACGCAGAATGATGTAATGGGAGGATCAATGGATAAAGGTTTTGCGTTGGGTGGATGATAGGTTAGGGGGAAAGGTTTGTTCTTGAGGTATTCATAGATATTTTCGTACCATGGGGAATTGGGACCAACAAGTTCGCAGATGATTTTAGTAATAGGAACATCGATGGCTAGTATCAACAATTGCTCGATCAAGAATTCGCATTTATGTGTATTAGTCGGCATGTCAATCAGTGACCCTACAGAAGCCATAGAATCTGTAGCTTTATTATGCTCTCTTGGAATTTGCTCAAATGTGATGCTAGAAAAGTGTGGTTTGTAGGCGTCCACTAGTTGCTTGTAGGGGACCAACTTTTCATCTTTTGTTTGGTACTCATTCGTGACTTGGCAAATGACTAACTGTGAGTCTCCATATACTTGTAATTCTGTGATGTCCCATTGAACTGTTGTATTGAGACCCATGAGGAGTGCTTCATACTCAGCTATGTTGTTGGTGCAAGGGAATGCAAGCTGATATGACTTTGGAATGTAGTCATTTTGAGGTGTGATGAACAAGATGCCGGCCCCTAATCCATGCTGTGTGTAGGAACCATCAAAGTATAACTTCCACATTATGGAGTTGGAAAGAGTGAATAGATTCTCATCCGGAAAGTCTACTACCATAGGGTGTGTATCTTGCATGGGTGCTTCTGCTAGTTGATCTGCTAGAGCTTGTCCTTTGATTGCTTTACAATCCACATATTCAATGTTGAACTCGCTAAGGATCATGACCCATTTAGCTAGTCTACCTGTAAGAGCTTCTTTTGCTAGTAGATACTTCAAGGGATCAATTTTGGCTATAAGAATTATGTGTTGGTTCAACATGTAATGCCACAACTTTTGGGAGGTGAACACCACTACTAAACAAGCCCTTTCCATCATTGAATAATTGAGCTCATATCCCACCAAGGTTCTACTGATATAATAAATTGCATGCTCTTTTCCTGTTTCATCATTTTGTGCTAGAAGGGCCCCTAGGGCCGAATTTGTAGTGGAGATGTATAATATCAAAGGTTTGTCCGCAACTAGTGGAACCAATATAGGAGGTGTAGCCAAATACTCTTTAAGTTGATCAAATGCTACTTGAAACTTATAATCCCATCGGAATGAGACATCCTTTCGGAGCAAGTGTTGAAATGGTTGACATTTATCTGCTAGCTATGAGATGAAACGCCTAATAGATTGCAACCTTCCCTGAAGGCTCCTTAATGCTTTAAGATTCTTTGGTGGAGGCATCTCCACTATAGCTTTTACTTTTGTTGGATCTACTTTGATGCCTCTACGAGATACAATATATCCCAACAGCTTTCCTAATGTTACACCAAAGACACACTTCTTTGGATTGAGTCTTACCTGGTATTTTTCAAGCCTATCGAAGATCTGTCCTAGAACCTGTATATGTTCTGCCCTAGAAGATTTAGCCAGTATATCATCCACATAGTCCTCCATGATGTGATGAAAGAGATTGCGGAAGATCACTATCATTGCTCTCTGATAGGTTGTTCCTACATTATTCAAACCAAACAGCATGACGCACCAACAATAATTGCCCCAAGGACAGGTAAAGGTTGTTTTATGTTGATCTTCCTTTGCTATTCTTATCTAATTGTAGCCAGAGAATCCATCCATGAGAGAAAGCATCTCGTGACCTGCTGTCAAGTCCACTATAATGTTAATGTTTGGTAGTGGAAAGTCATCTTTGGGACATGCTTTGTTCAGATCTCTAAAGTCATTACACATGCGGATGCACCCATTAGGTTTAGACACAGGTACAATGTTTGAGACCCAATCTGAATAGTCGATTGGTCGTATAAACTTTGCATCTAACAGCTTCTGTATTTCCACCTTTACCAAGAGAGTGATCTATGGGTGCATCTTTCTCAGATTTTGCTTGACTGGTTTTACTTTCGGATCAATGGCGAGATAGTGAACAACTAGCTTGGGGTTTAGCCCTAGCATATCAGCATAGGTCCATGTAAAGTTGATGGTTCTCTGTAAGAAGAATGTGTTAAGGTTCTTGTGCTCTATTTCTGATAATGATGCTGCTAGGAATGTGGTCTTCAGATTCTGCTCTATGCCTAGGTTTATCTCTGTAGAATCTTCCACTAGGAGAGCTAACTTCTCTTGATACTTAGATGGTAGGGGAAGGTCAAATCCTCCATCCTCAGGTGCCACAGTTGGGTTTTCACCTTTGGATACGTCCTTTGTTTTTACTATTTTGTGATCAGGAGGTGCCACAGTGCGGTTTTCACCTAAAGATCTTTCTTTATTTTTACTTTTGCGACTGGAGGATTTGGCATTCTCACCAAAATAAGTTGTTGGCTCTAGTTCCATTACAAAAGCTGCTTTATGATCACCAAGAGGGATACCTTCCCAAAGTCCCATGAACTTAGCTAAAGCTTCGTCATTCTGAAATACATCTATAACAGGGGTCCCTTGTTGGTCCCAATCGATAAGTTCAGGGTAAACAATTGTTACATTCTGGGTGCTAGTGGTGGAGGTTAAGGATACGGAGGATAGCGTAAAAATGGAGGATTCTACGAATAGGTTGGTCATATGGAGGGAAGAGTCATCGATGATATCCTCTGTAGATGTCGAATCAGTGGGAAAAGTGTTAGCTACCTCGTCGAGGATATACTCGATGTCTGAGGCATGTGGTACCTTCTTACCAAATCCTAATCCCTTCTTGTCTAGTTTCTTTGTCACAACAATGGGTTCCATAGTTCCTTGATTTTGTTTCCCAAGGCCACCTTTGCCTTTATAGCCCATGTTTTTTACTATCCTTAAGCCATTGCCATATTGCTTGACTGGTATTGTGACTGGTTCTTTCTCCTTATAGAGCCAAGAAGAAATATCCTCAATAGTTTCCTCTTCCAATAACCGTCCATGTTGGAATTGGGTTAGGAATGTTGGGGGAGGAATAGCTACTTTTTTGGTTACTTTGGCAATGGGTGGTTGGCCGTAAGATTTTGGAGATAGAGGCATCCGCCCTACACAACAAGATTGTGAGATATCATAAGTGCCAAAGCCTATATCCCGGATGCGAGCTGTGATTTTGGGGAGGGGTTTAGGTTCACTTGTAGAGGCTTGCCTTAGAGTTTCAAGGTCAACATATAGTGGGGATTCAAGGGCTTTGTCATTTTTGGGCACTTGGTTGCAATTTTTATAGCTGCCTTGCAAGACACAACAGAATTCAAAAGGATTAGGGTCTCCCAGGATGGTGATCTCCGTACCATTGTATGGGAACTTTAGAGATTGATGATACGTGGAGGGAACAGCCTTCGTTGCATGGATCCATGGGTGGCCTAGGATAATGTTGTAAGGCAAGTGGATAACACCTTCTGAGCGATGTTCAGCATCATCATATCCCTTGATTGTAATACTATGATCATAGTTGACATGATCCTCAGAGTATCCCAATTGCTTAAGTAATTTTAAAGAACAGATGTTGAGACCAGCACCACCATCTATGAGTATACGTTTGATTTTGTGCTTATGTATGAGAACCTCAATATGAAGGGCATCATTGTGACAAGGATCATGGGATGGGAGGTCCTTTTCAGAGAAGACCACATTGTAAGGGGAAGCAATGTTACCTACTATAGCTTGGAAATCTGTGACCGCTATGTTGTCAGGAACTGAAGACTCTTGGAGGGCTTTTTCTAACACTACTCTATGTGCAGGTGAGGACCGTAGAAGGTCCAAGATAGAGATTTGTGCGGGCATTTTCCTTAGATGTTCGACAAGATTATAATTAGATTGAGCCAAAAGACTGGGTGTAGGACCATGAATGGTGACACGACCATGACGAGTTGTAACAACGCAATCCGTAGATTTACCCTTGATTGTGAGGGTAGACACTCGACTCTCTTTAAAACAACTGACAATGGAATCAAAGGAAGTGGAAGCATGATTGATACCTTTACCTCTATCCTGAGGAGGAGGTGGACCATGATGAGGGAATGGTTCCTTGTACATATCGAGATCTTTGTTTGTGTTTTGATCCGCTTGTTCATTCTCAAAAAGTGATTAGGTTGCCGTCGATGAGATTTTGGATTAGATGCTTGAGTTTCATACATGATGCAGTTCTATGTCCTTTGCTTTGATGGAAGTCATAGTATTCATTTTCTCTATACCACGCAGTTTTGTAAACCAGTTCACCATATGGGGGTGCATCTGGTAAGGTGATGAGTCCTTTCTGTAAAACCTGTTGTAGGACCGACTCCATAGGCACTCCCAAGGGAGTAAATTGACATCATGGAGGGTAATCTTGTTGAGGTCGCTCCTGTTGTCATTGTTGTTGATTTTGATATGGTTGCCACTATTGTTGCTATTGTTGAGATGGAGCTTGACTTGGTTTAGAGAGCTGCAGTGGTGTTTGCAAAGTTTGGACATGTTTAGAATCAACCACACCGTCGTTAACCACGTTTTTGTTTTTGTTCCAGTATTTGGGTTTATCATTCGTCTATTGATGAGGAGCGTTGTCTTTTGTTTCTTTAAAGATTTTGACCACACCCTTAGCAATGAGGGCCTTCTCAATATTGATTCCTTTGTATGTGATTTCATCAAAGGTTGTAGCACTGAGAATTTGCAAGTGGAAATCTAACTCTTGGTTGAGGTTCTGCACAAATATGCTAACAAGCTGTTTCTCAGGAATCTTGAAAGGAAATTTGCTAGCCATTTGTCTCCACCGTTGAAGGAAAGAAATGAAAGTTTCCCCATTTTTCTATTTGTTGTTGCATAGATCAGTCATGGAAATCTCATGCTCTGTGTTGTAAGAAAAGTGGGTGGCAAACTTCTCTGCTAGCTCATTGAAAGACTTGATACCCGTGGGTAAGTGTGAGAACCATTCTATAGCTTGACCTCCAAGACTGCGAGGAAAGAGACGCATAAGATATGTGTCGTTATGTGAGACCTCGAAGCAAGCAAGATATAATTCCCTAAGATGGTCTTTTGGGTCACCTTTTCCTTTGTATTTATCAAACTTGGGAATAGTGAAATTTTGAGGAAAAGGGATCATTGGTAATGACCGATCAAAAGGATAAGAACACACTTCCTCTAAAGAGGTCTTTTTGGTGTGGCCAAACGTAAGATCAGATAGCTGCTGTTGAACTTCTGCGATTTTTAGCTCCATAGTCATGGGAGGGGTTGGTAACATCTCCTGTCGTCCAAAAAGTGGTTGGTGTTGCCCATACGGAAGATTGTAATGTAAGCCATGCACACTGGTGTTATAAAGGTCATAAGATTGATTGGGATCGTACAATAGTTTGTTACATTTTTGGATTTGCATTTGTCTTGACAAAAAAAGACAAAATACAACTTGCAAATACATTAAACTTGGACAACATGAATACCCATTTGGCTGTATATGACAAAGAGTCAATTTTCAAGGAAAAAGAAAGTCAAAATGAAGTCACATGACACTTGAAAATATGGGTTGATATGAATTGACGAGATTGCTCATGCTGACTGGATCATCTTGTTGCTTGTCACCTTTGAGTTGTCTAGTAAGACAAAACTCTTTTCCAATGTTGAATAGTCAAGAAGAGTATGTGGCACATTTTTGGTGAAGGCATATCCAACCAGATACTTGTTGGACCAACATTGCATGACTGGATGACTAGGACAACTATGAACATGTCCTGGACATTGGACTGGATCTGTAGGAACAACATGATGTAGGTATGATCTCTTATATTTTCTATCTCCTGAGACTTATCTCCATCATCTTGGACATCATCCAGACTTCCTCTTGTAGATGCAACAACCATTTGGTTGACAAAATGAAGTTTCTACATATTCAGGACAACAGTGCACTTCTGGTTCTCATCCTTCCAAGACAGCTCCAACAAGCTCTTGTGTCCTCTCAGACCTGTAATTCAAAATTCCAAACATCAATTTCATCATAAACAATCATTTTCCATCAATTTGAATTAAAATATGTCCACTTACAGTCATGGATTCATCTAGGACAACTCATTGTCAATGTTACTTTCTCATAAATCCATTGGTTTTCACATCATTTTCTAAGTTTTTCATCATTTTCAAGCACCCATTTGGCATATATAATGATCTATGAGGTTTTCAAGGCCATTAGGATCCATTTGGAGACATTTATTTTGCATTTTTATAGCCCTATTTGCAAAAAGCAGGATTTTTAGGGTCAAAAGGGTATTCAGGTGCAGGAGCATTAATTTGATGCGAAACATGTCCAAAATCCATATTAGCATGATAAAAATGTTCATCAAGATGTGATAAATTGATATGTAATTCAAATTCATCATTTAAACAATGTTTGCACCCTTAAAAATAAGTTTTCTAAGCCAAATTGCCAAAAAGCAGGATTTTTTGCTCCAACTAGATATATCCAGTGGAGGTCACCTCTTGAGGATTTGGCAAGGATTTTGGCTTCAAGTGGATAAGCGAGGATTTGATTGCCAATAGGATATATCCTATTGCAACTCACTCTAGTGTAATGTTCTATTGGACATGATTTTAGCGTAAAACCCATTTGAAAGCTTTCCAATAGGGATTTTAAGTGCAACGAGATCGACAGAGTTTTTAATGTCAACCGGATATGTCCTATGGATGTGATTTTTAGCGCTGATCCAGTTGGGAGGAAAAACCCCACTTTTCTTTTAAAATGCCTTAGTGGAACATTTGGAGGGTGTTAGACATCTCCGGTAGGAGTGTTTTTATCACTGATCCAGTGAGGCAGGTTTTTAGCGGTGGGGTATGCGAAAGGTCTTAGTGTTGATATCCAGTGACACTGGAAATTAGTACAAAATGCAGTAGGAGTTGTTTTTTTGGCTAGATTTTGAATTTCCCAAGGTAAAGTATATTAAAAAATATATTTAAGTATAAGTCAGATATTTCTTATACTTTAAATATTTTTAAATATACTGTCAGGATGTTTGAGATAGGTCCAAGATCCATAGGATTTAACATGCAAATTCTAGATTTTTGAGGATCCACCAGATTTTAGACTTAGCCATTTTTCAGGGTTTTAGGGTTTGAGACAGCCAAATCAGGGTGCCAGGAACATGTATCAGGGTGAAGGCATATGAACCTCTTAGTGAAATCTTGTGGAATTTGACATGATTTTACAACTCTAAGGCCTGGAAACTAGGAATTTCAACATGACACACCCTACAGTAGCAATTTCAAGGACTATATCCAATGACATGAGATTTTAGTACAAAATGTAGTAACACCCAATTTTAGTGCAAAAGGCAACAAATGACTATTTCTAAAGCACAAACCCAATCAAGACACCTCCAAATCAATCATGAAATGCATCAAACAATTTCAATCATGTGAAATGACCAAATTTGAAGCAAATCCTACATTCTAAGCATAATTTCACTTTCTCATCATCATAAGGAAAGGTTGAAACTCCAAGCCAAAGAAAAAAAAGGGGGTCTTCATTTAGCAAAATGTGGCATGTGTGCAAGGCACAACACTGTGGTCTACAACTTGGCGGAATTCTTAAGCTTCTATGTTTTCATGTTGTAAATCTGTCTTCTCCTTACTTTAGTACAAGTTTGAGCATAAGTTCATACCCAAGCTAAAGTGGGGGCTAAATGTTAGAGTAAAATGTTTACCCTTGTTAGTCAGGACCTATTTTAACACCTTTTAAAAGTTAAATGATAAAATCTTATTCTCGATGTACAAAACCAACATAATAAACTTAGGACTATCCTAACCCCATGACATTAGACACCCCCCAGAGTTTGTGGGGCTAAAGGACCAGGGGGCTCGAATGCCTTGCTCTCAGATGGGTCCTTTAGCCCCTCTCTTGTGGTGTCATCTTAAAACATCTCCTTAGCTTGTACATGTCAGCCCCATTTGTTTTTATTCATCATTTGTGAGTGGGAATGCATATATAAAGGAGTTATGTTATTCATTTTACACCTAGAGAGATGACTACTTTCTTATCAAGAGAACAATTGCAATTGGTTACATGATTGATCTTCTATGCTCTAGTGCTCTTCATGCTTGGAATTACTATCTACTTGTGGATGTTATGAAGTTTGTTTGCAGGTCTTGAAGGAAGTTTCAAACCTTCTCCATCACTCTCCTTGTTGGTTCATGATCTTGAGCATCTACTCCAACTAGGGTTTCACATCTTGTAGTAATTTTCATCATTTTCATTCATACATTCATCATATATTGTAGATCTGGCCTTTTCTCTCATAGGGCACACACTCTTGGATCTAATCATCACTGTAGTGGAGGTGGAAACACCAACACAAGGTTTGAGTAAGGTAAGTCCCTAAACACAACACAACCTTTTCCTCTTTTCTTGTGTGCAGGTTGAAGATATAGGTTCCAAAGGAAAAAATCTGGGAAGAAGAAAGGGTTTGCAAGTACAAGTCTAGTGAAACTCAGAGATTATATGAAACCCTAATTAGGGTCTAGGGCACCCTAGCACCCTAGTCCTTTGGTGCCTCTAAGTCTAGATCCAGGTTCTGCTCTACCTCTTGATCTTTATTATACTTTTAGATTTTTGATATTTATTTCTGACAATTAGTTATTAGCAGATCTTTGTCAAATAAGGTTTAGTCATTTGCCCTACTTTTCTTGTTAGAACTTGATTAAATTTGATTGATACTCCTCTATACAAAAAAATAACAAAACCCCTATAGTTTGGCTCTCCTCCATGGGTAGTAGCCAAGCTTGGTTTGTGTTCTAATGTTTGGTAGAAGAGAGTTTTGACTTAGTTTAATCCCTTAGGCTAAGTCTCTCTTTTCCATCCAAAACAACTTTAATAATTATAGTTAGACAAGTACAAGGGCACTCTTAGACATTCACCATGGAGATGAACCATGATGGTAGTGACTCTAAAAGTTCATCCAAGATTAGAGTAAATTGTGGAAGCCAAACTCCACAAAGATAAAAGTAGGTAAGCTTGATGATAGTGGAGTACCTTTTATCAACTCATGCCTATATAGTTAGGACCTATTAATAGGAAGGTGAGTTCATAGCTATTTGGTGTAGTCTCAGCTTCAAGCTGAAACATACCAAAGAGAGAAGGTTGGTCAAGTTTAGGACCACCCCATACCTTAAAGTCATTCCCTAAACCCCTCCTTGCGATGGGGTCTAGGGGTATCCTTTGCCTAGGAACTGCCTACATACCCACTTCCAAATAGGATCAAATTCACATGCAGTTCTCCCCACTTAATCTCTCAAGGGTTATACACAAAATCCTAACCTCAAGGTTTCATTGCCACAAAAGTAATTTTCCTCCTAGAAGTGGAATAGAAGGAATACTATAGGAGGATAACTCATAAAAGGGTTTAAGACCAAATAGTATAACAATTCACTAGTTATCAATACCCATTCCAAAACAACAACAACTCACCAAGTTTAATGATAATAACAACACTCTAAATTCTTGGAGTAATATTCCATATACAAACAAGGTTCCTCTAAATGATCCCCAACAATCAAATAATGCTAAATAGCATGCAAGGAAATTTGACCAGGTTCCCAATTTAGCAACCTTGCTTTAAACATGAACCATACCTGAGTCATACTCAATACTATCATTCCTTAATAACTATATATCTAGGATATTATGGTACATTCAATATCCTAATGATTACACCATACATATATCTATCACCTACCATGTATATTAAGAAGACATTACCTTGTGATTAGGTACTTGATATATAGTGTTGATTATGATATAATAACATCTCATTCTATTCTGAGTGACTTCATAAATATCACTAGAAGAGAGCTACATAATCACATGTCATAATTCAATGAACTATTTCCATGTAATTTATCATAGGGAAAGGAAATCAAATTATTTATCTATTCAAAATAGCTACATATATTTGAGCATTGCACTACTCATTATGCTTAGTAATAGCAACATGCCCATGAAAAATCACTACCTATGTTACAATAAGAAGAGCATTCAATTATGTAATAAAAATTATTTACGTACTGTAATGAAATCAACCTCATATCATAATGTAACTAGTATCTTTTGGCAATATTTCATGGTTTCAAATTGGCATCATTATCTCTATCATTTCAATAACACATATGAGTAATTTCATTATCACATTCTATAAGAGAGTATATACCTTGTTGATGAGGGTCGCTACAGTCCTCATCATTTAATTATAAATGTCAATCCAAGGCGGTGTCCAAGGCTATATGCAAAAGGGAGAAGAAACACTTTGCATGGCAGTCTTTTCTAAAAACATAATTAAAAGGAAATGCATTAAAACAAATTTCTACAATTAAATCTAATCTAAGAGCTTGTAAATGGAAATGCTGAAATAAAATCTATCCTAAGAAGCTTGTGAAGGGAAGTACTAGAATCAAATCTATCATGAGAAGCTTGTAAATGAAAATACTGGAAATGTAAAAACATGGAATGGAAAGACTACTAAGAAATGAAACTACAAACAACTACTGTTGTTAAAAAACTAAACTATATTATTTTATAAAACTCCCCCATTTGATTCCTTATTTAAAATGCATTTATAGAATTCTTATTCTTAATCAGTCTTCCAAGAATGTGGATCTGAGATCCTATTCTTAGGGAGACAAACTATATCTTCTTCCTTCAATCTCACTGCCTTCTATCATGCCACTTTTAATTCTGTCATTTTCTGTCATGAACTACTCACTTATTTTGATGAATTGTCTCAAATGCTTTTTGGTTTTGTTCTCCTCATTCTTATCTTTCCATATCATTTTGAAATTCTAAATTTCATTAAGAAATAAGTGAGATACCACCATTTTAATGAAACTATATTTTTAACTTCCTCTTTTCATGCTTCTTTCTAGGAAGTTTTCTGGCATTCCAACTTGGCAAAATTTATTCTTTAGTCTACTAATTATTGGTTACAAGGAAAAATATGCAATATCATTAAGACATGCAATGGCACTAGTTAAGCAAAAAACATTCTTTTATTTAGCGAATAGATGAGATGACTTATGGTCTCATCACTTGCCAAGACCAATCATTTTTATAGCCACAATTGAACAGTAAGGTAGCAAAGGATACTTATAATTTGTAGAAAAAAGGTCACATTGTATCTTAGTTCAACAAGAAGTTATCCTATTATATACCCAATTTATAGCTAGGAGAAACAATTTCAAAGGGGTGGCTCCTTCACTTATATTGACTTATTTAGGTCAACAACAAGAACTTCTTACTCAACTTCAGCATGGTAGAATAATATCAATGTTCCTATGTGTCATTCCCATCAAACACATGTGATATTATTAAATTGGTACTTAGTCAAGCACAACTTAATTCTTGGCAAAAGAAACATTCTTAGCATTTATTAATTGAAATAGTGCAAATTATAGAATTATCTAGCTTTTTAGTAAACCACCAGCCCAAAGATTCTTTATGTAAAGATATAACCAACTTTTAGAACATTATTATGCCAAAGGAGTTCCCTTTGTGAGGTGAACTGGCTTGGCATGTTAAATCGATTACTAAAACTCCTCGAGAAGGAATGCAAGACAATCAAAATGATATTTCTAATTCATTTTCTTTCGCCATCTTTCATTTTCTTTCACCGCTTTTTACAATTTTTCATTTTCTTTTGTTGTCTGTGGTTTGGTTCGTCATTTAATCTATGATTCATAGGATTATCATCTACTATTTAGCTGATTTGAATGCCGATGGAAATATTAAAAATAAAAACTATCTTCTATTTAGTAATGTGCCTTGTCTTTTCACCACATATGAAACACAATCAAAGTGCCTCATCTCACATTAAATAGCCCACTAAAATTCTCAAGTGATAACGTTTAGCAAGATATTTTTTAATTGGGAGTATTTTAGTGTTTAGTTTAGGTCAAAGAACATGGGTTTGATTTTTGTTGTCCTATTTTACTCCCTAGCCAAATAGTCGAAACTCATAAAATCTCTAAGTGTTTTCCCCTTTGGGAATGCAAGGAAAAACCCCCCGAAATCGACTAAGTCCCAAAAATCTTGAGTTTTCCTTGTGTTTTTTGCATTTTTAAAGTTTCAGAGTTCAAAGTTCCCCCCTTCATCATGCCATCCTAATCAGCTTTGAACTCCACTTTGTTCTTTGAAAATTTGTCTAAGTACTTCAGGCACCGAAGGTTGGGACTTTCCTCTTTTTCTTTTCTTTTGGCGGAAGGTGGCAGATGGAAGACCCAAAGTTCGAGCTCCATTTCTTTCCCTTTGGAAATCGTTCTAAGTGTTTTGAGCAGTGGACTTTGGAGCTTTCTTGTCCCCTCTTCTTTTTTTTTTGGAAGCCTGAAGATGGAAGGCCTGAGGTCTGATCTCCATCATTTGTAAATGCTCCAAGGCAAAAGCGCAATCACATGGCGACAATAAAGTAATGAAGGATAGAGGATGCGTTGATGCGAAATATTGCCACATGGCCATGTCTACCAGGTTTAAAAATTATCTAAGTGTTTTGGGTGCCAGGGGTTAGACCTTCCTCTTTCCTCCTTCATTTTGGAGGGCAGAAGATGGAGGGCCTGAGACCCAACTTCCATCGAAACCTTTGTAAAATGGCTAAGTCTTTCAAAATTGTGGAGCTCAGGGTTCTCTTCTCCTTCCTTTTTTTTTGGAAGGTGTAAGGTTGAAGGCCCAAGGCCCAATCTCTGGCAATTTCTTCATTTATCTAAGTATTTCAGGGGGGGTGGTAAAAGTACAAAGTTGTGTCACACTTTCAACCAGCTTATCAGCTTAAGTGAATTTAAGTATTTTTAACTAAAAATCAATTTTGGTCAAACATATGATCTTGTAAGATTAATTATAGCTAAGTTAGATATGTCCACAACTTTTCCAACAAAAATTGTTGGCTAAATGCATATGTAGCACCACAATGAGGCCAATTTACCAAAAAAATAAAATTATTTGAAAAACTTGATATTTCAACAACTTCTACTCGTGTAAATAACATTTTAAAAAAAATATAAAAATACCCTTTTGTAGATCTATAAGTTTAGTTATCAAATATATATATTTTAATAGTTTATTTATTATTTATATTTTCCTTTTTATTTTTACTAAAAGTAAGTTATCAGCACCAAAAATAGGTCGATTACCATGTCAAGGAAAAATAGTAAAACTTATTAAAAAAAATTAAAAAATATGATGCACTAGATAAAAGAATCTATATCAAGATGGTATAATTTTTTTTCTATTTTACATAAATAGTTAATATGAAAGTTGATGTCAAATGGAAATAACTATGTTTTAATACACACATATTTTAATATTTATTTAAAAATATATATTCATCAAAATTGGAAAAAAATATCCATGCACTAAAGTTTCAAGTTATAAATACACACAAAAAAAATTAAAGAAAAAAAAATTACTATATAAAGATTGATGTCTCATGCAACTTCATTTTTTAGCGTTTTATCAATAACTAAATTATAGTGTCAATTTATTAAAAATTATATTCAAATAATTTTTTATTTTTTTCAAAAAAATACAAACATAAAATATACTAAAATATAAATATTATATTAGTTTACATTATTTCAAAATTCAAAACATATATGTCACTTTTTATTGATTAAAGTTTAAAAATTGGATCAGTGTTGATCATTTCCTTTATAAAAGTGTGACACAACTTTGTACTTTCACTTGGGGTCAGGTGATTTTCTCATTTTCCTCCAAAGGTACACAGTACCACCCCATTGACTCCACAGTTGACTCATTCAAGAAAAAGTTGATGGCACACTTTAAAAGATCTCTGAGCTTTATAAAATTACTGGCTTGTGCAATGCTAACACGTGGCTAGCTGACATAAAATTTTGAAAGTTTTGTCTTTGGTGTCAGAAGGAATTGTGCCATGCAAACATGTGGCATTCATGGAGATGTATTACGGAGTTAAAAGACATGGCCCACCACTTCAAAAAAAGTTGATGCATGAAGCTGCCACATGGTGCCTTTACGCATGCGCAGGGAGAAGTTACGACTAGACTACAAAGAACCTTACCAACAAAGGGAGAAGAGAAAGAGAAAAACAATGGCTGACCATTATTCATAGAGAAGTAATTTTGTCGATAAGACAAAATACAAGCTAGGATTTGAAGGTTCGGCATTCAGCTTTAGCTAGAGTTAGTTGTTGAGCATTTATTATTGTAGGTAGAGAATCATATGCAAAATTTCAATGCAGATATTATTTCTTAGCTACTTCAGAACAAGATATTTTCTACATTTATGTCAAATAGAACAGATGTATCCAAACGTTTCCTTTGTAGAAATATCTTCTGACAGGCCCATGGAGAGAATTTATGGTAGTAGGTGATTGCGCCTCAATGTAAAATACTATTTATGCATGAAATCAAATGTAATATTGTTGGTTGTTGGTCTAAAAAAACCACGTCTTGTATCAGCTATAACCGTGTCTCTTTGACAATATACAATAAGATTTTACCTTTTCATGCACTTCTTCTTCATTGTTTAATACTTCTATTTGATCTTGTTACGTTAGAAAATGTCCCCTTGGGGCCTTTTCCCTCTTAACGTTTAGCTTCCAGGTCCTGTTTATGCATTTAGAGTATTTTTCATGATAATCTGACTTCCCGTTGAGAAAACCTTAAAGTTCCATGGCAATTTGGACTTAGGGGATGCACTTAACAATAATCCTACCTAAAATAGGGGGGTGGACTTGGTCACCCGTGCCCTAGTCCTACCCTATTTTAGGTCAGGACCAATTTCAAAGTGTTATTTGTGACCACTATTTAGGTCCTATGCCAACACGGTAAGTTTTATTTACAAAATTCTTGGCGGGAATGTTTGTAGTTGCATATATAAGCATGTTTAGGTATTCATTTGTAAACTAGATGGCAATTTTGATTCATGAGCTTGTGTACAAGTGATCCAAGGAATTCATTGTGTTTTATAGAGCATATTTTGTGTTGTTATTGTGTTTGTATTTGCAGATTTGGTAGCCATCTCCTCATGGCATGAAGGGCTTCTTCCTTCCATGAGATCTTCACTACAAGCTGATATCAATTGTGTTTTCAATCATTTATCATTTGGATTTTGCCTCTATCTTGTAGGGATATGTACACTTAATCTGACAACAGTGTTTAGAAGACTTGAATGTCTCTCCTAGGCTTGACTGAGGCAAGCCTCTAAACACCACAACCCCCAACCCATTTTTCTGTGATTGCAGGTTATAGGTTGTAGGAGAAGAAAAAGTGGAGTTGCAAGAGAGCAGTGCAGACTGTCAGAATTGCAAATTAGAGAAGAAAATAGGGACCTAGACTCAGGCACCCGTTCATTAGTCCTCCAGATTTTGTAACAAGAAAATCTTTGGAACATCAGGAACAGGTTGCAGACAAGGTTTCCCGATCTTGACAAAAATGGTGGCATTGGACTAGGGCGCCTACTCATTAGTCCCAGAATTTCCCATTTTTTGAACTTCAAAATCCGGTATGCATTTGATTATCATTTTACATATCTGTCTGTGAGCATTTTCTGTGATTTGTCTGTTTGCTTCCGAATTTGCATAATTAGGGTTTTGAGCATATTTGGGCTTAATTGAACAAAAAAATCACACAATTTCAATTTTCCCTACATTCCAAGTGATTGAAATCATGATAGTAGACTTTCTACTCGGCTAAAGTCCTTGAATGTTTGAGGTGAAAGGATGATTCATACAAACTAGCAAAATTAAGCCTAAACACAAACAAATCCTCTTCATCAAATTTCACTTTAAACATTTTGGTGAACCCATGTTTTTTATTGAATTTTGTACCTTTCTAAGTGTCTTGCTTCAGATTTACATTCATTTCATTGTTCATCTTATTGCATTTGAAAAATTACAAAAACAAAAAAAAAATTGGAAAAATTTGGCATTTTTAGCTTGCATTTTCATATAATTTGAAGTAGTTTGCATTTAATTTCAATAAATTTTTGTCATTATCATCAAATCTGATTTAAAATACAAAAAAAATTCATTTATCATTCATTTAGATTGCATTTTCATGCTTAAAATGATAAAAATGTCTTGAAATTGTGCATTTTCCATATAACCTAGTTTTGCATTAACTAGGGTTTGTAGTTCAAATCGTGTTTTAGATTTTACTACCATTTTAATACACTCATTAGAACTGATTTCTAACTGTAATGTTTCATCATAGTGGTTTGCTTGCAAAATTTCATGCCTAGGGTTTGAAAGCCTTGTTTTTTCACTGGATTTGGTCTTATTGTCTCTCTAGATTTGTACCATAGGCATGTTGTAAAGGTTTTTTCTGCACTAATTGGCTATTATCAGGGTTATTATCTAATACTCCTCATAAAATTCTTTACAAGACCTTTTTATTGACCTCTTACAGTGGAAATTTGGTAAAAAATTGCATATTTTTGCTATATTTTCCCTAGGGTTTGACCCTGAGTTGCACTATAGGCATGTTGTGATGGATTTTTTTGGCATTAGGTGGCTGTTATTACTGCTATAATTTTCTGTCCATCATCATTTTTCTCACAACACCCTTTGTCATACTCTTTTGCATTGAAATTTGGTGAAAAATTGCATATTTTGGCTATATTTGACCTAAGGTTTGACCTAATTTTGCACTCCAAGCATGTTGTGAAAGATTTTATGTTTTTAGGTGACTAATATTACTGCTATAATCTGATGCACCTCCTAAAATTATTTTCAACACCCCTTTTGTTGGGTCTTTACATTGAACATTTGTGAAAAATTGCATGTTTGTGTATTTTCACTAGGTTTTGACTTGTCATCACCCTAGGTTTACATCAAAAGTGTGTTGTGAAGGATATAATGACTTTATTGGACTGATATTAGACATATTATTTTCTGCCCCTGATGAATTTCCTTACAACACTCTTTCTTTCACTTATTTGCATTGAAAAAGTCAAAAAATCAAGCATTTTGGATCTTAAACATATCTTTCTCTTAGGGTTGGTTCTATTAGTTTGCACATTGAGCATTGCATACCTCTATATGAGTGTTATAACTCACTATCCTAATAGAAATATACCTTTAAGAAGAAGCATAAGACATATGGGATCTAGTGCTCTTGAAGAAGTTGACATCCCTACCTTTGAAAATCCACTAAATACCTTCTTTACAAAAGGAGAGACATAAATTTTGCAAGATATCATACCTCCTACAACCACTATGGAAGATCAGGTATTTCATGATGTCGATGACACTATTGAGGTAGTTGCACATGTACTTGATGAGGAAATAAACAAGCTTGATAAAGAGTTAGCCGATTTTCAAGCATTTGTTGAAACAAAAAGAATAGTAGAAGAAGCTGTACCTGTGATTCACCATGTAACAGAATTGATAAAAGAAGGCTAAGATGGTATTGATTTTATCTGAGGTTTAACACATATTGTACAACCTAATGTCATGCTGGTGACTGAATGTGCCAAAGTTATTAACAACATGTCATCACCGTCTCATACGCAAGTATCAACACCTATACCAACCACAGGAATATCTACATTCACATCGACAATTTTAACAACCAATGCAAATGCTCGTAGTAATACTACCACAAGTATTGAAGTATCTAATGGAACTAGTTCACAAAATTACAGAGCTGTGGGATTTAATTATGAGAATTTGGTTTCTAAGGGGACCTCTTCTATGAATAATTATTCTCAATCACCTATCCATTCCACTTATTCTCAGCCACCTATTACCTATTTGCAACCATTTTCTAGCTATCACTATGTCTAACCTATTGCAAATATGTGTCTAATTGGTCTTGTCATTGATGTCAACATATTCTTATTGCCATTGGTATCAACTGTATCCTATCTTGTTGCCTGACTAGAAGACTAGAATGTTGAGGATATTGAGTAAATTAATAAAGATCAATGGATACAGATCATATAGTAGTTTAGAGGATTGTGTGAAGTAGCTCCAGTCAGGATTTCAGAGGTCCGCATGAAGATTTGAAGAAACTATGGCCATCTGAGTAGAACCGGTTTTGTAGTATTTAGAAGAGACAAAGCGACAGAGAAGTGGTCTGAATCCTTCTGAATATGTCAAATAATGATCTGCAGATTTAGAGGCATGTTTGGGAAGTCAATGTGTATCATCCATTCAAGTGGTTCATGGTTTGGAGGTCCGCAAGCAATCTTTCTAAGATGACAGTCATGGCAGATAGTATTCTTGAGGTTTCAGATGAAGATGTAAGTGATCCTGATGATTTGGAGGAGTGCAGATATTTCTGTTGAATTCATTGTGCTTGTGGAGGTCTCTGGATCATGTGACTATTGTGTTGGAGGTTCACATTGAAGTTTGATCTTGTTGGTGAAGATTTCCTTCTTGGTGTTGCTGTTCTTCCCAGTCCTGGCTGATTGGATGATTCAAGCATATTACGGATGTTCTAGAAGCAATTCTCTAGAACGTGGTGTGTTGTTCAAAGAAGATTCAAGTCTTAGCAATGTTTGACCAACATCTTAGTGATTCACATTAAGTAAGATGTTTGGTGTGCCAACCTTGATGTTTATTCCAAGGTTGATGAAGCATATAAAGGAGTGTAGCTGAGTCGTGGAAAATTATCCTTGAGTGAAAATAATAAATCAAAAGAAAGGATCAGGAGCAGAGCAAAGAAGAGGAGCAGAAGAGCAAAAGAAGAATAGAGTGAAAAGTTAGTGAAGAAGAGTTTGGAAGCAGAACAAAATCTTTATGAGCATTCAATGAAACTGAACCAGGCATGAAGTAGATGCTATTTCTTAGTTAAATCTTTCTGTGTTAAACTTAAATTTCTTGTAGGCAGTGAGCCTCTCTTTTGAGCAGTGAGCTTTGGGTAGTGAGCCCGAAGACAAGTGCCTTCCCATTCCTTTTAAGTACTTTTAATAGGGTACAAATCTTGTGGGCTAACACCCACTATGGTTTTTCCCTTAACTGGGTTTCCACATCAAAAATCTTGGTGTCAAATGTGTTGATTATGTTTCTGATTATGTGATGTTGTTTCATGCTTTAATGTTTACATCATTAATCAATTTGCAAAATGTGAAAGAAGATTAAAAGGAAGAAAAGGTTAATTTTTGGGACAACTAATTCACCCCCCCTCTCAATTGTCTGGTCTAATTCCAACAATTGGTATCAGAGCTAGATCTTCTAAAAGAAGCTTGACTGCTTGAGGAGATCCAAGATGTCGACTTATAAGAAGGAAAGTCTGAGATTTGATGGAACAAATTACTCCCTTTGGAAGGTATGCATGCAGTGTCATTTGGAATGTATTGGTAATGACTTTTGGATGATAACAAAGAATGAGTATAAGATTCCAAAGAATGGCCCTACTACTCTAGACGAACTCAGGGAAGTTGAATGCAATATTCAATCCAGAGAAGCTTCATTGAGTGCCCTATCTACTATAGAATTGGAAAATGTCCTGGATTTAAAAACTACTGATGAAATCTAGAAAAAGCTGGAAAATCTATATGAAGGTGACAAATATGTTAAATGTGCCAAGCTACAAATCCTGAAGGGTAAATATGAAAGATTGGTAATGAGGGAAGATGAAAACATTACTTCCTACATGTTGAAAGTAAATGAACTTGTGATAGGTATCAAAAATGCAGGTGGAGTATTGGAAGAATTAGAAATTGTTGCCAAAGTGCTTAGATCCTTACCTACAACATACAAGCATAAAGCTACAGCCATTGAAGAAATCAGGATAGTAACAATTGTCACAAGGGATCAGTTAGTTGGTAAGATTTCAGCATTTGAAATGAGTGAGTTTGGTGATTCTCTCCCTAAGTCTGAATTTGCATTCAAGGCCAGTGTGTATGGAAAGCAAAGATATGATCCGGGTGAAATTTTTTTAGGAAGATCAAACCGGTTTATGAAGACAAGGAAGGATCTTGAAGATGATGAAATTGAGATTGTAGATCTTGAAGCTCTTATTGCTAAAAGAATACCAAGAGGATCTGGTAAATATGAAGGAAAGTTGCCACTCAAATGTTTTTCTTGTAATAAGATTGGTCACTTTCCCTCAAGATGTCCGGAGAGGTTCTCAAAACCAAACCCTAACAAATATAAAGGTCAGAAAAAATGTTACTATGTCTAAGAAGCTGGAGAAGGAGTCACAGATGATGAATCTGATCATGGAGGTTCCACTAAAGATGATTGGGTGTTCATTTCTATCAAGGAAAAAGATCCGGTATCTACTGAATCTGCTAGCTATACAAATGTGGAAAGTGCCTTGGCTATTCAGGTTGTTGAAAAGGATGAATGGGTGATAGATAGTGGATGTTCTCATCATATGACTGGTGATAAAAGTAAGTTTGTAAGCTTTGAAAAATATGAAGATGGAATTGTGAAATTTGGAGACAACTCAGCTGGTAGAATCCGTGGTAGAAGATCCATCTCTTTTGATGGTAATAATAACACTAATGATGTTCTGTATGTGGAAGGACTGAATCATAATCTTCTCAATGTTGGACAGTTAGTTGATAAGGGTTATGATATCTGATTCAAGGATTGAAAATGTAGAATCATGGAAAGCTCCTGAACTAAAATTGCATCTGGTACTCAAACTAGAGGTAACATCTTTCATTTAAGTAGTTCTTGCAAAAGTTTTTTGATTGCTCATTCAGATCAAAGTTGGTTATGGCATAGGAGGATGTGTCATGTAAATTTTGATAACATTGTCAAGATAAGTTCTACTCAAGCTATAAGAGATCTTCCAAAACATATGAAACCTGATAACATATGTAGAGAATGTCAATTGGGAAAATAGAACAAAATTACATTCAAAAGTAAAGAACAATTTTCAAGTGAACGGTTGGAACTTGTGCATACTAATCTATGTGGTCTTGCTAGAATTAGTAGTGTGCAAGGAGACAAATATTTTATGTTGCCGATTGATGATTACTCCCGGATGATGTGGGTAACCTTCTTAAAAGAAAAATCAGAAGCTCTTGACAAATTCAAGATATTCAAAGTTATGGTGTAAAATAAGATTTGCATGAAGATAAAGTGTCTGAGATCCGACAGAGGTAGAGAATTTAGCTTCGGTGAGTTTGATTCATTTTGTGAAAAACATGGAATTAAAAGACAGTTATCTGCTCCTAGGACTCCTCAGCAAAATGGAGTTGTGGAAAGAAAGAGCCAGACCATTCAAGAAGCTATCAGGACCATGATGATGGAAACAAATGTTCCTTAAGTTTATTAGAGAGAAGTTGTGAGTACTACTGTCTACACTCTTAACTGTGTGCAGATTAAAGGCAATTCTAGTAAGACACCTTATGAACTATGGTTTGGTCATCCTCCTACTATAAGATACTTCAGAGTTTTTGGTAGTCAATGTTATATCAAAAGAGATGAGGATCTAAGCAAGTTTGAAGCAAGAAGTGATGAAGGAATCTTTTTGGGTTACTCTACTCAAAGCAAAGCATACTGGTGCTTTAACAAAAGGTTGAAAAAGATTGTTGAAAGTGCTAATGTCAGAGTTGATGAGAGCAAAGAAGGACATTCCAGATCTTGCAAATATAATTTAGATGATCAAGATGAAAATCCAAGTCAAGAAAGGCAAGTGCAAACTCAGATCCAGATCCAGATTAATCCTAAAAATCTAGTAATTCAAGAGGATAGTGTAGAAGTTGAGGAACAATCTCAAGAACAAGAAAATCAAACAATTCCCAAAACTCCCAGGTATATAAGGATGAATCATCTTGAAGATCAAATTATAAGAGATAGAAATAAAGGTGTTTGAACTAGAAGAATAATTGTTGAAGATCAAGAAGAGATTTGTCTGATCTCAAAGATTGAACCAAAAACAATAAGTGAAGCCTACAAAGATGAAAAATGGGTAAAGGCAATGAAAGAAAAATTAATGCAAATTGAAAAGAATCACACTTGGGATCTTTTTTCTAGACCTGAGGACAAAAATGTGATTGGAACTAAATGGGTCTTCCGGAACAAGCTAAATGAAGAAGGTGAAGTTGTAAGAAATAAAGCAAGGTTGGTATGTAAAGGATATTCTCAAGTGGAAGGAATTGAAGAAGTTTACATTGAGTAACCAAAAGGATTTTAGTTGTCTGATTAGGGAGACATGGTTTGTAGATTAAGGAAAGCATTGTATGGACTCAAACAAGCTCCAAGAGCCTGGTATGCAATATTAGATAAGTATTTGAAAAAGCTAGGTTATAGAAAAGGCACTGTTGACAGTAATCTCTACTTCAAGATTCATCATGAGAATATTCTAATTGTTGAGGTATTTGTTGATGATATCATTTTTGGTGGAAATGAGAGTATGTGTAAAACATTTGCTTATCAAATGTAAAGTGAATTTGAGATGTCCATGTTTGGTGAAATGAACTTCTCCTTAGGTCTGCAAATCAATTAGTCAGATAAAGATATATTTATACCTCAGTCTAAGTATGTGAAAAAATTGTTGAAGAAGTTTGGAATGGAAGATTCAAAGGCCGTAGGTATGCCTATGGTAACCAGATGTAAGTTGAGTAAAGATGATGACTCCCCTGAGGCAAATTAGAAAGGGTATAGATCAATGATTGGAGGACTACTCTATCTGACTCAAACCAGACCTGATATCATGAATGCAGTTGGGCTTGTTGCTAGATTCCAAGCTGATCCTAAAGAAACCCATGTTGTAGCAGTCAAAAGAATTTTTAGATATCTCCAAGGGACAATTGATTATGGATTATGGTATCCAAAGGATAATGAATTCACTCTTCATGCATATACAGATGCTGATTGGGTAGGAGATGTGGATGACAAAAAAAGCACTAGTGGTGGTGCATTCTTCTTGGGAAGTAGATTGGTTTCTTGGCTAAGTAAAAAGCAAGAGGTAATTTCCCTATCTACAGCAGAGGCTGAGTATATAGCAGTAGCAAACATTTGTACTCAAGTCCTGTGGATGGAGTAAATGTTGAAGGACATCAAAATTATGTTTGAGGAACCTGTCACAATCTTCTGTGATAATTCAAGTGCAATAAGTATCTCAAAGAATCCGGTGTTGCATTCAAAGACAAAGCATATATCCATCAAGTTTCATTTCTTGAGAGAGAAGGTAAATGAGAATAAAGTCAAGTTGGAGTTTGTGTCCTCAAAGGATTAGATTGAAGATATTTTCACTAAGCCTCTTCCTAAGGATACTTTTGAGTATCTCAGAGAGAAGTTAGGGGTTATTACCCCTCCTGATTAGAATTAAGATGCACTAGAGTGCATCAATCCGGTGGAATTCATAGTCATATCTTGTGATCCAGATTGATGTTAAGGAAGCACTACTCAAGGGGAGTAGTCTATATGCAATTTTTGAGTTTGATCTAAAACAAAACTAAGGAGAAAAGACTATAAATATGTGTCCTTTTCCATTAATGTCAAAGGGGGAGAGAAGTCATGTGAAAAACTAGTTGCTGGTGAAAGGGGGAGCAATGAAGATAATGGTTGCAGAAGTGATAAGAGAAAGGGGGAGAAGCTCTTGTCTTGATGGTTGAATCATTTTTTTCACATCATATGTTACCATCAATGACAAAGGGGGATATTGTTGCAAATATGTGCCTAATCGGTGTTGTCATTGATGTCAACATATTCTTGTTGCCATTGGTGTCAATTGTATCCTATCTTATTGCCTGACTAGAAGACTAGAATGTTGAGAATATTGAGTAAATTAATAAAGATCAATGGATGTGGATCATACGACAGTTTAGAGGATTGTGTGAAGTAGCTCCAGTCAGGATTTCAGAGGTTTGCATGAAGATTTGAAGAAACTATGGCCATCTGAGTAGAACTAGTTTTGCAGTATTTAGAAGAGACAGAGTGACAGAGAAGTGGTCCAGATCCTTCCAGATATATCAAATAATGATTTGCAGATCTAGAGGCATGTTTAGGAAGTTAGTGTCCATCATCCATTCAAGTGGTTTGTGGTTTGGAGCTCTGCAAGCAATCTTTCTAAGATGACAATCATGGTAGATAGTATTCTTAAGGTTTTGGATGAAGATGCAAGTGATCTTGATGATTTGGAGGAGTGCAGATGTTTTTGTTGAATTCAATGTGCTTGTGGAAGTCTCTGGATTGTGTGATTGCTGTGTTGGAGGTTTGCATTGAAGTTTGAGCTTGTTGGTGAAGATTTCCTTATTGGTGTTGTTGTTCTTCCCAGTCCTAGCCAACTGGATGATTCAAGCATATTGCAGATGTTTCAGAATCAATTCTCTAGAATGTGGTGTGTTGTTCAAAGAAGATTCAAGTCTTAGCAATGTTTGCTTGACAACTTAGTGGTTCACATTAAGTAAGATGTTTGGTGTGCTGACCTTGATGTTTATTCCAAGGTTGATGAAGCATATAAAGGAGTGTAGTTGAGTCATGGAAAATCATCCTTGAGTGAAAATAATAAATCAAAAGAAAGGATTAGGAGTAGAGAAAAGAAGAGGAGTAGAAGAGCAAAAGCATAATAGAGTGAAAAGTTAGTGAAGAAGAGTTTGGAAGTAGAACAAAAGCTTTATGATCATTCAATGAAACTGAACCAGGCATGAAGTAGATGTTATTTCTCAGTAAAATCTTTCTATGTTAAACTTAATTTTCTTATAGGTAGTGAGCCTCTCTTTTGAGCAGTGAGCTCTGGACAGTGAGTCCAAAGGCAAGTGCCTTCCCATTCCTTTTAAGTACTTTTAACAGGGTACGAATCTTGTGGGCTAACACCCACCGTGGTTTTTCCCTTAACTGGGTTTCCACGTCAAAAATCTTGGTGTCAAATGTGTTGATTATGTTTCTGCTTATGTGAAGTTGTTTCATGCTTTAATGTTTACATCATTAATCAATTTGGAAAATGTGAAATAATATTAAAAGGAAGAAAAGGTTAATTTTTGAGACAACTAATTCACCCCCCCTCTCAATTGTCTGGTCTAATTCCAACACAACCACCATTGACCTATTCACAGTCTTTGCCTATTACAACTTAGGCTTAATCACCTCCACACTTTGGTTCTAATTCCTCGCAGTAAACCACATTTCCTAATGATGCCATCCTAAACCAACTTCTGCAGAGCATGACTTCTTTACAACAAAAAGTGACAAATTTGATAAATTCTTCACAACCTAATATACCAACTTATCATGCCTGTAATCCCCTATCTTATGCAATTTTGAGAACTCCTATGCCTGAAAGGTTTGAGACCCCTCGCTTTGAAAAATATGGTGGCAAAGGTGATCCTAATACTCATGTGGCAACATTCACAACTATGTGTAGTGATTTCTACTTTGAAGAGGACTTGTTAGCAAAACTTTTCCTACGATCTCTCAAGGATACTACTTTAGAATGGTTTTGCTCATTACCTTTGAATTCAATACACTCCTTTTTGCAGTTGGTTGATCAATTTTTACAACATTTCAAGCAAATATTGGACCTCAACTTTCTTTGATTGATTTAGTTCATTGCAAGCAAGGTCCAAAAGAGAAGTTAACCAAGTTTATTAGTCGATATCAATCTCTCTATGCAGAAATTCAATATTAGATGAAAGATGAGGATGTTTAGAAGGTGTTTATTACAAATCTACAACCTAACATCTATGATAAGATTCTCTTGATGAAGTATAACTCCTTTCAACATTTATGCACTGCCCTTCATGATTATCAACTTTCGTCTAGTCAGTATGAAAACCAAAACTCATCAGCTCAAGTTGGTCAATCCACAGGTGGACCATCAAAAAACAACTTTAAGAAGAACAATAATAGGAGTTTCATCAAGATTAATTGACCAAATTTGAATAACTATTCTCAAGTGTCTGCTATTACTAATCCGAAGAAGGCATCATATCAACAAAGAAAGTTTACTTCGATATCTGAGTCTTACCATTCTATCATGAATCAAGCTGTGAGTAATAATCTTATGAAGCTTCCCTTGATTAAGCCTTTGGATCCTAACAAACCTCAAGGACCTTACTTCGATGCTAATTCCTTTTGTCATTATCATCAAACACAAGAACATGATACTGAATTATGTATGCGTCTTAAACATGAAATACAAGACCTCATCGATTCGAATGTGATACAGGTATCGGGTGTGATGATAATGGAAATAAGTCAGCTGCTCTGCCAAATCAAAATTTACAAATCTTTACTAATCCTTTCCCTAAGCATACTGATACAAATATGATGGAACAATGCTTAGTGGAAGTAGATGATGATGATTATTTGGAATATGATAACATCGTAGGCATAATTGAAGTGGATAAGGAAAAGTTGGATAACCAACCTCATCCACAAAGAAAAGGAATTTATACTGAGGTTCCTCTTCCGTTATCCTTACAAGGATTAGGAGATAACCAAAATGCATAAAAAAAAATGGAACAACTGATACAGACAACTATACCAAAGCAAAAGAAAGAGATAGTATAGGATGATTCTTATTACTATGATAGAAGAAATCAACAACGAAAACTCGCTAAAAATTAGAAAAGAGTCAGATGATTATCATCAATTGGAAATAATAGTGGTTCTCCCCCTCACAAGCAACAAAAGGTCTCACTTACACAAGGATTTGAGAAACAAGCATTACATGGATTTTCTAACAATAAACAAGGATTTCATAAGAACCACTCGACCTTCACACAAAACTTGATCGAGTACCTCTCCAAGAGATTTGCAGGCTCTAAAATTTAATTTGATGGTACTACTAGGGAAGTATCTCTAACCCCTTATCTCTCATGATGTGTTTCCCCCATGATGTGTTATGTGTTGTTCAAGCCTCCTGGGATGACCCTTGATTCTCTTGTAAGGTCCAGGATACCAGGAGACTACCCCTTTTGTGACCCTTCTTCTATTTGTATCATCATTCTTCTATATTGCTTCTCCTCTATTTTCACTGTTGTGTGTTGTGCCTTACGGACATAGCGTTGCCGTTGGTGACTTGGGAGCACCCTCCTACGTGACTGTCCCTAAGGCACTTGTTTCTCCTCTCTTGATTTATTGTTTCCCTTCCTCTAGTGTTTCTACCTAGTGGGTAGATGATGAAAAACATATTATACTGATGCGGACCTAGTGTCCCTTTAGCGAGAAATAAAAAATTGGACTTAGTTCCTATATGATGATGGGGTTGATATATATTGGATATTATCCAATGCTTGGCTACTAGAATCACTCCATGCACTTTGTTGTGTGATCTTGATGATGTCTTATCGCACATACAAAAACATAACAATATTGTTGCTCCATGCACTTTATCTATCTTGAATCATGCAATTGTTGCTTGCAGGGATGTGTTTGTGGGAACATTTGGTGATTGTAAAGTACATGTCACCTTTGGGGGGCATGGGCTTTTTGAGATCTCATGTTCCCTTATGTGTTTTCTTCCTACTTTAACGTGTTTGATATCGATATTTGATATCAACAACCTTAAGGTGGGGGCATATATAAGGTAAGTTGTCTGTTGTAGATGTTAACAATGTGCTTCTTCTCAGGTGCAGTCTTAAAGACTATTGGCGATTAGTCCCTCTTGCACTCTAAGATTTGTTTGAAATCAATCATTTAAGCCCTCTACAGAGGCGGGGATATTGCATCCCTTTTCTTTGGCGATTGTTGTGGTGAAGCCCAATCATCGGTGTGTACCTATAATGTGCCTAAGATGGTGTTGGACCTAGAAATAGGAACACTCCATCGCTTATTTGCCGTGTCTTCTAAGTGTGTGTGTATTGTGTGTTTGTTCCCAAGCATATTTTAAAGACTGGTGGCGATGAGTCCTTCCTATGCTTTGGGATTTGTATGGCGTGCTTATTTTGTTTAGTATGTATTATGTATGTGTTGCCCCATATGCAGTTTAAAGACTGGTGGCGATGAGTCCCTCCTGCATTATGGGTGGTGTGTTTACTTTCTTGTACTTGCATCTGCATTTCATATATATAATGAGAAAGAAAAAGGAAATCATCTTTGTCTTCTCTGCATTCACTATCTTCAATGTTGTATTCTCTATGTATTACGTGACTGTAACTATCTTCTCCATGTTTTGCATGCTTGTTACTGTCTTCTCTGTGATTGGCCTGTCTTCTTCGTGCTTGGCGTGTTTGTTGTGTTTGTTGACCATACTATAATGCATGTATTGGCCTTGCATTTATACATACATGAAAGTGGGGGCTAAATGTTACGTCAAAAAATGTCTCTTTGGGGGATTTCCCTCTTAAGGTTTAGCTCCCCTATCCTGTTTATGCATTTAGAGTATTTTTCATGATAATCTAACTTCCCAATGAGAAAACCCTGAAGTTCCATGGCAATTTGGACTTAGGTGATGCACTTAACAATAATCCTACCTAAAATAGGGAGGGTGGACTTGGGCGCCCGCGCCCTAGTCTTGCCCTATTTTAGGTGAGGACCAATTTCAAAGTATCAGTTTGTGATCATTATTTAGGTCCTATGCCAACACGGTAAGTTTCAATTATGAAATTCTTGGTGATAATGTTTGTAGTTACATATATAAGCATGTTTAGGCATTCATTTGTAAACTAGATGGAAATTTTGATTCATGAACTTGTGTAGAAGTTATCCAAGGCATTCATTGTGTTTTGTAGAGAACACTTTGTGTTGTTATTAAGTTTGTATTTACAGATTTGGCAGCCATCTCCTCATGGCATGAAGGGCTTTTTCCTTCCATGAGATCTTCACTTCAAGGTGATATCAATTGTGTTTTCAATCATTTATCATTTGGATTTTGCCTATATATCTCGCAGGGATATGCACTCTTTATCTGACAATGGTGTTTAGAAGATTTGAATGTCTCTCCAGGGCTTGATTGAGGCAAGCCTCTAAACACCACAACCCCCAACCCATTTTTTGTGATTGCAGGTTACAAGTTGCAGGAGTAGAAAAAGTGGAGTTGTAGGAGAGCAGTGTAGATTGTTGGAATTGTAGATCAGAGAAGAAAATAGGGACCTAGACTCAAGTGCCTACTCATTAGTCCTCCGGATCCTGCAACAGGAAAATATCTGGAAGAATAGGAACAGGTTGCAGACAAGGTTTCTAGATCCTGACAAAAATGGTGGCACTGGACTAGGGCACCTGCTTATTAGTCCCAGACTTTCCTATTTTTTGAACTTCAAAATTTGGTATGCATTTGATTATCATTTTACATCTCTGTGTGCGAGCATTTTCTGTGATTTGTCTGTTTGCTTCCGAATTTGCATAATTAGGGTTTTGAGCATAATTGGGCTTAATTAAACAACAAAATCACACAATTCCAATTTTTCCTACATTCCAAGTGACTAAAAGCCTGATAGTAGACTTCCTACTTGACTGAAGTTCTTGAATGTTTGAGGTGAAAGGAGGATTCATACAAACTAGCAAAATTAACCCTAAACACAAACAAATCCTCTTCATCAAATTTCACTTTAAACAAATCTCCATTTGTGAATGTTTCTTTCCTTTTGGATTTCATTTAGTTTACTTTACCTCTGTAGGTAGTTTGTGATTTGTGTATGCTAATATGTTGTTTGTTATTATTCTATGCATATATAGTTTATTTGAGGGTCGAACATTCAAACTTGGTGTATCACCTTTTCCCTTTCAATTTCTCCTTCTTCCCCTTTTCCCTAGTGGTGATTAGATTAGGTTTAGTCATAGTCTTCTCTGAATATCATGTTCAAAGAAAGGAACCAGCCTTCTCTAGAGGTTTGATTTCCATTATAGGGTCCCACACTTGGAAATCACTCCAATGTTTCACTGGATTGTTGCAGCAAAGGTGCTTCAACACATGATGTAAATCCAAGTGACAATAGTTTTTGGCATGCCCAGTGGGACACACTTTACTCTATATTAAGAGTTAAGCTAAGAATTTAGTGTTGTTCTCAGTATTCTACAGTTTGGAAGACAACTTTCATGCACCCGACAACTCTATAAGCTCCTGGTTTCAGATCAGTCCAACGTTATATGCCTATACAGACGATAGCTTCTTCAAGAGGTAATAACTATCAATTTGTTAAACTACTTGTTGTTGCTTCAAACAGAAGAACTAGGTTATCTAGGTCTCCTACAAGAAGAAATAACAATGTTGTTCCATCTCATCCAAGAGATGAATCCACACCTCCTTCTGTTAGGTTTCAATACTCAAGAAAGGGCTCGCGTATACCTAGAATAAATCTGAATATCCTGAATATGGCAAGAAATGCTCCCTTTGTTACCTTTAATGGAGGTAGACCTTTAGACTTGACTGCACACAATGATATACTTGCCTCAACCCTAAAGAGTATCTCATACTTTACAAGTGATGGATCTACTACACCTACTAAACATATCAAGGACATATCAAATGTATGTTCAGTTCACCATATTCAACATGAAGATGTGGTTGTTAGGCTCATGCTTTCATCCTTCAAGGGGAGAGCTCTCCAATGGTTTAGGAGTTTAACCCCTACTTCAATACATGATTGGGAGGAGCTAGGAGAGGCATCCTACAAGTAGTTTTGAGAAAGAGCAGATAATGTTTCTCTACTGGAACAACTAACAACCATAAAGAGGGTTCCCAGTGAGATGATGGCTGACTTCAACTTCAAGTTTCAAAGGACATGGGATATGATCCCAAATCTTCTCAAACCATCTCCACAAGGTGCCTTCTTGTATTTTTTAAGAGATTTAAATTATGATAGTTGTTATGATGCAATCTATGGGTGTTGATACCTTACTAGATGCATATGAGATAGCCTTGAAGGATGAAAATTGCTTAATACAAGCTAGGAAAGTTGCTTCCAGA
Organism: Cunninghamia lanceolata; assembly: GCA_027924645.1. NCBI lineage: Eukaryota > Viridiplantae > Streptophyta > Pinopsida > Cupressales > Cupressaceae > Cunninghamia > Cunninghamia lanceolata. The sequence continues at coordinate 34,873 of BSBN01000204.1, read as the reverse complement.
CCTCCTATACCCATTCTCCTAGAATTGCCTTCACAAGTTCAACAAACCATTATTTCTCCCATTCCAGAGCCTAAAGCCTCTACATCTACTCTTTCACAAGAAGAAAATGACCTTAAAATCCTAGTGACTAATCTGAATAACAAAGTCAATACCATAGCCATCCAAACCACCCCTAAAGCTCATCAAAATTTTAACTAGTGGTAGTTTTAAAATTAGACTTGGGGTTAGGGTTATAATTCCAACAAGAATCAGAATTGGAACCAAGGTTAACAACCAAATAGGTACCAAAATAATAACCTTTCGTAGCCCTTGCAAACAATTATACCTATCCAACAAATACTAGTTGTCAATCCAGTTAGGGCCTTGGTTACTACTCAAAACAATCTGGTCCAAGAGACGTATTGGTGTTATCCTTGCAACCAACCTCACAATCAGTCTTCTTGTGCATTTGGAACACAAGAATGAGCCCTAATGGTGCAAAATTTTCACACTCAACAATCATCATTGGTAGAAGTAGTCAATAATAACCTTGAAGTACCAAATGAGACTTCTTCTGATTCCAATTTGATGCTTTAGATTCCTGAGGATTTCTGTGTTGTTAATCAGCCCATTGATAGTGTGATAATTCTTGTAAGTAGTGTTGCAAACAACACAAGATCCAAGAAGAGGCAATTGGAGGATAACCCAATCCCTAGTGTACTACAAAAGGAACCTATGCCAAAGGAAAAAGGGGCAGTGCTATAAATTCAACTCAAAATAGCAAGCTTGTTACTTCAAAAGAGGTTCCATCAGGTCCAAAAGTGCCTAAACAAGCTACAGAGAAATTAAAGAGAGGAACATGGATTCCTTCCATGCACAAAGTAGTATCATATCCTTTGAACATCATAGAACAAATGAAAAAGACAAGCCTAAATGTGTCCATGTGGGATGCATTATTGATTCCCTCTCAAAGGGATTTGTTGTAAAAAGCCTTAAGGCAATTCCCAACAGTTGAATCAACACTCTAGAGGGGAAAGGGCCCAATCAATCTTGTACAGCTAAGTGAAGAGCAGGCATGTCCCACAAAGAAGCCACCCCCTTTCTATTTGTCCCTAATTATTGGGAAATTCCTAGTACACAACTGCACTCAAGGGCGAGTATTTTAGTTATGTCGAAGAAGATAGTAGATGCATTGGGCATCAAATATACCCCTATTTCATTAGGTGTGTTGTAGCTAGATGGTACTTCTATTAACACTATTGGGGTGATCAAAGGATTGGATTTGACCTTACATGCTTGTCCAAACTTGACCATTAGTCAAGATATTTTAGTCATTGATCTTCCTCCTTTCTTTTCTATTTTCTTGTCAATAGACTTCACAGCTAAAGTAGGTGGCTACCTTTCTTCTGACTGGTCTCACATGCTACTAAGGAAAAGATATGGCACAAGGTTCACTATTAAGGCTGAACCAATTTTAAACTATCATGTAGAGAATTATGATCATAGCCTGGTGAACCCTCATTATATGATTTAGGGTGAGGAAGTGCTTAATTTAGGGTCTCTTGAGACAATATCTTCACCCCTTCCAACCCTAGATCTTTTCCTTGATGAGCGGGAGGAGGAACATTTTGATTTTGATCCCTATGACACCATTGAGACAACTAGGTTAGGCACCTACATGATTCATGAGGGGATTTCCTATGTTCCTTCCATACTCAAAACAGATGATAATTCTAATGGCCCATGGAAAATGTTTTTTGATGGTGCAAAGAGTAGAAATGGAGCTGGTACAGGAGTTTTATTGATCTCTCTGACTGGTAAGAAATTGCATTTTTCTCATAGGCTACATATTTCCTACATGAACAATGTTGCAGAGTATGAAGCATTGGTCCATGGCCCGTTAATAGTTGAAAAGGAGAAAATCAAACATTTGGAGATCCTTGGAGATAATGAGTTGGTGGTCAACCAGGTTAGGGAAAGATGTGCAAGAAAAAATTAGCACCTAAGAGCATACAGACATAGAGTGTGGGGTCTTCTTGAGATTTTTTATGCTCTTAGCCTACAGATGATCCCAAGGAAATTAAATGCTGAGGCAGACCAATTAGCAATAGTTGGTGCTTAGTTTTCTCCCCCTACATACCTCTTTCAAGGCCTTGATTGACATGTCAAAATAGTGGTCAGGCCCTTAGTCCCTGATAATGATGTGAATTGGCAGATTTTTTACAATAATGTGCAGATTGTGAATTTCATCCAAAATGAAGCTAAGTTCCCATCAATTGCATAGTCCAGGATGCAAGAATGATATGGCAATCAGATTATGTAATTGAAAACAAACAAGCTGCCCAATGGATTTGGTGCAGAGCAACCCAGTAGAAGCTTAAAAATAGGTTGGAAAACCCATTCAAACCCACAAAATAGCCATTATAGAGTATATTGGCAAGATAACTCAAGTGTCACACCGAAATATACATACTCTTTCGTATCGGCAAGACACTACACCGTCGGTCAAACTAAAAACTCCTTCGTCGATACATATCTCTCACCGATAGGTTTAATACCATAGTCACCATCGGCAGGACACAATACTATCGGCCACCTACAAAACCGTCGCACCGATGCCTTGAGTCACTCCGATGACTCTTCCAAACCTACCTTCGTCGGTAAGACATCCACTGTATGTAAGACTTTCTTCCACTCCACCAATGGTAATACTTATGCCGATGCCCCTACTATCGGTGAGACTTAACAATAGTGTGAGGCCTACTTTTTACACTACTATTCATGAGACTATTTGCAGTGCTTTTGTTATTATTTTATGTTGAGAGACTATTGATTTTTGAATTCTGGATTATTGAACCTATGTGAGTTTAAGAAAATAATTGGGCAATGATATTAGATGTTGTTTGAAAGAAAATGATGAATGGATATGGAACTGTATTATGATTTCAGTATGTTATAAGGTAGCATGTTTAGTTATGCATGTATTTGAATTGCTTCGGCTATGATATCTCTATGAGTTATTGACTTCGAGTTTGAGTGTGCATGTATTACTAATGAAACCACATATACAGGAGACCATTCCCATATCCTAAGTTGTTTCCCTCGTGAGCTGATCTAGTTCCATGAGGAACTGAGATCAACCTCTTGTTTTGGAAAAATGTGGTAATGTTGTAATGTGTTATTTTTGCATGAGGTTAAGGGAATAAGGGCTTTTATCTGAATTACTTTTATTATGATAAGTGTTGTAAGTTGATGTTTTGAATCTTGTTTTAACTTTAATTCTTTTTGACCCTTTTCATGTGTTGTATTTGACTATGGGAGTCTTAACTAGGTTTAAAAACAACCCTAGGTTGTACCCCTTGGGTTTAGGGACCTTTTTGACTAGGTTAACCTTGGATTAACTTCCATAGGGTCACCTCAACTTTGGGGTGAGGTAAAGTGACGAAATTGGAAGCTTGGGGGACATGGGATGAGTGGAATCCACACTCATGCCCACTTCCAAGTCATGGAGCACTCCATGATCCCCCTATCAATGGAGTGCTTGTCTCCATGTGCCTCCTTTTGGTGGGGTTCCCTTTTATGAGGGTGTTGTGTCACCCACTCTATGTTATTTTAAGTTTTCTCATTTGTATTATATTCTACAAGTGGGTTTTAATGGGGAACCTATTGAGTGGGGGTTCATTGTTTTATGACCACTAGGTTAATGGAGGAAGTGGGGGGTTGAGTTGTTTATTCCCATTTTGGAAATTAGGAAAATAGAGGATTTAGTTTTAAAAAGTGAGAGGAGAAGGGGAGTAAGGGGGTTGGATGATTGAAAAAAAAAAGGAAGGAGACTTGGAGAAGGAAGGAGAAAGGAGCTCTTCATCAAATTACTTCCATATTTGGGCTTTGGAAGGTTGGTGAACTAAATCTATTCTCTTGTGTGATCTAATGTTTGATATGCATGTTTGTATCTTGATTGTTGAAAGAGTCTTGCAATGTCTTCTATGAACTTTTCTGTTAGTTTGGGGGTTTTGTTTTGGGTGTAGAGAGAGCTCCTTCAAGTTGGAAGGCAATGCTCATCGTGTTTAGGGAGGGGAGGTGTGACCCTCCTCGGGTGTCATCCTGGTTCTGGTTACATGATATGCCTTGAGGGCAAATTGGTACTATTTTTAGCCTTGAGGGCTTATTGGCTTAGAGAGCCTATTTGGATATCCTTGGTTACTTGATTCATTGGAAGGCTTGAGGCCTTGTGGAAGATTATACTATTGGATTGAGGCCTTGTGATTATATTGGCTTGAGGCCTTATGATAAATTGTGAAAGGATGGCACCTAGAGGTAGAGATTGTCTACTCCCCTACCCTCCTGAACTCACCTAAGCTGGTTCATTATAATGTGAGTATACCATGGGTGTGTGTGTGTGTTCAATGCCTTGTTGTTGATGATCAATGTTGTGATGTATTTTGTCTGTTATACCCTGGATATGAGGATGGTCTCCCTAGCTCAGGGGTGACCCTCTTGTGGGTCAAAGGTAGGGAGGAGAGCTAGATGGTTCTTGTTGTCTTCCTTGTTGTCTTGCAGGTTACTGTCGAAGCATGATTAAGAGGATTAAAGATAGATTTGCCTTGTTAAAGAAAATGTCTATTATCCTATATTGCAAAGTGAGCTTGGTCACTTTAGTACCATTCTGTAAGAGTTTTTAGAGGAGGAGTTTGCCCTCTTGAAATTGATGTAAAAGTTGTATTTTGGGAATGGAGAGTTAATCCTTCCGTATTATGTCAATGTTGTGATTGTAATTGATTCTTACATTTCATCATAAGAAAAGTACTCCCTTAGAATGTGTGTAGTGGCAGGATCTTGTTAGTAGTTTGTTCTTTGTTTTCCAAGTTGTAAATTGAGAGAATTGTTGTATTATTTGGATAAGTTGTTTTAAACATATCTATTGTAATATTTAGTGAAAGAGTTATTTGTACAGTATTAAAATATTTAGTGAAATATTTATTTGAAAATTATTTGTGGTGTATTATTTGGATAAGTTGTTTAAAAATATCTATTGTAAAGATTAGTGATAGAGTTATTTGTTGTTGTTTCTTGTTATATTTTAAATCGATTGACTCGCCTATTTACTTTAGTGAAAGATTTAATAGTTCCTGTACTTACTATATTCCCTAAAAGTTATTTGAATTGCAATGTATACCTGATAGATTAAAGTGAGGTTAATAAAAATATCCAGTCATTTACTTCTTGATTCCTTCAAAGTATTTATTATATTGAAAACAAATTAAAAGTTCATAAGGTTATTTAATGAAATGCTTAGTGGTAAATTAAGGTAGATGTAAATTGGTCATATAAAAGGAGAGATTTATAAAGGGATATATTTTGTGTCTTAGACAGTTACTTTAATTATTGTTATTAAATGCAATCAAAATTATTTCTTTCCATTTTATATAATATGCAAATTTAATTAGATAGAAATTGGGTGACTAAAATTTGGATTAAATCAAAAGTAACAATAGAATTTATAAATATCTATTGATTATTGTTGCATGATGTTTAATCTTGAAATTGTGTTATATAATTATTGGACCAAATTAAATAAACCGTGGTTTTGAAATAAACCTGAAATATATATAAAATATATATATAATCTAAACAAACAAAAGAAAAAAAATTAAAAAAATAAATAAAAATAAAAATAAAATTTAAATTACTAGGGTGGGGGAATTAACCCCCCCACCGTTTGTTTTATGCAAAGAGGCACCCCCGTAGACATTATAGCCCGTGGGCTTTTACTTCCCCACCCCGTTCTCCGCTGGCCACGGCTGTTTCTACACCCCGCAACCAGTAAACACCACATCCCCATCACCGTAGCCGTAGGTTCCCTTCCCCTACTCCCCGCGGATACCGTTCCCTCTGCCATCGCTGCCTCCTGCGGCCCTCTCCCAGCGTCGTCCCCACTGCGCTGCTCCATTCTCCACCTCGCCTCTAAAACTTCTGCCCACGTGCATATCACGCCCCCACTCCCTTTCTTCAATGGAGATCCACGCCATGGCCGCCGCTCCTCTTCTGCCCTGCAACCAATACAAACACACAGCTAGTATTTAGGGTTTTTAAGTCCCAATCTATGAGTTGTTAACTCATAATAAAAGAAAGATTTAATTTCAAAGTGGAGATTCCACTCTTACACATAATACACAATGAAATTTATCTATATTAAATATAACTACATGAGTTTACAATGAGTGGGTATATCATATTTAAATTGTATTAAAAGCATGAGTGGAGATTATGTTAAGTTTGTAATTAAGCCATTATATTTATATATACATAAATATGTATATTTTGGTGATAGTGGTGTTACTTGTGATAGCCACTTTTGGGACATTTAATTTCTTTTAAGATATATATATATATAGAACAATAATAATTATAAGTCTATGTGATTAGTGAGTTTGCACAGACCTATGGAAGGACTTACACTCTTACATATAAAATACATTTAGATGTATAGGTATATAAAAAAATTGGTTAGTAAATAATGAATTCTTTTCAAGGTTAAATATATTTGTAAATTAAGTTTATTCATATGAGGCAAAATGAATAGTACTAATTGGGGCATTTGTAATTAACAAAGTACTTATATATATATATAAGAGTACGTTTCATTATTTGGGCGAGGGGTAGTTTGAAACAAAATATATGTTTAAAAGGAAAGAGGAAATAGGTAATTAAATATGAAGTTAACTATTTAGTTAAGAATTAAGGGAAATGATGAGGGAAAACTGTGAGTTTAGAGTTAATGTGTTAGTAGGGGAATGAAACAAAATAAATAGATAATTGTATTGTAAGTTTCTATGATGATGTGTTTTAAGAAAAGACATATGTATAAGATTAATCATTTAAGCATTATGATAGGGTTTCTAGAAATAAAATGTATATATCAAAGAAAATATTCAAATATATAAATAAAATTAAATATTTAAGTCAAGGATAAATGAGACAAATTATTTGATTGTTAAATTGAAGGGTCATCAGATCGATCCATAGTAGGAACTGTGATTATGATTTAAGGACAATAAACCAAATGGTAGACTAAGTAAATGAGACAAATTATTAAAATAAGTAGATGGATGAGGGAATGATAGAAATAGATCAGTAAGCCAGTATTTGACATAGATCCAGATTAAACGATTAAATGTAAATCACCTACCGGAGAATACCTAGACGTAGATTAAACCGACACCATCTTAGTGAACGTTATTGACATGCACAGGTGTGTGCGAAATATCTCATTTCAACAATTCACTTAGACAACTTAAACAGACGCACCAAGCATGCTTACGCGTGTGAGGGAGGCTTTCAGAGTAGGTAAGGAAAAAAAATTGATATTTCGTATCATGACTACATGTCATGTGTGAACATAACATGCGTGTTTGCATGTTGTGAATGCATGTGAAATGTGGGCATGACAAATAGTCACCCCGATGGCTATGTTAATTCCTCTATCAAGATGACCTCTACCGTCGGCCCAGCGTTGAATTCTTTCGCCGATGCACCCCTTTCTCGCCGATGACCTATCTCTATCAGCGAGACCACCTACCGTTAGCGCCACCTTTCTCCCTTTTGCCGATGAGGTGACTCATGCTGATATATACTACATCAGCCACACTTCCCCGTTGTCTCCCCGATTGGCGAGAGCATGAACTATCAGCTACCACTCAAAGTCTTATGCCGATATACCTTCTCATGCCGATGTCTTCAGCCAAGTCGATCATCGGTGAGACTTTCACCATCAGTTGAACACACTTTTGACATGCTGATATCAATCCTCACGCCGATGCCTTCTCTGTTGGTGACACAAATGGAACTCATGCTGATGCCTTCAAAACATGCATTTCTGACTTGTTGGACACCTGAACTGTTCAGCGATGCACCTACAGACACGACTGATGGATACACACAAAATATTCATCCTACAAATGCAGTATATACACATGCTTAATGACAATTTTCTCTGGAGAGGGTTCTACAATTCTTATCCTTCCATACTCAACAAACAAATGAATGACCAAAAAAATAGGGAACTAATTTACAATTCCATTCCACTGATTTCACAGAAATCCATCAGTGGAATGGATTTATCTATTCCTTTCGACTACAGGGGCCCTAAGCTAAACTGTACACAATTTCTATACAGAATGGATTTCTACACAGAGTATTTACACAGGATTCAAATTTTGGAAAGAAAACAATTTACAGAACTTCTATTCCTCCTTAATGTTTCAAAATTACATTCAACTGTTCAACTCAAAACCAAAACACACACCATCATCACTGCTCTGCTCTATTCCAGAGGATTCCCTATTTATCATTCCCAATGGTGAGAGAGCGACATTCCCCTCTGTTTCTGGGATTTTAGTTTACCAAAAGTATTGGTAGAAGCCCCTAATCTATTACATGACACCTGCTTTGTATGGGACAGCAACACTCTTAATGTTAAGACACCTTGATTAACCCTTCCCTTAATCCAAACTGTCAAAAATGTCAAGTTTGGAGTTTACAAACATGAAATGCCAATATAGAATGTTACATTTTTGAAGATGCCATAAGGTAACATGAAATGTTAAAACTATATTAGTCTGATTTTTCCCCCTGGTGTATATTGGTCCTATTGAAGGGGTGCCCTTGCAACATAGTCTCTGGGAGAAGAGATCTCAAGCCCCTTTGAGATCAGAGTTTGGAGGTCTGCACCATGATTTGAAATCTGATCTGTAGTCATCCAAACGGCTTCTGAATCTGGTTTCCCTTGCCAAGCTACCAAGTAGTCCAGGTATTCTTTGTTCCTGGTCTTCTTGACCACTCGTGATTCTGAGATATGCTTCAACTTTGGTTGATCATGCTTAGGAATATCATCATCTACTGCATCCTATAATGGTTCTTGTTCTACATCTGTATTTGGCTTGTATGGAGTCAAATCACATACATTGAAAATTGGTGACAGTCCAAGATCAGGAGGAAGTTGGATCTTATATGCATTCTACCCACACTTCTTGAAAATTTGACATGGTCCAATCTTCCTCTACATTAGCTTGGTATACTTAGCTTTGGGGAGCCTTTCCTTCTTCAGATTTACCCAGACCAAATCTCTAACTTCAAACTGTAAATCTCTTTTCTTCTTGTTAGCATATGTTTTGTACTTCATTGTAGCATGTTAGATTTGGTTCTTGACCTGATCATGCACTTCTTTAATAGCTGAAGCAAAAGCTTCACCATTTGCACTAATAGGCTCTCCTATAGGCAGATCTCTCAGCTCCAAAATACCCCTTGGATGAACTTCATACACTATCTGAAAAGGTGACTTTCCTATACTCCTATTGATGGTGTCATTATAGGAAAATTCTTCTTGTGGGAAGATATTATCCCATTTCTCTCCATGCTGCCTAGTTAAACACCTGAGTAGATTACCCAATGAACGGTTAACAACTTCAGTCTGCCCATCTGTTTGAGGATGGTGGGTTGATGAGAAGGACAAATTGGTGCCAAGCTTTTTCCAAAGAGTTCTCCATAAGTGACCAATAAACTTCACATCTCTGTCTGATACTATGTTCAATGGCAAACCATGTATTCTCACTATCTCTTTGAAAAACAAATCAGCAACATATGAAGCATCACAAGTGGTTTTACATGGCAAGAAATGTGCCATTTTATTGAATCTGTCTACTACCACAAAAACACTATCATATCCTTTCCTTGTCCTAGGCAAACCTAGTACAAAATCCATGCTTATGCTCTCCCATGGCCTAGAAGGAATGGGTAATGGCTAGTACAAACCTGCATTTGTGGATCTCCCTTTTGCTTTCTAACATATTACACATGCTTCCACAAATTTTCTCACATCTGACTGTAACTTAGGCCAATAGTAATGGCTCTTCACAAGATCAAGAGTTTTATCAAGATCAAAATGTCCTGCCATAGCCCCACAATGTTTCTCCTGAATAATGTTTAGTCTCATAGCATCTTGGAATACATAGTTGTCCACCTTTGAAAAGTAATCCATCTTGGATCAGAAATTTAGAAAACTCAACATGGTATTTGTCTCCAAAAGAAGTACATACCTTGTAGATCTCTCCAAAGTCTTCATCATCATCTACATTGTCTTCAAAGAATCAATCCCAATGCTCTCCAATTGGATCTGGTTGATGGTCAGAACCCTCCTGCTCAAAGCATCTTCTACTTTATTCTTAACTCCTTTCTTGTGCTTGAGTGTGAAAGTGAAAGCTTGCAGAGTTTCCACCCACTTCATGTGTCTATGGTTTAGCTTCTCTTGACTGTTTATGAAACTGAGGGCCTGATTAACACTATGAATTCTTTGGGCATCAAGTAATGCCTCCATTTCTTAAGTGACTGGACTAGGGCATACATCTCCAAATCATAGGATGAGTATCTCTTCTTGGCATCATTTATTTTCTCACTGAAGAATGCAATAGGCCTACCTTCTTGGTTGAGTACTGCTCTAATTGCAATATGACTTGCATCACATTCTACTTGAAAAATCTTGCTGAAGTCTGGAAATGCAAGAACTGGCTATTCTACCACCTTCTTCTTCAATGTTTCAAAAGAATTATCTGCATCCTTTGTCCATGTAAACTTGCACTTCTGTCCTCCCTTTATGGTGTCAAGCATAGGTGCACAAATATGACTAAATCCCTTTATAAACTTCCTATAAAAGGTTTCTAATCCATGGAAACTTCTGACATCATTCATAGTCCTAGGAGTTGGCCAAGACAATATGGCACTTACCTTCTCCTTATCCATTTGCAGCTTTCCTTGTGAAATGACAAAACCTAAATATGTGATCTCCTCTTGCATGAACAAACACTTGTCCAAATTGATCATCAACTACTCTTCATGTAACCTCTTGAGAACCAAATCTATATGTCTGAGATGTTCTTCCTTTGTGTTACTAATTGTTATCTTTTTGATAGCCCTTGAATCAGTGCAAAGTCTCCAAGTGCCTTCCTTCTTTGGTGCTAGTACAGCTGGTACTGCACATGGGCTTAAACTTTTGCCAATTAGGCCTATCTTCAACAACTCTTCAATTTGTCTTGCTACCTCTGTATTTTGATCGGGAGTGAGCTTATGTGCTGCTTTGTTTGGAAGTGTAGATCCTGGGATTAGATCTATACAATGGCTAATGTCCCTAATAGGTGGTAGGGAACTTGGCATCCCATCAGAGATAATGCCTTTGTACTTGTCTAATAGCTCTTGGATAGCTGGGTCTATGAATTTTTGTCTCTTCTCTCCCTTGACTTCTTGTTGTTGTTCCTTGTTTACTTCAGGCAAGGAATTAGAGCATATGTAGCTGCTCCTTCTTCTCCTATCTCTTTCACGAATTGTTTGCCTTCTACCATCATCACCTTAACTTCTTTTCCTTTTGTCTCCACCTCATTTTCCATTAATGGTATCAATTCTATCACCTTACCATTCTTGGTGATTGAATAGGTGTTCCTAACTCCATCATGGTATGCTTTTAAATCATACTGCCATGGTCTTCCAAATAGGAGATGGCAAGCATCCATCTTGGCAATGTCAAACAATAGCCTATCCTTGTATGGGCCAATTTGAAATTCTACCCAAGCCTATTCTTCTACCACTATTTGCTGACCTTGGGTGAGCCATGAAATTTTATATGGGCAAGGATGTGGCAGTCTCCTAAGCTTAAGCTTTTCTACCATCTCAATGGATAAAAAATTCTCAGTAGATCCAGAGTCAATCGGAACTTTACATACCTTTTCTCCTACCTTGCAAGTAGTTCTGAAGAGAGACTTCCTTTGTGGAGGTTCTTTTCCAGGCACCTTCATGGTGGTCATTGCTCTCCTAATCATTAAAGATTCTCCATTCTTAGGATACCCATAACTGCTAGGAGCATTCACACTTTGATTAGTGCTTAAGCTTGCTACACTTTGACAATCAGATTCTTGGATCAAATTGATCCTCTTTTCTCCTATTGAACTTGTTGCCTTTGTTGGACATCTGCTAGCTATATGGCCTTCTTGATTGCAATTATAACATCTGATAGGTCCTCTGCCTTGAGATCTTCCTCTGAAAGGTCTCCTGCCTCTGACGTTTCCTTGTTGATTGTAACTTTCTCTCTGGTTTTGACTGTTATCTCCCTTACTGTTGTCATGACTGGATTCTCCCTGATATCCATGTCCACGTCCTCTGCCTCTGAAAGGACCCCTTCCACCTCTCTGCTATTTTCCTCTACCTCTATTATTCTGTTCATGCCTTCTCTTTAATTTTTCTTCTACCTTGAGTGCCATTTTATAGCATTTTTGAACTGTATCTGGATTATGCAGATTTAGGTCTTCTTAGATGTTGAACCTTAATCCATTGAGGTACCTTGCTACCTTCTCTTCCTTATCTTCCCTTACCTTTGTTTTTACACACAGTTTCATGAATTCTTCTGTGTATGAGCTGATGTCTACCTCCTTCTACTTCAAATTCTATTTCCTCTTATGTAATTGGATATTGTAATCCAATGGAACATAGGCCTCCTTTACCAATGCCATCATTCTCTTCCATGTTGCAACTCTGTTCTTTCCCTCTTTCACCCTATCATCTTGGATGAAATTCCACCAAGTTAGTGCAACTCCTTTCATTTTGGACTGAGCCATCTTCACTCTTTAGTGTTCTGGTATCTCTTCTGTCTCAAAGAAATTATTCAAGGAGTCTATCCACTCCATTACTGAATCAGGTTCCATTTTTCCTGCAAACACTGGCAGGTCTATTTTCACATCCATGATCCTTCTTTCCATGGACCTGAGGGCATTAAGTAAGGGTCTCTGGTCTGCAGGAACCACTAGCTCTTCCTACTCTGGGATCTCCTCTTCATCCCCATCTTCTCATTCACCAGAGTTTTCTTCCCCTTTCTCCACTCTGTCCCTCAACTTCTCTAGTTCTTCCTTCAATGCCTGATTCTGAGCTCTATCAGCTCTACTCTCTACTATTTGCTTTCTTACCAAGGCTGTCAATTCAGCATTAGTCATCTTTGTTGGGAAAGTTTCTAAAGCTTCTCCTTCTGACATTTTGCTTTCTCCTTCTACTACTAGATGGAACAAACACCTTCAGAAATCAAAATACACACCAGCCTTTCCCAGAGCTTTCTCTAGCTTTGATACCACTTGGTGCAGAGCAACCCAGTAGAAGCTTAAAAACAGGTTGGAAAACCCATTCAAACCCACAAAATAGCCATTATAAAGTATATCGGCAAGATAACTCAAGTGTCACACCAAAATATACATACTCTTTCCTATCGGCAAGACACTACACCGTCGGTCAAACTAAAAACTCCTTCGCTGATACATATCTCTCACCGATAGGTTTAATACCATAGTCACCATCGGTAGGACACAATACTATCGGCCACCTACAAAACCATCGCACCGATGCCTTGAGTCACTCTGATGACTCTTCCAAACCCGCCTTCGTCGGTAAGACATCCACTGTCGGTAAGACTTTCTTCCACTCCACCAATGGTAATACTTATGCTGATGCCCCTACTATCGGTGAGACTTAACAATAGTCACCCCGATGGCTATGTTAATTCCTCCATCGGGCTAACCTCTACCGTTGGCCTAGCATTGAATTCTTTTGCCGATGCACCTCTTTCTCGCCGATGACCTATCTCTATAGGCGAGACCACCTATCGTCGGCTCCACCTTTCTCCCTTCTGCCAATGAGGTGACTCATGCCGATATATACTACATCAGCCACACTTCCCTGTTGTCTCCCCGATCGGTGAGAGCATGAACTATCGGCTACCACTCAAAGTCTTACGCTGATATACCTTCTCACGCTGATATCTTCGGCCAAGTCGATCATCGGTGAGACTTTCACCGTTAGTTGAACACACTTTCAACACGCCGATATCAATCCTCACGCCGATGCCTTCTTCATTGGTGACACAAATGGAACTCATGCCGATGCCTTCAAAACATGCATTTCTGACTTGTTGGACACCCAAACTATTCAGCGATGCACCTACAGACACGACTGACGGATACACACAAAATATTCATCCTGCAAATGCAGTATATACACATGCTTAATGACAATTTTCTCTAGAGAGGGTTCTACAATTCTTAGCCTTCCATACTCAACAAACAAACAAATGACCAAAAAAATGGGGAACTAATTTACAATTCCATTCCACTGATTTCACAGAAATCCATCAGTGGAATGGATTTATCTATTCCTTTCGACTACAGGGGCCCTAAGCTAAACTGTACACAATTTCTATACAGAATGGATTTCTACATAGAGTATTTACACAGGATTCAAATTTTGGAAAGAAAACAATTTACAGAACTTCTATTCCTCCTTAATGTTTCAAAATTACATTCAACTGTTCAACTCAAAACCAAAACACACACCACCGTCACTGCTCTGCTCTATTCCAGAGGATTCCCTATTTATCATTCCCAATGGTGAGAGAGCGACATTCCCCTCTATTTCTGGGATTTTAGTTTACCAAAAGTATTGGTAGAAGCCCTTAATCTATTACATGACACCTGCTTTGTATGGGACAGCAACACTCTTAATGTTAAGACACCTTGATTAACCCTTCCCTTAATCCAAACTGTCAAAAATGTCAAGTTTGGAGTTTACAAACATGAAATGCCAATATAGAATGTTACATTTTTGAAGATGCCATAAGGTAAAATGAAATGTTAAAACTATATTGGTCTGATTTTTCCCCCTCTTGTGTATATTGGTCCTGTTGAAGGGGTGCCCCTGCACCAGGATTGGTCACTCTTGAGGCTATTTTCTGCCACGATCATGAATTCAAGAGTGAGATGAAGAACATCACATTCAAAAGGGACTATCAAACTATTGCTATCACCCAAGACAAAGATTTATTGCTGGGAAAGGTATGTTGTGATGTTGAACATCAAAATTTTATTCACCTTTCTCATAAATATAGTGATGTTTTTGCATGGAATTATGAGGACCTAAAGGGTTTCGAACCTAACATTACCCAACATGCCATAGACCTTGATCCAAATGCTAAACATGTTCGCCAAAGGCAATGACTTGTAAATCCTAAAATCAAGCCTTTGATGAGGAAGTAACTCGCCAAGCTCATTCAGTACTGAATCATCTTCCCCATCAAGTATTCCACATGGGTAGCTAATTTAGTTCCAGTGAGGAATAAAAATGGTGAGATAAGGTTGTGCATGGACTTTTGTGATCTGAATCGAGCTTCCCTGAAGGATCACTACCCTCTGTCATCCATGGACCAAATCTTATAGACTATTGCAAGGGCATAAAGGTTCTCATTGTTTGATGGTTTTTCTGGTTATAACCAATTTTTTGTGAGAAAAGAGGATAGATTTAAGACGACTTTCACCACTAAGTGGGGAACCATGGCATATGCAAAAATGCCATTTGGTCTCTCTAATGTTGGCACCACTTTTTAGAGGGCAATGGACCTTGTGTTCGAAGGCTTCATTAACAATTTCATCTTGATTTATCTGGATGATATCACAGTCTTCTCCAAGAAAGGAGAAAATCATATGGAGCATCTGGAGAAAGTTTTTGAAAGATGCAGGGAGTTTGGGGTGTCTCTAAACCCTAAGAAATGTATTTTTGTTGTCTCTCAAGGTAGTCTTATGGGCCATTTAGTGTCTAAAGATGGGATATCCATAGATCTAGAAAGTTTTTCAACTCTTCTTTCTCATCCTCAGTCTGCTCATAAGAAGGCTTTGCAGTCATTTCTGGGGAAAATCTTTTTTTTTTGAAATTCATTCCTAATTGTGCTAGTTTGGTCGAACCACTGACCCTAATTCTTAAAAAGGATGTTGTTTTTAGGTGGACCAAGGAAGGGAAGGATGGATTTGAGAAGATAAAGGAAGAAATTGCCTAGGCTCCTACCCTCATGAACCCTAACTATGAGGACTTTGTCCTTTATGCCCATGGAGGAGAGAGTAACATTGTAGTTGTTCTGATGTAGCAAAATGACCAAGGTATGGAGCAACCCCTGGCCTTTTTCAATCAAACATTGGACTATGAGGTTAGGTATAGTCCCATTGACAAACAAGTTTTTTCCATTATAAGAGCATTGAAAAAGTTTAGATATATGCTAGAAAATAACCATATCAAAGTATTAGTTTCTCATCCTAGTGTGAGAGACTACATAATGGGAATCGAAATCAGTGAAAAAAGAGCAAGTTGGGTCAATAAGATCCTGGAATATGATGTTATTATCAAAGCCACTAAGCTTATCAAAGGCAGAGGATTATGTGAACAATTAGCTCAAACTACTATGGATGAAGTGAAATCATCCTATCACTTGAATGAGGCAGAACTATAGCTGAACCAGCAACTATAAGCTCTGGGATGACAAACATGGCTAGGTTCCTATCTACTAGTGAGTATCACTATGGATTGGATAGAACTAAGAGAAGACATTTCAAGTTGTAGTCTATTCCTTATGCTTTGGTGGATGGGGTTCTTTTTAAAATAAATCTGGATGGAGTCTTGCTGAGATGTATTCAAGAAGGTCAGGTTGACAGATTGCTCAATGAGTTTCATGTCGGTCCAGCTAGAGGCCACTTCTCTACAAGAGCTACAACAATCAAGATAATGAGGGTAGGTTACTTTTGTCCCACATTATTTAATGATGATCATGTATGGGTAAGAAAATGCAAAGAGTGTGCTCTCTTTCCTAGGAATAAAATATTAGTAACCCTCCCACTTCATCCTATTCAAGCAAATCAACCTTTCTCAGAGTGGGGCCTGGATTTAACTGGCATGATAAACCCTACATCCAGTGCTAGCCACATAAGGGTTATAACTACAACAGACTACTTCACAAAATGGGTTAAAGCAGTCCCACTCAAAGAGGCTATAGAAACAACAATCATGGATTTCTTAGAAGAAATCATGACAAGGTTTGGAGCTCCTCACACTATCATCTCTGATAATGCAAGAGATTTTATTGGTTTTAGGATAGCTAATTGGGATTTGAAATATAATGTGTTCTTGAAGACTTCATCTAACTATTACTCCCAAGGTAATGGTTTAGCTAAATCTACCAATAAAAACTTGATCAGAATCCTGAAGAGGACCATGGAAACAAATCAGGGAAGATGACATAATAAAATTAGATTAGCTCTTTGGGTTAGTAGGATCACCTATAAAAGAGCCATTGGTATTTCTTCTTTTGTTCTTGTGCATGGAAGAGAGGCTAGATTGCCCTTATCTTTGGAGCTTCCTTCATTAGAATTGGATCAGCAACTAGAACTGGAAGGAGAAGATGCTAGGTCTATGAGGATGGTTGAATTAACTGAGTTATAAGAACTAAGACAATCAGCCATTACTACATTAGAAGAACACCAGAAACAGACCAAGAAATACTTTGACAAAAAAAGCCAAGGATCAAATTTTCAAGGAAGGTGATCTTGTTCTGAAATGGGATGCTGACAGGGCCAAGCCTGGAGGCCACACTAAGTTTGATACAATCTGGAGTGGGCCATATATCATCACTAGCTACAAGCAAGCTAATGCTTTCAATCTTTCAAGGCTAGATGGTGGAATTCTATCGATCCCAGTCAATGGGATCTCCATCTCAAACCTTACTTCTAATGTTGGTCTGAGATTTTGTATATCGTTTATTTTGTTTCTGCTTTAGGTTTTCCTTTTCCCTAAGTGTTGTTGCATAGGTTGTACTCTCATTAGAAGAATGTAGGCCTCATTTTTCCTTTTTGGTACTATTGTTTTGAGGCAGGGTTTTAATTATTCTCAATACACTTCAACCTTTTTGACTCTGCCTAATGGATGCTTAAGGCCACTAGTTCCCTTTTGTTTAGTAGACAAACACCCTTAAGAGGTCACCAAAATGTTGTCCTATTTTTCTCCCCAGCCAAATAGTCCAAACTCATAAAATCTCCAAGTGTTCTCCCCTTTAGGAATGCAAGGAAAAACCCCCCCAAAATTGATTAAGTCCCAAAAATATTGAGTTTTCCTTGTGTTTTTTGCATTTTTGGAGTTTTAGAGTTCAGAGTTATCCCCTTCGTCATGCCATCCTAATTGGCTCCAAACTCCACTTTGTTCTTTGAAAATTTGTCTAAGTACTTCAGGTGCTAGAGGTCGAGAGTTTCCTTTTTTTCTTTTCTTCTGACAGAAGGTGGCAGATGGAAGGCTCGAAGTCTAAGCTTTGGTTCTTTCCCTTTGAAAATAGTTCTATGTGTTTCAGGGGTTGGACTTTAGAGGTTTCTTCTTCCCTCTTATTTTCTTTTGGAAGCCCAAAGATGGAAGACCCGAGGCCCAATCTCCACCATTTGCAAATGTTCCAAGGCAAAAGCACAATCTAGTGGTGGCAATAAAGTAATGAAGGATAAAGGATGCACTGATGTGAAATGCTGCCATGTGGGTAAGTCCACCAGGTTTAAAAATTCTCTAAGTGTTTCAGGCTGGGAGCCAGACCTTACTCTTTCCTCCTTCCTTTTGGAGGGCAGAAGATGGAGGGCCCGAGGCCTGACTTCCACTAAAACCTTTGTAAAATGGCTAAGTCTTTCAAAATTGCAAAGCTCAGCATTATCTTCTTCTTCCTTTTCTTTTAGAAGGTGTACGGTTGAAGGCCCAAGGCCCAATCTCTGGTCGTTTCTTCATTTATCTAAGCATTTTAGGGTTAGGTGATTCTCTTCTTTTCCTCCAAAGGCATGCGACACCACCTTGTTCACTCTGTGACTGACTTGTTCAAGAAAAAGTTGATGGTGCACTTTAAAAGATCTCTGAGCTTTATACAATTCATGTCTTGTGCCCTACTTATACATGGTGAGCCGACACAACATTTTAGAAGCTTTGTCTCTGGTGCTAGAAGGAATTATGCCCTACAAACATTTGGCATTCATGGAGATGCATTGTGGAGAGAAAAGACATGGCCCACCACTTTGAAAAAAGTTGATGTGTGAAGCCACCACATGGCACCTTTGTGCATGCGCAGGGACAAGTTGCGCCTAGACTACAAAGAACCTTGCTGACAAAGGGAGAAGAGAAAGAGAAAAATAGTAGCCGACCATGTTATTCACAGAGAAGGAATTTTGCCATTAAGGCAAAATACAAGCTAGGATTTGAAGGTTTGGCATTCAACTTCAATTGGAGTTAGTTGTTGAGTATTTATTATTGTAGCTAGAGAATCATATGCAAAATTTAAATATAGATATTATTTATCAGCTACTTTAGAACAAGATATTTTTTGCATTTATTTCAAAAAGAACAAATGTATCTAGACATTTCCTTTACAGAAATATCTTCTGACAGGCCCATGGGGTGAATTTATAGCATTAGGTGATTGCACCTCAATGTAAAATGCCATTCAAGCATGAAATTAGATGTATTATTGTTGGTTGTTGGTCTAAAAAAAACATGTCTTGTATCAGTTGTAACCATGCCTCTTTGACAATAAATAATAAGATTTAACCTTTTCATGCACTTCTTCTATATTGTATAATACTTTTGTTTGATCTCCATTTGTGAATGTTTCTTTCCTTTTGGATTTTATTTAGTTTCCTTTACCTCTGCAGGTAGTTTGTGATTTGTGTATGCTGATCTATTATTTGTTTTTATTCTATGCATATATAGTTGATTTTGAGGGTTGAACATTCAAACTTGGTGTATCACCTTTTCCCTTTCAATATCTCCTTCTTCCCCTTTTCCCCAATGGTGATTAGATTAGGTTTAGTCTTAGTCTACTCTAAATTTCATGTTTAGAGAAAGGAACCAGCGTTCTTTGGAGGTTTGATTTCCATTGCAGGGTCCCACACCTAGAAATCACTCTAATGTTTTGTTGGATTGTTGCAGTAAAGGCGCTTCAACACAAGGTGCAAATCCAAGTGACAACAATTTCCTAGTGGTAGAAATCCATAACAAAATTCTCAAGTGAATACGTTGAGAATGAGATCATTTCAACATAGAAAAGTATTTATTAGAATTTGAGTGAATAGCTATATAGTATTTAACAATTGCAAAATGTAAAAAGAAAATAATGATGTTTTATAAAATACCAATTATTAATATCTTAAATTCATTTCACATTGCTTTATACTTTTAATTAATTATTATTTAATTAAATTAAACTCTTATAGCTTTTAAGTATAACTTAATTTTTTATGTTTACAATTATTTATTTTATCTGCCTATATGATTATAACTTTTACTATACTTTAAATTATATTAATTTATCAACTTAAAAATATTTTTGATTAAATATTTCAAGACAAATTAATGTTTTGATTTAGACATTTTTAGGGTTTTATAATTTGGTAGTAATGATTATTTTTAATATCTTTTAAATTAAGTTGATTTTAAGAATTTAATAATAAGAATAGGGAATTTTTTAGATTCTTTTCAATTTAGGTACCTTGTAGATTTATATGAATTTTTATTATTTATATAGATAATTTAGTTAGATGAATTTTTAGATTGAAAATAAAAATGTCAAGTTACAAAGAGAGGGAAACAAGTGTACATGGATTTGATCATGAACATCATATAACTATAGGGTAATGAATGTATATATAGGTAATTATAAATGTGGTAATGGCAAAGTGGAACATGAAGGGTTTGAAGATCCAAAAATAATATGATTAGGTCAATGAAATATCATGGAAAGAAGAATAAATCATAATGAGGCTAATACTAGTATGGATAAAATAGGCAATCTGCTAGAGAAGTATATGTGGTATTAGAACAATCTTCCTACCATCATGTGAATGATAGTTGTTACATAAGCTTATGCTAAGTTATATTGTAGGCCCATAATCCACAATCCCATGATCATTCTCTATGTTATCTCATCATCGTTCATTGATTATTCTACAACTTTCTCAACAATCAAAGTCTTACTTGAATTTATCTTCTTTACAACATCATTAACTTCATCTTTCAAATTTTTCATCAATATTGTTTCATTTCAAATCTCCAATCTTGGATTCTCAATACTCCCAAATTTCTTCTTTAACCTTGAAAAGATTTTCCCTTCCCGCATTCACTAGATTAACAACATATTCATCTATAACACTTGTATTCATCTATAACACTTGTATCACATTGCTATTCAAAATCAAATAAAAGCTTACCAAATCTTCTTTGATCATAAAATGTCTTTCCATAATCAATTACTCCTCAAGAACATGACTCTTCTCAATTTTGTTGTCAATAACATATCAAAAGGTAAAACTACAAGATGACAAGTACATGACCGAATCTCAGATCAAGATGTCTTCATCATCCACTGGAATCCTGGAATCTCAATACTCTCAAAATCTTTGTTAGCATTGAATCTATGATACTTGCATCACATCGTTTTTATTCAAACATCGAACAAATGCTTACCTATACATTTGTCTTTCATTAGATCTTTCAAGTATTCTTTGGTCACAAATTCTCTTTCATGGAATCACAATCATTTTCTTTTCACTAAAGCATGCTCATTTTGAATCAAAACCATGACTTCGTCTCAACACATCGGAAGGTAGACATTAAAAAGTGTAAGGTAATGAATGAACTCGTTGTGATTGCTTGAGGACAAGCAATCTTGAGTGGGGAGGTCTATCATGTCCCTATATTGATAATTTATAATTGAATCGATAATGCATTATTCATTCAAATTGAAGATATGAATGACATTAAAAAATATAGATTAAATATATTCAAATAATAAATTAAATATTATAAAATATAATTATAATATAATATAATATAATATATTTATTTAAATATACTATTATATAAAAGTAATTATAAATATAAATATTAATTAAATATTATTATAATTATTAATATAAGTATTAAAATAAATATTATCTATCTTAAATATTATTATTATTATCATAAAAAATAGTATTTAATTAATATACAATATGCCTTAAGATGGAAGTGCTCCATACAAGACTAAAGCAAATAAAACAAAAGACAAGTAAACTAATATAATAAGCAGCAACTAATTCGGTAATTACATGCTATTATGAAAAGTATTAAAGTAGCCCCTAATAATGGGGTGGCACATTAACCCAAAGTCATGATTAGATTGTGTGGCCTTCAAGGCTTGAGTGTGTGAAGGGACTGATGTCAGACGTAGTTGTAAATAGCAGTGATGAGGCAGTATGAGTATAGCATTTGGCATTTGCCTCTTTTATGAGGTCTTTCCTCTCATTTCTCTCAAACTTTCTCTATTTTATGCTTTGCATTCATCTTTGAGGGTCAGTGCTATGGAGTGTGGAGAAGCTGAAGATACCAAAGGCAAGTGTCCTTTCAGTGTTCCCCGAAGAAGGTAGATTCCCAGAGCAGGTTCAGGTTGCAGTTTAGGTGGAAGGATGAAAAAGAAGTATACTCCCTAGAAGAGGATGAAAAAGCTCTCGGTGGAGGTCTTGGACTGCTTCATGAAGGACCTAGATAAGGAAATTAAGAATCCTATCCTTAAGGAGTGGTTGGTTCATCTGCTGAAGGTTTCTAAAGAGGTTGATGGGAAGGAAGGTGTTAATGTTAGAGAGGCTATGGTCAATCTAATATTGGATCCCTAGACTTCCAGAGGGAAGTGGGACATGTTTGGTAAGACCTAGTCTATGGCAGTGGCTACTCTTCTTTCTATTGTAGAAACTTCAATCCTCACCCATGAGGATATAATAGAGAATGCAAGTCAATTTGTAGAGTTTCATGAATCTGTGATGGGGCATCTATATGATATTTTGCTAGGAGTCTTACACATGCGGAAGATGGTTGATGAGATAGCTAGGAAATTGAATGTTGTTGTGTCGTCTCATGAGTGTCCCCTATATGCATGTGCCTACGACGAAGGAGTGGTGATTTTGGATGGAAAATAAGCTAAGTCAGTTGTTCTATGTCTATTTTTTTAATGTTAGTAGTCTGTTAAGATACTATTCTTAAGGTGGGGCCACGGTAATTTGCCCCCCCCTTATAGAAGATACTTGTTTGTTATGATACTGTTGATAAAAAGTCTATGGGTTCAGCCTTGATTTTGAAGGGTCCCTAGTCCCAAACCAGGGTTACTTTATCAAAAAAAAAGAAAAGTCTTAAAGCAGCATAGATAATCAACAGTTGTATAAGACCAAACAATGATCACACTTAAGAAATCGTTGTTAACCAAATAGAGAATAGTATAATGAAAAGGTATGACTATTGGAAACGGTAATACATATTAAAGGATATAAAAGTCATCGGTGATGGAAAAAGAAAAGGCAGAAATAAAACAATGAGAAATATATATATCTGCAGAGTGTAAGAAAATAGAAAAGAATACACAACGAATACAATTCTGATATATAAATATAACAACAACAAGAAAATAAATAAATATGTTATAGAATTTTGGAAATGGTATATATATTCATGACAGATTTAAATCTGCAATATCTAAGGAATATCATATAAAGACAATGACAAAGAAATGTTTATATTGCTTTGTGAGGGACAAGGATATACACAAGTTATTAATATAATAGTGATCATAGGATCATTGGATCATTCATTGGAATCTTGGAATCTCAATACTTTAGCATTAAAATATTTTCATCGTCTAAAACCACATCTTCATCTATGATACTTGTATCACATCGTTGTTATTCAAAACACCAAACAAATGCTTACATATATATTTATCTTTCATTAAACTTTTCAAGTATTCTTTCATGGAATCACAATCATTTTCTCTTCACTAAAGCATGTTCATTCTGAATCAAAACCATGACTTCATCTCAACACATCAGAAGGTAGACGTTAAAAAGTGCAAGGTAATGAAAGAACTCGTTGTGATTGTTGAGGACAAGCAATCTTGAGTGGGGAGGGTTGTCATGTCCCTATATTAGTGATTTATAATTGAATTGATTATGTATTATTCATTCAAATTAAGATATGAATACATTTTAAAATATATAAAATGAAGATATTTACATTGAATAATATAGATTAAAATAATTAAATATTATATAAATTCTAAATTAAAATATAATATAATATATTTATTTAAATAATTAAATATATTATTATATAAAAGTAATTATAAATAAATATAATTATTAATATAAATATAAATATTAATAATTTAAATAATATTATAATATATATTATTATATTATATAAATATAAATAAATATTATAAATTAAATAATATATATTATATATTATATATTAATATTATAAACTATTACAAGAGGGGGCTGATCCCCATTTTGGTGACGGACACTTTACAAAGGTAAAAGCCTTAATTAAAGGCAATCAATACAACAACGCTTCCTTGAGATAAGATGCGGTGACTTTGTAAGGAACAACAATTAACAAAAATGCATCAGAAGTCTTACAATAATTAGGAGGTTAAAAACAAAGTTAGTGATGGCTAATCTAAAAGACATTATCAGCTAGGAAAGGGGCAATGATTAGAATAAGGGACATAATCTTTAGGAAAAGATATGTCCCTTTATACAGATATGGGATATATAGAACACAATTTAGGGATATCGATCAGGGCAGCAACAATCAAGCATTTAAAAATATCAATCATCAATCATCAGATCAAATAGACAGTCCAAGGATTTAAATACAAAGGAATTCCATTTAGCAGTCTAAAGAAGGTAGAAATAAAGCAATGAGAAATATATGTATTTGAGATGAATGTAAAGAAAATAGGAAGAACAATAAAAATATAAATATATCTACTAAGGAAGCCAAGCAGCTATAGAGGAATTTAAGTCTAAGGTAGTCATATATATGTGTTTAGGGGAAAATTGGATTTGTTAATGTTTTTGTGTTTTGATGTTTGAATCCACCTTTCCACTTTACATTCAAGGATCTAGGGTCAAGTGGCGAGCACTATCATACCCTAGATCACTTGTGAGATGTAGGGAAACTTGGATTAGGGAATTTAATTATCAATTTTCCTTCTCTTATGCCCAATTGACCATTAAAACCCTTATTATGCAAATACAACAAAAAATTGATGAATAATGGAAAAAGCTCTTGTAGATAGGAGTAAAATACCAAATCACAGAATACCTATTTTTGGGGTTCTAAAGAAGAACAGTCGGGGACACTGGAGCGGGCGCCCAAGTCCAAGGTACTAGTTTCTTCGTGGAATCCAGACCTCCTTCCAACAATGATCAGCCCTGTAACTTCTATTTCTTGAAACTCAAATGCGGAGGACACTAGATCGAGTGCCCAAGTCCTAGAAGTGCTCCTATGTCCTACTTTTCTTCAGATCCTGAATCCTTGATGCCTGCCAATCCTTCCTGCAACTGCACTTTTCCCTATTATGACACCTATAACCTGCAATCACAAGACTTAGTTTGGGGGTTGTGGTGTTTAGACACTTGCCTCAGTCAAGCCCCAGAGGACATTTAAGTCTCTGAACACCATTGTCAGATAAAGAGTGCATGCCCTTGTGAGGTAGAGGTAAAAACCAAAGGAGTCAATGATGAAAACACGATATAATGTCACCTTGTAGTGAAGCTCTCATGGGAGGAAGATGCTCTTCATTCCATGAAGAAATTAATGCTTAAATTTGCAAATATCAACACACAAAACACACAAATCTGCTCTTGCAACACAATGAAAGCCTTGAATCACCTTGAGAACACAATAGCTTGCTAGTAATCATCTAGTTTACAAATGAATTCCTAAACATGTTTATATATGTAACTACAAGCACTCCCGCCAAGATTTCAAAAATCAAAACTTACCGTGTCAGTAAAAGGACCAAATAACAGTCATAAACCGACACTTAAATTTTGGGCCTGACCCAAAATAGGGCAGGACTAGGGCACGGGCGCCCAAGTCTTCCCCCCTATTTTGGGAAGGATTAAGTTCAAGGGGTCCTCCTAGGTCCACTTTGCCATGAAACCTAGGCCTCATTCCATTGGGATGCCAAAATATGAACTAAGATGTCCTAAATGCATGCTAAAGACTTGGGAGCTAAACCTTATGAGGGAAAAGCCCCCAAGGGGACATTTTTTGACACTACATTTAGCTCCCACTTTAATATATGTATAAACGCGAGGCCAATACATACATTAAAGTAAGGTCACAAACATAGCAAATATGCCAAGCACAGAGAAGACACGCCAATCATATAGAAAATAGTAACAGGCACGCAAAACATGAAGAAGATAGTTACAGTCACGCAGAACATGGAGAAGACAGTCAATGCATAGAAGACACATTAATGCATGGAAGACAGGCATGATTTTATTTTCTTTTCTTTTTCTCATATATAAGAAATGCAAATGCAAGTACTGGAAAGTAAACAAACCTCCCATAATACATGATGCACTCATCACATAGGTCCTTGTATATATGGGGCAACACACACGCAAGACACGCAAAACCTCCCAAAATGCATACTGCATATGGGGCAACAGACATGCCACACAAAGCAAGCATGCCAAACACACACACTTGAAGACACAGAGAAAACACGGCAGACAAGAGATGGAGTGTACCTATTTCTAGGTCAAACACCATCTCAAGCACATTATAGGCACACACCGATGATTGGGCTTCACCACAACAATTGCCGAAGACACGCTTAAGGGTTGAGTTAGTCACAGAACCTCTCCCTGCTTCTGCAAAGGACTTTTGAAAATGCAATCCCACCCACATCACGGAGACGCCTTATAATGAAAAGGAAGCATGGCATACCACCCCACCCGCTTCACGAAGATGCCTTAGAGTGAAAAGGAGGATGAACTCAAAATTATACAACCCCACCCACATCACAGAGACGCCTTAAGGTGAAAAGGAGGTATATGCAATAGATAGATTGATTGATTGCAAATAAACTTAGGATGCATGAAGTACTCATCGTACTAGCCTACACCTGAGGACAAGCACATTGCTAACATCTATCACAAACAACTTACCTTATATATGCCCCCACCTTAAGGTAGTTGATATTAGTTATTGATATCAAACATGTTAAGATAGGAAGAAAACACACAAGGGAATACTAACTTTCACAAAGCTCATGCCCCCCAGAGGTGACATGTACTTTACGATCACCAAATATTCCCACAAACACATCCCTGCAAGAAACATGTTAGTGTCTACAAGATCATGATAAACAACATCAATGCATATGATTAACCACACAAAGAGCCAGGGTTATACAATGAATTTGGAGTTCAAGGATAACCATGGGGCTATATCATGAAGCTCTCTGAATCGAGTACCACCAAGGCCAGATTCAAAGACAAACAAAGGTGCATAGAGCAGCAATATTGTTAAGTTTTGTAAATGTGATAGAAACATCATCAAATTCACTAAGCAGAAAGCACGAGTGCTTCCACTAGCTAAGTGTCGGATAATATATACAACCCCATCATCATATTAGGAACTAAATCCATTTGTTGATTGCTCTCGAAAGGGACACTAGGTCCGCATCAGTATAAATGTTTGTCGTCATCTACCTGCTAGGTGGAAACACTAGAGGAAGGGAAATAATAAATCAGAGAGGAGAAATGAGTGTCTTAGGGATAGTCACATAAGGGGGGTGCCCCCATGTCACCAACCACAATGCTATGTTTGTAAGACACAACACACAACAATGAAATCAGAGAGAGGCAATTTAGAAGAATGATGATACAAATAGAAGAAGGTCACAATAGAGGCAGTCTCTTGGTATCCCGAACCTTACGAGAGAATATGAGGTCATCCCAAGAGGCCTAAACAACACATAACACATCACGGGGGAAGCACATCACGAGAGAGAGAGAGAGAGAGAGAGAGAGAGAGAGAGAGAGATACTTACCTGTAGGGTCTTCATGCTAAGTCTTATCATCAAGTAAATCGTCATCATTCTCCCACTCCCTAATGTTAGAGGAAGGTGGGATATAAGGTATCATAGCCCAATTCATGTCTTACTCATCATTTTATTTATTGTTAGGATCATGTTTGTTTGGTTGAATGTTGGGATCAATGTTTTCTTGGTGAGAGGCAAGGTAAGCTCGTCGTCTTCTCTTTGTCCCTTTTGCAAGTTTATGTTGTATTTTACAACTTAGTTTTTGTAATGCAGGGCTTTGCTTTGTTATGTATTTTTGTGTTGTAGAGGAGGAAGCACCAAGATCAAAGGTCCTTTGTCTAGGTGGAATGTTTTCTTTTTGAAGCTTACTATCGTGCTTATTCTCTATCCTCTTAGTGATGTCCAAATGGCTTGAATATTCAAACAAAGGAGGGACATTAATGGTCTTCTCTTCCTTAGTGAAATCCAAGGTGTGTTAACAATCCACTAAAGGAAGCAGGTTGGTGGGAGGATCCACAGAGGTAGAAATTTGATTATTGTTAAATGAATGCTCATTTTCTACCCATGGAATGTTCTTTGTTAAAGGGAGCTCTTCATTCACTAATGCTTCATCTTGGCCAGGGAGAGCAGTGGAATTATTAAAGATATCCCTAGTCTTCTCATTTGAGTATTCATTTATAGGGGAAGTAGGGTAACCTATGGGATTATCATCAGCCTTTTCCTTGCTACTCATGGAGAAGAACTCAGTTAAGCTTTCTAATATCGTAGGATGTTCACTCATGAGGGTTAAAAATTGGTCAAAATCAAGATCTTTAATAAATGCATGCAAAGATACCATTGATAAATGACATGAATGTGCCATTCCAATATAAGATCAGATTTTGAGAATATTTTCAAATTGACGCAAAAGTCAAGTGCAAAACTATATGCAAAAATGATCTTAAAATGTTTGATTTTTGGTACTTTTTCAATGCAAATGAATGAACCAAAGGGTACTGTAAGGATTTTTTATCAAGGGAAGCAATTTATATGTCTGATATTAGTCCAAAATAGAAATAAGTTCCTTTTCAATACATTCTTGATGCAAATCTAAGATAATGCCAAGTCAAATTATAGTGAAAATATGTCAAAATAAGCACTTTTTTCACCAAAACTCAATGCAAGAGGGAATAACAAAGGGTTTTGTGAGTAAAATGATAATGGAAAGAAAATAATATCAGTAATAACAGCCACTTAATGCAAAAAATACCCAACACAACATTCTTTTCATGCCACTTAAGGTAAAGCCCTAGTGATAATATAGCAAAATAGGCTATTTTTCACTGTTTTTCAATTCCAAGACCTAGTAAAAGGGGTGTTGTAATGGATTTAAGGAGGTAAAACAAATAATATCAATAATATCAATCACCTCAATCCATAAAATTTGTCACAACATGCTTGGAGTGCAAACTAGGTCAAACCCTAGGGCAAAAATAGTCAAAATGTGTAGTTTTTTGTAAAATTTTCACTACAGGAGCCCGATAAAAGGGTGTTGTGAAGATTTTTATGAGGGGAAGAAAATGATTAACCTGATAACAGAAAATTAGTGTGAAAATATCCTTCACAACATGCCTATGGTGCAAGTTTATAAAGTCGATAAGGCTAAATTTAGTGAAAATCGTTGTTTTTGAAGCCCTAGGTTTGAGATCTTGGGACAAAATGCTATGTGAATGTTTTGAAGTCTGATTTATGATGGGAATTAAATACTCTCATATCTAAAAATTATTTTCAATCTTGAACATGCAAAATGCCCATGCAAATTTAATGAAAATGCATCAAAATTGTTAGTCTTTATTAAAATTTTCTATGCAAAAATGCAAATATTTTAAATTTAAATGCAAATTTACACTAAAATGAAAGACTAAAGCCAAATGTTAATTTGAATGAGCCTCTAAAATCAGTAGAAAATCTGAAAAAAAAAAATTCCTACTAACCCTAGATTTTGGAATTACTAGGTTATATAAATTTGTCAAAAATTTCCACAAAAACCTAGCAAATTAATAATAAAAATGCAATGCAAATTTCTAAATTTTTGGATTTTTCTGTAGTTTATATCATATCTGATGCAAAAGTCATGAATTAGAAAAATTTAGGAAGAATTGATGCAATTTAGTAAGCCAAACAATGCAATTCTTTTGTATTTTCCAAAATTTTCAATTTTTTTGAATTTTTCTCAATGCAATAAAATGAATGACTATATGAATGAATGAAATCAATCCAAATATGAAGACACACACTCAGAAAATTGCAATTTAGGTTCAAAAACACGGGTTCACCAAAATGTTTAGGGGAATATTGGATTTGTTAATGTTCTAGTGTTTTGATGTTTGAATCCACCTTTCCACTTTACATTCAAGGATCTAGGGTCGAGTGGTGAGCACTATCATACCCTAGATCACTTGTGAGATGTAGGGAAACTTGGATTAGGAAATTTAATTATCAATTTTCCTTCTCTTATGCCCAATTGACCATTAAAACCCTAATTATGCAATACGACAACAAATTGATGAATAATGGAAAAAGTTCTTGCAAATAGGACTAAAATACCAAATCATAGAGTACCTATTTTTGGGGTTCTGAAGTAGAATAGTCAGGGACATTGGAGTGGGCACCCAAGTCCAAGGTACCAGTTTCTTCATGGAATTTGGACCTCCTTCTGACACTTATCAACCCTGTAACTTTTGTTTCCTGAAACTCAGATGTGGAGGACACTAGAGCGAGTGCCCAAGTCCTGGAAGTGCTCCTGTGTCCTACTTTTCTTCAGATCCTGAATCCTTGATGCCTGCCAATCCTTCTTGCAACTCCACTTTTCCCAAATATGACACCTATAACCTGTAATCACAAGACTTGGGTTTGGGGGGTTATGGTGTTTAGAGGCTTGCCTCAGTCAAGCCCTGAAGGACATTTAAGTCTCAGAACGCCATTGTCACATAAAGAGTGCATACCCTTGTGAGGCAAAGGTAAAAACCAAAGGAATCAATGATGAAAACACAATATAATGTCACCTTGTAGTGAATCTCTCATGGGAGAAAGATGTTCTTAATTCCATGAGGAAATTGATGCTCAAATCTACAAATATCAACACACAAAACACACAAATCTACTCTTGCAACACAATGAAAGCCTTGAATCACCTTGAGAACACAATAGCTTGCTAGTAATCATCTAGTTTACAAATGAATGTCTAAACATGTTTATGAATGCAACTACAAACACTCCCGCCAAGACTTCAAAAATCAAAACTTACCGTGTTGGCAAAAGGACCAAATAACAGTCATAAACCGACACTTAAATTTTGGGGTCTAACCCAAAATAGGGTAGGACTAGGGCACGGGTGCCCAAGTCTTCCCCCCTATTTTGGGTAGGGTTAAGGTCAAGGGGTCCTCCTAGGTCCACTTTGCCATGAAACCTAGGCCTCATTCCATCGGGATGCCAAAATATGAACTAAGATGTCCTAAATGCATGCTAAAGACCCAGGAGCTAAACCTTATGAGGGAAAAACCCCCAAGGGGACATTTTTTGATGTTACAATATATATATATATATATATATATATAAAGAAAATTCAAATATATTAGGGGCAACAATTTGCCATACTCATATCCATCTATAGTGGTGGAACATTATCAATCAATTTAGTTCCCATTGAATTAACAACCTTGCATAACGAGAATTCTGAATCTTGTATCAGCCTTGTGAGAAATCAAGGTAATCATTATATTGGTGCTCATAGGATCACTTGTGCATCTCAAATCATCTAAGGAGAAGAATCTCATATTGGTATGATCTTTCTAACTCATACAATTATCCTTAAGTAGTTGTATACTTACCTAACTCATGATATATGAGGGATGAGCACAACTTGCCACGTCTTTAATCTTTCACCTTTGCCCCTATGAGGACGTTTGGGTTGTTAGGGAAGTGTGATTTTGTTATTAATGTCTCACACATTAGGTGACTCCCAAATGATGGTATTGACGTGTGTTCGTGACACCTTTGGGCCAATTGGTGGTACTGCCGAGTGAGCATGAAACCCTTGGGCCTATGGTAGTGGAGATTAGTTTGTTATTAATGTCTCACATGGGGGGTGACTCCCAAATGGTGGTATTGATTGGGCTAGATTAACATAATGTTTCCCCTCCTCTGCTAGGGTAGATGATTGGGCTAGATTAACAACCAGGCTCGATGTCGCCATTCCCAAAATATATCATGAGGTATAAACATGGTTAAAGTATTAGTATGAGGAAATACATTTGAATATATGTTTTGTACAAGTAACATTACATTCTTGTTCATTGTTATTGATTATGATTATGATGTATTTATTTCATTACTATATTCTAATTTATTGAGCTTTAATATTGCTAATGTCCCTTTCTAGTAGTTATTCTTGTGTGCAGATTAAGAAATCAAGAATATCCTAAAAGGGGACATTACAAGGTGCAAATCCAAGTGATAACAATTTCTCGGTGGTAGAAATCCCTAACAAAATTCTCAAGTGAATACATCGAGAATGAGATCATTTCAACATAGAAAAGTATTTATTAGAATTTGAGTGAATAGATATATAGTATTTAACAATTACAACAAGTAAAAAGAAAACAATGATGTTTTATAAAATACTAATTATTAATATCTTAAATTCATTTCACATTGCTTTATACTTTTAATTAATTATTATTTAATAAAATTAAACTCTTATAGCTTTTAAGTATAGCTCATTTTTTATATTTAAAATTATTTATTTTATCTGCCTATATG
Source organism: Cunninghamia lanceolata (assembly GCA_027924645.1). Classification (NCBI taxonomy): domain Eukaryota; kingdom Viridiplantae; phylum Streptophyta; class Pinopsida; order Cupressales; family Cupressaceae; genus Cunninghamia; species Cunninghamia lanceolata. The sequence goes on along the minus strand of BSBN01000204.1, from coordinate 2,304 downwards.
ATTATAACTTTTTTTGTTGGGGGTTACCCAACTTTTTAGCCTGGTTCGGGCCCAAAGAGACCCTTACAGGGGATCTCTTCCCATTGGCTTTATCACCTGAGACCACAATTGGGGGTCTCCATCCCCAATGGGCATTATCACCCTTCAGTTTAAATCCATGAGCTCGTCGGCCCAATGAAGGCCCACAGCGTGTGAGCACACTAGCCCAGTGAAGGATTAGAGTATATCCTGAAAGCATGACAGCCTAGCGAGGGCACAAGACCTGCAAGTTCGTTGGTCCAGCAGGGATTTGAACCCTAGTGATGCTCACCACAACCAAGTGAACTCACCACCACATTGCACCCCGAATGGCATATATGATTATAACTTTTACTATACTTTAAATTAATTAATTTATCAACTTAAAAATATTTTTGATTAAATATTTCAAATTATATTAATTTATATTAAAAAAATAATGTTTGATTAGATATTTTTAGGGTTTTATAATTTGGTAGTAATGATTATTTTTAATATCTTTTAAATTAAGTTGATTTTAAGAATTTAATAATAAGAATGGGGGAATTTTTGGATTCTTTTCAATTTAGGTACCTTGTAGATTTATATGAATTTTTTATTATTTATATAGATAATTTAGTTTGATAAATTTTTAGATTGAAAATAAAAATGTCAAGTTACAAAGAGAGTGAAACAAGCGTACATGGACTTGATCATGAACATCATATAAATATAGGGTAATGAATGTATATATAGGTAATTATAAATGTGGTATTGGCAAAGTGGAACATGAAGGGTTTAAAGATCCAAAAATAATATGATTAGGTCAATGAAATATCATGGAAAGAAGAATAAATCATAATGAGGCTAATACTAGTATGGATAAAGTAGGCAATCTGCTAGAGAAGTATATGTGGTGGAATGGATCAAGCATACATAGGAAGATAGTGTTAACAAAGGTTTTATTTTATATATTAAATAAGCTAGGGATATCATTAATGAAATCTACTATTATGTGTTGAAACTCGAAAGAACATAAGATGGGAAAGGGATGGAGTTGAATAATTTGTAGGAGGGGAATATCCAATACTAATTCTACATACAGGTATGGTTTAAGTTGAATAGGTTCAATGATATTATCATCATGAGGGTTGTGGTATTTTCCTTTATATGAAGAGTTTACAAACATATTGAATAATTTTCCATACAATCTTTCAAGTTTAGGGGAAGAGAAAGGGGGATTTGGGATAGTGTGGTTGGTTGAATTAATGTCCTTATGTGAAGAGGAAGGAGAAGATGAAGATAGATCTTTGGGAAGATGTTTTAAGTTTGTTAGTCAACATGTAATATATGATAGGATGCTACCTTATTTAATCTTTAGGGTTCTTTTTAGTTTTGTTTTGTAATGCTTGTTGGACTTGATTTTGTTCTATTTTTCTTGCCCAATGTTGGGGCTACTATTTTTTGTTGATAATTTTTTGTTGTATGTCTATTACATTGTTTTTTTTTTCTTACATATTAAAATGGAAGAGGTCCTTTCAAATCCTTTATTTTACTTTTAATAAAAAAAATGTGCAATGTAGGAATATTGAAATTTGTGATATTAACCTAATATTGACCTATAGTGGTAGGAGTAATTTTAAAAGAAGATCCATTAGTACCCAAGAAATCAATAGGTTTTAAAGAGGATGAGTCACTAGATGAAGGAAAATTGGTGGTATTGTGAAGAGGTAAACAATATTTGTGAGGTTCAATGTGTAAATCATAAGTATCAAAGTCATGAGAGGTGATTTACCTTTACCAAAATAATAAGGGGTGAAGTCTAAAGAACGACGACTGCAGTTTTGGTAGGTATAGTGGATGAAGAAGCCATGTCACTTGAACATGAAGACGTGAGTCAATATGTGGATCATGAATTTGGAAAGAATGCTGAAGTAGCAAATAATGGACAGTTTAGACCAAACTCTTTTGAAGTTGTTTATTTTTTGGATCTTAGTCACTTAACTTTACTTTTTAATGTCTAGATTTTTTTCTATTTTTTGTTTTGAAATTTCAATGCCTTTTAATTTAAAAGGTTTGATGAAAATAACTATATTGGATATTGGAGATGGTATTTAGTTAATGTATTATTGTAACTTTCTATATTTAGAAACCCTAAATTGTAATATTTCTAAAACATCATAACAATTTCTATATCTCTAATTTTCTCTTTCTCTATTTCCCCCCTCTCTCTTTCTTTCACAGTTTATATTTTAGATCAATAAATAGAAGAAATAATGGATCTAGAGGCACTCATCATTTCTATTA